>JAHLMI010000011.1:0-1335122 GCA_019915075.1 Strobilurus stephanocystis
CTGAGTTGATGTATCCGATTGCTGTTTCGCCTCCTCTATCACGCAGCGCTGCGCTGTCAGCTTCGGTTATCGATGGAATTCAACCACGCCGTGGTCAGGGTGCTCTATGTGCTCTATCCGTCGGGGAAAGCTGCAGTCCGCCGAGCAAGTAGAATCAAGTCACCATAGCTGGAAGGCCCAGTCTCGCCGTAACAGTCAGAAGACAAACAGGATGATGGTGAATATTCATTTCATACAATGCATGGTCTTGGCACTGATGTGAACTCGGACCCAGATCGTATTTCGCGACAGAATATCCGCACACTTCGGAACTCTGGCCATGGCATCTTGATGGAAGTTCAAGAGCGGTACGCTGAGGATGCGATTCTAGTTCTTTGCGGTCAGAACGCGTCTTTGTCGTGCTTGCCAGAAGAAGGTCCTTCTTTGACGTACCCAAGTATGTGTACTACAATTCTCGAACGAATCCACCCGGCTATACGGCGTTCATTGCGCTACTAACTAACACGCACTGTAAGAATTAGCGTGGGCGCGTATTGAACCACGGTCATCAATCCGGTCATCAGCAGGGTCGGTGCGACGCAAATCCGGCGTGGCGGTCCGCGCATTTCTTCGATACACTTCACAGACACGTATTCGAAATGGCGAGGCGATGCTACACGCTCCTGAGTCCTCATCTTTCTGTGTCTTTTCCTATCTAGCGCCACCTGCGCTCCTTGATAGCCATCGCTCTAGCTTGCAGCTCCCCAGAGTGAGTCTTGAATGTACGCGGCCTTGAGGCCGCTCTTGCCGTAACGTTAACACGATCGCTGCCCATTATACGGCACACACATGCGTAAGGTAAGCAGTAGCTCTTAGGCTTTCCACTCTCACCATTCTTCGATCCTTACTGAGCTTCGACACTTCGACGTCGAGACAATTTACCTGCGCAGTGCGAAGTAATCCATCCATCGATCCATTTCATGAATGTTGATATCCACGCTTTCGGTGCCGACTCAGCTCGACTATATGTAGTGATTGCGACTGTGCGAGATTCACGTCGTTCTAATGCGCGGTTAATGTCTTTTCGCGGTGCAGTGCATCAGAGACTGCGCGTCCCAAGTCCCCGAATATGAGAGATTACCACGGAGCATTGACAGCCTGCGACTGTCGACATCCATCCATACACGCTGGTATGTCAATGGAAGTGCTTCGTGAGCAACTCCTCTCGAGCATTACTTCCATCATCATTCCTCCGTTCTGTCTATCTGAACTCCGAGTCGTACACTACGTCTGCGAGCGATCCCTACGCTAATCGTTTGTTCTGGATGTGATTATAATGAATCTATACTCTATTCCCTGCCCTCCATCGGACGCTTCTGCATTGGACGCTGACCCGTCTGCAATATCCCCACCGGATCCTGGTAACCGCGCACCCGAGAACACCCTTGCCACTGCAGTGGCCAGGAGACAGACACTATGTACACAGAATTCCGTTTTTGATCGGATGGTCAAGTGCCTCTGCCGACTCGCGCCCGAGTCTAAAAGCGATGAATTCCAAGATGGTCGCATAACCTCTGTACGGCTGCCTCGCATGACTGGGCCAGAGGTATCATGACTACTCGGTTTTCGAATGCTGTATGCTGATACGAGAATGCCTACAGACGAGGCTGGCAAGTTTGTTCTAATTCTGGTTCCAAGCCCTGCATATATATTGCTCAGTATCGTAGCGGGCTGCGCGTCACCGAACTGACCATATGTGTTTTCGTGTAATTGATAATAACGACACGGTATGGGTACTTACACCGGTATCGTTCTGAGTTGTGTCTCAAGCCTGAGATGATATGATGTGTGTTAGCGCGCCACCTCAGCAGGCACAGCGTTTGAAAGGCATTAAAGTAAGATTGGCGCCGTCGGCTTGGTTGAATCCCCCTTGCTAAGAAGGACAACCGATAATCACCGAATCACACTGGCATCGGAGTATTTGACCAACGTACAGAGTTCGGCTATATGAGATGCGAGATCGATGGCACGGGCGCCAGAAGTCTAATGCTCCTGTTGCGATGTGCTACAAAAGGACACGTTCGAAGACCGCCACATAATACCGCAGGCTCCCCAACAAAGTCGTTTAGATTCATGAAACTGTGTTCGACGCGATCGCTCAGTCGAATCGAGTAGTAAGCCTTTCTGAGACTCGCTCGACAGACCAGATAGTGACTCAGCTGTTGTGTATGTTAAGCTAGGGTATTCTACACGATGATATACAGTTACATACAAAAACAAGACAGCAGATATCAGAGCACAATATAATGTGATACACTTTTGTATTTCTTTTCTCTTCGCGTTGTCCCGCCGCGAAAGCATCTACCCATCCTCTTCGCCCATGTCCGCCGGCTTCAACATACCGGGAATCTTCTCCGCCCTCTCCCTCTCCTCCTCCGCCCTCCTCGCTTTCTCCGCCTCCTTCTCCTCTTCTTCCCCAAAGTCCTGCTCCTTCAATACAATCAGGGAATCCCTGACTGCACCCTTGAAGTTCGCCGCATCGTTGTAGAAGAGTCCCAGGCGTGCCGTGAACTCCGCCACCTGCGCACGCGGTACATGGCCGAATGTGCCAGCAAGCAGGTTGCCGCAGTAGTCCTGCAGCCATTCCTTGTTGTGGCCTGGCTGGGCGCCTTCGAAGACGTTGGAGGTCTTGAGCTCGCCGTCGACCAGTCCGAATACGCGGGCGAGGATGGCGGTCTGGAGGGTGAATCCGCTCTTGTGCGCCGAATCGGTGAGGACGAAGAAGATCTCCTGGGTGATGGAGAGGAGGTATTGCTGGAAGAACAATGTGCTGATCTCTGGCGGCGAATGGGCGGATTGGAGATTCATATCGAACAGGACTTTGACGGAAGTTGTCAGCGAGAGATAGCGTAAACCAAATAGAGCACTTACTGTTCAAGGATACATCAGCAATATCTCGCATCGTATGCTTGATGCCCCAGAAGATGCTGTTCATGAAGGCCTTGAATTGGTCCGCCTGCAGAAGAAGGAGCGCTGTACGAAAATGTGTCAGGATATTCGGGCGCCCACAGAGAAAGAACACTCACAAGAAAAGCAATGCTTTTAAATTGCTTCAAGCAAGCGGTAGAACCACAAGCGATGCTCTGGGAACTCCGTGAAGTCTTGTGTGATCATGGCCAATGTCGGCTCAAACACCGCGTCAAGAATCGGGACGATTTGAGGGGAGAGTAGCAGCTACGAAAATGCCTGTTAGTACGATTCGGTAAGAAGATAGTTCTTCCCATACCTGTAAGCGGTTTGTGACCACTGTCATGAGTCCCAAGACCTCCGCATCCCTCGCGGTCGGCAGATTGGTCTGATAGTCGCCCAAAATGGCATCGAGCAGTGGCGGCACGAGCGTAGTGTTGATATTCTCGAGGTCTTCCGCCCGCTGGATGTACGTCTCCATCAATTTGAGGACATCCTTCTTGACGGTCCTCAGCTGTCGTACTTTAGGCGTGCGGGCGGCAATGGGACCTAGGGCGGTCGATCAGTTTTGAGGAGAGTCGGACGAAGATCTTGACTCACCATCAGCAGCGTTCGCCTCGTTGATAAGCCCACTAACTGCCCGATACAAGCCGAGCATATCGACGAAGATCCTCGCCAGCTGCGGGAGGAAGAATGGACCGATACTCGTACATGCCGATGTGTTGCTCTTGAGGACATTCGATAGTAGCTTGAGATTCTCCGGCGACGAGAGAATATCGGTTGAGTGTGCCGCCTGGGCCATGAGCGCATCCCAGGCACCGTTCGGAAGGTCCATGAGCTCGCTGAGGAGTGACTCTTGAATCGCCTTGTTGGGTTGAGCGGCGATCATGTATCCGATGGCTTCGTAGACGGTGTGAACCTAGACTGGGTAAGTGGCCTGACAGACAGTAAGCGGTGACGAGATATACCTGCGCTGGAGACAGGTCGACCGTTATTCGATTGAGAGTCCGAAGAATCTCGTTCATGAAAGGTTCCCTCTCGCCTGACTGCTGCATGACAAAATGGCGCCGACACTTCTGCGCTATCTTGATGAACGTGTCGCAGGCCATATCTTGAACGCCTGTAGATTGCACACGTTAGTATGACCGAGCCAGGAGCATCTTGGACGAAGACGACTGACCTTCGTGCGTCTCGTGCATGAACTCGAATAACTTGTTGACGACGGTCTTCAAGAATCGCCAGTGCGCCTTCAGGAACCGCGGGTATTGGCCCACGATGTACATGATGTCGCTGGCCACGACCGCCTTGTTATCCTTGCCACGTTTGATCTCAACCAGGCCAAGCAAGTCCTTGATCACGCCGACCAAGAACCTCTTCTCCATCTCCTCGCTCATCGCGCCGGAGATAGAGCCGATTGCCCAGCAGAGCGTGTTGAGGTTGTTCCAACTCCACTCGCTCCCGTCGACCTGGCGCGCGAGCTTGTTCACGAGGATGGACTCCGTATCGACGACGTCGAGATGGGTGAGATAGATAAGTGCTTCGCGCATCGACTTGTAAAGGACGATGGTGTCGATCTCCTTGAGGTGCTCCCGGACGATTTCGCCTTCGTCGTTTTCAACAATGAGAACCTGGGTAGCAGTCAGTCAATGGACCAGAAAGGCTGCAACGCAAGAGGAGAGAAGTGTTGGGCTCGAAAGAGCGAGGAGAGGGCTACGAGGGGAAGACTTACCTCCTCCGGTTTGACCATCCGGCCTATGACCACCAATCTCAGGTTACTCAGAGTTTCCGCATATTTGTCCTTTCGAAGCTTCATAGGCCCGCTCATCCCGTTTCCATCATCACCAAAGCTAATGCCAAAACCGCTAATCGGCATGATCGTCTGCTCGTTATAGAGCGCCGAGAGCAGCTTGATCCAGTACTCGATGCAGATCTTGAAGATTTCGCGCTCCTCGACGGCGCTGATTTTGACCAGGTAGGCGTGTCCCAGGAGATTGGCGTCGGAGTGGGCGTCTTCGACGTAGGCGAGGTGGTTGGAGAAGAAGTTGGTGAGGAACAGGGCCAGGTTAAGAACGAGCTCCTCCCCATCACTGCTGGACGTCGCGTAGGCTTCAGCGAAGTTGGTGGTCGGCGGGACAATGACGGTAATCGTGGTCATGACGCTGGTATACATGATGGCCAATCGGTTCCCGTACTGGCCAAGGGCCGGCAACGACGAGATTTCCGCCAGGCATCGGAGAGCGACGTTCCTCGATTCCTGTGGTGCAAGAAATTTGTTCGTGAGGAGGTCGATGAGGGGTGTTTCGAATATGAAGCCGAGCGGAATCCAACTGAGAAAGCGGTAGAGTGTCTCGAGGGTCGCGCGGAGGAGGGAGACTTTGGACGCCTCTTGAAGGATCTCCATACAAAGCTTGAAGACCTCGCTAAACTCATCCCCCATCTGCTGTTTGAGCGCGGAGACCTTGGCGCTCGTCATAGTCTCCAAGCTATAGTCGAACACCTCTTCGGATAGTAGTTTGAGTATCGCCATGTTATTCTCGCACAACGGGAGGTTCGTCTTGGAGGACTCGACGAGTTCGGGAATGAACGTAGGCCAGTTGTGCGGCCACTCCTGTTTCAGGACCTATGCGGGATGCGTATTGGTGACAGGATTGCAGGAGAAAGGGAAGCGCTGTGCACCTGAATGAGCGCCAAGTTCAGCTTGCCGATGTACGCTTTGTCCCTCCTGAGCGAAGACTCGTCCGACGCGACCTTGACTGTGGACGACACGATGAAGTTGCGGATCCCTACGCATAGGCTCATCAGATTTGCCAGGATCCAGGCCGTGATTAGAGCGCACCTTGCCTCTGTCCCTCTGGTAGAGTTTTCCATCGTGTCGTAATGAGCAGGAAGGGCACAGACAGGAGAGAACACGGAAGTAAAAAGGCGAGATGACGGTCTTAGTCTACGGCGACATCTGCCGTCTCACGTCATATTATAATCCACGTCATCAGGGACACTGTACTCTATTCGCTCTTTATTCCGGTTGTGTTGTTCCGTCAGCTTCGGCTTTTCCGTCGACCATTTCCTGCAGCTTTCCTGACAAGACGAAACACCATCCAGCAAGCAGTCTAGCCCAGCTTCGCTCGGCGCTCCCGCTCCGCCAACGCCGACATCCGACCCAATGTCCACCCCGGCCGATGAACGGAGGGCTAGGGCAGTAATACATCTTGTGGTGCGTAGTCCATAGATCGAACACCTTCTCGTATCAACAGTACGTAGGTCTCCTGCCCAGAACGGAATGACCTCCACTTCCGTGTCAGCCCAAACGTCCGTTTTGAGGCCGTTTCCTCCAGATATCAAGACAAACTTGTTATTGGTAGAGGACTTCGATTTTTTCGCGGACCACAACTTATCAGTATGAATGACACTCCTCTATCTCTTGGTATGACCGGCAAGGAGACGGTCTATCAGCTTTCTGCTCGTCTCAATCGATATCCTACTCCGTTTGATCCGATGTGTATGCGCTCCCTACACACATTCGCCAGTACGCTCATTCCGGCTGGCTTTTTCTCTGCTCATTTTGTGTAGTTCCGTCCCCTTTGATTTCGCTAAACCATCACGACGAGGAAGCTTTCACCTCTATGCGAGAAAGGCTCGGTCCTTCATTTCCTCCGGAACTCCATGATATGTGCATTCGCCCTTCCTTTGACTCGATGCGGGATGTACGGTTTGCCCAGGATGGGTCGGGCGGAACAAGAGTTCGCCATATTCATGCTTCGGGCAAGGTCGGGGCCGCCATCGCGTACTCAGGAAGCGTCCAGGTATTCTCAAACCCCCATGTTTGTCAGCGTAGCTCACACTGTCATAGCCCTTACGCTTGCGCCGGATGCTAGATCCAGAGGCGAAGGGATTCGACTGGGTTTACAACACCAGATCCCTCTGTGTTTTGGACTTGAACGTCGATACTGCAGGAAGCAGTGAAGAGACTGCAACCCGCCTGGTTGATTTCTTCTCCCGGGGCAGTCATTCCTTCGTAGATATCACGTTTCGGTACGGTACAGAAGCTGCTTTCAGTGCCCTGACGCGGACTCTTTCGGTGATGTCGAACGCATTTCTTCTACACACTGTTCGCATCCTTCAAGTGAATGAGGGACCGTTGGTGAGCATTAGCACTACAACGTCGAGCTATCACGTCAATTGTCACCACAGGAAAAAACAGATGGAGAATACTTCTTCTCAAAGGATTTCAAGCACGCTCTGGCGTGTTTGCCAGAGCTTCAGATTCTTGTTCTGTTTTCCGAGGAGCCTGTTTGTCCATCGCAGCCGCCTTTGGATGGTGAGCCGACCGATGATGAGCAGAGCGATTGCGAGGAGCAGAGTGAAAGCAATGATGAAATTGATGGTGAGGAGACTGACAGCGACTCGGCTTTAGGATCAGATTCAGGAAGCCTCCCCTCGACACACGGATATCCGTCGAGTTCCTCCGTTTGGGATTACTTGGAATTACAATACGTCCGATGGCTGGCGCCACCAAAGCTGCAGGAGCTTTACCTTTTTCATGCGTCGAACGAGGTGTATGGACAATGCACAGATGGAGATCGTTGGACTAGTGGGCGGGAAGTTTCCTTCGGCCGTCTCCATATGGAATGGGTGGCGACATGCCGCGACTGTCCCGATGGGCCGTTTGCACAGCACTCGTTGGATTCGCCAGAGTACCCGACCGATGTTCGCAATGTTATTCTGTATGACAGTATTTAGAGTCAAGTCTTTCAGAAACACGTAGAGCAATTGTTAATCACAAGATCTGGCTTTCTTTTGACCACCGCCATAGTCGGCTGCCCGTGTTTACTTGCTCCTTCTTAAGTGACCACCAGACGGAGCATCTAGGAAATTTATGCCACGCACAAAGCCGAAACGGAGCGTCCGTCGCACGGAAGATGAGCGCCAGCCACAAGAGGCGTGCGATCTACTCTTCTGTTACGCATACGCCTCCCTTTTTCTGTTTGGATTCGTCTCTCTGCCTCGTACCACCACCACGCCGACCCACTCAGCCTCGGGCACCTGCCGCTGGCCTTGGACTGCCCGACGAGATGCAAGACTACGACTTCATCGCTTCTTTGGGGCAACCGGTACCGAGCGCCGCAAGTTTGGCAGCTGGTACTCCACCGTCTACCGTGCCGTCAACTCCACCGACGGCGTGCCCTATACGCTCCGACGCGTTGAAAGTGGGTGGAATGCACCCAGCGCTCTTTGATCATCTAACTCATTGTCAGACTACCGCCACATGCACCAAACAGCATTTACTCCCATCGAGGCCTGGTCCTGTATCAAGCATCCCAATGCCATCAGAGCCATCCGACGTTGGGGACAACACTTCATCAAAGGTCCTACGCTTTGATGGCGACCACACGCTGGCGAATTCTGTTCTGTTTATCCGTGATTATCTCCTGTGGATAGAGCTCTCTTTCGCCACCGCTGACGGAGATATTGGACGTGTTTGGGAGGTACTAAAGGTACATGCCCGCTTGAATATATATGACTCGATGTACTGATATCTCTCGCAGGTGTATATCTTCATGTTCGCAGGTTCATCAAACAGAAACTATGTCACGTATCTCCTTGAGCTCTACTGTCTCTTTCGCTATGAAGCCTCGAAGGATTTGAAGGAGGCAATATGGAACAACTGGCTGATGAATTTGACGGGCGAGCTGGGCAAGTGGATTGAGGACGATCTGCTTCAGGAGCATTACAACCGATGGCTTGAGGACATGGTGGTCAAGCATGGGGGTGGCTTCGATGATCCCTTCTTTCGCTCGACCATCTCTCCCAACGTCAACTTCTTTCTTCGTCTCAAAGAAGAGATGGAGATATCGTTCGAGCTCACACGCCGATCCAAGTCGCATACTTCACCTCATCTCCGGGCGGAGTTCCGGATCCTTCTCACTCTCTTTCGCGACGAGAGTTTGCACTCCTTCATATCTGGGCGCACCTTTAGATTCACGGCTACTGACACCCTGGATGGCGGCTACCTTCTTATTGAAAAGAAGAAATTGGCTGATTTCCTCTCGAAGTCCTCTGAATACGCCGAACTACTCCGTGCTCTTCGTGGTGCCTATTACAACATCTCGGTACCCATCGCAAATGCGGTGCCCATGTCTGATGACGATCACAGCGAAGTAGGGGACGAGCCTGAGGAGGATGCAATAGAAGGCGACGAACAGCGTAGCGGTTCCGATCTTACATTTACTCTTGATACGGAGACTGGGAGACTGAGTACTGATTGGTACGAGGAGAGCGAATTGGCAGGTGACGACGGTGAATGTGAAGAAGACAGTAACGATGACGAGACCTAACTACTCATTCAATAACGAATAGCAGTAGTCAAGACTGTACTAGCGACTGTGAAGCCAGTTTCCGTGCACGTGTCAGTGGACCGGATGATGCTCCTGCTTGAACGGGTGTAGGCCTTGTACGAGTTCGCTTCTGTGCCGGCGCCTGATTAGTGATATCCTCGAGAGGAGTTAGAGGCGATGCTGGGCGCTTCTGAGAATGGTGAGAACTCGGTATTGAATCCATCGCGACGTCTTCATCAGAATACTCCATGTCGGCTGACATATCCCCCCTCGGCAGCTCAGCATCAACATTCATCATGTTGTCTGATGAAGCGCTCGTCCTTTTCTTCCCAGCCACGCGTTTCTTCCCCTTCCCTGTTGGTTTTCGCATAGATAACACCCAGAGCTGCTCCTGCAAGATGAGATCCCAAAGCTTACGACTGTGTGTCTGCGTGAAAGGCCAATAATGGGACGAGAGAATGTCATCAAGGTCCTCCCGAATCAAGAGCCGAGTGAGTCTATCCAGAATGGCGTCGATGAGGGATATGGGAAAAAAAGCAGAACGAGGGCGGTATTCATGCTCGGGCAGGTACATCATCTCCGATGTCAACTTCTCACCAAACTCGCGTAGAGCCTGCTGTACCAACGGTCGCTCTTTCCTCGGCTTGAGATCCCTCTTATCTGCAGGTGGCTTGGTCGAGTCAAGTGGCGTCCTGAATGGCGGATGGACAGACCCTGTCATAGAGGAAAACGGCTCGACTCCATATCGTGAGCAGCACAGCGAACAGAAAAGCGCTCTCTTGGCTTGAGAGCAGTCGAGGAGGGTCGTCTCGAATGGTGTATTTCCGAAACAACGGTTTTTCGGTCAACGCACGCAATTGCGGAACTTTAAGATGTGCGAACATGCTGCGAAGCGCACCATCTCCTTTCTCGACTTCGCCCAGCGTCAAGTGTGTGACGCTCGGGAACGTCACGACCGGGACGGCCGACCACGGCTCCAGGACGTTGCCGCAACAGCCCAACAGCGACAGATGCGTCACACTCGGAAGGTCTTGAGGCATATCCGTCAGCCTCCACAAATTCATTGTGGCCTGGTAGTGGGTGATCTGGTGCCAGGGTGCGTCGAAAAAGACCGGGAGGTAGAATTGCGACGTATAGCTCGTGATTCGACGAAGCATGGGGGCAATGGAGAACATCTCCTGTTTGGACTGCCCAGCCGGCAGGTCGATCATCGCCGGGCTGCCTGGGGGGTCGATCTCCAGCTCGACCTCCTCGAGCTTGGCGAACAACCTATGTGTGCTGCGCAGGCAGCCAAAGTCCTCCCACGACATGGAGACTTTGAGGGTTTTCCAGGATGGCGCCGTCGGTATGAGCATGTACAAGACGGATTCTTGCGGCGAGCCCCAGAGCGGCTCAGGGCTGTTAAGCTCGACGTGCAGATCCTGCCCTGTTGAGAGCGATGGCGAGTCGGAACATGGTACAGGAGAGCTGTGACCTGCTAAGAGAACGGAAGTTGACACGTATCCTAGACCAGAACCGGGAGTGGTTTGCGAGCAACGCCCGCCACTGCCTGCAGACCTGCGACGAAGGCCATAAGCCCTGCTTCGTGTCCGTGGTTTCCGACCGGGTATCGTCAAGTTGGAGGTGTAAGAAGATTTGGAGGAGGACGTCGTCGGGTGTAAGACGAATGGGATGGAGGATCTTGGAAGCGTTTCGAAAATACGAATCGATTTCGTTTCGCTGGTTCTGTAGATACGCGATTTGCTGGTCGAGGTCTGCGAGGATGGATGGGGTGGTGTGTACTATGGATGAGAGGTCTACTCGTTCGTCCGCGGAAGGAGGATCATTGGACAGGAGGAGTTCGGAGATTCGCGTTGTCAGTGGCCCTGTCGACGGAAAGTCCTTGTATGTTGGATAGGAAGGCGGGACGGATGGCACCTCCATTTGAGCTGAGACACGTCAACATCAGCGTACAGAATCATACCCTGTTGAAGCAACATACCGCAGCGAATAGACGCGCTAGAACAATAATCGAGGACGTGGTGAAAAGGAGAGTTTGATCATGACATCATTTGGACCTGGCCTCCTTTTGATCAAACCGTCTCCTGCATACTAAACGCGGTCGCGAAAGTGAACTGTGATTGATGAATGAAAGGATAGACAGCTATGTAAGTACACAGATCGAGAGCATGAGAGATAAATTGTTCATGGGTCACGTAAAACTCAGTTTGCGCCAGACTTAATAAGAGAAGCCCTTTGCGAATGCGGAATACACGCGATGAACTGTTCGATATCCTGGACCAGCAGCTCCGGACATTCAAGCGTCGGCAAATGCCCACCAACCGGCTGCTCCTTCCACATCGTGATGGTGTTCGCGATTACGACCTTTGCCCACCATTTTGGCAAAAACCCAACATCGTACTTGAAGGCGCTAACGCCAATGAGACCCGGTTTCCCGCAACACCCACAGAGGCCGAGACGCGCATGTTCTCCTTGTATATCCCCGCGTGCCCAGCGTTCCCTGAAATGTGGTAGATCATCGCCCATGTGATAACCGTCTCTGGGTCCCAAACGAACTCTGGCTCGACAAATGCGTGCATCTTGTCGTATAGCCATGCGAGCATCCCCACGGGTGAGTCAAGAAGGGGACGATATCGTCTGAGGTTTCGATCCCTGGATGTGCGCATAGCCAAGCTCGCGCTTGAACCAGTTCTGCATGCGATCCACGCGTTCCTTTTCGTCAGCGATGAACCAGCCGGCGACGATTGACGCGCACACGAAGGGGTGTCTGACGAACGAAGGAAGACCAAATACTTGAATGCCGTTGACATGGGCGGCAAAGCAGACGGAAGGATGATTGCACACAAGCGCCCGCACAATGCCGCCACCCCAGTCACCGGCTTGCGCAAAGAAAGTGCTGTAGCCGAAGACAGCTCAGCTTTTTGTAAAGGGACGCGATGTTGGCAAGCATGAATCCGGAGCGCTAATGCGAAGATGTCAACACGCAAGCCAGGCGGAAAGAGTATTGGGAACGTACGGATGGCTCCTAGGAAACGCAAATCCAGGGAGACTGGGTGCGACTATACGAAACGCTGGTGGTTGGGGGTCCGCCGATTCTACCAGTCGTGATAGTATACCTTGCACCTACGAGTGGCGATGTCCCAGAATCAGGTCAAGCACGCCAAAAGGATAGAATCACACCTGCAAAACGTTCCCCGGCCACCCGTGCACAAAGAGAAGCGGAATGGCGTCAGGACGCGTACTCTTGTGATGGACGAAATGCACGTTCAGCACCTCCCCCTTCTCCTCGAGGTCGACAGTGAACATGCGCAACGTCTCGTTGATTTCCTTCTCGACTTTGCGCCAGTCGTACGAGGTTATCCAGTAGTCCATCAGCCTGTTGACTTCGACAGCAGGTACGCCGTGGCTCCATTCCTTGCCAGCGGGGTGGGTGACGTCTGGAATGATGAACGCGCTGCTAACGCGGTCGGACATCCAGGCGAGTTTTTCTGATGGAGAACGGCGAGAAAGACATGGCTATGAAGGTGGAGGTGAAGCTACGACGCGTTGTTTCTCTGACTGCCCCCTCCCGAACACCGCATAGCCCGTCTGACACAATCGTTATTTGTCGTTGAAAAAATGTTTCTACATCTTGAAGGCTGACCAGAGAACCTGAGAGATGTACGGCGGCGCGTCTGGAGCGTTTGATGCGTCAAAGAATCAGCGGCCAGTGATAGGTAGAACTGGGGAACATGGATAGCGTCAAGGTTGTTGAGACGCGCCTCTTGAGCAATGAGAGGACAGTGACAGGACGAAGAGTAATGGTGCCCCTGCCAAGTCCGATTAAACATGATGATCCTACCCACGTGGACCGGACCGATGCCGAATGGTAAGTCCTTTCAATTGTAGTCAAACATGTCTATATTCGCTCCTAGTCAACAAAAAGAGCGTGGCGAACTGTCACGAGTCTCAGTTCAGCGCACCATCACAGCGAGAGACAAGATAAACTAGAAATGACGATATGTTTGAATAGACGTGTACCTACGGTTTACCATAGAAGCTAAGTACTACCTGCCATTATGAAAAGATCGATGTAAGAAATGGTTCTTCAGTCACTGGTCCGTGATACGACCCTGTCCGCCCTCCTTCTCTGTGGTCTCGAGATTCTGCGCAGCCCATTTCTCGTCCGTATGGCTGTGGAGAGGCAGCCCTTCATGAGTAGACTACTGATCAGGCCTAATGCAGCGATGCCGATGAGCACCTCCCACAAGACCTGGAGCGAGTCAGCAAAAACGACTTCAACTTTGCTTCGCAGCGAGTCGTCCATGGTTTTGATGCTTGGAATCAACGCGTACGCAATAGTGACGCCTTGAGGGTGTGATGCAAAGAATTCTGGGAGCGTACGAGAGAGACGACGCTGGAGCTCATTCTGCAGCACGGCGCTACCGATGGTGACGCCCCAGACCTGAAAGTCGCGATGAGATGATTACTGATATCAAAGAACTAAAGCAACGCACTCCAGAAAACGTTCGGCAAAACATATGGAAAGACAAGGCTGACGCGTTGAGCGAAACGGGTAGCGGAGCTTGCACTTGGAACACCGTCGTCGCGTAGTTGAACCTAAGTCGAACTGAGCCTCGGCCTTCATGATAGTGCGGATCTACATACCCCAATCCGACCCCGAGGATGACCAGGAAGCCGACGGCAGACGCAAGATGGGTCGTGGCTTTCAACGTGGTCATCAAGCCGAGGCCGATGACTATGAGAACCCATCCTGCCCACATCTGCGGACGATAGCGAGACGTTCTACGGACCATGGCGCTGGCGATCATTGCGCCCGGCGCCAATGCCGCCAAAGCGAGAATGAGCACTCCGGACCGCATAGGCGATGCAAGGTGACATGCTTGGAAATACACCGGGGTGAAATCTTAACAAAATGTCAGGGTACGGTCCCAAGATATAAATGAGAAGTACGCACAAACAACGCCAAGGGCAACGACGCCGACGAGGAAGGTTTGCAAAAACCTTCGGCATCCACCTGAGCGATAGATCTCATGCGAGAAGAGCAACGAGGACTCACCCGCTTACACTCGTGCGGTTGGAGATGATCAACCACGGAACCAAAGGCGCTCTCGCCAGCTTTGCCTCGTAGAAGACAAACAGGAGGAAACCGACACAACCCAAAACAAGAGGAGCGAGGACACGCGCCGAGTTCCAGGGATGTGTTACGCCGCCCCAGGTAAGTGCGATAGTGCACGCTGCAGTGCTGGCCACGAGGAGGAAATTGCCGCTGAGAAAGATCAATAAGCTTACAAGAATCGGTACGACTCCTGCTCACATCCAGTCTAGTTTGATGATTTTCTCGTAAAATTGTTCCCGGCGGTGTAGGGAGCCTCATAACAAGGAAGCAGATGATGCAAGCGATACCAGCAATGGGCAGGTTGAGATCTACGACTCGGTTAGGATTCATTCGTAGACGGTGCATGAAAGACGAACAGAAGAGCCATCTCCAAGCACCAGCATCTGCCAAGGCGCCTCCGATGACTGGTCCTACAAAGTTTGAAATTCCCCACGTCCTATCAAGGATTAAGTTCGCTACGACAAGAATTACAATGGTTCACACACAGTCCAAAGCAGGCCGCGTAGAGTCCGCGCTCTTCCAGGGAAACGAGATCCGCTAGGATGATCGCCGAAAGGGATTGGATGCCGCCACTGCCCAGTCCCTGCACGGTTCGGCCGCCAATCATCATCGACATGCTGCTAGCGCCGCCGCAAATCCCGCTGCCAATGAAGAAGAGGATGATGCTGGTCATCAACGCAGGGCGCCTCCCAAAGACCTCGGCTAAGGCACCATTCATGGGCAGGAAGGCTGTGGACGACAGCGCATACGCCGATCCCACCCAAGCAAACTCGGTCGCCTTCAGGTCCTGGGCGATGGTGGGTAGGGCGTTGGAGACAGCGAGTAGCTTGAGAGCGGAAAGGAATAGAGTGACATTGAGAGACGTAAACAGGATCCAGAAGCGAACACCCTTCCCGCTAGCTGGCGCGCGATCCGTCCCGTTTTCGGTTTCGGCCTGGATTTGACCACCGTTCTGCGAGGAGAGTGAAGTCACGAAGGACTGCTCTGACTGGTGTGGCATAGGGCGAGGTGGAGGTCTGCGTGGATGATGAGACTAAGGCGAAAATTTCTTCACTGTCACGAACCGAAGTGGGCAAGCCTGATAAGCGCTGTGGGCATGCTCGTTTTCCCCACTGTGGATCAACTCGAGCGTATGTGATGAATTATACGCGGCTTCGCCGGGCGACCAAATCAAAGTTCGTTCAATTCAACGAGCAAGCGAGGTGGAAAAGAATCCATCTTTCGAAGGGGTCAGTAGACATGACGGTGATGTGGTCGTGAGAATCCCATATACCTTCTTGTGAGATCTTGGGTACACGCAGTATGCACAGGTCGTCCGTCGTCGTGGGGAAGAAAAGCGTGTAGCCGATCGAACAACCCGATCAGGTTGCCGTCTTTGCCGACGGCGGGCATCCGAAAAGAGCCTGGAGATCGTAATGGGGATAATTCAAGTGCATTTCCTGTAAGTTAGTCGCGCGCCAACACTGAAATTAGAGAAACACACAGCCTGACAGGAATTACAAGATGAGAGTCCGCGCCGGAATGGAGGGCGCCCAGACTTCGTCAGTTTATTAGCTTTAGTCACCAGTGCGAATAATGGTTGTCGTTCACTTTATGGCCAGTCATTTGAGTCTTAGTCTGTCTCGTGAGCTTACAGCTGCAGATACCTGCTATTTGACCTTCCCAGGTACATGCAACTGATCATCATCGCGAGCAACCGGTTCTTTACACGCGCACCCAGGCGCGGCAAATAATTCATTATGATCATCGTATAAGCGTAAGAGGGACACTACTGCTACAGGTATGCGGTCACAAGTCGAGGAGAAACTATAGCTACAAAGGCGAACATACAAGGTCCGTAAGAGAGAGAAAACACGTCCAAGATTCATGTTACGTGGATCAACCACGAGTCCGTGCTGAGCTTCGTGAGCCCAGCAAACCATACGTGGTCCAAAAGGAAATCCACCCGCTTCACGCCGCCCTTCTTCTCGTCGTCGTACGCCCTCGACTTGGCCAGCCTGCGATACCTCTTCTCGTATGCTGCAGTAACTTTCTTCATCGCCTCCTTGCTAGGGAGCCCGTAGAACTCCTCGTGCCTCACATTCTCGCGAAGGCCGTAGTACAAGGCATGGAGAACGTCGGTAACGGTGATGTACGCGCCGTTCTGTTTCGGGCGGACATGGATGCGCCATGAAGAGGAAGGGACCTGGAGGGTCATGTTGGCGACAGGAGGAGAGACGGCGGGCTCGCAGAGAAGACCCGACCGGGACGAGAGGGCGGCGTATGGTGTTGTGATTGATGATGGATGGAGGGTGAGGTCGAAGTCGACCGCCCGAGGTCGGGCAACGACTAGCATCGGATGGAGTTGAGCGGGAGGGGGCTTCAGAGCCGGATATGTGCCATGGCGGCGTGGCACAGCGTAGCTCGGTACTTGTGGAAGGAAGATAGAGTGCGAGGGTGGTGTTATAGGTCCCGCGGATGATGGGAGTGATGCTGCACTAGGAGCAGGAGAGGTGTCGTAGCGCACGCTTTTGCCAAAGTGTACGTGCTTTCCGAGCATGATTGTGGCTGGTATGAGTGTGAGTAGGTCTCTTCTGACCGAGGGGTGTCTGCTTAAATACGCAGCAGCCCACTATGTCGCGATGACGCATCCGAGACATGACTGGACAAAGCTGTGTGCCACGCCTATCCTTGTGCCCAATTTGGTTTGATGGCCGTCCATTCTCGTAACTCGTGTTTATCAATACACAGCACGCTGTCCGCGGAAAGGTATCGGAAAGGAATCATGGTGACTGTGCGCAGTCGGGAGCGAAACACGTGCACGTATAGGCCCACGGGCAAAAGACCCAGGCAGGTCGGTACACATGTAGGAGACTAGACCCAGTTCCAGTCTTACTATATAGTCACGAAGCATAGCCGCAAAATCAATGAGGTTTCTGATGATTGATATACACACAAGAAGAAATAAACACCCGATGCGATAGCGACAACTACAAGACACAATAGCATAGCTATACAGCGGGAGTGAGAAGGAATACAAGAGGAGGTATAAGTACAACACCCTAGGGTGTATTTTGGTGAGACTTCGGTAACATGAACACGAGAGGTGGACATCTACGACGGCACACCTACAAGACTTGATCGTCAACTACTTCATCACTACACCTGACTCGCCTTGCTCCTAACAGGTTCCCCCCTGCTCAACCACCGATCCCCCGATAGTCTGGGTTTGGAATCCATGGCTTATATTGAATCTGATAGAGGTAGGACTCCCGCACTGCTCACAAGTAAAACCCATTCTCAGCTCCTCGCTTGTAGGACAAACCATACCATCCTCCGGCAATGCTAGGTTCCGAAATCGCCTTCGTGCGTTGAGGGAGGCAAGGAGAGAATTGGAGTAGAGCCGGCCGAGGCAGAAGAACCATCCAATATAAATGAATGTGCGCGGGGCAGTGAGGATGCTGACGAGGCTGGCGAGGGCACATAGCGCGGTCACGGCACCAGTGTTGATGGTGAACACAATCAGGGTGTCGATCATGCGGCGGGTGCGGTCGAAGCCGGCGCGGGCGCGGTAAGGGTGGAGTAGAGAGACCAGGGTGACCGCGATGCATAGGTCACCGGCTGCGGCGAGGGAGTTGATGGTTATGCTCAGGGACTGGGGCACAGTTAGAGGAGGGATAAAAGGGGGAGAAGAAGGGGAAAATACCCTGAGCCTGGCCAAATCCTGGAAGGTCTTCACGCGGACGAGGGCGTAGACGCCGAAGACCATCACACAGCCGAATTCGGCGATGACGAGGGTGGACTGTGTGAGGGAGCGTCAGCGAAGCAGAGAATGAAGCGAATGTGATACGATAAGACTTACACAGAGAGCGCTGATCCAGATGTTCTTGTTTGACAGTCGCCACACACGCTGCGTGAAGAACCTGCGAATCAATCGATTGGAGCAGCTTCTGTTCTCAAAGCGCACGAGCTCACCCTTGCACCAATAATGCCGTCAAGCCGTTGAAGATGACCTCGAGGTGTAGACTCCAGATGGTTTTGCCGAGGATGGCCGGGTTGGCGTAATTGGCGATCGCGTAGGTGTATACTATAAATTGAGCGTAAGTGAGTGGAAAGCAAGACCAAGAGAGCGCCCTGACCGGTATGGCTGATCAGGCCCTGGTGTACCGTGTCAAAGACCGTCACGGCGATGACGAGCGCCTTCAGGCGCGGACCGTCCGAGTGCCAGTGGTGCGTCAGGAACGTGTACGTCTGGAGTAGGGTCACGCCGAGGAGCCTGGAGCGAGCGAGCGTTAGCTAAACTGTTGAGGAAAAACGACACAAGGCAGCACAAAACAAAAAGACACTCACATCCCGGCGACGATGACGCCAACATACACTGCACCGATTCTGGACCGCGAAGAAAAGAACCCCATTAGTCGGATGAACAACCAACTCGGTGGTGGAATCAGAGCTCGTACGTTGAATCAAGCGAGATGCCAATCCCTGTGGGCATTGGAGCGATGGAATGCGAAACGAGACAAAGATGGCTTTAAAACGAGTGGAAGTGCAAGTGATGGGAACGAAAGGAAGGGCACTTCACGTCAAAATTTGGGCTGGCATTTAAGTAAACCCCGTGAGAAGCCGCGTGGCGTCGGGCGTCGGAATCTCAAAAGCAACTTCGAAGTTCAAAGTTGAGCTTGAACTTTGAACCGTGCCAGCGGGTTCGCACCATGGCCCACTCAAACGCACAAACCCTCCGCTCATCTGTCCTACATTGACATCCAAGAATGCCTTGACCAAGTTGGAACCGAGTTGCACACCGCCACGAGATTTGACTCCAACTTCTGAAGGACTTTATTGAGGAATAGATGCATAGGGCCCTAGATCTGGATCTTGCACGTCTTGGACTTGGAATGGATGTAGGCATCATCGTGCAAAGCAAAACCCCGGCATTGGCATCGGCACAGATCGGATCAATGACGGGCTCTCTCAGGACGACGCCGACACCGCAGAGCGCCCACGGATGCTTCGTACTAGGGCAGAAACAGCAAACAACTGTTGCTCCCATCCACGCGAACAAGGAGGGCCACTCAAGAGGGCGACGAAGGTTCAAGCGGCCAGATCTTGGGGAAATTACTCGCCCAAGGTGAATGGCGTAGGGCGTAGGGTTAGGGCTAGGGGTTGCAGACGATGCAGCGTAAACAGGTATGGTTGTCTCATCTTAGCGGCTACTGACTCCTTCGTTTGTCTTGCAGGAATCCAGATGACGGCTTTGCGTTTGCCGTGCCTTCATTATTCGCTATCCTCGCACCGCCGCTTACACCACCGCCCGCACCGCTGCCGTTCCGCCGCGCCCTGCTCCTCGGCCGCCCAATCCGAGTGGCCTGGCCCAGATTTTGCAAACCATCCATGAATCAACCGACATGTCCCCATCCGTCCAGCGCAATATTACTCAGGTAATTGCCACCTCCAGCTGTCGACCGTTCCGTCGTGATGAACTGATCGATTTTTTCGGCAGAAATCAAATAATTTCACGCGCGTCCCCGACTACGTAGGTTACCTGGCGCACATCCTGTGCTGGATGCGGGAAGAGGAGGAACGTATACGCTCCATCGCAGGCTACCTGCTCAAGAACAGCTCGCGCCTCATCCTGTCCTCGTCTCGAGAAGTGGCTGCCTACGCGAAGGCATCGGTTCTGGAGGCGTTCACCGACTCCAATGTCATGATCCGTAACACGGCCGGACAGGACATTGTCGCTTCTCTGGGTGTGGGCGCCCAGGAGTTGGCCAGAGTGCCTGCAGCAGCTCGTAACCATGCTGGACATGAATGATCTTGATAGGCAAGAGGTGAAAGGCCACCGACCGTCTTCCGTGATATTCCCCGCCTCATCCCGCCCCAGGCCGCCTTCAACGTCCTGGAGAACGTCCTGGAGAAGGCCTGCGAAGACTGCCCCCGAAAGATGGACGCCGAAATCAACGGCACGCGCCCGTTCGACTACATGATTCTCAAGTTCCTCTCGCTCACGGACCACCCTTCCTCGAAGATGCGGTCACATGCAGTGGCGTGTCTCTCATATTTCGTCCCCGCTAACTGCCAGTCGCTCTTTGTCCATCTCGACACATTCATCGCCACCCTCCTCCGGCGCGCGTCTGACGACGACCCTTCCGTCCCTCGCCACGTCTGCCAGGCGCTCTTCCTCCTCCTCGCCGCGCGCCTGGAGCGTCCCATGCCCGAGATGGGCGACGTTGCAGAGTACATGCTCTACTCGACCAAGGACCAGAACGAGCACGTCGCGCTCGAGGCGTGCGACTTCTGGCTCACCTCCGCAGAGGATTCAGAGTTGTCGCATTACCTTCATCCGCTCCTGGGCAAGGTTGCGACCGTCCTCCTTGATTGCATGGTGTATGGCGAGGACGATCTGTTGTGGCTTGATGCAGATGCAGAGGATGCGGAGGTCCCGGACAAGGATACGGACATTAAGCCGCGTCACTACGGCTCGAAATCACACGGTCTGGAGAGGGACGATATGAACGGGTCTGAGCCACCCAAGACCCGCATCGGGGCTTACGGCGAAGAGACGTTCGACGACGACGACTTTGGCGATGACATGTCGACTGAGTGGAACCTGCGCAAGTGCGCTGCTGCTGCTCTCGATGTACTCGCTGTCCAATATACGGGCGACCTTCTCAACGTTCTGCTGGGCCCGCTCAAGGATAAGCTGTGGAATGCCGATTGGCTCCAGTGGGAGAGCGGGATATTAGCGCTTGGTGCTCTGGAAGAAGGTTCGTTTTCAATTGCCTCGTAAGGTCGCTCATTAAGCATACTCTTAGGCTGTATTGAGGCGATTGAACCCCATCTGCCTGTTCTTGTCCCTTACCTTATCAACACTTCGAATGACCCGAAGGTAAATCTTCTTCGATGTCTACCTCTTCTATTACTGATTGTATTGGATTGTAGCCTCTGGTTCGGTCGATAATGTGCTGGACGCTTGGACGGTATGCGAGCTGGACGACGCAGCCCATATCGGACGAGCACAAGACGACTTACTTTATCTCTACGATGGAAGGAGTGAGCTCGGCCTTTGGACTGTCATCTACCTCGACATGTCCGTCACGTCTCTTTAGCTCCTCCGCATGGTCCTGGACAATAACAAGCGCGTACAGGAAGCTGGGTGCAGTGCCTTTGCGACACTCGAAGAGGACGCTGGGCCGGAATTGGAGCCGTACCTCGAGCCCGTCTCGAGGAACCTGGTCTTTCGAGAATTGGGCGGTCGCTGTCAGATCCGAAGTACGTGGAGATTCTGATGCCGCCGTTGATGAACAGGTGGGCGAAGCAGAAGGATGACGATCCTGATGTCATTCCGCTGCTCGAGGTGAGAGGAAACTTCTATCACACTCTTGTCTGATTAAACTGATCTGTTGGTTTAGTGTCTCGCTTCTGTCACCATCGCAATGGGCATGAGTTTCCTTCTCTACGCCGGACCCGTCTTCCAACGTTCAGCAAGCATCATACACAACGCTCTCCTGCAGTACCAGACGTACCAGCAGAGTCCAGACCTGGACGAATCGGACAAGGCGTTCCTTGTCGTCGCGCTTGATCTCCTCTCTGGTCTAACTCAGGGCTTGGGAATGACCCTCGAGCCAATGACCAATGCGACGAACCTGAATCTGCTGTCCTTGTTGACGGTGTGTTTGAAACACCGACAGCCGCCGGTGCGCCAGACTGGGTACGCGTTGGTGGGCGATATGGCGGTGGGATGCTTCCCTGTGCTGCACCCGCACATGCCTGGCATCATGTCCGAGCTCATTCTGCAGCTCGACCCAGAGCCCAAGCCTGAGTTTATCAGTGTGTCAAGTAACGCCGTGTGGTCTGTTGGTGAGGTGGCATTGCGGTATGGACGCGGTGAGGGGCTCCAGCAGTGGGTTGGGCCGCTGATCGCAAGACTCATATCGATTTTGCTGCATCCCAAGGCGCCAAGGAGTCTGCAGGAGAACGCGGCTGTGTCCATTGGACGGATTGGGTTGATGCACCCTACCTTCGTGGCTCCTTACCTCGCAGAGTTTGTGCAGGTGTGGTGCCAAGCTCTATATGATGTTAGGGATAATGAGGAGAAGGACTCGGCGTTCCTTGGGTTCTGTACGATGGTGGAGATTAGCCCTGGAGGTATGGCGAAGGTGAGCATCTCGTCCACAGTCATCAATGGCATACTGATACTTCGTTTCGCAGAGTCTGCTTTGGTTCTGCAATTCAATTGCGCGGTGGAACACCCCGTCACCCGAGCTCAATAACATGTTCCAGACGTTGCTGCAGGCGTTCAAAGCGCACGACGCCGCTGGGTGGGCCGCCCAGGTCGCCGCCTTCCTGCCTGTTGTCCAAGACTGTCTCGCTACATGGTATGGCGTCTAATCTCAGATCCATGTACACTCAATCTTTTCTGTCCCATGTTTATGGCCTTTGTAATTATAGTTTCCCAAGTAGTGTACCCTATTCTTGGACGTTCACTTCATTTTGTAGTCTAGTATCTATGTGTTCGTGGAATGAAAAGAAAGTCTGGCAAAATGAAAGATACTGAACATGAACAGGTGAAAGAAAAGAATGGGATTGGGCGGACGCACGCAGCATATACGCTGCCTATCCTGAACCTCGGCGTATTACCCTCACCCTGATAGGCCCACCGTCCGTCGGCGTCATTGAGCGGTATGTCCGTTCACCTCACGTTGTTATGGTCGCCGTCAGCGAGTGCAATGACGACGGCCGATACAACCGGATTGTCCATTACAGATACAGAGCTGTGGGAAGTGGACAATCATGCAGCTCCGGACCAACCGACCGCGCAGCGCACAGTTGCCCAGCATATTTATGCCAAACAAGCAACCCCTAGCCAACTGGCATGGGTTGCAATTCGTTATGCAGAATGTAGTGTGTTTGGAAATGCGGTGCACAGCGCGGTGTGAATCGATCGCATTGCGGAAAGGACTAAGCAATGGGTTGTCGACGGAATTGGTGAGGGGCACAAGCGGAACCCTACACAGGCACGTCGTTACGCGGTAGAGCGTAGAGATGCATTGCAACTGCTGTGGAATTGAGACCATACAGTCGATAAGTAGCGACGCGTTGCAACACGGTAGGATGTCCAGTACCGTGGATTAAGTACTGGCAATTCGAGTAGTTTCGAGCAGCGATGTTGCCGACCTATTGCAACTCCTGTAAAGCGTAGACCATACAGTGAATTGGATCAATAGAGTTGGCTGTGGATGGGTTGCTACTCACCGTAGCAACACGAGCAGCTTTAGCCATCTGAGATGGCCAAGCGTCGCCACAAAACCGCTGAGAAGTCAGCATGGTCACGATCCCTTTCCCCTCCTAGCTACAAGTAGCGGACGAATTGTTCTGGCAGGTTGTATTGACGTCGGGATGCATCACCTTTTTTCCATCAGGCGACTAGTAGGA
Organism: Strobilurus stephanocystis; assembly: GCA_019915075.1. NCBI lineage: Eukaryota > Fungi > Basidiomycota > Agaricomycetes > Agaricales > Physalacriaceae > Strobilurus > Strobilurus stephanocystis. The sequence continues at coordinate 23,809 of JAHLMI010000011.1, forward strand.
CCTCGGCAAAGACCGCGATACGGTGTACCAGTGCCTCAAACGATAGCTACGCATTTGTGTAAGTGGCGTATCCATCGTCTCCTGAGTATATACAACTATAGTAGCATTGAGCGATTCGATGCAATCGCTGAAATTGACCGAATCGCTAGAATCGGTCTCAAAAGCTGAAATTTGCCAAAGCTGGCGACGCCGTGACTTTCCTAAATGAGCACACCGCCCCGAACAGGACCATATTCCCGCCCCCTACCGCGAACCGCTACCGCCGACCAACTAACCCTAACCAAACTTAGGGCTCGTGCCTTCGCCCTAAGTTGAGGGCGCGCTACGCGCGCGAGCCGAGCCAGACCTCTAACCTGAGGCCCTCACCACCCAGACCTCTAACCAAACCCTCACCTCTAGTACTAGTAACCAATGCCAAGTTGGGATCTCAAGAGCGGGAAGATGCGCACGGCGGGCACCATCCCGCACTCGCGTGCCCTACGATTTCCAGCGATTGTGTGGTCCCTGGAAGTACATCGCTAAGTTTGGGACCGAATTCAGCGATTGCCGGACGCTAATCCAACCAAAGTTGTCGTGCCTCTCGTCTCCTACTAGTTTGCGTTTGCATTGATCAGGCCAGAAAAGCGCACAACGAGATGATTGATTCGCCTCTCTAACGCACATGATACACTAATAATGGATGAGGGAGAGCAAGGGAGAAGGAGTGGGCGAGTCAATGTCCTAGGTGACACACGTAGATACTCCAAGCTGTCAATAATGGCGGAACAACTGCAGAGAACGGCGACATGAGCTCCTCCGCCTTTCTTCTGCTTTCTCAGCGGCGTGAGTGACCGGCCAATGTTCATCCACCCATACAGGTACTTAGCCTTCTCTCTGCAGGCTTTATGATCTGGGTGGCGATGTGAGCATGGTAAATGCGGAGTGATTGATGGGAAGGTGGAGCCACGGGCGTGATCGACAAGCAACAGTCGAGTCAGACAACGACCAGGGTATCGCGGCGGCGGCGAGTTCGAACACATCAGCGCCGGGGTAGCTGTGTCCGAGGGTATACTGGGCCTAGCGCACGTATTGCCATGCATGACATTACCCAACTCACTCTGAATGTGCGGACCCAGAATACACACAACTACACTCACCTGGAATGAACACAACAGCCTCTCGTCGACGCCCATCATGGCCCCCCGCATTATCAAACTCCCCGCAGTAATTCGGCGCGGAGAAAAGTGTCACTAAATGCAGCTCGGAGAAAAGCTTGTACCAATTCTCCACAACCTGCGAGCGATGTAGTTAGCAATCTGACAAAGTCACAGTTGGCAATGGAAGAGGATGGAACCGATGGACAGCACAGCTACATCTATGCCATGCTCTGGATAGGGCGTCGACGCCGACCAAGACATGTTTCGTCGACTTACCTGATGTGCGCGGCATATCAAGTCCATGTCGTGCTTCTGCACGAGTCTCGACACGACGTCCGGTCCCAAAGTAAACGACACGCCGCGGTCGTTCTCTGACCAGCCGGTGATGTCTTTGTCGGGGTCTGACCATAGGAGATCGCAGAGCAGACCTGGATGTATGTGTTGGCAAACGTGCGGTGGCGACGGACGAGAGGGGAAGCAGTGCATGGCTCCAATGGCGAACATGACAAACATGGAGGGGTGTAGAAAGACGACACGCACCAGCATCGGGTACGTCTGTCGGCCTCATGATTTGCCGTATTTGCTCCATCGATCGACTGCAAGTTTGGACTCAACCCTCCGTGCATCGCAAAGATCTTTCTGCCAATAATCGCCGCGATGGGTAACGAGTTGAAACAGTCGATGAAGGTTTTCCACAGTTTGATGTTGTATCGACGTTTGCCTGTCAGAAGGAAAGATGTTAAGGGAAAGTCAAGGAGGATGGGGAACTCGGGGTAACTGCCAAGTTCCTGATGGAGGCGCACGCGTCATTTGCATCTTGTTCCTTGATCGCCATCATCACCTGCGTGCACTGTATCTCTTTCTTGTTTCTCCCATTTCTCTCCCCGGTCTGCTGTCATCATGGGCAAACCTCCTCCTAGACAGTGAGATTTTTATAATGGTCACCTGTGGATGAATTCCCATATACAATAGATGTCGTGAACCAGGTTGCCTTGCGCCCGCCTATAGGGGAACTCTTTTGGTTCACAACAATACATATCACAAGAACCATACCGTCAGAGTTCAGTTCAGTAAGTCCACTATGCACCCAATATCTCCACCAGTGATCATGACAACTTAGGGGGCGAGGAGCTGGCTATCGAGCGAGACGATATTACGAAGATGTACCACTGTCCATGCGGCGCTCCTGAGCACTCGCGGGCTAGCATTACCGAATTTGCTGGGCTCTTCAAGAAGCCAGAACATCCCTCGCCAACCACATCGGAGGGAATCATACCTACTGGCTCACTACTCGACGTACCGGAACCCATCGAGGATACCCCATCGGAGGGAATCGTACCTACTGGCTCCCTACTCGACGTACCAGAACCCATCGAGGATACCCCAGATCAGGCTTTTGTTTCTGCAGAGGTTGAATCATGTAGCAACACGATTGATCAGGATGTTGTGGACCTCGAGGAGGATGTTTCGGAGGATGAGGTTGACGGAAACGGCGATGATCATCTTCTACCAGCCTTACCAGATGTCGTAGACGATTCCTTGATGGACGATGCCGGCAATGACTGCAGACCTGCGATCAACGACACCGGCGATGACAGTGCGGTTGGCGTTTCCCGTGCAACCGAAGTCCTCCTGGAGAATAGGATAACGGTCAGTCAAGACTATCATTGTGCTGTCTGCCTGGACTGTCGATGCATAATCTTTCGCGGTCTGGCCCATGGTCACCGCAAACACACCCATTCGCAGTTCTATCGTGCTCCAGACGCCGTACCTTTACCGCCGAAATCCAGCTTCCTACGCTATCTTGACCGACTTGGTGTGGTGCATCAGGTCAACTTTCCAGCACATCCTATTCGCCCGGTTGACGGCGTTGATATCGGGAAGACTGGCACGAGATGTGCTAACGAGGGCTGTCCGACCGCGACAACACTCTACCACAATCGTGCCGCCTGTCTCAAGCACTATGCCAATCACCCAGTTGCTAAACAGGCGCGCAGAATGATCGAGGGAATCCACTTCCATCAAGTGGGGGTCCATGCGGGGTATGCTGTCACCTACGTCGAAGTCATAGAGGGTAGTCATCCGCGGGACGATGTTATCTCAGAGATCCTTGCCATGTCCGGCGCTTCAAACCGGCCATCAGAGGGAGATATTGCGCCTGACCCCCTGGCTATTCGTCTTGGCTGGAATAGCTTTCTCAAAGCAGCGCCCATTGACCATATTCGGGCGAGCGCATTTTATCCCGAGCCGAGCAAAGATGCGGTTCTCTATACCTTTCGTGCCATCGCGCGCCACTACTATCACTCGATCGCGGACACTCTAGCGTCATCATTATCGACTGAACTTGTGTTGAGATACGTGAACTCGCCATCACCCAGGTATGGAACAACTGTGTCCTCGATTCTCATGTCTTGTACTCATGGAACATTTTCAGTAAACACTTGAAGTCAACACCGTTCTCAGCGCCAAAAGAAACAAATATTGATGCCAATGCCGATTATATGGCGTTGTACATTTGTTTTCTCTATCGTCATTTACATCATCCCCTGCATGATTTCTCTCTCACATTGTCGATGGATTTGGCGACACAGCTGACCAAACTCCATGCCAAAGTTTGCCTTGGTGTCCAGGAAGGGCTCACGCCAGACGCCTACATTGAGTTTTTCCATGCCGTTGTATGGGATATGCTCACGCTCCAGGAAGCAGGGACACAGTTCACGCATTGTCTTAGTCTCTTCATCTTGGCCACTCATCTGCGTGATGATCTGGGGTCACTCTTACCGGTTCAGCGCCTGCCACCCGATCTTCGAAAGCTTCAATGGGCCTTTCGTGCAACTGCTGTTCGGGAAGTCATGCGCCTGCAACTGCTGCAGGATGATGACAATGATCCATTACAGTAGGCTGCCCCGCCTGTTCATCTTGGTGTGGACTGATAGGTTTCCAGACTATATCACAGAGTAGTCGAGCCGTACCTCTCAGTAGACGTTGGACAAACGACGACCTTCGGTGTTTTGCGTTCAATGCATTCCGTGACTGTCCACGTTTCTATCACAGATACTCCCCTGCCTAGTGCAATCTGGGACCCTTCTCAGACAGTACTCAGCTACGACGGATTCCCAATAATGATCGGAAAGATTGCTGAGTCAGCCTCCTCTGGGATTCTGATGCTAGAAGAGAATCTCTTTCAGATATGCGGCATCGATCTTGCACCCCTTCTGGCACATATTGATGCTCGACTCGAGGGCCATCCTGATTCCCTTCCCTTCATGGACACACCCCGGGACAAGTCTCCCGGGTTTTCATTCCTCTCCGTGTTGCAGAACGATACACAGTGGATTCATGCAAGGCAAGCTGCTTTGAGGCGCGTTACACGTGATTGCTTTCGTCAAGTATACGGGGGAGCCTTCCCAAAGCATGGTGTGTCTCACAGCCAAGAGTGTCAATACCGGTTGCTGACAAGGCTAGATGCCATTGCCCAATTGTTCAAGCTTATCGACACTGCTGTAGGTCTGGCATTCTTCTTGACTTTTCTTGGCTGCGGAGGAGGTCCGAATCAGACGGAAAACCAGGATCTTCGGCTGTTCAACAGTGCCAGTAAACCTCGCCAGATCATCTTTCTAGACAAATGGCTGGGTATCGTATCGACACCCCATTCAGGAAAGCCCACTATCTACACTCCACCTTTGAAGCTGACTCGACTTCTACTGGTTCTATGGGGAGTCGTCTATCCACTTGCATCCTACTTGGCACTGCGAGTGTGGGGTGAAACGGCGGCCAGAAGTTACTATTCCCATGCATATGTGCAGCTTGGAAAGCCAATGGATGAACCAGCTTTGACGGCGGCACTGAAGAAGCACAGTCTGCATTGGTTTGGGAAAGAGATGGGAATTCGTGGCTTGCGCACCGTATTGTCGGCCATCATGCGCGATAAGACCGGGCGTTCCTATTCCAACATGGACAGTGCCGACATGTATGCCCATCGGATCATTGATCGCCAGTTGGGACACTCTACGCGTACTGCAAATGCTCACTACGGCGTGCATACTGACACATACGAGAATTTGTCGCTCACTGAAGTCTTGTGGGATCATAAGGTCAGCTTCAGCTGGCATCGCTTCCTGGGTTTCCCTTCGGGACGACATATGGCTTTCGATCGTCACGGTGTGCGTCTATCATTGATTGTTAGACCGTATTGTGATTGTCTGACGGTTGGCTAGGTTGACCGTGATGTGCTGTCTCTTTATGATATGCTGATGGAGGACGCAAAGCAGGAGATTTCAGATGCTCTGATGAGATTAAAAGCCCCCGTCATGGAGTTGCTAGCATCGCTGTCTTCCAAGTAAAGTTTTCTCTTGTCATTGAAATAAACTCAAGTCCGTGGAATAAAAAGTCTACACCTTGTCCCTCGTTGCGACCCACACCTTTACTCCTGCTCTTCTCAAGTCCCGAACTGCCTCCAGTACAGCATCCTGCAATGAAACCTCAATGACGGTGGCACCCATAGCCTCTTCGCACCTTCCGACGTTTCCTCTCGTCAGCATCCTCGTCCTTCATCTTGTTGGTGTAGGTCTTCATGCACCGTGTACTTCTCCAAGCCAGTGAGCCGCCAAAGACGTTGATCGACCTGGTCGCCGTCAGCTCGCACTGGGTGTTCCGACAACCGCCGCCTTCGAAAGCGCGCGTCAGCTCCTGTAAATGCGTGCATCTCTTCTGTGCCACGTCTGAGTATGTATGCTGATCGCTAGGTGTCAACGAATAGTCATGGCAAACACGAACAGAACGCACCTTGACTACGGTATTAGCCCAACATGATTAACAAGGGCGAGATAAACAGTCCGGGGCTAATCGTCGAGATCTTGTTGAAGAACTGCAGCACATTGATCTCGAGCCGCAACCTGGTGAATGAGCGTCAGCAAACACAGATGCACAGCAAAAATTTACTCACACATCTGAAACGCGCTTGATCTACTCGAACAGATTCCGCGACAGGAAGGGGATGACGGTGTACTTCCTCGTTATGACTTGACTTGACTCGTAGACGTGCTCCTTCTTCAGCAACCGCGCCTTGCTCTCCGCGCCTTTGCCATCCTCGCCACCATCGCCCTGCCCAAGATGCGCTAGATGCACTGTTTCGCTCACTTGTACCGCTTTGATTGCTTCTATAGGAACCAGTCGTCCAGCGCGTCTTCCCATAAGTACGAGCACGCTCTTCTGGACCCCAGCGGTGGCTTCGCAATATCCAGCGTCTCCGACGCACAATATGTTCGCGTACGGCGATATTGTCGTCGTGAGCAGGCCGCGGCGCTCCGGATTGGGGAAGTGCACGCTCATGCGGTGTGACTGAGAGGGTCGAAGTCCAGGAGAAGGTGCGTTTGCGTGCGCTGTTTATCGTATTAAGAACATGTTGATGCACCACGAAAGGCGCAACACGCGTCTATGACCGTAAGATCCGCGAGGAATTTCAAGCAGCGATCCACCATTGGAGGGTTTGGGAAAGAGCGAAGGAAGACGCGAAGGCGGCAAGTATGAAACACGAAGAACCAGATTCCACCGCCTCATTGTTGGTATATCCAAAGCGGACGCGTCATCCTACGGTCCGGTCAGATATCGTTTGTCTGATCTAATCACTCGACACGTACACTCAACTTATACCAGACATGGGGAAACGGCTCCGCGAGAATATGCACAATGCTCACACCGCGCTGCAGGAATGGGACGTGGTCATCACCGATGTGACCTGCATTTTGTTGGGCGCCTTCTCGTTGCCGGAAATAACTCCGCCAAGTCCCTGGTGCCATCTCGTTGTGCCCCCCGTACGTGAGGAAACCTCCGTCGCCTAGCCTGCGCTCAACCGAGGCCATGGCGTCGAAAAGACAGGCCGTTTCGGAGAAGTACGATTGTATGGACGGGGAGGGTGCTCCCAAGAGATCCAGAAGGATGAGATGTTTTACAGTAGACATCTCCGTCACTTGTGGCCCCAGTAGCCGTCGTTTCGTGTTTGGAAGGATATATGCTGACTGTCACTTCTCAGCTAGATGCCTGGCACCGAGGATAGAGCGTAGATAGAGTCGGTATCTGTCCATTGCACAAACGCTTCTTTGCCGTTGAGGAAGACAAACTGCAGGGTTGTGTCCGCCACGTCCTCGTCATCTTCTCCGCCGTCCTCCAAGTGTTGCTGTCGCGCGTCTAAGAGGGGATTGAGGGCTCCGCCCAAGTCGAGCATCATCGCACACGGTGCAGGCGAGTCTGTCGCGCCAACGAGCTGTGTTCGATGTGAGATCCTTACAGAAGTGCAATGGACATATCTACCTGATTGTTGGGGTATCAGGGAAAGTACTTGCTATCGAACTGCGCCGACAATTAACTCTTCGAGGCGCGTTGGGATCCTTGGTCGCGATGAGATTTGTGAACTTCTTCTTCCCGTACGGCGTCGTGCCCGTGAACTCGTCGACGTGCCAATGAAGCCCTTCCAGCGTAGTCTTGATGTAGTTCCTAACAAGGATATTGTATTCCGTGTCTGCTGTGCCGCTAGTTAACACAGAGTCACACAAGAGCAGGCCACCGCTACGTACACGGACGGGGTATCAGAATTTGAGATAGATGTGAGGAGGGATGTAAGTTAAAGGGTCGACCTTCTTGATCGGGTCGGGCGACGACACCAAGGCGGAGATGCTGCTGGACGACAGCTGCTTGAACGACCGTTCGACAAGCAACGACGCCTACAGTGACGGCAATAGCGCGCAGCTGAGCAAGACAAGCAGACATGTCAGAGCCAACATGTCTCGGTGGGAGGAGGACAAGGTCTAAAGCTCCTGGCGTGTGCCCGATCAGGATCGCTCTTAGCGGTTACCAGCATGACCATCTTCGGTCTTTGGGTGCGTTTGACGTCCAGCACGACGCCGAGCCGGGCTTGGCGCTGTCTAGGTCATCAACAAAGCCGGCGGGCTGGTCTACCACAGGAATTTCGCAGGTGGGCCAGTGTCATTGAACAGCGCGCTGGTGGTCTTCGATGACAATACACAGATGATGATTAACACCGTGTACAAGATAAGTTTTGGGGGTGATAAACTGCATGATGATGGTGCGAGAAATTCTAACTGTCTTGGCCCAAGAGACGACGACGACGATCGAGCTTGAGATCGTTGTTCCATCCGCGGACGCGCAAAGCCGATTCATCGTAGTCTTCTGCGCGTTGAAGGCGCCCGCGGCGTGGTAAAAGATTGGGCTTTGCTCTGAAACATTGGTGAGTTCACAGTGAGAGATGAGTCGGAGGAAACGCACTCGTAGCGCCGTTGCTGGCTCTGGGAACGCAGGAAAGGGCGGCGGGCGGCGCGGTACGCCGCGGCGTACACGTTCTCCTTGGCTCGTTGAGCAGCGGACTCCTCGGGCGGCCCGCATTGCACAGCAGCCCGTTTCCTGGGGTTTCAAGAGTCAAATGAGTGGGTGAATGGAATGAGAATGGACGACGCACTTGGCCTTGGACTGGCGCCAAGTCGCGCGTCGCTGCTCAAGCCTCTGCGCCTCCTCTACCCGCCATTGCTCCTCCTCTCGGCGCTTGGCCTCCCCTCTTTCCCGTGCCTCCTGCTTCTCCAACGAATGCTGCCGCCGTTTCCATTCCTCCTCCAGTGCTTGGCGCTCCTGTAGCGGGCGGCCTCCTCCCTGGTGTAGCCCGCTTACATGAGCAGATAGGCATCCTTAGTCCGCGCCATGGCAGACTTGAGCCAGCGAGTGTAGGCGTGCGCGGGCAAATGGAGACGATCCGGTGTGTGAGTCGATGATGGTGAAAGAGCAAGGCGCGATCACTCAATCACTCGATCTGTAGCTCGGCTTACGTGGTGAGTCCACACCTTAGACTCGCGCACCTGCTGAGCGTTTCCTCAGCCTCACACCACGATACATTGCCGGTGCACTATCGGATAACACTCAAGATTCAACACAGTACCCGTACGGTTGTCTTTACCGTCGCCCACTCACCGTGTCGTCGAGATTCTAGGCTTGCAGCAGGCGCGCGCTTGGGGAGTCTGTGCGATGAACGAGTTCAGGAAGTATTTGGGCCTGAAGGGTGAGTGTATCTGTGCTTCTTGTCCGTGTTTCGAGTCTCACGCAATGCGAACAGAGCTCGAGTCGTTCGAGGAGTGGAATCCTGATCCTGTTGTAGCTGTGAGGAGTCCATTACTTGCTACAGTGAGTGTGTACTCATGTCAATGTAGAACGTCGCTCGTCGTTTGTATAACCACATCGATAACCTCGAGCTCTATGTTCGTTTATTTCTTCCCGATTCATATCGTCACCCTGACCAAGAGATTTCAGACCGGTCTACAGTGTGAAGCTACCATCCCTTCTGGTGCTGGTCTTCGCTTTGCCTGCGGTTATACTGTGAGCGCTACTCTCATTCGATATGTAATCTGCTACAATTGATCCTGTAGATGACTCGTGCTGTCCTGGGCGACGCCATCGCGCTCGTTCGCGGTGATCGCTCCTACACCACATCGTTTACGCGCAAGTCTATGCCCTTTTCTCCAAGAACTTCATCTGACGCGCCTTTCCAGCGGATGCTCTCACAACCTGGGGATTCCAGGTAATCAGGGTGCTTCAATTCATGTGTCAGATCTAATCACCCTCACAGGATACCATGAGGGACCCGAACAATGGCGGTCTCGGTGGAAACAGTGAGTCTTTCGGGCTTGGGGTGATCCACAGATACTTAACCGTCACCAGTGCCGAAGCTCTTGACGCGCCACCGGATGTGACGGCGCGCGCCCCGTTTGTAGTCAGTGCATCCGCGGCCTACGTGTTGAAGACTGCCAGTGCAATGACCGCGGGAAGTCTGAAATGGAGGTGCTCGAGGAAAGCATCACCAAAGCTGAGGCACGGTTATACGAGCTCGAGCAACCCGGATGTGTGGGCTCGCCTGTCTTTTTCAGCGACCCGTACGCCGCGCAGACTGGAGTAACCTCCCCCAGTACCGGTAACTTCGTCTCTGACATTCCGCACAATGATAGTGTGGGTAAACTCACCTTTGACGACAGCCGACCTCGAATGGTGGGCCGCTCCCGAACCGCCATCGAACATGAGGGAATTACTGTTAGTCTTCCCTTTTTCCCTAGGAGATATCTCCGACTGATGTTCACATAATCAGCGTCCACCCATTTCTCCTCCAGAGCTCTGAGTACGGCTTCGGCGTCAACGTTCCTCGATTCCGTGCATCTTCGCTAGGCGATGCCGATCTTTGACATCCTTCCCGCCCGCTTCCAGCGCTCATGAACGCAATATACCTCGTCGGCGCGCATCTCTCCCTCGAGGCTGAAATCGCTTCTCACAAGTGTGCTTTGCTCTCACGCGCCCTCGCCCAACTCCCTATATCGATCTCAACTCCGCACCCCCAACGCGTCATCCAAACGCTGCAAGCAGAGCTCATCATCATATACTACCTATTCTCCGCTGGCAAATTTCTTGAGGCGAAGTACCACGTCTCCTTCTCCCTCTCGCTTAGCATTGGAGCTGGGTTGGAGAAGATTCGCTCGAGTATGCCCGTGGATAGGGAGTTGTGGCTGCCTCCACCGACGGATGCGATCGGGGAAGGTGAGAGGATCAACGTGGCGTGGGCGATCTTCGTCATAGATCAGTGCTGGGCCGCCGCCTTGGCCGCCCCGCCAAATTTCACTGTGCACGATTTCTTGCTCCTGGATCTCTTATGGCTGGATAGTCGCTCTGGGCATACTATGCTGTTGGGAATAAAGCAAAAACGAAACTTTTGTTGAGACACACTGGTCTTAATGTTGCAACGGTCATTTCTCAGAGCGAATCCAGCCCGAGCTTTTGCGGGTAACACGGTGTAAGAATCAGACTTTCGACAATGATTCGGCAATCTCGAGAATCGGTGCGACACTGGCCATGGTGATTGTTTTGTTGAAACTCCAGGGCACCTGTCGACACTGTTCCTTGTAGAGTAACCTCCTTTCCATGGAATCGCGGCCGAACATGATTTTAAATTCAGGGAAGAAAGTGGCTATGTGATAGAGATTTGTGGCTATGTGGAAGAGATATGTGATTTCCAATGATACTCGGTGCGGTCCGTATGAAATGTTCCGTGTATATATTGATTGATTGATTGTTCGATCAATCCCTGATCAATCCACGATCACTGAGCACGATCGTCGTGCAGGGCCATTGTCCCTCCTTTCTGCACTACCATGACATCCTTGACATCGGAGGATCTCTTTGCAATGGCCTTAGCCACCCAGCCTGATGGTCGGACATTGCGTCCTGTACGAACTACCGCACCAAAAGCAGCAACTTTGCAGAGTCGTGAACGACGAGCCAACCGGGCGTATGCGTCCTTAACACTATGATTAGATCATCTGCTCATCTCTTGCAGTGCCAATGACCCCGGGCGGCTGCAACTGGACAAGGAGGCGAAGAAAAAGCTCAATGCTTTGCGATATTCCTCGAAGGCGTCGGGATCAGCAACCCTCTCTACCGACAATGATGCAACCCCTCCACCTATAACGCCTACACCGGAACCCGAACTTGGTGCCCAGCCCGAGATGCCTGATCCCAAAAATGATGAGGATTGGCGACCGCGGAAGCTTGACCATCTTCCCATTGAGGTATGTTTTCTTCATTGTACCGATCTGTACTTACAAATCTCTCGTAGGCCCTCGCAGACTACCTCTATGTCAACAACCTCAATGTCTACAATGTGAAGCCCAATTTTGCCCGTCGCGAATCGATTTCTGCTGCAGAAAAGGCCTCCAAAAAGTCGCTAAGCATTGATGATCCTGCCCTCGCTGGTATCATGCTCTTCGATGCCCCAGGAACGTACCTCTTCTTTGACGACAAGAAATTCGTATTCGCAATTCGCATAACGTGAGTTTTCCACCAATAATCAATCACATACTCATCGAGTTCAGTCCGATGGATCAACTGGATGAGAGCGAACACACCAATCTCAGCAACCTCCAGGATTGGACGCACACATGTGGTAATGTAGCTGGCACCAATGGAGTACGTGACTTCCCGTCTACTCTTTCCATATCTCATGTATTCTAGGCTGCTCGCCATAGTGCAGGGGAAACGAAGGTCAACGTGGCTCCTCAAGGGGTGATGTGTGGACTCGGATGGCATGCATCCACTACACTGGGCGTCTGTGCATCCGTCTACGCGCCAAAAGGGGCGAAGCAGGCAAGAAAGTATGGTTATTGTTACTCCCAGTTTATCCGCTGATTTCATTTGCAAGGCAAAATGAGCTTGTTGAAAGAGATATTCCCGATATCTTTGACATGTACATGAAGCGCATGGAGAGCCTTGTTCCTGGATGGGCTATTGAAATCCGCGAATTTGCTAAAATGTGGGTTGTTCATTTTTTATGCGCTTATACTGAGATTTTCACAGATTGCGAATTCCAAATTTCGCCAACTTATTCTGGGAACTGGAAAAAGAGACAGACGTTCCCGAAGGTACTGGTCCCAATGTTCTTACAGCTACCCGTGATGGCTTCCAGAATTTCTTTCATTCTGACCGTGATTATTGCCCCATTGCGTATGGAATGTGGTGGGCAGGACCGCGTACTCCACTCCTGATGCGTAGGAACCAGCGTATACAAGCATACACCCATACTTATGATCCCACCACCGACCACGCTCGTATTCCTGGTGGGCAGTTCATCAATGCCGACTACTCAGTTGGTGTTGACTTCGAAAAGTACGTACCCTCTACTTGCGTCCAAGGCACCAACACTCATTCACTCACATCAAGGTGTGGTGCTTCCCTTGTGGAGATTGCCTGGGCTGGCAGTGTCAACTCGCATGCCACGTTGGCCGTCGACGAGCCGCCCAACTTCACTCGCTGGGGTACATCAATCCAGCTCACAAAGAGATTTACGCAGATAGTGGAGAACCTGCGCACTGGGCGTACTGATAAGGGGATCCAGAATCAGCATCACTTCAATACACGTCATAATGTTGCTTAAATATGTTGACTACTACTTCAATACACGCCAACTATCAGAATAAATGCGCTTCGTCGAAGGATGATGCGGACTAGGAAACGGTCAGCGAAAGGGAGCACCTTCTGGCAGCTTGTCCTACAAAGCAGTCGCACCTACTCATGAATTAGCAAGTGCAACTTCTACCAAACTTCAATGCGCCGACCCAGGATATGCAGCTCCCTCTCGACCATCGCACACGCCTTCTCCACCTCCACTTCCCTATCCCGGCTTCTCGCCTCAGCTCGCTCGTACACCTGTACCCACGGTTTCCACTCCTCCTCCCCGACCTCCCGAGAAGCGATACAGAGCGTCCGAAGTCCGCCGTTGGCAAAAGCGTCCATGTCGGCACGAGTGCGAGCTTTGATGCCCTGCGTTGGCACATCTAAGTCTCTTGCGTCAGCGATAGTGAAGAGAAGGGTGACGAGGACAGATACAAACCCTGAGTTCTCGGAGAGTTTGGCGTCCTGGATCCCGTTGAACACCGCAGCAATCGTGCACATCCCGATGAGGACCACAAAGTTCACTGTTCACCACGCGTCAGCCACGCCATGCCAAAAGGGTTTCCAGCATCTCACTCACCGATGACATTGAAGTTCGTCTCCCTCTCGATCCTACTCCGCTTACTCGGCGTCGCGCCCCCGTTGAGCATGATCTTCGTGTCCTGCCCCATGTACACCACCAGCCCCACCACCCACTGCGTGTTCCGCAAGATACACCCACGCAGCAGGAGCTCTTTGATCCCCACCGTCTCCGTGCGGTCGTTGTGCCGGATAACGCCATGGTACGCATAGAGCCCCGCATGCGGCGCCTCGGAGTCGAGCACGAACTTGCTCCTGCCGATGTCCTCCTCGCTCGAGATGCCCATGGTGCATTTGGCTGCGCGCCGCGGCTTGAGATTGGTCTCGCCGTCGAGGTCCTTGGTTTCGAGGTAACAGTCACCGTCTGGGTCGGAGGTGGAGAGGACGAGGATGTCTGCTGGGACCTATTCAGAATGTGAGTGAAGAACGCTTTGAGGTAACAAGACCGACCTGATCGTTATCCCGCAGGAGCACAACATCACCAACTTCCAGTTTCTTACACAGCGTTCGTTCCCAGCTCGCGCTCATCGCCGGCGCCCCATAGTCAATAACCCCGCTCCTCCCTTCTCCTCCTCCTCCGGTTCCCCCAACACGAGTAGTCGATGAAGTAATCGAAGGCGGCGGCGGGTACGAATGCCTCTCACTCCTCACCGCCTCCAGATCAAACGACGTCGTGCTCTCCTTCACCCCCACCCCTCCTCCCCCTCCCTTAATCGCACTAGCCATCTCCCGCTCCCTCAGCCTCCTCACCCCCTTGCTCACCTTCCCCGGCCTCTCCCCCACGCCCAGCATCCGCTGCCACCACTCCCGCCGGTCCGTCGGCTGGTTAGTGTTGCGCCACCCGCCGCCGAGCTTAGTCGCAGCGCTGACATTCACTTCCTCGTCGAGCTGCGCGCGCCGCCAGTCTTCCACGGCGTCTTTGACAGCCGCTACGGTCAGGATGAACGCGAGGGGCAGAACGGCGATCGCGCCGGACGCAGCGTTGAAGATTGGGAAAACTGAATAGCCCAAATTCCCCAGTTAGAGAAAGTGGGAAATTGGGGGGTGGGGGCAAACTCACGCTGCAGGATAACCAAAGTTAGGAAAAACAGATTCGCGACGCGTCGGAATTGCGCGTACAGGTTCTTGGACACGAATGTGAGCACGGTGTATTCTGGATGGATGGAAAGGTTGCGGTGAGATCAAGAAAGAGCATCCATCAAAACGAACAAGGACACTCACTAGTCGTGCGCACTTTGTTCCTCTCGTATCTCATGATCGGCTCGCCGCTCGAATCGAGCTCGTCCGTGCGTAACGCGTGGTTCACGTACACGTTCCGCCGCGCTCCTTCCGGTTCTTTGCTTGTTGTAGCCTTAGGCTGGGGTTGGGGCTGGGGCGGTGGGGAGGCCGAACGATCCCGCTTCGACCTAGCGTGTAGTTAGTTAGACGCGGAAGTCAAAGTAACACAAAGGCAAGGCAAACTGACTTTGTGCTCCCGCTCCGCGTGAACAGCCACCGCCTGCTCTTCTTGCGGCGCTGCTTGTTCTCGACGCGCACGGACTCGGCGATGGCGCTGGCGGCGGTGCGGACGGTGCGCAGGCGGAGCTCGGGGTCGATGTCGGGGTAGTCCGAGTCCGAGTCTTCGTCGGCGCCGTTGTTCGGTGCGTGGCGTTTGTTGAAGAATTGTGGGTTGAAGGAGAGGATGAGCTACCGGAAGGCGGATGGAGCGTGCGAGGCGAGGATGGGTTGGAGTTTGAATATGACATCCTGTCCTGCGTGTCCGTGTTGGTGTTGGGGACGGAGATGCCTCGGGTCGTGTTAGCGATTAGAGGTTAATGATTTCGGATGATGGTCCTGGGTGTGCTGGACGCCGGCGCACGCACTGGACAAGTCGGGTATCAGGTCCTGATGGTGGACACTGGGTATGGATACGGCCTGGCGTGGACCTGGATACAACGAAGTGGATGCGTGATGGGAAGCGCGGACACGTAGGAGAAAGCGTCATGTTTGTGGTATTGGACGACGTCGTAGCCCAATGGAGGCGGGAGATGGATGTCGGTCGTAGGCTGCGAGATGCGGTGCGAATAATGCCGTGTGTCCGTGTCCCTGTATTGCTCTTGCGCTCAATGCTCCCTTTGCCACGCCTCTCTGTTCTGTGGCGTTCCGGCGTGCGACCGTCTGAGCTGTGGCGCGCGTCGTGCTGGGACAAAAACACGAAAGCCGCCGTGAAGGAGAAGAGGATAAGCAGGAATTCGCCTCGCTGACAAAGCATGATCGCTACCTGATTACCGCCGTCCCTGTCATCGGTACTCTTTTTGCTTTTGGCGCTAGTGTCTCTGGGCCCTCTCTGCAGATCAAGGCTATTCCTCGAGTGGCGCATCTGGAACTACTTGTTTCACTGCTCAAAACATCCTCTGTGACAGTTGACTGTACGAGGATCGTCACGAGGAGAAGCGCGCGGCAGGCTTGGCACGCCCTCGGCAGATCCTGTCCGTCAAGGCACGAACGGTCTTCTCCTTGTCCCGTCACTGTCTTTACTCAGTGATATTCGGCCGCCCAACATTGCTCAGCGTTCCAAGCCCGCAACGACCTCACCACATACCAGTTCCAAAGTTCTCAGCCACACCGCGTCCGGATTTCGCTGATTCTCGCCAACGCCGCAACCTCGTGTCAGCCTCCTCATCTCTGTGGCCTCATGATCTTGCCAAGCTAGCTACGCCAAGGTGGTACTTATATCTTATGATCGGCTGGGCGTACTACTTTCCTTGGGCATAGCCATATTCGCACTCCCGACTTCCCGACGCCCGACGCCATGTCAGTACTAGGGTCTTTTCTGTACACCATCGTTCTCCGCCGCGCTTAGTCTTTCCTGTCTTTCTGCACGCGTCGATGACCCTCCTTACAAAAGGAGGAAGACGACGACGAGCTGTGTAATTCTTCCGCTTGCCACTCATGCAATAACGGTTCGCATTCAGGACGGGACAGGACCAGCTCGATGCTCGATGCATTTTTATACACGCAAGAATCGTTAATCGGCGCTGTACTCTTCCAGCAGACAGGTATCTGGACGTGGCAGCGATTCATCACGTAAGGTGACTGGTACTCTCGCGTGGATTGCTTTTCCTTCCTCACTCCTTGCGTATGGTGCTAGGCGCAAGCATCCGTGCCTCTAGCTGATCCGAGCAGAATACGAAACTCCAGGTGTGCCATTCCTTGAAGAGAAAGGATTGCTCGTAGTATTGAAACCTTTCTTCCCGATCTCCGGCGTAGCGCCTTTCCCTCCGACATACCTTTCTTGTGAAGTGTTGACGCGAAAACATAGTCCTCTCAAGGTGTCTTCCTTCCTTACTCTACTCTACGCGCCACATGCTTCTTGGGCCCTACCTAGGCAATATCGAGATACATGAGACGTCCCATTCAATATACGTGCCACATCCGGTAGTGTTACGGGAGGCGGTGAACAACGTGCTCCGCGTCAGTTCGCGCTACATCCCTGACGGTATGACTCGGGAAGAAGCGTCGGGGGCATTCAAAGAGTTGGACGCATTCAACCTCCTCCACCTCGGTCCTACTGGTCCCGAAACATTTCTTAAGAGTCGCCACCATCGAGGTTCCCTTCTGCTTCCCCTCGCTGTATACAAGATATATATGTATACTTATCCTTCTCATGTACTCGCTCATTCTCTGTTTCTCGCCCCCCTCCTTCTTTCCGAGTGTGTAGCTTCCAGGTTCGGCTTACGATCCCTTGAGTGCTTTAGGCATTCGGCCTCTTCTCATCCCTCTCTTGTGTAAGCTCGTCGCACTTCCCTGTGGTTCATTGCTTTCGATTGAGAGACATGTATGACAAAGCATAATTGCTCGATGGTCCTCCTGTCCTCTTCAATTTGATTGCCGGAAAGACTTCAAAGAGTTATTGTTGATGTTGACTCCCACGTGCACGTGAATGAGGTTTCTTCAAGACCATCACCACTGAGTCACTGACCAGTTACTGGTCAGTCCACACACGCCCATTTCGTCCTCGACAATCGCGAAAATGACTTGCTCTTCCTGCGGCCCTCCGATCAACAAACCACGTCCATCTGCTACGCAACAAGCGTATATCGGCAGACTGCTCAGGTCTAATGACGTTCCTGACGATGCAGCCCGCGCTGATCTCCTCGAGTTACGAGCGCGTGGCATAGCATACACGCAAAGACTGGCCTCCGAAATCTTTGCAGCTCACGTTGACCCAGATGCCCTCCTTGTCGACAAGCGTGCAGCCGGTGAATGGATATCCCAAACGACTAGAGTCTTGAATCCAATCCGCTACCTGCCACTAGAGACGCTTGGCGAAGTATTCCTACACTTCGTGACTCTGTCGGCGCTCCCTGCTATTGGGGATGAGGTTCGTATCAGTGTCCGTCACGATTCCCTCGCCATGAGCAGCCCTCAATGGGTCGTGTCTCGTGTCTCGTCTCGGTGGAGGCTTGCAGCGCTTTCCACGCCCCGCTTGTGAACCAGTCTCATCTTCAGGTTCAACGTTGATGGTAAAGATGCACCATCTACATCACACCTTCTCGATGTCTACCTATCGCGCTCTTTCGACCTTCCCCTTTCTGTGATTCTTACATACGATGATTCCCCTCCTCTTGGAACCATTCATAATCAAGAGACTTTCTCCATGATAGCCGGTACTGCACCGCGGTGGCGCACGTGCATCCTTGATCTCCCGTATGAGGCATACCTCCATTTTGACCCGGTCGGCTTCCCATTCAGACTTCTGGAGTCTGCCGACATAGCCGTCTTGGAATCCCCGAGGTCGGAATTGATCACTTCGTTTCTGTATGCACCTCTACTGCATAACTTTTCGTGTTCGGAGAGCACTTCAGAGCTCAAGGGGTTACTCCTGCCTTGGCATCAGTTTGAAGCTTGGAACATTGGCGACAACTCTTATCACCTCGACACCTTTCGTCAAGTCCTCGAGAGGGCTCCGCGTCTTCGCTCGGCGTCATTCCTGTTTCGCGGTGGCTCCGAAGCCTCCGCCACGCGCCCCATGATTACACACCGTTGCATTTCCACCCTTTTTCTCATCGGAGACGAATCAGCCATTCTGAGTGCACTCAGATCTACGAATTTCCCCCGCCTCCATACATTGCACCATACCGATAACCGCATGTCCTTGCCCCTACCGTCTCATATCGGGGTCGCTCTCTGCACACTCTCAATCAGGGTCAACGAGGACCGCACAGCGCTTCTGGGATCGGTGCCCAATGTCCGCAATCTGACGATTCATACTGATTATGACGAAGGGCTGACATACGCGGCGGGATCCCTTGAGACCACCTTGCCGCGGTTGTAAACCTTGACGCTCGTGGGAGACCGTCGACTCGTGATTCCATCGCAGCTGTTGTCAGCTATAGCCCGCCGACGCGCTGGTACGGAAGGCATTGCCGTATTGAGGGAGGTCACGATTTGCGGCGATCTCCAATTTATCGAGGAAGGGGTTGAGAACTTGTTTGAGGATCTCCGGAGACTGGGCATCGTGCATTTCTCTGACATTCCTGAGTACGAGTGAGGCATGGAACCAGCTGGCACGTCGGGTCGTACGTTCTCCTCCCAATACATTGTGATTTTGTCGGCATAGCAAGCCGAGGAGGACGCACGTACACGAGACGACGCGTTTCGGATCGATGGCATACGTGGCGCATACACGGTCTACTGAGAGGTACGCGCGTCTGCCGTAGCTATATCAAAGGAACAGTTTGAAAAGGTATATAAGTACGACAATGAACAGTAGCCGATACATACAATTACAGAATCACCTCTCCTCTCAACTATTGCTGCTAACAGTTTCCTTCTTTACGAATAGTTTAGTATCCCTCGACAGTGTATACGAAGTCACAGCCTGTCCCTCTCAGGCGGCCGCATTCCCGCAGTTCTTAAGTTCTAGTGCATCTGTCATCGCCTCAATCAATCAATCAACGTTGGGTTCTAACCTCAACCTATCGAAGACTGGCCAAGGTACCCGCCAGCAAACGCCGCGCTTGCATCGAGAAGGAGTGATGAGCTCTTATCTACTCCGTTGATTGAGCCGTTCATGCGAAAGATCACCCGATCTGAGTTCGTTCCTCTACACTATCCGACTCAACACTCTTCCTCGGCGGACGTAGTTGTTTCAGCCTACGCATAGAATCGCAAGGACCTGACTGTTCTGGGACAGTAGTAAGATCTTGCCCTCGAACCATGAGAACCGGCCTCAACACATCTTCTCACACCAATCCGTGGAAAAAGACAGTTCTACATGTCATTGAATGAACCGACACGAATCCCATCCGAGAACTCAAGGTAATGGCTGAAACCCTGAAAAAAGAGACGACACTGCATAGGCTGTGTGTCAAACGAAGGGATAGAGGTGAGCGTATATATCGTGAATACGCTATCAATTCCTGCGTATCCGTCTGCCGCCACGCACTACGAGAAGATTATCAGCCACGGGTTCAAGACGATCAAGAGTCTACGGAACGATGCAACTCACAATCAACCAGGTATCGAACCCGCAGACCAGCGACAACGATACAATCAGCGGCGATTGTGACACAAGTACTGGCCATTCGCCGAGAGGCAGGCTGGAATCAAAAATGACCATAACGCCGATGGCGAGGAAGGAAACAGATCGCGGAAGCCAGAAGCCCCGCGCCGAAGAACACGAGGGACTAGACCCGGATCAGTGAAACACAGACTACGGTCGAAGAAAGTTCAAACGGACCTTTGGTCCAGAAGGGTGAATTCTCCGCTGCTTAACCGTCGAACCCCACACGCTCTGTCGCATGCCCATCAGCACTCTGTACCTAGCGCTTAGTCGGTCGAATACTCACATGATAAGAGAAAGAGCATGCGCCAACAGTGCGGTCGAAACATGAATGCTCATGCCACCAAAGAGCACGATACTTAACAGCCATTGTTCAACGCGTGCTAGAACGAACGAAAGCAATGGACTCACAGGGAAGCATCCAGAGTCTTGACGGTCAGCGTGTCCCGACCGATACTCCATCCGCGAAAAACGAAGGTTCCCAAAGAGCTAAATCACGAATGTGCACGCGAGGGTGATCTCGAAACTCGACATGTAGAACTGGTCGGCCTATGTCCCTAGACCGAGAACGTCGCCCATCGGACCGTGCAATCCGTCAGCAACAGTCGTAGCGCCAAGCCGTAAGTCCTCGCTGACATGGCTCTCAATCCAGAATCGACGTGTCGGGCCGCGCTGTTGTATGCAGAGCCACCTCGAACAAGTGATGCGTCCTGAACGACGCCTAAACTTGCTGCTCTTTTGATACAGGTGACGGGTTCGATGATGAGGCAAAGGTGCCGACGAGCTGCAGTTAGAAGACGAGATTGATGCAACAGAGAAGGGAACGGGATGCCAGGAGAGCGAAGCGATAGGTGGTTCCATCGAAGCGAGCTCGTGAAGGACAGCAGCGGCGCTATACAAATCGAACTTTTCAGATGGTTCAGAAGAAAAGCTGTGAAGAAGATTGACTATGCGCGTACATGCAGCAAGACTAGCGGCCAAATCGTTGTAAGAGGAACCGAGTAGTCCTGCCTTACGAGCATCTTTACCCGCCTTCTCTAGATCCTTGCCGACGCGCCAGTGCCGCCATCAAGAGCGATTGGCATGTTGTCATTGGTCGTCATTGATGTCTGCGAGGTGTTGCTAGACGTTGGAGATGTTGTCGGCCCGTACATAAGGAAGGCTCATAACGAGCGGCTGTAACCGCGGTGAAGCCATGAGGGTCTTATAGGCTTGTCGTCAGATGGTGTCGAATTTTAGAAGTTCGCCCGGGCAAAAAGAGTGCCTTCGTCGCGCTGGAAGACGTGTAAAAAGGCAAGTTCAATGACGAGATACAAAGCTCCAGTGAACGCTGCGCCTTGGTCCCTCGCCGCATACCACAGACCGTCGAGCATCTCCTGCATTTGTATGCGCGTGTTCTGGTCCATCTCGTCTGCATGTTGACCGAACGACCTAGAATGGACAGCACAGTCAACTATCAAATCGAAGAGGGAATCGACGAGAACGTACTTATTGATGAGAGCCGACTGCACGGCGGCCTTGAGAAATTTAGCTACGACGGCGGGGTTCAGGGCGACAGCGGCGACCTCAAAGTCCTACAGCTCCTCCTTCTCGTAAGAGAAGTTCTCGTAAGAGAAGGTTCGAAGCCATCCGATTGGTCCTGATACAGACGCGCCCGTCATGTCCACGCGTGGTTAGTGGTGATAACCATAGGTCTTGGTATCTGTCCATCGTCAGCGATAGTGAGCGCAATAGAAGACAAGAAGAGGGCGCACGGATGTGTTGAATGAGAGCATCGTCCTCGACGAACATGGCGGTAAAAGGCAAGAAGTCGATGCTGCCTGAGCCGACCACAGCAAAGCTCTCAGCGTACGCCAAGTCTCCATCCAATTATGGCTTGTGTTGCGGCGTCCATCTCGGATAGTTCCAGCTCTCGCGCGCCTGTTCGTGGCGCGTCGGCAGGCCATAGAATGCAAGACGCAGATGGTGGTGGAGAGGAGGGAAGACAGCCGACGGCAATTGCCGTTACAAGAATTTGTGACGACAGATCGCCTTTTGACCCGGACTCCGACCTTTAGCTTGGCAGACAGTTTCTCGATATTCCATGGTCTACTGCGTGCCAGGGCAGCCGACAAGAGAATGTTACAGTAGGAGATTAGGTACGTATCATGGTTGTTTCCTTTCACTGCTTCTCGACATGTCGACATAGCAATTGACGAGGCTAGTCCAGATGGGATCGCGAATTCGCCTAGCCATGTAGTCATCAAGAATCCACCTGGCCGCAGAAGCTCGAGGCAGAACATCGTTTCACAGTCTTCCTATCTGACCTGGAAATATCGCAGCCAAATGAAATTGTCTACGGACGGCCACCCGTCAAACGATATGGGTTATATGCTTGCGCTATGTCGTCTCTTTCCAGCATCATTATGGACAAGTCGCACTGAATCATGAAACCTACGCTCCTTGCTTCCATCCGGCAACACTCGTCTCCGGGTTGAACGCGTAGAAGCTCATTCCGTTCCGTAACCGTACCTCACTGGGCTCCTGACTACAAACAAATCACGAAAAGCCACTCGTTTCTCCATAGAATGTGTCAAAACCGGGCAAGAGCTTTGTAAGACCATCCCCAACGCTTGCACATCCTCAGTGACAATCCCCCAGACCAAGCTGCGATGTCTCTCTCCCCTAGAATCTGGCTCAGTGCGTACAATTCTCCCTGTTGCGCAATCTCGTGTCAAGCTCATCTCCTGTTCCAGTCACTGGCGCGAACGCCGGCTTCGGTCGCGCAATGCTCGACCACGTCCTCGCGCAGGGAGATACCGCCATTGCTGCCGTCCGTCGCCCTGAGACCCTCGCGACCCTACAGAACGAGATCGGCGACCGGCGCCTCCTTGTCGTCAAGCTCGATGTGACCAAATCCGACCAGATCGTTGCTGCGTTCGAAGAGATCAAGGGCAAGTTCGGCCGAATTGACGTCCTTTACAATAACGCGGGATTCCCGAACGTCGGCGAGGTGGAGGCGGTCTCGTTCGAGCATGCGAGGGAGCTGTTAGATGTATGTAGCATCCGTCTTGGGAAGATGATGAAGAGATCGCTGACGCAACGTAGACCAACTTCTGGGGCTCGACAGCCGTCGCTCGGGCGACTGCTGAATTCATGCGGGAGACAAACAAGCCCTCTGGAGGACGCATTTTCCAAATGGCGTCCATGCTCGGTGCTACTGTGCGTTTATCACCTCTCTCTTGATCGTG
Source organism: Strobilurus stephanocystis (assembly GCA_019915075.1). Classification (NCBI taxonomy): domain Eukaryota; kingdom Fungi; phylum Basidiomycota; class Agaricomycetes; order Agaricales; family Physalacriaceae; genus Strobilurus; species Strobilurus stephanocystis. The sequence continues at coordinate 47,289 of JAHLMI010000011.1, forward strand.
ATCCGATCTGTTCTTAATCGCAACCACAGACCGACCCATGCACGGGTTACTACAGCGCGTCGTATGTTTTCGCTACTCCGCTCATCTATGTTCCGGCTGACACTTTGACAGAAAACACGCAATGGAAGCTATCTCAGCAGCGCTCGCGAAGGAATTTGAGGCGTCATGGAATATCCAGGTACGTGCTCATGCATCCTTCCTCATTTTCATTATATCATCCCTTCAATTCGCAAGGTAATCATCCTCGAGCCTGGATACTTCCTCACCGACGGCCTGAAAGGTACCTCTGGCACGATCGGTAGTACCAAGTCGTACGATGTCATTGGGCACCCTGCCTACACAGGCATGACCGCCGCCATTCGCAACGTCTTCGAGAACGCCGACCCTGCCACGATCATCAAGGGGGACCCAGCAAAGTTGTCCGCCGCCGTCTACAGGGCCTCTAAGCTCGAAGATCCACCGCTCTGGCTTCCTCTGGGCAAGGACGCCCACAAGCAGGTTAGAGAGAACTTGGAGAGGCATTTGGCGGACTTGGATAAGCATAAGGAGTGGACGTATGATCTAGATTTCTAGACGTGCCGGGGAACGTGAGGAAGTAACACTCATGTCGAGCGCGATTCGTGGGGCAAATCGAAAGACAATGTGTAGTAGACCGGATATTGGAATGTCAGATTACAGTTTACTGATTCAACATGACGTGGCACGAGTCCGAGCAATGGAAGACGGACGACGGACGTTATGCAATGTACTAAGTACTTTTTTTGAAGTCACAGCAAAACAAACGTAGGGCGGCCGAACTCTCTGACTGGAAGTCGAACCCAGCTTTCGCGCGCGACAGGCGCGTGTACTAACCGATATACTATCAGAGATGCATGGACTGCCCAGGTTATGTGGTAGATTCAAAGCGATGGCTGAACTGCGTATTCAATCGGTCTCGACTCCTTTTCTCCTCCAACACCCCACAAATAGTACAGTGCGACGACAACATGAGTGTAAGCGAGCGAGACACAGCTGGATAACAACAGGCAAACAGGTCAAACGCATAGCCAAAAGGAACGAACGGAGCCACGGATGGCTCCTGCTAATACTACACGACATGATGCATCTACTCCTCCTTGCCGGTAGTAATGTGATTCTGGAGGACAGAGAGAGCTTCGTTGACCTTGCCGCTCATGGCTTCGCTGTTCTCGAGCAAGTGAAAGAGCTTGGCGTTGTTCATCTGGAGCAACATGCCGGTGATCTTGCCAGCCAGTTTAGGCTGCGAGCTGTGATAGAGAAACGACTCGCAATCATGGACGTACTTGGCAATCCTCATGTAGATGACCTCGCCGAGCATTTGTTTCTGCTCCATAGGCGAAGCGTTGGCAAAGCTCTCCGCGCTAAGCGTAAACACCGATGGGTCAGCTGGCGCAGCGTTGCGCGTCTGGGGGTTGATCTTGTAGCCCGGCTGAGAGCCGGCGGGAGGTGGACTACGGCTGGCAGGGGCCGTGGGAGCACCAGCCGGGGGACGAGCGGGTTCCTGGGGACCGAGGGCACGAGCACCATCGTTGACGGGGGCAGGAGGTGGGGCGTTGCCGCGAGGAAGATGTGCGGTGCCCATGGGAGGGGATTCTCCGCGACCGGCAGGAGGACGAGGTCCGCCACGTCCACCGGCGGGGAATCCAGGCATACCATAGCCTTGCGGGGGAGGCTGGCCGTATGGGGCGGTGATCGGCATGCGAGCAACTTGGCTGTTGTTGGGTGCGTAGCGGGGACGGGGATGCATCATGCCAGGCTGGCCATAGCCCGTCATGCCGCAACTTTGAGGCGGGTAGCCAGGGCCCGGCGGGTAGTACATGGGGCCGTTCATGTAACCAGCAGGCATACCCGCAGAGGCAGCCTGTTGCATTAGGATTTGATTGCGCTGGGCAATCTGACTCTCGAGCTGCTGTCGGCGCACTTCCCGACGCTGGGCCAGCGATACGTAGAGGGGTTTCGAACCAATCATCTTCTTGTTCATCTCCGCGACGGCCTTGGTGGCCTCCTCGGGAGACGAATAACATACAAAGCCAAAGCCTTTTGAAGTCCCCTTTTCATCGCGCATGACCTTGCAGCTCGTAACCGTGCCGAAAGGCTCGAACTCTGATCGCAATTTGTCGTCATCCACATCCTCCAGGTTCTTGATGTACAGGTTAACGCCCTGGTACTTGCGGAGCTTTTCCATCTTCGCCTGCTCGTAAGACTTGCGAAGTTCCTCCTCTCGTTCGGCTTTCTTCTGCGCGCGCGAGACAAAGAGCTTCTGTCCCTTAAGGTCGGTGTCGTAGAGGGAGTCGACGGCCGTCTGAGCGTCCTCATGTTTCTCGTAGTTGACGAAACCGAATCCTTTACTCTTGCCCTCCTCGTCGATCTGAATGACAGCCGAGGTGACTTGACCGAAGCTGTTGAACAGATCCTCGAACTCCTGCTGTGTAATCTCCAAAGAGATGTTCTTGACGTAGAGGTTGGTGAAGTGGGCCTCAAGGTTGGATTGACGTTCCTGTGCAAAGATGATCAATATATGCGTGCAGTGCAGTGATGCGTGTGCTCAGACCTTGCGCGAGATGTGGTGGCCCACATAGATCTTCTTGTCATTCAGCAACATTCCGTTGACAGCCTCGATGGCGTTGTTGGCGGCCTCGGCAGTCGCGTAATGGACAAAACCGTAGCCCTTGGAGCGTCCCTGCTCATCGGTAGCGACCTTGCATGAGAGAACGTTTCCGAAAGCACCAAAGGTATCATGCAGGGCCTAAAGAACCGTTGGGGTTAATATGATGTGCCAATTGAGCGAACAGATACGTGCGTTGTTATCGATGGCCTCGTCAAGATTCTTGATGAAGATGTTGCCTTGTCCAGTCTTGCGAAGGGCAGGATCGCGCTGAGACCACATGATCCGGCTGATAAGGTATTTTCAGTCAGGCTGTCGGCCGCGGTAGAGGCCAAAGACGCACCATGCACGGTTTTTAATCAGCGAATAATTGAGCTGCTCAAGGGCGCGTTCGCCTGCAACGGGTTTAGAACGGACTGATCTGTGGCGGACGATGATACAAACCATCGCTGGCGTTGAGATAGTTGATGTAAGCATAGCCGAGAGAGCGACATGTAACAGCGTCGCGACAAACTCGGATGCTGAGAGAAGGGAATGTCAAGGATGCGAATGGTGGCGTAAAAAGGACGCACCTCGCCACAGGGCCAATCATGTTAAAGATCTCGAAAAGCATTGCCTCCGTGACGGCGGGGTCGAGCTCGCCAACGTAGAGCGAGGCGCTGGGAGCCAATCCGGTGCTCTGGAGAGCAAAGGTGGGAGCCGCCGCGACAGGTGCGGGCATGGCTACAGGCGGGGCAGCACACTCGATGGGCTGGGGAATTTCGACCGCAGGTGAAGACATTTCAGGGAATGCTTTTGAAGTCGGATGGATGTGAAGATTTGGTGTTTTTTGAGGGAAATGGGGTCGTTACTGCTTTATGAACTTTTCTGCGACTGCCAGATGATGAGCGTGGCGGGGGAAGGACGAGCGAAAAGAGGCGTACACAGGGGCAACAAGACAACCGCTTGTAGATAGAAAAGGGTCTTTTATTTTATTTCTTATCGGCTTTTTGGCTGCAAGTTGCGCTCAGTAAAGAGCACGGCGAGAAGGACAGTCGAGCAAGTTACCTTTAGATGATGGTGGGAATGCTCGCCGCTTATGGAAACATGACATCAATTCGAGCATAGTTGCACAGCTGAGCCACTATTTCTATTGTTCCAGTGCAACTAGCCGGTCCCGGTGTAGCATAGCATTATTGTCCACACAGACATAGATATAACTACGATATAGAAACACAGAGTCATATCAACCCCGTGTAAAGTACAGTACACCTTCGCTCCGTGCGATGCGAGCTCGGTCTTTGCCTGGAAGAAGAATGAATAGCGAACGATGACACGCCAGAAGACCAAACCTTTTCCATTGTGTGTCCAGCAGCTGTATGATGGGCGTAAATCTGTCAAAGGCGGGTCTGTCTGTGGCGCGTCGTCTGGCGGGCCCGATATCAGTCAGGATTAAGATCGACGTGAACGGGACAGCTTACCGTTCCGAGTCCGACGTGCGTCAATCCTAACGCTTATTCATGTTCCGGATGTGCCGCACCGCGCTGACATTGATGGTGAGCCCGTCGTTCTTCTCAGTCTGACGATGTCGAGGGCGACCAGTCGTCCATCGAGAGCGGAACAGGTTCTTGGCGTCACAGCTCGACCATGAACGCCCGTAGCCGCGCCTCGATGTTGGTGCCGGTCGACGTTCATTTGAGATGTCGGAATCAAGGCTCACACAAAGGTGAGCGCACATACAGACTCATGGGAAATGAAGACTTACATCTGTTGGTAAATGATCAGTAACAGGTCCAACATTGTCAAAACATGACTTACGGGTCAAGGTCAAGCAAAACAGGAGGCGCGCCATTGAATGAGGGGCTGTCACCGCCCAGGTCAGAGGCAGCCGTGAACTCTCGGTTGAGATGACCGTCCGCAGGTAGCGTGTCGACGACGCTAAGCCAAGGCAGCGTCAATGCCGCCGCCTCGAACATACCAGGTAAAGCGTAGATACTGTCCTCAGGACGACAGCCAGCGTAACCGCGTCGAACGCTGTTCCGGCGGCGAAGTTTTTCTAATCAGAGTGGTTGTGAATCAACGACAAATTAGAACGTTGCTCAACGCTTACCTAGCAGTACAAACAGCTTGTGGTCCTCAGAGTAAACGGGAGTCGGGACATGAAAGCATCACGACGGTGAGTGGTGCTGTGGCATCAGCACCACGAACGGCCCGGAATAAGAGACGGTTTGTTGTGCCGCGTCAGCATTACGGCGCGACAACGAAACGATAGGGTAGCGTCGGCGGCGGCGAAGCATCAGAAGGTTGCGTAGCACCGCTGGAGGGCGCCGACAACGGCTTGCTTGGGCGAAGAGTCATTGGTTATACTGATTGGTAGCAAGTAAGTCAGTAGTGAGGCCTGCGCAAGACGTGATCATAAGCTTACCTGTCGTAAGCCATGCTAAGCTGGCCAGCGTCACGAAAGGAGGCCGCAGTACGCCAATGAGAGGAGGCATTGACGCTTTGTAGCAACGAGTGACGGTCGAGGTGTGGCGGGGGTATCGTGGCACGCCAGCAAAAGGGAACGCTTCTGCGACTGCCGAAAGCTCATTCGTCCTGTACGCGTCCTGTGAGATGTCAGTTCTACTGTCATTGGAGGTCAAATTGGCACTCACCTTGTTGCCAATCCAGTCCAGTGCAGCGACGTTAGTCAACGTCATTCCACCCAGTGCCCGGTCTACTGTGTAGCTAGGTCGAATGGGATCGTTAGCCAGATAGCGCGGCGTATACTAGGGCATTTGCATACCGCGCCAGGTCCGTTGTGAATCCGCGAGTGCCGAAGTGCTGAGAATGAAAGTGAGCAAAGTCGAAAAGTCAATGGTGACGGTCAAGAATCAAGTAACAAAGTCCAAAAATAGAATACAGCAGCGCGAAAGTGATGCAAATGTTAGAAACGAAGACGGGGGAAAGCCAAAAACTGAAAAGCAGAGTGATAAAGAGACAAGGTGAGTAGTTGAGGACCAACAAGCCAGAGTGAAAATAGAGGAAGAAGGGCAATGAGAAGAAAGTGGAAGTGGGAGATGATGGAAATAACAGACAGAATCAGCGGGTTATGTACCATTCAGAGGGGTGCGCACGGGCCACAGAGATGCTTGTGGACCCTGCTTGCCTTATACGGATGCTTAAAGAACTGTCTGAGACGAGGAAATTCCCTCGAGATGGGGGTATGCAGGATGTATCTTGAACAGCTTCCTAGCGTTTCGGGAGCCATTGGGGGGCACTGGTAGAGGTGGCGCATTTAGAATAAGATATCCAAATAGTAGCAGTCCGGTTCGATAAGCGGACATATGTGAATGAAGGTGAGGAAGCGGGAGGGCATTTCAACGTGATACATGCAAGGGACGGGCAGTGTGGAGACGTTTATGGGCAGCTGTGAGGTCTAAGAACGTATGTCAAAGGGCTCAAGTGGCTGTGCTGGACGTTGCGTAAACGGCAGTGTGAAAACAAAGTGTGGCGCACTTTCTCCGCTCCGTGGTGACGACGCGCGCAGTCAACATTGTGACTGGTTTTCGTACAAAGCTTGTGATACATTCTCCAGTCTCAATGTCCAGACGCGCCAAACCATGTTTTTTTGTCCGTGGAAGGCTCGAAATATTCTGCTCACCCTCAAAATTTGAATGTTCCGGTCTTGCGGCGGCTGTGGGAGATTTCTAGACAGGACTTTGGTAGTTTGAGTAAGTTTGTCCCCGAGAGAAGCGTCAATCGGCTCAGGTGGATAGTTGGAATTGGTAGTACGTGCACAAGCGGAGTATGCGTCATCGAGCAGCGCTTGCGCTGCCCGAGTCAGACCGCGCGCCATGCCGACCCGCAAATGGGCAAAAACTATTGCCACCTTCAATTGAGACAAAACGCAGCCTGGAACTGCTCAAAAGTTTTACATTATGAGGGTGGAAAAAAGTGCTTGCTCTAAGAATCGAACGATCGAACAAGGGATAGTCGATCGCACGCTCAACCACTCGGCCAACCACGCTTGCTGAAGGTGTCTTTCTTTCGTACATGCCGCCATGGCGCTTCTAATCTGCCTGGCGCTTTCAATCATTTACGCTTCACCTCGCGACAACCCACACCATTTACGCGGCCAACTTCCCTAGCATTTGGGAACGTTTTGGAATTTTATTTGAGCCGGGGCGTCTCCGGCAGCATGACCCCGATGGTACGTTTGTTTTTCGATCGCGCTCCGGCTGCTGCTCCTGGTCACTAACCGTGACGGTCCTTTCACCTACCGTCATTACGCCCCCTCTTTTTGCCGTCTTCACCCTCTGTAAGCCTCCTCGCAACTTTCATGTTCCCTTCTGACACTCACTTTCTCCTCAGTCCCGCGGCTTCGCGCTGTTGAGAATGGTGGTTGGGCTGGAGGTGGTGAGGGACGTCGCCCGCTGTCGAAGTGAAGACTTCCGGCCGAGTGTAGTGGGGCGAGAGCGTACGACTAGCTTGAGGTCACCCAAAGAGATAGCAGAGTAAAAGAGGATGAAATAGCGAGTAAGTAAACCAGATAACCAATATATGTCTGAGTTGTACGCAAGTTGAGTTGGTCTTCGCAGAAGGACCCGCTGTTCGTTTCCAAGTACATCTATCTATTATCCTCCTTGAGTCTTGAGATGAATACCTTCAACTCATCCAGGTGTCTCTCAAATTGCTTGCTAAGCATATCCTGAAAGTCCACCTTGGCTTGGCTCCGAACATAGTCGAGGTCGTTCTTTCGTCGTCGTTCTTCTTCAGCCTGTTGGATATATCAGTAGAGCAGTACTGTAACTGTGATGCACTTACTGCGATGTGGCTTTGGAGAACCTCCCTGTAGTCACGTGGCAGTAGACCAAGAGCTTGATGCCATCGCTGGCTAGTGCGTTGTAGTCCACTAATCTCGCTCACCGAGACCGTTTCATACGCTTGCCCCGCCACCCCATAGTTGCGATTGGCCATAGCAGTGGTGTGACCCTCTGAGTCATTGATATCCTGCTCCTCCGCGCCAAGATCATCAGAGCCAATAAATGATGCGTGAAGGGTGTTCTTCATGAGTGCATCCATGAAGTGACGGATACCGTTGTTTCCAATCGCAAGACCAAATGCACGCTCGGAGTGGATTTTCAGAGCCTTCGAGAGAGCTGCGCCGTCCATCACCTTGCCACCACGGACCCAGAGATGCCGCGAGTAATTCACAGCCAGCTCATGTTCCCCGAGGGTCACCAGGAGCGCCTGTGCAGCTGGGAAAACACAACCCCATATCATGAGCATGAGTTCGGAAAGGGCCACAGGAGGAGTGCGCGGGATGAGTAGAATGCCATTCTTGTTCTCGCGGTAGAACACAGTCATCCATCCACTCAAGAAGGTGAGACTGCGCATGCCCGTTGTCGTATCCTCGCGACGAAGAACCGCAGACTCCGTTCCCCGGGCTGGGCCACCTGCTGTCAGCAGGAAGAGGAAGTACATCAGCCGAACAATGACATCAAGTTCTCCGATGAACTTCCAGATATGAACTGGGGAAATTGTGAGTCGGGCACAGACCAAACTTAGGAAGCTCACATGGCTGGGGTAGAAGCTTGTCTCCGACTTTGATAACAAAGCCCTGCTCTTGCCCAACGAGGTGGCGAAGAAGGAGGTTCTTCCAAGGTTTGAACCCATTCTCTGTACTATCAAAGATCGACCAACCATGCTCTCTGTAACGCGGATTGTCGGTGAACCATTGCCGGGCATTCGAGGGGCGAGGGTCTATGCGGTCGCGGATGTATGCCTGAAAGTCATTGAGCCCCGGTGCTTCGCGGAAGATGGCTGTGACGAGTGTCCGGAGTTGCAGAATGCCATTAGTGACAGTTGTGTACACGGAGATGATGGGAATGGGTTTCCCGTCCATCGTGAGGACCCTTTCGGAAGCATCCCAATTGAAGCGGGGAGGGCGTGGAGTTTGAGTCTCAAGCGACCGAAATAGTGTCATCTTGCTGCGCAACGCCGTGAACAAAGTCTGGTTCCTATCGGTGAGATAGTGGCGGATATGCCGTTCGTAAATCCTGTTGAAGTCGTCAGCAAGTTGTAGCGAAACTCGGGGGAAAATTATCATACGTCATGTCATTGTCACCGTCTGAGCTATCTTCGGCCCTTGATTCAATGATAAACTCAACAGCGGTGGCGCGAAGACACCATTGTATCATTGAACACGTCGGGGTGAACAGCTCGACACCTTTCAGAGATCCCTCGTCGTCGTTCAAGCCTGAAGCGGCAAGAAACATATTGAATACATCGTAATCAGGTTGGAGGAGTGATTCATGGGATGGGGAGGTAAGGAGAACCCATACAGTTTTCTGGACAGAGGCATAGATACTCTCATCTGGGACTGAGCCGTCACTCAAACTGTCGTTCAGCTCAAGGAGGTGGGTACGGAGAGTTGGATGAAGGGGAACATTGTAGTTTGGGATGGGCGTGACCTGTGAGCGGCTGAGGAAGCATAAGAAACGGGCCATACGCTTGGCATAGCCAGGTATTGAGTCCTTTTCCCCGACTGCTGCAAACCCCCTACCAGACAATTTCGATCTATATCAGTGTCAATAGGCTTGCATTGTCAATCACGGGGAGAATAGTACATACTCGGGCGACACAGACTTGATGTGGCGGCGTGCCAGTTCGGAGACATCCACGAGGCGACGAGAAATTTCCAAATAACAAGGAACAATGATGCGGCTATGTAAGCGGAATAATCCAGGCTCGGCTGTTGTGGGAAGACGGACCGCTGCACGCAGATCTGAGGGTCGAACTCCAAGAAGTATCCTGCTCCAAGATGCCTTGGCAACAAGTGGATGAGATACGAGGAACTCTGGAGTAAAAGGGGGGGGGATAGTCGGAGGTGGACGCAAGACAGTCAGAACGTCTTCAAGAAGTGTGTCCGATGGGCCGTCCGCAGCTAGAAGCGATGGCTCAACCACAAACTTTTTCTGGCCACCTCTAAAGCCGGTCCCAATAAACTGGTAGACAACGCTCTCGGGATCAGGGGGACGTTTTGTATCATAACAGCCGACATGATCGATTTTACAATGAGCGCGGATCTTCTTTGCCTCAACCAAGATTCGATCGCATTGTGCACCTGTCTTTCTATCAAGAATCGGGCACCGATATCCGTCGAACACCCTCACGCTTGGAAGAGGTGCGACTCCGTGAGGTGGTACACACCAATCGTTGATACCCAGGACGATCAGCTTCTCCTCGAATTCCTCCTTTTTCGGCACCTTCAATAAGAGTTTGCCGTCTTCGGACCGGTGCTTCAGGTTGTCAGCGGCCTTGAGATGAGAAAAGGCCTGCTCGGGGGGTAAGGCCACCTCGCACTCTGTGCACACAATGACCCCGTAGACCTCGTGGACAAAGAGTGACTGCCGCCTCAAGAATTGTCGGGCGAGTTCTTCGGCTGAGAGAGCATGCTCTGGCTCTGGCTCCGACTCTCTGGGAGCAGCTTGAGTGGACTCTGTTTCCTCCTCCGAATCGGGCTGGACCCGGGAAGGACGAAGCCGTCTGGGAGAGAACGCCCAACCATCAGATCCAGAATCATCTGTCTCTGCACCGGAGTCAGGCAAAAAATCGGGGTCGTCTTCGAGGAACTTCACGTTCACCTCGTCATCGGTGTCGGAAGTGCCAGCGCATACGACTAGAGAGGAGATGGAGGGTGCTGGCGAACCAGGCTGGCGTACAGATGGCATAGGTGGTAGTGCAGGTGAAGTGGGGAGCGTGGCCGATTCGCCAAGAGTCGAGGGAGGTGGTGATAAAGATATAGATGGACTGGTGGGTGGGGAAGTGTTGCTTGGCGATGGAGGTGTCGACACAAGTTCGGGCTCCTTCGAGATTGGAGGAGGAAACTTGAGGTCCGAATACTCAGGCCGGCTATGGAGGTCGTAGAAGACCTCATCGGGACAGGCATCCGGTTCTATGAAGGCGTCCGGATTTCCGAAGTGTCGATTGTAGAGAGCACGCGTCTTTTTGACAGAGAGGCGGGCATGTGCTGGCAAGCCGCAGAAGCAGGGAATGCGCTTGGTTATGGGATCCCGCTTCAAGGTGTGGGTGGTTTTGCGTCCCTCTCCTTCAGACAGTTAGCCTAATAATGTAGAGCAATCAAGTGAAGGACCAACCATCTGTTGTGGTAACAGTTGATTGTAGCGGGTGGATGTACTGCTCGTGGGCCGACTTCCCGCTAGCAGACCACCACAGCGGATATGGGCATCCGGGGTGCTTGCATCTTGATAGAAAAGATGAGTTCTGTGTAGAATAGCAGTCGGGAAATGAACAAACACAATATGTCTTCCAGGAGGCATGACGGCAAGAGGCGTGCACTAAGATGATCGAGGACACTAACCTCAGGCTTTTTCGGAGGGGAGGTGGGGGCCTTTAGTCAGCCAATCGATCGGTCCGATCACCGCAAATTTGGGCGCCTATGTACTTCTTCGCTCTATTCCTTGATGTACGACCTCTTTCGCGTTCGGGTCTCTGCTATAAAATATATACTACTGTCTCTTTCAGCCGTCAACCTAAGGTTTTCCCCTTTGAGCTTTACCACGTCCTTGACCACGAGCACGCCCACGGCCCCGACCACTTGCTTTCACTTTCTTCGGCGGAGGTCCCTCTTCCGCTTCGCCCTCGATAGATACGCTCAGTCGCCTCTTTTGCGTCTCCTTGCTCTTCCCCTTCGCCTTCCCTACCCACGCCAACTCCACATGCACATCATCTCGTAACGGAAGTGACGCGCGCTCCTCCGGAATACCCATAGCCTTCTCCTCTGGACTGGGAATCGTCATATCCATTGCCACTTCTTGCGGTACTGGGACTGTGCCTTCATCGTTATAACCTGGGATGTGGTACTCGACATGGTCTGCAATCATGTGCTCGACCATGTTGTACCGCCAGATGGCAATACGCTCTCCTGTAGATCGTGGCGGCTCTGGGTGGTTGCACAATGTGCAGATAATGGGGACGTTGCGACATAAATTGCTTGCTGACCCTTGATTCGCCCGTTTATACTGAAGCTTTGTGAAGTACTCGCATTTTGAGTGGATGTGAGTTATTCGATTGTCCCCGTTGCCATTCCAAGAGATAGTAACAGCACACTCGGGTCGATTTGATCTTCCACAGAAGCCGCATGCGTTGTCCTCAATCTGTCATTGTCAACCGTCAGTCGACATCACAGATCTTGAATCAGCTGATACTCACTTGTTTCCGCAGATGTTGTTCGCTTACACTGCGAGAACGCCGAAGAATATGTCGTGGAACATGAGACCAATAGCTCGGCTCAGGCTTTCCTCCACAGAATTCGCATAGCTCTGGAATTACCGTGGTGTTGGTAACAGCGAGTAAATCCGTTCCAGCTTCGCAGATCAACCGAGACTGATCTAATAATGTCACTTAGTTTAGCTTTGTCTTCGGAGTAAAGCTCACCATCAGGCGTATCACGGTACGGAAAGACACCGGATCTTTTGACGGTGGGCATCTGTGCTAATGGCTTCGGTAGGATCGCGAAGCGAGCCCAGAGTGCCGAAACGAACAGCTGGAGTACATCTTCGTCCAGCCTCCACGCTACCTTAGAAAATGCGCTGTCACTTGCATCCACAATCTGATTTGGTTTGACGACCTCGCATAGGTAAGATGCCACAGAGACAAAGACACATTTCGGTGTCGTGATAGTAGACCCACGAATCACTGATTCGACTGTCAGATACTTTCCGGTTGTACTCCACAATGTCGGTGGTACCAGCGACCCATCGGATGTATTGGATGAGAGGGGGAAAGTGGGCGTCACGATGTGGATCTGTCCAGTGAAGGTGACCCCCGCATGTGTATTGTTCAGCGTCTCGACACTGATACTATCGATGCTAGTGCCTTTCTGCAAGATCGCAGTGGTGCGAAGGAAAGCGAGCGACACTTCCGTTTGGGTTTGTAGTAACGTGAGAACGAGATCGCCAGCGTAGAAGCGAGATGTGCCAGTTGTTGTTTCTATAGCCACGGAGAATGGATCCTTGTTTGGATCGGTAAAAGTCCGAACACGAAGCAGCCTATCCTGACTCTTCTTCTCGTAGTTTGGCGTGATGATCATTCGAACAATGGTGGACTTGTGGATATAGCGAGACTTGACCTCAAGGAAGTCTTGTAGATCAACACCACGACCAGACGGTTCCGATTCATGACCGAGATCTTGAGTCTGGTGAGTGATATAGCTATCCAGCTGCTCGTCGAAAGGATGATCGACAGTGTCATCCTCTTCATGGGTCGGTTCCTCCTGAGTGCGCATAGGACGTTCTTCGCCCTGAACGCCAGACTCCCTGATGCTAGAATGGACTATCCTGGCGATAGCGTCTTCGTGGTCTGGTGTATCGCCGTATCCCGGTACCATGCTGTCGGGTTGATCATGCCCAGCAGCCACGATTGGTGCAGCATCGTTGGTTGAGGGAGTCTCGACATCATCAACATCTACACCTGGTTCAAGAACCAGGTCCGCAGGTCGTGGCTCTTGTACCATAGACCGATCCACCTCCTCGTCGATTCCAATCCCAGGATAGAACCCTCCGCCAAATGGGCACATCAGGTCATACGGAGCGCCGCGATAGTCGTGATGTACGGCATCTATCGGGAACTTGCATCGACGCAGGGCTGCAATCGCTTCGTCAATCCCTGCATCCCAGTCCTCTTCAAGATCGCACTTCCCACTCCTAACGTCCCCCTGCCACAACCGCGCCGTGATGTGATCCATACCCTCGGGAGTTGTCACACTCCGTCTACGCTGGACAGGCTGCCACGCTGGATAGCGCTCATAGACGCCTTCGAGATCACCTGCTTGTCCCATTCGATCGAGACCTTCCTTGTAGTTCATGCCAGGATGATGCCCGCCAAGGACACGCAATGTACCGAAGTACGCTTCCTCGTCATCGTCACCATCCTCCGTACAAAGGAAAGGCTGGGTATCATCGAGAACTTGCTGTTTCCCAAGAGATATCACAATATTCTTGACCATACTCTGCGAGTCGTAATATAGCTGATTTGAGCAGAACTGAAGTCGATGCGCTCGAAACTGTGAGCAGAGAAGATGAGCAAATCTTGAGAGCGAGGTAATCTGCTGCGAAAGAGACCATGAGACCTCGACGAAGGGAAGTAGGAGACTCGAGAGGATTTCTGAAAGCATGACGATGGAGTCAAAGTCTTGTGCATCACCCGGATTTCGGATCTCTGGGGTACTTGACGCGAGCGAAATGATGGCTTGAAAAAGCTCAAAGGCTCTCGGGACCGACTGTGCATCTTTGGGATAGAGAAGCTGTTGAACCTTGCACAACGTCATGCCAGGAAGCTTCTGCGGCCATCGAACAAGCATAGTGCGGTTAATGGAGTGTCCACTATTGAGACACATCCCAAGGGCTGAACGAATCATAGTTGCGACTCCTTGAGCAATGAATGGGACACGTCATATCGAGTCAATGAGACTAACCTACTCTTGTCAATGTGTCGCCAGTCGAATGACAGCGTGATGTGATTTGGTCCAACGTAAAGATTCAAACCACGGACGCCTTTCAGAATTGCAAAGAGCTGAGACGCTTTATCGATGTGGATGCGGACAAAGTATTGATGTCCTCCTCGTCGTCGCGTGGGACATCCATCTGTACACCAGTCCCACAAGGGAGCTATAGTAGCGTCTGCAAATTTGAGATATGCTTCGGTTCCAAGCCGAAAGACAAGCTCGGCATGCTCAGCTGTTTCCTTCTTACACGTAGGTGCCGCAAGAATTGGATACACACAGCGTTCTCCCAAGACGGAGACAACGACCACAGTCATCTCCTTGCCCATATGGGCATCTCCTTGAACAACTCACTTTGCAAGTTTGACAACCTTCTCGAACGAGTCCATCTTCAATTCGTTCGAGAAAGTGTGCATCCAGCAGAGTCCTCCAATACTATCGATACCCTTGAGATACACAGCTTGCTCGTCAAGAGCGATCTCGTCAATGAGTAGCCGTGCACCACGCTTTGAGCGGATACCATCTCAGGGAGATGGGCACGTCGTGTGCGAATGAGAACGTCCCGGATCATGTTGGCCTCAATTGTTGAGCTAGTGATAGGGCCAGCAGTAGGATGAACTTTGGTGAAAAGCATATGCTTTCGCAAGCGTCGAAGCGAGGGAATGCCGACTTCTGATGACAGAATCTTCAGGAGATGTTCTCCGCCTATACGAAGAATGACCATAGCAAGATCAACATCGTGACTTCCAAATCCCTTTGGACGATAAACACCCTCAATGGCCATCTGTAGACGGGATATCATTGACGTGATACTAGCGCCCTGCTTTCGTGCTTGAGAGAGAAGTTGATGAACTCGTGGGATGTTCCGTTCGGATAGAGCCTCCAGAAGGCGATCATGATCCGCCAGGCATTGATTCGCGACTGCTAGATTCCGCGTAAGATTGAGAGTCTGTGATGAACTACATGAGTAACACAAAGTGCAGTGAATCAGAGTAGTATACCTTCATTTTCGAGTCCTGAAGTTCGTTGTAGCGTTCTCGAAGAAGCTCCGCCAGCTGATCCAGATTCAAAAAAGCGTAGTTCGTCCCGGGTTGCGCTTTCTTAGCTCGCGCTTCTAGACCTTCGAGTAGTAGCTGAACACCTTTACACTCGGCGCATGTTGTGGGGTCACCGCAACCCTCACACTTTCGTGACCAGGCCATGATCTTGGAGCCCTTTTCATGCATCTCGAGAAGAATAGGAACACTCGCAGGGCCTGCAGATAGTCGCGCCCATGGGAACGTCCGAAAGAAGCTGCCCGACACATGCCCTTTGACATCGATACCCGAACAGTACTCAAACATATCAATGGAACGACTCAACACTGACATGTTGGACTGACTCGGGCAAGGACTGGGTGATCGTTCGGCTATTCGAGGAGGATGGGAGGGAGAAAGGTCTGGCGGTGCAGATATCGACCGAAAACCAGGCCGTGGTGATGCATCAGGCTCTTGAACAGCAAGAGCCGCACGACATGAGGCGATGTGGTTCAGCAGATTATGGAAGTAATGGGGAGCAAGATGTGGCCAGTCTCGGGGCGGTGCCATACTGGTACGGATAGAAAGTTTACAATGCGGACAGATGGTCTGGACGGTGAGAGCCTGCGCTGGTCCTCTTGTAGAGGCTGAGATTTTCCCTTCAAGATAGAGCTTATGAAGTGCACGCAGTTGTTGAGTGCGCGGAGTCAAGTCGTCAACATCCATGTCCACACTGTCTTCCGATGGAGGACGAAGCACAGACTCGACTACAAGTGAGGAAGAGGGGGAGTAGGAATGCATGCGAGAATTTGACCGAAGATGAGAGGTGCTTGATCCTTCCTGAGTAACGGAAGGATTGCTGTCAGCGGACAGGCTTTGGTCGCGTTGTGCGGAATACGGTGTAGTAGCACGAGTAGCCTGCACAGGACGGGTGAGCCAGGGCATAGTACTAGATGGACACGGAGATGAGCTCCGGTCCTCTGGAATTGGAGAAAGCGGCGTAAAAGTGCCACTGTGGCGCGCATTGGACGATACAGAGACACTCCGCGAGCGTGAAAGCAGCGCTGGCTCCAGCATGATGGTACGAGTAAGAACTGGAGGAGCTGGCTGTACAGGTTGTATGACCGGTAGCGGTTGTGCTCTTAAAGGCAGTGGTGAAGGCGCAGACCGTGGTGCTGCAGTGCTTACTTCTACTATGCTTGCATCTGGTGGAGTAGCAGCGCCGGTCACAGCCCCGCCACCTCCAAGGTCTGTCGCAGATACATCTTTCGGAGACGGTGAAAGCTGACCAGAAGAGGCTTCCGACATCCTCTTGTACGCTGTAATGAAAGTGGTGGACAGAGAAGGATACGTCAACAGTCAAAAAGAAAACAGATGAATCTGGAAGTCATCGGCAACGTCCTTGACAGTTTCTGTCGTCCACGAAGGCGGTTAGCAGGCGAATAGACCTGATTCACACAAAATGAAGTATAGATACTGGTTGAGTGAAATTGGACGCGTAGTTTTTGATACAAGGTAAGGTCAAAGATAAATACACCTTTTTGTGGTAATTTCGAGGCTAGGGAGGGAGAGGAAGAGGCGTGAAGAGAACGTTGTCGAAAACGCCATGAGCTTTTGGAAAACGATCGGTGATCCAAATTGGGCATCCGATCAGCCCCGGCAATTGGGCCTAGTACCCGGCATTGTAAGATCGCATGCCTCTTGGTGGCAGGTCTGAGGACGATGGTTGTGTCGCTGACAGCGTCGTTGGTAGTACTATCATCGTAACTGCGCATCCGAGTTCCTAGTCTTGGTCAAGGGCGAATACGGTGGACGATCCGACTCCTTCGTTCCCGGGGCTATGAGCCACGAGACCGTGTTCTGCCCTCACGGAGGTCTGTATCGTATCGCACACATCGAGCCGATGTCTGACGTCCACGAAGTATCCCATGAGGAACATCAAAAGGCTACACAAGCAGAGCTTCAACCTCGAAAGATTCACGCCGGGACCATAAGTACTCGAACAATGTTTCCATTCCAGATAGTTTCGCTGATCGTTGCTTTAGTGGTCATGTTCGAAACCAGCATGATCTTGACACTCACGGACTACGCCCTCCACAGAACCGGGAAGATACATGGTATTTGATGTATTCTGGGGTGTGCTGCGAGGTACTGATCAGCTGGTGACAGAACACGATCCGACGATGTGGGACGGTCTGACAGCCGACTTCATGAACCACCTGGACGAGGTGAACGCCGACCTCGTTGCTTCCGGACGCGAGAAGATTGGCAATTGAAGTTGAAGTCACGACTTGCAGTTTATCACATCTATGCTTCGACACTGTAACATCATGGTGAATCATTCACGATTTGTATCTAATAAGAGCGTCCTTGCAACATATGTCTGATGAGCTCTACTTTCTCTCGGCCGTTTCTGCGTGTCTTTAGCACAACAGGACGGAGAAAAGAGATGGAGAAGTACTCACCTGGAGTGAGCTCTCTGGTTCGACGTTCAGAAATGGCTCAGAGAGAAGAAATATGTATCATCATCGCTTTCGATTTGATCCCGCGAACACTTCTGGGCGAAGTGTGCTCCGTCAGTCGCGTTACCATTGCTCGGCCAGTCTTTCTAGCGGCGAAAGTACAGAATCAGCGAGTCTTCGCTTCTGATCTTGGATCTATAGTGAATGTGAGGAAGACAGCAACAACAAACACAACTTGGTTCACCTGCAAAATCCTGTCCTCGATCGTCTTCCGCACAATCAGCTTGTAGACGAAGACCGGTTTCTCTTGCCCTATTCGGTGCACCCGATTGATAGCTTGCTCCTGGTACACGTGAACAAGGCCATACACGTCTCGAATCGACGGTAGAGGACAAACCTCGGTAGCAGGCGCCCACCAGAGGTCAAGTAGGATAACGTGGTTACATGCCATCAGGTTCAGACCTGTTGAAGACGATCACTTGACGCGTACTGTGTTATAGTGACATCTGAAAGCTACCTGTACCGCCAGCCTTCAAAGAGATAAGCATAATAGTGACGTTTGGTCTGTCGAAAATGCTCTTGATGGCCGCGGATCTCTGTTCCGATGACATTCGACCGTCGTCTGTCCACAGGTAAGCGAAGATTGTTGATGAGTCGAGCAGACACTCACATCTGGCGATGTTGTCAGACGCATAGCCCTGGCCCACGAGGTACTCCTTCACGATATCCAAAAACGACGTGAATTGCGAGAAGATCAATGTCTTCTCTAAAGGTTGCCCGGGTTGAGTTCGACTCTCGATCGTCCGAAGAATTTTGAGCATTTCCTCCATCTTGGCAGACGATTGTATCTCAGGGCATTTGAAGAGCCGAGGCGAACAACGTCGAGCGGTGACCCTGTAGAGACAAAGGATTATAAGAGAAGACAAAATCGAAGTGGGGAGTACTAACGTGCTGAGCAGATCGTCAAGGTCATGACCTTGAGGGAGTGCGCATTCGCCTCCCTCATCCTCCTCTACGTCCATCTCCATCTCCTGGCCGGCGCCCTCCGCCACCGCCCGACGTACGCTGTCACACACGAGTCTCGGTAACAGGCATGCTTGCATTAAACGAACCAGTAATGCGAGGTGGGATTCAATGTTGGGAATGTGAACTCCCCAAGCTGTAAAATCCCCCCGGGCAGCGATGCGGTCGTAGAATTGATGGTGGCCGGAACTCATCGAGCAGGGCACTGTTTTTACCGTCGGCTCGTCGAGTCTCTCTATCCATTTGACTGCGTCTAGTTTGGTTCGTCGAAGCATAATTCCCCACAGAAAGTCCTGCAAAAAATGTTTCTGATACCCGTTAGGCTTTGACGTGTGGTAGGAAAACTCACGCGCAGGCGCGTTATTTCCCGCTTCACTAGAAATAGGCCATTCGTGGGTATCGCAGACGGGGCACGACTTGCCATCCCTAGGAAGTCAAACAGTGCGTAGAGATCGCGGATTTTGTTTATGCTGGACTATGTCAGAGTGGAGATCTGCGAAGAAAAACTCTCTGAGACTCACATAGGCGTGGCGGTGATACACCAGCGAAAAGTACTTTCCAGACTACAACAAAGGCGATAGTTTCTTGTTTCTGGGTTTCTGATCATATGTGCTTCGTCTATGTAGTTTTCTGAGTCAGTCGTTTTCCGCGAGCCAGAAGATGGACAGACCTAACACGACCCGGAGCCATTTGACTTGTAGGGCACCAATCGGAGCACATGCTCCGGGTGTAGGACCATCTAGTCCGCGCTTCTCCTTGTCCTTCGAGCTGGCAAACTCAGAACCAAGCGTGCTGTACGTCGTGATAACGATGTCCTGGTCTGTCAGAAATCGAGGGTCTACGAGCAGAAACGTCAAGGTGCAAGAAAGAAGTTGGATGACACTTTCCCTACCTCTAATACGCTTGCCGCCGTGATATTGATAGATCTTCAAGCCAAGGGCGTCGTTGGGGTCCAATTTCTTGAGGTCCTGAAGCCAATTCTCGATGACGCCTACGCTAGGGCAGACAATCCTAAGGAACAATGAAGTTAAGCGTCAGCAGAGGGATGAATGACGAACAGAGTTGGGCCTTTTTGAAGTCGGTTTAGTATCCAGTGAATGATCAGGACCAGCATCTCGATGGTCTTGCCAAAACTTGCGCCTGCTCATCAGAAGAGGATCAGACCAGCTGAGCGGATACTCACCCCATATCGTCGGCAAGGATTCCTCCCCTCAACGATGGGTCTCGCTCCATTGCTGGCATCTTTTCAAGAGCAATTGCCTGATGGCGCTTGAGCTTGACGGCAAGCTCGAAATATTCAATCAGCGCAGGCCAAGTTGAAGTATCTCTGGGAGGATGGTGTTTGATCCCTGATTCGCTCGATGGTTGATTGTAGACTGATTGATGAAGATGAATCACGATTGAAAAGGGCAGCGGTGAGCATAAGATAAGAGTCTCAGCCATAGTCCTCACCTCGTGCAAGGCCGTCGTGGCCTGATCCCCAAATCCAGGAGGACAACACGTCATAAATATCATATAACCAGTCCAACATATCGACCGGGAGGTTAGTAGACAGGACACAAGGCAACGGCGCGAAGTAGATAGATTGACCAGGGTTAGATTAGCCCTGGGCCTCCACGCAGACGCATTGTTACAGGCATGACCCAGCAAAAGCGTGTAGGAAGCGTGGCGAGTCGGATGAATTCGAAATTCATTGCGGGCAATACCCCCACACTGGCGCCCGGAGGACGCTTCAACGGTCTGGTTGACCAATGCGACAAAGTCTCGGTACGCCTACAAAGAAAGAGGGCGGAACGGCGCCGCAACGGTCGGGGCGGTCAGAGGACATGAGAGCAATAATCAAAAGCGCGTGTTTGCTTGGCTGGGCCACCTCCCCGCGATGCCAGATGCCGGGACCTGCCGAGCTTCATCGCTCTCCTGCCAGCTTCAAGCCTTGGCTCTTCGTGAGCGAGTCAAGATATTGCAGAGCTTGGTAGATCCAAAGGTTGTGGCTTGAGAACCTTTACTATAGAGGAGCTCACTAAGAGGCAACGTGTTACCAGATGAGCATAATTTAAGTCTTACAACAGCGCAGAATTACGCGAATCTTGCATTCCAGGCTAAACGAGCGATGTTTGTCTCGATACCAACATAAGGGTAACAGAGATAGATAACAAAAGTCCACAATAACCCTCGAGCACCAAAACATGATGAATCACAGCTTGTTCACGACTCGACATACACCGGTGGCAAGTCCACAACACGCTCCCCACTGTCAGACATGCGTACTCCGCTGTCTTCATGGCGCCTGAACCGCAGTGGCACTAGACCACCATCTGTACCGGGCTCGACAGTCCCCGAGTCAGAACCAACGCCACGATGAACAGCGCGGGATTGTTCCACCTTCATCGCCATAAGGCTGGCAGACGATCCGCCACTGACCATGGGCATGATCTCAGATGATTCATCGCGCACAAGTCCTATGTCCGACCGAGTACTGGCGCCTTTACTCTCATTATAGATCAATGCGCCTTGGTCATGAGCAGGCACAAGGGCTGTCTCCGCGTTGGCCGGTGCATGAAAGAGCGGCTGACCGACTACGAACGAGGACGCAGGAGCATCGCTATACGCATGATCATTGGGAGTTTCGACGGAGAGATTCGGGCGGCGGCGGCGGACGCGGCGGCGGTACCATATAAGACTCGCAACGAGTCCAAGAACTAACACAGCAGCTACGATAGCACCTGCAATAGCTGGGCCAGGATGGGAGTGTGGACTAGTGACGCCTGCAGTAGCAGACGGGCTGGAACCAGCGTGGTTTTGAGAAGAGTTTGTATCATGAGGTCATGTCGATCATATCAGTGATGGCGAGATTGTCAATGTTTTCCCGAAATTTCTGGATTGCTGCAGGGCCCATGCCAGGCCTGGGCCAGGCCCACATTCAAGGCCGACGATGCCGACGGTGCTGTTCCTTTCAGAGTCTGTTCGGAAACGAGAACCCAATTTCTGACCAGACGTCGGGACTTGTCTTCATTGTGCTCGTGCATGGGAAGCAAGTAGTGAAAGCGACGTCTGGCAGAAGAACTGGAAGGATTGCCCACGTGTACGAGCTCGATTCTCCTCGAGAACGGAGGCCGTCGGACTGACAAGAAAGTGTTCGACTGGGACAAGTGATTGAACTCGTCTACAATGCAAATACAGTAGTTTATTAAGAGAACCAGAGACGAAAGACCATCTAATGATCGTACTCAGTACCAGGGTCCAGATGGAGGGGTTCCCGTGGGGGCCGCCGTGCTATGCACGCAAAAGCGCGCGAATCCTCTACACACGCGACGCCACCATAATCCGAGGTTTCACGTAAACTAAAGGAGCTTGTAGATTGACAAGATCTACTGTTTCTCCGGCTTAGTTGGATTTGAAAGTAAGCTCGGCACAGTGACCTGAGCACTTGCCCAGACTTGAGTTCCATCAAGGACACTTACAATGTTACTAGTAACAAAGGTCTAACAACGAGACGAAGAATGCTCTATATCCACCAACACCATCTCAATCAACGTCCGACCAACTCATCCCCAAAAACCGCTCCACAAAACCCGCCGCATCAGCCTCCATATCCTGATTCTCACATGTCTTCCTCCCCACCATACCCAACGACGGTACACCCGGCGAGGACCATATATTCGGGCGCATCACGACGTTACGCGTAAGCCGCTGCTCCCCGTACGCAAACACCGCTTCGATGAACGTCGATTGCGCGGGATTGCGGCGCACACTGTGCTGGTGTCAGTACGACGTTCAGAGGCGCATAATTTGCACTCACATGTTGATCATCTCGTCGTTCATCGCCGTCACGTTTTCGGGATCCAGCTCGTCACCAGTGAGAGGCGGGAACTCGTACGTGTGTATGTTCTTGAGCGAGCACGTCCCCGCCGGATACGCCGGGTTCGTGTAGTCGATGCAGATAGCGAAATGTTCGCCCTTCACAGAGGGGAACTTGCGCTGTGCAAGCTTCTTCAGGTGAGGAAGGTGCACATGCGCATCGGCGCCACATAGCTCGCGAATGAACTGTGTGTCGCGCCGTGAAAACATGAGACGGGCTTCCTCTTGTCTAGAATGAGCTTGCGCAGGAAGGGATGGATCCTCGTATGCAACGTACTTTTCTTCGAATGCTGGTCCTTCTTGATCTTACACATCGCCCGATGTTCCCGCCACGACTTCTTCTGGCAGTCCCGACTGCAGTAGTACACGTACATGCAGCCGCTACACCGCAGTAAGTCTTTCTTCGTGCCGAATCGGTTGCACTGCAGGACCTGTCAGCAATGAGCGAAAAAAGGGATATGGCTACAAACCGACTCGCATGCAATCCTCGCCGATCCCCTCGCTTCCTTTGGCAGTTTTCCAATACTGCTCCGCAAGGACAACACGTACATCAAGGACTCCCAATCCTCTCTTAGCCACGACTTCATCATCCGCGACTCCACGACCTTCGTGTCCATCTCCGCCTGCTCGCGATCCATGATGACGACCACCGAGAGGTACACCAGGTGCTTGGGGAGGGTGTCCTGCACGATGTGCCGTACACAATCTTTCCCGTGCTGATGCATCTCCACCTCGAGCAGACGACTCTGTTCGCAGATAACGCGCAGCAAGCCCGCGTCGAGGGCCTGCGCGACCCAGCGCGGACTCTCCTCCCGAACCAAGGAGAACCGCAAGAACGTCAAGCCCGCGTTCAAACACTCCATGTAGCCAGGCCCAGGCTTCATCGAGTTCCCTATGGCCTGGGAAACAAGGATGAGCATCCGTGTGACGACCCACACTGCGTTCTCCTCGAGGATGCAGAACGTCAGGCGGTGCCCAGGAAGGCGCGCGAGAAGGAGGAGGAGGAACGTGATCTCAGAGACGTGGAACGGTCGCATCGACGACTGGTTGATCGCCGTGCGAAGTCGACCGACCGCGAGCTTAGCGATCGCCTCGGGCTTCTCTGACGAGACGTCCACGACCTCGTTGAGGTCGTCCCACGTACACGTCCGAAGGAGGATTTGGAGGAGGTGCGAGGTCACGGGGGGCGGTGCCGCAGGGTGATACCACAGTTGCGTGCAGAGGGTGATGATGCCGGGGGTGCTTTCCATGAGGGCGAAGATCGCCTTGTCTGCGGAGAAGTCCATGAGGATGTCGCAGACGGTGTCGATGTTGTCCATAGCTACTGCTGCGTCCTTCTCCGGCGCGATGCGCTGCTTGTAAAAGTAGCTGCACCACTTGAAGATACCAGACCACGCTGTGATGATCCGGGTGCGGAAGTCAGGGTTCTTGGGGAAGTCCTTGACGAACTTCGTGCCAAGTCCGATGAAGGACGCCCACGCGCGTTCGGAGGCGTCGTTCTCGACGGCAGGCTTGACGGCTTTGGGGACCTTGTCCGCGCTGACGTGATGAAGGAAGGTCCTGAGCAGGACGTGGTCAGGGATGATCTCGGTTGGCGCCTGACTTCGCGCTTGCGCCATGACATAGAGAGACTTGGCCGAGCTAGTCTTCAGGGATTCGATCAGCTGCAAGGATTTGTCGCGGTCAGTCATGGATTACTCGAGAGCGACTATCCTCACATTTTCTGCGTCCTTCCAGATGGAATCCACGAAGCCGCGGTAGACCTGTTCCTCGCGTTCCATGTCTTCATCTGTGTGCTCGGCGCGAAATTGAAGGACGTCTTCGCGGGTCCGGGGGATGCCATCGAAGAGATCGCTCGGGGCTCCTATAATCGACATCGTCGCCGTGCAGAAAGGCGCGTCGGTAGGGGCTAGTCGGGAATGTGCAATGAGCAAGAATGAGAATGACGTAAGGAATAAAATCGCTCTATCATTCCATCGTGAGAAACTGTGCGGGGAGTCGGGCCGACGCAATCTGGGATACACTTGGGTCAACAACGATTCGACTGGCTGTGCATCCAGAGATGAATCGTGGACATTCATGTCGCCACAGGGCTTACTTCCAGACGTGCTCTCATGCGGACTAGGTGCAACGGCTTTGTGGCAGACTGGAGCATGCTGATCACGCCCTCGACGCGCCCCTATTTGAAGATCGAGGCTATTCCGCACTCCAAGCTCCAGGTGCAAAGGATGCTGATAGCTAGAATTACAGGATGATTTGTATCGTAGGATCATGGGCGCAACGGAAGGTGTTAGCAATATACTACGGCATCCATCCACAGCATATCGTTGTCATCGCGCTTGACTTTGGACAAATCCATCTCGCACTCTTCTCCGACGTGTCTTGCTGGGAAAGCACTCAATTGTCAGCCCACCAGTCAAAAGCAAGGAGAGGATAGAGTCCGATAGCGAGGAGTATTATACATATGGGTATGGTACATTACATGTTGTACAGTCCGTGTCACTTGGCTGTCGAGGCCTTGAACCCGCCCGGCTTATACCTGACCAAAACAAACTCAGTGAGGATCCGCGTTCATCAAGGGAAGAAGGAGGGAGACATACCACTGCCATGCAACAGCAACCCACGGAAGAGCGAAGCCAAAGCCGAGATATCCGGCGAATTTGTATGCGAACGCTCTCTTGTTGAGATAGTCGAATGGCATGTGCTAAAGATAGTGGGAGGCGTCAAGACTCGGAAGGAACAGAAAGGGATATGAATGGACGAACATGGGTATTCGTATGCGGCTGCACGGTATGTGGGACCCAGATGTTTCTCCGCTGCATCATTCGCAGTGCGGGTCGGGCGGACGTGAGACGTGACGAGGATGCGAGGGCGTTCATGATTGTGGACAGTCCGGAATGTCAGTTGGTTGTTATTGTCCCACCATCATCCAGATTTTATACTGCGAAACAGGCAGTTCACGGAGGACGCCAATAGTTCCAGTACGCGTTCGAGAGTGACCATTGAATGGTCCAGATTGGCTTTTAGGCGCATAATGAAATGATGACCCTGTTATGGGGAGTCGGGACCGTCGGAGGTTACGGATCTCGGATGCTACAGCAAACGTCCAGTCCAGTCAACAAGGGAGAAGAGCTCCGGATCAAATGTCTGAGTCTGCCTTTGGATCCTGCATTTGGGCAGCGCAACTGGGTCAAGGAGCTCTCATCGTATGGGCCCAAAGATCGTCAATTATGAAGATCGTCAATGCGAGACAGAGCCCTCCTGGACACCGGAACGGAAAGCAGCGAGACAAGCAAGGGATGCAGACTGAGACAAAGTGAGCAGCGAGACCCGATCCAGAAGCAAGGCGCGACTGCGTCTAGTCAATGTGGAATGAAAACAACAGTCAGGATCGGAAGATGCCGTGTTGGATTGGTCAGATCTTTGCAGTCCCGATTTGGTCGTCTGCGCCTTACCCTGACCCGCCTTCGTGCTCGAGATCCCGCCCGTCCGCCCACCATCGTCCCTGCGCCGTGGCATGACGCGTGTCTTCGCTTTCTTCTTCGGACCCAACGGAGTGGCATTGCGCATGGTACGCTTGGCCTCCTCGTATGGTCTTCACACCGCTGAGTGCAAAGCAGTGCCAGTCCGGTGCTTTACTCGCGCCGTCGCTGCGCATGCATGACGGTAAGGATTTAGGCGAGATACGATCAATACGAACTTACCCCGTTTGATTGCGTATTCCGTGGTGAGTCCACACGTTTGAGTTGTTAATTGCGGGTGTGATCATAACGATCACATCTTGGCTTTATTCCATCATCACCACGTCTCGTCTCCATTCGCCCGTGCACACATACACTCCCTACCATGGCGCGGACCAAGGACGCATGGCTTCTCAAGCAAGAGGGCTACACCAAAGATGAGGCCGCCCGCTATATGGGAAGAGAGGAATTGCAGGTAGAGGAGCACCAGGCTCTCGAGGAGGAACGCGCACGCCGACAACATGCGTTGGAGGAGCGGAAGGCGCGGGAAAGGGTGGAAGCCCAGCGCCGAGAAGAGGAGCAATGCCGTCAGGAAGAGGCTGAGGAGCTCGAACGACGGCGGGCGACTTGGCGCCAGTCCAAAGCAAGGTGCGTGTTCGTTGATCTTCTGCTTCTTCTCTCATACAATGCCCAGAAAACGCGCTTCCCTGCAGCAAGGATCGGAGGAGTATGCCGCACATCGAGCCAAGCAGAATAATTACGCTGCGGCCTACCGCGCCTCCCGACAGCCTCTCCTAGCCAACAGAGTCGCTATCAGTGCGTATCGCTCAATTCCTCCCGCATTGTCAAACAGCGAGAACATTTCAGGGCTCAACCTTTGCTGCTGCCACGCAGCGGGCGTCTTCAACGCTCAGAAGACTACGATGAATCAGCCCTGCGCGTCCGAGCATGGAATAATGAGCTCAAGGCCGAGCGTCGTAGAAACATCTTGACAGGCGAACAGGCGTAGCTCACAGTCAGGAATGATGTACTGCGTAGTCACTTGTATTGAGCTTGAATTGAGATCGTGCAATGAAACAAGAAGTGCAATTGGAAGGCGAGAAGCGGGTGGTGATTCCGGCTTTTGTAGAGGGCGCGGAACGCTCCATTGAGCGTGCCACATACCCGCGACAAAGGTGGAATGGACGGGGGAGACAGTCAACGAAACAATGACGAAGCAAGTAAGTATTGTATGTAGTCTGTTGGCGATCGCGGGGTCCTTGTCTGGCTTCGGGCGTCTCGACCTGAGGCCAATGATCCTTCCAATAGTTCCTGCGGCTCTCATCGGCTCCTTTTTTCTTTGTCTTCTGATTTGTACGTCGGTCTTGCCGCCTCCCTCCCACTAGACGCAGCAGCGGCATCGAGCATCCTCCCTCCACAGATAAAATTATACCACCCATCATTAGTCTCTAACCGCCGAAGTGTGATGCTCGTCGTCTCCCTGTTACCGAAGGTATGGAAATACTGATGAGAGTTCGCATCAGTATGCGTACACGGAATGAAAGAAAGAGAGACATACGTTCGGATCCAGCTCGGTCTTGACGTGAATGTCCCCAACGAAGTCTATCCCAAGCTGTTTGCGTACAAGGCTGTGTGCGCCATCTGTTCCGACCAGGTACGGGACACCGACGATCTGCTCCTTCTCATTCGCAACCAACCGGTATTTATGGTACTGTTGATGCCGTCTGGCCGTGTACCCCTGGTAGTCGTGGCGCGCGTCGATGAAACGGAAGTATTGTATTCGGATAAGCAATTCCATGTGTGAAGTAAGCCGGACTTCGAGACAGAGAGATTGGGTATACGCGGTACGAGGTATGACGGTTAGGACGATGTCGGGTAGGCGGGCATGCGTAAATCACGATGCTACCTGGCCGGAGGTCTTGGTGCCGAAGGACAGTACAGTCCTAAGTCTGATAGGAAAGGTGACGCTCGCAGCCGAGATTTGGAGGATGTGGGACGAGACGCAGCCTGCCTCGCCACGCTTGTTAGCGCGGCTCGTCAGGGTAGAGAGGAGCGCACCTCATGCAGTCTGGGCAGACATCCAGCTTTCGTTTCTCATCCCCAAGTAGGCTTCGAGCACTGGTCAGCGCGTCCCGTATGAGTGTTTCCCGATTTTCAGAGCCCAAGGCGGTCAACTCGAAGATTATCCGCACGCAGGATGGCCGCTCGAACGATGACGATGTCTTTGTCGCGCTGGAAGGCGGTTATGGGAGAGATGTAGAGCGGCGAGGGAGGATGACGCCTGATGAACGGGCCGTGGCGCCTTGCTCTTTTCTCTGCATACCACAGGTCCTCGAGTGTCTCCAGAACTTGGATGAGCTAATTCTGATACAGCTCGACTGCATGACTACGGCCTGGATTCGCCGATACAGTCAATCATCAAGCCGAGGATGGCATCGACGAGGACGTACAATTTGGTTGAAGTCGAGTCGTCGACTGCACGGTGGCGTTGCATAGAATCCTGCATCTCCTCCTGTTCGTGCAAGCCCAGATAAGTAGTCCTGTCGGCGCATGCAGACACCGTGTGATGATGATAGGGAGACGAGAGGTGGCGATGCCGGCGGTTGTTCCTCAAGCTACCCGTCTTACGCAGTAGGCATCACCGTATGGCGCCGCCGTGACAGCGGGGCGTCGCCTTGTCGAGCAGGGCGGGACAGAGAGTGAGTCTGGAGTGAGTCAAGGAAAAGTATAGTTGAAGATCTTGAAACGTTGTCGCCGTCGTCAAGACACCGGCTAGCCGTTGATCGCTGTCCAGCATAATACCGGGTTTCACCTCGGCGCAGACTCGCCCACTCACGGCGCCGTTCTTCAGATCAGAAATAGTAAGATCTCAAGGCCGGGCTACCCAATAAAGTACTGGAAGGCCCATTACAGAACGCGTCTCGGTACAGTACAAGTGATAGCCGGCGGCTTCGGGGTTATCCCCGAGGGCCGGGTTCCTCCTCCTCGAGGCACCATCAGATTCTGACATCACCCCCTGTCAACGAACATATCTCGTGATCCACGGCAGCTATGGACAAACCGCGAACGCGGGTGCATAGACAGGAACCCAAAGGATGGTTTCCAGCCCCCAAACCTGCCATAGGATACCTGACACTTCATAGTAGGCTAAAAAGGCCAATGAACCACTGGAGAAAAATACCACATTTAGGTGAGATCTAGACGTTGTCTCTTGTATTGTGCTCACGCCTCTGATAACTAGGTCATGATTCAAGGTGTCGTCGATCATGAGGGGCGTATCATAGCATATGAGCTTGGATGGCCTGGAACCGTCACCGATGTGCGGGTTTGGAAGAATTCCGATATCTGGAAGCAACGGAAGGATTACTTCAAAGGCGAGCAATATCTTCTTGCTGACAAAGGTTCGCTAGTTATACTCGCCATATCAGTTAGCTGATCTATGACAGGTTACATGTCAAGCCCGGTGACTGTTCGTCCTTTTGACGAAGGCGAAATGGACGAAGTCCGTGGCGATCCGATTCTATATGCCCGGATGCGCGAGTTCAACAAGCAACTGTCCAGTGCTCGTGTCCGCGTTGAGCAAGCTTTTGGGCGCCTGAAAGGCCGCTTCATGTCGCTCAAAGAGATGGGGGCACATCGACCTTTCGATGATATACATCGCGTTATTGAGGCGCTACTTGTGCTTCACAACATGTGCATTGTGCACAACGACCGCCCCGAGTATATTCCCGATGCTATATTCCGTGACGACGAGTTTGAAGCTGAGCCTCCAGTAGATTTGGATGGTGACAGGGAAGTCTACGGGACGCATCAGGTGGAGGAGCAGACGGACATTCCACTGATAGAGACAGATGAGTGGCTTAAGCAACAAGGGCGGGCAAAGCGGCTGCGACTTTTTGAACAACTCATGGATAGATTAGGTGTAAACGAGAGAATGTAATCTATCAATGGTCTAGTCGTCACTAGCAAGGAGAGCGTCGAGAAGCCTATCTAGCTTAGCTTGGTACTTGGCACGATTTGCCTCGGTGGTCACTGGATCACCAATAAGTCTATTAAGTTGATCAATCTGCTCACGCCTGAGACGGGCAGCCGCTTCGGCTTCTGCAATCCTGACCTGCTTCAACTTGAGCTCGGTCAGCGCCTTGATGCTGTCCAAATGGGTGCTGGTTTGATTAGTGACAGCACTGAAGGTCTTGCTGACCGATGGAGCTCTAGGTTCAACGACAATTCCGGCGTCAATCCTTCTCTGTACGCGGGCATCTTTGACACTCAGAGGAGCGTGGCTGGGCCCTCCCTGTGTCTTCGAAACTGGCTTGGACGTAGGCCGGGACTGTGGGACAGCAACAGGTGGCGTGTGAGTAGGTGCCGGATGATTGTCATCGTCATCCTCGTCGTTCCGGCTTGGCTCGTCATCAGACAAAGCATCAGCGCTTGAGCGCGCAAATGAACGACGATGATTAGTGCGGGAATGATAGCTATGCAAGTATCAGTAAACTTGAGCACGATATGTACAGATTCGAGAGCTTTACCGTGCATCAAGGAGCTCTATCCAACCTTCTTGCTTGTATGTTCTGTAGGTCTCGTGCGACAGCGTGATGTTCCTGCCGGCCTTTCGTACGACATTGTAGCGTGCCCTGAACTTCTGCGAGTTTGTGATGAGCTCAGACAAGTCGGCATCGCCGGAGCCACCACCAGTGAATTCCTCGAGCTCGATGCATGCGTCGTAGTGCTCCTTGATGCCTTTAAGTGTCGATTTGACCCAGGTCCATGAGCGGCTGTTGTGGAATAGGTCTTTCGATGTCTATCATGCCTTGTCAGTGAGATGCACATGCAGAATATATGAGAAACCAACCGCTCTACAGAAGCTATTGTGATTCTTAACCATTTCGTCAAAGTTGGAGTCCGAGTCTGGCCCATAACACCAGTCAATTAGGGCACGTTTCTCTTGGATCGCGGCACTGTCAGTGCTGTCTGCATTGCCATCGACAACAAAGGGATCATCGGGAACTGGTGTGCCAGTAGGTGGTGCAGCTTTTGCACGCGGGGCATCTGCGATGGGCGGGGTAACCGAGAGTCGTTTAGAGCGATGTGGGGAGAGATACTCTCCAGCACGTTTTGTAGAGGGAGGCGGTGTTGTGCTGGTAGGTGGTATAGCAGGTGTTCCGAGGGCTGGAGAGTCCGCAAAGTCGCTGCCGTGGTACGAGGGCGTTGGAGCCCATACAGACGGAGTGGTGGGTGGCGGCGTGTCAATGATAGTATGGGATGCTTGCAGTCTCGAAGGGGTCTGGTATGAGGTACTATGGTGCGTGTAATGAGAGGCCGGGGGGTATCGAATCTGCTCTGTGCTGGTACTGTAGCTGCCTGGCTCGATATGAGTCGCAATGTCCGTGCCAAAGCCATACTGGCCAAAAGCTGCCTCTCCATGGTATTCCTCGGTCTCATCTCCCAGTGGCTGGGATTCCGGATACTGCTCGTACTGCCCGTAGCCCTCTACAGAATTGGCTGCTGGATGTTCGTCCTGCCCAATGCTCCCGCCAGCACCAAAGACAGTTGGGTCAATGCCATCGAGGAAAATTAATGCGTCCATAAAGCCACTGTCAGCATGGTTGGTCCCTCCGTCGAGGTAAGGCTCCTGAGACTGGTCCCAGTAGGACATGCCGTCGCAGGCGTTAACGTCGAAGTTGCGCTGATTGCAAGCAGGTAAGGCAGGGCGCGCCTCGAGGCTCGGGCCGGTCACCAAGCACTAAGCGCTAAGCGGCGATCACTTGAAGTAGATTGCTATACTACTGTTACTCATGAAATACATTATTTCTGTCAATTGGGACTCATTATATCGCACTGAACCCGCCGCACAAGGGGGGCGGGCGGGCGCGCGCTCGGTACACCGTGACTCGGGCTCCGTGACCAGGCAGCATCAGCTCCCTGCAAGGTCTCCGCATGGCGCCTGCCATTTCGGGTGACATCAAGGGTTTCGCTGACCCTACCGGATGGACGTGCCTTAAGATGGTCCATCCACCTTTTAGAATTGAGCGCCCTCCATCAGAGACCTTTGAACTCTTGTTGTAATTATGTTTGTTGACTCGGTATAGTCAGAGCATCATAGTGACTTCCCGTATTGTATTTTGAACACACACGGTAGTACCGAACACATCGACTTGTCACTCTGTAGCTTTTGCCAAGTCATTGCAGTCGTTTGAACACTTGTTCCGTCTCATTCATCACTTGTTGCTGTCAGAGCACCTTGACTACACGGTGACACCACGCGTTGCATCATGAACACACGTTAGCATCGAACACATTGACTTGGTGCTCCGTAGCTGCCACCGAGTCGTAGCAGTCAACGCACAAGTCCATCTTGTCATTCACAGTGTCCGACAACTCACGCTAGTCAAAAAGCAAGTCCAGCGCTTCACACGTCACCCGCCACCCCTTCCGCCAAATGTGCGATCAGCGGTACAGTTGACACAGTGTCAATGTCAAGTTCCACAGCCCAAGCAACTGAATGTAAAGTGTTTGAGATGAGAAATACAAGCTGAACGGTCTTTTGTTTGTCCGAAGCTACATGCGGGACAACAACCAAGTTTCTTGTTCTCGTTGACTGCGTGCAAGTTCAGTCAAAGATCTTAACTTTGACTTGCGACACTACAACAAGTAAGTACTTTAACACTTGCGAAACACAAACTCAGTTGTCTGTTTTCTCTCTGTCACCAACACACCTCACCACAACACAGATGAACTGTCGTTCACCTCACCGAGAGCTACCCCTCACCACTCCGACCTAACCTCACTAACCTGAGAGCATACAGACGTCTAACCGTCCGTCTGCGAACTCAATGCACCTCCGAGTCAAAGTTAAGCATGACATGCTGTCCGTCCTGCCTCCCTGCCTTGTCACTTGACACTTTGGACCATCAGAGACCTTTGAACTCTTGTTGTAATTATGTTTGTTGACTCGGTATAGTCAGAGCATCATAGTGACTTCCCGTATTGTATTTTGAACACACACGGTAGTACCGAACACATTGACTTGTCACTCTGTAGCTTTTGCCAAGTCATTGCAGTCGTTTGAACACTTGTTCCGTCTCATTCATCACTTGTTGCTGTCAGAGCACCTTGACTACACGGTGACACCACGCGTTGCATCATGAACACACGTTAGCATCGAACACATTGACTTGGTGCTCCGTAGCTGCCACCGAGTCGTAGCAGTCAACGCACAAGTCCATCTTGTCATTCACAGTGTCCGACAACTCACGCTAGTCAAAAAGCAAGTCCAGCGCTTCACACGTCACCCGCCACCCCTTCCGCCAAATGTGCGATCAGCGGTACAGTTGACACAGTGTCAATGTCAAGTTCCACAGCCCAAGCAACTGAATGTAAAGTGTTTGAGATGAGAAATACAAGCTGAACGGTCTTTTGTTTGTCCGAAGCTACATGCGGGACAACAACCAAGTTTCTTGTTCTCGTTGACTGCGTGCAAGTTCAGTCAAAGATCTTAACTTTGACTTGCGACACTACAACAAGTAAGTACTTTAACACTTGCGAAACACAAACTCAGTTGTCTGTTTTCTCTCTGTCACCAACACACCTCACCACAACACAGATGAACTGTCGTTCACCTCACCGAGAGCTACCCCTCACCACTCCGACCTAACCTCACTAACCTGAGAGCATACAGACGTCTAACCGTCCGTCTGCGAACTCAATGCACCTCCGAGTCAAAGTTAAGCATGACATGCTGTCCGTCCTGCCTCCCTGCCTTGTCACTTGACACTTTGGACCATCAGAGACCTTTGAACTCTTGTTGTAATTATGTTTGTTGACTCGGTATAGTCAGAGCATCATAGTGACTTCCCGTATTGTATTTTGAACACACACGGTAGTACCGAACACATCGACTTGTCACTCTGTAGCTTTTGCCAAGTCATTGCAGTCGTTTGAACACTTGTTCCGTCTCATTCATCACTTGTTGCTGTCAGAGCACCTTGACTACACGGTGACACCACGCGTTGCATCATGAACACACGTTAGCATCGAACACATTGACTTGGTGCTCCGTAGCTGCCACCGAGTCGTAGCAGTCAACGCACAAGTCCATCTTGTCATTCACAGTGTCCGACAACTCACGCTAGTCAAAAAGCAAGTCCAGCGCTTCACACGTCACCCGCCACCCCTTCCGCCAAATGTGCGATCAGCGGTACAGTTGACACAGTGTCAATGTCAAGTTCCACAGCCCAAGCAACTGAATGTAAAGTGTTTGAGATGAGAAATACAAGCTGAACGGTCTTTTGTTTGTCCGAAGCTACATGCGGGACAACAACCAAGTTTCTTGTTCTCGTTGACTGCGTGCAAGTTCAGTCAAAGATCTTAACTTTGACTTGCGACACTACAACAAGTAAGTACTTTAACACTTGCGAAACACAAACTCAGTTGTCTGTTTTCTCTCTGTCACCAACACACCTCACCACAACACAGATGAACTGTCGTTCACCTCACCGAGAGCTACCCCTCACCACTCCGACCTAACCTCACTAACCTGAGAGCATACAGACGTCTAACCGTCCGTCTGCGAACTCAATGCACCTCCGAGTCAAAGTTAAGCATGACATGCTGTCCGTCCTGCCTCCCTGCCTTGTCACTTGACACTTTGGACCATCAGAGACCTTTGAACTCTTGTTGTAATTATGTTTGTTGACTCGGTATAGTCAGAGCATCATAGTGACTTCCCGTATTGTATTTTGAACACACACGGTAGTACCGAACACATCGACTTGTCACTCTGTAGCTTTTGCCAAGTCATTGCAGTCGTTTGAACACTTGTTCCGTCTCATTCATCACTTGTTGCTGTCAGAGCACCTTGACTACACGGTGACACCACGCGTTGCATCATGAACACACGTTAGCATCGAACACATTGACTTGGTGCTCCGTAGCTGCCACCGAGTCGTAGCAGTCAACGCACAAGTCCATCTTGTCATTCACAGTGTCCGACAACTCACGCTAGTCAAAAAGCAAGTCCAGCGCTTCACACGTCACCCGCCACCCCTTCCGCCAAATGTGCGATCAGCGGTACAGTTGACACAGTGTCAATGTCAAGTTCCACAGCCCAAGCAACTGAATGTAAAGTGTTTGAGATGAGAAATACAAGCTGAACGGTCTTTTGTTTGTCCGAAGCTACATGCGGGACAACAACCAAGTTTCTTGTTCTCGTTGACTGCGTGCAAGTTCAGTCAAAGATCTTAACTTTGACTTGCGACACTACAACAAGTAAGTACTTTAACACTTGCGAAACACAAACTCAGTTGTCTGTTTTCTCTCTGTCACCAACACACCTCACCACAACACAGATGAACTGTCGTTCACCTCACCGAGAGCTACCCCTCACCACTCCGACCTAACCTCACTAACCTGAGAGCATACAGACGTCTAACCGTCCGTCTGCGAACTCAATGCACCTCCGAGTCAAAGTTAAGCATGACATGCTGTCCGTCCTGCCTCCCTGCCTTGTCACTTGACACTTTGGACCATCAGAGACCTTTGAACTCTTGTTGTAATTATGTTTGTTGACTCGGTATAGTCAGAGCATCATAGTGACTTCCCGTATTGTATTTTGAACACACACGGTAGTACCGAACACATCGACTTGTCACTCTGTAGCTTTTGCCAAGTCATTGCAGTCGTTTGAACACTTGTTCCGTCTCATTCATCACTTGTTGCTGTCAGAGCACCTTGACTACACGGTGACACCACGCGTTGCATCATGAACACACGTTAGCATCGAACACATTGACTTGGTGCTCCGTAGCTGCCACCGAGTCGTAGCAGTCAACGCACAAGTCCATCTTGTCATTCACAGTGTCCGACAACTCACGCTAGTCAAAAAGCAAGTCCAGCGCTTCACACGTCACCCGCCACCCCTTCCGCCAAATGTGCGATCAGCGGTACAGTTGACACAGTGTCAATGTCAAGTTCCACAGCCCAAGCAACTGAATGTAAAGTGTTTGAGATGAGAAATACAAGCTGAACGGTCTTTTGTTTGTCCGAAGCTACATGCGGGACAACAACCAAGTTTCTTGTTCTCGTTGACTGCGTGCAAGTTCAGTCAAAGATCTTAACTTTGACTTGCGACACTACAACAAGTAAGTACTTTAACACTTGCGAAACACAAACTCAGTTGTCTGTTTTCTCTCTGTCACCAACACACCTCACCACAACACAGATGAACTGTCGTTCACCTCACCGAGAGCTACCCCTCACCACTCCGACCTAACCTCACTAACCTGAGAGCATACAGACGTCTAACCGTCCGTCTGCGAACTCAATGCACCTCCGAGTCAAAGTTAAGCATGACATGCTGTCCGTCCTGCCTCCCTGCCTTGCCACTTGACACTTTGGACCATCAGAGACCTTTGAACTCTTGTTGTAATTATGTTTGTTGACTCGGTATAGTCAGAGCATCATAGTGACTTCCCGTATTGTATTTTGAACACACACGGTAGTACCGAACACATCGACTTGTCACTCTGTAGCTTTTGCCAAGTCATTGCAGTCGTTTGAACACTTGTTCCGTCTCATTCATCACTTGTTGCTGTCAGAGCACCTTGACTACACGGTGACACCACGCGTTGCATCATGAACACACGTTAGCATCGAACACATTGACTTGGTGCTCCGTAGCTGCCACCGAGTCGTAGCAGTCAACGCACAAGTCCATCTTGTCATTCACAGTGTCCGACAACTCACGCTAGTCAAAAAGCAAGTCCAGCGCTTCACACGTCACCCGCCACCC
The DNA here is from genome assembly GCA_019915075.1 of Strobilurus stephanocystis. Classification (NCBI taxonomy): domain Eukaryota; kingdom Fungi; phylum Basidiomycota; class Agaricomycetes; order Agaricales; family Physalacriaceae; genus Strobilurus; species Strobilurus stephanocystis. The sequence goes on from JAHLMI010000011.1 coordinate 84,006, forward strand.
CTTCCGCCAAATGTGCGATCAGCGGTACAGTTGACACAGTGTCAATGTCAAGTTCCACAGCCCAAGCAACTGAATGTAAAGTGTTTGAGATGAGAAATACAAGCTGAACGGTCTTTTGTTTGTCCGAAGCTACATGCGGGACAACAACCAAGTTTCTTGTTCTCGTTGACTGCGTGCAAGTTCAGTCAAAGATCTTAACTTTGACTTGCGACACTACAACAAGTAAGTACTTTAACACTTGCGAAACACAAACTCAGTTGTCTGTTTTCTCTCTGTCACCAACACACCTCACCACAACACAGATGAACTGTCGTTCACCTCACCGAGAGCTACCCCTCACCACTCCGACCTAACCTCACTAACCTGAGAGCATACAGACGTCTAACCGTCCGTCTGCGAACTCAATGCACCTCCGAGTCAAAGTTAAGCATGACATGCTGTCCGTCCTGCCTCCCTGCCTTGTCACTTGACACTTTGGACCATCAGAGACCTTTGAACTCTTGTTGTAATTATGTTTGTTGACTCGGTATAGTCAGAGCATCATAGTGACTTCCCGTATTGTATTTTGAACACACACGGTAGTACCGAACACATTGACTTGTCACTCTGTAGCTTTTGCCAAGTCATTGCAGTCGTTTGAACACTTGTTCCGTCTCATTCATCACTTGTTGCTGTCAGAGCACCTTGACTACACGGTGACACCACGCGTTGCATCATGAACACACGTTAGCATCGAACACATTGACTTGGTGCTCCGTAGCTGCCACCGAGTCGTAGCAGTCAACGCACAAGTCCATCTTGTCATTCACAGTGTCCGACAACTCACGCTAGTCAAAAAGCAAGTCCAGCGCTTCACACGTCACCCGCCACCCCTTCCGCCAAATGTGCGATCAGCGGTACAGTTGACACAGTGTCAATGTCAAGTTCCACAGCCCAAGCAACTGAATGTAAAGTGTTTGAGATGAGAAATACAAGCTGAACGGTCTTTTGTTTGTCCGAAGCTACATGCGGGACAACAACCAAGTTTCTTGTTCTCGTTGACTGCGTGCAAGTTCAGTCAAAGATCTTAACTTTGACTTGCGACACTACAACAAGTAAGTACTTTAACACTTGCGAAACACAAACTCAGTTGTCTGTTTTCTCTCTGTCACCAACACACCTCACCACAACACAGATGAACTGTCGTTCACCTCACCGAGAGCTACCCCTCACCACTCCGACCTAACCTCACTAACCTGAGAGCATACAGACGTCTAACCGTCCGTCTGCGAACTCAATGCACCTCCGAGTCAAAGTTAAGCATGACATGCTGTCCGTCCTGCCTCCCTGCCTTGTCACTTGACACTTTGGACCATCAGAGACCTTTGAACTCTTGTTGTAATTATGTTTGTTGACTCGGTATAGTCAGAGCATCATAGTGACTTCCCGTATTGTATTTTGAACACACACGGTAGTACCGAACACATCGACTTGTCACTCTGTAGCTTTTGCCAAGTCATTGCAGTCGTTTGAACACTTGTTCCGTCTCATTCATCACTTGTTGCTGTCAGAGCACCTTGACTACACGGTGACACCACGCGTTGCATCATGAACACACGTTAGCATCGAACACATTGACTTGGTGCTCCGTAGCTGCCACCGAGTCGTAGCAGTCAACGCACAAGTCCATCTTGTCATTCACAGTGTCCGACAACTCACGCTAGTCAAAAAGCAAGTCCAGCGCTTCACACGTCACCCGCCACCCCTTCCGCCAAATGTGCGATCAGCGGTACAGTTGACACAGTGTCAATGTCAAGTTCCACAGCCCAAGCAACTGAATGTAAAGTGTTTGAGATGAGAAATACAAGCTGAACGGTCTTTTGTTTGTCCGAAGCTACATGCGGGACAACAACCAAGTTTCTTGTTCTCGTTGACTGCGTGCAAGTTCAGTCAAAGATCTTAACTTTGACTTGCGACACTACAACAAGTAAGTACTTTAACACTTGCGAAACACAAACTCAGTTGTCTGTTTTCTCTCTGTCACCAACACACCTCACCACAACACAGATGAACTGTCGTTCACCTCACCGAGAGCTACCCCTCACCACTCCGACCTAACCTCACTAACCTGAGAGCATACAGACGTCTAACCGTCCGTCTGCGAACTCAATGCACCTCCGAGTCAAAGTTAAGCATGACATGCTGTCCGTCCTGCCTCCCTGCCTTGTCACTTGACACTTTGGACCATCAGAGACCTTTGAACTCTTGTTGTAATTATGTTTGTTGACTCGGTATAGTCAGAGCATCATAGTGACTTCCCGTATTGTATTTTGAACACACACGGTAGTACCGAACACATCGACTTGTCACTCTGTAGCTTTTGCCAAGTCATTGCAGTCGTTTGAACACTTGTTCCGTCTCATTCATCACTTGTTGCTGTCAGAGCACCTTGACTACACGGTGACACCACGCGTTGCATCATGAACACACGTTAGCATCGAACACATTGACTTGGTGCTCCGTAGCTGCCACCGAGTCGTAGCAGTCAACGCACAAGTCCATCTTGTCATTCACAGTGTCCGACAACTCACGCTAGTCAAAAAGCAAGTCCAGCGCTTCACACGTCACCCGCCACCCCTTCCGCCAAATGTGCGATCAGCGGTACAGTTGACACAGTGTCAATGTCAAGTTCCACAGCCCAAGCAACTGAATGTAAAGTGTTTGAGATGAGAAATACAAGCTGAACGGTCTTTTGTTTGTCCGAAGCTACATGCGGGACAACAACCAAGTTTCTTGTTCTCGTTGACTGCGTGCAAGTTCAGTCAAAGATCTTAACTTTGACTTGCGACACTACAACAAGTAAGTACTTTAACACTTGCGAAACACAAACTCAGTTGTCTGTTTTCTCTCTGTCACCAACACACCTCACCACAACACAGATGAACTGTCGTTCACCTCACCGAGAGCTACCCCTCACCACTCCGACCTAACCTCACTAACCTGAGAGCATACAGACGTCTAACCGTCCGTCTGCGAACTCAATGCACCTCCGAGTCAAAGTTAAGCATGACATGCTGTCCGTCCTGCCTCCCCGCCTTGTCACTTGACACTTTGGACCATCAGAGACCTTTGAACTCTTGTTGTAATTATGTTTGTTGACTCGGTATAGTCAGAGCATCATAGTGACTTCCCGTATTGTATTTTGAACACACACGGTAGTACCGAACACATCGACTTGTCACTCTGTAGCTTTTGCCAAGTCATTGCAGTCGTTTGAACACTTGTTCCGTCTCATTCATCACTTGTTGCTGTCAGAGCACCTTGACTACACGGTGACACCACGCGTTGCATCATGAACACACGTTAGCATCGAACACATTGACTTGGTGCTCCGTAGCTGCCACCGAGTCGTAGCAGTCAACGCACAAGTCCATCTTGTCATTCACAGTGTCCGACAACTCACGCTAGTCAAAAAGCAAGTCCAGCGCTTCACACGTCACCCGCCACCCCTTCCGCCAAATGTGCGATCAGCGGTACAGTTGACACAGTGTCAATGTCAAGTTCCACAGCCCAAGCAACTGAATGTAAAGTGTTTGAGATGAGAAATACAAGCTGAACGGTCTTTTGTTTGTCCGAAGCTACATGCGGGACAACAACCAAGTTTCTTGTTCTCGTTGACTGCGTGCAAGTTCAGTCAAAGATCTTAACTTTGACTTGCGACACTACAACAAGTAAGTACTTTAACACTTGCGAAACACAAACTCAGTTGTCTGTTTTCTCTCTGTCACCAACACACCTCACCACAACACAGATGAACTGTCGTTCACCTCACCGAGAGCTACCCCTCACCACTCCGACCTAACCTCACTAACCTGAGAGCATACAGACGTCTAACCGTCCGTCTGCGAACTCAATGCACCTCCGAGTCAAAGTTAAGCATGACATGCTGTCCGTCCTGCCTCCCTGCCTTGTCACTTGACACTTTGGACCATCAGAGACCTTTGAACTCTTGTTGTAATTATGTTTGTTGACTCGGTATAGTCAGAGCATCATAGTGACTTCCCGTATTGTATTTTGAACACACACGGTAGTACCGAACACATCGACTTGTCACTCTGTAGCTTTTGCCAAGTCATTGCAGTCGTTTGAACACTTGTTCCGTCTCATTCATCACTTGTTGCTGTCAGAGCACCTTGACTACACGGTGACACCACGCGTTGCATCATGAACACACGTTAGCATCGAACACATTGACTTGGTGCTCCGTAGCTGCCACCGAGTCGTAGCAGTCAACGCACAAGTCCATCTTGTCATTCACAGTGTCCGACAACTCACGCTAGTCAAAAAGCAAGTCCAGCGCTTCACACGTCACCCGCCACCCCTTCCGCCAAATGTGCGATCAGCGGTACAGTTGACACAGTGTCAATGTCAAGTTCCACAGCCCAAGCAACTGAATGTAAAGTGTTTGAGATGAGAAATACAAGCTGAACGGTCTTTTGTTTGTCCGAAGCTACATGCGGGACAACAACCAAGTTTCTTGTTCTCGTTGACTGCGTGCAAGTTCAGTCAAAGATCTTAACTTTGACTTGCGACACTACAACAAGTAAGTACTTTAACACTTGCGAAACACAAACTCAGTTGTCTGTTTTCTCTCTGTCACCAACACACCTCACCACAACACAGATGAACTGTCGTTCACCTCACCGAGAGCTACCCCTCACCACTCCGACCTAACCTCACTAACCTGAGAGCATACAGACGTCTAACCGTCCGTCTGCGAACTCAATGCACCTCCGAGTCAAAGTTAAGCATGACATGCTGTCCGTCCTGCCTCCCTGCCTTGTCACTTGACACTTTGGACCATCAGAGACCTTTGAACTCTTGTTGTAATTATGTTTGTTGACTCGGTATAGTCAGAGCATCATAGTGACTTCCCGTATTGTATTTTGAACACACACGGTAGTACCGAACACATCGACTTGTCACTCTGTAGCTTTTGCCAAGTCATTGCAGTCGTTTGAACACTTGTTCCGTCTCATTCATCACTTGTTGCTGTCAGAGCACCTTGACTACACGGTGACACCACGCGTTGCATCATGAACACACGTTAGCATCGAACACATTGACTTGGTGCTCCGTAGCTGCCACCGAGTCGTAGCAGTCAACGCACAAGTCCATCTTGTCATTCACAGTGTCCGACAACTCACGCTAGTCAAAAAGCAAGTCCAGCGCTTCACACGTCACCCGCCACCCCTTCCGCCAAATGTGCGATCAGCGGTACAGTTGACACAGTGTCAATGTCAAGTTCCACAGCCCAAGCAACTGAATGTAAAGTGTTTGAGATGAGAAATACAAGCTGAACGGTCTTTTGTTTGTCCGAAGCTACATGCGGGACAACAACCAAGTTTCTTGTTCTCGTTGACTGCGTGCAAGTTCAGTCAAAGATCTTAACTTTGACTTGCGACACTACAACAAGTAAGTACTTTAACACTTGCGAAACACAAACTCAGTTGTCTGTTTTCTCTCTGTCACCAACACACCTCACCACAACACAGATGAACTGTCGTTCACCTCACCGAGAGCTACCCCTCACCACTCCGACCTAACCTCACTAACCTGAGAGCATACAGACGTCTAACCGTCCGTCTGCGAACTCAATGCACCTCCGAGTCAAAGTTAAGCATGACATGCTGTCCGTCCTGCCTCCCTGCCTTGCCACTTGACACTTTGGACCATCAGAGACCTTTGAACTCTTGTTGTAATTATGTTTGTTGACTCGGTATAGTCAGAGCATCATAGTGACTTCCCGTATTGTATTTTGAACACACACGGTAGTACCGAACACATCGACTTGTCACTCTGTAGCTTTTGCCAAGTCATTGCAGTCGTTTGAACACTTGTTCCGTCTCATTCATCACTTGTTGCTGTCAGAGCACCTTGACTACACGGTGACACCACGCGTTGCATCATGAACACACGTTAGCATCGAACACATTGACTTGGTGCTCCGTAGCTGCCACCGAGTCGTAGCAGTCAACGCACAAGTCCATCTTGTCATTCACAGTGTCCGACAACTCACGCTAGTCAAAAAGCAAGTCCAGCGCTTCACACGTCACCCGCCACCCCTTCCGCCAAATGTGCGATCAGCGGTACAGTTGACACAGTGTCAATGTCAAGTTCCACAGCCCAAGCAACTGAATGTAAAGTGTTTGAGATGAGAAATACAAGCTGAACGGTCTTTTGTTTGTCCGAAGCTACATGCGGGACAACAACCAAGTTTCTTGTTCTCGTTGACTGCGTGCAAGTTCAGTCAAAGATCTTAACTTTGACTTGCGACACTACAACAAGTAAGTACTTTAACACTTGCGAAACACAAACTCAGTTGTCTGTTTTCTCTCTGTCACCAACACACCTCACCACAACACAGATGAACTGTCGTTCACCTCACCGAGAGCTACCCCTCACCACTCCGACCTAACCTCACTAACCTGAGAGCATACAGACGTCTAACCGTCCGTCTGCGAACTCAATGCACCTCCGAGTCAAAGTTAAGCATGACATGCTGTCCGTCCTGCCTCCCTGCCTTGTCACTTGACACTTTGGACCATCAGAGACCTTTGAACTCTTGTTGTAATTATGTTTGTTGACTCGGTATAGTCAGAGCATCATAGTGACTTCCCGTATTGTATTTTGAACACACACGGTAGTACCGAACACATCGACTTGTCACTCTGTAGCTTTTGCCAAGTCATTGCAGTCGTTTGAACACTTGTTCCGTCTCATTCATCACTTGTTGCTGTCAGAGCACCTTGACTACACGGTGACACCACGCGTTGCATCATGAACACACGTTAGCATCGAACACATTGACTTGGTGCTCCGTAGCTGCCACCGAGTCGTAGCAGTCAACGCACAAGTCCATCTTGTCATTCACAGTGTCCGACAACTCACGCTAGTCAAAAAGCAAGTCCAGCGCTTCACACGTCACCCGCCACCCCTTCCGCCAAATGTGCAATCAGCGGTACAGTTGACACAGTGTCAATGTCAAGTTCCACAGCCCAAGCAACTGAATGTAAAGTGTTTGAGATGAGAAATACAAGCTGAACGGTCTTTTGTTTGTCCGAAGCTACATGCGGGACAACAACCAAGTTTCTTGTTCTCGTTGACTGCGTGCAAGTTCAGTCAAAGATCTTAACTTTGACTTGCGACACTACAACAAGTAAGTACTTTAACACTTGCGAAACACAAACTCAGTTGTCTGTTTTCTCTCTGTCACCAACACACCTCACCACAACACAGATGAACTGTCGTTCACCTCACCGAGAGCTACCCCTCACCACTCCGACCTAACCTCACTAACCTGAGAGCATACAGACGTCTAACCGTCCGTCTGCGAACTCAATGCACCTCCGAGTCAAAGTTAAGCATGACATGCTGTCCGTCCTGCCTCCCTGCCTTGTCACTTGACACTTTGGACCATCAGAGACCTTTGAACTCTTGTTGTAATTATGTTTGTTGACTCGGTATAGTCAGAGCATCATAGTGACTTCCCGTATTGTATTTTGAACACACACGGTAGTACCGAACACATCGACTTGTCACTCTGTAGCTTTTGCCAAGTCATTGCAGTCGTTTGAACACTTGTTCCGTCTCATTCATCACTTGTTGCTGTCAGAGCACCTTGACTACACGGTGACACCACGCGTTGCATCATGAACACACGTTAGCATCGAACACATTGACTTGGTGCTCCGTAGCTGCCACCGAGTCGTAGCAGTCAACGCACAAGTCCATCTTGTCATTCACAGTGTCCGACAACTCACGCTAGTCAAAAAGCAAGTCCAGCGCTTCACACGTCACCCGCCACCCCTTCCGCCAAATGTGCGATCAGCGGTACAGTTGACACAGTGTCAATGTCAAGTTCCACAGCCCAAGCAACTGAATGTAAAGTGTTTGAGATGAGAAATACAAGCTGAACGGTCTTTTGTTTGTCCGAAGCTACATGCGGGACAACAACCAAGTTTCTTGTTCTCGTTGACTGCGTGCAAGTTCAGTCAAAGATCTTAACTTTGACTTGCGACACTACAACAAGTAAGTACTTTAACACTTGCGAAACACAAACTCAGTTGTCTGTTTTCTCTCTGTCACCAACACACCTCACCACAACACAGATGAACTGTCGTTCACCTCACCGAGAGCTACCCCTCACCACTCCGACCTAACCTCACTAACCTGAGAGCATACAGACGTCTAACCGTCCGTCTGCGAACTCAATGCACCTCCGAGTCAAAGTTAAGCATGACATGCTGTCCGTCCTGCCTCCCTGCCTTGTCACTTGACACTTTGGACCATCAGAGACCTTTGAACTCTTGTTGTAATTATGTTTGTTGACTCGGTATAGTCAGAGCATCATAGTGACTTCCCGTATTGTATTTTGAACACACACGGTAGTACCGAACACATCGACTTGTCACTCTGTAGCTTTTGCCAAGTCATTGCAGTCGTTTGAACACTTGTTCCGTCTCATTCATCACTTGTTGCTGTCAGAGCACCTTGACTACACGGTGACACCACGCGTTGCATCATGAACACACGTTAGCATCGAACACATTGACTTGGTGCTCCGTAGCTGCCACCGAGTCGTAGCAGTCAACGCACAAGTCCATCTTGTCATTCACAGTGTCCGACAACTCACGCTAGTCAAAAAGCAAGTCCAGCGCTTCACACGTCACCCGCCACCCCTTCCGCCAAATGTGCGATCAGCGGTACAGTTGACACAGTGTCAATGTCAAGTTCCACAGCCCAAGCAACTGAATGTAAAGTGTTTGAGATGAGAAATACAAGCTGAACGGTCTTTTGTTTGTCCAAAGCTACATGAGGGACAACAACCAAGTTTCTTGTTCTCGTTGACTGCGTGCAAGTTCAGTCAAAGATCTTAACTTTGACTTGCGACACTACAACAAGTAAGTACTTTAACACTTGCGAAACACAAACTCAGTTGTCTGTTTTCTCTCTGTCACCAACACACCTCACCACAACACAGATGAACTGTCGTTCACCTCACCGAGAGCTACCCCTCACCACTCCGACCTAACCTCACTAACCTGAGAGCATACAGACGTCTAACTGTCCGTCTGCGAACTCAATGCACCTCCGAGTCAAAGTTAAGCATGACATGCTGTCCGTCCTGCCTCCCTGCCTTGTCACTTGACACTTTGGACCATCAGAGACCTTTGAACTCTTGTTGTAATTATGTTTGTTGACTCGGTATAGTCAGAGCATCATAGTGACTTCCCGTATTGTATTTTGAACACACACGGTAGTACCGAACACATCGACTTGTCACTCTGTAGCTTTTGCCAAGTCATTGCAGTCGTTTGAACACTTGTTCCGTCTCATTCATCACTTGTTGCTGTCAGAGCACCTTGACTACACGGTGACACCACGCGTTGCATCATGAACACACGTTAGCATCGAACACATTGACTTGGTGCTCCGTAGCTGCCACCGAGTCGTAGCAGTCAACGCACAAGTCCATCTTGTCATTCACAGTGTCCGACAACTCACGCTAGTCAAAAAGCAAGTCCAGCGCTTCACACGTCACCCGCCACCCCTTCCGCCAAATGTGCGATCAGCGATACAGTTGACACAGTGTCAATGTCAAGTTCCACAGCCCAAGCAACTGAATGTAAAGTGTTTGAGATGAGAAATACAAGCTGAACGGTCTTTTGTTTGTCCGAAGCTACATGCGGGACAACAACCAAGTTTCTTGTTCTCGTTGACTGCGTGCAAGTTCAGTCAAAGATCTTAACTTTGACTTGCGACACTACAACAAGTAAGTACTTTAACACTTGCGAAACACAAACTCAGTTGTCTGTTTTCTCTCTGTCACCAACACACCTCACCACAACACAGATGAACTGTCGTTCACCTCACCGAGAGCTACCCCTCACCACTCCGACCTAACCTCACTAACCTGAGAGCATACAGACGTCTAACTGTCCGTCTGCGAACTCAATGCACCTCCGAGTCAAAGTTAAGCATGACATGCTGTCCGTCCTGCCTCCCTGCCTTGTCACTTGACACTTTGGACCATCAGAGACCTTTGAACTCTTGTTGTAATTATGTTTGTTGACTCGGTATAGTCAGAGCATCATAGTGACTTCCCGTATTGTATTTTGAACACACACGGTAGTACCGAACACATTGACTTGTCACTCTGTAGCTTTTGCCAAGTCATTGCAGTCGTTTGAACACTTGTTCCGTCTCATTCATCACTTGTTGCTGTCAGAGCACCTTGACTACACGGTGACACCACGCGTTGCATCATGAACACACGTTAGCATCGAACACATTGACTTGGTGCTCCGTAGCTGCCACCGAGTCGTAGCAGTCAACGCACAAGTCCATCTTGTCATTCACAGTGTCCGACAACTCACGCTAGTCAAAAAGCAAGTCCAGCGCTTCACACGTCACCCGCCACCCCTTCCGCCAAATGTGCGATCAGCGGTACAGTTGACACAGTGTCAATGTCAAGTTCCACAGCCCAAGCAACTGAATGTAAAGTGTTTGAGATGAGAAATACAAGCTGAACGGTCTTTTGTTTGTCCGAAGCTACATGCGGGACAACAACCAAGTTTCTTGTTCTCGTTGACTGCGTGCAAGTTCAGTCAAAGATCTTAACTTTGACTTGCGACACTACAACAAGTAAGTACTTTAACACTTGCGAAACACAAACTCAGTTGTCTGTTTTCTCTCTGTCACCAACACACCTCACCACAACACAGATGAACTGTCGTTCACCTCACCGAGAGCTACCCCTCACCACTCCGACCTAACCTCACTAACCTGAGAGCATACAGACGTCTAACCGTCCGTCTGCGAACTCAATGCACCTCCGAGTCAAAGTTAAGCATGACATGCTGTCCGTCCTGCCTCCCTGCCTTGTCACTTGACACTTTGGACCATCAGAGACCTTTGAACTCTTGTTGTAATTATGTTTGTTGACTCGGTATAGTCAGAGCATCATAGTGACTTCCCGTATTGTATTTTGAACACACACGGTAGTACCGAACACATCGACTTGTCACTCTGTAGCTTTTGCCAAGTCATTGCAGTCGTTTGAACACTTGTTCCGTCTCATTCATCACTTGTTGCTGTCAGAGCACCTTGACTACACGGTGACACCACGCGTTGCATCATGAACACACGTTAGCATCGAACACATTGACTTGGTGCTCCGTAGCTGCCACCGAGTCGTAGCAGTCAACGCACAAGTCCATCTTGTCATTCACAGTGTCCGACAACTCACGCTAGTCAAAAAGCAAGTCCAGCGCTTCACACGTCACCCGCCACCCCTTCCGCCAAATGTGCGATCAGCGGTACAGTTGACACAGTGTCAATGTCAAGTTCCACAGCCCAAGCAACTGAATGTAAAGTGTTTGAGATGAGAAATACAAGCTGAACGGTCTTTTGTTTGTCCAAAGCTACATGAGGGACAACAACCAAGTTTCTTGTTCTCGTTGACTGCGTGCAAGTTCAGTCAAAGATCTTAACTTTGACTTGCGACACTACAACAAGTAAGTACTTTAACACTTGCGAAACACAAACTCAGTTGTCTGTTTTCTCTCTGTCACCAACACACCTCACCACAACACAGATGAACTGTCGTTCACCTCACCGAGAGCTACCCCTCACCACTCCGACCTAACCTCACTAACCTGAGAGCATACAGACGTCTAACCGTCCGTCTGCGAACTCAATGCACCTCCGAGTCAAAGTTAAGCATGACATGCTGTCCGTCCTGCCTCCCTGCCTTGTCACTTGACACTTTGGACCATCAGAGACCTTTGAACTCTTGTTGTAATTATGTTTGTTGACTCGGTATAGTCAGAGCATCATAGTGACTTCCCGTATTGTATTTTGAACACACACGGTAGTACCGAACACATCGACTTGTCACTCTGTAGCTTTTGCCAAGTCATTGCAGTCGTTTGAACACTTGTTCCGTCTCATTCATCACTTGTTGCTGTCAGAGCACCTTGACTACACGGTGACACCACGCGTTGCATCATGAACACACGTTAGCATCGAACACATTGACTTGGTGCTCCGTAGCTGCCACCGAGTCGTAGCAGTCAACGCACAAGTCCATCTTGTCATTCACAGTGTCCGACAACTCACGCTAGTCAAAAAGCAAGTCCAGCGCTTCACACGTCACCCGCCACCCCTTCCGCCAAATGTGCGATCAGCGATACAGTTGACACAGTGTCAATGTCAAGTTCCACAGCCCAAGCAACTGAATGTAAAGTGTTTGAGATGAGAAATACAAGCTGAACGGTCTTTTGTTTGTCCGAAGCTACATGCGGGACAACAACCAAGTTTCTTGTTCTCGTTGACTGCGTGCAAGTTCAGTCAAAGATCTTAACTTTGACTTGCGACACTACAACAAGTAAGTACTTTAACACTTGCGAAACACAAACTCAGTTGTCTGTTTTCTCTCTGTCACCAACACACCTCACCACAACACAGATGAACTGTCGTTCACCTCACCGAGAGCTACCCCTCACCACTCCGACCTAACCTCACTAACCTGAGAGCATACAGACGTCTAACTGTCCGTCTGCGAACTCAATGCACCTCCGAGTCAAAGTTAAGCATGACATGCTGTCCGTCCTGCCTCCCTGCCTTGTCACTTGACACTTTGGACCATCAGAGACCTTTGAACTCTTGTTGTAATTATGTTTGTTGACTCGGTATAGTCAGAGCATCATAGTGACTTCCCGTATTGTATTTTGAACACACACGGTAGTACCGAACACATTGACTTGTCACTCTGTAGCTTTTGCCAAGTCATTGCAGTCGTTTGAACACTTGTTCCGTCTCATTCATCACTTATTGCTGTCAGAGCACCTTGACTACACGGTGACACCACGCGTTGCATCATGAACACACGTTAGCATCGAACACATTGACTTGGTGCTCCGTAGCTGCCACCGAGTCGTAGCAGTCAACGCACAAGTCCATCTTGTCATTCACAGTGTCCGACAACTCACGCTAGTCAAAAAGCAAGTCCAGCGCTTCACACGTCACCCGCCACCCCTTCCGCCAAATGTGCGATCAGCGGTACAGTTGACACAGTGTCAATGTCAAGTTCCACAGCCCAAGCAACTGAATGTAAAGTGTTTGAGATGAGAAATACAAGCTGAACGGTCTTTTGTTTGTCCGAAGCTACATGCGGGACAACAACCAAGTTTCTTGTTCTCGTTGACTGCGTGCAAGTTCAGTCAAAGATCTTAACTTTGACTTGCGACACTACAACAAGTAAGTACTTTAACACTTGCGAAACACAAACTCAGTTGTCTGTTTTCTCTCTGTCACCAACACACCTCACCACAACACAGATGAACTGTCGTTCACCTCACCGAGAGCTACCCCTCACCACTCCGACCTAACCTCACTAACCTGAGAGCATACAGACGTCTAACTGTCCGTCTGCGAACTCAATGCACCTCCGAGTCAAAGTTAAGCATGACATGCTGTCCGTCCTGCCTCCCTGCCTTGTCACTTGACACTTTGGACCATCAGAGACCTTTGAACTCTTGTTGTAATTATGCAAAATGTGCTCGAAACGCAAAAACGCACCTTAGAGCAAGTTAGACCAAGTCGTTTCATGCAGTACTCATTGAGAACAGAAGTCCAGTCAAAATAGCCTCACTGCCATATTGATCTTTCCACCTACCTGCCTGTGTTGTCTGTCGTCTCTTCAGAAGTTATTTATATACCCTCTTGTAGCTTGGTGGACCCCTTCCGAGCCATGTTATGGCCTCCCACTATCCTGCAAACAGCTCCTCCACTCAGATGGGGGGTAAAACAGTGCCACTTGTGTGTGGCTGCTGGGAATAGCCCGGGATGTCATTGATCTTTGCCTATGCACCCATAAGATACTTGGAAAATATGCTAGGTGATGTATGAACGGCTCTAGCTCATGATCTCCGTGATACCCCACTGTCAGTCATCCGAACCCTGTCTCATCATGGGCAAAACCAGCGGTGACGTCCTGGTATACTGCTCATAAAGTCGCCCCGTCGTATTAGCAGCCCGCATCATTCCAGCATCGTCGCTAGTTCTAGACTGTAGCGCCCGGACATTCACGACAACCGGTGCTGCCGTCGAAAATACTCCGCCGGCCTGAGCGGGACGTGCGGTGAGGCGCGCACAAATTGGCATGAGCGTGCAGCAGAATACTGCGATAGTAAACGCCATCGACCCACCCGTGTTACAGTCACGTGCCGCTTCGGCACGTCCCGCCGCCGGCCAAAATCTTCGCACAAGTCCCTCGACCGCTGTTCGCCACACTTCCCGCGACTACTTCGCGTAGCTAGAGCATATATAATAGCCTTGTACTCAGTTGCATTTATTTAGCATGCCCTAATCCGCTTGAAATGCCGCATAATCACGATATGAAACCAAACTAGGACCTGATTGTATTTTATCTTGTGTCCGAGGGCTTGTTGAGTTCTCAAAACACCACAGAAGTGTAGAGGTATGAGTATACGACTCAATGTATCCGCTTAATGAACTTTAAGTACAATGAGCCGAATCCGATACTTCAAACAAGCCAACCGTTCGCATTTCACGGCTATTTCCTAATTTGGACTGGGCTCGTATCTGTTCATCGAGCGCGCGTACGGGTGTCGCATCCGCTCAATCAATTACCATCTCATGCTGGGCAGATGCTCCGACCGCTCCATTCTCCTCAGATACTTCTCGAGCTGCCACTTTGTCAGATTTCCGTGACCAAGGTCTCCAGAATTGATTTATCTCACCTGAACTCCGCCTCTCTACTGCTCTGTCGATCGGAGCCTGATAACCCATCGTGTTAGCTGTAAATCTGGCCGAGTCTCTGCTACCACCCTTTGCCCAGGTTGTCTGGCGCTTACGGCCCGTCTCCGCAAATGTACGGACATCAACAACCATCTTTGCAGCATCGTGACCAAGGTTGGAACGATGCATGCTCAAGAGCCAAGTCCGGGCTGGAGCGCCAATGCTGGCCTGTTCCTCTAGCAGATCGGCTGCCTTTCGGAGCTCCTGCGCTCGCATACGCGCAAACTCGAGCGCCTCGTCAAACTGAACAGAATGGGAGTCAGTGACTCGAAGAAGAGTAAGTCTGTTCAAATACATACTGAATTGTCCTCGCCATCGCTCAGATGCATTGGCGATGAGCTTCCTGACAACTCAATAGGATCATCCGCGGCGTCCCCTCGAGCTGCAGGACGCGATGGTCGTAGCCGCTTGGATGGCAAAGTTTCCTCTACTGGACCGCTACCAGTGGCTGCATCACGAGGGCGTTTGGTGAGACGCCTCGATCCACTCAGAGCAACGGGAAGGGGTGTCTCTCGATCGTCTCCATCGGTGATGGAGCCGTCAATGATTTCTGGTAACTGACTTCCTCCTTTCGGCACTAGAGCTGGATGACGATAGAAGGGGATTGTGCGACGGCGTACCACCTGTTGAAAGAAGCGGTGGGGAGGGTCGTCGACAGACTGGACAAGGTGCTTGCACAAAACGTGAGCATTGTACTTCTGCTGGCCACAGTCACACGTCCACTTCGCAATGTCAACCTTATAGGCCGACAAATTGCTGATAGGTCTCTTCTGCAGCTTTTCCCAGTTCGCTTTGAGACTCTTCTGGAGTGGAGACAGTTCTCTCGATCGCCCGGCACGATGAGAAGGATCAAATACCTCCATCTTTGCCTCAAGGTAAGGGCTGACTTCAGTGACGAGAAGCCAAATGAGCTGATCGAGACGAGGGTGGTGTAGGTGATGAAGCGTTTCGTGCTTGAGATAGCGCCAAAAGTTCTCGACTGTCATGGTGGTACGCAGACGACAGAGATATGGTGTGGTAGAGCGTGCCCAGAGAGCCCACTTCCTTGGTGAGTACCAAGACGTCCACATGTATCCCCACACTTCGCGGAGTCCACGCTGGTAGCAGAACTGATACATCTCGAAGACAGCGTCTTCGCGAATCTTTTCAGCGGAGCGACAAGCATTGTGACGATCAGGAAGCAGAGGATGTTCGCAAAAGTGCTTAGTGAAGAGATGGAGGAGACGCTTGCGATGAGGAGCAGGACAGAACATGTAAGTCCCCGGTGTAGCAAAGGCAGACTCGGCGGAAGGCTCATCCGGCTCGAACATCCAGTCCGGACCATCTTCCTGTTCCTCCTCGGGCAGATCCTCGGCATCAAGATCATCGTCATCGAGGCTGTCAAGGTAACTGGCCAGCTTAGCAGCGGAATCAGCCACTGTATGGGCCATGCCATTGACACGGAGGACAAGTTTGGGCCGCTCAGGCGCACCAGTGACTGGCTTCCCACCAAGAGTCACCTTTACCGTTGGGATTGGCCTCTGAGCGACCGTGATATCTGCCTAATGCGATACGGTAAGTTGTAAAGCACTAGGACGTAGCAGAACACTTACCCGCTCATTCACAGGCACCTGATTCACAGGCACAAACTTGACATCGATCCAATCGAACTCCTTGAACGCCTCGTCCGAGTGATAGAGCGCAGGATGTCGACCAGTTGTTGCGAGTCGGACTTTGACAGCGCGGAGGCAGTGCCAAAAGCAGAGCTGGTGCTTTGCTGGGAGCGTAGCAAGAAATGCGTTGATCTCGGTAATGTCCTTGTCAGATAAGGTCTCGATTGGACAGACGTCCCAAGTATCACGGAAGTGCGCAAGCAACGCCTCGATGTACTTCTCTTTAGCACCTGAATCTCCATTGTTTGACTGAATCATGAGATAGCCGAGGGGACATCCGGAGCCGTAGACTTCGCCAAGAAGCGCATAGACCTCGAAGTTTGAGCCATTTGTATTCCCTAGATATTGTCAAGCAATGTTTAAGAAATACAATAGAGGGACTTGCAAGCTGAATCAAGAGCAATCTCTCGGATAACACCACCCCACTTCCTGATGAGATTGGGAAGACTGAAAGCGAAGGCTGTGAACCCATCGCCCACCTCTGGAGTTGGCATAGGGACTGGCTCGATGTGATAAGGAGAGCCGGCGGGTTGATTGCCAAACTCGTCAATTAGTATCTTTGCAGAAGTGATCTCGTCTTTGTCGCGCTGCCACTCACATTGATTCTGGTTGAGCCAAAGGTTGTAGATTGACTTTCGCGTGAAGTTGGGTCTCGGGTGGGTCTTGAGAACTCCCGACCAAAGCTGCGAAAGAATTACGCAACAATGAGCTGTAATAGACAGGTAATACTTACCTGTGGTGGCCGAAGCTTTGGATTCTCCTGGACAAACTTCTTGACATCATCCGGAACATCGATACAGCAGTACGGCGTATGTTGTAGCGTGTGTCGAATGCGTACAAACACACTTGTTGCATCAGGACAAGCCCAGACAGTGAGCCCACTGCCACAGTCAAAGGAGTCCATGCTACCTTTACTGCGATGCTTGATGCCCGGACCCTGTGTCTTGACTGGTTCATGCTGTCTACGAGTATCTTGTGCGCAATAATAGACATAGCGCGTTACGCCAGTATTCTTCTGGCTGTACTGCTTGTGATAGCTTGGGACAGTAAGTAGGGGCAAATGGCAGGGCTAAGACAGCTTACATGAACCGATACTGAAGACGCTCCCAAACCTCATGCACCAGGGTATTGACGCGCTGTTGTGTGTCACCATTCATCCCAGCAAGGCTGACATATCCAGAGAGCAAAGTAACTGGCTTTTTCGCGCCAATGGCATCCAGAAAAAAGTCCAGTGAGACCACTTCTAAGCCGAGGAACTCGGACGCGTCGTCTGGATCGTCAGGTGCACTGTGTCCGTGTACTCCTGTACTCGACGCGTTTTCCGCATCGGAAGTATTGCCGTGAGGTGCCTGAGTCTCGTCCAAACTCTTGTTCTTGTTGCGTCGCCGCTGATTGGCCTTCCTAGTCCGATTCTGGCACTTCAGGCAGGATTTGCTGTATTCAATGCCTGAGCGCCCAAAGATTGGTTTGAAATGGGTGGCATCGCAAGGTTTCCAGCCAGAGCAAGAGCTGCAGAACTGGAGGGGAGCTTCCATATGGAGCCCGAGATGCAGAGCCCGAGTGCGACGAAGCTGATGGGCAGACGCGACGTGTCGAAATGAAGTCCGGATTAGGCAATTGGTACCTTTCGCACTTGTTGGAAGTACCACTTTTGTCAGAGTATGTGTGAGACTCAATCATAGCTTTTAAGAGGTAGCTTATGTACTTGACTACCACTCTATGGTGTCGCAAGAGCTCAACAAGTCCCCGGACACAAGATATAATATGATCACCGACCAAACTAGCTTCAGACAATACTTACGGTGGACACTGTACCTGAATGAAGTATATTAGGTGAGAGTAATCGAGTACAAGGCTATTGTATATGCTCTAGCTACGCGAAGTAGTCGCGGGAAGTGTGGCGAACAGCGGTCGAGGGACTTGTGCGAAGATTTTGGCCGGCGGCGGGACGTGCCGAAGCGGCACGTGACTGTAACACGGGTGGGTCGATGGCGTTTACTTACTGCGATGACAGCCGGTGTATCATCATGTCATGACGGAGCGGAGTCGGCGCGGTCGCAGAAAAGTTCCAGGCGAGCGGCGCGAACGCACGGCATGCAGTCGAACCGGACCCGGCGGGTAAGTAAATATCGGGAGGGCGGAGAGCGAAGCGACGAGTGATGGGCAGCCTAGATCGCGTCTACAGTGAGTGAGTTGCGAATATAGCCGAAATGAAAGAAGGTACGATAAGTGCGTCGAGTATAAGAGGTGCCGAGAAACGTCTGACGTGTATGAGCACGCATTCAGCGCGATGGCGGATATCAAGAGATCGGCGACGGCGCCAAACTAACAGCATCGTTGTCCTCATGGTCGTGGTGCGACGGCTCGCCTTTAAAAATCGCACAACAGATAAGTACCCTTATCTGATGCGTGATTTTTGGGGGCGGGGGGTCAGGATGACGAAGAGAAGAGGAGGGATGATGCGGGCAACGTCGATGTGGGGGCGGGTGTGGCAGCGGTTGTGGGTGGGGCGTGCTGAAGGGGGGATATGAGTGGGTGCCTCGTTGGAGGGCTTACCCGGTACGTAGATCTAGATCTAAAGATTAACCAGGAATGTATACAGATACGCCAGTGTTACACCGGCGTATCCAACGCTAGATTGAAGAAGAAACGCACCTTGGATGGGCGCCCGCCTCCAAGCGGCGCGCCCATCGCTTTTTCAGCCGTCCCCACGCGCCGCCCATGCCGACCCCGGCCTCAACTCCCTCTGGTGTCCTCCTTGGGGTCGCCGTCGTCGTCCTGAGGGTCGTCGTCGTTGTCGTCCATGCGCAGGACGCGCTGCTGCCCACATTGGTGGGGCTTACGCGTCCTGTTCGGTTTGGTTGCTACAGCAACCGATCCGACGGCGCAGCGCTGTCGTGAGCGCTGCGTTGTGTCCGTACTGGCGGTGGGGAGAGGCGAGAGACACACGACTTGCAGATGCAAGTCATGGTCGAGAGCCTAGTGCTGCAGGCACTTGATGCTGATGCAATGACGTCGATGCACGTGCATCGGCGTTGGTCCAAGTCCCGGGGCTTTCGATCTGATCTCTCTTGCTTTCCTCCACACAACCTCCACACCCTCGCAACACCAACGGACCGCGGCGACGACGGTTTCAACGGGACGCCGACCCGAGGCGCCGTCAGGTACGACGACGACGCCTGCCTGGGCTCTGGACCGCCCCACGGCCCGCAGCACCGCGATCCTGCCCAACGACGACGACGAGCGCGGGACGACGCGTCATTTCGAGCTGCATTCTGACGGGATGTTGAGTAGGCGAGCGAGTGAGGGTGCAGACGGCTGTGAGGGGCACTGGCGCGCGAACAGCGGCGGGATCACGCCACAAATTGGTGAGTTGTTTATTTTCATCTCGCCGCTCACCCAGTGTGTCCCCGTCCCCAGCTCAACCACCACTGGCACCCGGATGGCATCAGAGATCCCTCGCCCTTTTCCCGTCACCAATTGCGCGCCGTGCCGCACCGGATCCCCCCGTAGGGTTACATCGTCTTTACATACGTGTGTACACGATCCAACCAGTCATCGTATCTATCTCTGTACCATACCGGTAGCATTTCCATCTACAACCTTCTGTGCAATGACAGGCTTCTCGTCCACATACTCTCCAGAGAGAAACCTGTCCATGCGCGTGCGCTCCTCGGCGAAGTCCTCCTCCCATGCATGAAGCCCAGTGAGAAGTCCGTCGGGTGGGATTGAGTGGAATCGAGCGAAAGCAATGTCAACAATTTCACTAGATCTCACTCAATGTCGTCTTATATTTGAGACTAAATATTGACTGACATTGAGTAGGAGCGAGCGGTATCGGCTTGAATATGATGTGCTCGAGCCATTTGATTGGGGCTGGCTGACATATTGGTTGAATGTTGAAATCCGTTGTATTCAGCTATACTACAGGTACAGGCATACTAGCTACAATACAGGTACGGGGATAGGTACAAGTCAGCTCAGCGCTGCACTACGGCAGACACATACGGAATGTCGGTTGAACAGCGCGCTTAGCGGAGGGATGTGATTTCCAAAGACACCGGCGCGCGGTCGTTACGATCTATGGAATGGTCCTCAGCGAATGGACGCGCATAGTATGCAATCTATACCTGCAATCGTGACATGTGCAGATTCAGAGAAGACTCGTGCTTACCGTGAGAAGGCTGCATGGGCCCTGTCTCTGATATCAGTGGGTGGACGCGTCGGACACGCATAGAAGGGGATTTGTCGCGATGCCGACATGGCCACGGATCTTCCTCGAGTCTACATAGCAAGAATGAGTATAGGCGGGACAAGAAGAGGCAATTAGACGCACCTGGAGCCATAGTCTCTCTTCGTCGACACTCCCAGCGAGCTCGCGTTGCCGGTGTTCGCGCGAATTACGCGTGTCGCGTCTGTCGAGGCTGCGCGCATCTGGCAGGACAGTGTCGAGATATCTTGTGAAAGACATCGAGGGCAAAGGCGCATTTGGCACCAGGGAGCAGAAGAGGGAGGAGATGATGGTGGGAAAGAGGAGAGAACGATTGGCGCGACCAAACAAGAAGTCCGGTATTTTATAGGATGCGCACGGATCAGGACGCGTCAACGTTGTTTCAGCAGTCCAACGTACTTGTGAATGAACTCGGTTTTGGTTTTGGATATGTAAAATTGACTTGATTTCGTGGTGTGACTGGCTCAATGTCATTGTTCCGGTCATGCGACTCGATCTCACTCGTTATTTGATTCTTCCACGCAAGGAGTCTCGATCTCATTGAAACTCACCCGACGGACTTTTCACTGGGCATGAAGACTCGCGGAATCAAAATCGATAACAGAAACGTCTCCTTCGTCAGTGGATGAAATGTTCCAAGACCTGGGGTCGCGATGCAGGACTCCGGCTGCACGTATGTCTGCGACGATTTTGCGCAGACGGTCATTAGAGCGTATTTGCAGCGGCTTCCGTCTCGATTCCGTCTCCAAATCATGCGCGCAGGCACGTGCTCATGTCACATCCTCCAGATCCCTCCGGCACCCCGACGCGCCGCCGACCTGACATAAGTTAAGTCCTCCATCCCGCCGATCCTACTGCTACATCCTTGCCCTCCCGCCTTGATTCCGCATCCTATTTCGTCGCTCGCCACGCAACCCGCCGCCTCCGCCCGCATCCCGCTTATCTTGACGACAAGAGGGCAATAGAGTGCAAGTTCCGCCAATGTCAATGACATAGGGAGCCATCATTGACGATGAAAGGGGGAGCGGGAAAGAGTGGGATCACGTCGAGGGCTATGCATAGGAGAGCGGCGGGAATTGGCGGGATATCGAGAGCTGCGTGCAGGCACTGGGGCTCGATCAATGGAAGCGAGGCGGGCGGGGCGGGATCGAGATCTTGATGACGAGGACGACGTCTCGCATCACGAGATGCGTCTCGATTCTGTCTCGGTGTTACTTGTCACGGTTCAACGGGCTGCAAATACGCTCTATTGTTGAGTGAAACATCAAGGTACGTCTGGCACAATGACCTTGTGCAGATGATCTCACCTTTCTGCCGTCGACAGCTTCACTTTCCGACCAAACCCCATCCTGAGGCCCAGCGGGCTCCCATTTTTGCTCACCACAAGAACGCCGATGTTCCGTCCACTATCCTGGAAGAATCCGTACATATGGGGTACGCCCTGCACCCACTGCAGCTGACGGGGAGGGGTTAGATATTCATGACGTAGACAATGCCAACGGCGAGTACGAGTGCAGTTCTTTGATGCATACATTTTACTGGCTTTTCCGCACCAGCGTGTATCGTGCTCCTGGTCAGTCAAGTCACAAGAAACCGTTTGTGCGCGGAAACGACACGCGAAAAAGCCGTCTCGATTCTCAGCCGACAGTGCAACAGATACTCTGCGCACCGAGACTATCTCAGCGCACGTCAATAACGCCCGTCCTACGCGTGTCAATACCTAGAATCTGTTGTCGTGTGAGAGGGCCTTGATTCACATTCACAGTAAATGCTAAGTGCTTACCATAACAATTTGCTTCAAACTATCGGCCGTCTCGCCACGGAACTTCTTGATCTCGCTGTGAATGTCTTCCGTCTTCCGAAGGAGTGCCCTGTTCAGGACACGCAGATCTTTCATGAGTTGCGCGGTCGAGATGTCGTTGCTGATCTGAGGAGATTCACGGTCAAGGATTGCTTTGAATGTTACGGATTTACGTACCTTGAACACGACGAGCGAGTTGTCGAGCATCTCGCGTAGATCCGCAAGCTCGTCCTTGATTTTGTGCTGGTAAAAGAACGCTTTCCAGCCCTTGTACTTGGCGAGGAAGGTAACGCGCATCTCGATCATCCCTAGAATGCTGGTTGACATGTTATCAATTGCTTGTGACCAACATCCGGAAAGACGTCCGTCACTCACAACAAAAGCTTTGCGAGTCTCGGATCAGCCTGTTGCGCAACTTGACCGCTTGGTGACCGCGCGAGTTCATTGAGGATTGAGAGGGTGACGTTTGCGGCGTGCGTAGCAAGCGACGTGCACGCTGCTCGGTGAGACTTCGCACTCTAGGAGATGACATCAGCGGCCGCCGTGTTGTTTTAATAACAGACACGCACCTGGGCGGCCTCCAAGATCTTTCGGATCGTCC
This sequence comes from Strobilurus stephanocystis, assembly GCA_019915075.1. Lineage (NCBI taxonomy): Eukaryota > Fungi > Basidiomycota > Agaricomycetes > Agaricales > Physalacriaceae > Strobilurus > Strobilurus stephanocystis. The sequence continues at coordinate 107,156 of JAHLMI010000011.1, forward strand.
CGCACGCTCCCTCGAGGATGTTTCCGACAACGGGAATCATCTTCGCGATGCTCTCCGCCAAGTCCAGACAGCTCGTGACCGAGTCAACAGTGCACATATCCTGCATATTGAGCTCTGAATCCGACGCCTTGGTGAGTAAGATCCTTGTAGCTTGCAGCTCCCGCTCCAGTGCTGCGTTACGCGACTGCATCCGCTGGAAGCACGGGACCAACATTGGAAGGAGATGCGGGAAGAATTTGCTAGCCAGATGAGGTTCATTGCTCAGAGAGAAATAAATCTCGATCGAATCACTGATGATTCCTCTGAAATCTCTACATTCATGCACGGTCAGACTTTTCGATGGTCGTAACAAAACATACTGCTCACTCAGAACATAGCACGAGCCACTTTTGGAACTCATTGGCAAACTCGGTGAGTTCACTTCCGAGTCCTTGTACACGATCTTGTGCAGCGATGTAGTGCAGATACTTGAGATGATAGAAATACAAAACCTTGCCACCTACCTACTTCTCAGTAAGTCATATCCCTGCTGAATGATTTTGAACAACGACTGACATTTGTTGCTTGTGGCACTGAGATATTTATGGGTGACTCGAACATGTCCGCAACACAGCGGAATAGATCAAGGAGCATGGGTACATTTACAGGATCCTCGTATGGGCTGTCACCATCTCATGCATTAGTATGAGCCGCGCCCTGTACTCGTTCAATCCGACAGCAGCTCACTAGAGGTCATCAAATACTCCCACACTTTCTGGTCACGAGCGTATGCTTCTTCTTCGACCGCAGAGTGGGATTCCGTGACGACAAGGTCCCCTTGATACTTGAGACTTTCGAAGGGTGCAATCGACATGATGGGGAGAGGGTAGGTGAGGAGCTGTGGTGCTGTCGAGATCACGGAAGATCAATGTGAGGCACCGCGTTCATCTCATGTCTGATCAGTCCCTGTCGATGGATTAGGCACATCAGAGTCATTCCCCGGAAGCGCGCCTGCCGCTCAAAGAATAGAGAGCAAGACGGCTGTGGCAGTGAGCGGCGGTGACACGAGGAATGTCCCATCTGAGTGAGTATCAGGCAATCTTTTCGACGCGGAAGAGTGCAGAGATTCTGAAAGAGACTCAGAGACGCGGAACAGCTTGGGCCGACGAATCGATCAAATGCGCACGTGCATGTGGAACGGAGTTCTCCGTCAGATTTTTTCTTTGCCTTCTACCACAACATAGGCGACCACGACGCGCCGTTGGGCTCCAGACAGCACACGATACGCCTGAAATTGGCTTACTTGTAAGTGGTCTTGATGCCAGACATTATATTCTGACAAAGACACCAGAGTATCCGTATATAAGGGACGACGACCTGGTCCGTTACGTTTGACGCGACGCGACAGGGCCAACACCGCGCTCACTGATATGGCCATAGTGCTCGACGCACATCATCTACAATGCGTACCGTCGCCACCGGCAACGCGGATCGTCGCAGGAGACATATAGTCACCTGGCTGGTCAAATTGGCTCGATGTGCGCCACAATTCCTATTGCCTTCGGCGTTATTCTGACTTGACGTTTACAGCTAGACTTAACTTCGTCGTTCCAGACTTTGGCTTTCCCTCCTTCGTCCCAGTCCTCCGTCCTATCAAGTGCCGTGCCGATGCCCGAGGTGAATCCGGCAATCCGGCACTTGATCAAAGGTCATAGAGTCAGCGCCGGGCCCGGTCCATTACTTCGCAACTGTCACCAGCATCCACGGCCTTCCGCATGGCAGACGACGAGATCCAGTACCTGGGCACCCATCGCCCCACTCCAGCACCGCAGCCTACAGGTCAGCTCTAGCTCTGTCAAAGGAAGGACGCAGTGCTTATCGCCAGCTTCAGGCATCGCGCTGCACTCTGACGCAGAGCAGGGCGGGACGGTGACGGTGCAGCGCCCCAAGGATGGCACTGCGGTATTGGTCGGGCGGCGTCCGCCAGGAGACGTGGAGGGAAAGATCGACGAGGGCAAGGCGATGTTTCGATGCCCGGTGGTGAGCAGGCGACATGCGGAGATTAGCTTCGGGGCGGGTGGGCAGGTACATTTCACACTCTCATCCATTTACCCATCGTCTGATTGTCTATCGTTCTTGCAGGTGTACCTGACTGATCTGGGCTCGCACCACGGCACGCACATCCACCCCACCATCCACTTCAAACCGCACGAGGCATATACGCTCAAGAGCGGCGACATCATCACGTTCGGCAAGACAGTCTCACGCAACGGGGAGGCGGTCAAGCCTGTTGTCGTCAGGGTGCAGATCCTCTATGGAGCGTCAATTTTTGGAACGAGATCTGGATCTGTCTCGGGGAGATATGGGCTGGAGACGACCATAGACGAAGACGGGGACTCATCGTCGATGTCTGTATCGTCCGACTCGGACGTCGAGGAGATCAGGGCGCCGCCTCTCCTCCGGGCATCGTTCAGGCGGACGTCGTTCCGTCCTTTCTCGTGGTCAATCACGCCCAGTACAACCGTCCCGCAGCGTATCCCATCCCCCAGCCCACAGCCGCCGTCGGACATCTTCGAGGACCTTTTCCGAGACGCGCAGGAACCAGATTTGGATACGGAGCCGAGCGTGGTCGGAGCGTGGCCGAGTAGCGGGTACTCGCCCGCGTCGTGCGTCTTTGACCTTCCGTCTCCTCCCACCGACGCTACCAATATTGCTTCCACATCCCACACCAACAGCGAAGATGCGCCCATGCCCGATCCCACCACCACCACCGCCATGGAAGACCTAACAGCCCAACTCGACGAAGTGCGCAGCCTCTGCGCCGCGCTGGTCGAGAAAGTGGATGCCATCAGTCACATGGATGTCCCGGACATGCAGGCGCAGATCGAGGCGCTCCAGAGCCAGAGTGGGGTTTGGGAGAAGCACAGGGAGGATAGGGATAGGGTGTTGACTCAAGGTGAGTTGCATCTTCGACCCTTTCGGCGAGATCGGTTGCTAATTTGTGTGTAGAGATGCTGCTGCTCAAGGAAGAGCACAAGATGGAGCTCGAAGAGATCTTGGAGCGCGCGAGGGAGGAATTTCGCCATTCGGCAAAGCGGAAGCGAGAGCAAGATGAGGATGACACTGAAAACGCGCAGAGGAAGCGCGTCAAGCAGAGTGATGAGGAAGGCAAGGCTTTATCCGTGTTTAGGACGACGGCGGGGGTGGCACTCGGAGCTGCTGCTGCTTGGGGTGCGCTTGCGTTCATCTAGATGGGGTGAAGGGAAGGAGAGGGTGATGGGTAGTCGGAGCAGACTGTGCGCCCGTGTGCCCCGGGATCTAGCATTGCTCACCCTTCTGGAGGACGATAAGTTTCTACTGCATCATGGCTCCTCGCTTCCCGCTTCCCGCCGCCGTCTTCACATCTCTCCTTTCGAGCTCACGACGTTGTTACAATGGACGCTTGTGTTGTATTTACCTCCCTGCTTGTATCTTGCTGGACACGCTGTATTGTATGAATGTATATATGTCAATTTAGGATTGAAACAATTCGCCCCCGGAATTAGTACAACAAGATCAGTACAAACAACAAGATCAGTACAACCAACAAGACAAGAACGACAATGAAGCAGTACGAAGGAACTGGGGGCACGGAGCTGTATATGAGTATCGAGAGCATCATGAATGGAAATGGGACGTAGGCGCGGGAGGGGATCCTGTTTGCAAGAGAGCGTGGACAAGCGTACTTCCAAACCTCGAGCTCAGTCGAGACAATGGTCTTTTCTGCGGCTCGTGTCGACGCCCAACATCTGACAGGCGTGTGAGACCATGAAACAACGTCCTGACATTGACTTACCATGCCGATTTGCTCCAGCCTCTGGACCGTCTCCCCGCGGAACTCTTTGATCTCCGTGTGAATGGCATCCGTTTTGCGAAACAATGTGTTGTGCAAGACACGCAAATCCTTTAGAAGTTCTGTAGTCGAGATGTCGGTTCCGATCTGGAAGTGTCCGGCTTCGAGGTGAGTTTCACAGGCGGGGGTATGGTTGTACGGACCTTGAAGACAAGGAGGGAGTTGTCCAGCATCTCGCGTAGCTCGGTCAGCTCTTTCTGATCTTGTGCTAGTGGAAGAATGCCTTCGGACCCTTGTACCGAGCAAGGGAGGTGACGCGCATCTCGATTGACTTCAAAGTGCTGTTCAGCCAGGCGTGAGTTTCAAGTAGTCGCGACAATCGGAGTAACTCACAACAAGAGGTCTCTAACTCTCAGATCAACTTGTTGCGAATCCTGACTGCTCGAAGACTGCGCGAGCTCATTCAGGATCGACAACGTGACGTTTGAGGCATGCGTGGCGAGCGACGTGCATGCCGTTCGGTTCGACTTTGCACTCTACGAAATGTAAGTACTCGCGTCGACGTCAGAAAGAGAACACATACCTGCGCTGCCTCCAGGATCTTTCGGATTGTCACACACGCTCCATGCAAGATGGCAGACCTCATATTAAGAACTTAAGAACTTGATGCCGAAGCACAACGCTCGAGGGCATGACGATCAATGAACATGAACGGCGATGCAGAAGACAATACGGCCGTGGGAGTCGTCCCAAGACAGTGCCAACGCGACGATGCACGGCATGCGTACAAACTTGCAAGTGCTGTGAGTGGGACGAGACGAAGATGAGGCTAACAGTGAATTCAGAGGAAAAGACTCATCACGAGAGAGGGCAGGTACGCCATGCTGAACTGTGCGGCGCATCATCAGGTCAGCAACACCGAGCAGGGAGATGCACCACGACCCGCAAGGCAATGCGGGTGTGAGGTTCGTCCAATTCGACGTCGCGCGACATGCTTAGAAACCTACAAACGATGTCAGTGACATGACACAGGTAGCAAGAAAACGCAACGGACCTGCAAGGCGATAGTTGAGCCGCAGCGGTATAAGCTGCCAACATAACAGTGCAACTTCACCCGGTGTAGCACGCCAGGACGGAAGAAATAGCGTGAGGAATGCCAGGCGAGCGACGCGAAGACGCGGCAGGGAGGCGAGATCTGGCTGCAAAAGGGTAAACTGAAGTTTAAGAGGGCGTCGAGCTGGACGACAGATAATTATCAGTCTGGATCGCGACTGAGATGAGTAAAATGTATGCATACGGAGATATGGAAGGATGTACGCACGAGGAAATAAGTGCGCATCGCCGGGAAGACGTCTGCCGAGCGACATCTAACACGCATTGGCACACAGCAGAGCGGTGTTGAGCGCCAGAACGACCGTGACGACGCCCCAGTGACGGCATCGTGGCCCTCGTCGTCGTGATTGGACGGCTCGCCTTCAAAAACCGCACAGCAGATAAGTTCCCTTATCTGATGCGTGGTTTTTGGGGGCGGGGAGTCGGGATGACAACGAGGGATGAGCGGAGGATGCGACTATGGCGGCAATCATAGGATGGGCGCGTGGAGGGAGAGACAGATGACGCGACTGTGGCGGCGATCGTGGAATAGAGCGCGCAGGAGACCGAAGCTGGGTTTGTGCCTGATAAGAAGGCTTACCCCACACGTAGATTCAGATCTACAGACTAATTAGCGCGGCATACGGATCCACAAGTGCAAGACTGGCGAATCGAAGCAGTAAGTAATCAGAAAACACGTGCCTTGCCTGGGTGCGCGCGTCCTGACGGCGCGCCCAGTTCAGACCAACAGTCCCGCGCTATACCATCCACCAGTCAGACGGGACCATGCTCCAGCGTCAGCGCAGTCGCCCAGCAGCCCGTGGACGGCGTCGTCGTGGTCTGGCAAACCCAAGTCCGGCTTGCGCTGCGTGCTGCCCCTCCTGCTGGGGATTACGCGTCAACCAAGCCGAGCAGCGCAACGCTGTCGTGAATGCCGCCCCGAGCAGGCGTCCGCGTCGCGAGGAGAGCAGACACACGCGACTCGCATAAAGCAAGTCGTGATCGAATGGCAAGTCCTCACAGGACAACCATCAACAAATCGGTCAAGCGGCGAATGCCGAAGATGTCTCTGGCGAAGGCCGAGAAGTGTTCGTCTTGCTCTCTCCCATCCACCACCATCCTTGACACTCTCCAGGCGGAAGCCGCTCTGCATTGCGACGGTACTTCTGCTGAGGCACACATTGCACTCGCATTCGTTGTTGCTTCAAACTGTGGACGACTTCCCCCCGCGGTCCCCGCCTACACGAATGCCGCTCAACGACGACAGCGAGTGCGGACGTCGCAGCATCACACCTCCGGACATTGTCGGAACATGTAGTGGGACATTGCGTGAGGGCGCCCAGAGCTATGTGGGGTGCTTGCATGTGTACAGCGGCGGGAACGCTGCCCGACTTCTGGTGCGTCGTACCTCCACGTTCGTGTATTTCCAAACTGAATAAATCAAGTGCTCTCACCTTTCGACTCTTTGGAATAGCTCCCATGGACTCCGACGCTCGTTTCGCCGTCACCAGCACGACCACCGATCCCCCATTCGCTGTCCACCCCCCATTTCCCCACTCAGCATTATGCAACCCGATGTGCCCCACGTCAATTGACATGGGAGTGCTTCTGCTGCATAACAGAGCTTGAAATGGGAAGCAGGCGCGTTGGGGTGAGCCTTGCGTACTCATGGCGTCCACCAGGCCATGCGCGGATCCCGGGCCGTCTTTAGATTGAATGAGATAGACGGCCTTGACTTTTGCTTGATTCATTGTGCAGATGACCACTCCCCCCTTCCGCCATGGCTTATGGCCCAGCGTATCCTCGACTTTCAATTGCCTACGTCCTCTGGCTATTTCTTACAGTTCATCCCTGCAGGCTCTTGCCGGACGGATCTAAATCCTCATCCTGAGGGTCCACAAGCGCGGAGGCGCAACAACATATCCTGCCACATCGCCCCCGCGCTCGGTTCGTCCACGGAACAGATTGCCTCGAGGACGCGCAGCCTTGCTTCGCGCTCCTTCTCGCGATGCTCTCGCACTGAGTCTCAAAGTTCCCTGGGTCATTGGTGGGTTGCACGGAGTACGCGACCAGAGCCTCTTCAGCCCGACGAATACTGACTTCTTTCCCAGAATTGACTCACAAGCCAGCTACGCATCGTTGCAGCACGACTGTCGAAGATTGTGAAGACCACGAAGCGTCTCCTTGCGACTCTTGTTGACGTAGGCATTCATGACGTGTCACTGTCACCGTCTCATAAACGTCACGTGAGCAGAGTGAGCAAGATGCAGGAAGCGTTGTCGCCCTGGCTCCTGGACATATCCTCTGCTCGACGTGTCATCTCATTGGGCATCTAAATCCGACGCATCGCGCGGGCTGGTGCGTAATCTTGCGTTGTCTTAGCTCTTACTTGATTCCTTTACTTGAACATACAGGATTCGCTATCTTCTCAACATAACGCTTTGTATTAGCATGTCCCCGTTCCAATCCTTGACCCTAGCTATTTTCCGCGGCATGACCTCGTGCGGAAGCGACATCCGCTGCAATCATGCCCTCGACGGGCCATTCTCCACCGTTGTTGACAACGTCCCGCTCATGGTACTCTGGTTGGGACAAAAGGCAAGACCTACGATTGACACTGTAGCCAGAACTCGCATCACTGATCGCAGTAGGTACGCCCAGAGCCCGCGTCACTTCATTGAGCGACCGAGTCTGCCTTCTGCTCCTGCGCACATGCCATTTCGTGCTGCGTATTTTCCAGGTGACTACGAAGGTGTGGACGTCACATGCACGCGTTCAATTGCAACTCTCTGTCTTCTCGTCCCGTCATTGCGTCGACGGTAGCGGGTCGCATCGAGGATCTCACGGCCAGTTCATATATACAGGAAAGACAAGACACGAACACAAACATATGAATCTTGTACGATAGCAATCCCATCTTTGCATTCTACTCCGATTGACCATGTCCTAGTCGACTACTTTACGTGCTAGTACGTAGTACCAGTGCTGTCATCAAGTGTATCCATTCCGTCGGAGACAGAAGCGTCCTCTTGCCCAATAGGTCGATCATCGTCAACATACTCACCGCCCAGCAAAGCTTCCAGGCGCATTCTCTCTTCCTCGAATTCTTCGGCGGTAGCATGAAGGGAGGCCCGGTCAAAGTCGATGATCGTCAAATGCCCCTGGTCGTCAATGAGTATGTTCCAGGACCGAAGGTCGCGATGTAGAACGCCTGCCGCATGGATAGCCTTGAGCGTCTTTCTCAAGCTTGTCCTGTCTGAAGTAAGACCGTATCCGAGGGAGGCCGACACGCCACTCACTTCTCTTTTGCAGTGAATCGGATACCGCGTCCCTGCGAGTCATCCATGCGGTAGGATATGGGACGTCCCGCGTGAGCTTGAATGAGAACGCCGGCCTCACGGGGAGCATCCTGGAAGAAGCCGAACACGTCTGGGATCCCCGACACTTGGGCCTCCCGAAGATGCTCGTATACGGACCATTCGTGACGGAGACGATGTAGACGGGTAAGCGATGCGGCTATCTTTGCGACAGCAGCAAGATGACTCTTTCCCAGTATCCCGCTCCGGGGCGCGTGTGTGACGCGATAGACATCTCCCGTCGCGCCGCGACCGAGCTTTTCAGTGAGAGTTAGCGCTGCATAGCTCCGAGGTCCGTACTGGTGCGCGCGCTGTTGACCCGGGACAAGAAGGATCTGGGGCGAGGGAGAGTTGTAGACGGAGAACTGAAGGTACACAGCGAGTGCGACACGTTTTCTGAAATAGTCGACTGTGTTCTGGGGAACTGGTCAGAACTTTCTCGGTGCGTGCAATCGTACATACCGCCAGTTTCGTTGCATAAGATGCGGCTGTTTTCTTACTTCTCGTCACGCTGCCTGTAGTCCCTGGTAGTGGGGCGCTGGGTGATGGAGATCGAGACGGGGGAATGTCAGGCAAATTGGACGCTATACCGTTGTGAATCGCACGGAGTCTCTGCACCGCATCATCCACAATGGCAAGGTGCAAACCAAGAATCAGTTTACCGTAAGCAGGTGTCGAATTTGAAGAAACGGTGTCAATCAACGGAGAAAGGTATAACGTTTGGCTCTCCCGATGCCTGATACCAATGCGGAGGAAGTTGCCGCAGTCAAACAAGAGGAAGGTCGAATCAATGCGTACTGCGTTGATCCAGGCCTGTGTAGAAGACGCCCGTCAGCATGTGCGTACATTCTCGAATTGGTCAGCCAACGCACCCGCTGTATGTACTCCTGTACATGCGTATCGACGCGCTCCTTCACGGTGATGACCCCCGGACTATAACGTACACGGAGCCGATCAGCTTGGATGAGATTCGTTCGCATCCTTTTCCTTGGCCGCCCGTTCGTGTCGTCATCAACAAGCTCCGATTCGGTCTCTGGACGGGTATAGCAGGCTCGTGGCGCATCTGGAGGACGTAGCGCTGTCGGTAGCGGGGAAGGATGTTCTGTCTGGGAGTTTGAGACCCAAGGAAATAGCACGTCATCACAAACAGCATCCATAGAGTCTAAGAATATTCCGGCGACGGGACTGAAGAAGAAAGCATTCGCCAGATACGGAAAGCGCTCACGTAGCGATGAGAGTAAGTCCTTTTCCTCCTGCATAAGGGTACCGAAATGCGCTTCGTGAGGGTGTCCCAGGCGCAGGACGGCCCTTTGGTAGACAAAGGGATCTTCGGCGTAATAATCCCGGGAAGATAGGTCAAAGAGTCGTGTTTCGTCCCAATGGATAGACCCAAGGATTGCTGGATGATGAGGATGAATACACGCAGTGAAAGATATGCAGCAAGAGGCCAAGGCTACGCCGCCTCGAAACAAGGCGGCGACGTCGAATGCTTTGATGGTTTTTGAGGCGTACCGGTATGCAGTACTCAGCCATGAGAACTGCGAGTCCGGAATATCGCTTGCAAAAGGCAAGGAGAGCGTGATATCTGCAAATGTGGAGAGCTCGGACGGAAGGGAAGGCAATGCTATCACGCGCTTCAGGATCAGGTTTTCGTCCACATGTGTATCAAAGAATTGCAGGAAGGTCGACTCAGCAGGCAAATATTCGTCCAGAGCGGGCCGCGGTAGCGGTGGATGGCGAAAGCACAAGAGTCTTTCGCGGTCTTCGTGGGGCTCGTTTGGCATTATGCGGCCACAATGATGAGCGTCGCTTGCAAGAAGAATGTTATTCCCACGGTCCCTCGCGCTGCACCACGGATAACCTCGCTGGCCTTTCCGCACTTCCGGTGTTCAATCTTCCTTGGCTTCACTTCAACGTGGGATGCAGAATATATTCAATGCCGCATGCAGTGACTGCCACTGACAAAGGAGTCATAAGAGGTGAATTGGATAACAACCTCATAGAAATTCACAAGTTGCTGACCTACCCCAAATAAGTACTGCAAAATGAGTAAGCGCGACGCAATTCCGCCTTCATGCAGGCCAATAGAACAAGGCGCGCGCTGCTTTGATGAGTCAAGACGTTACGATCAAGATCTTGAACTTGAATGTGAACTTTGATAATTTGGAGACTCGGAAGCATTGGGTTCGCAACCATGCACCCGGAGACACGATTAGGAGACAGCGATCATTCCTAACCTCATCTCGGAAGGTAGCGAAAGCGTTCTGGAACAAGCTTCACGTCAACATGTTCGTGAAATGAAAGCACGGAAGACAGTCTTAGGCAGAACTCAATGTCTTCGGAGGACTCCCGGGTAGGGCAGGCTTTTAGAAGTAATGAGGTCTGCCGCTGCGTGGTTTGGTCACCGTGAGAAAAGAGTGTGCCCGGTAGCAGAATCATGTGGAAGAAGTTTTGCGCCTCACTAAAACGTGTGGCTGCCAGATGCAAGCAGTAGGCATGGTTCGATGGCGTAGTTGGTTATCGCATCTGTCTAACACACAGAAGGTCCTCAGTTCGAGCCTGGGTCGAATCAATTCTTCCTTGGTCGAATCATCTTTTGGAATCCTTGTTTTGTTCCAATTTTCAAAGAATTTCTTCAAGACTTTGATTGAAGACATACAAGATAGGTCCCGGTAGAAGACCCGTCGCACACTACGCGACTGCCAATTTCAGGTGCATTCGCTCTTAGGGTTGCGGGGTAAGCCTCCCGTGGCAAATCCATACTGGTTTGATACCGCTCCCGCCGCCCCGCCAGGTTTGAAGCCGGTTTGAAACATGATCGGAACCAGCACGTATGTGTTCACGTGACCGCGCTACGCGCCTTCCGCCCCAGTCCCGCCCCGTCCAGCGGTCACAATCTGCTCTGAAGGATATTATTTCTCTATTCACCACACATCTGAGGTCTATACAATAGCTTGAATCCATCTGTACAGCTCGTATGTCATTTATACTGCATATTTTGCGCCACATACGCTGCTTCCAGCCCGCTGACGCATCACGTTAAACTATCATGTGATGGGTTTCAAACCTACCCTCGGGACCCTCCGAGGTTTGGAATCGGCTCCAAACCAATAAGTTACCGAGTCAAGCTGTTTTAGAAGGGAAACATAGGTTTCCCCCACGACTTTATCCGGCGTCCGGCGTCCAAGCCTTCATTCCCAGTTTCCAAGGTCCAGGCTCTTAGTGAATGCAAGTGACAAGCTACAGGTGTGTTTGCGCTTCTGAGTTTCGAGATAAGATCAACTCTCGTTGTTGACGTTCAGCGGGTCCAGCATCCATCCATCCATCACTTCCCTTCATGCGTGCCTCTGCTACTTCCCTGACCTACAAAAATGGCTTAGATGTGTCTCATATCCTCGTTTGGTGAGTTGAATTGTTGTGGCGGCTACCTTGAGATTGAGTTTTCTTTATTTGGTTTACAGCACGGCCGTCGCTCCTTTGGCTGAATTGCTCCCCCTCCATACCCGTCACCACCGGGAAGATGTAGCCGGTCATTCGCTTCCCGCTTGAGTAGTGCTGCTCGATAGCCGGTGAATGGCTGACGGCTCTGTATACCGTCCATCTCAGCATTAGATTTGCCATCGGCTCAAGCCGGCGTCGTAAAACCTGGCGAGCCAAGTTTACCAGTGAGTCTCCAACTGTTTCTGACTCGCTCCCGAGACTCTTTGACACGGAAGTGTATAGCAAATCTGTTATCAACCTGACGAAGGGATACTGACCGGGCAGTGACTATCTGCGCACTGTTGGACAGCAAGTATACTGGACAATACACAACAGACAGGGTATTCCAAATGTGGAGGCGATTGCTACGAAATGGCGGTGATTGTTCTCTTCTCTGCCCTGTTCAAATTGCTATCAAGCTGCAGTGCTATTTACGCTCTGAAGTATGTTCATCACTATAGCTCTTTGTCGCGATAAGACGATGTTCGCGACAGAGGTGGAACCGGGCAAAATCTCGAATCCAAGTGAATTCAGCCGTGAAAAACTCTGTATTGGACACACCGAGCGTACGAATGAACCGGTGTTCACTGCCCAATTCAGCGGTAAGCGCCAGGAACCAGTATCAAACGGGGGTAGAGTCGAGAATGGAATTCCAGATCACTGAAACGAATTTCGATATTTCGCCACCATCACCTCGAGGCGGACGTCTTGCCGTACGTGGGGCTGACTGAGGGATGACGCTGTGATATACAAAGGCGAGCCCTCATCTTGTGATTCGCGGGAGACGTGTCGAACATGGAGTTCCCGGCTCGGATGTTTTCGTGGTGAAGGTTGTTCCGAATGAATTGTGGGGGAGGACAACATGAGTAGGCGGGGCTCGAAAGCTCGTCGAGATGAAGGCCAAGAAAGCGCAGTATGTCGAAGTAGGTGGGTATCACTGCGTGGTGGGCATTCTGTGAAAAGTTTGGACTGGACGCTCTCAATCACACGGCAGGGCCTTCTGACAATGGCATACACGAGGCGGCTCCCACCCAAGCCCGAATCCGAAGGTGGTGGACAGAGATACCAACGGCGTAACACAGAGGACATATCCGTCCATGTTCCCAAGCCGAATCAATGAGCTCCTGGAGCCGAGCGTTAGACGCTGAATGACATCGAAAGAAGGGAGTCGATGATTCGGATGAATAGCACCGGCAGCATCACGTGAAGAAGCCCAGGGAGGGAAATGCACGCATGTATGGCCTCGTGTCGACACTCCTTCGGCACTTAAAGCTTGCTCGAAGGCGTGTTGCAAGGCGTCTCTTCGACCTTGACGGCCTCATCGTCGAAACACCCCGTTTATGACCGTCACGACCAGGTGAGGCATTCCTTCCTCTTCCCGCAAGGAGTGACCATTCACGCTGTAGACCCACCTCTCTTCCCTCCCTCTCTCCCTTATCTCGATCTCACTAACGACCCGCCACGTCCTCACGAACACCTCCTCATTTATGCGCTGGTCGACATCTTCGAAAGAGCCTACTCCGCAAACGCCTAAGATCCGCACTGTTGCACTCCCCGCTGCAATCTTACCTACGCCCATCGATCTTCTCTCGCTACGCCCGCCACAGTCAACGCAGATGGGATTTCCATTCCGCTCCCGACAGCGTGCGGACTCTAACGCCAACACGACACACACGACAAGCACGACCTCTTCTTCAAGTCCGACGAACCGCCAGCGTAGTTCGTCCATTCGTAAGTCTGCAAGCGAAGTTGTGCACTGATACTGAGAGTATGTGTCAGGTGGACCGCTGAGAGGTATACTCAAGCCTTCTCCGCCTCCAGAACCAGTGCCCACAGTCCGTAAGCACCCGAAAACCGTACTAGCATGTAGAATCCAGCTGAAACTTGGTCAATAGCGATCGCCATGCCGCGACCGAGGAAGTTATCGCGAGCTAGTCCCGTTGAGATTATGGAAGATGCCGGTGCGTATGCAAAGCATGTCCGTGTTGCAGCTTTTCATAGTGGAGTGCGGCGGCAGTTTCGCGTCCAGCATCCAGGATGCCGACGCCGAGTTTCAAAGCACACCCTATCCGCCCATCTGGATGGAGTGAGTCCTGATCTCTCCTTGTCACTGTGAAAGAAATGAAAGGGCTCACACGATGCATTCCCTGGCAGCGGATCAATACGCAGGACCAGAACCGATACTTCCTCCGGGCCAGCAGAAGAATGCAAACGGCCATCATCACGCGTTCCCACCCAAACCACCACATCACTGTGCGTATCAGCATTTTCTTCAGGCAGCGAATCGGACTGACGATCAGGCGCAGATTACGACATGAACATCGCACCGGGACAGCAGCCTGTGTACGCTGTTAATACGGTGTTCCAGCCGCCGCCACCTCCGCCGCATGGACATGGGCAGTTTCCAACGAAGCCAGCGCGTCCAGCAACTGTGATGGGCACTAACACGCAGAACGCAGAGAACAGCCACCATCGCAGCAAGAAGGATAAAGGGAAGGGGCGGGAGAGCGATAGGGAGGATGAGAGAACTAGGAGCGGACACCGCAGCGATCGGGAGCATCGCAGTCATCGGGAGCATCGGGAGCATCGCGATGGCCACCAGCAGCGCAGTGGACATCGGGAGAGGGAGGTGAGGCGTGAGGAGCGTGAGCGGCGCGTGGTGACGGACACTGAGCTGTCTGCTCCCATAGTCAGACGAGTGCGCCCCAGTGCGTGATTCTTTTCACCTGCCGTTACCGTCACGACTTACGCCACACAACTTCTAGCGCAGCACATCGAAGGAATCACCGTCGCGCCGCGGGAGTTCGTCCTGCAGGACGTGCTGAGGTACGAGCCTCCGCGTCTGTACCCCACGCGCTCGGGGGTCGTGCGCCACCGCTTGGCATTCAAGTTCGATATCCGGTTCAACCCGCGCAGCCACGAGACATTGGTGAAGCGATGGGATGTGGCGCAGATGGCGTACGTACCGGTTGATCCGGAGGTGTATCACCAGTCCGTGTGCCCCACGAAGAAGTATCTCGTCATGCGCATGCGCCTCATGCACACCAGCAACTTGTCTGAGCTGCGCAACGAGGAGGCGCTGACAAGCGAGGATCAGTTCATTGACTGTGGGGATGTCTTTGACCTGATATACAACCTGCATAGGAAGTTGCTCACTAACCAAGAAAAGGAGACGTTCGCAGATGTTATTGCGCATCCTTTGTTCAAAATCTGGTTCGAGAAGAGGTGCCAGGCGTCGGATAACCCAGGGATGGAGAGGCGGGCGGGATATAGGCACGTGGATTTGTTGAGGGGAAATACGCTGTTCGGGGGGTTGAAGTTCATCGCGAAGGATTGCGCCTGGATGATCAAGGTGATCACGGACCCGATGAACGAGCTTAAGGACGAGGTAAGCAGATCACATTGATGACGGGTAAACGCTTACAGCGCTCCCATAGGACGACGTTTAGTCCAAACGACTGCATCTTAAACGACCACACTCATTCATCAGCTCTCTCTATCTTGACAGCATGCTGTGAACATTCACTTACTTTCTCTCTGCTTTGCATCGCTTTCTGCTCGCCTACTGACACCCATCTCCCTACTTTTCGCTTCGTATGTTGTCTTACCAGTGCCGTTTCGGAATCGTTGTTCGCTAGTCAACATTCATTAGCTTTTTGTTGTACCTGTAAACCTACTATGCCAATTGTGTCACCTCGCCTTGTACTCGTATTGGGGATCGAAGATAGGGATGGGAAGGTCGTCGCTGGTGGTAGCTGTAGAGAAAGGGTACAGGGTGATGCGCAACATGTGGCGTGAGTCATATCTGTATGTGGTTTTTTGATTGTATCGGCATGATGGCAATCAAACTGGGGACTTGATGCATTTGGCGGACGGCCGTATATGGAAGCTTTTTGTTATGTGGTGTACAGGACACGACCAAGCGGCGAGCGCTTTAGGCGATCTTGCCTTTTGCATAGAGAGATTACAAAGAGAGCGGTCCTGTTTGTAAAGACTTGCCCTGCGACTGGATAGTGAGCCACAGCTTTCGTCGGCGTGTGCCAGATATCTCGCATTGAGTCGGACTCGGAGCTGAGCGCATTCTCCTCCGGCTTGAATTCTAATGAACGAACGATCGCTGGTCAGCACGATTTGGTATTCGATAGGCGGTCGTGGAAGACATAATTTCTGAGGACCTGCAGTCGTAAATTGTACCTTTTTAGGACGTTCCCAATGCACACTTGAGGACTAGAGACTGGAAGACACTTGACTTTGAGGTCAAGGCACCTGGCATGTCAAAGTCCCGAGTCTCGTGACTCATCACGCGTAGTCTTGATTCTTGAGGTCGTGAATCTGAAGTGGGAGCGACGCGACGCGCATCGGAGGCTCGGAGCGGTCATCGATGTCAAATCCACAAAAAAGTTATCCAGGCCATAGACATATGTCGGTAACAGGAATCGAACCTGTGGCTCTTCGGAGTTGAATGACTTCCACAACGAAGTGATTTAACCCCTAATCGATACCGACTTGTGGGGCTTTGCCTTTTGGCCATGTAGTTATGAGCACTTACCACAAGCGCCAGAACTGGAACTTGTTTACTCCATGACTCCTCCATTCACTGGTATCACAGTAAGCTACTGATCGAACATAGCGCTGAACTTACCAGCATAGAGTCTTCCCATTTTATTGATCAGCCGCAGGCCTGTTATGAAGAATGTATGTACATGATACTGTGATACATCGTCCACTTCAACCATGTCTCGGCGCCTCATCGAGAATCATACTCCAGGTTCTATCTCGAACGGACGTAGTGTATAAATTGAGACGTCAGAGTCAATCTTGAAATCATGGACTATGCCTCGGGTTCGACTTTCGCTCGCACCGCTGTGACTCAAGACGGAAGGCGTGCCGAATGGATCATCTTGGCCTCAGTGGACTTTCACGCCAGAGCGTAAAGCAAGTACACTGGCGCACCTCAAACTCTACGGCCTCGGAAGCGATTTAGCGTGAAGTCAAACCCATCATCGCTTTCATCGAGATTCTTCAGAGAGATGCGTCGTCGAGAGTAGCTTACCTGATGGGTGCAACACACTTTCACAGATACTCAAACGCTTCATAAGAAAAACAATGCAATTCTACACTTTCCAAGGAAGCATTTAACTACTACCACCTTTGCGGCTGCGGCGGTGCGTACGACGGATTCTAGGCTCCTCCGCCGTACGCCTGTGGTTGCGGAGGCGGAGGACCATACGTCTGGGGAGGAGGGCCATAGTTAGACGGCGGCGGCCCATAGTTCGATGGCGGAGGACCATAATTGGACGGCGGTTGGTACGGTCCCGGAGCTGGGAAACCGCCTGAGCCTTGGTAGCCACTGTCGTACCTAGGCTGGGGGATAGGCCCATACGCTGCTGACGGTGGATATCCAGAAGGAGCGAACCCAGGAGAAGAAGGCATGGGCATGTGGTTACAAGGAGGCGAGAACGCAGGTGAATGCGGAGCACTACCTGGCATGATCATACCAGGCGAGAGCGGCATGGGCGGTGTCGGCGGCATGGTGCTTCCTGGTCTGTTATACACAGCATACTGCACTGGGGGCGGACCAGCACTCCACTCCTGTGGCGGCCAAGCCGGGCTTTGTCCTGGCGGGGGACGTTGATGCGCATTGGGATGTTGCGGATAGTGTTGAGGAGGATGGTTCGGCGGTAGAGCAGGCGGAGGCGGTCGACCCAATCCAGATCCGGCACTCGGAGGGCGACCCAATCCCGCCCCAGCGCTCGGCGGTCGTTGCATGGGTTGGGCCGTCACTGGTCGACCTGGCTGTGTGGTAGCAGGCCGACTCGGCGTGGCGGGATGAGGCGTACTCGTCGGTCTGCCCTGTGGTGGTCTCTGAGAGACCTGCGCCACACTCGCACTGCTCGCCCGCCCCAAGTTCCCGGATGAAGGTCGTTTGTTCAGTGCGGGATGGACGGGTGGAGGTGAGAGATGATTGATAGGCGTCCCTCCGTTTGAGTACGGAGCACCTCCGTTAGGTCGACCGTTTCCGTGGAGAGATGATGCCGGATGTAACGGAGGACGAGAGGGTTGAGGGGATGGAGGTGGACGGTTGGATTGAGGTGAAGGGTAGGGGGTTTGTTGAGAAGGATATGCGGAGGATTGCGGAGGGGGGTACGTAGAGGACTGAAGGGGGTACGAGGAGGTCTGGTGAGGTCGATGTTGAGGAGGATAGGCAGTCTGTTGCGGAGGAGGTGAGTAGATCTCGCCAGGCGCGGGGTGACTTGATTGAACCGGCGCTGTTGGGGCGGGCGAGGAGTAAGACGGTTGCGAAGGTTGGATATAGCTTGATTGGCCCTGGGGCGGAGACGAGTATCGGGATGAGGACGACATCGTGTGCGTAGGAGAAGATGGTGGCTGCGATGACGATGACGGCAGATGTGCCGATGGCGCTGTGGCATACGACGACGAGGAGGGCGGAATGTAAGCCGACTGTCCAGCTTGAGGCGGGCTGTACCCTCCTCCGATATTCGTTTCCAGACCACCATATGCATCTTCCGTGCCCCCTCCGTCGCCAGCGTACGCCAGGCTGGCTTCTCCTGTATCGCCTGCATCGCCTTCGTTGTTGAGCCGAGCGAAGCGCGCCGTGATCTCTGCGAGCTGTTCGTCCGCCGATGTCGATGTCGATGTCGATGTCGACGAAGGTGGATGTGGGGAGACGGTCGATGGGCCGGCAGAAAGAAAGCCCGGGGCATGTGGCGACGATACCTGTGCGGATGCTGCTGGCAATGAAGATCTCGCCGCTGCACTGCTACTGTGTCCCGCCGCACTGCTGTTCCATGTCTGCTGTGCGTTCGGAGACAAAGCTGACGAGGCTGGCGCCGCCACCGATGCGCTGTTTGCGTTCGCTGCCGACCCAGACGCCACGGGCTCCTCCGCCTCTAGCGTGTACGGTGGTGGAGGTTCCTGCTCGCCGCCTTCGTCTTCTTGCGTTTTGAGCCATTCGTTGTAGCTGCAAGGGAAACAACGTCAGTACAGTTGCACCATCAATCGATAGCATAAAATTGGACAAAGGGCGACGTTGTGGCCAAATTGAGTGCGCGACACGATGTTGCGGTCGAAGCGAGCAAGTCGAGTCGAAAGTAGAATGAACGCGCACCTCTGCTGTGATCCCTGCATTTTCGCGTCTGCCATCCCTCTCCTTAGCTCTAGTCTTCTCTGTGAGTTCCTGTGTGCGTTGCTTTGTGCGTTTTTTGGCGTTTCGGATCCTCGTGGAGAGCGGTGTTCGTTCGCCGCCACCTAGGTTGTCTTAAGTCCTCTCCAATTTGCGGTCGGGGTGCTTCTTAAGGCGTGAATAGTACGCAACAGCAGCGTTGAGACGCCCAAGAGATGTAGATGTGTATCGAGTCGGGTGTAGCACTTGACAGAGACAAGTTGGTGGAGACGAACGTAAGAGGCAAGATGCGGAATCGGTCAGGGACCGACCTAGGCAGGGGCGGTGCCTGATGGACAGCCACTGATGGCTGTTTTAGCTGTCTATTTCCTCCGTTCGTGTTAGCGACTCGAATCTGTTGACCGCGTCAAGGTCGGTGCACTCGCTAGTGGCGTATGACCTCAACGCTCAGCGTCATGATATTTCATACACTAGTTGTGTTGACTCAGTGACAAGTGGTAGTTGGCAGTTGCGTCAGACGAAGCGTGTCATGATGACCGACGGTGTGCCGCCTACAGTTTGTGTGTAAGGGACACTGCTCCTTCCTTCAGCGCCGTCGTCCAGCTTGACCACCAGCTGTACATTACACGAGCAGAAAGCTGTGTATTGCGTATCAAACATGAAAAGACATATGTACACGTGGATATACAGACGAAGTGATACATATCTCGACTGACGCGCCACAGGTAATCTTACGCACGAATATTCATGTTCAAGCTTCTGTCTCGCCGATGGTGTAAAACTCAGAACTGAGTATCACCCGTCCTTCAATTCCTCCTATGGCGCTATCAATCTTTCTGCAGCTCGTGTGCCTTCGGGTCTGTCAAATTGTTGTGCGACTAGGACAATGCTCAGCATCCATCGGTACTATTCTTATACTCGGAGTTAGACGTACTTCAGCTTGCGCGTGCTTAGAGAGCATCTCGATGTCGAGGTTGATGGGATTGGCATCGCGATGTACAGTGGTTTCCACATGAACGTGTGGACCACCATGCGCCGCCGTACCGGACGAAGGTTGCCATACCGTGCTGCCGGTTTGAGTAGGCATGAAAACGCCTCCGCCCTCACCGCGAATGTCGATACGCGCATTGAGTGTCGCCAGCGCACAGTTTGAATACCTAGGAGAGGATCAATTGAGAGGTCGCAGGCTCCTTGGTAAGCGCTGGACGTACAGCTTGCTGAGAACCAGAAAGCTACATTGTAATGATGAGACTTTGCAGGTTCGGTAGCGGACGACTTACAATGCATAGTGTACAGTGTCGGGAGAGATGATGAAGGCCGCAAGTTCCGCCACCGCCGTGATCGTAGTAATAAGCCCTGTTTCCACTGTCACTAGAAGTACCTTGGAGAGCATCGTCCGAGTACGAGCTGCTGGGGACTTTTGTCTATGTAGACAAAGCTGTGGTATCGACCAGTGAGCGGTAAATCACACAGTGAGACTCCGTGTGAACGTACATAGATACTGAGGGCGGCAGTAATCGTCGCATCGCACAGAGAGGCACCACCTAGCCAGATCTAATCAAGAACGAGGATTCGGTTCAGTTACGTTCTGCGAGAAATAAGTGTAGGACATGCCGAAACCTCGGGCTTCAGGTTGATGATATGCGTCGCGCCAACATGAGGGCTCCGAAGGCCCGTAATTGCGGCACCGACCAGCGAAGTGATTGACATCTGCAAGGATGTGGCCTTTCTGCGATAACGAATTTGGGGAAGCACCTACCCCAGCAATGATTACGGGAATCACCCAGGTTTTCTGGAGCTTGAGAATCCGCCAGGCGTAGAAAAGCTGAACAGAGCCAGAGACTGGGTTGTCGGGTCACGATACATACGAGTGTCGGAAAAAGAAGGCTAACCAATGCTAGTGAACAGCGGAAGAGGTGTGAGCGACCAATGAAGAGGACTGATGTTGGGATCGTTGTTGATCAGGACATGCCAGGTGAGCGCAGCAACGAAGAAAGCTACAACACAATTCCAGAAGAGGAGCCAGTGTACTGTGGTGGAAGACGGTCATGACGGCGGATGAAAATCAGAGCGAGACGCAGTCAACGTACCAAAGCCGCGCAGCAGACGTGGGTCTCCGGGAAAGTTCTCATAGTACCTGGCTGATAGAACGCTGTTGGACACTTGCATGTGCTGGGGTAGAGTGTGCCTCTTGACATACCTGTCTGGGCAAAGAACCAGCCCAGTAGCAGGAACGCTGCGAGGCCGCCCACGAGCTTGTCGAGAGGCGACGAGAGCACATCAGCGATACGAATTCTGTCATATCATGAGAAACCCACGAAGGATCCTTTACTATAAATTGTCAGTGGGAAGATTCAAGCGAATAGAACGCTACGCTCACTTCAAATCAACGGAGTTGGTCATTGACGCGACTCGGTCTCGAGAAGAGATACTGTTGGTGATCTGGCTAACCGACGAGAAGTAGGCGGACAAAAAAATTCCTATGTATTTGTGTACACCTAAATGTGCTCTCGGGTAACTCGTTAGTATACATCGGACACACTGCGAGGAGTGGGAACAGGGGCAAAACAAGAGAGATATTAGAGACAAGCGTCCATCAGACGTTCTTGCAACGCTCCTGATTGGTGGAATGAAAGTGGGGCGAAGAAATCAGGGAGAGAACAAGGACTCCGGAGTGAAAATGTATTGTTCGTCAGGAAAAACGAACATCGCCGGCTCGTCGTTCATAGTCATCCGTGTCTTGATCGATGATCTTTTGATAACCGTTTCGAACTCCGCTTACTACCGTGATTAATTCCCACGTAGCTCGCGTTCTGTGCACTTGGTGGATCCCAACGCACACGAACTAGCGACCTTCGCGGTGATAGAAATCAACTGGTCAACACCATACACCCTGAGTGCGTACCGGTAGATCTTGAGCCAAAACTCCGAGGGCCAATCACGAGATCTCCTCATCATTCTTCATCGATTGCCAACTCGTACTAGTACTACTCTGACTCTCACCGACTTGATTATCTTCCAGATGTTCGGCTCGACATCACAAGTATGCATTCAACTTGAGCCCGCGCCAGAAGTGACCGGCAGGAAATATCCATACTACCGTCAGTCCTTCTGGGACTCACGCTGGACTCACAACAAGTGACAGCCACTCTGAACGTTCATGGCTCCACGTGGGTTTATTGTAGTAAGCGACGATCTCGAATGCGCACGTATGGAGACTGGTTCTAGAACGACAGAGAAGACACGCCAAGCAGTTCGGAAACTTGGAGCGGGGTTGGAACAACTGGACAAACTATCGGCAGTAGACAAAGTTCCACAATAACAATATAGTGCACACAGTATAATCCATCACGGCTCTGAGGGCATGAACCGATGAAAGGGGTCGAAGTAGAGTAGCAGGGAGATCCCGTACCATTACTCACAAAGGAGCCGTCTCATTTTATATATACAAGGTTCACAACTCATACACAGACGAGCATTCCTCCCCAGTATGAAGCAATCTCAGGCGATATGGCGACGATCCAGACATAGTAAACAGGGCTGCAGCGTATTGTGAAGTGAGACCCAAGCCCATTGTGAAGTGAGACCCGAACCTACGGAGGTGCAGACATCCGGACTCTTGAGGAAGTGATTAGAGTACGCTAATCAGAACCTTACCTCTGATGAATGATGCTTCTGTGACAGAAGCCGTCAAGGCGAAGTTTGCCGATTTGTACACCCGTAGCCGCTGGCCCGTCTGTCCATCTGAGAAGATGTATGGCGTTGCTCCAAAATGACCCAGACAGAAGCGGGTATCCGCTCTCAAGACCAACTGGATTTGCCTAACTGCTGATCGTGATTGAACGCCGAGGAAGGTTTTGACCAGGTTTCGTTGTTGGTGGGACTCACGTGATTGTTTGCTCGTGTTTAATGGCAAATTTCCCACTTCACGGAAACCACGATGGCCCCACCATCAATCGAAGGACAGATGGACACATGGCGGCATTGTGTGTGTCGCAAATTTCTCACCCGATATTACAGGACTCCCTGTGTAGATGATAAGACTCGTACTCCCACGACAACCTCGGCAATCTTTAGTAGAACTTCCACCTCCTGAAGGTACACCCGGATTTTCTCTCACAGACATAAAAGCGGAAACCAGCACGTCTCTTCGCAGCTCTCAAATTGTCATGCCCTTCGTCACAGCTGATCAGGTTCACAATCAAGCCTTTGACTTCATCATCGTCGGTGTGTTTCCCGTCTTTGTCAACTCTTCGTGTCCTAAATACGTTTCTTCAGGTGGCGGCGTGAGTATCGCACCCCTCAACGCTGCTCCGTACCTCTGACTGTCCCATGCTCATAGACGGCCGGTCTTTTGGTCGCGCAACGCCTGTCCGATGACGAGAACACGTCCGTCCTTGTCCTCGATGCCGGGAACGCGAACCTCGAGGACCCACTGATCAGTACGCACAATTGGCCCATCATCTACTAACGACGAACAACTGAGGTTTTCCTCCAGTGCGCCCGGCTCAATTTGGATTCACGTTCATGCAACCCAAATACGACTGGGCGTTCAAGACCGTATGTCATGCTTAGTCGATCGTCCTTCCGTCACGCTGACCATCGCTCTAGGTACCTCAAGAGTTCTGCTTCAACAAGGAGATTTTCTGGCCTCGGTGAGCTGAGCGAGCAATTGTCATTCGCTCCGCGTCCAATCGGTTCACAGCGGCAAGAGCCTAGGCGGTAGCTCTGCGATGAACTTCTCATGCTGGTCGATACCCGCCGCAGAGGATATCAATGGTGAATCTTGCCTTAACTCCCATATTCCCGCTCTCATGTACATGTGCTTCAGCCTGGGAGTCCCTCGGCAACGAGAAGTGGAACTTCGCGAACTACAAGAAAATGATCGACGGTCTTGCATCGTAAGTTTGCTGTACCAAAGCCCGGAGCTCTGACTGACTGCTTCGCGAAGATACACCCCAAATGTTCCCGAATGCGAGAACAACAAGTATGAGCCCGCGCTCAGGGCAAGCTGGGCTGAGCCCATTGGAACGGGTAGCTCTATTCTTGTTCATGGAGTTCTGACAATGTGCTTGACTGCATCGTAGGACCTCTCAAGGTTGCCCAACCAAAACGCGTCCTTGACATGCAAGTCAAGTTCCAAGAGGTATCCTCACAATTTTTGTTGGATTTTCGGGGTTAAGGACGAAAAGGGGTGGAACAAGGTAAAGCTTGCAATCGCGCTGTTCGGTTAGGAAGACTCGCGTTAGAGCAAGCAGATGCTCTACCGACGAGGATTCATTGTGCTTATATACTGTACATACTGTGTATCTAGAAAGTTCTACAAAGTACTGAAAAACGGGTGAGTAAGACAAGAGTCAGCGAAGCCGATGTGCGGCTGACTAAACACGTGAGATAGAATCCTCGCGAAAGGACTCGGCACAGGTGAGCTGCATCCGGACCGAATCTCAACACTCCCCCTCAGCGAGACGTGCGAGTCCTACAAACCAAACTCCCCCTGAACCGAAAATCTCCGTCGCCTCTATAGCTGATGCACGTCAGGCGTTCTCATAACGTCACGGCACCCAACTAGCCCAGAACGACACCTGTGAAAGTCGCATCGAAGTGTCCACAAAATGGAATCTAATCTAATCAAAAAGTGTCCGATAATTGAAAGAGTCCGTGAAGGCGAAGATGAGTTTAAAACTCAATGGGAACGTGGTGGGGATTGATGTCATCTTCAACATCGGAGTCGGGGGCACTGAGGCCTAAGCTGAAGAAGCCGAAGTCTTCTTCTTCCGCAACAAGTGCATGATCACCAGTAGAACTGGGACAGACACGGGCAATGTGTCCAGTACCACCACAGCGGTGACATTTGACACCAGACCAAGCGGGATTGGATGATGGCGGCGCATCACGCGGCTTATGTGATGAATATGAGCGCGGGTTGCGGGCTACAAGAGCTGTAGCGGCATCGGGATCTGTGACCGGCTCTGAGTGACCTTTGTTACGGCGTCGTGATTCCATCAGGATGGCGGCCGAGGTCTTGCCGGGGTTCTTGAGTAGGCTCTCATCAAGGGCCATAGATGAGATCCAGGAGTCCCAGGTGTCGGGCAAGGATGTGAGGAAAGCCAGGGATATGACTCTGTTATCCAAAGGGTACCCAAAGGTGCGGAGCTCTTCCGAGCTGGTCTTCATGCCACGAAGGTGAATCTCCATGTCATCACCATCATTGGCTCGGACAGAGAACAGGTTCCGTATGGCAAGGATGATTCCAATACCACCTTCACTCTGGTAATTGTCCTTGAGTGTAGTCCAGGCTTCCAGGGCAGTTGTCGCATTGTGAACATCGACAATGATGTGGGGCGCGACGCGGAGACGGATTTGCGTCAGGGCTCGGCGATCAGCAGTTGACCACGCGGCGTCGGAGCCTGTAGCGCCGTCCTTGATATGACCGTCAAGCTGGAGCTCATTGAGAATGTCCTGCATCTGGATGACCCAGGTAGCATAGTTCTCTACTCCTATGAGGGCTTCAATAGTGACACGGTATGGCTGCAAAGTGGACATGACTAGCCGGGTTATCGGTGGCGTGAACCGAGATCTGCTTGTGTTGGATTTTCGGGGTTAAGGACGAAAAGGGGTGGAACAAGGTAAAGCTTGCAATCGCGCTGTTCGGTTAGGAAGACTCGCGTTAGAGCAAGCAGATGCTCTACCGACGAGGATTCATTGTGCTTATATACTGTACATACTGTGTATCTAGAAAGTTCTACAAAGTACTGAAAAACGGGTGAGTAAGACAAGAGTCAGCGAAGCCGATGTGCGGCTGACTAAACACGTGAGATAGAATCCTCGCGAAAGGACTCGGCACAGGTGAGCTGCATCCGGACCGAATCTCAACAATTTTGTTGTTCGCACAGGAAAGTAACGTGTCTAGACCTACAGAAACATGGGAATCCCCATTGCACCAGCACCGGTCGGTGTTCTCCTCTTCCTTCTTATCCCGGCTGACAGAATGTGTCTTGCAGAACGATGGTAATGTGAGTACATAGGTCACATACGGCCGGCAATGACTGAACATTCACTCAGCCTACGGGTCGCTACCTCTGTGCGACGCTTCTTGACCCGAAAACAAACGAGCGGTCATATTCCACGAATGTGCGTGCTCGTTTGAGCGTGCATGCGTTCACTCTGAAATGTACTTCAGGCGTTCCTGCTTCCGCACATCTCGCGGCCCAATCTCAATGTCTTGATGAACGCGTATGTTCGCCGGGTTAACACCACAGGTCTCGACGACCTGACTGCCCAGGCTGTCGAGTTCTCATGCGGGGAAGATATTTTCATAGCTCGAGTAGCGAGAGAGGTCATACTCTGTGCTGGGTAAGGCTTCTGGACATACGTGTTTTCCTTCGTTCGGCTCATGTTGATTACAGCGCTCTGAAATCCCCTCAAATTCTAGAACTTTCTGGCATCGGTCGGCCGGACGTGTTATCCAAAATTGGCATTCCCGTCAAGCTAGCGCTGGACGGCGTTGGTCGGAACCTTCAAGAGCATACCCTCTTGGGTGTGGCCTTTGGTGAGCGCCAAATGGCTAACGCACGGACAATCTGACCATTACTAGAACTCAAGGACGATGTCTGCGAGGAAACCCTGAATATGATTCAGGATCCCGTCGTCCTGGCAAAGCACATTGAGTTATTGTACGTGAACTACCCTTCCGCCAGTCATCTGAGAAAAATGACTGACGTATTGCGTGGCATAGCAAACAAGAACAAGGCTTATTTATGACGACTGTCACCGGTTTTGCGTATCTCCCTCTATCGACTATATCGCCACGATCCGATAAACTCCTCGACAAAGAGCGTACAAAGATTGCTTCTGAGAAGGCGGCTTATCCACCTGGCCTCGAGGAGCAATACAAACTGATGCTTGACAAAATTAATAAGGGCCTTGGCTTGAGCGAGATCATTGCGTACCAAGGCTTCCTGTCCGCACCAAGTACGCGTGTCTCACGATACTATCGTGACCAGCTATCTGACGGGATCCGCTCCAGATCCACCGGCTCCTGGCAAGAAGTACGCTACCCTGGTTGCTGCCACGAACTACAATTTCTCTCGGGGCACAGTCCACTCCAGGACAAGCGATCCCAAGGATGACCCCGCCATCGATCCGCATTACTTCGAACACGACATCGGTGAGTTTCTACCCATTCTGTGGCTCACACTGGTTGATGCAGTGCTGTAGATCTCTATGCGAACGTTGACCAGATCAAATACATCCGGAGGATCGCGAGAACCGCGCCGTTCAAAGACTTGATCGGTATGCTCTCACGTATGACTCTGTCGCGTATTGTCTCACAAGTGTCTCATAGAATCCCCCGAGCACTCGGAGCTGAATCCGGGACCTGACGTCCAGTCGGACGACGATCTCATCGCCTGGGTCAAAGCAAATATCGGAACAACATTCCGTCCGTTATACTTCGTTCGTGTTTGGCACCAGACCAGCTGGCTGACATGTGGTTAGATACTGTCGGGTCGCTTTCCATGCTCCCCAGGGATAAGAACGGTGTCGTTGACTCGAACCTCAAGGTTTCTCTGCTAGGCAACCGCTACAACTATGTCAGTCTAACGAAGCCACAGGTATACGGTACGACCAACATCCGAGTGGCCGATCTCTCAATTGTGCCTCTTCACTTCATTGGACATTCTGTCGGTAAGTCCCTCGCATTCGCGTAGATGAACGTTGTTCTCACGAATGATCATTAGCAACTGCCTTTGCTGTTGGTGCATTTGGTGGGTGATCTTCGACGGTCCGAAAGTACCTCTCGCTGAACAAATCTCACTAGCCGCTGCGATTATCAAAGGCGAGTTGTAGGTGTGGTTACGTACACAAGGCAAACGTCTGAGGCCGTACGATGGTCGAATATACCCTCATTTAACATCTCACGAGTATGCTCGGTGCGCCCGCTTGGAACGAGACACCGACTAGACGGCGGTGTGACGCGACTGTCTGCAATTTGAGCGCATAGACCGATTCACGATTAGCACTGACGATTACACGTGGACGACAGTCCGGCTTGTGGACGTGTGAATATGCACTAATGAATGCTGTCGCGCGACTCTGTGTCTTCATAGACTGCTGCGGTAGTTTCTCGAGTCAAGCGACAAGCTCCTGGCGCGTCAATCGCGTCATTTCCTCGTCCTTGCTTGTGTATCCGTCTGCCCACGCTGCGAGCTTCAACAGTATTCGCCCAAAGCTCCTGCCTCCTTACCTCATAGCCGCAACCTGTAGCTAGGCATTCCTTTTGCTCACTCGAACTTCGCATCGATGCCAATCGTTCTCTCCATCGACTGTGTTCAAGATGTACGTAAGATGCCGACTCACTGAGGGAGAGGTACGTATACTGCGCCAGTGAGAGCCCTAGAGTCTAGGTTCCAGAATCCAGATAGGAAAATTTCAAAAAGGATCGTCACTCGAAGCACGAAAAAACGAAGAGAAGGATTGGCAAATGCATGTCGGTAACAGGAATCGAACCTGTGGCTCTTCGGAGCCGAATGACTTCCACAACGAAGTGATTTAACCCCTAATCGATACCGACTTGTTGTGGTTGCTCATTCCAACGTTTACATCGGCTCGCCTAAAAAAGATCGCGGGTATGCGGGGGGGAAGCGCAGAGTGCGCGGGTAAGAGACGGATGGTGGGGCGAGTACCCCAATTTTCGTCTTTTACATCCTCCCGAGTGCAATCTGAGGAGAGGAAGGGAGCTCGGGACGTAAGACGAGATTCCAAACCTGTCAGCCTTACTTGCTAGAAGATTCTGAACCGAAGGGCTAAGAGTCCAATCCGAAGTGTCACTAAGAGTTCAATCCGAAGTGCTAAGAGTTACAGTCCAAACCGAGGCGCTAAGAGCGTTTAGATTGAGGCTATGAACGTTACTATTCTAAACCCGCCTGTGCTGCTAAAGGGCAGCCCTCGACGAACCAAGTATGAGAGAAAATATATACTTTGAACGACGTTCAAATTGGAGCGGCTGTCAGTGTCACCTCGCTGTCAGTGTCAATGACGCAGAGTAAAGGTTGGTTATTGACACCTGTTTGGCGCCCACGTTTCCGTGTGTTCCTTTCCTCTTTACCGTCACGACGACGACGGGGCGGTTGCCGTGCCACTGCTCCGACTCGCTTTTGCCTGGGACCATACGCATTCGTGCCCAAAAGAGAGACGATTGAACAGCGCCGAACGGGACAGGCAAAAGACCAACCGATCGAGAAGGACCTGGGAAGGACCGGACTTGCAGCCTCTTATCACGACCATCCACAAAACCCGCCCTTGACTTACGTTTACGACGTGCGTTCCATCTCGACCTCGTCTCTCCCTCTAGCTGATTTTGTTTGCAGACTACCGCCTTCCATACCGACTTGCATTGCCTTGCCATACCGACCGATTTCCATCCCGCCATACCGCCACGACGCAAAATTCTCCCAGAACCAACGCGCAAAACAATCCACGCCACTTCAAACTTCACAGCGAGACATCCAAATCCACACCCACGTCCATACCCCCCGACCCGATTCCAAGCCGAACGAACGACTTTCCTTTCCGCCACTCCATTCTCTTTTTCTTACATCTGACAGACGTACAGCATACTGGCAAGGTGCGTACCGAATTGCCCAAGACGAGGGACACGAGTTTATCGTTTGCTCTAGCACGATGTCCACACGACGCCCCGCAGCATCCACGTCAACGCACAACAAAACACGCCCGTTATCCGCCATCTACGTCGGGCCCACTCCGAGCGGGAGCGCGGTGAATCTCTCGACGATGAAGGAAGACTACGACCGACCGAATCCCAAATCGCCGCGCCCCATCCGGCCGAAACCGCGCACCCTGCATTCGCACTCGCATTCCCTGTCGTTCAGCACGTCGTCAAGCAGTATTCCTGATTTGCCCGAGCCGCCTGATTATCCGACGATGGAGGATAGTCCGTCGAGTTCGAGTTTTTACTCTCCGCAAACGATTCCGCAAACGCCGGACCGGTCAGGGTACGAGCGCGAGCCGCCGCCGAGCCCTGTGAGCAGTGGGTTGCCGAGCCCGCCTGCGACGGCGAGCAGTGCGAGCGGGAGTGGGAGGGGCACGTTGTTGACGGAGGAGAACTTGGAGCGGTTGGGCGAGGAAGGGAGTGGGAGTATGCGGAGGATCGTCAACACCGCCACCACGCCTAACAACAAGGAGAGCGATGAGGATGAAGACACTACAGCGAGGTTCCGAGGGGGAGGGGAGCTGCTGCAGAGGGCGAAGAGCCTGGCTGCGAGGAACCGGGAGACGCTGGAGAAGATCTCGAGGCTGGGGACGCCGTCGCCCAAGCCGCGGGTCTTGACTCGGCAGGAGTCGGGTAGCGAGACCGAGAGGGACGATGAGGACGACCATCATCCGAAGAGACCGGAGCTGGGGCGGTCGGTGACGGCGAGACCTAGGCCGACGACGCCGAACACGAGCAGGAGGCGGGAGAGGCTGGTCAGCGCGCCGACGAGCCCGGAGAAGGCCCAGGTGCACAGCCCGCGGAAGCGCACGAGTTTGGCGTTTGCGGATGAGTTGGGCGGCAGTGTGAGGGGGATGGGGAGGGATAGTGTGGGTGCGGCGTTGGCGGCTGTGGCGTCTTCGCGCATGGGAGGGGGGACGGGGAAGAGGAGGGGGGCGTTGCCCAGTGAGTGGGGTGGCGGGAGTGGGGGAGGAGGAGGGAGTGGGGGAGGAGGGAGTGTGAGGAGCGGGGAGGGGAGTGCGCGGAGTGGGGAGTCGTCCAGGAGTGGGGGAGCAGGACGGAGCGCGTTGGGAGAGTCCTCTAGCCGATCAGGCGAGTCATCCAGCCGATCAGGCGAGTCGGCCAGTCGCTCGAGGCGGAGCAGCATATCATTCGAGGAAGAGGAGGACGATATTGATTTTATGCCACCGAGCCATTCGAACACGATGCGGGGGCATCAGCGGTGGATGAGCATGAGCGAGGATCTCAGGGGGCTGGAGAGGAAGGAGAGCGTCATGGTCCTCGGCCGGGAGAGCGTCCTGGGGCGGAGGGAGTCTCTCAGTCGGGCGTCGGGGAGACGCTCGGTCATGGACGATAGAGATCATCCTGATCCTGACGAGGAGGAGCGGGAGTGGCGCGGCACGCTGTATGGCGGGCGGGAGCAGGCGGTGAGGGGCGGGAGCGCGGAGAGTGCGTTGACGGTGGGAGCAGGGAGGAGTTTGGTCGGGGAGGGGTTGAGGGCTGCGGGCTTGGGTGGGGGTGGGGCTGGGGCTGGGCGAGGTGTGGTTGTTCCGTTACTCTATTGATCACTCACTGATACAAGCAGAGTACCGAACTCGGGCAGGGACGATCGTCGGGCCGCGGGCGGCTACGAGCATGGAGCACCGTGATATCAAGCGCAGCAAGAGTGTCTGGGCGTTGGGCGGGGAGGAGAGGGGGGTCGACCGGCAGAGGGCGCAGAGCTCGCTGAGCCGGTATGATGGCGAGAACTATGCGTCCCCCTCTGCGGCGTCTGACCGGACGGCGATCTTGCTCCGGGAGGCCCTCACCTCGTTCGAGGCTTCCCTAGCCAAAGCTGGTGCCGGGGGTGGGATGGAGAAGGGCGCAAGGGAGGTGGTGGGCGCAGTGGAGCGCGTGCAGGGTGTGATGCGCGCGGGGAACGCGAGGGCGCTGGAGGAGCAGATCCGTGGAGAGGTGGAGGGGACGAGTACCGAGGCGGCGGCGATTTGGAGGAAGGTGGGCGGGGATTATAGGGAGGGGGTGAGGGCGGGTGAGGAGCTTGTTAGGGCTGTCACGGGGTTCTTGTTGGGGGTGGGCAAGGTTGTTAGGGAGAGGGAGGAGAGGGGGGATGGTGAGTACTTTGTTCTCTGCGTTCATTTGAGGTGACTGACGAAGCATTGGTAGACGCGTATCACGGGCGGAGCATTAGCCTGGATGCGGACGAGGCACGGTTCAAACGCGCAGCGTCGAGGTCGCGGTTGAGGGAGGAGAGTACGGCGAATAGGTTGTCGAGGGAGTATCAGACGCCCAGTCGGCTGAGTGGGGGGAGGGAGAGGGAGCGGGATACGCCGAGTCGGCTGTCTGGGGGACGAGACAGGGAGAGGGATACGCCGAGTCGATTGAGTGGAGGGAGAGATAGGGAGAGGGATACGCCCAGCAGGCTCTCCGGGGGACGGGAGAGGATCACACCGAGTCGGTACGACTCGCCTGCTGCGCGGAACCTTACCCTGGACCGGGATCGGTATGATTCGCCTTCTGCACGCAATCTCGCTCTTGATCACGATCGCTACGACTCTCCGGCCCCGCGCAACGTCACTCTTGATCGCTACGACTCGCCGGCCACACGCAACCTCCCCTTGGAACGAGACAGATACGACTCGCCCGCCACGCGGTATGAGAGTCCTGCGGCGCGGTTGGAGCGGTATGATCCTGTCCCTGTGCGGCCGCGCACGTCAACTGGCATGGGGATGGCGACGTTTGATAGTGGGGAAACACTGAGGGCGGGCGGGGAGGTGGAGGTGGAGAGTCCGACGCCGTTGAGTAGGGGCGGTGGGAGAGCGAGGGAGTCGTTGGATGGGAGGTCGGATGGCTCGGGCAGGCGGGCGAGGGAGTCGCTCGATGGTGTGGTGAGACCCAGGGAGTCGCTGGATGGGCGACCCAGAGAATCGTTGGACGGACGACCAAGAGAATCCCTGGACGGCCGACCCAGGGATTCTCCTCTCGCACGCGAACGGCACCAGACCCTCCCGCCCATAACCATCCCGACCCCGCCTAAACCTCTTCCTACTCTGCCTTCCGAGCAACCGCAACAGGCGGATAGGAACGGGACGACGGGGCGCCGCCGGACGCTGACGTCGATATTCAACCTCAAGAGCCCGAATGCGACTACGGCGGTGACGACGGAGGTTATAGGGAGGGGGGAGGTTGGGAGGGGGGAGGTGGAGGGTGAGGCGGTGAGGAGGGCGAGGACTGTCAGTACCGGGGAGGGAAGGTCGCCGATTGTGCGGACGCCGATTGTTCCTAAGATGCCAGAGGGGATGTCCACGCGGCCGGAGGCGGTGTCTAGGGTGTCGTCGAGCTCGTCGCATGCGAAGAGCCCGAGCACGCCGAATACGGGGAGCGAGACGGAGAGGCCGAGGCCGAGGAGTGGGAGTGTGAGGCATCCGGGCGCGGGTGGGGGGATGGGTGGTGAGTGTTTGGTGATGCTTTGATCCTATCTTGCTTGCTGCTTTTTCTCTGCTGTTGTCTTCCTTTCATACCCTTCCCTTGTCTTCCTCCTCTTCGTTGTTCTCGTCATCCTGCTCACTCTTTCTCCAGGCCACGCCGCAGACCGCGCAGCTGTTGTCGGGCGCGTGCCGTCTCTCACTGTGGGGCGCAAGTCTCTTGGTACCGGTACCATGACTGCTGGTGCCGGTACTGCGACGGTGGGGAGGGCACAGGGGAAGAGGGAGCGCAGAAGGACTATTGTCGATATCTGGCCGCCGGCGCAGGGGAAGTGAGCGTGTGGTGGTGGTGGGGCTACGATGCTTCTGGCGGCACGCAAAAGGCGGGCGTTGTGATGAATACTCTCTCTTTTTTCCCTTGTTTTTCCGATGTTGCTACCTTTTTGATGCCTTATTGTTATTACGAACGTGTGCCGATTCTTGCAATATATGTTCTTTTATGTGTATGTATGTATGTACGCCTCCGAGTTGTCCTGCGTGGAAAGATCTCCGACTCCGTACTTGGAGCACGGAGTGCAATCGATGCAAAGCGGGGTATAGCACCATTGAATCAATACAAGACAAGTCGGTATCGATTAGGGGTTAAATCACTTCGTTGTGGAAGTTGTTCAACTCCGAAGAGCCACAGGTTCGATTCCTGTTACCGACATACGCACGTGTTTCGCTTATTTTTCGTGCTACGAGTAAAGATTCTTTTTGCCTATCTGGAATTTGATTGTGCAATGTAGGGCCGTGGCCCGTGGGGTAAACCTCCCGAGGCGGTATCATACCTGTTTGGTACCGACCTTTTGGTGGTAATACTGTAAAAAAACTCTCTGCTATTTCACTTGGCCTTTTCGCTATCCCACTTTCATTTTTTCAATCTCACTTCGCATGATTCACACTCACTTTGCAATATGTCGCCGCACTTTGACCTTCTTATCTCCCACTTTGCGTTGTTTGTCCCACTTTCTGGACGCCGTGACCTGACAGTGGTGCATTGGTGGCGCAGCTTCTATCCCGAGCTTAGCGGATTGGCGCGATGTCCCAAATA
Source organism: Strobilurus stephanocystis (assembly GCA_019915075.1). Taxonomy (NCBI): domain Eukaryota; kingdom Fungi; phylum Basidiomycota; class Agaricomycetes; order Agaricales; family Physalacriaceae; genus Strobilurus; species Strobilurus stephanocystis. The sequence continues at coordinate 141,286 of JAHLMI010000011.1, forward strand.
GGTACTGTCGGGGAATACCTCGGCCTGCGGGTCCTTCCGGAAAGTGATCGAGACATGTTGCCGTATGTCTTCACTGTCTTCTTGCCTTCAAGAGCTCATCTGGCGCCTCACGGGCAGGCGGACTTACTTGCGCTCTTCAACATTCGAGCTGTACTCCGACCTTAGACATGGGACACCCATATGCCTATGCCGCTGTTCGTTCTATCTCATCGCGCGATATTTCCGACTTTTTGACCTTCAACCGTGTCCGCCTCCTCGTCGACCATGCCATGCGACGTTAATCATCTCCAGGCCGTGTCATGTCTCGTTGGAACTGGCGAGCTCGTTCGCATCACCGGTGGTCCACCAATATACCTCATTCAACCTCCTACAACAAAGACGGCGCCATCGACGCGTGCATCCGCGTCTTTGCCAGACAGCGGCCTGAGCGAGAGCTTGACCCAATTGAAGGTGTGTATATAGTCTCAATGAGACCATTCTTTGCGGGTTGCGTAGTACGTCACGCTGTTTCACTACCCGCTCTCATTCAGCCTGAAGCTCATTCACTCCTAGCAGGCCGCCAAACGCTTGAACAATGCTATCATCAACGATAGGTACAGAACGCGTGTCTGCTATGTTTGACTTCCCAAACGAACGGTCTCATCTCACAGTGAAGCAGGCAAGTAATGGACAGACTGACTTCACTCTCCATGTGTGTCTACGGACGGCTACTGATATACCCCGTACTCAGAACTTTTGCGGGCCAGAATCATCCGTGGCGACGCAAAGCTGCTGATCCGTAGAACAGTCGTCACCATTTCTTCGCTGTGCAAGATGTTCGATCGCCTACTCGACCACGAGGCGCGGCCGCAGGACGCTTACGAGTCGACAACATAGCCGCTGCCAAAGAAGTCGCCCAGTAGACCGATGTGTAGACTGCCATGTCAAGGTGTGTTTATCTCATATCAGGTTACGTTCTCTTCTCCATTCTTCGGCGGTCTGCACATTCAGTCGTCATTGATGTCAACGGCAAGGCGACCTTGACCTCGCCTCCATCGATGGCGCTTGGCTGCGAAGAGCGTGTCGGCTTTCTTTGACCTCATTCTATGCATTTATTGAGAGTCAACATTTGGCGATAGGTACTTACCTCACAGCTTGACAATAACGAACGAATTTTCCGCTCAGCACGTTCTTCCGCTGTTTCCAACACCAACCGATCACTACTTTGTGGCCCCAATCCTCGACGCAACGTTGGCTATGGACGCGTTCATTCAGAACATTAATACCACACAATTGAACGCTACATACTCACAATCTTGGTATTCTAGGTCTACCCGTCGACTAATGACATCCACCACGCTCTAGTACTGGCTGTGATGACCATGATTAGCACGAACACGGGCATGAGCAGCTGCACGAGCACGACCACAGACGGAAGGTGCACTATCGATTTGATTGGGTCTGCCACTGAGGTATCGAGATTCACAGACCGCTGACCGCTCGTCGTCGACGGGACTCCTGAAAGCCGTACCCTCCCGGTCACACTGACGATAAACAGCCTTAAACAGCCCCACCGTTCCGGATAGCTCTACCTACTATCTGCGTCCGCATCTGCCTCTTCCTCATCGCTCAATTCTTCTCCATGTAGCTGTAGACCCTCTGCTCGTCAATATGATTGTCTACTGTAGTTCGGAGGGCAATGGCTCTGCTTCCTCAGAGGAGGGACAGCATCTGCGTATGTTCTCCCTTACCGTTCCCCTTGCACATGTCACACAATTGAGACAATCCCCGATGTTAACTGATTATGTGGCGTGAGTCGCGTGACTGACCACAAGTGAGACTGGTCCAATCAAAGACTTGGACCGACGAGAGTGGGAATCCAGCCGCCCAAGTGCGATAAGATTCCGGAAGTGAAATTTTGTTCCGAAAAGTGAGTTGACCACCGAGAAAGTGTGTTGGACAATGATCTGTGGCGCTCCCAGCCAAAAAAGTGAGTAGTGAGATGAAATTGGATTATTTTACAGTATATCGCCAATACTGACCTCGCCTCCCCGCCAGGTTTGGAACCGGTTTGAAACCTGTTGGGAACCAGCACGTGACGAGCTCACGTGATGCCGCCGCGCGCCTCCCGCCGCCAGTCCCGCCGTGGTCTAGCAGCCAGAACCTGTCTCCAAAAGCTTTGTTTCATAATTTCATGCTCTGGCAGTGGCTCTGAAAGCTGTCACAGTGGTTCTTGTATCTATTTGTACCCTTTATAGGTCCTCTACACCATATTTTGCGCCACATACGCTTCTTCAACCTCCTGCAAGCACATCACATGGATATGTCATGTGATACGTTCTAAATCTACCCTCCTGGTCGTCTGAGGTTTGGAACTGGTTCCAAATTGGTTGATTACCGAGTCAAACTGTTTTCGGGGGGGAAACCTCATAGGTTTGCCCCCACGACCCTATTCTTGGAGCTGTCCAGCGTCTAGTCTTCAGTTCCTTGAGGTTTGAAAGGCGACTCACGCCGAGTCAGTTGCTGTCACGACTCTCCATCCCGCGACAGGAATGACAGGTCGACTCTCGGGCCGAGCTACTAAGAACCAAATTTTCATAGCTAATACAGCTGTCTCGTGAGAAGTCCTGCATGGGAGTGCCAACCAAGCGCGGCTTGGAGCTCTGCCGAGCGGCGGCAACAACAAGCTGCCGCAATTCTTTGGTAGAGAAATGCTGTATTTGGCCTGTGCCGACCAAGCGGCTGAGAAGCCTCTGACCGCTGCCAATTTTCAATGAGTACGCCGAACGGCGATAGTTGCCGGAAGTCTGAATGGTACACTGTCTCCATCCTGGCATCACTTCACAGCGTGCAATCGAAGTACCAGCGAAAGTTGCTAATTTTCAAGACGAGTGGAAGCGTTGGTAACACGATTCAATGATCATGAGAGCCGTGAGAGATGCCCAGTGCCGTGCGAATCCCGTGCAAACGACACAATACGATTCACTCAGAGTCACTGTCTCCATCGTTCCTCAAGAAGTTTCGATGCACGGTGGGCAGATGCCGACCAGAAACTACCGATAAATAGAACCTTGCGGCTAGTCAGCGCACAGCCAAGACAAGTTCTGTATATAGCCGTGCGAGAGATCGAACAGCTGAAAGGTCTCTTAGCGCTGCCACTAATTATGCCGAACGGCGGTGCATTGTCTGGTTGCCACACATTCGTTTGACACGATATGACTCACCTGGAGTCAGTGTCTTCATTATTTCCTTCAAGCAAAGACCAGCGACAAAATGCTGGATCTTCACTGAGTCTAAGCGTGGGAAACACGAGCCAACGTTGCCGGAGAGTTCGGCGGGTATGTCTAATGGCAATGTCGTCAGGATCAAGTGCGAATGAGCCAATGTCTCTCATCACTTCTTCAGCTCTGCAGCATGCAATGGCCAAGATAATCTACCGATGGAGGAGAGCCTTAGTCAAGTCAGCGCAAAGCAAGGCTATGCCGGGCTCTGGCAGAGAGAGAGTCTGAGACGCTTGTGAGTGCCAGTGCCGATCGAGCGGCTGGAACGCTGCCGCTGCCTGCCAGTCAGTATGCCGAGCGGCGACGCCGCAGATTTTCGAAACGATGTTCAAGTGATACGGCATTACTCACTTGGTGTCAGTGTCTCCATCACACTCTCACAGACGATTTAATGAAGGAGGATGCTGCGGACTGAGTCAAGGCGTGGATACCACGAGCCAACACTGCCTGTCGGAGAGCCGTGCCGGCGTGGTAGATGCCCAGAGGCCGATGCTTAGTGCCGAGCGGCTTGTATGCCCCGAACCTCGAACGTTGATACAATGACAGGGCCATTCTGCTTCACTCAAGGTGTGAAACAGAGAGATGTCTACCCTTTGAAAAGCCTCCAACATACCAGTTTTTCTTCACAGTTCAGTACTCCAGACTTCCGCGGCATACTTACCGCCGAAAGGACGTGTATGCGCAGCTATGAAGCATAGCATAACATCAGGAAGCCTCTCCATCAGAGAAGCCTCGTAGATATTCGCTCGATTAGGATGTAGATCGTGGATCCGATTCATTCACAACAATCGCTAGTAAGAAAAGCGTCTCTGCATTATTCTCAAAGGCGTTGTGAGCTTGAGGGAGACTGGACGAGAAGGTGTCTATCCTGCATTGTAGAATCAGCTCCCCCAGTTTTTCTGCAAGAGTAAACGGCTTCATACAAGGCCCATTCCCAAGCAGGTCCGGTACCGACTCGAACTCCATACCAGAGACGCCAAGACCAATATGAAAAGCGCAGCTGCTGGTATTGCCTCGTGATCCGAACGATTGGGATGGGTTAGGGCACGAACACAAAGTACAAAAGCAAAAAAGCAGAATGAGACACTCTCACCGTCTCCACTACTAGGTGGAACTCGCGTCAGACGTCCAATTCGGAGGCGTCCTGTCATGACCTACTACCCACCCAACCCAACCATGACTTGCTACGCACCCATTCCAACCTCCTACCCGCCGGCAAATGCCCACGGCGCGCTCTCACCAGGCGTATACCATTCACCATCCCAACCCTATCCACCCCAGCTTCCCGCCAAACCTCTCACCCACCATCACGGAGGACAGGCATACAGCGGTGCACCTGAACAAGGACCGTACCTCAGCGGCCTTGCAGCGTCACACGCGTATCCCTACTCACCAATACCAAACCAGGGAATGCTGGCGATGCCAGGGTACCATCCGTACCCAGCGCAGCGATGAATGGAAATGCCCGTTGAACTCGTTCGCGAGAAGTTGGAGTTGCAGATACCAGATACCAGAACGGCTTTATTGTCCAAACACCACGACAACTTTGTGCCGAAGACATGCTACGAGACTAGCAATGATCATCAAACACGCTTCCGAGACCGAATCTCAGTTTTGTACGCATCACACCCATCCACACCGCGAACAATCATCTTAATTCCAAACCACCCACAGATCTAAATGGATTCTCTCGAGTACATCCCCACCGTTGCTCAGGTCGAGTTCGAGTCTGCCCCCGTCAACAAAGCTGACGGGAATGGCACTGGCTGCGTCATCATTTGAGGTGAGCACACCGTAACCTTGCATCCGACGGAATACCGACCAATGGATTAGTGTCGCGCCACCGTCTCGACGTTGTACGAGATACTACGAGGGAAGGAGAGAATGTGTTGAAGCAACTGTATTATTAGTATTAGGCCCCAGCTTTCCCTTAGTCTTTCTCTGGTGGACTTCTGTCATTGGGATTTGTGCAAATGTGATCTAAATTATGACTCTATCTTCATCCGATGAGCAATGCATGTATAGTGTGGCATAACAACGGGCCTCACGGTGGACGACTCGTAGGCAGATCGGTGAGAAGATGTACAAACTCGACGTTGACGCGGCCACCAGCCTGCGTTGAATGATAAGTCTACGTAAGCTAGGAAAGTTGTGTTGGATTCTGTAGTATCTGGGGACAAGACTTCGTTACGATTGGTATACCTCATACTACTCTATATTCATCTATTTAGGCATGTACTGCACCACCGAGGCCGAATGCGGTATGCATGGATAATAGCTAGACCAATGTTGTTTCAACTTGTAGCCTCCGTCGTTCTCATCTCAATCGACGTGTGTTGTGCTGTCAGCCACTTTGCCTGACCAAAGTGAGAAGCGGGGTGGCAAGGAGTCAATATGCTATGTTCCATTGAGGCAGTAATGGTGAAATTGTCACATGCGAAGTTTAACGGCTCAAGATAGAGCGAATGAATAACTTAAATAGTACACAGGGATTGACTCGGTATCCGCCTCCGCGCAAACGCCATGAAGGTCACGACCGACCTTCCACAGCTTCAGTAAGCCGCGCAGTTAAGTCAGCACCATGTCGACGTCCATGCAGTCGGAGTGGAGAAATTGCAGAGCTTTGCGCTTCTCTGAAAATCGTGAGGTCTGACTCAATACACAGATTAGATGATCACGCACTGCTGCTGCTCAACCGCCGTGAAACGAGATGGGGACGCAACGTACGAGGAGTTGGGATCATTAGGTCGTCGGAATCAAGATCTGTCTCAGGATGTCAGAGACGATATTACCAAGAGGGTGTATTACATACAAGTACTTTGCCGTCGCAAAACTAAGCAGTAATCCCGGGCATTCTCAGCGACTGTTTGAGCCGATTTAAGCGCGAGGCCGACAACGAGAAGGCGGAGAGACGTACCAGGAGTGAAGCACCAGTCACCATCTGTATCCAGTCGTTCGTGCGGTTCTTCCTCGATTTCTAACAATATCGGTAGCCGCGCAACGAATCGCGCGCGTCTCCTACGCCGCGCCGCGATCTCATCCGTCTGTGGATGGCATGTAGACAGCATTGTGGGCATGAGAGAAGCTTATAGTCGAAGACAAAGAGAGATGTATATGCCAATGGAGCGTGTTCGTCGTATGTCGTGCATGCACGAAACCGCATGGCGCCACAGACGTCATGCTGTCCATGAGTGCTATGCCAAAGGAACCAAGCGTGTCCAGATTTGGCTGTAGACCTAAGGAGTGACCCTGAAAGGCATAGGTGGGATACGGCGCTGGGTGAAGGTGTGAGGAAAGCAATTGAGGAGGGGAGGGGCGTACTGGCGGTCTTTTCGGCATCGAGTTGAAACAATGCACACATAGGCCGTCATGCCGCCAGACTACAGTGACAAGTATTGACAGCCAGTGAGGGATGTCCTAAGGGGGCCGCCCGCGATCATACAAGCACTCTGTGGCGAGTCGCGAGACATGGCAGAATTGGAAGACAAGAGATCAAGAATGCTTTGAGGAATCAGAGTCGCCGAGCTCTGCAGAGAATTGCAGATTTGAGATCAGGGCCAGCGTCTGCGGGCAGATGAAGCAAGAAATACAATGATTGTCGTATGGGAGGAGGAGGCCACGTTGCGACGAACCTCGACGAACCTTGATCGAGCACAGTAACTCCGGGCCGAGGTTTCCGGCCCTTGTTTCCTTCGCTACACTCGGTTGACACTCGGTTACTCGTCTATAGAACTGTCTGGTTCGCTGATCACTTTTCCTTGCCACTTGCTCTGGAGTTGCGAGGTCTCTCGATCCGGCATCGACAGTCGAATGTTCTCACTGGTCAAAGTACCGCGGTCGTAAACCTGGCGGGGCGGCGGGATCGTTACCTGGCAAACAGCCAAACAGGTACCAACCGGTATGGTACTGCCTCGGGAGGCCGCTGTACCTGGGCATGGGAAATGCATAGATCAACAATTATGTATCACAACTATCGATGTTGTTCTCTCAGTAATCGAATCCTCAGTTGTGCCGACCAGCTTAATAGAACTACGCTAGCTGGCTTGCAAGTCGTTCACGGCAATAGGGAAAACGTGAGCCTACCCGAACCCAGTGAAAGAAGTGTCCAGTGACTGACACTGTGAGGGGCGACTGTCAGTTGATACAAACGCTATCGTCAAACCATGTCGACGATTGAGCTGCACGACTGATGTTGACTTCTGAGGTACTCTGCTAGTTTCCGAGTCAATTGTATTCATGCGAAGCCTACATACGAGGCGACGCGAACGTGTATGAAGTCTTCCATAATTGGTCGTGGATTGAGCCTCGAAGAGGAACTGCGCCCCGGTCGTTGAGGGTTTGCCTGGTCTACCGCCGCCGGTGTCTGGCGCAACAACGGCAGATCAACGGCAGATGATGCGACGAGTCGCGATACAATGGGAGCGCTGTGTTGAGGAACTCCCAGTACGTGAGCGTGGAATTGGGTGAGTGAAGTTGAGTCAGAATGCGATGGACGGCGCAAGAGCCGCCCAGAAAGATTTGCGACGCGGAAGCGGTGAGGGGTGGTACGCCATGAATGAAGGGATTCAACAGAGGAGTCACATGGCTGGATGAAGGGGGGGTGCGCGATGTCCAGGAAGGTGTACCGGAATCATTCCATCCAATCGACTGCGCGAGGATGAAGACGCGGAGGGGAGATAAAGTTGGTCCGGAATGCGTGTAGATACGCGACCGCTGCAGGCACAGGCGCCTTTGTTCTCGTCCTCGGCAGCGACCCAGCAGTCGGCCCAAGCTGGCCTTTAGGAGCCGTAAGACATGGGCGACTGAACTCGATGGAGAACGCGACGCCACGGCGCTCACGAAGCGTCGACGCGCGGGAGGATGAAGACGAGGAGGATGGTACAGGGGTGAGGCAAGCAGAGGATGGCACGCGGGTGAGGCAAGCGGAGGATGGCATGCGGGTGAGGCGAGCGTAGGATGGAACGCGGGTGAGGCAAGACATGGTCGATGCTTTCGACGATGGTGAAGGTGGTTGTGTGGTAGTATGTGTCGAGTTTGGCTTGGGGAAAAGATAAAGCAAAGTCGCGACTCTATAGGAATGCTGGGTGACTCCTTTTGTGGCGCTGTCCTCGTTTGGCCATAGCCCCTACTTCTAGCTCATAGGCTCCTACTTCTGGGTCATAGGAGCCAGAAGCATGAGCCTAGGCGCCAGAAGTAGGAGCCTACAGTACTAGGAGCCAAGAGACGCAACCGCTGTTGTTGTCACGGCAGACATGCAATCCACGTCACAAGTCGGCCTTACTGTGCTTCAACACGCTGCGGGTTGTTGGGATTGGGATATACCTACCTGTGACTGTCACTGGTGAAAAGGCGATGACCATAGCGCGCCGACCTACCTACCCCACGGGCCACGGGCCACGGCCCTAGTCAGGACTGGAGTTGGTGTGATGATTCTCGACCAAAAAAAAACAAGCCACAGAAATGTCGGTAACAGGAATCGAACCTGTGGCTCTTCGGAGTTCAGATAATCCACAACGAAGTGATTTAACCCCTAATCGATACCAACATGGTAGGACCGGTGCCATTTGCGCTCTGACCTTGCAAATGTACTCGACGAGTTCGTACTACGGCGTATGAGCTCGACAAAATCAAGGATAGGGAATGGCAAAGCATGGCGACAGGCGCTCTTGAACGCGAGGAGCAGGCGAGCTGTCGGAGGAAATAGATTGGGAATGGACCTGGTTCAAGTTCCGTTGAGGACACGCCTAGTGACCCTGCCCACGTGCTGTGACTGATTCAATAGATTGTTTTCCGTTGTGCTTTTTCTTCCTTCTGTTTTTACTATCATCATCCATCGCGTACCACCGTGAAAGCGCCTTGCGCACGACATACGGACGGACTTGCGACGAACGCGACTACAAAGGAGACACGAAAAGGCTCATAGCGCCGTAGACGTATAAAAGGACGCATAAAGAAAAGGTACGCCTGCGCGCTTTATACTTCATAAACTCTCTGCATTTCCAAAAATTCTTTCCTACCACCTTCCACGCTCCCCGTTTTCTTGCACACTGCGTTGATCTCGCCCATCGGCGGCATCAACGCGCCTCGTGTTTCTACCAGATCGTGGCGCACAGAGCACGACCACAGCACCCGGCTGACCTTTCCACACCAATTCTCTCTACGCCACTCCAAACTCAAGTCTAAACATCCACTCACGCCCACACAGATTCAGTGCTGCTTCCACACGCGTAGAGGTGCGTCCTGACCGGTTGGCAAGCGCTCGCCTATACCCACCATCCACATCATCTCTCCCGGTATTCCGTCGCATGTCTCTTCCACCTCCTCTGGCATTGCCCACACTTGCCTTCACTCTTTTCATCGCCTTCGTTTCTCGCTTCACCCGTTTCCAGGCTCTCTGTACTAACCACATTGCCAGATTCACAGCAACACAATTACATATCACCCAGAGTCAGCGTCCACATTCATAATGACCACACCGCAAGTCGACCTTCCTGGTCTATTTACGCGCACGCTATCCCCCGACGCCAACACTCGCCGAGCCGCCGAGCTCGAAGTCCGGCGCATCCAGGCTGAGGAAGGGCTGATCAGCGCCCTGGTCGGTATCGTCGGAGGGGAGAGCACAGACATCGCCACGCGCCAGGCCTGCGCTATTTGGATCAAGAACCGCGTCTTTGCGCACTACAACATTGAGACGGCAAAGGGTGCTGTCCCGCCGTCCGACCGCACCACGCTGCGCACGACGCTCCTCCCCCTTCTGGCCAGCGCCCCGCCGCCAATCGTGCCGGTTGTGGCGGCGACGCTGAGGATTGTGGTCGGGCATGATTTGGGTGTGGGCCAGGCTGGAGGTGAGTGCGGCTATCCTATCGACAGAGGCTGGTGTGATTGATTTCATCGTCGAAGGATCGTCCGCCTACCCGTCGTTTATCTCAGACGTGCAGAGCTACTTGGCTGCGGGACGCAGCGCGCGAGAAGTCAAGGCAGGCGTTCTTGCCGCATTGGAAGGTTTTAGGGCCTTTAGGTCAGTACGCCTATGGCATATCACTGGTAGAGTCCTAACAACTTCTGATCAGGTACGCACCAAAACAAGAGCATGTCGAGGCGCTCTCTGTGGCGTTCTTCCCTCGCCTAGGTGAAATAGCCGCCGAGCTCGTCGCCCATGCGCAGGATGCATCCAACGAAGAAGCAGGGGAGCTTTTGCACCTCATTCTCAAGACGTACAAGACGTCCACGGCGTCGTCTCTCTCCCCCCATCAGCGCAGCTCCGAGTCCCTCATCCCGTGGGGAAGGGTGCTGTTCAGCGTCGTCGGGCTGAGGATTCCGGGCGGGGAGGAGAGGGAGGGGAGCGAGTGGTGGAAGGCGAAGAAGTGGGGGTACAAGGTCTTGGGGAGGTTGTTCCATAGGTGACTGCTTCTCCGTCTCCCTGCTCTCATCCCGTTGCTCAATACACACCTCTAGATACGGCAACCCATCTCAGCTGCCAAACGCCCTCGCCAAAGACTACAAACCCTTCGCGGAGCATTTCGTTACTGCGTTTGCGCCGGAGATTCTGGGTGTTTATTTGGGCCAGGTAGATATGTATGTGCGCGGGGAGCAGTGGATGAGCGAAAAGTGCCAGTATTATGTCTTTACCTTCTTTACCGAGTGGTGAGTCCACCCTTCATTCGCCCGTCCTTGTACTCACTCCTCGTAGTATCAAACCGTCCTCGACCTGGACGCTCCTCAAACCGCACTTCCCCTCCCTGATCTCCTCCTTCGTCTTCCCCCTCCTCTCTTTCACGCCCTCCCGCCGTGAGATGTGGGAGTCCGACCCCATCGAATACATCCGTGTCGGCCTCGACGAATACGAGAATTATCAAACGCCTGTCGCAGCCGCCACCACCTTCCTCCTCGGTCTCATGTCCAACCGCACCAAGGCCGCGTTCAGCGACGTAGTCCAGTGGGTCATGGGCGTCCTCACCACCTCACCGTCGCCGGAGAGGCAATTTGGTGCGCTCAATCTGTTGGCCGCCATCGGGCCGTGGATGATGAGACATCCTGCTGCCAAGGCGGGCGTGCAGGACTTTGTCACTACACACGTCCTCGCTGGCCTCAAGCACTCTGAGCCGTGGATCCGTGCCATCTCCTGTGAGCTGCTGGGTACGCTGGTCAAGAACCGATTGCCATATCCCGGAACGGAACCGATGGATGCCCTTGTGTTGCTCCTGTCTGATCCGTTCCTCCCTGTCAAGGTTCATGCGGTCTTAGCTCTGACTGAGGCGGTGGTGAGATATGACGAGGTGAAGGAAGGCTTGAGGACCAGTGGAAGGGTCGGAAGTGTTGTTGGCGGTGAGTCGTGCTTGCAGGCGATCATGTTCGTGTGTACTGATCACCAAATCACTTAGATCTCCTCGCCCTCAGCGAATCGACCGAGCTGGACGTGCTCAACCACAGCATGGAGGTATTTGTCGATACTTATCAGGAGGAGCTTTTGCCGTATGCGGCTGGGTTGGTTCGGACTTTGGTGCGTACCATCTTTTCCTCCCGTCTTGTCTACCTTGTCCGTACTTCCCAACTGTCGCTATCACTCCCTTCCTTGTCTCCGACTTTGTTGTCACTCCCTCTCCTTCTTTTCTTCTTCATTTTCTTGCAGTGATCCTGATCGTGTATGCTTTAGTGCGACACATATCTCCGCTTCGCCCGAGAGGGCGCCGGTACGCAAGACACCAGCGTACCAGATCTTGAGTCCATGGATATAGCGTCGCTCACCGCGGGAGGTGATGACGATAAGACGTTCCACGCCATGGGCATTGCGAAGACTATTTGGACGGTCATCACCGCCGTGGAATCCTCCCCGCCTATCCTGGCGGAAGTAGCAGAGCTGGTGACGCCAATTGTGGTGTATACGCTCGAGGCGCGGTATCTGGGTGCGTATCATCTCACGAGTGCTGTGACTGCTCTTCTACTGTAGTCTCTGCATTTCTTCCATTCTGTTTCCCGTACTCTTTTGTTTTGATTACCCGCTGTCTGCTGGCTTTGCGCACGTTGTTTTCTTTCCCTTTCACCCTTTACACATGTTCCTTCGCTGACACCTCTCTCATACAGATTTACTCGACAGCATGTACGACCTCGTGGACAGCCTGACGTTCAAGCTGCGCCGCATTCCGGCCGGGATGTGGAGGGTGTTCGAATTGACGCATGGACTAGTCAAGGTATGTTTCACTCGTTACATCTACCTGTGCCTTTCGAGTGGGGTGTATGCTCCTGGTTTCGTTGGTTCTGGTCCTTGAATCTGATCCTCTAATCCACTTCGTCGGCTCTCGACTTTCACTTACCAAAGCTCATGACTGAAACTTTCTCCTTCTCTCTAGGGAACTGGGGCGGTCAGCGAAGGCACCTTTGGCGGAGAAGGCGTCGACTACCTCGAAGAGATGCTCCCCTCCCTCGACAACTTTGTCTCCTTTGGCTCCGCGCACATCCTCGCTTCGCCCGCTTACAAACAGGCTCTGGTCGAGATGTGGGTCGAGAGCCAGACGAACGCACACCTTGGCGAAGCGGATCGAGTCAATGGGTGCAAATTGGCGGAGAGCATGTTGTTGAACTTGAGGGGCGGGATCGATGAGGCGCTTCCGCTGATTGTGAGGCACGCCCTCCCCGACCCCCCAGCGGACACGCAACACCTTCGTCTCGCGCGCATTGAGGTCCTTGTGGGCGCTATTCTATACAACCCGGCGAAGACTTTGGGTATCATGGTCGAGAGTGGTGTGGCTCTGCCTGTCTTGTCAGACTGGTTTGCCGCTGTGCAGGCTACATACAATCCTGCTCTACCGGCGCCCGGTGCCGATAAACCACTCCTCCTAAAACGCGTTCACGACAAACGCCTGAGCATCCTTGCCCTGTGCAGCATGATGGAGTTGGATGCGAGTGCTGTCCCCGAGGCACTGAGGCCGAATTGGAACGAGCTTCCTCCGGCAGCTCTGAAGTTGTTCAAGGACTACGCGAAGGCGGTTGAGACGCGCGCGGCGCTGGAGGCGGCACACGATGATGACGACGAGGAGGAAGACGAAGAAGTAGATGATAGCGAGTTCTTGAGGATGAACGAGGATGATGAAGATGTTTGGGATGAGGAGTCGGCGTATCTGGAGATGTTGGCTAATGAGGTTTGCGGTGCTTCTTCCTGTCCTTTCATTCGGGTTACTGACCACTTGCCTAGGGAGCCCGCCTCCGTGCCAAAGCCGCCAAGAACTCCGTCACCGATGACTCTATTGATGCAGAGGACTATGACGATGATGACGAGGACGAGGACGACTCGGACGACGAGATCACAGAAGAGCTTGGGTTCTATACACCATTGGATGGCGTGAACGTGTATGTGGTGTTTAGGGATGCTCTGGCCGGTGAGTTTCCGTCTTTCTCTTTCTGTCCTGGTCTTCGCGTTGTGTTCGGTGTTCAGCTACTGGATTTGGGCCCTATCGTTGTCGGTTGTCGCCATCTTTTCTGTACTTTGTCTCGGAGTCTCGCTCGCTCTATTCATCGTTCTATCCACATCGCTGACTATCACATCTTAGTATACCAATCCAAAGGCGGCCAACTCAACTCGGGGACACTCCCCGCTGACTTGCAGGGCGTGCTGGTCGATGTGATCAAGAGGGCCGAAAGCGCACACGCTTGAGGGTGAAGTTGAGGATATGATTTCGAGGACGTGGTCAGAACATGGAATATTGATTAGATGGAACTATACGTATATCCCTTCTTGCTTGCTTTCACCCTGCCTGGATCATTCATCCGTCCATGTATTGATTCGAAATACCTAGATAATGTATTTCCATTACTGGTTGCCATATGCACTGCAGAGTACTAACGATAGTGAAGTCTGAAGAACGCTCTTCTCGAATCAAGTAAGTATGGGGACTATTCTATCTAGCTGTGAAGTGCGACGTCTATGGCTGCGTATGATGCACATGGGCAGCTCTTCGGCGAGTCTTCACGGCTGTCTTTGAGCATCATGCGAAGAGGCTGTATATCTACGTGGCATGGGAATAAGAGGGAGCCTGTATCACTGGAGCTCCAGAAGCCTGAGCGAATTACAGAGCACAAAGGACCGGCCAAGTACGGGAGAAATTTGGACCTGATCCGTGGGAGAGCGCAGACATTTGGCTGAGCCATCTCCAGGTGGCGATCGGAAAACCGACAGCTTCTCTCATTGACAGCCTGTCACCACCGACAATTGAATACAAGTAAAGGTGCTGGAGTAGGGTCATGGTGCTGGAGAGCGGTGATGAGGACATTCGGGGTTGGTCTTTGATCGTACTTGGCATAGATAGGCGTACAGTCTCCGAGGTTAGGGTTTACGACGTTTACAACACACCATCATCTGGTTTGCATCGTTTCGGCGGGGTTCCATCCGGCCCGCTTCAATACGCGACAGAAACCATGCAACACCACGCCTCAACCCCTGTCATAATACTAGACAATGGTGGTTCCACCATCAAGACTGGCGTTGTGAGGGATGGATCGTTTCTATGTGGGTCTGCCCGGTTCGTTCCCAAATTGATACATCTGTTTGAACAATAACCCAATAGAAACCCAGAATCATCCAAAATGCTATCTTCAGGTCGAAAGTAGATAAGGTCACTTATTTCGGTCACGAACTGGAGACCCAATGCACGAATTTCTCACCACTGAGTTGGCGACTGCCCCTTGAGAAGGTGTGTCTGACCAGCCTTCGCGTAAGTCTCGCGCCCCTAATTCTCAGGGATACATCGTAGATTGGGATGCACAGAAAGCTATCTGGGACGTCATATTTTCTAAGGACGTTTTGAAGGTCAGTTTCGCGAGCGGTGGACAACAACACGGCTGCTCACATGGTCGCTCTAGATCGATACGACCAAATCCTCGTTCCTCGTGACGGAGCCCTATTTCAATCTTCCCAATGTCCAGGACGTCTACGATGAGCTTGTCTTCGAAGAATACGAGTTTCAGTCCTACTATAGGTGCACACGTAAGCCATCCCGATTCGATTGTGAGTGAACATCCTGACTCAACGCGAGAAAAGCCGCATCGCTGATTCCCCATGGGACACTCCGTTCATCTGGGGTTCTCCCACCGGCAGAATGCATGCTCCTCATTGACTCGGGCTTCAGCTTTACGCATGTCGTACCCATTGTCCGCGGAGACGTCGTATGGAATGCTGTCAAAAGGTATCATTCAAACTTCATACCCACACTCTCCAATAACAGCTTACCTTCATCGTTTACCGCTTCTCAGACTCGACATTGGTGGTAAACTGCTCACGAATCACCTGAAGGAGCTCGTTTCGTATCGTCAGTGGAACTTGATGGACGAGACGTATATCATAAATGATGTCAAAGAGACTTGCTGTTACGTGTCTCTAGATTTTGTTCGAGACTTGCAGGTGACTCGGTACGTTTTTTCAAGTAGGCTTAAGCCTGGATTCCCATCTCACGCGAATACAAGCGCAAATCCGAGGACAAATCGCATAGTCCAGGAATACATCCTTCCTGACACGACAAAGCAGCCACGCGGGCACATCCGTAAGCCCAGCGATCTCATATCGGATTCAGATCAGCTTCTGGTTATGAACAACGAACGTTTTAGCGTTCCGGAGATTGTCTTCCGCCCGAATGACATTGGTATTGGCTTCTGCCTATCGTTTTTTCTTTGGCTGAGTCTCTTTGGTGTGTAGGACTAAACCAGTCTGGCCTGGCAGGCGCCGTTTCGTCCTCCATTGAACTTCTTCCTGAAGACCTACGTGGGATGTTCTGGGCGAACATCGTTGTCTTCGGTGGAACCAGCAAGTTCGATGGTTTTCACAGGCGACTGTGCGTAGCATCACACATGTTCTTCCGGATACTGTATTTGGCTTATGCACGTCACAGTCTCGCTGAATTACGTTCTTTGGCACCCATCGAATATGAAATCTGTATCCATGACTGTCAAGAGTAAGTTGTCCGCATCCGTGTTGCTCGCAGTCGTTGAGATTCGACATTGACAGCCCCATTTCTGCGCCGCGCGATGCAGCCTTGAGCTTTGCACAAAGTCCTGCCTACTGGGACCGCGTGATTACGCGTGCTGAATACCTCGAGGGTGGAAGCAACGCTGTTCGCAAGAAATTTGGGGGTTGGAACGAGATGCGAACCCAACCTGACGTAGATGTGAATAGGAATGGGGTTCAAACTGGCACTCGCGAGAATCACAAAGACGGGGATGCCGAGAAGAACATCAAGGACAAGCGAGGTGGCGGTGGGAGTGGAGGCGCGTCTGTATCAATTCGTCGTGGACCGGGAAGACCGCGTAAACATCAACTCCCTTCGTAACAGCTTTTCTGAATTGAGCCCCTGCTGTGATCGTGGCGTTTCTTGCCATCTTGTGGCGATATATTGGCTTGTTTAGCCATAGCGAGGCCTGACGGGCCCACCTGACATACGCGGTCGCGATCCCATGAGACGCCTGGGATGGACAACCTGTGGGAACAGCGATGGCCTCGTGGGTGGGAGCGGAGTGTATTTAGACTGTCATTGGCCACTGGCAGCGTGTCGTGCAGCTGCTGTACCTACCGACGCAATGGTACCGGGGCATTCCGCGCGCCGGTCTGATTGTTTCTGATTACAATGCACAGTGGGACCCGCTTGAGCCCAGGTCTGATTCCGTTTCTTTGGAACAAAGAGACTGCCATAACAGTAACGCAGATAGGCACATAGCCGATCTCTTCATCGGTGATATTGGTCGCGAGCCTGGCGCTTGACATTACAACACGACATCCCCACGTCATGTTATAGCGGCATGGGATGATTTCGCCGGGAACACATGTCAGAATGAGGAAGTTCACTGAACGCAAATCAGCGTGATTGATACATATCGCATTTCTGCGTATGGCATGCCGAGGTAATCGAACATTCCTCCTACATTTCCTTCTCCCGAAGGTGACAGAGTTCGTGTATGGCATGTGATAAACATCGAACAACACAGCTCCTCCCGGCCCTTGCCATCGTATTGGTTCTTCGCACCAAGGCCAGAACCTTCGGTCACACTGCACCCCGAATCAGCACTCGGTTCGGCTCGCATCTGCCTACCGTACCCCATGTTTCCATCAGCGGCCAACCGTCACAACACAACGAATGATAGGAAAAATTGTGACGTTCTCGGTCAACAAATGCTGGAATTTGTAATTCGGTTACATTCTCGGGGGCTTTCAATTATCGAGGGAGGGAGAGGGGATTTAGATCTGCGCGGCGCGTAAATCCGCTGGGAGTCGAGATGATGCAGTTTCGTAGAGGTGGATACTATCACTGATCGGGTAGGGAGCGGCTCAGCGAGTCGTTAGTGAGGCTCAGTACGTGAGACCGTTGACCTGACCTGCTTGACCAAAATGGAAAGCGTAACAGCGACACTGGCAATGGCAGGGTGCACTATGTTGTTACGACTTATTGGTATGTGCAATTCGTCGCAAGGCTCCCAGCCCTAGCCAACCCTGCGGCCTACCCTTCTTTCCAAAATAACGTTATGTACACTAGAAGTTGGAACTTCCAGGTTCCTGCTGACCAGACGATATACTATTAGCACAAGATCGCTCTCACCTCGTTACCCCGAACTTCCCGCGAGCAAGGCGAATGGCTTGCTTTTGTGCCATCCTCTGGAACAGACGCTATACTCTGCCGACAAGCTTACAAAGGATTCATGGACAGCATTGATGATAGCGGCGCGACAGTCTCTCATGATCATCAGTAAAATGTTAGTGTGATGAGTTGTGCCTTCGCCGAGCAAATATTAGAGTAGAAGAATGGAGGTGGGAATAGCTATAGCATAAAAGATACAAAACTTTCACACCCTCAATTCGTGAGAAGCGACCGTCTCAAGAGCTCAAAGAGCTCAAGAAGACAATATTCGTACACAGCCTGATGAGAATGAATTGGCTCTCATTCAAGCAGTCGCGGGCTCGCGGTACATTGCTAGGGCAGCAGGAGACGTCCTTCGGAGCATCAGACATGGCAGTGATGGTAGTGCAAAGAGCTCAAGGCTGCAATCATTGCGCGCGCTCTTTAGTGTCACACAGTCAGGTGCTTCGTCATGTGCTGTGACTGGCGGTGTAAGGGACCCGGGTGTCCTTGTCTTCAAGCCCACATCGACCTCGCCCGCTTCACCATCGCTTCGACACCTCTGGAATCGCTTGAAACATTCCGTTAAGCGAATATACGCCGAACTCCGGCCATTGTCGCTCACAGCAATCATACAATGGCGCAAACATGTCCTGTATCATAGGTGCGCTCCCGCCTTTCTCACTTATCACAGAACACCGTACACGCCCATCTACCCCTTTTTGACCTTCAGAAATAAACCCATGTGCTACTATCAATCAGGCATTAGCAGATATCGGTCGGTGGCCACTCATCCCTCATCCCCATCTTTATAGTTGTCCTGCCCCTTAATTCGCGTTGGAGTCGGCTGCAAATGGCCCACTATACCATATTTGTGCTCCAGGAACTGACTAGTGATGCTCGCTTGGCTTCGAAATGCCGGAAATGCTTCTCAGACGGCCAGGCCACCCTCTGCTTGTTCTCAGCTTCCTCTACCCCCATAATCTGATTTATGGTCCTAATTACTCTGTCTTTATGAACACGATGGGGCAAATTGCTTGCCTCGTAACTGTTCAGACAGTCGACAACTCACACCCCCTTCTCCCACCCCAACTGCCAGCCCCGTCTGCACTCATATGCCGCTTTTTGGCTCGGACTTTTGGCCTCTTCCGCTGTTTTTGTAGTCGCTGAACACGATGACAACGCTCGCTTGCCCTGGAAGTGTCCCGATTTGTAATGACCAGCATCTACTCCCCGAACCCATATTTTCACCTCCTCTACGCTTCGATATCCATTCCATTCCTTGGCTTTTGGCCTCTCTCACGGATATGTGGAGCACGGGACGTGGTGCCAATCCTGTTCGCTCTGGAACTGTCCAGGATTGCGACGATCTGCACTCTCCCCACACACCTACCTCGGAATTTCTTGCTCTCATATCCTGGCTTCGGACCTTTCTTGCCACCGTTTTGGGGTCTCACGATCGCGGCATTCGCCTGTCCTGAAAAGGACCGGTCTTGCTATGAGTCGCACCTCTCGCCATACCCTCTATCTCTATCCTGATTTCTATCCCAACTCCGTGCTCTCAACAACGGCATCTCCGAACTGATTTCTGAGGCCCTGTTCGGCCACGACGGTGTATGGCGTTCACTTCGTGGCGTCCTTTCGCCCGGAATCCCCAGAATACACTCGCTTACGGTCCTGCTGACTTATGATACTCCCCGTATTCTTTCGAATCAATTCTTTGTAGTTTCGCTCAACTTGCGCTGTCGTTTTGCTCGTTCAGTTTATGATCCTCGCTCGTAAATTAGGTATCTTTCGCCCACTGACATGTGTACGCTTCGTGCCACCACAATTCTCGTGCGACTTAGCTCTTGACATTTGTTTTGCGTACTGTGAATTAGGACAGCGATCTTGCGTCATGCGTCTCGAGAATGAATGCCTGCCTGTTTGTGACGCCATCCAGTACATCGTCGCTCTCTTGTCACCTCGCTGGTCCTTCTCGATTTCACCTATCTGGGTGTGAATTGCATGCATTGTCCTAGCTACTTACATAGTTAAACGCCATAAGATCGAATTCCAAGCGAACCGTCAATGACAAGCACAGCAATCAGGCGACCCTGCACAGTGGCTCGATCGGGTACTGATCAACAGTCATTTGCTGCTGTTTCCCACTTACGGTGACTCTTCCTTACCGAATCGCCTGGTAGGGGTATTGATCGACTTCTCAGGTGCATCATAGGCTGTTTTGTGACCTCCAAAATCTGTATTGACTCTCGCTATAGCTCTTATCTGCGTGCTGCGGCTATTCCTTTGCCGTACGCACTTCGATCTTCTGTGATTCTGTTGCTTCAAGCGCTGTCGAACTCTAAGCACGTTTCTGGCTTCGTTGGACATTTCCCGAGCTAACATTTTGGATCTCAGCCCTCTGTGACTGGTCGCAATGTGCATTGTCTTTTGGACCCTAGAGCATCCGGATTACGCGCTGTAAGGACCACTCCGGCGTTCTCACACAATCCATATGACGCTCACTTCATGAAATCGCCAGGATTATGTGTACCAATCGCGACGAGTATCTAACCCGCCCAACCCGAGACGCTCACTTCCACAACTTTGATCATGCACTGATTGGGGAACGAGGACCCTCTTCGGGCAACATCCTATCAGGAATCGATCTGAAGGCTGGAGGGAGCTGGCTGGGTCTGACCCGGACAGGGCGTCTAGCTGCATTGTAAGTCTCCATGCGTCTTTCCTCGGAACAGGCATGTTTATGGCTAGTCCCTCAATAGGACCAATATCACCGAGCCGTACCAGACGTTCAGCTCTTCCAGGGGCTCGCTTGTCTCGTCGTTCCTTCTATCAGACTCATCTAGTCCTCTCGAAGACGAGGTGAGCAAGATCATTCCGCGGGATGCCCAGTTCGCCGGATTCAATCTCCTGCTTCTCGCACCCCGGCGTGTTCCCGGCAGTCCACTCACTTACGAAGGCTCTTTTGTATCGAACAACGGTGGAGGCGGAATCCTCACTTCTCGGATGCTGTCTCCTGACGAGCGTTCATCTGGTTGTTTCTCGAATGGCGTAGAAGCCCAAGGAGGGCAGAACTGGCCAAAAGTCAAGAACGGCAAGAACATCTTTGCCTCGATCATCGAAGCAACTTCGACAGAGGAGGAGCTGACGGAGCGACTCTTCTTACTGCTAACGTGTGTGTGTTTTCTTTCCAACTTGGCATGGGACACGATGGTGCCGCTTTTGCTTCCTGAATAGTTTTGCTGACATTTCTGAGGTTTCTCCGAAAAGTGAGCAGGCACCTGAGCCCGTGAAGGAGCGATCCGACCTTCGTTTGACTATTCATGTTGCGCCGTTTCCAGTGCCTTCCGAGCTGCCGGAAAAGGACAGGATGTACGCCACACGTTTGTCGACCGTCATACTCATTAGGAAGGATGGGAGCGTGCTCTTCATAGAACGGGACGTGTGGAAATTTGTGGATGGGCAAGTGACCAAGAGCGTTCCGCCTACGGAACGGGTGCATCGATTCCAATTAGAATTGTAGATCGTAACGTCTGATAATTCAAACACTCCGATTCAATACTGTCACATCGTTACCAAAGACAAGATTACTGTACTGGAGGAACAAATATGATAGATACTAAGATGCATGCAACAACAGTGTATAGGGTCCGTACAAAGAAAAGGCCAGAACATGGCCGTCGAGGCGTACAGTGACAAGGTATGGGGCGGTCCGAAAGCAAAATCCAAACAATATCGAGATCATGAAGAACGTGAGCGACAAACGGGCAAAGCAAGGATGGAATACATGTAGAAAGAAAATAGAAACACCGACGCCGACTCGCCGAGTTACGAGACTCGGGATCAAGTAATGATCTGGTTGTAGATGCTGCTGTGTTCCGCAGACTGCATTGGGAAGTATGGGTTGTAGCTCGGCGTTGACATGGTGTTCCATTCATGTGGGGAAACTTCGCCCGGCGGTGAGTTCGAGTGGAACGGGCCATGGCTGCTCCCGGAAGCGGACAACGGCGTAAGAATTTCGCTATCCGTCGGGGTGTTGCTATCGCTGTACGCTGGACCTGCAGCATCGCTAGAGTCGCTACCTCTGGAAATGAACGTCGGAAATCAGTACAGGGCTCGGATAGCAGGGAAGATGATGGAAGAAAGACTCACTGCAACATGCTGTTGAGTTCAACAATGCGACGGTACAACGTGCACTGCGTTGTCGTCGGATGCGGCGCGTACTGGCGCAGCGACCCGAGAGTGGTGTCGAGATGGTGCGACAGTTTCAGGTATTCATGGGTGGCGGTGGCTGTCGTCCGACATGAACAGAACGAACTGTTCTGGGAAGACGAGCCGCCGCTGTGGTAGTGCTCGCCATAGCTTCGGCTGTCAGTGCTCCCGGATAGTGGGTAGTCGCCACTTCCGCCATCAGAATAGGTACCGCCATGAGTCGAGCCGCTGGCGGTGTAGGAGCCTGACGAGGTCGAGTGATAAGACCCGCTGGAGCCGTTGGGAAATGCAGGGTGCTCGTTCTCGAAGGACGAGGCTGTTGTTGACGGGCCACGGACTTCGGCCGAGAATGACTGCTGGTGGTAGCGCAGGGGAGGTGAGGGCGAGAAGCGATACAGCTGTGAGTTGGGCTCGGTTGCGGTCTCGGTTTTGATGGGCGTGAGCAGAGACGGCAAGACGCCTCGCCCAGGGTGTGCGCGATCCGCCGCAGCGTCCGGAGAATGACGACGCTTCGCGAGAGGCGCGCACTTGGTCGCGCGCGAATGCCACTTCTCATTCGGGTCGCCGTCCCTGAAGCTACTGTCCGCCCATCGTGGATGAGGTTTGCCTGTTGCGAAAAGTCAATACAAACCGGAACGAAAACAGACGATCAAACAGGAAATGAAATGACATACCACGTAATTCTCTGACGAGAGACTCGAGTTCCGCAATGCGATTGCGAAGACGAGTGGTCTCGTCTATGGTAGGATCATCTCTGTTATAATGTATGTGAGTAACGCGTCAGCTGAATAAATGGAGGCACGAACCTCAAAGCCGGGTCGTCGATCTCATAAACACAGAGTCCAGTCTAGGGAACGGCGGGTCGTAAGACTCAAAGGCGCATGACGCGACGGAGGAGAACGCGCACCAGGCCAAGCTGTATGCATCGTTGACAGGGCCGTTTTCTGTCGCACTAGAATGGATCCGAATAAGGAAAAGAGTCCGCCGTCAACATCGTGTCAAGCAACGCACCTTGCGTTTCGATGTGTGGCAGTTCAGGCAGCTCTGTGTGGTTCTATTCCTGCGCCGTTTCCTGCGAGTCAACGGGGGAACAGTAAGCACAGAAACAAGCAGAAAGCTGTGGTGGGCGGGCAAACCTGTGGTCGGTGTCGATGGTGAACTCGAGATCCATGACTTCGCCTTTGAGTTGGACAGGCTGGAAGGGATCCGTGTTCATAGAGGATGCGGGCGGAAGGAAACAAGCTGTGGTAGATTTGTCGATGACTTTAAGAGGTGCCGGAGTCATTAAGTAAACCGCGCGAGATCCAAGGGTCCAGATCAGCCCCAACTCAGATTCGACCCCCAAAGGGAAAGGCGCGAATGGTTCTTGAAGCGAAGATGTCGTTGCCAAAGATGGCCAACCCGGCCCAGGGTCCTGGCTCTCCTTCGAGACAGTGACAACCGTCACAGGAAGGCACCCAGGCTTGATTAAGGGCAATTGCTCGCGCGCCCTGAAAATCGAATATTGCGTCAAACAGTTGTCGATGACCCGACCGGCCAACGCGTCCCAAGGCTAATCTGCTTGTGGGCTCCGACGCGATGGACACGTCGTCCACTGAAAATGAAATGGGCTCGCAGCAAACATCAGAACACGCAATCCGGGCATATCCCCGGTGCATTCAAGTAACTTGCCTGACAGATCACAGTCGATCGAGATGGAACAACGGTCAACAAACGGAATGTCATAACACTATTTAGGACACCGTCCTACCACACCCAACCCCAATTGACCATATAAGCTGTGGATGGGTTTGTATTGAGAGCCCGTCAGCTTCACGAAGTCACCTGTATTCATGTGAAGAGCCCACATTAGGGATCATAACTTTGGCACATACCCTGAATTGAACTGGAAGCGTATCCCCCCCCAAACTCGTGGCAATGATAAAATCGGATACATCAAAGCGAAATTAATAACAATCCAGATTCATACCTTATCATCGGGACGCTGCTGGTAAATTGAAAGGCAACGAAGAAGGTTTTGATTGCTCTGAAGGAGAAACATACACGAGTACGGGCGCGCGTTCATTGAGAAGCTGACTCGACTGACACATCGAGAGAGTAATAGCGAGAAGCTGCAGCGCTTGTTATCTTACGCGAGGGAGTTGAGGATTGACCTCTCACGTCATGCGATACCAAGAGACGGAACAAGCGCCAAGTGACTCAGAGAGCATCGACTCGGAAGTACATCTTCCTATAGTTCAGCGTGAAGTGTGTTCGGCGTGTGCAATCATCCGCGGAACACGGGCATATGGGGAATCAGGCTGGTTTGGGATACTCGCCAGTCACAGGTCAAACCTTGCACGACATCGGGACAGCAACACTGAGGTTATCGCGCAGAGACTTGCGCCAAAGGTTTGTATTTGTTCGTAGGCGAAGTTTGGACAGAGTCCATTGAGAGCAAGTGCGGCTGTCTGGGTGACAGAGTAGTGGAGGAAAAGCGATAGGGCTATAAAAAGAGATCTTCTGTGTGATCGTATCAATGAATGGGTTCACCAGACTCTGACCTTATGAGAGAGCGAAGGCGCATGGCCAGTTAGTCCGGGCAGATGGCGGTCTACCCTGAAGGAACGCGAGAGAACGAAAGGCACGGTCAGTGATCGTGGCGTCAAGGAAGAGCATCCGATGTGTGATTGGCCTGGGATCAATACAACGTGATAGTGCTATGGACCAACAAGAACACGAGCAAATCGTCCTCGAGGCGGCCTCGTTTCGTGGGTCTGTCGGGATCTGCGTCTCGGGAATCGAACAATGACCGTAGCGGAGGTCGAATGGAACCGCGCCGTGGACAGCGTCACGAACACGCGGGAGATCTGGCGTGCATCTCCAGGGGAGGAGAGATGCTGGCTACGGCGGACACAATGGAGTGCCGAATCGGGTAGCGCGGGTGGGCGGCACACGTAACGGCATTGCACGTCATGCCTCGCGTGGAGCTCCCAAGTTGGAACGACGACGACAACCGAGCGAGCTGGGAAAACGCACCTTCTAGCGGCTGCGAGATACGATCTGTGCGTGTCTTCCGCTCTTGCCATGTTGTCTGGGCTCGACTCAGCCTCGCTGCCAGAAAACTCTATAGAAAAACTATCCTCGAACGACGGAACGGAAGAGCCGACGATGCAGGCAATGCCGCCACAAATTCCAGTCACCTCCGACGACGACGAGCTCTCACCCACCTCGCCCATCGACGAGTCGGACGTGCCCTTGTCGCCGAGTCAAGAAATCGAGCCGATCCCAGGCCTGAACGGCGTGCCGGTGCGATGTGAGCCTCGGATTTCATTTCGCGTGCCGTGCATTCTAATCTTTCCGCAGGGTACGATGTACGTCTTACACGATCCCAGTGCGCGACCAGCGAAACCTCACTCTTCTGTAGGCGGATCGTACGGAACCATACACTCGGATCACGCCCTTCCAAGAACGCCATGACACTAGCGTAGAGTCTGTTGCCGGCCTTCTTTCGCGTCTGCCCTGCGCCTTCTGACAATCCCCAGATTCTTCTACAAGCCCATTACCCTCACCACTCTCGCAGTCGGCCTCGCCTTGCTGGCCTATGTCGCGACCACCGAGGACGTTCTCGAGGAAGGCCGCGACAAGCGCCGCGTGTATGTTGCTCCCCAGCCAGACTACTAATCTCTCGCTCACGCCCCATCTCACTGCAGTGGCGTCTACGCCGCCGTAGCCTCTTTTCTGATGTTCTCAATGATCCAGTTCCGCGACGGTCCCTTCATCCGCCCCCACCCTGTCTTCTGGCGCATGGTCCTGGGTCTCAATCTCCTTTACGAGCTCGCTCTCGTCTTTCTTCTGTTCCAAGATCTTTCATCAGCGCGAAGCATGATGACCTACCTTGACCCAGCACTAGGGGTACCTCTCCCAGAAAAGAGTTACGCGGAAGACTGCACGTTCTCGCCGACCACCATTTGGGTCCGTTCCTTTTCCTTTTCCCTGCTTCCATTCGATTGTTTCGCATATCAATCCAACTGACGAAAGAGCCTGATTATCTAGAACGCGATTGACGTGTTTTGTCTCGCGCATGCTTTGGGTTGGTTCGGGAAAGCCATGATCCTGAGAGACTACTGGTTCTGTTGGGTAAGTTCGGCCGCTTGCCGTCCTTCTTTCCATCCCACACACGTGCTTATGCCCCGTAAGATTCTGAGCATAGCGTTTGAACTCGCCGAATACAGCCTGCAGCACCAGCTTGCGAATTTTGAGGAAGTGCGTCCGCCCATCCATGTCGCTTTGCCTTTGCTCCTTCCCCAATCATCCCATCCTTTCTGCTCTCTTTTCTCGTTGATCATGAGCGTAAACTTACCTCTGGCTCTAGTGCTGGTGGGATCATGTAAGGCGTCGATTCATTTCGCGCGAAGCGTCCTTGCTTATCGATGACTTATCCCAAGTGGATCCTGGACGTGCTAATCTGCAATTGGCTTGGCACTTACCTCGGTGCGTGACTGTCTACGCATCCACATTACTTTCCGTCCGGCTTTCTTACTCCCATTTCCTTTTCCGTAGGTATGAAAGTGTGTCAGTACTTCGAAGTCAAGGTACGCCGCCGTTCCCGACCAACCCCATCTTCTTTGCCCGGGCACAGCTCTGCCGACTGCAATTTTTTTAATCTACTTCCTCGTTACTGATAACTGACTGACGTTATCTAGCCGTACGAATGGCGTGGCCTTCGCCAGACTCGCGGTCTGCGCTCCAAAGCCCGGCGCGTCTTCAGCCAATTCTCGCCACATGACTTCACCTCGTTCAAGTGGGGTACGGCGACGAGCTTTGCGAATTTCGTCAGTGTCGTGCTCCTCCTGGCAGTCTTTCTGGCGGCGGAGTTGAATCCATTCTATCTCAAGGTAAGACTAACCGGTCATGAATTCGTTATGGTTGACACTTTCCAGGCTTTCTTGTGGATGGAGCCAGACCATCCTATCGTGATTCTACGACTCGCGTTCGTCTTCCTGTGGGCGCTTCCTGCTGTAAGGGAGTTACATCAGTATGTCAATGATCCGAGGTATGCGCTCGTTCTGGTTCCCTCTCTTCTATCTATTCCTCTCCCCGTTTTTTCGTTCTCCTTCTTTCTCAAGTTCCGGGTCTGTAATTAAATGGTTCATCTGTAGGAGGGCTGTCCGTATGGGTCAACACGTCTGGCTTCTCCTCGCCACCATCCTCACCGAACTCCTCGTAATACGCAAATGGAGCCAGGAGATACAGTTTGCGCCGTTCCCTCAGGCCGTTCGCGTGGGCTGGTCGCTTGGAGCTGTCGTGCTCATTGGGTATGCAGTCTTCAAGGTGAGTTTATTGCACTCTGTTCCAGCCGTCCTCTTTCTAACAAATACCTCAGTTCGGTATACCGAGCGTCCGGAGATATGTCAGAAGGGAGAAGAAGAAGTCCAGGACCAAGACGAAGGCGCAATGATGGGATGCCGAGGAGTGACAGCACGGTCGAGTGTTTGATTTGTGCTTGACTACCGACCGACCGACCGACCGACGGCTGTCCTCCGCAGTCTTCGGTTCTGATTCTTACATATAGACAGTTTTCGACGTACTACATATATGCCCCCGTCAAGTTTTTTTAGAACATACCACGTTAGGGTTTTGTACATCCTTCATATCTTCGCGTGATGTAATCCCATCCAGTCGGCGCACCGTTAAGTCCGATGGGTAAGGGGGCTGGATGGATATGTATGTGTGAAATAGACTCTGCCGAGAGAGGTGATCACGATCGGGGGGCAGTAGGGCGGGGCGGGGGAGGTAGTGCGGGAAGATCAGGGTTGGGTGGGGGGCGACGCTGTGATGATGGAAGAAGCTGAGGCGATGGAGAGGAGGGAGAAGACTCGGACGCATGATTTGCCTTGGCCCGTGAAGGGGTCGGTAGCACGAGGATAGCATGGGTGCGCCAGGTCTGTTATCTGTCTGATGAAGCAATGTGATCCAATCATAGTTAGGCTTAGCTTGACGAGCTGATGCAGTACGGTTGGGCCATGACACCGCAGTGCCAGTGTAATGATCATGAAATGCCACTACCTTGATGGAATGAGTTAGAACTAAGGTTCTTCGGCAGACGTTGAGGAATTGGCGTCAGTTGTGGCGCTTCTAGGCCCGTAACTTGTTCTGGAGGATGAAGAGTACGGATTGAGTGATAAGAAAGTTACGCTCGCCGGGCGGTCGACGCCGCCTTACTACATAGGCTGAGCGTGTTACGGTGACATTGAATGTGGCATGTCTTTCGATCGGCGAAAAACCGATAACAGGACCGATACTAGACGGATGCACATACACTAGTATACGTACTGAACAAAGCAGTGAGTTGAATCTCCGTGCGTTCTAACACTGCCTTCTCGACTCCGGAGTCCGAGTCAATCTCACCTCCATGCAGTGGCGTGCGCTTGCTCATCCTCTGTGTTGGGAGTAGCGTGTAGCTTGCTGTATGTATGTATGTATGTGCGAGCTAGACATGACGCGTACGCAGGGTGGAAATGAAATGCTTACCTTGTCATGTTCGAGCTTCGCGGGAAAAGGGCCAAAAACAGAACGAAAAAACGTGGGGGATGTACATAGATACATACATGCTTGCTTCGTAATTGAAGAAAAACGATGCGCCGCAAGTATGCAGGATCCGGTGTGGCTTCCATCGTGTGATGCGTGAAAAGCTTCCATAACATGACTTGCCTGCCAGTGTTAGTAGCTCTATGTCTTCCATGAACCTCGCTAGCAGGTAGACTGAGTTGCCAGGGGAAAGCTACGAGCCGTCAGACACGCCAGAGAAGGTGCTTCTGACATATAGTGACAGTGGGATCACGTACGCCGGTGCTTCCCGTGCATGACAAACATCAGCGTGTTGCCACTTCCCTTCATCTGCGTTAATGACAAACATCGACGTACTCGAGACCCTGTTGAATGACATACACAACCGTAACGCAGTTTCGGCCAGCTATCAAACCCAGAATCTCCGGATCTCACGGACTACAGGGAAGGCTCGAGACGATACTCTGATAATGAGCGAAGAAGCTTTTCATTTTGGGATGACGAGAAGACAACGAAACATCTCACTGTCAATGATTTACAGCCTGTAGCTTCAGAAGCGCGTATAGGGTCTTGGGGGACCGGTCTTGTAGAGGGATCAACGCCACATGCAGTTCACAGCGCTGATCTGAGGAGGTGAGTGATGAGTGACTGAGATAAATCGGGAGCTATCCCTTAGCCGGAGGCCACTCGCGCGCTAAGGAGTACGTGTAGAATTGGAATGAATGAAAATACAGTTACCGCTCGCTTCCACAACCACCACCATCAATGAACTGGTTCGTGAGGGATGACATGATATTGGGAGTTGGGATCAGAGATCACGGCAGTGGCCTGGTTGTTAGGGACCGCCCGACAGTGACTAGACTGGAGGGAGAAAGACGAACAGATTGCAAGGATGAGTCATGCAATGATACATTGTGGCGCTGCCACCTGAAGACGTGTTTGGGCATAACCGTTTCGGGCACAATTGCTTGTGTGAAATGTATGTGCATGAGGGAGCGAAAAGGAAACTGCGTGTATCGATTTGGGTGAACGGGTATGGTCCATGGTGGAGACAAGTGGCAGTGCGACGTGGCGGGTAGAATGTGTGATGGTTTGGATGCTATGTAGACTGACCACGGCGCAAAGGATGAGAAACAATGCTCTTCATCTCAACCTGAACGAGACAGAAGGAGACGTACCGGAGAAAGCGGGCTTCGGCCGGCCTAAATCTTCGACCAGTCAAGGCAGAACACGCGAATCCCGCGTGCAGGCAGTTTCAATCCACGCTCAGGATGGCAAGGACTATGCAGCGAGGTCAACATGTATAGCTTGGTGCTTACCTGCCCATCAATAGGGTGATTCGGAGACCGACCGAATTGCCAGATTCGTCGAGACGGAGTCCAGATAGGGTCCCCCGACGCTCCCCGACGGGGCATGAACAAGATTCATATCGCGGAATAACGGTGCGTTTCCCTTAGCCATGCCCAGGGTCCACGGGAGGTTGTCATCGGTGATAGATCTGGACCCGACGGGAGAGTCCTTTTATGGGCGAGCTGGAGGAGACTAAGCCTTGGGCATCTGCCTCCGTGAGGCTATTGACGGCTAGACCTATTGCGAAACAAGTCGGAATTGCCAGACGCAGTCTACCCTATGATGGCTATCACAGATCCTCCCTTCCTAGCTTGCCAGTCCGCTCAGGCAGAGTCACATTGCACGCGGGCGCCGAGGGTGTTATAAAGCAGTGTGGTTGACCTGTACCGCGGTTACTGCGTGCAAGCAAAAAGTCGACGCGATCGAACTTTCTTGGCAGGACTGATCGGCCCACTCTTCCCATGCCCCCATCACTTATGTGCAGGATGGCATTCTCTCACCGCTTCCGCCCTTTGCCTTTGACTACCATCTCACACGGCTGCTGCCATGTCCAGCAACCACTACAGGACAGTTTCCCTCAGAGACGACGGCTTCTCAACGCCAACAAGAGAGACGCATGAGTTGGGCACGGCGTCCCCACTGCCACGAAACTCCGAGGATGACTTACTAAACATGGTGCGTGTTGAGCTGTCAGAATTTGGACAGGCTAGCTGAATCTGTGAACGTAGTATACGTCCGACTCGGGATACATCGCTGGCGACAACAACAGCAATGCCGCGCTCACCAATGCCGCCCTCACCCGCGCGGAATTGACAGCGAGGAGGAACGCCAGGAACGGCACAAAGCATCACAGCATAGGAAGATCCAAAGCCGCATATCCATCACCCTCCAGCTCAAGCGGCGGTTTCCTCTCCAGCCCTCGCAAAAGGCGTATCCTCATCATTGTTGCATGTGTGTTCGTCGTAATTGCCGCCGGAGTCGCTATACCGGTCGCCATTCTTACATCGAAACACAAGAGCTCTTCATCACCTGGCGGAAGCAGCGGTTCGAATTCAACCAGCAATCCAACCAACAATCTCGCGACCAGTGGATCTAATGGGAGCACAGTGACAATGGCAAACGGAACAACGTTCACGTATACAAATGCTTTTGGTGGCGATTGGGCAGAGGATCCTACAAACCCCTTTGCAGCTGGCGGCAAGGCGCAGAGCTGGGGCAAGCGCGTGGGCCAAGACGAATGGGTCTGGGGCGAAGATATCGTAAGGGGTGTCAATCTTGGGTGCGTGTTCGCCATGCCTGACTCTTTCCGCTGAAGTCTAATTGAGTCTGGCGTTCTATAGAGGCTGGCTTGGTACGTCTTGACGCGTTTTTTGGAAGCGCCGCTGAATATCTGTCTTCGTCTTAGTCACGGAACCTTTCATCGTGCCTGCACTTTACGAAAAGTACGTCGGCCAAAGCGACATCGTTGTGGTCGACGAGTGGACGCTTTGCCTTGCCATGGATAAGAATCTCGCGGCGGAGATGGAGGAACATTACAGCACGTTCATCGTACGTTCCGCGCACTTTTTCCTTGCCCGTTATTCTGATCATTGGTCTAGACCGAAAAAGACATTGCTGATATTGCCGGCGCTGGTCTCAACTGGGTACGAATACCAATAGGCTTCTGGGCTATCGAAGCCATCGGAGATGAACCTTTTCTCGTTGGGACCTCCTGGTCGTATTTCCTCAAGGCCATTGAGTGGTGCAGG
Organism: Strobilurus stephanocystis; assembly: GCA_019915075.1. NCBI lineage: Eukaryota > Fungi > Basidiomycota > Agaricomycetes > Agaricales > Physalacriaceae > Strobilurus > Strobilurus stephanocystis. Next base: position 172,999 of record JAHLMI010000011.1, read on the forward strand.
AAGTATGGTATCCGAATCTACCTAGATCTTCACGCCCTACCTGGCAGTCAAAACGGTTGGAATCATTCAGGGAAGGCTGGCAGTGTCAATTTGTGGGTTCCTCTCGTTCTGTTACGTGTGGTCACTGAATTGTCTACGTGTAGCATGAACGGCGTCATGGGAGTCGCAAACGCGCAGAGGACTCTGACCTACTTGCGAATCCTCACGGAGTTCGTCAGTCAAGAACAATATCGTGAAGTGGTGCCAATGTATGTTCTTCTGAAAACTCTCGCCTGCGTCCTAAACGAACCATATGTTAATCGACCCTGTAGGATTGGCATAGTCAATGAGATCTTGTGGGCAACCATTGGCGAGACGTCTGTCCAAAGCTTCTATTATGCAGCGTACGAAGCCATGCGTGGTGCGACTGGTGTGGGCAAGGGCAATGGGCCATATATCGCTATACATGAAGGATTCCAGGGTGTGAGTTCTACCTCTGCTCCTGTGTCGCGTTCATCTTCATTGAATCTCACTTCTCAGCCGGCCCTTTGGGAGGGCTTCATGGCTGGTGCCGACCGCCTGGCTCTGGATCAGCACCCATATCTGGCGTTCATGAGCGATTACACGGATTCGGTGGACGACATGGCCAAAACACCCTGCTCTTGGGCTATTGCAACTAACCAGTCCTCTAAAACCTTCGGCGTGACCGTTGGAGGTGAATGGAGTACGGCGATCAACAACTGCGGGAAGTGGTTGAATGGTATCGGTGCTGACGCGGACCCGCATTATGATTGTGATATCTGGGATGATCTTAGCGTAGGTCTATCAATCGTGAGCTTGAGGCATACCGACACTTCCTATTCTCCAGGCATATAATTCGAGCACCATTGCTGGTCTCAAAAACGTCGCCCTCGCCTCAATGGACGCCCTTCAAAACTTCTTCTTCTGGACATGGAAGATTGGCGTGTCCACACAGCTTGGACGGTCGTCATCACTGATGTGGGACTACCGTCTCGGCCGCGAGAACGGCTGGATTCCCCAAGATCCACGGGATGCTATAGGCCATTGTGCTTCCGTCCTTGCTTCCTCCTCGATTTTCGACGGATCATACGCCGCCAGCGCCACTGGAGACGCCTCCTCAGCACAACCGTCACCATCATTGGCATTTCCTCCAATTTCTTTGATGCCGTCGGTCTCACCTTCACAAATGAGTTTACTGCCGACGTATACGGCGACGGGGACGCTGAAAACATTGTTTGCACCGACGTTCACGAGTGCGCCGAGTGCAGCAGTCGGTGATGGGTGGTATAATGATAAAGATAACGGGGGTGCGTTCGTGCCCGTGTCGGGATGTACTTATCCTGAGTAAGTCGATCACCGTTGTTCTCTCTTCCTTGAGTTGCTGATTCATGTATGTAGTCAATGGGATGCGACGGCTGTAGCGCTGCCCACTGCGGCTTGTACCGGGCCGTAGCCTTCTGCTCCCCGTCAACAGTGACCTTTCTCAGGATCTCAATCACGATGATTCTCTTTCACATACCTTGCTCTCTTTCTTGCCTCGGACACGGACTAGACTGACTTGTTGAGCTATCTATACCACGGACAATTGCTACTGAACTATCTGAGATGTCGATCTGTTGTATATATTCACCTGTACCTGTTTCTTTTTCTTGTGGTCGTTACCTATCTATCTACTTATCTTGTCATTAATGATTAGAGTTGATTTTGGACTTCGCGGAAGTTGGAACAGCATGAGGATGACAAGATCATGGTCCCTCTGTTTACCGCTTGAACATGGCCTTCGTCATTTATGAGTCGAAAGCTGCCAGAGTATAAAGTTACTGGCCCATGGCGACGGCGGAAGGCATCCACGCATGCGTACGAGAAGACGAGGACATGCAGCTTCGCTTCGAGCATCTCCGTCGAACCGAGAAGTCTCATCGCCCTACGTGGACCTCAAACCAGTGTTCCGCTCGTCCGACTTTTTCGAGGTGATCCACGTCCCAGTGAGAACTAATATTTTACATCCCTCCTTCGCAGGTGTGCGTCCAGCGCCAATGATTCTGTCCATCAGTGAGAAGGGCGTCAGTGGAACGAGCGCGAGAGAAGACTCCAACAAATCTGTGTTACGTTTTGCGCCACACCGAATCGCGCCACTCATTCAGCCGTTGACGGCGTATGTCGAGGAAGGTCTGGCGCGCCTCGGTCATGTAGCAAGCAAAAAACTAATTTTGTGGACGCTAAAGAATACAGACGTGACAGGCGATATAGAGTCTTTTTTTGTATTACTTGAATGAGACGGGAAGTGGAACTGGGAATGTAAAGATGTAAGTAATTGTTCCGGGGAAACTCCAACGGGTTCGAGGGAAACGGCCAAGTAGCGGTGTGAGAATTGGGATCACAGCTGGATTCATGAATAAACGTCAAGACTCGGATTTGACGGGGTGAAAACAGAAAGGAAACGAACCGCTCAAGCAGTGGTAGCGACCGTGCTAGTTGGAATGACGGTGACTGTTTGCGTAGTTGCTTTCGTGACAGTAACTGTCCTGACCGGGATGTCGGTGACTGTCTGCGTAGTCAGGTCTACGGTAGTGACCGTAGTGGTTGGTATGATGGTTAGTGTCTTGCCGGCCCTGGCCTGAAGCCAACTGAGCCGTGGGCCAACTCTGATCAAGGCCAAGCCAAGCCAGGCCGTGAGTATGGCCTCACAAAGCCCATGGCCTGGCTTGCCTCAATCTCAAGCCATGAGCCATGGCTCAAGCCATGGCTTGGACAGTACCCGGATATCCAGTGCTGACGTCTCCTCTAGGACAACGGTAAGTCTCCATATGCTATGAGAGTCCCTTGCAGCTGATTACCTTTCCATTGTGGCCACCAAAATCGCCCAGCGTATCGATGTCCCGTCACATTTCAACGTGTCCGCCACATCCCGACACGTCCCGACGCGCCCCGCCACATCCCGCCACATCCCGCCTCAAGCCATGGCTCAGGCCAAAGCCGGGCCAGGGCCAGCCGAGTTTTCTGGCTCTGGCTTGGCCTGACATATTGTCAGGCCAAAGCCAGGCAAAGCCAAGCCAAGCCGGCGGCCTTGGGCCAGGGCCAGGCCAGGAAGTCACTAATGATGGTGACTGTCTGCGTGGTTGGTTTGAGGGTCGTCGTGATTGTACTGCGGCCGATGCTAGTGGCAGTAGCTCCACCGATTGTCGTGACACTACCGACTCCCAGCGACGAAGTGGTCACGTTCTGGAGACAAAAATATGAGTGGGTGCGTGCCTTCGGGAACAAAGCTCAGATAACGCACTCCAGCACATTCCGAAACGAAGACAATGACGGTGACCTGGACAGGAAGTCAGTGAGGATGATGGGTGCTCGCGATGGAAGAGGACAGACGGTAGCCGAAGCGCTGGACGTGACACTAACAGCCTGTCGTGCGAAGGTTAATTGACGCCAATGATGGTACGTGTGCTCGCACCGAGGAACTCTGTCTTGAATGTCAACAATGCAACAAAGCAGACAAATTGAAACTACATACGGCGGTGGCAGTGACACTAGAGACGCTGGAAGAGACAGTCTTCACGATGTCAGATTGACATATATGGCAAGGATAGCAGACGAACCGTGCCCAGAATGGTGCTGGGAGTAGTAGTCTGTTTTATCCTGGTCAAAGGCTATTTCATCGAAGATGAAATAATGAACAAACAAGGGTTGCATTCCCGACGGCGACAGAAGTCGTCTTTTGTTCGTCAGGTGGTGTGTAGGTGATTGGGCATTGAGAAAACTCACCGAGTCGAAGGTGGCAGTGGTTGCAGCAATGCTAGACGACTATGACATGTTAGTCTCATTGCCAGTCTCAAGAAGATACATGTCCTACAGAGATAACCTGTCCGGTTTGAGTCCGTCAGACCTCGAGATCATACTTATCAAAGAGAGAGAAGAGAGTGTACCGGCGTCGCAACCTCCGTGGTACTGCGCTGAAATGGTGTTCATTGTGTATCTCTATGACGCGTGAGCATGTAAAAGTTACCTTCAACACGGTCGCTTGGGCGCTCGCAATAGAGAGCAGAAAAACGGAGAGGATCTGAGAGACGAACATCTTGAAGTTGGGTGTAGGAAAGAGAATGAGACTCGAGGGCTGGTTGCTGATTGTGCCCCACAGCCTAAAGCTCATTTATACGATTGGAAGGACGGACAGATGTGACCGCGACCTACCTCGGGCGTGTTAAGCATACGACATCCCCCAAATGGATGAGCGCTCTGCGAAGGAGTGATACAGGCGTTTATTCCCAGTGAGAAATCGTTCTAGGGACCGCAAGGTTTGCATAGGGTTTTCTAGGACCTAGATCGTCTTATATCACACTTGAGCAGCCTACTAATTTTGACGCCCTTTTCCCGAGGTTCCACCGTGGTATATAGCGAGTTCTAGGAAAGTATAGCTATACAGCCAGTATGCAGCACGCCGTGCCTGGGTGATACGTGGCCTGCAAATCGGTTTGTCGTTGCAATTTTTATAAAACATATTACAGAAGGGCAAATGAAACGCAATTGACGTTGGATGATACCATACAACAAATGTACATCTATCTACATGACTTGCCCACTGGCCCAACCTCATCCTTCTTTGGGCATGTCCCCATTGTCCATACGGCCGCCATTGTCGCTCCCGGAGCCTGCGTTCGTCTTCGCAGAGATTCTTGTCCTCGCAGTGGTCCTCGTCCGTCGCAATGGTCCTCGTCCGGCACAGTGGTTATCGTCCGTCGCAGTGGTCATCATCGTCCGTCGCAGTAGTCCTCGTCCGTCGCAGTAGTCCTCGTCCGTCGCAGTAGTCCTCGTCCGTCGCAAAAGTCCTCGTCCGTCGCAAAAGTCCTCGTCCGTCTCCGTGCCGATGGTCGTCGCCCTGTTGCAGTCCGTCCTTGTATTGGTCCTCGTTGGAAAGTAAAGCATCCCGCCCCATGAGTAGGCTGCACATGGAAGGCGAGGAGGCTAGATGGTGGAACAGAAGCAAGGAGGAAGGCGGACCCAGGTCCTTGGTTGACCTTCCGAGATGGGAGCGGAGTGTGAATTCGTCGCCAGAGAAATTGAAGGAATTTGCTAAGTCCAACGGCCGTGTTTCGAGTACCTGCAGGGAATTCGGGGAACTTTGGTGATCTGCTTGAGGCCAAGTTCGGTCTACCTAGATCTCTCTTGATTTGCATAGATGCAACATCGGCGTTAACTTGTTGCCATCATTTCATATATTTTCCTTGGTTGTCCTTACTTTCCCTAGAACGATTTTTCACTGGGGTTTATTCCCCGCTGGTGAGACCAGACCGTAATGAAGTAGAAACCCGAGGTTTGACCGCCATGTAGCGTGGTGACACCAATGTGGAAAATAGGTATATTCTGTCCTTGGCGTGATTGTTGGACTGCGGAGGTCTTGGCAAGCCGCGTCAGAGAAAATGAAGGCTGAAGGCAGTGACATGTATTACCGGGCTTTTTACTTCTCGAAACCTCGCGAATTACCTTGCCGTTGTTGGTGATGAGTTGGCTGACGGTAAGAGGTGAGTCGGAGAAATGGCAACTTGATGAGCTATCTCGCGCTCACTGAAATCGAAGTGTCTGCAGGCTACAGTGTGCCATTCTGTACCCGCCATCAACTACTAAAGCCTAGTCGGGAAGTGCATCTTGGGCCGAGGGCTATGTGGGCCGAGGACTATGTGACCCTCCATATAATTTCTGTGCAAATTAAAGAGAATTGTTTACTTTCCGTGTTTCCATGGAGAACGCGGTGGTAACACTCCTCTGTATGTAGACCAGGAAGCGTTGGTAATGCCGTATGTCTGAACCCCATTGAATCGCGTGGATCTTGACGAGCAAGCTCTCGCAGGTCAAGCTCAAAAGCTGGTGCATTGAGAGCTTCCAGAAGCTACTGCTGCGAAGTGCTTGATGCTCATGTTTCCCTCGACGCGCAGTGTTCTTGTGGGAGAAGTCCACGTGCGGCAATTGCCGCCGCACAATGCCGAGGCGTCCTCATGTGGTCCTCGGTCGTACCCGACACGAAATTTTGACCTCTTCGAGTGGCACCAACTCCAGCATCTTGCGCCGTGCTCTCATTTGGCCCCGCTCTGCGTCCATAACTCTTACGTGATGCCGGGATACGTTACATTCCATCTAGTATCTACCCTTTCTCGAGCGTCAGGATTAAATGGTGTCCTTCACACTTTCAAGTTGTCGCCTCACCGCCCGCTGGGGCAGGTACACGATTCCGGCTGGCAATTTACTTTGGGCCGTACCAAGGAGCCCTCTGTAACATCCTTCCATCGCTTCACCCATACCTAGTATCGGGCGGCGTCTTCTCGCGCCAGGCATTCATCGCTTCGTCTTGGAGCGAGTTCATGATGCAAAAGAAATGGTTGTACATTCTTATTTCCATTTACATTTCTTCTACCGCTGACGCTGGGCTCAGGACCCACATAGGGGTGACGGAGTCCGTGGAAGCTCTCGGCAACATGCCCGACTACGTCTTCTACGACGTGTCTCGCGACACGGCGCTGGCAGCTAGTCAATGGACAATCGCGGCGCACAGAATCGCTTGAATGGGATTCACGGGTGAGCCATTGTCATCTTCCTACATCTTCAAGTATGCGCTTACCAGTTCCACAGGTTGACGCTCCTCGCACTAGACGGACCTGCGGCGCGGGAAGGCAATTCATTGGTCACAGCTAACGCTCGTTACTGCGTAGCAAGTGCAGTCATGTGTATTTGGCATGGTGAGTGTTCTGTACTTGTCCAGCGCAAAGCCTCTGACTCGGCATCAGTGTCTAGTGGAGTGGGCCGAGCGGAACGACGAGATCGCAACGTCATGGCAAGCAAGCAAGAAGCTGGATTTGATCTAACGACGTGACAGAGGATCTACACTACGCGGCCGAAGGCCTTGCCAAACACCGCCAGACAGGGCAACTACGGCCCGGATGGCTGCTGTGGGGGACAGAGTCCCCCACTGCACTAGGCGTCTGTAAAGGGACAACAGAAGGAAGCAAGGATGTCAGTCTGATCATGAACGGAGGCAAGAAATGCGTCGGGCCGGGGCTAGATTAGATCTTCCACGTGGCGGTGTCCATCGTGTACTTATCTTATCTTTTTCGTCTGTTTTTTCTTCCCACTGCCATGTTCGATATTTTGATGGAACAACCTCGCTCATCGTCAAACGCTCTGGTCGTCAGTTCCTTTGGGGACTATAGGATTGGCTACTACTCTGACTCCCCTTGTCTGAGGGTCCCGGTCAAGGCTGTATCGTTCGCCATTTACGGGATCCTCGTGGCATGGCAGCTTGTGCAGAGCTTGTGTAGTAGTACGCCGTGTGAAGGTCTGCGTCATGGGATCACATCCTCGATCCGAAATCTTCATCCGCGCCAAAATTCTCATGCATAATCTTCGCTGTCCCACAGAACGTAGTCCCCCCTAGTTCATCCCCGACGGCCTCTTCCGAGCAGCGGAAACGACGTGTGCTGATTTCGTTGCGGCCGCAACTCAATTATCAGTGATGACGCGGTGAAAGGCGCACTTCTCCGCGATAAAGAGGCTTGCTGATCTTTAACTGGCAGCGGGTATTTTGGAAATTCGATCATCAGTGTAGCCCTTGCGAATGAATGACCGGGCTGCAAATCTTGCAAGTGATTTCGCTGCTCTTTCCTGGGCACAACGCTTAAGCACTCAAACCTCGTGGGTGATGTTCACCATTTGTTTCCCACTCACACGACATCAGGAGCTCCTTTGTTTCCGTGAGATTTTCGTTACTGTCCTTACACATCTGCGGGACTCCTCTACGCCGACGGCGACCTCTCCCATTGAATCATAGTCTTGTTGGTGCGCTCCGAAGCGCCATCGGCTTGGGGGTGGTACGAGGAGGATGCCTTCATCTTGATACCAGTGAGTACGGCAAGCGACTTCCAGAAAGATGACATCCAGAGTTTATCCCGGTCACAGACAATGTTGTCGGGGAGACCGTTCTCACAATACCATTCCCGAAAGAAAATGTGAGCCGCCTGTGGTGCGTCGATATCCGTGTTCGTAGCGGCCAGCCGTATGTCTGAACCGAGTCTGCACGTCATGGTAAGGATGCAGTCGCATCCCTTGTCTTCTGGCAACGGTCCTACGAAGTCCAACCCAACCGAGAGCAGGCGGCCGTCGGGCACAGGCAGAGGATGAAGAGGGCCGGCCTTACGGATGGTGGAATCCTTATTCCTCTGGCAGGAGTCGCAACCGGGGACATAGGCACGTTCGAGGTCACGCCTCATGTTCGGCCAGTAATAAGAATCGCGGAGTTGCGCATACGATTTGTCAAACCCAAAATGGCCACCTTGATCGTGGGCAATTCGGAAGAGGTCTTCTCGGAGGGAGGAGAATCTCGGGATGATTAGACGCCCATCGGCGTACCAGAGGCCGTTGGAGCAAGTAATGCCGGGAGGCAGGGAGCGCAATTCGGTGAGTTTGACACACCATGGGTCGGACTTGTATCCTTCTTTGATAGATTGAAGGTAGTCGGCGGAGGAGGAGATGGAGAGAACGGCGGCAACAGCCTGAGGTATGTTGGGCCACGCTGCAAAGGACGACTCATCGGGTATTTCATGGATGTATCGACCGTTCTTCACGCGTGAAAGCGCGTCCGCGCCGACGTTCTCAGCGCCTTTTATATACGCGATGGAAATGTCGTACTGCGATAGAAATTCCTGCCAACGAAGTTGTCGGCGGGAGAGATCCTTCTGCGTGTTGAAGTTCTCTAGGGTTCGGTGGTCCGTCAGGACGAACACTTGCATGCCGACACAGTCCGCACGCCACTTTTTCAAGGCTCGGACTATGGCGAGAAGTTCCTTTTCGTGCACTGGATAGTTAAGCTCGGCGGAAGAAAGTTGGCCTGAATCAAAGGCAACAGGACGCGCTGATGCCAGGTTGGGACCCCACATCAGGATTGCGCCCGTGCGCCACTCGCTGGCATCGCAGACAAGGAAAATCTTATTATCCCCGGGATTGTCGTGGTTGATGACTGTGAGAACCTCACGGCTGACGACCAGCCGTTTAATATTCTCAAAAGCATGTTCGTGTTCCTCAGTCCAAGGTGGGAACGATTTGTCGTGTTCTTTCATGGTTAGAGGAGTGAGGATCCGTGTATATTCAGCCAGATTTTAAAGAAATCCGGCGACGAAGCGTACCATACCAAGGAACCGGCGGGTTTCCTCAGCGGAGCGTGGTCTGGGAAAGTTCAAGATAGATTCAACCTTGGAGTTTTGGGCTTCCACCCCGTCGCCTGAGATCCGATACCCCAGGAAATCAATACGATCTTGGAAGAACTCGCACTTGGCTCGATTACAAAATAGTTTTGCTTCCCGCAGGGCTGTGAGTATCAAGCGTACATGTTCGGCATGTTCCTCGTCGTCTTTCGACCAGATGATGATATCGTCAAGATATACGTGGCAGAATTTACCAATGTAGGGACGGAGAGCCGCGGTAACACGGCGTTGTTGAACGGATGGCGCATTTCGCAGGCCTTGGGGCATAACCACCCACTCGTATAAACCCAGGGGGGTCATCACGGCAGTGTAGGGGATGGAATCGGGATGCAGTCGTGTTTGAAAGAATGAGTCTGTCATATCCATTTTACCAAACACTTTTCCCCGCGCACAGTCGGCGAGGATCGTGTCAATCCGAGGCAAGGGATGGCGGTCAGGGACAGTGTTGGAGTTCAACAACCTGTAGTCATTGACCCATCTAGGCAGCGCTGCGGGGTCTTTCTTAGGGATCAGAAAGCCCGGAGATGTGTACTGTGAGGAAGAAGGGCGGATACGACCGGCAGCCAGATGTCTGTCAATGTGTTGTTGCCACGCCTCTTTATGTTTCCGAGGCGAAGAATAGCTTCGAGCGTAAACCGGGGCAGAATCAGATTTGAGGTTGATCTCACAGACGATGTCTGTGGGTAATTCATCGACATGAGGGATGTCACCGAATACATCGGAGAATTCGTCCACCAAGGCAGCGGAGCTTGTAGCCCGGCGATCGCGTTTGATGGCAAGTTCCTCCACGCGCTCCACGTGAGCTTTCAATGCTGCGACGTGAGAGCCAGCTAGAACAGGCTCAGGTGCGACGTAGTACTTCTTCAATTGATGTTTCAACACCTTGATGAAGATCAAGTGCAATTTACACTCGTCCACGCGTTTCTGTTTCGGACTACGTTCGTCGGGGATCCGCGGGGGTTTAGGATTCATTAGATCAATTCCGCTAGGTTTATTAATCATAGTTCGGGCGGCGTAGTCGGCGACAAGTTGATTATGGGCAAGGAAAGGCAGGCCGAGTAACAAGGGTGTACACAAGGAATCGGTTATTAATGCTCGTACAGAGCGACTAGTAAATTTAGAAACGGGGTCGGTCAACGTGATATTAACGTAGTGTGTATATTCGAGGCGAGCGGAGGTAGAGGCGAGGGACGCAAATATCGGTTCAGGGAGGCGGTGTCGCGGCCATCCTTTCCTCCGTGAAGTTCCAGAAGACGCCGGCCGTCGCCGCCGTTCAACCTTTGGACGATATCTCGTCATACATGTCCTCGTCCGCTTCCAACCTGGACAACATCGCCGCGTTTTTCGCGCCGCTCCCCGTGTCACACACCGCATCCGGTTCGTTTGTGTATTCCACCGCCCCGACTCAGCCGTCGAGTTCCCAGTCCAGGCATCGCTCCACCGATCCTCGAGAATGATCGAGGAAATAAAATGTCGACATACCCAGTCTATCCACGAAGCACTGGTCGATCATTATTTAGGATGCCTTCGTCCTGGACAACTTCCCGGCGTAGCATTAGGGCTAATAATGGGTATGGAGACCTGGTCTGCCATTGCGGCACGGATGGAGGCGAGGGAGTCTACTGAAGGCGAGGTATAATCACGTGGCAGGCAGCGTGAGGAGGTGCATGTCCCGATATGTTCACTGGTATATATCTATTCCCCGGCGTAAAGCAAAAGATACATCCTCGAGGGCGGGGTGTAACTCCCTGGAATCCCCTACTTCAGGAGGCGGTGGCTAGAATCACCGTGCGCAATGAAGCAGGGGGCTACAGCCTGCGGTCGTGACTGAGCCGGTGTCACGTTGCGTAGGACCGGGGACGTCGTCCAAGGACGTCTCACGGAAGCCCTCAATCACATCACATCACATCACATCTCCTGCCGGGTATCCTCACGTGATCCGAGAGCATGCAATTGCCACGACTGTGACAAAGCTGTTCAAGCCATGGGTACTTCTCACAACACCGGCATCATCACTTCCTCGGCTCATTCTCACCCCAGATCACCCATTCCGTCTTATAGCTGTTTCACAGTCTATGTAGTCTCTCTCCGCCTCCGCGTTACTACGTATCCCGAGTCGGTCGGCCAACCTGCTGACATGCTGCACACCGCAGTCACTTCAGTGCATCCCAAATCGACTTGGATGCCAATGCTCGCTTTTTAAATTAGGGTCCGGATGCAATCGATGCTGCTAGCGGTGTGGTATCGCTCCTTCTGAGGAGACCAGATGTGCAAATCTATCTCATGATCGTGACTTGGGAAGTCCCCAGTCGTACTCACTGCCAAAGTTTCGTTCGATGAGCTCTCCCCGTATTTTGAATGTCGTCTTTATTATACGGTAATCATAATACCCAACAGCAAACACCTATATTCAAAGGGGGTGCACGTAGTCATATGTGAAGGTCGCTTGCCAATATCATCGTCAATCTGTCATTTCGCCGTGCCCATCACCCACTTCTCGTATGTTCAGGCCACTACTTACATGATCCCTCACATATATATCTCCATGGCAGTATCCTTACTATGCCCATTGCCCTGCTATCCGGCTGTGCCGACTGTGGTTACTGCTGTCGCAATGCTTGTGATTTCGCCGACCTTATTTCCCAAGTTGTCCTTGACTGGCCGTTTCCTTGTCTGCGCTCCCTGTCCGAGGTCTAATGACTTCAGGTCCTCTTGCTCGATCGATGTGCTATCGACATATGTTACGATTGGCGTGCAATACTGACACTTTTAATACCGATCAACGATCAACGGTGAGCGCTCAGGTTGTGTGATTGGCTTGTAATTCAGTCTTGCAGCCTGTGCCAGAATGCCTTGACTTCTTCACGGTGATAGGTCCGTATGATAACCTACGGCAACGAGTCCGAATCACCAAAGGACTCAATCTCGTGCGCCTGCCATCATCCCGTCTGTAACTATGTCTGCAGGAGAAGACATCCCCGGGGAGTTGGTGCCATGCTCCTCGGGGATGCCCTATATCGTACGAGTAATGGTTGACATCAGTGGACTCTTCTACGAGCCCTTACTATAGCAGAACATGTAGAGCGCATCATCGAAACATCCCGAAACTTGTACGCTAGACTTGGCGTTGACCGGAACACGACGTGCAATTGAATACGTGTAGGTTCCGCTCCATGGACACACTCACCTGAAGATGTGTGAACTTCATGACGTCAGAGTCCTGTCATTTGCCTCCAGACTCCAGAGCGAAGTTTCTCCTTCATTCTCTTGACAACGATGACCTCAGTGAGCTCGGTCTACATACTCTGGGATTCGGGCACGTAGAGTATGAAATCTCACGCTTGAAGCTCAGTAAAAAATCCGTAGACCTCCATTGACTCGTGTTGACCTACAGTGACATAGGTCAACAAGGTCCACCCAGGTCACCAGCGGTCAAAAAATGACCTTATCAATGACTCCCGTAGACCTCGCATTGACTGCCAAGGACTCTCGTGGACCTGTGTCGACATGTATTGACTCAATTCATTCTATCCATGCAGGTCTTCACAGGTCAATGACAGTCAATGTAATTGGTAACTATTGACATCGTAGCTACTTGCAATATCAAACAATGACCCCATCCTGTCGCGGTCCAGCAAAGAGAAGCCAGGTCGGTGGTCCCGACGAAAGTAGAAGATCAAGGCATCTGGATAGAAATAATTAGTTGACATGTCTAGATCGGCGTGAGTTTGCTTACCGTGGATTAGAATCTCTGCGTCGCTTGCTTTCGATGAGAGTGCTATCGACAAATTAGATCATGTGTAGATGGAAAATGAGAGAAAAAGATACGCACATATGGCAGATGTTGAGGCGAATCAGGGTCCAGATACAGTGCAACAACGGCTAGAATGGCAGGGAACACGTCAGGCAAAGGATGCGGGGCAGACTGAGGTACGCACCAGACCAGGATTTTACAAGAGCCGACGTGGAATGAGGTCTGCAAGTAATGGTGGGTCTGTGTACAAAGCGCAGAACAGAATATAACGTACCTACGTCGCGAACGACGCGCTAGCTGCCCCGTCGCCTCGCGCGTGTCGTCCTCTCAAGCGCGTCGTCCTCGTCGTCCTCGTTGTCCACACGCACCCGGTCCGGCGGTTTTGTCTCCATTGCGTTGTTGTAACGCACGCCGTCGCTCGGTGTTTGTTTGTCCTCGGCCAATGTTGTTGCAAGCATCGTGGACGTTTGCACTGCCGATGCTGGGGCGGTAGGATCTCACACTTGTCGTCGTCGTTGCTCGAGTCGGGCGCCAAGAAAGCGCAAGCGGTAGACGGCAAGACACTGCGCGTCGTCAACTGGAGCGGGAGAGGAAGAACCGGGGGACATGGTGGTAAGAAGGAAAGAAAGGGAATTTCTGCCCAACGACAAAACAGGAGACAAACGATGACGTCGATGACGAACTCTTGATTCTTTTCGCAGAGTCCGTCGCAAAGCATCATCAGTAGGACTCGGTCAACCACGCGTTAATTGAGTTATATTGAGGTCGACGGAAGTCGACAGAAGCCAATGGCGTCAACAGAGGTCCACGGAATTTCTGCTGAGCTTGAAGTCCAGAATACGGTGACGGTGAACTAACTGGATTGGAGGTTCATTCAACGCGGATCTTCATCATTTTGATCCTGAGTATGCCCATGGTGAATCTCGTGGTGTTGTTAATCTGTGTGTGCTACTTATGTGCCATGATCCGTGACAGTGAGAGGCTGAGAGCCGGATGCGGCCGAGACTCCATAGTATTGAGGCATGTGTTCGCGGCGTCACCGCTGTTCACCGCCAGCATACAAAAGATCCCCAGTCGGAAGACGTTGCGATTCACCTTCAGGACTCGTAGAAGGTCATCTGAGGCGTTCAAATAAGAATCTCACTCGCTCTTCTATCAGTCATAATATGAGCAGGTTGGTCACTGTCTAGTGATAGATGTGGGAGCTGGTTCTCAGCCTTTCTGTGATAGAATCGTCGTCAGACGATGCTATCCCGTCAGGCGGTATGCCACGAAGTGCTAAGTAGCTAGACTTTCATCTCCCAATTGTACATTTTTTACGATTAGGAGCGCAATGGTGACGAAGTTAGTACATCCAAAATTTGCCAAAAGAAAGAGAATCTATATTACTATCACTTGCATCGATATCGCCTTCGGGCAACCTTCGGTCGACAGGTCGTTCCGTGTCTGGAAGCGGAACGAGGCGTGGCCCATCAAAATTCGGATCATCCACCGATTCGGAAATGGATGATGTCGGAGTACGCCCGCCCACCATGTTACACGCAGTCCAAATCCTTGATTTCTTATATACCCGGCGAACCGCGCCGCCCTCCACATCCTCGCGCTTTGCCATCCGCCCACACAGTGGAACAATCATCGCCATCGCAGGGATCAATCAGTCTCGGAGTATATAGCCCCGAAATCAGGTGCCTCTCTCCATACTCTTCGTCACCTGCCTCACGGAAGGAAGGAAAGAAGGAATCGGTCTGACGCAGCTGTGGCCTCCGTCTCTCACACACATATAAGCGCGACCCAAGTGTCATCTTTGGAAGCATCTCTCCTACCTACGCGCGCACGTCGATCACCTGTATGTTTATCACCTGCCATTCCTCAAAGGGGCATTCCCACTCATGACACGTTCCTTTGACAGAATCATACGCGACGAGCCATAAGTAGGGCATCGCAGCAGTTCACCAGCACCTATTCCCATCCCAACCCACCACATTTGGCATGTCGGACGTGCCAATGGATATCGATACCGCTGTTCCCGCGACCATAAACTCCCTACCATTCGAACTCATATCTTCCATCTTCCTTTTCGCCCGCCACTCCTCCGCGCCAGGGCTTTATGAGCTGCATTCACGCGCCCTCACCCAGCGCGTCCCAATTACCCTCTCCCACGTCTCATCGTACTTCCGTGCCGTCGCGTTTTCTCTCCCTGAGCTCTGGGATGGTGTCCTGATCAACCCTGGCATGCTCAGCACCTTGAGCGATCCCGCTTCCCTGCTCTACCACTCGCTCAACATGGCCAGCGCCGGGGGTCGACGTGGTTTCAGGTTTTCGTGGCGCGTGTCGGTCGTCAAATCGAATCCTCTGCATATGACTGTACTTCAATCACTTTTCTCCCTCCTTCTGAATCACGCACATCTCTGGCAATCTGCAGAGCTGGAAGTTCCAGCCGAAGTTGCCCCTCTTCTCTCCCAACTACGTGGACACCTTCCGAGGCTCGAGGAGCTCAGCGTCGCGTGTTACAGTACGGCCGTACCTTCTATTGAAGGCTTCGAGGATGCCCCCTGCCTAACACACGTCGGTGTTCTTGGCATGGGCGGCGGAACACGCTTCGTATTCCCGCATGACCATGTTCGGTGGTTTGTTGACCGCCGCCTCACCGGAGGTGCCCAGTCAAGCGACGATGTGCGCGACATGCTGAACCTGGAGAAGCTTGAGAGCGCAGCGTTCAGCACCTCGCCCGGAGAAGACATCATCCTCCCGAAGGTCGAAAGCATGGTTGTCTGTGATACAGCCTTTCGTGGAGCTCTACACACTCCTTGTCTGCATGAACTCACCATACGCCCCAACCGCATGGGAGAGAGCGAGCTCAGCGGAGTGTTGCGGGCCATTCAG
Source organism: Strobilurus stephanocystis (assembly GCA_019915075.1). Taxonomy (NCBI): domain Eukaryota; kingdom Fungi; phylum Basidiomycota; class Agaricomycetes; order Agaricales; family Physalacriaceae; genus Strobilurus; species Strobilurus stephanocystis. The sequence continues at coordinate 188,878 of JAHLMI010000011.1, forward strand.
GACTCCGGTTGTGCGTTGCGAGTGCTCAACGTGACTCCCGACTTGTTCCTCCTACCCATCCTGGATCTTTCATCCTCTCTTGAGGAGCTCAACATTACCTTCTCCTCATGGCTACACGATCAAGCATACATTGTCAAATCCATTTTCGACCGTATGGCGCACGAACCCACATTCCTTCCTCGTCTAGAGCGGTTGAACATCAATCGCTGCGATCGTCCATACGTGAGCGGGGATGAACCGCCATGTCCCTGTAATGGCGATCTCATTTTCATGTTGACCCAGAGGATGTCCTCACTGAAGAGCGTCGCCATCGACATCTGGGGCACTGTGCGGAAGGATTGTATCGCGGAGATGCAACTTGAAAGTTTGCGCGCCATCAGGAGTCAAGGTTTGGACTTGTCGCTGAGGGCAAATGACTTTGGCACCAGTATGCGTTATGTATGATACCTTTGTCTTCGTTTTGTCTTTGATATGTATCTTATACCACCACCGCCAGCCGGTATATTTTATTGCTTTTTGCCAGTACATAATGTGTGTCTCTTTTCGCATCATTGAACTACCTACATATCTATAGTCACTGTTCATGGATTTTCAACATATCGATCATAACCACTGTATTTGAGTTCCGCTATCGATGTTATCTAGGCGGTGCCGATACACTGTTTGACTAGTCAAGTCACGCTGAATGAGAGGATTAACTGACCCCATGGCATGTCCGAAGACACCACTGTGAAACGGGTTCGTGGCGTCGCCATGTCAGCAGTTGGATCTCGCTGACGCGAGGATAGGAAGGAAATTTACCCACGATGCCCATCCAATCTACTAAACACATGCACAGTCGGGATATCAAATGTGTACCGGGCTGGCGTATTCACCGAAGCCCATCGAATCAAATTGTGTGTACTTACAAGTGTCTGGACAGCTCTACCGACTGTACAAACGTAGCGTGAGAGAAATATGGGGCTCCTTCGGCAATTGCCTATTCCTCTAAGTTAGTCTCGTTTGATGTGTGCGCGAATCGCGGACACAATATAGTGGGGAAAGCAGGTTCCTTGGAGCGTCGGTTGAAGTTTAGGACCATTACTACTGGGCTACTGCACGGTTCGAGGCCATGTGCTTGAGACAGTGCTATCGCCACACTCGATGAACTTGAAACACCGGCTATGTGGCGCATCATCTAGCCGAGCCGGGCGAAGCTGCCCAAAACTGCGCATCCTGTGAAAGGTTGCTGTCGTGTACCTCTGCCGGTTGATTTCAGAAGCCTTGCAGGAAGTATTCGGGTCACTTGGAGCCTTGAAGTTTGAGGCGAGGACACCTGGAGGCTGGCTGTCGTTGTGAAAACAGGAGGAGCTGTTGACGTTGTCTGGTAGACCAGGAGCTTCCAGAAGATTTCTTTGCCTCGACGATACATCCAATGCATAGATCAATCTGTCTCAGACCGGCAGCAACCTAGAGTCACATTGCATCGCGAGAAAGGCCAAGCCATTTCTGAGGAGTTGTGATCCTTCAGAGGATCTGCAGCAAGGAAATGGGATGTGAGACTTGTGTTTCTCGAGCCTGTCATGTCATGCACCAGTTGTAGAATATAACGAAGCTTGTGGTAACTCCGCACCACAGGAGCCAAAAGTCAGGACAGTCAGTGCGAGAGCTCCAGTGGTAGAAACCGTGTTTCAGAGAGCTCTGGTTTCTGGAGCAGCACCACGTACATTGCGACAAGTTGGTACCTTGACCAGTGAGAACAACAGACTGTCGATCCTGTCTTGTGCCGGGTTGAGAGACCTCGCAACATCCAGAGCAAGTGGCAAGGGATAGTGATCAGCAAACCGGACACTTCTATAGACGAGGAAACCGAGTGTAGCGAAGGGAACAAGCGCCGGAACTTCGGCCCGAAGCTACTGTGCTCAATCAAGGTTCGTCGCAACATGGCCTCCTCCTACCATACAACAATTATTGTATTTATTGCTTCATCTGCCTGCAGACGCTGGCCCTGGTCTCAAAATTTCAGTTTCCTTGCAGAGCTCGGCAACTCTGATTCGTCAAAGCCTTCTCGATCTCTCATCTTCCGATTCCGCCAATGCCCTGTTGCGCGAGTGTGCTTGTATGATTGCGGACGGCCGCCATAGGACACCTGTAATTAGCTGCAAGTACTTGTCACTGCATTCCGGTGGCACGTCGGCCTATGTATGCATTGTCCAACTCGACGCCAAAAAGACCGCCGGTACGCCCCTCCCCTCCTCACTTGCTTTCCTCACATCTTCACCCAGCGACGTATCCCATCCATGCCTTTTAGGGTCACCTCTTAGGCTCACAGCCAAGTCTGGACACGCTTGGTTTCTTTGGCACAGCACTGAACGACAGTATGACGTCTGTGGCGCCATGCGGTTTCGTGCATGCACGACATACGACGAACACGCTCCATTGGCATATACATCTACTCTCTGTCCTCGACCATAAACTTCCCTCATGTCCAATAGGCTTTCCACATGCCTTCTACAGACGGACGAGGTCGCGTCGCGGCGTAGGAGACGCGCGCGATCCGTTGCGCGGCTACCAATATTGTTAGAAGTCGAGGAAGAACCGCACGAACGACTGGATACAGATGGTGACTGGTGCTTCACTCCTGGTACGTTTCTCAGCCTTCCCATTGTCAACCCTGCGCTTAGACAGGCTTAAACAGTCGCTGAGAATGCCCTTGAGTACCCTCAAGGTATGCGCCAACGTCTACTATTGAATATTAGCGACAACGTCAGCTTTCTGCAGTGACGATCCTGGAGTCCACATCGTCTGCGTCCAGTGCAAGTAGAAAGCGTTCAAGAACGAAATCTGACCCAGACGACCAAATGGTCGCAGGGCAGTTGCCTCGTTCCAAACGTCCTCGCTTAGCTTTGCGACGGCAAAGTTTTTGTATGTCATCCACCCTCTCGGTGATATTGTCTCTGACATCCTGAGACAGATCTTCATTCCGACGACCTAATGACCCCAACTCCTCGTACGACGCGTCCCTGTCTCGCTTCAAGGCGTTTGAGCAGCGGCAGTGCGTGTTCAATTGATCTCTGGATGACTCTGACCTCACGATTTGCAGAGAAGCACAAAGCTCTGCAATTGCTCCACTCCGACTGCATGGACGTCGACATGGTGCTGACTTGACTGCGCAGCCTCCTGAAGCTGTGGAAGGCTGGTCCTAACCTTCAATATTCATAGGGTTTGCGCGGAGGCGGATACCGAGTCGATTTCCTGTGTACTATCTAAGTTATTCATTCGCTCTATCTTGAGCCGTTAAACTTCGCATGTGACAATTTCACCATTACTGTCTCACTGTAACATAGCATATGAACTCCTTGCCACCCCGCTTCTCACTTTGGTCATGCATGTGGTTGGCAGCACAAAACACGTCGATTGAGATGGAGAACGACGGAGGCTACTACATTGGTCTAGCTACTATCCATGCATACCGCATTCGACCTCGGTGGGGCAGTACGTCTGGATTGATTGTTCACTGCGCGTATCACAGCTCGGGGCCTACGATGGGTACGGGACAGTGCATATGCCCCTGTCCGTACTATCCTTACCCGGTCATGAATTCACGTCAGTCGCGTGCCCACAACACCGAGGCAAGCGTCGATACACTGGATATGATGGTGTCATCCCCTTAGCAATGCGGTGGTCGTCTGACATTGGAGATTTGTGTTGATATTATGTTAATTCTTACTGCAACTTGCGTGATGATCACATTTTTTTGTTGGTGAAGGTAGTCATGTACGTTGATGAAGCAGCGTCGTGCTTCACGTACACCACCAAATCTATAGAATGTACGCACAATGTCTCCGGTGCAATGTAGTTGGAGTAATGCCAGGTCTTATTTTGTGAACATCATATAATCGCGAATTGAACGTTCCCCGAGTACCGTTCCTGACACGTTCCAATGATGCTGTCATCATCAAAGAAGAACATCGCAGCGACGTTCCTCTTCATATCACTCTCATGTGCCCTCAGGACTTGCACGAAATTCCGTCTTGCCATGCTCTCTCTTGCCGACAGTCACCGTGATGGACTCTCAAGACTCATACTCGGATGCGCTCACTGCCCCGGGCACATATGGATCCCAGCTCAGCAACTCCGATGAGCAGAAGCCAGCATTGGCGTTGCTCGAGCTCCGTCAGCTCTTACACCAGGAGACGGTGAGGCCACTGGAGAACACCATCACAGCCAATGTCCGGCCTTTGATGGAGAAGCTGGATGCTACCAATGCGTACTTGCAGGATGTCTTTGCCTTTGCCCCAGCGGTACGTGACGGAGCTCAGCGGCTCTGGAATGTACTAATTCTCGTTGCAGGCTGTCGATACAGGCGCGGCAACCCACACACCGCTCTGTCCCAAGCATCTCGCGACGCTGCTTTCCAACGCCCTTTCCAAACCGTCGGGATCCCTCAATGTGACACGGGCGGCAAGCAACGACTCCTCGGAAACGGAGTCTGACACTGAGCCAGAGGTTGAGGTGGGCACAGATTCCAGTCATGGTACTCTCATACTGACCCGTTTCACAGGCCCACAGCTATAACAAGATCCTCAAAATTCTCGGTATGCCAGAGGACAAACGCGACAAGAGTTGGGCCTTCAAGCGGCTCAATCTCTTCTCTCAAGTGGAGTCGGAGCTATTGCGGGAGCGTGTCGATGAGATTCAGGCGGAGGCAAGTCTGGCGAAGCTTGCCATCGAGCAAGAGAAATGCCGCATCAAGATGATGCAGCTTCGTTCAATCGTCAACGTTCGGAAGTGTCGTGTAGCGCGCTTGCAGGATGCTCGCCAGGCGTTCAAGCGTCATATCAAAGAGATCGGTATCCATCCCACCAAATAATATATTGCATTTAATCGTCGTTTCTATTCTGTGTGATCTCTCCAGGAGCTATGTCATTGCCTCCAGCTCTGTTGCCTGCCACTCGGTTCTGTTTGTTTCTCTCTCGAGTCTCTTTTGCCTTTGCCTGCGTCGCAGCACGCTTTAGCGGACCTGAGATCTGTAACTCGCCGGCCAATTGTCGATGGAAAGCTTTGCGATCTCTGTGAAGAGGCACCGGAGCAACCAGACTTCGTGGAAGAACATCACGAACAAGGTGAGCGTTATGGAGACCGTGGGTATTCAGGTGATAATTGTTATCGTCAGTGTGTAACATGCACTGAATTGTGGTTGTTGTCTCCTCGCGTTCCTGCATCTGCTTTCTGGGTGAGTCGCCAATAGTACATTTCCCAGAGACACAGTCGTGCTGGGCATTGAAATCGAACATGATATCCTGTGACCATATCGTCAGCTTCCGAAATTGGGTCGTTACAATGTGGCTCACCTCCGGGAATGCGATATGTACTTCGTTCGGTGACGCGCGTGAAAGGTATGGCATATTCAGTCGGGGATCACGTCTGTCCAGGACATTGAATTTCTCCAGAAGGACAACCGCTTCTCTTGACGACTTCTCTGTCCGAGAAAGTATCAGAATAATGCGGCCGGCGAACATGCCATTCTGTGCATCACCAGTCCGGCGAAAGAAGACCCATGATCCGACTCGACAGACATCGCGCGCCTGCGACACAACATTCACGCCAAGATCCCATGTTCCGCCCTCGCACCTCTCGGGAGCAGAGTTTTGTATTGCAAGGCCATTTGTATGCGCACTCCATGAGGCAGGCTTTCGCTTACTTCGGGGAGCTTTTTTGACGAAGGCTGGGACACGGTGAGATAACCCGAACCAAGCATGAAAACAATGGACTGACCCGGTCTGATCTCAGTGTGGTCAGCCCATCCCAGCCGACGCTGTAGCTCTCGGTTGCCTTTCATGAAATCCGTGATTTTGACAGCAGCGCGAATATATTGGTCAGTCTCTCTGTCCTTCCAGAACCCGCCGCTAACTGTATGCTTGAAGCGTTCCTGCCCGCCCAATGTCAACGCGATGTCACGACTCGGTGCCAGGTGATTTGACAGGATACTGCATTGGCGAAACACCGAGTTGAAGCATTCGAAAATCTCGGTCGCAAAGATCACAGCTGGACCGAATCGACGAATATCCTCCGGTAAATGGACAAGGACATGAAGCTTTGTCTTTGTCAAGATTCGTCGAGGGTCAACTGCCGCCCACGCATCCAGTACATTATTGATGAGGACTTCGAGATCCGACTGCAACATCATGAGATCCATTGGCGCAAGGGAGGTGAGACGAACCAAATACTGATCCATGTTCCGAATTTCGGGCATCCAAAGATATGCGCCAAGCTCACCAGTACATTTCCAGAGCTCAAAGACATCCGGCGGGCACTGGTCGTGTAAGTGAAAGATCCCAAGCTGCTGTAGGATCTTGAAATGCTTGCCAATAAGCGAGTTCTTGTACTGAATTAGATATGCAGAACGAAGGGCAGGAAGGGTCAATCCAGAGATCGACGAAGACTGTAAGCGGACGGCGAACGTCTCGTCCTGAACCTTGGACCATGTCTTGTTCGTACTGTGCCAGACGTACTTGTCGTTCCCAAGAAGGTACGTGTGCAGGATCTCGCCAGGTGTGTCTTGGTGCGGGTCGATACCTAGGATGTGTCATTGACTGGATTACGGAGTTCAGCAATGAACGGTACCTCGAGTCGCCAACAGTATATTGTAATGAACGCCAGGACGGATATCATTATGTGTCGGATCTCCAGCGTGCTCCGAGGTACCATTGGACTCCTCAGGTTGACAAAGAAGCCACTGCCAGAGATCCTGCGCAACGTCGAGAGTGATAGCATCAACCAATTCTTTCCTTCCCTCGCGTGACATCCTGTCGTTCAGACGTGAGTCTCGTGTTGCTGGATTCTTTAGCTTCTCCTCATGTCGAGTTTTGGCCAGGGAGAGCAACTTCTCGATCCAGCTCTGAGCGATCTTGTCCTTGACACCCGACGCCGTGGCTGCCTGCTTGATTCCGTCACCGTTGCCTTGACATGCTAACCAGAGCTGCCCACGTATCGAACGGATGGTTTGTTCACACGTTCGCGGCTCTCCCGGAGTGTAAAGTGCTTCGTAACCGTCTTCCGTCTCCTTCTGCTCATCGGATCCACCTGTCAAGTCCCGTCGACAATTTAGAGCTGCATTAACACCAAGATGGGATGATGTCTCCGATTGTTGTGGATTATCGGCTGGAAGCATATGCGGAATGATCTGGAAGAGTATCTCCTGCTGAAGCTCACAGTCAAAGGCTTCATGCCACCGATTCTCGGCACTGCAACAAGGTTAGTACGGCACTGGCAATACTGACCTCGAGTTACGCACAAATCCTCGGCTAACGCCACAAACTGCTCGGAGGAGGAAGCGAACGAGGACGTGGAACAGAACCGGACGAAATACTCCTGAGAAAGCTTTTCATGCGGAAGGTTCGCATTGGTGGCGTAGATATTGGTATGTGCATTGTATTGTTTGCTGACATTACCAGAAACATCGTCACTCCATGGCGTAGTTCGGATACGGAACATGGGCTTTCCGTTAGCGATGATTCGAAGCGGGTTCTGTTCGAAGAAGTACGAAGGCGAGTTGTCTGATAATAGATCAGTACAGACATCCCAGGGATGAGAGCGATACATACCCGAGACTGTTTTGACAGCCCAGCTTGCATCGGTAGTGATATCGAGGATATTTCGCATCAATTCTTTGGCTCGTACCCGTCGCGTTCTTTCCGAACAGACAGTGAAACCGTTATCTGTATACTGGACATCAAATACATCAACATAGACTTCTTTCTTGATTGTGATCCACCGTAAGAGAGCTACATATGAGCGGTCCTTCAGCTGTGCGAGTTCCTTCACATAAAAGTGACGGTGTCGATCTCCGTATGATGACCAGTCTGCCCACATTGGGGACAACTCGTCAAGATCTGCTTCCTGGGTCCACTTTGCAGCCTGCCAGGTTTGCGAAATACGGTCAGTAATCTCAGGATATACATTCAGATATGGTCGAACAAGTGGATTGGCCCAATCCTAAGATGATCAACACTTTGAAGGGGATAGAAGTGACGCGATCTCACCATCGAGAACAGCTGAGCTGGATGGTTCATGTAGAAGTGGTTTCCCTGAGATGAAACATGGTGACGCGGGAGGACTCCAAGCTTCTCAGTAAGCGATTGTTGTATCTTGCGAATAGCTGAGAAACTCGGAACGTTGGGAGTTCCGCACTCGCGCATAACCCAGAGAATTGTTCGCAACTGATCATCAGACAAGCGTTGACGCGGCTGGCTATCAAGCATATCAATTAGAAAAGTCTAGATGATAACATTCATTAGAAAGGCATGGGAGTGAGACAAGCACGCGCGAATCACCTGCTTCGATGGATATGGCCACCACGGCGAACTTTTCTCAGGCTCTTGATTGCTTCCTGCCATCATGTCTTCATCCTCGTCGTCGGAGTCCATGTCTGCAAGCGATTAGCATGGTGCGTTGCCGCTTATCAATAGACATACTCAGAGTGTCAATTGCCGTTGTCAGTTGCCCAAGGGAGTCTTCAACGACGTCGTTGGTATCACGCGCATTTGGACCGTCGTCAAAGTGGCTGAACAAGGTATGTCCTTGCACTGATGAGATTGCGATGAACTGCTTGTGGATTTGTTCTTTCAGACTCTGTTCCATCTGTGTGGGATCTTGGCCTGCAGAGAACTGGACTGTGTTTCCGTTGCGATCGAGATAGGTTCCGTCTCGTGGATCGCGCATGAAGTCCTGGAAGAATTGCATACTCGCGGAAGGCTCATCGTCTGAGGAACCAGAATCCAAGAGGTTTTCGGCAACTTCTGATGCAAACGACAGAAATCGAGGTACATGGGACACCTGGGGAAGTGAATAGATGTCGCTGGTTTGGGAGCTTGCACCGTGTCGTGCGATTGCCAAGTTATCATTGTGAGCTTTCGACTTGACATGACTTGACTTCGATGTCCTCTTGACTGAGGTTTCGCAGACATGACAGTAGAGTTTTGTACGGTCATCGCGGTCTGTTTCGAAAGCTAGATTCTGACATGACAAAATGTCTGAGAAGAGATACAGGACGCTCACGGTTCTCCCATCTTGATGGAGGCATGATGCAAGTGGATTCAGGGCTGACATGTTCGCGCAAACATTTTGGCGGCCGAAGCCACGCTGACAGTAAAACTTTTCTTTCCGATCCCACCACCACTCATTTTCAACTTCTCAGCGCAACCTCACCTCTGTTTGCCATGTCTGACCAAAGCGATGTTGAGGACCTCCTTCAAAGCTCTCCCATGCTGGGACCAGTGGAACTTCCTTCCCCAGAAGACCTTGAGCTGTTTTCCGAGCAGCAAGGCCAGTCCGGCGGGCAGTCTGACCAGCTGCAGCCTCTGTCCGCTGCTGACGTGCCCCAGCCAGCACAGCTTGGTGCTCAGGTTGCCGGGGCCATGTTTGGGACACCTGTTGGGCAGGATTTTACACAGCTTGCTCAGCTGGTCGCGGCCGAACATCGCCTCAATGCCGATGACCGTCAATCGCTCATGAACTTGGCAACGGTATGGTCTCGTGGTCTGTACTATCTTCCTGCTGCTTATTGCTTGTAGACCACCCAGATTTCGAGTGCTTTCATTTGGATTGGGGGTGTGGTGCTGGCCATCAAGGCAAGTCTCGCTCTCATTCAACCCCCGGAGGCTCCATTCCAGATGACCACTGCTCTTTCGGTATGTTTCTCACCTATCATATTGCTCTCTGCTGATGCTTTCGAAGAATGCAATCGACTTCGAGACTACCGTGACGTTTCTCGATGCCGGACTCGCTGCTTACAAGCGCTGGCCGAACAAGAAGGTTTTAGTCAGTGCACATGCTTGCTTATGCACGGGATCTCATCTGTTTCCAGGCTGTCATCAAGCGCGATCGGCTCACGGCTACTCAGGCAAAGGATAAGGCTGTCGTCAAGGTTGTGAAGGCCAAGATCGGGACCAACCTCATTCATTTCCGTAACGACACAAAGGAGGAGGTGAGTCAATGACTCTGAGATATGGCTGTCTCATTCAATCCTCAATCAGATCAGCACCTCCATGGGAACCTTCAACTCCGACACAAAGAAGTACGAAGGGCAGGCGGTCGACATCTATGACCTCACCGAGAACATTGTTGCCAAGGTGTGCGGACGAAACTTCACTCACACTGTAACCTTGGGACTGGTAGCCCGTGTTGCTTTCCTTGTTCGTTGTTCAGTCATTTCATGTGTGTTTGCCTGCTCATTGGATTACCCAGCGTACTATCTATGTCAAGGAGGCCAAGAAGACCATTGACGGAGCCGTTCCAGCCAATTTCTGGGACACTGTCGACGCTGCACTGAAGGAACTTCGCGAGGAAAAGAACGATGACCCCATCCGGATCTCCAAGTAAGTTTCGCCTCATGACTTCGCGTGATTCTACATATACTGATCGCTATTAGGGTGTTCCAACGCTTTCTCGAGAAGGACATCAAGAGTTACGGAACGGAGTCCACTTCCTCTCGTGTCGACGTCCTTCGTGCCGAAGTTTCTGCCAGTGGATCTGCTTAGTTTAGTGATCCGCCACATAATTGCTCAATTCCACAGTCGTTACCCCCTTTAATACTTGACTATACTATCTTTAATAGCTTTACTGCCATCTCTCGAATATATCATTTCTAAATTATCAACCAATGGCAAGGAAGAAGCGGGTTTGCGCCGCCAATGGCGCATCAGTATGAGCGGTCGAGCCGCATCAGGACAGCCGAACGTCCGGGGCGCTTTAGCACAGCCGCTGAGAGATATTTCTGCAACACAACTGGTGTTGTGAAGGCAAGCTTAGGTCTGGAGGTTGCTCGAGCATGTTGGCCATGGAGGGTTCCAAGACTTATGCCAAAATGTTGCGGGAACATTGCTGTGATCGAAATCAGACATCGGACGCCGGATAACAATATATCATTCCCTCTCCGTCGCCATCACATCTTTTCAAAAGGGAGGTGTACAAGTACAGTCGAAGGGCCAAGTTGAGAATGATCAGTAACGGCAATTGTGATAGTAGTGGAAAGCTGCCACATGTCTCGAATGGTAGACAAACCGGTTGAGGCATAGACAGCGTTGACGTTAAGCCCACGTGAGTCGTTCACAAAGATGATCGATAGCAGGAGATTCTGAGCCGACCATCGATGCGGACGATCATGCAGTGCTGGTACTCGAAACCCGCCATCGAGACTCAAGTACCCGCGAGCCTCACTTTTCCGTTGCACGCGTGACTCAGAAGATCCAAGCAAGACTAGTGCCAGGAACTTTCGTGACATTCATTCCGAAAATTACAGCATCATTCTAGGAGGACGACCTGCACATCCTTGTCCTTCGGATGCATCAGGAGCTCGGCGTCGAACGCCACCTACTTGATTTCAGCGTGCATCGTCAAACGTCGCGAGCATGTTACCCCACCTTCTTCTGACGCTTCGCAGCGCGAAGTGTGCCGTTCAGGGCCTCGACTGCCAGCAGTTCAGCCTACAAATCTACCATTACGGACGCGATCGCAGGCTTACGCGTGTTCGCGGTCTTCTCAAATAGAATCCCGTATGAGACGCTGTATTTCCCATCGCTGTTCTTGGTCCCATATTCCTTGATTGCGTCTAGATAGTAGCGGAGTCTTCAGACGACGAATCACGGCGAATCTGATGATGTCTGACCTATGAGAATTTGGATTTCGCCATCGACGTTGACCACTTTTGCTCAGAATCAATGACATGAGGATGGTCAGAGGTGGAAGCCTGGACTTACTTGCGAAGGATGATGGTAGTACGAGCGGAAGTGATAGTTTGTTGGGGCTTGTTAGGATCCTACGAGACCATCAATTCTGAATCGCTTCGACTCCGCGACATTGCATACGAGACGTTAAGGGGTATCTTGAAGGTGTATCTGCTGATGAGAAGACTTAGAGATAGCTTTAGCACGTCAATAGTCTGTCCGACAACTGTTCTCGAGACAGGTTTGGGCGTTGCTGCATAGAACCGGTTATATGCTACCCATCAATGTGCACTATGTGGTAGGTCCAATTGTCCGGCCCGCTGTCCCGCAACCTTTACAAACAAAGGCATTGAGCATAACCTGTGTACGATGTTCGTCGAGCAATGTTTCCAAACAAGTTGGAGCCCACCACTCAAGATCGATGCTGAGAAATTTGGCTTCAACTTGGCTTCAATGGACTCAGGGATGGTCTTTCGGTAATTCCCGGACTTCACCCCATCACGTATCACATGCTGTTGGTTGCTTTTGCATGTCATGGCCCCCCCGCGAGTGCAGGAGACCTACAAAGAGACCTTCTACCGTTTCGTTCAACCCCACCTTTACTCTGAGGACGAAATCCCCGCGGGCTCTCCGATCAACTTCCTGGACCGCCATCTCGATGACAACTTGGTCTTGAAAAGAGTCAGGCGCCTGCCTAATCTCATTGCCGAGCTCAATGTCGCCGGGGATGCCATCCTCGACTACATAGAGACACTCCCTTCATACCCCGATCTCCGGTACGGCGTCCCTTTCAATCTCTATCACAATTCCCCGACTGTAGGCAACGCGTTTCGAGTGGCGGACTGTTTTGAAGACGGTATCCCTGCCGCGTCGTGTCAAATGGTATCCAGCGCGATACTACTTCCAGACCGACCTGATACGTTTCGCGTATTACGTTGGGAGTCTCAGGACTCTGACACTTGCAATGCTCGAATGAACAACGCGTTTCTGGTGCAGAGTTGGGTGCTGGGCGTCACGAACTATCGTTCCCGCGGGTACGCTAAAGACCTCGATGCATTAAGCGCCGAATCTCGAGCGCGCATTTTTTCTCTTCTGGATGGAGCTCCCCATCTCGCTACAGGCATGTTCTTTTCGCCGACAGCAGAGGAACTCTTAAAGGGACCTGGACGCCTTGACCGAATTGGAGACATACCCGTGGACGCAGAATTCAGTGCTTTCCCATGCTTCGCGTCCAGTCAGAATACCGACCCAGGATTCTCTGAGTCCTCTATGGACGGTGCCCGCTTTGGATCCTCTCGTGAGGCAGTCGGATGTGCGGCGTGACGCGAGACTCGCAGAGAAAGCGGTGACACCGATTCAGGCCCACTGGAAACATTCTGGGCGAATAACCACCATTCCTTCATCTGACTCCAAAGAAGATTACTACGACTATGTGCAACGGGTGAGTCTTTTGTCCATTCGTGAGCATGTTACCAAATTCATACAGGCGTGGGCCAATGCGGTCCGCCACGATTCTTCTGTCATTGTTTTTGACTGCGGCAACGTGCTGCGCATAGGAATAAGACACCGTCACAGCCAGACTCTCTTTATATCGGACATTGTTGATGCATGCTCACTGGAAGCTCCAGGTTACTCAAGACTTATGACTGGATTACACTCCGCCATCGTACACGACACGCTTGAGCGCCTTCGCGCTCAACAACAGAGCGATTCCGATCGCAAACGTAGGGCGTCTACCGAGGAACATCGCGAGAAAGACATTCGAGTAGGTAGCAGTCCTGGTGACTGGCTGTAACTCTCGGTCTAAGAGCCTTTTAGGTATCTCATTCAACCGCAGCAAGAAACAAAGGCGAAAAAACTTCGAGGCCGCCGGAAAAAGCGTTTGTCTTTTCGAAAAAGGTCATGCCGCCGCCAGAAATCTCCTCATCGCTGGTCGAGGTAACGCTCTTTGTCTCTGCTCTCCCAAGTGACTTCTGCTAATGCTGTCGGAGAACACTGTCAAGCGCTTTCGTCACCCCGCCATAGCCCGATACATCGGAAGCTCCTTGTACGACTCAGCCACTCCTTCAATGCTTTTCAAGCCTGGCCATATACACAGAGCCGAGTATGGTCCCCGACAATACCTGACGGTCATCCTTGGTGAACGTCTCGGTAGCGGAGCGACAGGCTCTGTTTTCAACGTAACCTTGGGGGTCTCAACGAAGTATGCACCGGTCGTCGCCAAGCTAGCAACAACGCTTGATACGTTGTGTCGTCTTCGTCACGAGTATTCCATCTATTTGCATCTTCAGAGCCGAGATGTCCTGGGAATTCCTTGCGTGTATGGATACTTTCAAGATGCTAGCCAAACGGCAGGAGTCCTCGTTCTTGGTTACGTGGGCAAGCCACTGGGTCGTAGGAGAGACGCGAAGGGGCATGTCGTATTGACGCCACAAGAGAAGTACGAGACAACTGCCATAAGTACCCGTTTCCTCTCTGACGGTTGACGGAATTTTAGACACGATGCCGCCAGAGTCCTCGGTGAGATTCATGACGCAGGCGTTCTTCATCGTGATATTCGCTCCTGGAACATTGCCGTCGAGGAACACAGTCACCTTTCCATCATCGACTTTGATCGCGCAGCAATTTACGGTTCAGAGGCAGAGTATAAGCAGGAGATGGACCGACTGCTTAGCTTCACTCTGGGTGATTACATTGACGAGGACCGGATGATTGGATCAGACGGTATGGCAACTAATATTCGCGATATTGCGGGCGATAACCTTCCTTGAATGTGTAATGTATGGTACCGACTGTATGTGACCTATGGCTGCTTCAGCCGCACATAAAAAATACCCGAGTTCATCTCTATTTCGGTACATAACCATCTGCGCTTTGTCAAGCACCTGTTTAGCACTAAGGCTCCAACTATATACTATATGTATACAACTTGGAGCTCCCGTATATGGATATAGTATGATATACAGTATAACCATATAATATAGAGTATATATATTGTATATACAGTTGCAATGTTCACCCACCTTGCGGCACTTCTGAGGCAACTCACTTACCTCAAAGAGACTACTCCCGATTCACACCTTGGACATCAAAGCTTGAGAGGTGGTTTCCGTCTTCAAAGAGCTTCGAAGATCAGCACACATGTGCAGTGACTTTGAGAAAGCACACTCAGCAGACTCTCGCAGTCTGTAGAATGCAAAGTACACTCTTTGATATGAGCTCACATAAGTCTTCTGGCATGCATCCGCGTTCTGTGTACCTGTAAACTGTGATGTGCTGTGATGTGGCGTCGAATCCGTGAACTTTTGGCAATTTGCCTGGCTGCTGCCGCAGTGCCGGTAGTCCGGTAAGTTGGTGCGCACTGCGATGATGATTTGCCGCACTTTTGGGCTTGCGGAGGAGCGGCACACAGTACTAATTAAGCAGGTTAGACAAGTGCCGACTCACTGCCGAGTGTCAGAGTCTGCCTTGCCTCCTCATATCCTTGTGTTTGCACTGTGCTAGGAGCCACTGTATAACTATATACTATACATATATATACTCTATACAGCACTTCCGGGATGGGGGTGTATACATATATGTATAGTTATACGATTTAACTGTATATATACAGTTATATATATTATTTAGTTGGAGCCTTATTTAGCACCGTCAAGGCGCAAGAACTGTACCGCGAATTTGTGATACTTGAATGTCAGCGAGGCAAACTTCACACTCACGAGAGGTCTGGCAGGCCTGTCTGTGACTGCTAGCGAGTATACACTGAAGAAAGATTTGACTCCAGCTTCGTGTAGATTATTCTGTCAACGACGATTTGAGAAACTGCAGGCAAAAGCCTCAGGCCCTTCAACTTGTTCTTCGAGTTGGTCCCAAAATTACCACGTGGACGACTTGGACCTCGACCACCATCATGACGCCCTGCAGCGGCTCCGTCAACAGCTAATGCCTGACGTTCAGAGAGGCTGCTTCTATATGTAAGTTCTAATGAAGTACTCAGTTCTTGGCCAAAAGGTCCCTCACGTGTACCTAGCAGTCCGCATGGTCCGCTTCGCGGACCGCGATTGTCGCGTTCTCTGCCTTCTTCGAATTATCAAATGACTGGTCATCTGCGGGAGAATGAGTATTTAGAGAGTGGGCCAACACAGGCGGTGAAGGTCATATATCGTATTCCAAAATGGTGACCCTCGTCTCTCGTATATAGAGAGTTATTCTCATGGCTTTTAGACGCGTACCTTTGGCCTGCGTGGCCTCTTCTCTGTGTCGCTCGGATTGTCTGCATGGGGTCAGCGTGAGTGAAGAGCCCGTCAAATACCTGGTTCTGCTGCGATCTCACATTGACACAGTTCAAGCGCCCAAGTACAACAGGTTACCTGTGGGAGCAGTCAAGCCCATCGGTTGGGCGCTCGATTATGCCAAAGTGCAGGGTGATGGTCTTCCTGGTCACCTTATGGACTGGGCCGCCTACGTCAAAGGCTCGATATGGAGCCCCAATGGATCCCTCGAGTACAGCGATATGCACGAGTCCGCGCCTTATTGGTTGTACGTCCTAGCAACTGTACTCTTTGACGCATACGTATCGATGCTGACTTGATATAGTAACGGTCTTGTTCCCTTGACTTTTCAGCTCGAGGACGAGAGACTAATCGGTCAGGTCCAAACCTTCTTGGAGCATAACCTCGAACTCGCCGAGGCGAGCGACGACGGGTGGATTGGGCCAGAAGCTTACGTGGCAAACGCAACGATCCCGCGTCTAGTTTGGCCAAGGTATCTCATGCTGATGGCTTTGACGGTTAGTACGCGCCACTGGCTTTTCCTGCTGTTCAAAACAATATGTTGATGCCTGTTTAGCAATACGCGGAAGCCGATCCTACCCAGACAGACAGAATCGTCGCCGTCATCCATCGTTTCGTGGATCTGGTATACACCATCTTCAGCACCAACTCGGAGGGCGATCAAAGTCTTGGTTTCCAATTCGCATATCAGTATGTGCGATGGGAGGAGGCAAGTCCAACTCCCCTGCTTATATCCCGCAGATGCACTGATGAATAGCGAACGTAGTTAATCCTTTCGCTCCAATGGCTCTATGACAACTACCCAGACGGGAAAGAGGATAAGCTCATCGAACTCATGAGCATTGTTCGCAATGCGGGCTTCTCGTGGAAGAATGACTGGTATACCGATGCCGCATTCATAAAGACTGCAGCGACGGAGTTCTATATGTATACGTGCGTCCACACCCTCATTCGAATCATACCAAGCTCTCACCGACTCGGATACTCTCTAGTCATGGCGTGAACAACGGCGAAGGTTCGTTCCTTCATCTTCGTGTCGCAAAGCTCGATTGATCATCTGGCCGTAGCAATGAAATCCGAAGCGCTGGCATGGCGATTCACGAATGACGAGACAGATAAAGACAGTACTTTCAAGCGGATAGACCTTCTTTACACCTATCACGGACGCGCCAGTGGAACCTACTCTGCAGATGAGCATCTTGCTGGTCTCGGACCGTCTCGAGGGTACGTACACCTCTTCTGGGCCCCTTCGTATCTCAGTCCATATACAGTACAGAGACATGCACAGTCGTCGAGCAGATGTTCTCCTTGGCTCTGATCTATCAGATTTTTGGGAACAACTCTGTAGCAGACCGTGCGGAGAGAATCGGTTTGTACAGCTCTCGTCTGCTTTCCGTCCACGCATTATTGAGATTCTTGCCCAGCGTACAACGCTCTCCCCGGTGCGATCACGTACGACTTCTGGGCGCATCAATACGACCAGGAGGTCAACCAGATCTGGGCGCAGGTCATGGACCCGCCTCCGTTCGCAAGCAACGGCCCCAACTCAAACGTCTTCGGATTCGAGCCGTACGAGTTATGTTTCTTCTTGCGCTCAAGTCTCACATCTTTCAGGAATTACCCCTGCTGCACCGTCAACCACCCACAAGGCCTGCCAAAGTTCTGGGCTAACTCCTTCGTGACCGCCTCCAATGCAACGGAGCTCCTTCATGTTTTCTTAGGGCCGACACACTTCTCTGGATCACTGGCTGAGGATAATCATGTTGATGGTACGTCACCATCTCGAAACTGATTCGACTGTCGATACTTATTTCTTCCTCGATGGCAGTCAGTGTGGACACGTTATACCCCTTCAACAACACGCTCAAGTACACCGTAAACGCAACAAGGGCTTTCACATTCAAGATCCGAATCCCTGATTGGGCGACTAAAGCTAGCTCGATTAGCGTGAACGGGAAGAAAGCCACTGCCTTGAATAAAGATTCAGATAGTTATGAAAATGTCGAGGTTGGTTTCTCACTCGGTCCTGTATGTAGTGTCCCCGATCTGAGCATGTACCAGGTCAGCAGCGGAACGACGCACATCACCTTATCACTCGGTGCAGAGCTGGACGTCGAAACCAGGACCAACGGCGCCGTAGCAGTGACATATGGCGCATTGAACTATGTCGTTCAATTGGCGTACAACGAAACTACCGGACCTGGGCTCAGGTGAGTCGAGTGTCTTCCTCAGCCAATCCGCACGCTCAAATGGTCAATTAGGAGCACTCAAGCGCTTGCCGACGCCGAACGGCTCTTCCCAGACGCTCCCGCGCAGTACTTCACTCCTGTGAGTCCTCCTGCCGCGTTACACGAATGCCATTGACTACAATTCTCTGTTCAAACAGTACGACAACCACACAGTCGACCACACCATGCTCCCCACTGTGAACTGGCAGCTCGCTATCGACCCGTCAACAATACAGATTGTAGACAAATCTGCAGGGGTGACAGCCCTTCCATACTATACGTGGGCTCCGGGGTCGCAGCCCATCACTATGACTGGTACGCCGCCAGGTGCTCTTAATGTCGCCGATTCAACTCTGAACGACCCTCGCAGCTACCGCCTGTCCTATTACGTGGGGCTTAGCCAATAACACAGCGGCGGACCCGCCGACGAGCCCCAATACCTGCATCGGAGACACGTTCGAGGTGACGCTGGTGCCTTTTGGTGCAGCCAAGTTGAGGATTGGTGAGATACCTACGATGAGAGTATGAGCTCTGCGTGTAAAATAGTCGTCGAGCGAACGAACAGATGAGGATAATGTTCTGCCGAGACTCGAATAGCTCTTTGCAAGAGTGCATGCACTCGGTACCCTCTATGAAGCGAGTATTAACATAGATGCCAGCCTGATCTAACTATGCAGCAAGCGAATGAGCAACGCGCAACATTCAGTGCTCGTAGCCCTGTCAAAGATCTCGCGGCTCGGACGCGTCAGCCAAGCAATACGTAGTCTCGAGGCCAGACGGTCGCCAACAAGATACTCGATGACAGTCGATCGAGCTTGGCCAGAGGGTCGATTGGACCGGATGGCGAAGTGACTGGTGTCGAGTCTAAGCAATACGGGGCTTTAGTCAGATCGCTGTGATACTCATACACTATGCAGCAAAATCAATCCGAGACATCTCAATAGTGTGCCGCCATGGCCGCATTTCGATACCGAAGTAGAGTGAAAGGTTCTCTCAAATGCCATTAGAGTATATTGGGACGGCGTGTGGATGGCTCTGCTATCAATGAAACAATCGCAGATACATCAGCAAAGCAGTGAACCTCGGGTATAGTATTACACTCTACTTAGGCATAGACCGGACAGCAGTTCGTCAAATCAATAGTCCGCCACCCACCGCCCTCAACCCACCAGTGGCGCATTCCCTACGGGGGTTGCTGCGACATACACATCCCCCACGCCTCCTTTCGCCCTACCTCGGCGCATCCCCCGTAATCGTCTCCCACTCCGGCCCCTCCGGAATCCTAAACTCCTTATGACAATCATGCACCCAATCCACCTCCCCAATCATCTTCCTCTGCGCCTCCACAAACGTCCCCACAGGACACATCCCGTCCTTCTGCTCCGGGCACCCCTCAATCCCCGTCAACGGCACAACCCCGTCATTGATGATGATGCGGATCTGCGGGCCCCCAGGCGTGGACGTGCACTCCAAGAGCTGGAACTGCACGTTGGTCGCAAACGGCGCGAGCTCGGATACCTTGAACGTCCGCCCGGCGGGGATGTGATCGTAGGGGAGCGGACCGCCCGCAGCGAAGCTCGTGAGGTTCAGAGCGGTGATGACTGCCAGTGTACACAGCGTTAGCTAGGACAGGAGATGAAGGTAGGAACCGTACTGTTCAGAACCACAACCTCATGCGTCGCGTCAACGTACAGACTATCGCCGAATGGGAACGTCGTAGGATCGTCATCCAGCGTTGCATTGGTCGAGAACCTGTGCTCCTTGATCCGCTCCTGCGTCAAGCGAGATACGAGCTCCTGTACATAACCCACACCCTGCACCCTCGCCACAGGCGATCCGAATCCCGAATTATACCAAAAGCTCAGATCAAGCGCATAATCGAAGCCATCCCACTCCTCTTCCGTGAAGAGACTGCAGAACTTGGAGTATCCCAGCGCGACAGTCTGGGGAAGTCAATCAGGAACGGAGGGAAAGGGAAAGGATGAAGAAGGATGGATCACACCTCGTAGGCACACATTTGCTGCAAAACATAGACATCTTCGATCGTGAGGTTATAACCCTTCAGCTGGGGCCCAAGGCGAGCCAACGCCTTTTCCAGGTAGATGGCCGCCCATCTCTCGACATACCATTTCCCGCGGTCGCTCATGGGGGCTTTACGTGCATTGGGACATCTAAGAGCAAAGTGTCAGTGTCTGAACGTCTGAGTGTAGGATTGACCGTACGTCTTGTATGGCGCAAGCGTGTTGTTGTAACCGTGTTCTTCGATGGTTATACTCTGCAGATATTGGTCCTGGAAGGGATAGCCGAAGAATCCAATAGCAAAGTTCATGGCAGAATTGAGCATGCGGTCTTGAGATTCGGTCCGGAAGACAGGGAGGCGATTAGCGTCCGTGAAGTTCTTGAGCAGGAAGCCGTATTTGAGCCGCATTGATATCCCGAGGTCGTCTAATCGGAATGAGTCTGTGGCCTAGCATGAATGACTTGACACGCACATAATTGCTGACGTCCGAAGGGAGTCAGTACTAGCGAGATGGGGTCGTGAGGGACGGGACAACGGAGAAGGGACTAGAGGTACCTTCTTCACCAAGCTTGTACGTCCTAGCAAACGAGTCAGCGGTATTCGCAGTAACAATGACTAAGAACGCACCATTCGTTCAAGAATTCGAGATCTCCAGAGGCCTCTATGTCTTCAGCGACGGCACTGAGTCGCGAGGAGAAGTTGGCAGGGCCGCCATACGAGGCTACGAGGAACAAATGAGTAACGTTGTTTGGAAGTGCATGACGACGCACCCCAAGCGGTCGGATATCGTGCTCCGTGTCGATGCAGGAAATGCAAGCCAGTTATCCTGCACGTCTCCGGTGGCTCCGGTCCAGAGTCGAGGCCAAACGCCTTCCTGTCCACGCTGTACCATGGCGAAAGATTTCCCCATTTCTTGAACAGATCGAATTTCTTCGAGTCTGACGGAGGAGCGACGAGGACGGCGGCGCCGGTGTGGATGGGGTACGAAGGAGCGGTCGCGATGAGCGCAGGCTCGGCGCCAGTGGGTGTTCCGCCCCCGTAGCCAACGTTGGTGGGGAATAGTGAGGGAAATGCGTTGGTTGGCTTGGGTGGGGGGAATATGTCTCGTGAAGTCGAGCCGACGTAGGGCGGTGCGAATGCGGCAACATCATTGTTGTATCCCGCGCTCCTGCTCGATGCGGCGGCGTCAGAGAAGCATGTACTCCCGCATATCGCGTACTGCGCTACAAAGCAGCCGATGGTGCCCGCCAGGAAAGCTATGGCCAAGTGTAGCATATTGAAATGAGGTTGGCTGCAGAACGTCGGGCTGCCCTTGGGTAAAGGCACGAGCTCATCTCCTACGGCATCGTGTGTCGGAAGCAGCGATTGTCTCTCCGCGTCGTCGCCGCCCTTGAAGGAGCGTTCGGCGTCCATCGTGCTGGCGGACGTCGGGGTAAGAGGACAAGCAGATTGGCACCGAGGCAAAGCCACGTGAGGGTATCATATTGGAATATTAATTGCCCAGATGTTTCGCTCGGTCACCTTCTGCCTGTGTACTGACTTGCTCTAGGACCCCTGACAACCACCTATAATGTCATTGCGCTGTGCGGAAAATTTTGGCGATTTTGAGAAAAATCTGAGGCCCAAAAACGGAAAAAAATGGGCAATTTGGCCGAAATGCTTGTTCCAAATGTGCGGAAAAAATGGCACCTGCTCGGCATGGTTTGAGGCAGGTGCGGAAAATTTTGGCAGTCTGGAGGCTCACCTGGCCTGACCAAAGTTGCCGGCGAGCCGGCGGCCGGAAAACCCCGAAATGTGGCGCAATTTGGGCGAAAATTTTTGATGTTTCTGTCCATGTGCGGAAATTTTAGAAATTTTGGGGGGTCAGAGCCTCGGTGCGGAAATTTTTGACCAAAACATGTGCGGAAGAAAACCCGGTTTTCGGTCAAAAAACGGAAATGACATATGAGGTGGTTGTCAGGGGTCCTCTTGCTCTCCGTCTGTATCGCCCCAGCTTCGCAGTCCGGATAGTTGTGGAAACCTCCGCATAACATTTGCGGGCCGCAGAACGGCAACCCCAGCATCGCCACGTGTCGTCGTCACTCGCCCCCACACGACCACGGCCGCCAACATTCCTCCAAAATGGCTCCCCGCAGGCTGGTGGGCCAGTCGCTGCTCTATGCAGTCTCGATCTTCGCCAGCTTAGGCGTGTTTCTCGTGCGTGTCTGTGCTTCGTCTACCGGTCTCCGATAGTTGATGACTCGCAGTTTGGATACGACCAAGGGTATGTTCGCGTCGGAACCGTGCGGAAGACGGCGGGATGCTGACGGACGGCAGAGTCATGTCGGGGATCATCACGGGCCCGCACTTCCAGAGCTTCTTCAAGACGCCGGGCCCGATAGAAGTCGGCAGTATGGTGGCGGTACTCGAAGTCGGAGCATTTGGTACGTGTATCGATTCCGCCACGCTGTCTGTCCTCATCGCCACTGCGCACAGTAACCAGCGTCGCGGCGGGGCGCGTGGGCGATATCATCGGTCGCAAAGGCACGCTCTTCATCGGTGCTATCATCTTCACACTCGGCGGGGCTGTGCAGACGTTCACGACTGGATTCGCTGTCATGGTTATTGGTCGGATTATAAGTGGATTCGGTGTGGGACTTCTATCGTGCGCCACCGCTCGTTCCAGCATCCCAGTGACTCAACTTCCCCCAGGACAATTGTACCTATCTACCAGAGCGAGATATCACCTCCAAATCATGTGAGGTTGCCCTCGCCTCCCCTCGCTCTTGTTCTTCCTCATGCTTAGGCTTCAGAGAGGAGCGCTCGCATGTGCCGAATTCACCGGCAATGTTTTTGGCTACGCATTTTCCGTCGTAAGCTGGGCATTCCATCTCATGATCGTGTCTAACCAGCTCTAGTGGACGGACTACTTCTGTTCCTTCATCGACTCGGACTATTCCTGGCGTATACCACTATTTATCCAATGCCTCATTGGTGCCTTTCTCGCCGCCGGGACTCTTGTCATGCCAGAAAGTCCCAGGTATGACATCCTCAATTGACCGAATCAATCGAAGCTGACCCTGGGTTTAGGTGGCTGCTAGACACCGACAAGGATGAACAGGGAATGCGGATACTCGCAGACTTACACGGAGGGGATCTAGACAACGCTGTCGCTAGGGCAGAATTCAGAGAGATAAAGGACAAGATTATATTGGAGGTGCCGCAGTCTGTCGTCAGCTTGCTATCCACCTTGGCTGATGATATCGTCTCCAACACAGCGGCGAAGTGGAGAAGGTCGCTCGTACGGCATGATGTGGAAGAAATACAAACAACGGGTCCTCCTCGCCATGTCATCCCAGGCGTTCGCCCAACTGAACGGCATAAACGTTATTTCCTATTACGCTCCGCGCGTCTTTGAGGGTATGCTCCTTTCCTTTCCGCGTTGTTTTGTCTGCTCTGACGTCTTTCTTTCCAGAGGCGGGCTGGATTGGCCGGGATGCGATCCTCATGACAGGCATCAACGCCCTCATCTACGTCGCCAGCACGATCCCCCCATGGTACCTGGTCGACCGGTGGGGTCGACGCCCCATCCTCCTCTCCGGCGCCGTCGTCATGGGCGTATCCTTGTGCGCCACGGGCTACTGGATGTACCTCGACCTCCCGCAAACACCCAACGCCGTCGTCGTCTGTGTGATCATATTCAACGCCGCGTTCGGGTATAGCTGGGGCCCGCTGCCATGGCTGTACCCGCCCGAGATCATGCCGCTCACCGTCAGAGCCAAGGGGGTCTCGATATCGACTGCGACGAACTGGGCGTTCAACACGCTTGTGGGAGAGATAACGCCGTACCTGCAGGAGGTCATCGAGTGGCGGTTGTATTTCATGCATGGCTTCTTCTGCGCGTGCAGTTTTGTCTTGGTTTACTTCCGTAAGCTTACATTCTTTTTCCAAACCTTCCCGGCGTGAGGGGCTGAGTGTTTCCATTCCATTCCAGTGTACCCCGAGACGAAAGGTGTGCCGCTGGAGGAGATGGACGGCGTGTTTGGGGAGACGGACAGCAGCAAGGGGTACGCGACGCTGCCACACTCGGGCTCGGGTGTGTCGAGCTACCCTCCCGCGCGGGCCCGGACGCAGGCAAGTGGCTCGGAGAGTTGGCTGTCGCGGCTCTTCAATAGGAATACGTCGAGGAAGGACTTGGAGGAAGAGGGGTCGAGGGAAGAGGAGGAGCCGTTCGTCGTTGGCGATGAGGAGTATGAGATGTTGGAGCATGGCAAGTGAGGTGTTATATGAGGCGACGAAGAGCGTTGACAATGGAACATGGGAGATCATCGCAAGTGAGGTGTACATATCTAATTATTTATGTGGTATGGTACTCTACATATAATTGCTCGTCGTATAACGATGTTATGATGCACTGATGAGTGTGTATGAAGACTCGTGGACTCAGGAATGACGATAGGCGCTGGATGAGAGACCAACGTACGCGTCGGGGTCTAGAATGAGTAAGTAGTGAGTGCGAGGATGGACTGACTATTGTTTTGCACTGACTGGTCTCTTTCAGAATGTTTGTTCCATTGTTCCGTTCTACCTCGACCTCTCAATACTGATATCGAGGCAACGCTTGATATGCTTCCATTCATCGCGATATCTGCTAGCATATATGACCAATTTCGCGTCTGTATCAAATGCTGGCGATCCCTTGTAGGTTCGTATGCCCATTTCGAATTCGTAGCCTCAACGCATTCTGCGCTTGACATATCGCGTTCTCGTTTTGCCTCTACCATCCACATTCTAGGAGAGTGTCGCAATGCAACACAAAGTTGTACGTCTTCTCGAATCTTAGTATCCTAGCCGCCTCGTATAGGAATGCGGAGGTACTGCCCCTCCCTCCCATGGTAATCATCGTCCGAGTCATCCTCCGCAAATTCGCCGCGATAGGGAACACGCAGACACATCACCGGCGCCTGGCGGACTCTGACTATCGGCTTGACGACGACTCTCTCCTTAGCGAAGGCTTCCGTCAACTCCCGTTCCAGGTCTTTGCTCCCATCCAGCCTCAAAATCACCTGCTCCAAGTGATTGTGCGCCACGTCGAGAATGTCGCGGATGAAGTCGGTTAGCCATCCCTCGTCGGTGGTATCAGAGAGGGAAGGGGTCATGTCGAGGTTGAGTTGAACGAGTCCCGGACACGCCTGGAAGACCTCCTTCCAGCTCGGTGTCCAATAGCTCGACACGCCCTCTAGTCGTAAATTCCGCACGGTCTCGGGAAGGAGGGCTGGAAGCCTCGGCATTCCCTGCACTCCCACTGCGAACGTCCACGGAGTCAACCTCCGTACATCCGGCCACAGCTTTTCGCATTTCGCGCCCATGCGCCACCGCACCTCCTCCAGCCCGCACAACCGACGGAAAATAGCGCGCAGCACGTTCTCAAAAGCGTGAAGTGGGGAGTTATTCTCACAGTCGACGATCAGAACCTTGACGAGTGGAGGTACCGATGCTCGGCGCTTGGCGGTATATGCGAACCGTTCCGCTGTCTGGAGCGAAGAGAGGGTGAGGGTGTGGTATACAATCGGGTCCATCCTGGGGTTTGACGGACACTTGATGAGCCCAATGTAGTAGTAAAGGACGAAACGGCCACACGCGGCGTACCATTCTCGAACGACCTTGGAGACATACTCCCATTGCATGGCTGCATATCGGTTCTCGCCGTCCGTGACCGCTTCCTCCAGAATGCGGCGCGCAATGTCCAGAGGGAGGTCCGGAAATGGCTTTAGGTCTGCCAGTGGAGTCTCGAGCATCGTAGGTGATTGTGGCTCAAGAAGAGAGCTCAGAGCCACAATTCTGAAGAAGCCTGACAGTCGGCCTGGGAAATCAAGGGACGGGATGCTGAATGCAGAACAAGAGCAAAGATACAAACAGAAGGTAGACGATTATCAGCGGGACGCAGTAGTGACGCGCCCCCGGTCCAATGGCACGCAGTAGAGAGAAATCAGACTTCAAATGTACACCGCGCGGTTGCAAAGACGCTTGGTCACGCTCTGTCACACTATTTCGACGATTGGTCTGAGTCTGGTCTTAGTAGTCAACCGGGAATAAGCCAGCATTTCGCGACTAGCAAGGAGGCAAGGGGTAAGACAAATCACACATCGCGACCAGTTTTCGTACTAGGCAAATCTTGGATATACTGAGTACTGTGCTGGAGGGCCTGGGCGAATACACCTGGAATTGGGAAGGGCTAGTGCCTCGCTCTACTGGCATGGTCAGAGTTCAGCAATATAACTGTGGCGCATTATTATATCCCACTCTCGGGTCTGAGTTCTCAGTCAAGTTCGCAGCAACTGGATTTATCTAGTATCGCTGTCGAAGATAACACCGGGGGCAGGGACCAGGGCAGACACTAGTGTCTGCCTTAACGGCAGACACTCCAGCTTTTGCTGGCTTTTTTCTTTGTTTTGACGGTTTCTTTCAGTTCACCGTTGGCGGTCCGGCCCGACAGTCTGTGACCATTCCAGCTCTCGGATCCCTTTGTTTTGTAGATAGCCGAGTCGAACCAGCTCGTGTGTTTCATGATTCGGATCAATCAATAATAATGAATTAAATAAACATGTCAAATTCACGAATACTCAGATGCTATGGTTTTCGCAAGGAGGCGGCAGCGCACAGCCTAAGTCGCCTGATATACTGGGCAAATGATCTACTACAAGTTAGACAGTATGAAAGGGAAGGACAGGTGGGAGTACAACAAGAATACGCTAACAAGTTACATTACACTACAAGAAAGCATGCTACGGAAGATGAATACAAGATACAACAATCTTATATAACCTGTAAGACGGTGAGAATCGGAGACCGGCAAACGACAATGCATGAGGCTACATACCTCAATGTGATCACTCTCGCGGAACCAATTCCTGAAGCGGCGCTGCCTCTCTGGAGTGTTGGCGTGGCGCGCAATCATGGCGTCGACGCTACCAGGGTTTTCGACCTCGTGAACGAACGCCAGACTGTCCGCCAATCCACACCAGTGCACGGTGCCGATGCACCAGTTCTCTGCGTTGAAGACCCGGATAGTCAGGTGCCCATATGCGTCTGCAGTATCGGGGTCGTGCCAGGCGGTTTTACTATTGTGAGTGTGTGCATCAGATTGAGACAACTGCATCGGAATCGACGAGGATCATACGCGAGTGCGAATATGGCCGCACCAGGACCAAAGCGAAAAGCGTGCTTCCGGAGCGTGTCGTGGAGCGCAGTGTAGCCGACAGTGTGCCCAGTCGGCGCCTCCCAGCGGTTGAACAGATGCGGGCCATTGCGCGGGCGAAAGAGTCGAGGAGGTGCAGCCGTCATGGGCCAACTAGAGAGAAACCTTTCAGCAATATTCGGGACATACGAGCGAATACTTGCCTGGTACGCTGTGGCAAAGAACTAGGCGGGTTAAGCGTGAACGCAGGCGTTCGCGTATGTGGCGCTCGGAAGGACAGAGAGATCGATTCTCGGCATCTAAGACCGATCATCCAACCTATCACTCGCCCTTATCTCACCGGCACCGCCTACTCCTGCACTTGCACAATTCTACGTTTGGGTTTCGCCAGCGCGAGCGCCAGCTATACAGCCAGGAAGCGCGCCTATCACTCAACCATCCAAGTGTCAGGTACTAAAGCGATAGTCAATCAACCGAACGAGTCAAGAAAGCAAAGACGACTTACACGCTCCTCCGGCAGCGTCTCCTTGTTCGCCCGTCTATACCTTGCCTCGAAGGAAACATCGATCACACTCGTCCCATGCCTGGGAAGGACGAACTGCGCGACCTGCGATTTCAATTCGTAGGGAGAGGCTAGGCAGATAATGTAAGACCATAACGCGCTCATTGCGGACGCCATGGCACTCACGTCGGGCCGCCATAGGCTTCGTGACCACATATCCCAGGAAGATGACTGGTCTCGGCTGAGCCGCCTTCATGATACGCGCCAGGTCTGTGCTCTGGTATTCTCGATCTAAGGGATCCTCCTCTACATGAACACAATCACTTCAGCTTCGAAGACGACATCATAAGTTGCTGAGTGATCACCTTGGCCATTGTGCGAAACAACGACGGTCACAGCGGTTCCATACATGTCCAGTACGGCCTCGATAGCGGGCACCAGTTCGCCATGTGTAGAGTTGATAGTAGATGATAGGGAACTGGACAATAGAATATTAGTGCGCCAAGGCTTCCCCAGGTTATTGATTCTCACCTTCAAGAGAAGTACAGCACCCCAAGTGTGCTTGATGGGTCCAGAACCGAGGTCGACGTACTGCGATGTCAGTGAGCTTCCCTATCGACCCAAAGTCGTCGGTCAAGGAAGTCAAGGAACTAAAATCCAGATAGCTTCTCGCGCTGACTAGCCGTCAACTCTTCTGTCCCTGTCCTATCGATACCCGAACAACCTCATCATGAAGTGTGGGTTGCACAATTTCGAGCCGCCCACAACTGAGAAGCACTTCAACGGTTTGTCAGCCATGATTTTTTTTCGGCACAAGATAACGACAACTTATCTTCGAGTATTCGTAGAATGGCTGGGCGCGGGCATGATGACTACCTGAAACCCACGACAAGGAGCAAGCTCGGATGTGAGGATTGTCTGAGTGGGGAGCATCATGGCAAAGACGGTCTGCGGGACAAAGCGTATATTGAATCGCTTGAAAGTTCTGAATTCTTTTGTACAAATCCAATTCTGCATGCGTATCTAATTGAGATCCGAAAGAGGGGACAAGGTTTCGCGTAGCCCGGCGAGATTGACTAATTGCTCGTTGTCTGTAATGTCTTGTTAGTTTGAGGGATGTCCATTGAGGATGTAACTGACCGGCGTTGACCAATGCCTCCCTCACTCTGTCCCTCACTCTGTTGAGGGCAATTCTGTCTGATGCTAGTCGGTATGTATATCAGACGGTTTGTCAACACGACCAACCTGCATCGGAGACTTGTTCGCCGTCGACTGGGGATGTCCGATCTGAAAAGGATGATGAGCATGAATCCGCGGTTCTCCTTTCGAAATAAACCTGTCTTGGAGACCTCCTTGCCATTGTTTGAGGAGGCCAATCGTGCCGTTGCTCGTTTCTGATCGTCTAATATGAGAGTGCCACATGAAATCAGTTCTCTAGTTACCGATATATCGACTCACCTATGTGTTCTTGCGTTGCGACAACCCTCTTCAGTGTTTTGAGATCGGCCTGTCTGTGGCCGCTGTCCTGCTCCACGCGAGTCCACCACTCAGTCAACAGATAGCTCGAGTTTCCGTTGCGAAATGATGTCGTAGGCTCCCAGCTGTGTACCATTGTGAGTGACGTCCAAAAGATCATCTGTGCGACTCGCGTATTGCTTGAGATCGGGTAGCCCAGCCATTTCACCCGATATTGTACCGTTTTTTGGTGCCATCGGGCTTCGTCGATGCATTCTAGCAAAGGGCATTACAGGTTTCCCGAGCTGGAGCTACTCGCTACGTACCGACAACATACAGTCTCATGTTTTTGATATGCTGATGTCAGTCTAAAAACTGCTATTAGTGACCTGGACTCTCCCTGCATTTTTCTGCTACGGCGGCACGAACAAGGCTTCACGACTCTGGATTGGTAGAATCTCTTTATTTTCACAGCTGATCTACTGTACGTCGGACGGGGTGGCGCTTACCTGTCTGATCCCGCTTGCTGCTGCTTAACTTCCTGGCGGTAGGAGGCAAGCGGGAAAAGATCACGTGTGTCCCGAACACATCAGTAAGTCGGCAGCGCAACGTTAAGTCCGGATTCTCGGATTTAACGTCCTCGGCGGGACTTGATGCGCTGCCGGACAGCACGTGGACTTTTTCTCCTTGCCTTCGTTCCATCATCATTGTAGCCAGGTCGACTTTTGAACAACATCCATTTACGCAGGTGCTCTAGTCAGTATAGCGTATTAGTTTGAAAGCTCAAGTGTTCAACGTAAGCGCGACCACCGTTCCCAACATGACCCAAAACTGACAAACAAGCAGGGAGAGTCCAGGTCCGATGTTTATCTTTCGCCTCCAAGGCCTTCCTGTGGCCTGTCTGTCGTGACACGGCTTCTGGTGAAGAACAGGACGGATTGACGATTTCATGGACATGTTGTCGAATGACACCGAGACCACAGTGTGTTTGACGGTGATAGCGGAAACATACTCGATATAAAAGGCGTGTCTTTCCATCTCTTTCACTATCCCTCTAACCAACCCACAACCACCATCTCAGTCATAACACCTTGCACCAATGTCGACGCCCTCGAACTCGCGATCCCCCCGCGCTACCGGCCGTTCAACTCCCCCGTACATGCTTCGGAGAACTTCGTCCTTTGTGAGTCGCGACAATTCGCATTCCTTTCATCTGCACTTACCCATCACCACCCCAAGGCAGGGCCCAGGAATACCGGAAAACACACCGTGCGTACAGCCTGGTCTCCTTCGGTGATCTTTTGACCGACGTCTCTTAGGCCAGTCCCATTCGTCGCTCCTCGGCGGTGGGTCCTTTGATCGCGTCACATTCGTTCTCTTCCCTCATCTTCATTCAGCCATCCATCGGCGTTCACAGCCTCAACAATCTACGTGTCTTCCTTCAACCATTAGCCTCCTTCGTGCGTCAGATGTCGGCCTTTTCTTTCATGCAGTCGCTGATCACGTCACTCAGCACGACGGTCCTCCCTCTTCAACCTCTACCTCGTCTCGAGCCAGCCCCCATGACTTCGTCATGGGAGACCCAGACGATGCGGTGCGGAAGCGTCGACGCTCCCCAGACCACTCTCCCGGAAAGGTCGTGAGACCAAAACTTCATCATATACCCGAAGAAGAGGTAAGCAGAGACAGGGCATTCTTTCGTCAACTATTGCTCATACAATGTGTAGACAGTAGAGATCGACATGAATATGGTAACTTCACATACCGCGCCATTCCTGGCAATAGCGTCTTATCATGTTCTTTCAGCCCGAGCCTGAAAGAGATCCTCTCGCCCCCGGTAGCTTCGAGGAAGCTTCATACAGCGCGCCATCCAGGGACAGAACTCCAACTCAGAGGGACCAGCGCCAGCCTGCAACCCAGGCAGACGCTGTCGGCTCTGAGGGAACGCGTGAGATCAACGAGGTAGCTACACTCTCCTCTCTTTCATCGGTAGCTTATCGTGTTCCTCACAGGCCTTGCCTTCCGGTGGGCAAGCTATATCCTACTCGTCGGTGGGCATCCAGACCACCTCTCACGGTCCTCCTCCTCCTCCTCCTCCTCAAGCAGGCATCGATACTCGCGATGAGGACATTCAGCCTGACTTAGATGTCAGGGAAGCAGGTCACGACGACAATGGCCCTCCGGACCAAAGAGCAGACGGTGCGAACGCGAAAGCACTTCGTCGTGCCTACGTATGTTGTCTCTGATTCGTCAGACGTTCTGCTAACTGTTCAAAGATTCGCGAAAGCCGCGTCACCGCTGCCCGACATTGGGATTTCCCCCCAAAAGTCCTGCGCATGCTTGAGGACGACGAAACCCACTCGGAGGACGAAGAGGTCCCCGAAGGATCAGGGACTTATCAAGCCTTATCGGTCCCTCATCGTAGCATGGTGGTTGAAAGACTTTATGAATGGCTCTCCCACCAGGCTGAGCGTCTTTCGGGGATGCAGGTGTACGTGCACTATCATGTGGATCACTTCTTGGCTCATCTCAATCCTAGCATCGATCCTGTTCGGCACTCTCACACCCACGTCGCCGCTCCTCGTCCTTCTGGCAACAAGTCCCTGCCGTGGGGCTGTTCCCCCGACTTCTTCGTTCCAAAATTTTTCAATGACTTGCCGCCGTCAGTGAAATGCACTTACGCGCCATACCCGGCCGCATTCCCCCGGCCTGATCACCCGGACATCACCAACCCTGGAGAGGCCAACGGCTTGTCCATGAAAGCCATTTTGGCCACGCTAAAACTAACCGACGACCAATTCGAGGTCAGGTACAGCCGCCAGTCGCTGCTCCCCTACAGTCTGCCCTCACGCGGGGAGAGGATAAAATGGGCGACCAAAGGTTTCGGGAAACATCCAGACGACGCCATCGTTTGGTCTGACCAGGACAAGTAGAAATCATGCCTAGTTGAGTTGTTGTGGTTGTAGACTTTTCCTATCTTTTCTCTCATACTATGTAGTGTTCCTAGCCCGCCTTACGCGATGACAAATGCGTCGATGCTCAACTTGTCGGCGTTTATCGGTAGTTTAGCTTACCGTTGTATTAGTACTGCGATCCGAGTATCACGCCTAGATGTCTCCTCTATTCATTCACATGGTTTCACGAAGTGGAATAAGACTTACGAAGTGTTTTCGTCCATGTTGCGTCCATCGTGTAAGGTAAGTAACGAACCGATGATATCACACCCGAAAATGACAGTTCCGTAGGGAGACAGTCGGATGAATGGGCCGCAGGGTGTTGACGCATGTGGATCCCTTTATGCCCTTGACATCCGGGCACCTTTCTTTCATCTTCCTTCCCTCCCCCCACCACCATGTCCAGCTCTGGAGACTTTCGTATGATGAGCCTTGACTCTGACAGTGACCTCCCTCTCCAGGCTCCTCCTTCGACGGTGCCTCTTCGTCGCTCAAAGCGTAAGCGTGACAAGCGCATAGATGTCCCTTCCACCTCTGCTCAGCACGAACATCCGTTTCCTGGACCTTCTGGCGAGACCCAGTACCCACAGCCTCCGCTACCGAAGAAGCAAAAAATCAGTTTGCTCAATGGCACCGCGGAAGAGCCGAGCGCGACTGCGCTGCCAGTAAGTCGTCGTTTCCATGAATCGCCCTCAGTCTGACAGACGCTCCTAGCCCAGCACCAACATGCAACACGATCATCTATCTACCGACGAAGAAGAACACGACCAACGACAGTTCACCACTCCCCGAGTTCGTACTTCATGAATTCATGCGCTCCTTGTATATTGATCACCTTTCACTAGGCAACGCCGCACCCAGAGTCATCACGAGAAAGCTCGACAACTCCAAGAGTCCGTGACCTGCCCTTAGGATCCATCGACGAAGAAGATCAGGACCAACGACAGTTCACCACCCCCCGAGTTCGCATTTCCAAGGACTCATGCGCCCCTTGTATGTTGATCACCTTCCACTAGGCATCACCGCACCCAGAGTCACCACGAGCGAGCTCGACAACTCCGAAAGTACGTGACCTGCCCTTCGGTATCACCCAAGTACGCAACATGAGCTCCAGTTTTGTCTCTATCTGACGAGTTTGCTAGATTGCTACGAACGGTGAGAGCCGTGCAACGGTGCCAAGCGAGAACTCCAGAACAAGGAAGGGGAAAGAACGAGAACCGGCGGATCCTCTACCGCAGACGATGAGGACCTCTTCAATCCAGGTACGTTATGTTGCTGCCAGCTATGTTCGGTCTCTTATCGGAACGGCGCAGACTCGTGCCATGGAACAGCGAGCGACTCTTCCCCACCCTATGACAGCAAATTCGTCACGCTCTGCGCGCGCCACTATTCATCCTGATGCCGAGCCTCCTGTTCCCTCAGGATCTGTACTTCCAGATTCAAGCTTCTCTTTTCATCCGTCTAACAATGCGCCGTCATTCCTTGCTGTGCAGGCTGGTGCAGCCGCCGTCACCCACGACGCTCCGATGCTTTCATTTCGCTCCCTCGGTCGTCAATTCGAAGCGTCCCCCAATGATCAAAACGAGGACGGTCTCACGACTGCGAATGCTGGCAACACGGAGGGTGCCGATGCCATGCTCGTTGACTCAGATGTTCCAAGACGTGGAGAACACAGTAGCAACGAACAACAGGACGTTGTACCGGATGCTGATATACGAGCGTCCGCACCTCTCAATACTGAGGCAGAAGCCGCTCACAACGAGGACAGCCCCGCAACTGCGAATGCTGGCAATATGGAACGTGACGATGGCATGCACGTCGACCCAATCAGGCGGACAGAGGCGGAAGGAGACCACGGTAGTCAACCAGGTGTTGAGAGACGAAGGTCACCTCATTCCCACTCAGAAGCAGAAGCCAATGAAGTATGTCAAAATTCAGCTGGGGCTGAAGAAAAAACTCACTCGTTCTCTATAGCCAGCCACACTCGACATAGTTTCTGTTCTCAAAAACAAAGATATCCCCCTAGCGGCAAAGCCCACCAAGGTATCTTGCTCATTCTCCAATAAGTGTGAAGGAAGGATTAACGAGCATGGACAGAAAGCCTTCATTTTGCATCTTCGTATATTCTGGCGGGCAATCAATCAGAACATCGCACCCGAACAGCCTGGCCCGGAGGTCAAATCAGCGTGGCTATCGCAACACTCATCCAAGCTCAACGGCGCGGAAATAATCATCGGTGACGCCCTGCAGAATGAGCGCCAATCCCGGCTGAACCCGCAACACCCTTGTCTAAGCGCTGCCGACAGGCTCAATCTTGCCAGCGCTACGCAGCAGGTGACAGATCTTAAGGCGGAGGCCAATGTCTCGAAAGGAAACATAGCTGGCGACCTCATTCGCATGAAGGAAGTTTATATCGTTCCTCTATTCTTCGTCTTATCGAAGTTCGGTCTTCAGCGTTGGGCTCCTGACGTGTTCGAAGCCCCCACCTCGACATACAACCAGATTCACGAAACGATCGCCATTGCAACTTTCCAAAATCTAGCTAGAGGTTACGCATACGCTGCTATGAGGCCACTGGCGGAGTTCTTCGACGACGTCGTCTTTCTCCGGTCCATCTATCGTTGTTTCGTCTTCGACTACATGATGAAGAAGCAAAGAAGGGAACGGAATAACCCTGGGGTTCTCGTCAAGCACGCTGTGTCTGGGGCTTCACGCAAACGACGCGCTGAGGTATGAGCTTTGTCTTCGTGGTCATTCGTGCTAAATGAGCGTCGATAGCTTTGCCGGACCCGTTGTCAGGCATTTCGTAAAGGCCATGTTGCCAGAGACGCGGTTCTCCAGGATGAAGGAGCTCATTCTGACGACGAACCGACACCTGAACGCGAGCATTATGAGATTCGCCAGAAAGAAGGACGATCCACAGTTCACAAACACATCTTCCGGCTCGTGGATAAGCGGAACTCTACCACCCCTAGACGGGGTGGAGTACGGTGGGTCGGAAGCTATTCTTGACGCCTGTAAAGACGATCTCATTGTTTGCCCTAGAACTAAGCGGACTCGAGCCGATCCTGATGTTCCCCAGAAGGAGCTGCTTAATGGCCCCAAATTGAACCAGATGCCCATAGACTATTGTTCGCCGGCGTACTTTAGCAGTCTCACTCTTCTGGAGCAAGCTCTATGCATGGTCGTCGGGATCGCTTTCCCTGTGTTTGACCGTTGCATGACGTGGCACGATATTGAACAATGGAACGATCTGTCGTCAGCAGACTTCATGAAACAGTATGCGCCGGAGGTCTTAGCAGGTTATAGACTGCCTAGGTTAGATCAGTTGCAGGATTTGAAGCGACTGAAACTCCTCAGTGATGACGAAATGAAGGCCATCAACACCACGCTGTCTTATGTCTCCCCGTAATCGGTACTGCTACTTAGCCATGTATCATCATGTTTCTTAGTCCGCTCCCTCATTCATAGTCATCTACATCGTCACGTAATACTAGAAATGTATCTCATGTCTTCACTCCGTTGCACAATGATAGGCGCGAAGTTACAATTAGAAGCACGACGGCTTTACCGGATTTAACGTTTAGCGGGGTTGATCCGTGCCAATCCCTCGAGATTGGCTTGTCTTCCGACTTCCACTACGATCGTTGACTACGACCGTTGGATTGCCCTCTTATTACATTGCGTGCGTTCTACGGACTCGGACTTCGCCCAGTCATAGTTTGCACCCTTAGTAGACCAAGACTTGTTACCGATCGTGGTGCGCCCTTATCAGTGACCGATTGGTTGATCATAATATCTCTCAAGGAATCGCTCGAGCATCCGAGCCTGTTGCAACCATCTCTGTCTTCCCATTTCCTCCCTACCTTTGTTGCCCCTTCCGAGTTCGCCATTCCAAGTTCACCAAGTGAAGCTGTTGATATTGGTCCAGTTCACTTTGCGTCAGAACAATGGTCTGGTGTACATGTATAGTATGTGTCGAGAAGTACGGTGAAGGTGGCTTGGAGTGTACCGCGGCCACTCGCCATACTCATGAGCAGCTGGACCGTGATCGTGCGGCCAACGCTCGCATGCCTTCCTTGAATCCCATACAGGAAGAGGCTGAGGCTGAAGCAACCACTGCAGATCCACCTGCAGATGCTGAGCCTCCTCGAAAAGGTAGTGTACAAGCAACCCACTTTTTGAAATAACTCACTGATAAGAAACAGTGGTGGTTGTCGACCTTGCGCTGATAACAACATTGCTGTCACAGCTTGTGGTGTGGCTTGTTCTACGAGCAGGTCTGAGTCGCACTGCAGCCGGACAATCTCTCAAGGCATTGGACTACATTCTTTCTCTTCTTCTCAAGCTTGTTGCCACTGCCATAGAGAACGAGTTTCACACCGCGATACAATTCACCGGTGTCGAGATTCCTCAAGACATTCGAGCCGTATATAGCCGACTAG
The DNA here is from genome assembly GCA_019915075.1 of Strobilurus stephanocystis. Lineage (NCBI taxonomy): Eukaryota > Fungi > Basidiomycota > Agaricomycetes > Agaricales > Physalacriaceae > Strobilurus > Strobilurus stephanocystis. Next base: position 225,656 of record JAHLMI010000011.1, read on the forward strand.
GGGTTAATCCAGAAATCACCCAAACTGCAGTGTGTCCCAAATGCTTTACCCCCGTGGAAGGTGCTGCGGAAGTTTGCTCTTGGAGAGAGACACCTCGCTCTCGCCCTTGTGGCACCCAACTTCTGAAGCCTGCTCAGACAAGGTCAAGTGCAACAGGAACAGTACGTGCTTTGTGACTAATTTTACTGTGATTTGTCTGCTAATTGAGCAGATACCCCGTTTGCTTTATTGTACACAGTCCTTCAAATCATGGGTCACTTGGTTCCTTTCACGACCGGCCATTGAAAATGCCTTGGAGAAAACCTTCCTACAACCCGCTCCAACACAGTTCAATGCCATGCGTAGTATTCAGGACAGCCCTGCATGGCAGGCTCTCCGTGGCTTTCTTCGGACACCCTACGATCTTGTATTTGCCATCTATATTGACTGGTTAAATCCTTTCACCAATAAACAAGCAGGTAATTTGAGTTGTATACTATTTGCATATCCTACTGACTCAAAACCAGGGAAAAAATACTCCATGGGCGCCGTAGTCGCTTACTGCATGAATCTTCCCATAGAAATTGCTTTTGCACCGGAGAACTGTTTTTTCATCACAGCTACTCCCGGACCCAAAGAACCAGATGTTGTCACTTTGAACCACTGTATTCGCCCTTTCATCGATGAGGTTATGCCATTCCAGAGACCTGGAGAGCAAATTCCCACGTATCGACATCCCGACGGAGCATTGGTCCGCACCAGAGTAGGAATTCCAGTTATTGCTGATACACCAGCTCTTCATAAGGTCAATTTTCCCTCCTAATCTGTGATTGATTGCTCATAAATGGACTCTCATAAGATCCTAGGTCATCTCAGCCAATCAGCATATTATTTCTGTTCGTTCTGTGACTTGCTCATTCAGAATATTGAGGAACTCGACCATACACGTTGGCACCTACGCAATGGCGCCACAACTCGTACACAGGCTAATCAATGGAAAGGTCTCAACACAAAGTCTGCACGTACAGACTATGCCAAAAGCACAGGAATACGGTGGACAGAACTGCATCGCTTGGATCTCTCTCATTGGGATTCGATCCTGCATCACATTCTGGGATTTATGCACATTTGGCTCGAAGGTTCTCTTGAGACACAATTGCGGGTCTTGTGGGGAATAGGGCGAGCTGAAACAGATGAAAAAGCACAGAAGGAGACTAGGGAAACAGTTGCAGAGGAGAATGAGGAAGATGAGCAGTTCACTCAAGCTGATGTGGATGAATCCGTGGAGGAGGCAAGCGACTTGACTAGTGAGGTGGCAGAGAATGCCATCTGGGAGCCACAGACTATTCAGTTGACTCAAGACCTTGATTCTTCGTCTGATGATGACGATGAGGATTATATTCCTCCATTGCATGGTAAGTGAACCTGCTTGTCTTATATATGCAATCTAACATTGTTCTTGAAGATGATGATGACCAGGAAGAGGACATCGATGTCAATGCTGATGAAACTACCATGGATGATACAGGTACCGATGAAAGCGAGGAAGATGATGATGAGTTCACCGATCCTTCGTTCTTGGGCGAGATCACTGGAGGGGGGGATACATTTGGGAAGGAAGAGATGACCGAGATCTGGAACTGTATCACTGAGATGACCCTACCCACTTGGGTTAGTCGCCCTCCCTTTGATCTAGGAAAGAAGACAGCTGGTCATGGAAAGCTCACGGCAGCGGATTACCTCACCTTGTTCGCCACAGTCTTTCCGCTCATTCTTCCAGAGTTCTGGTATCGGTCCAATGATCCAGTCAAACGTAGCATGCTTACCAACTTTTACAATCTTGTTGCCTGCACCAATATCGTGGCATCATATACAACAAACGATAGCGAAGCTCAGAAGTTTCAAGAGCATTATACGGCATACCGAGAATCACTTCCCCAACTTTTCCCTACTTTCCACTCGCTTCCAAAACATCACTATGCGGAACACCTTGGCGCACTCCTCAGATACTGGGGACCTCTTGCCTCTTTGAATGAGTTTGCTGGGGAGCGTTTGAATGGCATGCTACAAAGGATCAAGACAAATGGTCAAGCAGGTAGCGTCATCACTCTGTATATCTCTGCATCTGTTAATTTGCTTGTACAGGTCAACTAGAACTCACTCTGATGCGTCAAATCAATCGACGCTTCAGACTACAAGTTCTTCTTCAAGGCTCAGATGACGCTAGTGTACCTAGTGCACGTTTATCGAGCATCTTGGAGCCTGACCGTGCGACCGGTCCAAAGGTCCTCGACGCAGAAGCAACAGCAGCCTATCTGGCTCCTCTTCCTCATATGGAGAAAGCCGACCACGACCTGGTGCTTGCCTATCTCAACGCTCATGGCCCGCCGTACCTAGACTGCGAGCATCGTCCTCTTTTTCCGGACAGTCGTGTTTTCCCACCAGTTGCAAAGCTACGCACCGAGTGGCGAGTGGATGACCGCACCTATAGCCGCATCGACTCGCATTCAGGTAACAGTGCGATACAGTTTCGTCACCCGTATAGTGGACATTCAAAGACTGGCTCCATCACAAGTATTCTCTGCATACCCTTGCAAGGAGTTCTTCGTACCTTTTTCATCGTGACATTGCACAAGCCCCTCCCCGAAGCCGAGTTACGAAAAACCCCATTCCCGTCACATCCACGCTTGCTTACCACCGCCGTTGATAAAGTCCTTTCGGATACACGAGTCGTCATAGAATCGGAACACATTATTACACACCTTACTACGTATATTCGGCCGGCTGGCACGTACAAGGTGGGGAAGCCATTCATGGTTATTTGTTGGGCCTTGAATCGCGGTCGTAAATAGATGAATGCAAGTTGCTTGAGAACCTCGCATACGACAAATTCATAGGCACTAAGCATACAAAAATCTATACAGGAAACATACGCGGTGTCATACGGAAGAGAATCTGAAATTTCATGATTGTACAGGAGTACCGTGTTTGCATCGCCAAGGCCTACATCACCAGCCGATTATTCTGCGCCACCCTCTCCCGCGCCACCCTCTCCCGCGCCACCCTCTCCCTCTGTCGCGCCGCCAACCGAAGACTGATTGATCTGGCCTTCAGCACCATGCGCAGTCGAAGGCTGGGCTTCCTTATCGACGTCCATGATTATCGACGCCCCCGAGCCCGAAGCTCCGACCCCAACCTCGTTGTGATCGTCTCCGTTCTGGCTGTCGACAGAGATACGGTCGTCTTCGTCGTCTCCCGGCTCCCTATCAGTGAAGGCGGCATCCTCCTCGTCCGAGTCCTCGTCGAGTTCGATGAACTCGACGTCGTCGTCGCGTACGATATCATCCTGCTCTGAGTCCTCCTTTCCGTTGCCTTCAACCATGCCCGCCTTCTTAAGGTTTGCAATCTGCGCAGGTGTTGGATCGGGATAGGCTGTCAATGCTTGTGCGGAGTACTTGGCCTTGAAATCCTCGTCCGACATGCTCAGAATCTCTGTCGCAAATAGGCCCGAGTGTTCCGTACCAAATTTGCTTTTCAGTGCGTCTGCTAGCGAACGGTGAGGGAACGCAACACCGTAACTGGATAGGTCGAACTGCTCCTGGGCCGTCAGTTCATTCTTCCAGTACGATGGCGAATGATAGTCGCGGGCAACTGCTTCGGGTGCTTCTTCGAAGACAGGAGGAAGCGGATCCCCGTCGTACACTCGTTTCCTCTCCTTGTCTTTGCTGGAGAAATCGTGAGACACAAGAACGAGACAGACACGGACGTCACATACGTTGTAATGCCATTCCGCTTCTTGTAACCAACATAGCGAGCATCGAGGTATTGAAGAAACTCAGTCATGGTCTCGCTACGTCCCTCCTTGCGGCGAACCCGCCAAAACGTTTTGTCTGTAGAGAGCTCGTCGTCCGAGTGTACCTCCGGCACGCTGACAAGATTGTGGTAACGGGGAGCCACTCCAAGGGAAACGCAGATGGTCAGCCGATTGTGCATCAACTGCACAGGGTGTAAACGAAAAGAAGGAACATGAGTGTGTTGGCCTACTCACCTTGACGCGCTGGGTGCGCGCCTCCGCCGAGAGTCTGCTCTTCTCGTGGCTCCCTTCGGCCCTGATTTCCGCGTTCACCTTGGAGCCCATCAACTTGTAAACGAAGTGCCGGTAGATCGATTGTATGAGGGGTCGATTGTGAAACCAAGGTTGCAAGCGGACCTCTGCGGCAGGATAGACGCCCATCAAGCCCATGGTTTGGAAGGTACTCAGAGCGATCCCTTCGTGAACGAGGTTATAAGGTGACTCGGGGCTGTTGCTGGAGCATTGGGGAGCGAAGAATTCTAGACCAAAACGACCGAGAGTGGAGAACAAGGAAGCCAAAGTGCCCTCATCCAATCTACTGATGGTCTTTTCGATCTGGCTGGTGCCGTGAGTCGCCGTCTCCTTGAGTTTCGCGGCCTTGTCGACGCTCGCCTGGTTGGCCGCTTTGGATGATGACATTATGGCTTTGACGGTCGCTTCCATGTTGTTCTGTGTGGAAGTAGTGTCTTGCCAGGCCTTTACGGCTGTGGCAGGAACGGGAGGTGGGATCGAATCGTCGTTGTACAGTCCCCAAAGCAATCGAATATGAAGATAAACCCAGCCCTACAGCACGATGGTTGAGACGCGTGAATAGAGAAGAAACGAATAACGTACTTTGAACTTCTTCAGCTGGGGGCTGTCCCTCTCCTTCTTCTCCTTCTTGGGCTGCGGATCCTCGTCATCGGACTCTTCGCTGGAATCAGCGTCGGACGAAGAGGCAGACGAGGAGGATTCGGAACGGCTGCGCCTACGCCGACTCTTTCGCTCCTTTTCCTTTCCCTTGCCGCGGATGGATTGCTTCTTGGCTCTGGAAATCTCCTTCGCCCTCTCCCTGGCCTTCGACGTCTGCTTCCTGGGTGATTTTTTTCTCTCCTGCGGCGGCTTGGCCTTCTCTTTCTCCGCCTGCCGTGCGGCCTTGGCCTTTTCCTTCGCTCGCTGCTTCTCCGTCTTGGCCTTCTTCGACGGCGAAGGCGTGGTAGGAGCTACACTGCTGGTACGTGGGCGCTTCCTGCCTCTGGGACTTTCGTCCCCTTGCATGGAGACGTCGTCGCTGATGCGAGGATCGTTGGTGTTTGACATAGCGAGAACTGGTGAGAGGAGGTGTGGACAGAAGACGGTGGAGGAAGAGATGACTGCAGATGAAAGAATGAAAGAAGTGACAATGAAAGAGAATGCCAGTTTTGATAAGGGCCAACCGGTCCGGATTTTGTCATGTAGGGTCAGCACGCAGCGTGCAGACCGGACCTATAATGCCGCAAGATTAATGTGTCTTCGGGGGTGGTGGGCGACGTGATAGACAGACCGATATTAGTGTAACATTTGTCGACTCGCGTGAGCCAAGCCAGAGATTCCATCGCGCTGTATTTCTTGTTCATCAGTAACAGCCCCACTTCTGGGTATATTTAACGCGCTACTTGGTCGCCCGAAGGCTAAGCCCAAAACCCACGACAAGGGGGCGCGCGGATGCTAGCACAGGCCAGCACCCAATTTTGGGGGCCTCAGAGAGATACAGTTACAAGATGTATTATGCTACGTTCAAGATGTATACTAAAGTATATATATGCGGTCTCAGTGACCCTCATGCGTCTGGGGGTGATCAGTCAACAGGAAGATAAAACCTGCGATACTGACCACCTTGTTCCTCCTGTGCAGAATCGACCGAATCCTGATCATCTATGGGATGTCAGGAAGTGGGACAGTGCAATGAATTGACGGGGTTTACCGTCGTCTTCTTCGCTTCCTGCGGATGAGCCGGAAGAATCCTCTCCTTCAGGCGCTGAAGACAACCTTGAGTTAAGAAACTGGCAGCGCGAGAAGGAGTTGATACAATCATGGTGTTTTTTCTGCTCGTCTCGCTCCCGTTGTCGTTGCTCCCGTCGCTCCCGTTGTCGTTGCTCCCGTTGCTCCCGTCGCCTCTGTTTACCGAGATTCAAAAGGAACTCCCGAACATCACGAAGCTCGGCGTCATCCAATTGTATCTGATCCCCTGCGACACAAATCCACGTAAGGCTGATCAGCGGTACAGCAACGATGAATATCTTACTGATATGCTCCGCAGATGCCTGAACACGCCTACGAAGCATCAACTCTTCCTCCCGGCGACCAGTATCCTGTTCCACGCGGGCCCACCATGCATCCAGCAACGCGTCAAGTCCCAACCTTTCGAACGTTGAGACGGCCTCCCACCGACTGGACATATGATTGTGAGGAATGGGTGACTGGAAATGTTTCGAGACTGACGCTGGTTGATGACCCGAAAGCACACTGGACGAAACTACGAGGTATTCAGATTGGCGGCGGAGGCGGTGCCATCGAGCCGCTATAATACATCCTGGGCAGGATCAATGTATGAAAAAATGGCGGACAGGCTACGCACTTGGCTTGAGACGGCGTGGTCCTGGCATTTTGGAATATGGTGTCGTTGTCCCGGCGTGAACGAGTCCCCTTAACTGCGATTGCGCAGATTTGCAAGCCTTACAGTCTCTTGAATACGCAAACCATTGCATTCGTATTTACTGCTAATTTACTTGATGAGGAAGGCGACTTACCGATTCTTTCCCTCTTGCTACTTGGTGGTACGAAGGCAAGTGGGAAAAGATCACGTGTATTCTCAGCACCCAGGCAAGTCGGCAGCAGGACGTTAAGTCCGTCTTCTCGGATTTAACGTCCTCGGCTGGATTTGATTACACTGCCGGAAAACACGTGATCTTTTCCGCCTTGCTCTGAACCATCGTCGGTGCGGAGGACGCGTCAAGAATACAGGCCGTTATGCTGTTGGCAAGAAATGAAATCAGTGCTGTATATTGTGAAATCCCGCTGTGCCCTTGGCGAAATACTGAGAGAATCCAGGTACAGTCCATGCCGGTTCAATCAGAGTCAAAACGTTGTGTCTTGTGTGGCGCAAAAACAAGCAAAATAGTCTTACAAAAGCCGCGATGTATCGAACATCATGAGCCAAAACCTGTTCTCATCCCAGAAGGAGAATAGTAACGTTGCGGTCTTCGAGCAGGTCAGGCTATTCAATATTATCTGTCCGAAACCGAATAACTAACTTCTGAATGGGCAGCGATATAGCTGGTCTGGGGGCTCTTGTTTGTGGGCATTATATCGTACATGAACGTCTCAGAGCGTTTTCCCTCCCAGGACCAGCTAGGATCCGTGGCGTTCTCGAGATGGTATGTGAATGTTCTTATACCTACCCGAATCACTAACTTCTGAACCGGCAGCGATATAGATGGTCTGGGGGCTCTCGTTTGTGGGCATTATATCGTACATGAACGTCTCAAAGCGTTTTCCATCCCAGGACCAGCTAGGAGCCGTGGCGTTCTCGAGATGGTATGTGAATGCTCTCATACCTACCCGAATAACTAACTTCTGAATCGGCAGCGATATAGCTGGTCTGGGGGCTCTTGTTTGTGGGCATTATATCGTACATGAACGTCTCAGAGCGTTTTCCCTCCCAGGACCAGCTAGGATCCGTGGCGTTCTCGAGATGGTATGTGAATGTTCTTATACCTACCCGAATCACTAACTTCTGAACCGGCAGCGATATAGCTGCCCTGGGGGCCCTTGTTCGTGCGCATTATATCGTACATGAACGTCCCATACCGTTTCTCTTTTCAGGACCGAGCCGTGGTGTTCTGGAGACGGTATGCATATGTTCAACTTATACCGACCCGAATTACTAGATATATCCGCTCTTATGATACTCGATTGACTAGCTTCTCAACTGACAGCGTTACAACTGCTCTGGAAGGACCCGTCTCTCTTCAACACAACTGACACGAAGATCTTCAACGGACCTTCCTTCCTAGGCTGGCGAGAAGGTGTGGCGTTCTTCGAGAGGTTCATGAGTTATACTCAGAATTTGAGCGTGAAACTCAGGGCTTGATAGCAACGCTCTGAAGGTCCCGTACATTCCCAAGAACGACGTGAGGAGACGGATGAAAGAAACACGCGTTCTTGGTCGACATGTGTCTCGGAGGTATTCATCGAGAGGGGCCAGGTGACACGCTTGGAAGACGCGAGATCAGTGCCACTGCCGCCCGACTGACATGGCTTCCACCATCATCTTCACCATCGCACTTGTTGTTGCCGCAGCTCTCATATTCTCGAACGATCTCACCGTCATCGTTACCATTGCATCCCTAGCCGCGGCTCTCATATTTTCCACCGTCGTCCTCGCCATCTCTTTCATCATCGGCTTCCTTGCCACTGCCTTCATGTTCTTGCAAGATCCCATCGTCGCCACCACCGTTGGCCTCCTGGCCGTTGCTTTCATATGTTTTCGCAGACGTTCGTACTCTTGATTCCTGATGATATGTGCATGCTCAAACATGCTGCATTGCAGCGCGGTCTCGAGTCAAAGCCCGATCAGCACCCCAAACGTTGCAGGCTCAAGGCGAGCGGCGGTGGAGCTATACATCAAAGGAACTCATGGCGGTAGCCTCCAAACATACACTGGCCGACGGTTCGTCTCCTCCCTTCCTTATAACAACTGTTAAGCATGGATTCTAGCCCCGACTCTGAAAGACTTGGAAAGCTTGGGACCGCCGATTGCAAGATCTCCTGAGCCCAAGCGGGCGTCAACAATCCGCACACGCTTCCCTTACCCGCGCTTCGATGACAGTGTGGCTGCTGAGAGGGTTTTCTGGGTGGTCTTGGTTGGCGAGAAGCCGGGTTGCTTTCGCGGACGTCAAGCTGTACTGACAGCGAATCCCAACATGGGTGCCAAAGCGCCTCTTCCTACATGGACGGAAGAGGAGGCCAGCAAGATCTGGGCGCTTGCTATTGAGAAGGATATCGTTAGGCAGTTTTAGAGTAGATCAGTGTTACGATCAGTATTTCAACTCTCAGCGCTACGGAAAGTCAATAGAACCGTCGTCTATAGATTCTTGACAATGACAAAAAGAGTGTCATCATGTAGTTATGGCGAAACCAGCATTGAGGATTTCAAGTCCTTCAGAAACGGTAACCACACAATCACGAATACAAGACAGTGTCAAGAGTACAATTTCATTCTTCCAGAGTACGATGGCAGTATAATCTAAGAAGGTGCCAACAGGCCGTAACGTACCAATAGATCTACAGTCGACGCAGACGGAAGTTTGTACAAAGCCATCGTTTCCTCCCCATACTCCTCCGCAAAATCCATGTCATTCAGACGCAAGCTATCGAAGAGCTCGGGTAAGGGATTGGTATCAACCTGAGCACGAGTGATTGCTGGCAAGCAGACACCTTGTTCCTGGTACGTTGCCCGCTCCTGAGCAGTAAGAACGTTGTTGAAATAACCAGGCTCGAAGTAGTCCAGAGACACCTTCTTGGGAATGGCGGGCAGCGTGGATGGCGGTGGATTGGATGTATACTTCCGCATGCCTGGCATCGGCTCGCTATCTGGGCTAGCGACACAATGTGAGCGAGTGGTAGAAAGTGATAACGAAAACATACCCATTGCGCAGATAAAGTTCTTTGCCCTGCTCACTCATCTCATGAAAGAGAGTGCTAATGAGAGGGTTTCTGCCCTCCTTGGCGTGCGCAGTCAGGATGCGGGCACCGGATTCGTCGACGTCTTCCTCGTCATCAGAGTGTGCCTCTTCCGCGGCGACCAGACAGACGAGTCGATGAGGCCATGCCTGACGAGTCGCCAAGCTCAAGCGAAACGCACAAAGCTAAGAGCGGATGAGCATCACGATATCAAGACACGGATTGAACGCACCGCAGCGCGACGCTCCTCGACAGTCACGCCCACCAGGCGGGGATCCCACTCTGGCGGGACCGGAGGAGGTGGAGCGATATCGGTGTAGGACATGACGGTAGAAGCAGGCAAAGGGGTGGTCGAGGATGGGGAAGTCTCAGATTAAATACAATGCAGATTCGTGTTGCTTTGTTTAGTCTGCATATGGTAGTTCTGCGTATGGTAGTCTAGATCCGAAGCCATGAATGCAAGCGTAATCACAGAACGAGGCTGTCAGGATGGATTTTGGGAGTGTTGTCGGCATGCAAGTTCGGACGTTGGGCAATGAACCGGGCATGGACTTTCCTTGAATGCTTGTCGGCTTCTGTGATGATGACTTACTGAATTCCGACTTGAGGTTCTCTTGAATTTATTGGTAGTCTACGACGTGAGGTTTTGTTCATTTTCTTCAGGCGCCAGAAAGCGTCCTTGTCCACTGATGATGGAGCGAGGACAAGGAGAAAAAGTTCACGTGCTGTCCGACAGCGCATCAAGTCCCGCCGAGGACGTTAAATCCGAGAATCCGGACTTAACGTTGCGCTGCCGACTTGCTGATGAGTTCGGGATACACGTGATCTTTTCCCGCTTGCCTCCTACCGCCAGGAAGTTTAAGTAGCAGCAAGCGGGAGCAGACAGGTAAGCGCCATTCTGCAGAACGTCTGGTAGAATAGTCGTAAAACAGAACGAATCAAAGGCATTTTTCAAGTATTTGAAGGCCTCAGCGCGCCGTGATAGCCAAAAATGCAGGGAGAGTCCAGGTCACTAATAGCAATTTCCAGATGGATCTCAGCGAACTCTTCGATTTAGAAGCCGAGGAGACATTCGAGGAAGAAGGAGAAGAGGGCGATGTTGAGGACGAAATGCAAGGTGTGTGAACCACTGCACGGTCGCGCCCAAACCTGCTAAGCCTATATCACTTCAGGTTTTATTGTTGACGACGCAGCCAACCTTCAACCCTTACAGCGTCGAAGCACCCCTACAGCGTCGCGATCCCCTTCACCTTCAAATCTCCTTCTACCGCAATCAGACACCTCTCATGACAGACACGGCTGGGTGGACCATCTTGCGGTGAGATACGCGTTGGGGCAGGGCCAAAGCTTGCAAAGACCTTCCTTCCCAATGGACAACGATGACTGCCCTCTGGAGAAACACCTTCTCGAGCGGGTCTACACAGATCCATACATCTATATCGTTCTTCTGTATTGCAAGGTTGGTCCGGTTCTGATATCTTCGAATGCACCTAACTCCCATCTCAAGACAGGCTGCAAATCCGCGGTTTTGTCACGCCTTGTCGAGGTGAAGACTGTTTGGGTCGATTTGAACATTCTCGATGCTGTATCCCACCCTCTTATAGACGGCGTCTTCCTCATTCTGGAGCGCGACTTCAATCCCCAGCTTGGCTACGTACTTCAGTCAATCCCGGCCTGTGTTCGCTCCAGCTTCTTCCCGGCTGCAATGCGCTCTATTGGCAACCCCCCTCCCAATCCCCCTCGTTGGCAATCATTTCATATCTATGTTTCCGATGTTCCAAATCATCCTGCCTTTCTTAAGGTCATCAAAGCTCCTCCTATCCCTCAACTCGTCGGCAAATGGGTCCAGATCCCCTCCGGATTGTACAAAGACGATGTCGGGCTTGTCACTCGTCAATTCGCCTCCGATGAGGACAGTGTCAAGGCAGACATCATACGAAGGAGGATCGGAAAAGCACAACAAATGGCAGAGGAGAAGAGGCGGGAAATCCACGAGCTGAGACTGCAGCAAGAAGCGGAGCTGGACATTGCTCGTCAGAGGACTCTGAGAGAGGTGGAGGCAAAGACACAGGAAGCGGGCCCGCCACCTCGGATGGCCGAAGATCGTTGTGCTTGGCTGGCGAAGAAGTCAGCTTTGGATGAGGAGGCGAAGAGGATCAAGGACGCTGGTGATGCGTTGGAAGCGGAGGCGGCTCGAATTATGGAGGGCAGGCAAGAAGAAGTTCGCCAAATAGAGAAGGATTGCGACGATATGCAGAATCAGCTCGGAGCCCCGAATCCCCTGTGCTCTGTTCTCGTCATCCCTCGTCCCCCAATGCACGATATTGATTTGATGCCACAGGAGGGAGACTTGGAGGAGGAAGGGGTGGGAGAGGCTGTCGGCGAGGCGCGGCCCGTGACGGGGGAGAGGAGGAAGAGGAAGCGAAAGGGAAAGGAAGGGAGACAAGACGTTCGACGTCCACCTGCCCGACTGGCACCACCGGGAAGTATCGCTCGGCCTGTCAAAGATCAGGAAGGGAGCACCCGCATCTATCAAGGCATCTCACATCGAACTTTCGAGCACGACCTGGAGATCATAAACCTCCGGACCTCCGTTGTGAGACGTCACCTCACCAGCTACATGGATCCCTCTCTCCTCGATACTTTCCTCAGATCGCAGCATCCCACGTTGTCTTCTATGCGTGCTAATCCCAATGCTTCATTCCCCCTTCCATCGACCTGGTTCTTGGCTTTCGGGGACCGTATCGAAGACTTTGTCACGAAACAGTCAGGGTTATACACCGCTAACAGCCTTTCATCCGCGACTGGCATCGAGATATTCGATGATGATGGACAGGGCTTCCTCGTCCCTCGGCATCATCTTAATAAGGTGGTTCAAGTTGGCGATTTGGTGCTATGTCGAGTGTCGGACCAGGAGGATATCGGTCCGGGGTTCGTTGTAGATGTTCTGGAACAGGGCGGTCAACGGCATGCAACGGTGGTGTTGCATACTCTCACAGTCATAAAGGATTGTGACGAGAGTGATCTCGACCAGAATGATAGGAAGGAAGGTCCCGTACGTTTCCGTCATTGCTCCTGCAGACTGCATGCTCATATCTCGCAGTCCCTCGCCGTGGACGTTAAGGATAGTTCTCAAATCAACGTGCGTTTGCGAGTGTTCCTCTTTCATGAGTATGTGCTCATAGTCCCGCAGTCTCGCACCGTCACCAAGAGTGTTGAAGTCAGCGTGCGTTCATGCATGTTCCCGCTCCTTGAGTACATGCTTATGTCCCGCAGTCTCGCACCGTTCACGTCAACACTCTTCGAGTCGTTGGAGAGAGTTGGTATGACAGTCCCGAGGAGACGAAAAGTAAACCGGCTCCTTTCTCAGGACATACAGGACCGACTCCTTGGCTTGGACGGAAAGTTTTGATTGACGCCGAAGGTGATGTACATCACAAAGAGCAAGCCATCGTCAAGGACGTCATCTTGGACGCGGAAGGAGCAATTGCAGTCTCAAAACGCTACAAGCCAGACGCTGTCACAATCGACCTTATGGACGAGGTTCATGTGAATCCTGCGCCCTTCATCGAGTCAGAATACCCAAACGGCATACGGATCGTAGTTCAGTTCACCATGGTTCGCGACCACATGGTTCAAAAAACTTACTACTACGAGCAAGTTCGAGATTGGGAGTGAGTATCCAGATCTCTTCTTCAGGTCGATACTAAGATGTTCTGACTATAGGACTCGTTGGCCTCTCCGCATTGCTTGTCCTCTTCGTCGAAATCAGGTCGCATTCGCAGGACCGCTCGAGGCGAGACGCTTGGAATGGGGTGCCGATTATCCCAAGTGGAATCCGGAAGATCTTGCCAAACGGTTCGGCTGGTATCGCGGAGATGAGAGGGAAGGAAATGCTCTCCAGCGTGCCCAGGAGATGAGGTCGAATGATCCCACACTCCTTTCTCAACCTCCTCGATTCCCTCCACCACCCAGACCACGTACTCCTCCCCCCGATCCGACCCAGGTCCAAGTCCACTGGCTGAATGATTGGCGTCTCCATGACTTGCGCGTCGAAATTCTCTATAAAGTCATCGAGGCGAAGCCCAAGGCAGGCACATCGAAAAGAAAGAGGAAGACAGATGAAGACGCAGATGGTGTTCGACTCGTCGCCACCCGCACGGCCAATCCTAGCGGGTCCAATCCTCCTCACGTAGTACTCCGATGTGCCGTTCAAACCCTTATTCCGCAGAAGAAGAGTCTCCTTGATGTGAATCTCTGCGAGCCCATTCACCCAGGCGGGCGTTTCGGTAATAATTACCGACTCTACGCGTTTCGTGGACCACATCAAGGTGAATTCATGCGACCAATCGCCCACCAGCATGATTCCGACGGGCAGCTTCACCATATGGGCATCTGGGTAGAAGTTTGGGCTGGCGCAAAGGACACTGCCAAGAAGATTGTCGAGGGCAAACCACAAGCCATTGTCTTCCGCGATCAGGATTGCGTCCTTGTCAAAGACACAAAACACGAAATCACAGAAAATTACGAGTGGGAGCAGATGAGGCAGGGTGGAAAATCCGATTGGGATAGCATATGGCAAACTAGGAAAGCTGCGTTTGACTAATAGACGGATTTTGTACATCATTCTTAATGTATGTCAATGTATCGATAGTAAGGACACATCTTGTATACTATACACAATCACACTCTATTATTGTTAGCCCCCGCGGGACGGCAAGATGTCTGAAGCTTTCAATACACTCAGCACATCTCACACGCAGGCAAGTCTGATCATACAATCTATCGAAAGTTCTGATGCGAGCTGTTGCAGCTCTCTTCGTCGTGGGTGGGGTGGTTCCGAAGATGTTAATCCACCCTACGAGATAAATTTCGGAAAATTCGAGGCGTTTTCTTTCTGCAATATGTCGAAAAGGTGATGCCATGATTGGCTCTGCTGAGTGTCACAACTTACGAACAAGCAGTACATCTCGTTGTACATTCCGGCGTATCAATTCCCTCCCTCACCATCACCGTCCCCGTCCTCCTCGTCCCGTCCTCTCTCTCATCGTCCCCATCCCCCTCATCGTCCCCATCCCCCTCATCGTCCCCATCCCCCCTCACCGTCCCCGTCCCTCCCTCACCGTCCATCTCTACCTCACCCTTACCTCCACCGTCTCTACCTCCAACCTGACCGCCACCTCCCCCACCGTTACCCCCCTGTCTCTACCTCTACCGTTACCCCCACCGTCACTATCCCTGTCCCCGTCCCCTCCGTCTCCGTTCTTGTTCCCTTCCCCAACGTCCCCGTCTCCCTCACCGTTCCTGTCCCCTCCCTCACCGTTCCCGCTCCCGTCCCCGTCCTCACCCCCACTATCTCCTTTCCCACATTCAACCCCTCCATCTCCATCTCCACCCTCATCCCCATCGTCTCCGTCCCCTCCCCCACCGTTCCCGTCCCCCCCCATCATCGCTGTCCCGTCCCCGTCCCCTCTCACCCCCTCCATCTCCATTCCACTCTCACCCCCACCGTATCTGTTACCACCCCCACCGTCACCGTCCCCGTCCCGGTACCAGCGTGGTGATAAGTTGGACGTTGGATTCGGTCTTGTGTTGCGTCGCGGGCCTCGCCTGCGTGAGCTCGCTATCTCCTGACTCTATGCCAGTGGGCGGTGGCATCAGCACCGCGGGTTGACGAGAGACGGTCGATGCGATTCGTTAGCATCTCAGCGCGGCAACGCAAGGGAAACGGTCCCGTCCACGTTCGGGGGCGCCGGCAACGCCTTCATGTTCAACGAAGGCCCGAGGGCGTAGATTCATCAATGTTGCTGTCGGAAGCAAGTCAGCCGGCTCAGCAGTAAAAATCAAACGAAGTTAGGAGCAGTATATCGCCGCGGAAGGAAGAGAAACGTTCAAAGGGTGCGGGAGTGTGAGGGCGCGCCAACGGAACGGAACGGTTCCGTTTGCTCTGGGAATGCCATCGACGCCATATTTCGAGTAAGAAGGTGGAGCACGGACAAACGTGATCAGGAAATGAGCAAAACTTACCTGCAAGCACAACTCCCAGAATACCGCGCCCAGCGTTGCATCCATGCGCGCCAAATGCGTTGGCGCAGTGAACCAGCTGCAGGCGGAGGAGCCTGTGGCGTCTGATGCAGCAGTGTAGCGGGGCGTGATTCGTTCCGCCGTCCCACTGCCTAAATCCGGCGGCCGGATCCGCGTCCGTGTCCAGCGCCCCAGCTGGATCCGTCGCTGCTGTCCGCGCTGCACCGTGTGTGTTGACGCGAGCTCGCTGGGCCGGATCGCTCTGTCAGCGATGGTAATGCTGTGACGGGTATGTGACCTCAAATTTTCTTCTTTGCTTTCACCTCCACCAGCCTCATCTACCACCTCAACCACGACATGAAACTCTTCAGGTAAGCCACCCAGTCACCAGCTGAAGATAATCTGGTGATATTGAGCCAGTCTCTTCACCAAACTTGTCATGGCCATTTGCATGCCCAGGTGTGTGTTGCCACCCTTCCAAACCGGCCCCGGACGACGTCCTGCGCCCAGTTTCGCGCGCCGCCGCCGCCACAATGACGAGTCCGCGTCAGACATCGTCTTAGATAGCGATTCCATTGTCCTCCAGGTGCGTGATTGTCTTCTTTCGGTTTTCTTTGCATCAATCATCCATGATCCAGGGCATGGATCTCTATTACGAATCTGCCGCCGCCGACGAGCTCACGCCAGGCCATACCGTGAGTTGAATAGCTCATGCCAGCTCTAACTGACGCTGGGCAGGACAACGGGAGCACCACCGACCCTTCCTGATTTGTTGGCGCGCACCGACGGGTGTTCATAGAGCATGACGGCATTGAGTTTTGGCACTGTATACCCCTCTTCTTGATATCCTGGTCCCTTGGCCTCCAACCTTGTACTACCGTTGTGTTTCTTGCCATATATTAATAATCAAAATATATCTCATGTGTCGGGACTTCGAATCACTTTCATTCACTGGACTTATGTGCGACGGGCCATCAAAGACATCAAATATCATATGTCAAGACTATGTTTTATGTGTCCGAGCCGGCTCGCCCACTTACGCGTCTCGCCCGCAAAGTCCGAAGACCAGTTCGCAATGAAAGGAACCGGTAAAACAAAGAAAAAAGCCAGCAAAAGCTGGAGTGTCTGCCGTTAAGGCAGACACTAGTGTCTGCCCTGGTCCCTGCCCCCGGTGTAACTCAGAAACGATTGAAGGGGCGTCAGTCTATATCGAAGGCTCTCTTTGCATTTCAGAGAAGGCTTGAACGGCAGCAGATATACATCGAAAACTGCATGGACGTCATTAATCCGCAGCCATGCTGAGTTCCGGGATATAAGTATGAGCCCAACGTAACTTGCTACTATTTGAAACAATTATGGCATTCAATTCGCTGACCTCGATCTTTCTTATTGTCTGGCGGTATGCCCAAGACTCCCAGGTAAACTGTTTCGGGTACTCCAGTATGGTGGTCCGGTACTGCTCGACCGATGACTCAATGCCGTTGAGGCAGCGATAATTAGCTCATGAACACGTTATATTATGATACCGAGAGGCCGGAAAGCGCTTCGAAGGCCGTACCAGACCTTGGCGCCGTCTAAGGGACTCTCGGATTCCGGTGTCATTGATGAAGAAGTTCTGGTATCCGCCGGTCCCACGTCCCTAGTCATTTCAACAGCAGCACTGCCAGCATTCATGAGTGTGGCGGTCGCCGCAAGCGTTGGATCTGAATCATTCGATACGGCACATGTACAATCAGTCCGATGACGGATATCATGTATTATTGCGCATACTCAAATACCGTGACGACGTTACACTCCAAGCAGTTCCATGAGGTACAGCTTCAAGCTTATCAGACGGCCCATCTCGATCCATCAAGTGTGCCGCATCATTAGGCACTGGCAGGAATCGGTCATTGTTACTCTGGTCAGCAGCGGCCACTTGTTACTGGCAAGATTAGAGGGACTCTGCTTCTGCGAGTTTGGAGGGGAATTAGCACCGCTGACGCAGAAAGAGAAGTACTCACGAAAACTTTATCAGCGCCGTGTCTTAGTGCACTGTCAAGCGAGACAGTTACGTGCAGATAGCTCAGATCCTTGAATTCCAGCAGGCGCGTGAAGGCGATGTCGTCAAAACACCACGCGGACCGCAAGTCATCCGGAATGACAGTCAAGGCTCGCAGAGTGTTTCTATGCCTAGACAGAGCACTGCTCCAGAACCTGACCCCCAAAGGCGAAGGCATAAGCGGCGCGTCCTTTGGCGCCGACCCGGTTCCGGAGTCGATGACAAGGTCATGCAAGCCGCTATAAGATGACAGATACTGTAGAAAAGCATCCTCAATGCTGACGTTTCGAAGGGAGATCGCCAGGAGGTGGGTGCCGCGCTCCCGTATGGCGTTCCAGAACTCGCATGGTACATCCATAGAGGAGAACGAGATGTGTCTGAGCTGCGCGAAGCAGTCAAGGCACGAAGGAATGTCCCGCTGGTGCAATGGAACAGCGAAAAGAATCAGCGCGTCAAGGGAGCGAAGGTTCAGGTTGTCGAGATCCCAAACGTGCCGGGCTGGCTCCTTGGAGCTAGGGGTCTCGCTCTCTTGCCACAGTACTGGGAAGGAATGGAGGGTTACACGCGTCAGATTTTTGTTCCTTGAGAGCAGTCGTCGGATCGCCCAAGGCTTTGAGCGAACGGAGACGTCGAGATGCATCAAGTCTCCAAAAGAGAAGAGAGCCTCAGCAACATCTGCTGGCGGAGGGTCATTTTGTATATGGATGTTCATCTCGTTGACTTTGGCAAGACGCTGAATATTTCGTAGGGCTCGACTCAATGAAGAGAGGCCCTTGTTCGTAAGGCCTGCGCCTAATAGTAGTGTCCAAGTAAAGCTTGACAAGATACATTAGCTCTCGAGGAGGGAGGGATGAACTACGAGCTACCTGAGCTCAAGCAGAGATGGCAGCATGGTGGAGGCGCGAAGCAGCAAGGACAGCGTCCTCTCGTAGAAACGTTCTTCTCTCTTGAGAATACGATGCACCAGAGCTCGATGAAAGAGGCTACGTGAGCCGCAGTAGTAGAACGTATGGCACTCCGTGGTTATATGCAGGTGCCTGACGTGCTTTGCCAGACGCGTCTTTCCACCAACGATTGCCTGGAGAAATGAGAGATGTCGCCTAGAAGTGATGTCGGCTTCTTTCTCCGAAACATAGACGAGTTGCCGAAGTTCTACTGTGAGCTTTCGGAATAGAAGGGAGGCCGCCACATCCTCGACGTGCTTGACAGCCAAACGGACGTCTTTAAGGGTCGAGGCATCAACCTGATAGTACTAAAAGTCAGAAGCTGAATACGAATGTCGGATGAGAGCGGCTTGCGTGTTTCAATATCAGATAGAGAATTTCTCTTGGGATTTCGACTAGCATCGTACGAGAAGTCGTTCGGCGAGAATAACAGACTGGTTAGAAGGGAGTCAAGTTTGCTGTTGGCTTTGAGCCACCGGCAGGGTCAATCGTGGGAAGCCGGATTGATCATTGATTGCCGCGCTGATCGCGGTTTCACTGAGTGATGCACCTTGCTCTTGCACCGCGACCATACAGTGTTACACCGACTCCAGCCTCCAGGTCTACACCGAGCTCGTTGCTGGGATACGCCAGTGACTGTCTACCTCAGGTCGCAGGTAACTCGGTCTTCATGCGTGGAACAGGATCTCTTCCGGAGAACTCACTGTTTGGAAGGACCATAATTGATCTACCAGTGGAAAGTGTATTGTCATCAGTGTCCTAGGTATTGCCTGTCTCGACAACGTATATCAGGCTACCTCTCAGCGCATTGGGAAGTTATGCACGACAGACCGCGCATTTACGGTGGCGCTTATAGAAACGTCTGTATCAGGTGCTCTTGTTTCCATTCGTAGTCATATTGCACTCTGACTCGTGTATGAGAAGCTCTGCCATGTCTCAACGCTCCCGTACGTTGTTGACATCAAGCGCTCAATACTCTGTGTTACGCGTGAAAACCTACTCAGACTAACAAGCAGTAATATGTGTCAAGACTCAATTCATCACACCCACACGAATCGTTGGAGATCTGTCAGGTGGTATGGCTTGGGACTCAGTTTCTTGCATTGACAGTTGCTTGAGGAAGACCTCCATCGAATTTCTTACAGGAACCGTGGCGGGTATGTGCGAAAACTTGCTCCGATCCTTCTAGATATTTCCCGCTCTTTCGCTTCCCCAGTTCATTTTTCCATCGCCTGATCTGTCCAGCTGAGTGGCGCAACTTCTCTACGCCACCATCTCTGTGTAGAATGCAGTCCTACTGAATGCGAAATCGCCATGACGGTTGTTACCGGCTCGGAGAATGGAAGACTGCGAACTCTCTGTGAATAACAGACAACGGCATGGATGATGGAAATGCGTTCATAGCAGTGAATAGATGCGTACAGCTCTCCTTTCATGTTCTGAGAATGAGTCCGTCGCTAGGCATGAATGTACACGGCTTCGATGCCTCCAGAGAGTGGCGAGCGGCCATCTTGCAGCTTCATGCTCGGCATGAGATGGGATCAGGTGTTAACCGAGGGACAACTTGTCCGCTGATCCGCAGCGGTTACTGAACTGGGTCGTATGTCTAGTCACACACACTGAGGGTCAGTCTTACGAAAGGACATTAGGGCATTGCAGAAAGAAGGTATCTGTCACGTCGTGAGTACTACATATGGGATCAATCAGATCACTCTTGCGCGCAGAAACAGCGAACAACCGTTAAAGTCTTGTTATGCTGCGATCCACTCATCGTTAGCGCACAGGGACAGTCAGACGGATCAAAACGCTCAGCACCGATAGCATGCGGCGTTGTGGGTGCTGGTTGATGATGAAGCAAACAAGAAGCTCGCACTTTTTGCTAAGGAAGCAAGGAACCACTGCCCCATGTGTCCCTCACATTTCCGTATCACGTCTTGCTTCTCTTCGCCGTTGTCAACTTGACGTCTGATCAGTAAGTCTGCGCCGGTAATATTTGGGCAATTCGAACAATTCACACTGCTCATTGCTGATCAAGTCTGCTTGCACATGCATCATTCATGAGAACGAATCACCTTCTCATGATGGAGGAATATAAAAGTGGGTTTTCATTCTCTGCATCCTTTGACACGCTAGCCCATTTGAACTTCTGTCAGGCATTTCATCGACGCTCTACCCCTTGGCTGCGAGAATCCATACGGTGAGTACTCAGCCGCGAATATCTGCCTGCGTGGTCTCACATAGTTGGTTTAGACAGCGTTGCAGCATGCTCTCCTTGTTGCCACTTGACGTGCACATCGAGATCTACAAACATGCCCGACTCACCGACGCTGATAGTGCGTTCTCGTTGGTCCTGACGTCTCCGAGTCTCGTCGACACCTTTCGCTGGGTCCTTTTCCGGCACGTACATCTATATGACTCGGAGGACAACGTTGACCGACCTCCTCATGGAAAAACCCTGCTCAGTTTTTGCCACCTGATCATCCATGCACCGTCCATTGCCCGGCATGTACGAACGCTCCATATATGCTGGGACCGAGTTAGCGATTTTGATCGCATTCTCCTCCATCGAGCCCTTGGCCTTCTACGGAACGTCGACGTCACATTCTCTGGCGTAAACGTTGTTTACAGGCTCGGAGGTGGCTTCAAACTGCCGAATCTCGAAGACTATTCATGCATCTCAGTTCCCTCCCTGGGCAGGGCAGGGCTGAGTCTTGAACTGATCTGCGATGTCTTCCAGTCGTTATGTAATGCATCACCGCGATTGAGGCTGGCATCATTCGCGATTGAACCTCACAACCTGACCTACATCTTTAAACGTCTCCTTGGTCTCGGTACTCCCTCCCTCACTCTGCAGTCGATATGGCTTGCCGATCTCCCGGACGAGTGTGTTGACTCCCCGCACCCGTCTGTTCGTCTCTGGAAGTTCGTCGGCGCGAACGAAGAAATTATAGACTATGACCGACTCGACACAGAAGGACACGGCCGTATCGAGCGATGTCTGGGAACTGTCCCAGTCGTCGCGCTTCCTTTGCAGGAACTACGCTTGCATATAAGCGGGATGAACCGTGACTTCGTGTTTATCGATCTGCTCTCATGTGCTCGGTATTCTCCTTTCTCATCTGTCGACAGCCTGTATGTAGACGCAGTATGGGCTACACCGGGCACTATACTGCGAATCAATCGGCTTTCGCGCTTCCTCCGCGTGAAGAAGCTCTTCGTTGACCTAACTGTCAATGACCGCTCTTCGCGTACGTCTACTCATTTCTCTCTTCAAAGTCAGCAAGCTAACCCGAGATTTGCTTTTAGTGTCGACGTTGCCTGGACTGGA
The DNA here is from genome assembly GCA_019915075.1 of Strobilurus stephanocystis. Taxonomy (NCBI): domain Eukaryota; kingdom Fungi; phylum Basidiomycota; class Agaricomycetes; order Agaricales; family Physalacriaceae; genus Strobilurus; species Strobilurus stephanocystis. The sequence continues at coordinate 247,528 of JAHLMI010000011.1, forward strand.
GCTCGAGGGACGTGACTTGGAAGTCGTCGAATTCAAGTTTAGACATGTTCAATTTCCCCTCTCCAACCAGAGCGTAGAGTGGATTGCTGGATCAATGAGTCGCCTGTCCGAGAGTGCGGATGACAGTCGACGCAGCTCTATTGACGAGATACGGGTCCACGTGAACATCATGGGTTATGCACGAAATGTCGCGGAAGGCGGTGGTAGGAGATGGGGGCCTTTGGATGCTGCTCTACAAGCTGCAAACTTGGGAGGTAAACATGTCCGTGTTGCATTGAGCTTCCATGAAGCAGTCGTACCCGTGGCGTCTGCGTGCAGCTGGTTGGTTCAGTGTTTACCTTCCATTAAACCCAACCACTTCGAAGTATGGTAGATATGTAGCTAGACGTGACTCAATATGACATCTCGGCCGCACGTTTGGTCTGTTTTGAGCTTCCACAATGGTCTGAAACTTGATGTGACTCGGGACTGTGTGAGGATAATATACAGGCTGACGGGAGCGAGTCGGGAGTCTACCATCCGAAGTTTGGACCAGGAATTGTCGAGGCACAAACATGGTGTCAACAACAGTCACGACAGGACAATGGCAAGGACCCAGATTACCATGTTGATGCAATGTCGGATGGAGTTGGTAATTTCACGAGTATACCATACAATTGAGCAGCTCAAGATACAATGCTAATATATGCCAAGAACACCGAACGATTTGAGAAGCCTGTCCATGTTTGCCGTGAAGCGTCCATGTCCGAGTCAAAGACAGACCAGGCTTGAACGTATTGTGTCTTGCAGTGCCGCTTCCGCTGGCGCCACCTCCGCTCCCACTGGCGCTAGACGTCTTCTCCTTGAAGTTCTCTGCCGTGTAATTTCCCTTGGCGCTTTTCTCCATCATATCCAGCGCAGCGGCCTTCTTCTTCTTAGCATCCTTTGAGCTCCCAAGTAGCGGTGTGGAGACATCAACAACCGATGCAGGGCAAAACCTACGAAAGACAAATTAACAGAAGACGAACAATTCACATGTTGGAGAAAGCAAGACACGCAGCGAAGGAGATATGCGATCGCCTCCCATCGGACAGTGACCTATGGAAGGCTACCGGACACCAAGACTTCTCCCCAAAGATCCGCCACTTCATGTGGATGGGTATGCACGATGGGTATAAGGTGGGAGATTGGTGGGAAGGGAAAACCTCCGTAGAACACCGCGCCGTATGTGTACACTGCAAGAAAACGGAGTCGCTCGAGCACATCCTACTTGAATGCGATGCGCCTGGCCAGAAATCAATCTGGAGACACATCAGAGGGATATGGAAGGGGAAGGACGACGTACCTTTTCCCGCGCTGTCAATCGGCACGATACTATCTTGCTCAATCGCAGACCTGAAAGATCAATCAGGAATCCGGAGAATGGGGGCGTCGAGGCTGTTCCGTATCCTGGTGTCCGAAGCGGCGTACCTCATCTGGAAGCTCCGGAACGAGAGAGTCATCCAACGTGAGGGTAGAAACGAACCAGCGTCAGAGAAAGAGATCAAGAATCGGCTCCGAAGCGCAATCAATGAAAGGATCCGAACGGATCAAAAGCTCGCCACTAGGTCCACCGGCAAAAAGAAGGTGACCGAAAGCGCTGTTTACCAAACATGGGGCGGCGTCCTCGAGAATGAGGAAAATCTCCCTGGATCAGGGAGTCCGGGGTTTTAGTGGGTATGGCATCGTGAGGGAGGGTTGTTTTCTTTGTTTATTCTTGGTTCTTGTCTTGACTCTATGGTTATGGTTATGGTCTATGTTTTCTTCTTTCTTTGGGTTGATGGTTGTCACGATGCCGAGTCCCACACAGGAGTGTGTAATGCATTTCCTCGGGGTGCTCAAACTACAGACAGGTTGTGAGTCCTGTCACTCTACACGATCTCAACGGGCCGACAGAGTCGACAATATGTACAGTTCATAGTATGTATTGGTTGCTTAGTTTGAGATATAATGATACGTGTCCACCAAAAAAAAAAAAAAAACCGATGCAGGGTCCCAGTCAATAAACACAACAGTAGTAAGATCCTTCGAGGGGCTCTTCTAAATCGACCAGAGATCGACGCTGGGAGATCAACATGGCCGCAATCATATTGTGTAATATGCGCACTAGTTGTAGGAAAAGTGAGGCCAAAGGCCAGGTGATATCGACCTATCATGAAGCAGGACCTGTAGAGGAACAATTGTCTGACGCTATGTTACTCGCAAGGCTATCAGTGCACGTACCGGCAGGTGTAGGTCGCGCATCTAGCAAACGGTTGTCTCGGAAGACTGATGAAGGACTCCAGTACTAGCAGTTTCGGACAGTATACTCGCCGCGGTGAGTTCAAAAATAGCGGATGTAGGGCCACGGCGAGCGACTCAAGCCATAGTGAGTCGCTTTAAAGGAATCATCGTTCCAGGACAAGAATGAACCGCGTACAGTACAAGCTCATGGATCTCGGAAATGCGGAAAATGGGAACTATAAATGAGCCGGATCGAGCTTGTGTCATCAGGATCAGTCAGTCAGGCCATAATGACGCGCATGTGCCCCAGGGTTTCATCTGGACGACGACCACCGAGCTGGACGTTTTGCTTCTACTCGCCCACGAATACGCGCGCCCACCGTGCACGAACTCCACTGTGCATCGCATAGACTCGCCTTTGCTCGACACCTTCGCATTATCTCATCACACAGCATTCGGGCATCTAGCACAGCAACATCTACTAACAGCCTGCGATGGCACCACCACCCCAGCCATCCTCCGAAGTCCTGCTGGCGCGCGCGACGCGCGGGTTTGACCAATTGTTCGTCAACGACATCCCTGGCGCGCGGAAGACGTTCCAAGCGTCGCTTAGCGGAGATTCTGGATCTAGTGCGTTCCCATTCCTCTCGTTTGCAACTCCTCTGTTCAACTCCGTCTCCAACCATCCCAATCCTCGTTCTTGATCTACTGTCTTTAAAATCTCTGGGTCTGATGCTCCGTTTCACACAGATGGTCCGTCTCCATTCGACGCCCTTGGTCTCGGTGTCGCGGCGTTTCTCGAAGCTGCTCTGGGATTAGAAAAGGAGAGGATGGAAGAGGCGGCAAAGGCGCTGGCTGTGGCGGTGGAGAGCACGAGTAAGGCGAGCAAGGCTGCGAAAGGTGTGTGGTATTCACTAGTTTGAGTCTTGCTGTTGCTTGGCCTTGGGCTCATCATCTCTGGGGCATCGCTTTTCCGCACTCTTACTTTCAATTCCATTTTGCATTCTAGTTCCAAGCTTACAAAACCCTTTCTCTTCCTAATTATAGGCGGCGGATCGTGGCTCGGCGGCAGCACTTCGACGGGCAAGGAGGGAATGGAATACGATATTCTTAATGCGGACGCGGTTGTGCTGGAAGGAATCTGCTCGGCGTTGAGGTGCGTTGGACTCATCTCATCACGCCACATTCGTCTCTGGCATTCCTCTGCTGTCTTTCGCGGCAGACGTTACGCGCCATACCCAGTCGTGCCACCCATGAATGATAACGGCATGCGTCCTTCTCCCGAACCCCGAGGTGGCCTTGCTGCTATTCATCGTTTCGTCAGCGTGCTTTTAGTCCGGCACACTACTGACGCGTCGCAGTGAATCCTACATGGGCTACCTCTCCTGCATATACGCTTTGAACAGCGCGCATTCGAAGTTTACCAAGTACGTCTAATTTCCTGCATACCGCTCGAAATGCATGCCGACATCTCATGCCTAGGCTGTATAAGACCGTCTTCCCCGACGGACTTGATGGACATCCAACACCCTCGGTCTCTAGGAAGCCTTCTTTGAATTCCCTGAACCCACCATCGTCTCCTGCGTCGTCTGTCAACTCTGATAAGAAGGACAGGAAGGATAAAAGGGGCATGCTAGGGCGATGGGGCGGAGGAGGTGTGGCAAGCACCTTGGTCGTTCCTGGAAAAGCGGGTAACTGTTGAGTCCCGTTACTCTGTTGATTCCTGTGTTAATCATGGTCAACGCAGAGGAGGGCCCGGTACATGATATGGTCATCGCTGGGACGGCATTCGGGTTTGGGTTGTTCAATCTGGTGTTTTCCCTTCTGCCAAATGGAGTTCAGTGAGTGGAATTCTATCGTCCCTCCCCTTGAACCTATTATTGCCTTCCTCTTCGTGTTCCTCTCCTTGCCCCCGTTCCGCTAATATCAACTTCTCCCTCGAACATTACGCTGATACTTTCTCCAGGTCCGTCGTTGGCTTTTTTGGGTTCAAACACGACCGTGCTCTCGCTCTGCGTGCGCTCGCAGTCTCCGCCGCTCTCGAGGACGTCCACTCTGTCTTTGCTGGCTTGGTTCTCATGACATACTACGGCGTCGTCCTACTCTTGAGCGGATGGCAAGCGGACGAGGCGGGGATCATGCGCCGGTACGAAGCGATCGTGAAGCGCTTGTCAACCAAGTATCCCGAGGGAAGCCTCTGGGTGCTGAATAGAGCAAAGGTGGCGAGAATGGGGGGAAGGGCGAGGGAGGCAATTGGGATATTGAAGGGCGGGTTGGAGGTGAAGGAGGAAGAGGGAGCGACCTTGGAGCATAAGAGGTTCGGGACTGTTGTTGAAGAGGTTACTGAGGGTGTTGCCGCTGTCGGTGTTGACGAAAAGATCGTGGAAGCGGATGGAGACGTGAAGGCCGAAGTCCCACATGTGCGGTGGAAGCAGGCTGACACGATGCTTGTGTTTGAGCTGGCTTGGACGCTCCTTGGGGAGCGAAGATACGCGGAGGCTGCAGGGTGGTTTGTGAGTCTTTCTTTTGGTGGATTTGACCAAGTACTGATTATTGGCTCAGGTGCGGATGACAGAGCTGAATGGATGGAGTCATGCGACGTACTACTATATCGCGTCTGGTTGTTGGAGCGCGGTGGCGAACAGCGTTGATGGTAGGTTCTCGATACTATTCTGTATTTTACTTCCTGACGCGACTGCTGTTTAGACATCGATCCGAAAGAGCGCTTACATGCGAAGGACAAGGCGACGGAGCTGTGGGACAAGATTCCTATCTTGTTTGAGAAGAACGGGAGGAAAGTGGGTGGGAAGGAGCTGCCCACGGAGGTTTTCATTCGGAAGAAAAGTAAGTCGTCCCTCGAAGTGCCCATGGGAAATTACATTTGCTCTGTACTGCTTTGACTGTTTCTGTGGACGCCCGACGCTGATGCTTTCATGTTTCGCAGTGGAGTTCTTCAAAGCGAAGCACGCTAGGCGGGGAGGCGATGTGATTGATTGCTTCAAGATCAGTCCGGCGGAGGAGATGGCTGTTTGTGAGTGCTCTGTGATGTTCTCCATCTGGTACTCGCTGAATCGGAATGGTGTACGCAGTCTGGAACACGCACCAGCGTATCGAGAAACACACTGCCGAGGCGCATATTCGGGAATGGGCAATTCTGACACCGAGGCCGACGATCAAGTCTGCGACTATCGATAGGCTGCTTGCGGATTCTCCTTCTGCTCCTACTCCGTCAGGTACTCCTCTGGACTTGGACACGCCTGACGAACTAGCGATTCGGGCCCTCCTCTTGGGAACCGTTCTGCGGACTGTTGGGGATTATGAGGCGTCTCGGGCGTTTTTGGCGGAGGCTAGTGGGACGAAGGTTTTGGAGCAGAATGAGGGATGGAAGGGCGCTACGTGGGTGAAGGGCGTATCACTGTTTGAGGAGGGCGTGTGTATCTTGAGGGCGGAGGGTGCGAGGGATGGTGAGTTTCATGTTCTTTTCCTGCTCTCTTTGCGTTCTCACAATGCGCAGGCGACACAGCCCCTTCCTCACTCCCGCCTACCCGCCGGACGGCCTGGCACGCGACGCTGAAAGAGGTGGGTGGTTTGTTGGATAAGGCGATGGCTGCCAGTCCGAATGCGGTGGATTTGTCGAGTCGGCTGGACTCGAGGGTTGCGATGCTGAGGGGTGAGATGACGACGTGGGGGGAACTCATAGAAGGGAAGTAGAGGGAAGATTATGACAGGAAACAAGGACTTATTATTCCAAGGACTCTTGAATACCGTATACTACTAGAAGATGGTAGCATACATAGTTATAATCTGGATACGACACGGCGTGGGTGTGAAAAGAGAAATTCACGAAGAAGTGGTCGAGTGCGCACTGGCGCGGAGTTGTGTACGCAATCGATGCAAACACCGGTGTTCTTGCTGAGGAGTGGAGGTGTACAGCGTTTTTGGGAGAGGGTAGAAAGAGAAATGAACGTGTCGTGCTTCACCTGCGAGTATACTAGTAGGACACAGTGGAGGCAGGACTGCTGTTTCTTCGTAAGTGAACGCAAATGGGACACAGATACCGATGACAGCTAACTGTTAGTATCATTTTCAGGGTTCGCCTTACTGTAACTGGCACCGTGAACGCATGAACAAGCTGACAACATAAAGTGTGCTCGCTAACTCTCAATGAAGAGGAACGTTGAGTGAATTACAGTGTTGTAAAAGTTATGACCGTACATTTAGACTACCAAGCTCAAACATACAGTAATGCTACATAGCTATAAGTACTTGGAAGACATAATACATAAATTATGCACAGCTGGACAAGCAGATCCTCGTAGAAGTACGCAATATAGACACAGACTACACTAAGCACAAGCGCATCGACGAGCGCCACAACGGGTCATCGACAATTGAAACGTGGTCATGGGCCATCGCCTCACCTCCACTTCCGCCGCGTTGATCTGATGCTGTCATCTAGCAAACAACAACCAGTACTTCTCGATCCATTCAATGACTCATGCCCATCATGCCCATACCCTTCCGCAAACTCTTGATAGGTCCCGCCACTAGAGTCAACCCCGGCGGCGGACTGTCAGAGTCGATCTCCATAGGCACCTCCTCCGTGCCGTACAAGTCCTCGTCAGTCGGTATTGGCGGTACCGAGGTCTTGCTGGAATCCATGGCGACATTACTAGTCCCGTCGGGAGTATGCGAATGTGACTGTGGGTATTCAAGCATAGGCGGCTCAATAACCGACTCCACTTTTACTAGAGGAACAGTCGTCTCTTCGGGAGCGGGATTGTGATGGTATTGTGGCGCTTTAGATATGACCCCATCAACTGAGCTCGCGATGGAACTTTCCCTCGACGACTGCGGCGGTACCGATGCACTTCCCGGTGGCTGGACAGACTCATCTCGGGGCTGAATAGAATCCTGCTGAGGCTGGGCGAATACTTGTAGTGGCTGAGTCAGTTCCTGCTGAAGCTGACCAGGTTCGCGGAGGAGCTGACTTCCGTTCGCGGTCGGTGGTTGTTCCGACTTGCGCATAACCTCATCCCCTCCTTTTTCACTGCCTCCAGTCATGAAAGCATCTTGACCGTCCTCGTCAATCACCAGCGACGTTAGATGTCCCAACGGATTACTCCACCAAGCGCTCTTCTCCACTGCCTCCTGCCCCACGCCTCGCTTCCTCTTCAAACTTCTGACAGGCCCTTCTTCGTCGGTGTCATCCATACCCAGCCCAGATCGTCTGCGTTTACTTTCGCGGACTAGAAGTTTTCGCTTGAGCTCCGCCACCTCTGTCTCGAGTACGGCAACCCGCTTGTCCTGCGTGGCCAATGCATGCACAACCGCTGGCACGCTGGGCGAGGCAACGTTCGAAATGGACGACATGATCGGGGCGTAGGGAATAGTGATCTGCGGTTGGGCATAACTCGCAGATTGACGATGTTGAAGTGGTGGTTGTGGTTGTTGCTGCTGTTTCCCATGACTTGATATAGATGGGACAGTTCCTAACGTCGATTGCGCCAGCGGGCTCGGTGTGGGCGTTCGCTGTGCATGCGAAAAGTTCCCCCTCGTGTAGGGTTGGGGCTGGAAAGTGGTATGGGCGGGTGCCCAGCTGAAACTAGAGGTGTACTTTGCCGACGCTGGAGTGGTACCGGAGGCTTGGGGCGCCTGGGACATGTAGACATATCCTAGTGGTTGCTGGGGAATAGAACTGGAAGTGGAGGCAGGTGTGGGTGCAGGTGCATGTGCAGGTACGGGTTTAGCGCTGGTACTCGCAGCAGGAGTCGGCGCCATAGTTGGCCGTGGCGTGGAAGTTGAAGCGGGTAGAGGTTTTGAGATCGATTTCGCTATAGGGGGAGGCGGTAATGGGAAGGGCGTCTGTGAGAGCGCGACTTCGCGCTGCTCCTTCTTCAGCTTGAAGATCCCCGCTATGTCATCCGCCGGCGTTTGCACTGGTTTTGTCTTCGCAATTACCAGACTCGGTGGTGCTGGGTCCCTTGGTGAGCTCGCTTGTTCCTTGCCTTTCTCCTTCTCTGCAACTTCCCCTTGTACGGGCAACTTTGCCTGATCCGGTTGCTCGAAGGACTTCGCTATCGAGATAGGCTTTTCGACTGGTTTGGCCGCCTGGTTCGGGATCTCCTTCTGCTTCCCCTTGTCCAGAGCGCTGGGAGGGGCGTCCGACATTTCAATGTCGCCGTCGTCCCCTGTATCGGCGATCTTGCTGACGGGCAGTGGCGCAAGAACGGTGGTCGACCGGACGTCCTTCCCCCATACTTTGTGCTTTCGCCAGGCTTCGATATAAGCATACGCCTTCTTATACGTTGATCTGGAATGAAGTTGAGTGAGAAGTCGAATCATGAGAACTTGATAGCGAATGTGAAGACAATGTAGAAGGCGAATCGCAAGCACCAAAACAGGGATAGACTTACCTATGCGTGGTAGAAGTGTGATCGTCCCAAACCCATTCCCCGTCGACTTCCTTCAGCCCGTCGATAAACTGTCTGATGGATATGCCTTCGTCGATCTGGGCGTCGGTGAGACTGAATCCCTTGATACCCTTGGTAGTTATGCGTTTCCAATCTGAAGAAGCCAAGTGAGACTGCATACACGGCAACAAGAAAGGACCCCCGAAATCGTAGGTCAGAGGGGAAAAGGAGGGATGCTCACCGGTCTTGACAGGATCCTTCCTATACTCCTCATCTCCGAAGTTCTCCCAAAACTCCTTTAACTGACTCGGCTCCGAGATCAGCCAACCCAGCTTATACCGTACCAGCACCCGATCGAACATCTCACAACGCCACATCCGCGCCATACCTTTCCCCTTCGTCAGCGGTTTGTCCGTCTTCACGGGCACAATCTCGTTCGGAATATCACCATCACCGAATCCATCCATAGCGAAATCCCTGTCCTCGTCCCCATCTACTTCTCCTTCCCGTCGGGCAGCATTAAGAAAGCCTTCAGCAACTCGGGCGACGTGACATATCCCAACCCGAAATTCATCCCACTCCCCGCTCTCTTTGGGCTTCCCTGTCTTCTCTGTAACATATCAGTTGAGGACTAGACCGAATTGAATACTGAGCAACGACATGCCTTTGCCCTCATTCCTCGACGCCTCATCGGACTGAAGCACCAGTTTAACGCTCTGCCACAAGAACATACCCACAAACAACAACGGGACGCGATACACACTGGGCACAACGACCTTGTCGCCGCTTGCTGTCTCGATGTTGGTGAAGTAGGTACGATGGGACGGCTTTGGGGGTACACTGAATGCGCGTGTAAGAAGGAATTGCATTGTCCGTGCTTTGGTCCATGCGGCGGCGGTGGTATTGTAAGGCAAGTCCGCAGGGTGAGCAGTGTAGACGGAGTTATTGTCGGATTTAAAGCCGCCGCGGGTGGTAGATGTGGGGTTGTAGAGTTCAGGGGATGGAGAAGAGGATAGTTTTATCGCTGTGGGCTCTTCTTTGACGCGTGAAGCTTTCTTGCGTGCGGACATTGTGACGGTAGGGGGTAAGGATACAGTAAGATATGATCGTTATTCTTGCTTTCGAAATCCGACCGAGGTGTAGTCGTAGTAGGGCAAGGCAAAGCCTTTGTAGAGACCGTCGAGATTGCGTGGAGGTACGTTGGCGTCGGTAGGCTTGCGTGTAACTCGGTAGGCGTGGAGCGACGTTCAAGATGTCAAGGTCAGATATAGAAATCTTGACGATGTAAGGGCCACGCTGAGGTTGAGCCACAGTTCAGGTCGCTGATGCTGGTTTTCGGGGAAGGGCTGGTACGCACTGTGTCGTAAAGTCGAATTTGAATGGCGTAATCAATAACTCTGGTGGAGGACAGAGCCTGGCGGCCTCTATGATTGTCAGGCCTCAAAGTGAACGGCTCTGTGTCGCGACCAGTCAGTCTTGAAACAATTTACTGGGTGACGTCCAGAACGAATCGGAGCTTGAGCTACGAATGGGCTCAAAGTTCAACATTTGGACCAAATTCCACTGTGAGGGGACGCACTTGATGACCTGTACACCTTCAAAACTCCTTCGAAGCCTCCGGATCTCGAGTTTTCGCCCAGGATGTCGAGCTGCTCCCTCTCCAATTATCAACCCCTGATCACACTAGTGTCGACCCTTGTGGCGCTGCTCCTTCGTTCAATCTTCACGCCTGCCGGGGGTTTACAGAACTAAGTGAGAGGTCGACCGACGCGGAGACCCGAATCCGAAGAGAGTGGACGTGTCAAGTGAGGAGAAAAGGACAGGACAAGTGGCGATGACCAATTGAAGTCGCATCAGATCAAACGACCACGTGACTGTCAGACCTGAATCACAAGTTTCCGACACTGGACAGTTGACCGTCGTCGACTGGTGAACGTACACTCTATTCTGCGCCGTCAGTGTGGCCTATGATCATACATCCACACATTTCTCTCTGGATACTATGCACTAGATCTGCGACCTACGCACTACAGCGAATAACCCTCACAAGTTCAGCCTAGGATATGATTAGGAGTTTTGACGCGCCTAGGCTGGCCCAAACGTAAGGCTTGAGCATAGAGATGCAATTTTTTTTTGCTGGAGTATAGCAAGAGAGAGACAAGATTATCAGCAACGCTGATCGAGGACATCGATCGACTGAACCAATTCAACCATGACCGTCCTCCGGTACACGTCGATCAGGCCACTGCCAGGCCAGTAGGCCGGGAGGAGCGGCTAGATTGTTTGTCCATGGGAGTCGGGGCTATAGGCATACAATTGGAGACTGAGCGATAATCCTGTAGCGGATCGCGATACTATTAGACATAGATATTCGGACTCGTCAGGAATTTGCGGCAAACATACGGACCTGCCTGAATACAGAAGGAATATGTACTGAGTTTGCGTGAGATGATGGCAGACTACAGCGTGAATTCAAAGTACTACTGCGCCACGATGAGGAACTTACATATCATCGGCAGGGCCCAAGGCTCTTCAACATGTGGATGTCGATATTTGAAGCGACTCGTCGGAAATAATACAGCGCAGATGAGGCCCAGGTTATATCTTGAAGAAACCAAGCAAAGACGAGCCCCGACTCATTGGTCGCCGCGCTGCCGACGAAAATCATCATTATGTAGCTCAATCTATTATTATCTGATAAACCATCAACGCTCTTTAGATGGATGTCTTTCGTGGGTAGCTTCCGCAGCTTCAGGCTCAGACAACTTGACTGAGCTGCATTCCACAACACGTGGCTCGTGGGTGTTCTGAAGCACGGAAAGTGGATGCGGATGAAGTCTACTGATTTATGATCATTGTCATGATAAAGACTTGAACGAATTGAAGACCTCTTGGATTGAATTAGAGACAGCAATGGTAATGATTGTTCTGCGATGCCGTACATGTGTACTACTCACCGTCATCCTAGACTCCCTAGAGCACCCTCATAATCTCTGAACATGACGGCGACTTGACGGCGGCCCATCACAAAGCGGAACCCTGGGCCTGATGCCTAGGCGATGACTCAGCAGCAGTGGTGACAATCGCATTTGCCACTTATAAGCCTCCATCATCTACAAAGCGCGTCTTCCCTCTTACCCATGGATTCTGCCTCGACGGAACCCGTCACACTTCCCGAGGAGCTAATCGACATCATACTCGCGTTCTTGAACGACGCGGAAGATCGTGCATCTCTAACGACCTGCGCCCGTGTCTGTCAGTCATGGGCCCCGCGCTGTCAGGCCTACCTATTTCATCGTGTCGACATAAAGAACATTGAGCGCCATTATCCCAAGACTTACTTTTCTCGGTTCCTTCGGCTGATGCAGGATGAGCACGCCTCTCATATCGGCGGTCTTGTCAAGGAGGCGACCTTCACTAATCTCATGGCCGGGAGGGGAGCAGCCAATGCGCGCGCCTTTGACCGCAACTTTGAGCTTGTCCTCTCTTCTTTGAAGAATGTCACCCACTTGACGCTGCAGTTCGAGTGCATTGGGTATGCTCGGCGGGAGACTGCCGATATCGAGACACTTTTGGCAAACGGGGTGCATCGAGCGCTGTCGCAGATGAAGTGCCTTGAGCACATATCGTTTCTTGACATTGACTCACTGGCAGGAAACGTCGTCGCCCTGTTCAGAGTATGTGAGCGCACCACGACGCGGTGGATCACACTCACGAACCATCTCGGGTCGTTTGGCGCTGCTCTTGGGGAGGACGAAGCAGCACCCTCTATTCCCACTTTGGAACACATTGATTTCTTAGGCTTCACATTTTCTCCCTCTTGTCTCGAAGCGTGGCTTACCCGCCCCTTGGAGGTCTTCCCAAAGTTGTGCGTCCTCGTGATAGAGATAGAATCGGAAGCGGATCTTCTGGAGCTGCACGAGACGTTCCTGAGACTGGATGGACTCCCGGGCCTACCGTCTTTGGTAGTGTCTTGGAACAGACACGCTCCGCGCGACCAAACTTATCTTAGTGCGTACTTGAGTCCCCGATGCCAGCCTGACTCTGAAAGGCTTTCTTCCAGAACCAAACACTGTGCCTATCAGCGAATATCCTCCGCTCGCCATCGGCTCTTTCCCCAACGTCGAGCTCAAATATCAAATGGATCCCTACAACGACATTGCGATATCCTGGTGGATTCGCGTGCTGGAGGACATTACAACCAGCGATACCACCTCCCTTTCCCTGACGGTCGCGATCGAGGGTGCTGATATGACGTCCTTTGAGTCGTGGCGGCGACTTGACGCCCTGTTGGCTGGGTCCAAATTTGAGGTCCTCCAGACCTTGATTGTCACCTTTGACATCCGTCCGTTCAAGGGATCGATTGGTGAGGCGGTGGGGCGGGTGCCGTTGGATGAGGTGATGTTTGAGATGGTAGCACGAAGAGGCGTCGAAGTGCGAGTTTGCAGAAACTTCATGGAGGGGCATGGCTTTGGGGCATCTGGGAGAAGGACAGCGAGGAGACTGCTGAATGATCTGGAAGAGACGGGTGATGAACTCTAACGAAAGGGCGCTGACAACAGACGTATCGTCGCCGTCGATTCTAATTCCTTCATACCATCTGGTCTCTTCTCATTTTCTTCGAACAGAGCAGGTCTCTTCATACAGTAGTATTCTGGTGAAATTCCCCATTCTATAATGCTATCTCTTCGTTTTCCCTGCTCTTCTTGCCATCGCATTTTTCGGCGCCTTCTCGCTGCTGTTCAAGTTACGAACATATGCGCAATACGTTCTCTCCGTACTTGTGGTTCGACAATCCTTGACTGACCTCGCAATCCATGCAGACCCTTGCTATCGTTGGAAGCCCGAGGGAACGAACAGCTGGAGATCAAAGGAACAAATACACTCTTGTACCACTATCCTTCATCGAGCAGAGACAAAACTCCAAAGCATATAGGATCAGTGATGGCTGACAAGGAAAAGAGGACCAGCCCGCTATCGTCAAGATGCCCAGACAGCTCCACGCGAATAACTTCAAGCTAGAAAGAAATTGCCTTGCAACGGTAAGCCTTCCAAAACTCCTCTTGCTCATTGAATCTGGAGCTGACGCGTACAGCTAGATGGGCCAACTATACGCGTATTCCGATAGCAAGACACGGCCGTACCTCGCTCTCAAAGATATTCACTCGCACTTTTCCATGGCGGGCAGTCCACCTCTTGCTCCGCTCCACACAATTCTTGACGAGAACCCAGAAATGAACGTCGAAGAATCTACGACAAAGGTTATGCAGCTTTGTATTACGAGCGCCACCGAGATAGAACCATCGATGCTTGACCCTAAATTTCCTTACAGAAGTGCAGGATTACAATCCCAAAAAGCTCCCATGATTCCCAGATGAATACAAACAGAACACTTTACGAATCAGGCTACAGCCGCACTCGGGGGTAGGCTGAACATCCTCGACGACACTCTGCGCTTCTCTTCCTCCCTCTTCTTCTCGGCTGCCTTCAACTTCTGTGACTGTTGATGCATGGCATCGTTCATGATGATCGCCCAGATCCACGGTTGGGTGTCATCCGGCAGGGAATTGAAGTACTCCCATCCCCCAACACCTCCAAACGCAGTCCCATACTTGGTCATCAAATTCTCGATGCTCGTGACAACGCTATTCACGTCCACGTATCCATACCCGTCCGCCGAGTTGGTGAGGACCGTCGCCGACACCCGGCTGGGGTCGATGCCCTGGTCGTACTCGATGATGTCTATGTACTGGTCATCCGGGAAGAACGTCCCGAAGCCGGAGTAAAACTGGGCATTGTAGAATGATATTTGCGAGCCAAGGCTCGCTTCCAGTTGGATGTAGTCGAAACCGGATAGGTTGCCACCTTCCGTGAGTGCGCTGGCGACGGGGGCGAGGGTGATGATGAAGTCGTCGCCAAAGTCGGATTTGAGCGTGTTGATGAGGCGGGTGACGATGTCCATGGAGACGGACTGCTCGACATCGAGATCCATACCGTCGAGGTTGTAGGTGCGGATGACATCGGCGAGGGGAGGGTAGTACGTGTCAAAGTATTCGTCCGCCAAGCAATCGTATGTACCCGCCGCGGCACCACCCAACATCCCTATGATCTTAGTACCATTGGCCTGCATCATGGCGATTTCAGGCCACATGGGGGCGAAATAGTCGACGCTCGGCATGTAGTCGTTGAGATGCACAATGTCCGGACCGACGTGACCAAAGTTTAGGTGGAACGCGGCGAGTAGGAGGTGCGTCACGTAGCCGATGAGAGGGAGGGGGGAGACGTAGACACCATTGCGGTACTGCGTCTGGTAGTACATGACCACTCGGTTGGCGACTTCAACCATGGCTCCGAGGTGGATGGGGAGGCGGATGGGGGAGAACCTTGGGCTTGGCCGCGCGCTCAATGTTATTATATAAAGCCCATCAACGAGGATTTACCTTCACACTTCCACCGATATTGACAAGGCACCAATAGCGTATCACAGGTCGACGCGGCTTCGGAGCACATGCTCGCCGCTGATTATCTGGTGCACTGAGTGGTAGCCCTCTGTATCAGCAGCCTTGGGACAGGACCGAGCCATGCGTCGCTCTCAAGATCTCAAAGCTTCGAACAACGCAGGAAACGCCTCGACTGATGCCCGCGTGATACGCAGATCTCTTCCGAAATTACCGAGCAATCCGCGCGGAAGGTACATATAGTGTTCAATCGGCTGCCTCTGGCCGCGCTGGGATACGGTCAACATATAAAGGAATGCTCGGAGAAAGAGCGCACTGACTGCAGGGCGCCAATAGTGGGTTTGATGAACATTGAAGGAGCGCGTAGGAAGCACGTCGTAGAAGGTTCGGACACATGGTGCCAAAGAGATTCTACGTGGTTGTGTTTCCGTTTGGAGCTCAAGGAGAGTTTCACGTATTGTGCTTTGCCTGATGATGAATAGAAAGCTTTATACATGGTGGTGGGCAGGTGGCTGGTCCTGGGCTGGTCAAGGCTTGTGAACTTGAGGCAAGGGACTGGAGTCTGGCAAGGGATGTCGGAACAGTTGCCATCAAAGTGTGACTCTTCATCGCATCGCGTGAGAGGTACTGAAACAGTGAAACTTAAAGGGACCGACAAATCTTTGATCAATGCAATCAGAAGAGGCCAGAGCTGCCAAGCCTGGCCTAAGCCAAGCGGATGCAAGATGCTAAGTATGCTTTCTTCCTTCCATTGGGGACGTCTGTCAGTGCTTACTGCCATGAGCTACTCATAAGTCACGATCGTTATGTAGTGACTGATCCTCGCAATTCTTCTTATTACGAGTAATTCGACTTGGTGATTCCCTTCCAGACGTGCTTGCTGTGTATTGTACACATTCGTGTGGCTCCCCTAGTCTCATTCTTGTTTGGTCTTACCCTCGAAGCTGTCTTGAGTCTCACTGCGCTGTCATTCTTGACTTGTGTTGGTGACTGTGCCTTTTCCTTTATATGCGTTATTCTTAAGTGGACCGACCTCGTACGCAACGGACGTCGCGGCGGTCGCGCCTCTGTGACTCTGAGCCCAAGTGGAAACGGTCACGTGCGGGTAAATTACCGTAGCATACAGCGCCTCCGCGGCGGGGCAGGTGAAAATCGGTCGACGGTAACTTACACCACCCAAGACTTTTTTCCAAAGCCCTAATGTTTCGAGAATCGAACACGCAAAGATGTGAGGACACTGAGGAGTCAACAAGTCTTAGTCAGTTGACTCTTGAGTCTTGAGTCTTGAGTCGGACTCTTGACTTGACAACAAGTTTCGATCGACGATAAAAAGTCGATTCTCACAAAAGCAAGTGTCGGTAACAGGAATCTTGAGTCGGACTCTTGACTTGACAACAAGTTTCGATCAACGATAAAAAGTTGACTCTCCAGAAAGTGAGTGTCGGTAACAGGAATCGAACCTGTGGCTCTTCGGAGTTGAATGATCCACAACGAAGTGATTTAACCCCTAATCGATACCGACTTGTGAGGAGTAGTGATAACAGCATATCAACCATTTTGGGGGCCATGCAGTCGTGCTGGCTACCGCACTGCACCCTCTTCGCTTGCTTCTGTTGCGCAATAGATGTTCCTCGATTGGTCTGACTGAACGGGTACTCAGGCGTTGATCCACTGTGATACGAAATGTACTACGCATACTGATGGGCAATCTCTAGGTCGATACATTGAGTATGATACACTGTGGACGATGACTTTCCGCATCAAGTTGATCGCTTGGTTATCGGTCTTACAATTTTTGCCAATGTGCTCGCAACGGTACATCTCAAAGACGCCTCCGAGTCGACGAGCATTCATCGTTGACCTAGAGCATGCGCTCCCACTGCCGCATACACGAGTAGCCGTCATAGTCTTCACCGTAGTTAGTTACGACCGTGGACTAAGGAGGTAGTGTGGCACGAACCGAAACTTTTCTCGCGATCGCACGAACACCGTCCGGCCTTCCAGACCGCTTCGTCCTTGGGGCAATGTGTATATGGGTTATGCTCGTACCCCATGTCGCTGAAGAAATGGATCTGCTCCTTCTTCGCGAACAGAGATGCCGCTATCGAATGTACAGGCGCATCTCCCCAGCGTTCGTAATAGAATCCGCCTGAACTTCTTCGTCAGATCAAGAAGTACCCGGCCGTATCTACAGGACGCACCTTGCTTTTCGAGATAGTCGAAAAAGGCTTGATATGCCTCCCCCCTCCAGAAGTTCATGTCCGCAATTTCGAAATTGCTCCAGAAGTGGCAGAGGTTGTACGAGGCGCCCTTGTTGTCGCTCATCCAGCCCATGGCGTTGCCGTCAGCGAGATACTGGGGGTTCGCATCGATAAAGTCCTTGACGTGGCCCCATAATGTAGGTATGGTTTTCTCGAATTCGTACATGGCTACGGTGAAGCCGTAAACCATGTTGTTGTACTCCATGAAACGGAAAGGATCATAGTTGACATCGCAGTGGAAATGGACATCTGGTCTTTGAGACCGTTAGTTGTGGATGGCGGAAGCAACAAGGGATGGCGCACTCTATCCTCCAATACCATCGATAAGGTAACAGGAGTTCGTGTTTGAAGAAGAATCCGGAATTGAATCGGCACATGTTTCGGTACGAAACGCTACCTGTGTATAGAGTGAGGAAACCTTCAGGCCAAAATAGTAGTGGGACGCGCCGCCGTATATTATGTTCTCGCGCACCATCTGGTCTCGCGCGGCCTTGGCTTTCTCCTCATCGATCCAGTCAGGCTGGAACCAGTGCTCATGCGGAATGACGCCGAATTCCACTTTGGCACGAGTGAGGACGGAAACTCGTCTGAACAGAAAGTGAGAAGGGCGCCCAAGGAAAAGCACACAACACGCACTCTTTGAAGTGATCCGAGAAAGGGACTTCGTTCAAGAAAACGTAGGGATAATTGTACTTCCTATTGAACCGTTCCTCCATCTCGCGTATACTCCGGACTGTACTTTCCAGGTCGCTGTTCCGGGCTAGGATGACAAAGGCGGCGTTCGCCCGCGTGGTGTTCGCTCCAACCAACGGGTCGTACATTTGCAGAGGTACATATGCAGCTGGGGTGTCGCTATCTCCAAAGAGCTTGTTCCACGATGTGGCGCGGCCGTAGGGCTCGTGTATGAGGGTGAGGGTGTAATGTAAACTGATCTGGGAGCGAGACGAGCGTCAGTAAAAGGCAGTGCAGCGTTGGTATGATGTGAGAGACGGAGCATTGGCGTTTTAAGCACGGAGAGCAGGAGAAAGACACAGGGCCGGGGATGGAGGGTGCGTCGAACGCGAACTGGAGGACTCACTACGACCCCCAGGACGAGGAGCAGGTACCGCGCCCCGGTATGCATCACTTATGACCAGCCGCAGCAACGACGACGACAACCAAATTGTATCGGTACCAGCCCAAAGGTAGCTCAATAGATGGGCGGAGTGGTGGGATGTCGTGGAAAGCCTGTTGGCGTCGTGGATGTCGTGGATCGAAGTAGAGTTGTGCGGAGGCCAGACGTCGGACCGGCGATCAAAGCAATGACGTGTTACGGGCGTTCGGCCCCTGCCTCCCTTGATTCGAGGAACCGTGATTTACGCGTATCGGCGGGATCGTGATCCCGCCGCCCGCCTTCCCGCTACTTCCGTTGCCCTTACTGGATCCCCAATTGGGCCCAAAATCTCATCCCGAATGACTCAAGCATTAAGTTCAGATTAACGATGACCACAAATATAACCTACCATCCTGCACCACAGAACAGACAGCTAGAATGGGCTACTACATTTGTATTCAATCGTACGATACCAAGATTGCATGATCAACAACCCCCAAATCTGACTTTAGAAACTTCAGACCGCGACATAAACCTCTCCTTCTTGTTAGATCCAGTCGCAGGATTCAACGGCAAGCCCTCCGCATTGACCAGCAATTCGGCCCAAGTTGACAAATCCGCCAAATGATCCTCGACGATGTTCCGATAGTCATTTGCAGTCAGCTTGCGCCCCTCTGTGTCCTTCTCGAGCCTGCCGTAAATATTGTCAAGGCGGCGGATGTCGTTGCATATCCTCTTCCTGCGTTCGCTGCGGAGACCGGTCTCATCTGCATAGCAAGTGAGTGATTTGGCAAGGGAAAGACATCCTGAGACTCATCGACATACATTTGTACTTGATTTCCAGGTCTGGGCGGCCGAGAGGGAAGGTCAGTTCAGTACACAATATGTGAGTCAGAGTCACCTTTGTACGCCTCTTGTAAGGCTAAGCATCACATGAGAGCAGTGAGCGACGTGTATATCGATGCCGAGTCGCGGATCTACCTTTGTACTTCTTCTGGATCTCCAGAGAGACGATCTCGTCGCCATCTGACACAATGACCTCCTGGCGACTGTTGTCTGTTTGAAAGTCATCCACTGTGTCTGACAAGCTACGTAAAGGAAGGAGCTCACTTCGCTGCAGCTTCATCTGTTTCATGAAGAAATCCTTCATTTCTAAGAGGAAAAGTCTGCTCAGAAACAGGACATTTTTGCACGGTGGCGAGTGTGCGTACCGTTCAGTGTGTTCTCCGCATCTACATTCGGTGATTGAACGTCATTTTTTGATTGAAAGGAGCGCAGAATGAAATGAAGCCAACCTCGTAATTTGAGATCCTGCACCTGCCGTTCTTTCTCATCAAGCTTCTTCTTGACGTCCTTTTCACTGATAGACACTGTTCGATTCTCCTGTGCGAGAGCCTGAGTCTCTGCTTCGAGGACTTTGATGCGCTCGTCCCGGTCCTCTATGGTACGAGTGAGAGCTGTGGAAGTCGTCAAAGAGTGTCAAGTTGCAAACCAAAAGGTGATACTGACCAACCTCCCTCGCGTCGAAGGTCTTCTGTCTCGCGACGAAGTCTACGTTGACGTGTGATGTTGTAAGCATGGACTGATGATAAGAGAGTCGTACCGATATTGCGCTGCTCTTCATAAGCCTGAAGACACTTGGCCCCTGGGACCAATGAGTGTTGATTCTCTACTCGAAAAGGAAAACACTGACGATCCAGAGCCTTGCGAAACTGAGCAGGCGTCCAGGAATTGTTTGGCTCATCCCAGCCTGCGAAAAGTCGGTATAGTCTTGACGTAATGAGGAGTACATACCGATGGACGGCTGATTTGTGGTGATTCGAGGAAGGATGGGCGGGGTGGGGTCTCGCTGACGCTAAGGATGGTCGTTCGTGAGGAAAGGACAGGATTCAGGAAGTGGTCGTGAGATGAGCATACCTCTTGGTCTGGCTTGTCTACATTCATCTCTTCCCCCTTGACATCATTCTTCCTCGGAACTGCCTTGGTCGATTTTTTGCTAGGTACCAGGATGATTGGACGGCTCTTGGGCACCTGCCCCGCTCTGAGCATCTTGATCGCCCGGCGAATGACGTTGTCGGTAACAGACGGGTCTTGGTCGCGTACAATGTGCACGATGGCACTGTCAAACCTGCTACACGATGATCCCTTGCCCGCTCTCTTGCAGAGTATACAAGGCACTCTAGTAACTTGGCTAATGCATGGCGTGTTGGCATCGGTGCATGCGGTGCAGTCCTTGGGCATTCATCAGTGCTGAGAGTAGTACGATGAGAGAAATACATGCAGTTGTATCACCGTATTTGTGCACCCATCTTGTGGCGAGACTCCAATCGTTCCTGGCGCCTAAGAGTTTCCCTTCAATTTCCTGTACGAGCGGCAGGAGCTGTAAGACCATATTAGGTTTGTGCTGTTTCGCGACGGGGCGGCCGCGTCTGTGGCTATCTCGCATGTCGTCGTAGTATCCGTTTAAGAGGTTCTTGGTCGCAGAACGCACATTTATGACGAGTAGACATCAGGCCCAAGATACTGGAACCTCATACTGTTCATCTGCGCTCAGCTGCGCCGTTGCAGATCATTCAGACAATCATTCCGTGAAAGCAAGAAATGAGCTTGAAGCACAGCCTGAGAACAAGGGCCGCCTGCACATCGCAAAGAAGTCGCTTCCCTGACATTGCCTAAATGGAACGATCTGGATCTCCAAAACCTGTGGAACAAGAAGGTGTTTGACGAAAGTTAGCGTCTGAACTGAGCTTACTTGGAGCCAGGCACACAATGGTAACGAATTTGCGACTGATGCACGTGCCGTCAAACGCGTTCGCTCTCACCCTCACATCTCCTCGACGACCGCCGCTGCTGTTGTCGTCGTCGCGCACCGCCGCTTTCCCCCCTTACGATGGCCACTCCGATCCGAAAGAAGCGCAATTTCAAGGCGCTGCAGCTGGTGTCCCCGCCTGCATCGCCAGCAGCGCCGCCAGAGCCCGAGCCCGAGCCAATCATGCCGACGAGACAGGCTCCGGTACCAGGCGGCAAGCGACGGCCGCCACCAATGACGCTGAAAGCGCCCAAGGTGTCTACCAATCCCACCCCCGCTGATGGCGGCGGACAGCTGCTCACCGTAACTTCGGGATCGAGCTCGGCACCAAACACCGCATCGCCGCTGGGCTCGACACGGCGGACGACGTATGCCACCCTATCGAACACATTGGCCAACCTGGACATCAGCGCCGAGACGAAATACGACCTGCGCAACGAGGATCTGAAGGAGATACGAGAGCTCGGCCAGGGCAACGGCGGCAGCGTCAAACTGGTCGAGCATACGCCCACCGGCACGATCATGGCGAAAAAGGTGTGTTGCAACGGGTGCGCACGATGTGCTCAGGTCTGATTGCCGCCCTACAGATCGTCCTCATCGACGCCAAGCCCGCCGTGCGCAAACAGATCCTGCGCGAGCTGCAGATCATGCACAACTGTCACTCGAAATACATCATCTCTTTCTACGGTGCTTTCCTGTCCGACCCGAACATCTGCATCTGCATGGAGGCCATGGACAAGGGCTCGCTGGACGGCATCTACAAGAAGATTGGCGCCATCGACATCGACGTCGTGGGCATGGTTGCGCTCGCCGTCCTCGAAGGCCTCACCTACCTCTATGACGTTCATCGCATCATCCATCGCGGTAAGCGTCGGTCTCTCGTCTTTCCAGGCGTTGTTCTCACATTGGTGCAGACATCAAACCATCCAATATCCTCTGCAATTCGCAAGGCGACATCAAGATTTGCGATTTTGGCGTCTCTGGCGAGCTCATCAACTCCATCGCCGACACCTTCGTTGGCACGTCGACATACATGAGCGTACGCAGCGCCCCTTCCGCCCATTATCTTGTCTTTGACCTATTCCTCAGCCCGAACGTATACAAGGTGCTCAATACACCGTCAAGTCCGACGTTTGGTCGCTCGGCATCTCTCTCATTGAGCTCGCTCTTGGCCGCTTTCCCTTCTCCGAGTCGGACGACGACTCGGACTCTGACCTGTCCGATTTCGAGAGCACGCTCTCGCCAGCCCGGCCCGGGTCCATGGGCTCCATCGCTGCGCTTACGCTCCCCCAATCTCGCAAGGACCGCAAGAAGAAGAAGGACAGGAGGAAAAGCAAGGGTGTCAGTTTACAGGGCGGCGGAATGACCATGAGCATACTCGAGCTTTTGCAGCATATCGTTAATGAGCCCGCGCCGAGGCTTACTCCAGAAGGCAAATACCCCGCCGAGGCCGAGGATTTCATCGACAGCTGTCTATTGAAGGATCCGGATATGCGCAAGACGCCGAAGGATTTGCTGGTATGTTGGCCGAATATACTAGTGGCTGGCCCTTTTTCTGACACTAAGCACAGAACCACGAGTGGATACTACAGGCGAAAAGGTCGAATATGGACATCGAAGCGTGGGCGAATACGTTCTGAAGACGAGCAGTCACTGTCTCGTCATGTGCGCGACTACAATCTTTAGGCCCTGGTGGTGCGTATCTTTGGTACATGAAGTGTAATATTATTACTGGTGGGGAGGAATCTGTATCGACTGTATTGTGTCCTATCCAGTTGCTTATTGAGCTCACCTTCGGCCGCTTTCCTTCTCCGAGGGCGGACAACGCCTCAAACATAATCCTTTTTGAAAGCACGCTGCTCTCGCCAGCTTGACCTACCTGCTCCTATGGGCTCAGTATGGGCTCCATCGCTAGACCGAGCATGCCTTGATCAGCGACCAAGTGAATTATCTCTCAAAATAGTCTGGAGTTCCTGTCAATGCTGCTACAAACTTTTCATCGTCTCTATGGAGGATCACTGTGGAAATCTCGTACTTGCACGACACGATCGTTTGGCCTCGGAAGACCTCCATGGTATGCAATATGTGCATCGTGCCTCCTATGTCTCCTTAATTATGTGAACTGTTTGTTGAGAGCATATGACACGAGATTCATCCTTCTAGACGCGCTTGCGCATGCACTGTGAGAAAGAAATGAGGTGCGCGTTGTTCGTCCCCTGCGGCCGTCAGTGCCGCCGGCACTTGACACGTTCAATTTCCTTTACACGTGAGGTAATCAGAGTTTGTCTCTCCCCTTCACCTTGCTCCCCACATCACGGCTTTCGGTCTGCTCCAAAGCTCTACGAGCGGTAAACAATACGAACTCAACAGGGTGCCGCCGTCGCAATATAGAGTAACGAAGCGACTTCCACCTCTACGTCGCGGAGTGGACTGGTTCATCTCGACACCCGAACGGCAGGACTCTAGAGAGCTCGTAAGGACCCCATGGCCTCTACATCTGGATCTGGATCTACGCCGAATCATAACCACCCCCGGTCGAGTTCTTCCATGTCAGAATCAGACCGGTCATCCTCAGAACCACTCGACGTCAAAAGCACGATCCGACATTTCTTGCAAAATCCACCGAAAGCACACCAGAAGAGACGATGGTCGGTAGCCAATGCCAATCGAGAAATGGTGCGTGTCTACTCGTCCCCGCCTCTTTGGCGTAGAATGCTTACAGACCGGCGCCATCCAGCCCTGTCTGTTTTGCCGTTCCGCCACACCACCGCTCGTCTGCAAAGGCTTCGCTGTGCGCATTTATTGCGACAATAGACGCTGCAAAGAGAACACGAAATTGTGCTCAAGGTGTGTATTGCACGCGTTCAACCTCGCATATGCGGAGTACTCTCGCTGTCATGTCCACCGTCTCTCCTTCATCCGCTACCTCTATTCAGAGACTGATGTTTTTTCGATTCCAGATTTGATGAATGTCTTTACGACTTCGTTCGCGGAGGTCTCAAGCTTGGCCGGCTAGATCTCAAATCGAACGATGTCGAGGACATGACCGAAGACATTCTGGATCGCGTAACCTTCAACGCCACTCTCAAGGAAGTGCACGAAGTCGAAGGCGTCCCTTGGGATCCTGGGTGGTCCCTCGGGGAGGTGCGGAGAAAGAAGTCGAACGGTGCTGTCAAACCTGGTGCTTCAATGAGCTCGGTCAAGGAGAAGGAAAAGGCAGAGTCGGAGGCGGAGGTGGCGGAGGCGGAAGTGGCATCCGAATCAAATAAGCCCTCTCCGTCTATAGTGACTTCGCCGAAGCAGGTGAGATATCGTGTCCCTACGACGCTTCCCTCCCGCAGGAGCACACGTGTATCTGGGACTACGGTCGGATTGCGGAGACCTAGAGTGGATAGCGATGGAGAAGATGAAGATGAAGGTCAACCCGCAAGGAAGAGGAGGCGGGTGAAGGCATCGTCTGACGAAGAGGAGGACAACTCGGACTCTTCGCTCACTTCGGAATCTGAGTTCGAGCCTGAACAGAATGCGCGCGCCGACGAAGGCATCGTGCCGCCTAGATCGAACTCTAAAAAACCGGCTTCGAAAACTCCCTCGTACCGCAACTTTCTGGCACAGAAACCTCCAGACAAACCAACGCCAGTCAATTCCTCGAACGTTGAGTCGGCAGTCATTGGGAATCTCCCGACGGCCCCGACATCGAGTCTTGGAGCAGCGCAAAGCAACAGTGCCCCGCCGCCCTCGACTAATGGCTCGCATACACATACGCATACTCCCGACACGCCATCCACCCCTTCGAGTAACGATACTTACGGTCCTGCCACACCAGCTTCCTCAGCTCGCGGAGCTCGATCTGATAGAGCTGCAGCCCATTCTCCCTCGCATAAAGGTGATCCTCCCCCCGCGCGCCCCAGCGCCTCATCTCCGCTGTCGAACAGCACTTCTTCTCCTCATCCGAGTCTTCATGGCGGCCATCACCCTCCGAGCCATGGTGCCTTCTATGTCCAAAACCCTGCCAGTCCCTCGTGGTGGAACCATACAATGCCTCATATTAGTGGCGCCATTCCGTACACACTCGGACCGTCTTGGAAGAATCCACCGCCTTCATCGCAGTATGTAGGGTACCATTGGACGATGCCGGGTGCTCTCACCGGTCCTGGAGTCCAGTCCCCGCCGGGAAACAAAATCTCAGGGGAGACACCAGGAACTTGGCCTGCACCTTCGAACTCAGCGTCGCCAGCAGCTTCAACCATACTACCCCATGCTCTTCCTCCAGGCTCAGCCTCAAATTTAGTCCCAGGTTCGATTTTCAGACCCACACCAACAGCAGGTTCTCAGTCGTCCAATCCGGGACCTACATCTCATCCGTCATCTTCATCGCCTCATCCGCAAGCAACTTCTCCAAGTACAGCAATGCCAGCGTCATGTTCACCACATACGCTCGCGACAGGATCACAACCACCGACTCCAGCCTCTGAGTCATTGCAGGGCGCGTTGTCGGGCCCAGCACCCC
Organism: Strobilurus stephanocystis; assembly: GCA_019915075.1. Classification (NCBI taxonomy): domain Eukaryota; kingdom Fungi; phylum Basidiomycota; class Agaricomycetes; order Agaricales; family Physalacriaceae; genus Strobilurus; species Strobilurus stephanocystis. Next base: position 273,313 of record JAHLMI010000011.1, read on the forward strand.
AGTCGACACCTACACCTACATCCTCAACACCCCAGCCCACATCTTCTGCTCCCAAATCACAGCCCACCCCCTCAAATTTATCGTCGCAGCCTGCCTCAGCCTCACAAGCTGCGCCCTCAGGCTCGGTGTCGCAGCCTCCTGCCCCTTTTACGGTCCGCATTCAGCCCCCAACACCGCGACGCTCCGCATCCACCCACAGCAGCGACATGTCTACTAGCGAAGACGACGACGATGCGGATATTGAGGTTTTGGGGGATATAGATGTATCGACGCTGCAAAAGATCTTCAAGGAGAAGGAAGGTATGTTTTCACTCTAGAATCTATCAAGGGATGCACTTATCTATCAACAGACCTCAACCGTCAACTTTTGTCCACGCTTTCCCTTGTCGGCGCTCGAGATGATACGATCAAGAGTCTGGCGGAGCAGTTAAGGAAAGCGAACACAATGGCAAAGAGGACGTTACTGGAAGTCGACAGTGAGTTTCATCTTGTCAAACACCCTTGTCTCGATGCTACAAGTCATTCGTTTGGTGTCGACAAATACTGACTGGCGGTAATAGTCCTGAAGGAACAACTTGTCGGTCAGGAGAATACCCTGGCTGACAAGACTAGGTTGGAAGCGAGAGTTGCGGGTTAGTGAATTCGAAGTCCCAGCTGTGTATCTTACTCAAAGGTTTCTCTGCAGAGCTCGAAGGCCGAACGGAAATCTCCTCAACTCGCTTGCCAGTCTCTCCTGACGCAGCGGAAGACATGAGCGTTGTCATTCGTAAGTCATTCCATTCCGCGCAAAGATCTCGTCCACCGTCGCCTTAGCTGACTTTCAGATAGGCGAACGAGACGCTCTTCAAGCTGAGAGAGACGCCCTTCAAGTCCAGCTGGATATGAGCCACGGGAGCTTCTCGGGCATGGGCATGGACGACGCAGCGCAGGTGGAACTGGACGCCTTGCGTACGACAAACGCCTCGCTTCTGCTAGAAAAGGAGACGCTGCTGCAGGAAAAAGGTCGGATCTTCGCGGAGAAGAGTGCCTTGTTGACCACGACTGCAAACCTGGAGGCGCGCCTGGAGCAGCTCAAGGGTATGTCCTCACCCAAATTCATGCCTAACACTGACTCGCCGACCGTTCAGTTGAGAATGACGACCTCAAGACCCGGACGAGCGACAATAGCGATGCCACCGCCGCCCTTAGGACGCAACATGACGAGTTGAAAACCCTGTTTGAAACCGTCGCTGCGGAGAGCAATGCCCTCGCTTCGAAGCACGACGCCCTCAGGCTCCAATGTGATTCTGAACGAGTGGCGCATGAGAAGGAGGTGGCGAGACTCCTGCTTGTCATCGATGCCTCATCGGCTGAGCATGAGGTTCTTCGTGCTGAACGGGACGCGTTCCGGTCTCAAAGAAGCGGGCAATTCGCTGACTCTATGGCGCAGAAGTGGATCGACGCTTTACAGGCACGCATTGGCACTCTGCTGTCGGAGAAGATTATGTTGCAGGGGGATAAGAAGGATCTGGAGGAACAGAGAGACGCGGCGGTGAAGGAACAGGAGGTCCAAATCGCGTCGGTCAAGTCATCGTTGGAGAAGAGCGATGCCCGGATTGCCCAGATGACCAGTGCGTTCCTGCTCTTTTGGCAATGCATGCGATTAATCATCTATCAGGCGAACACGGCGAACTCACAAAGCGTCTTGCCGAGAAGGACACACTGCTTGACGAGTTCAAGATGCTGAATGAAACTCTGAACGGGGTCAAGGACACTCTTCGCATTGAACGCGACCGATTGCAGACCGAGTCGCAAAAACTCGACGAGGAAAAGGATGCGCTCGTTGCCGAAAAGCAGACATTCAGAGGGAAATTCGCCGGTTTGCAGGAGCAGCTGGAAGACACGAAGGCGGAGAAGGAATCCCTTTTGGTGCAACTCGGGACTTTGACGGAAAAGCTCGAGGCGACGGACTTCGACACTCGCGTGAAGAGTAGTCTCATGTTGGAGAAGGTGGAGGCGCTGGTAACGAGCAAGGACAGGGCAGAGAAGGAGAGAGATAGTCTCGCGCAGTTGCTGTTGGAAGCGGAGAAGGCAAGAGACGATTCGCTCAAGGAGAAGCATGACCTGGCTTTGGAGATGGTTGAGTTGAGGCGATCCGTCCTGGAGAGAACCACCGTTCTCTCAGAGGGATGGGAAGCGCTGAAAGCGCAGAACGCTGCTCTCGAGAAGGAGCGTGATGCTCTCAGCACGGAGAACCGTGGTTCTTTGGACAAGGTTCTAGCTTTGGAGGCGCGCGTGGGCGAACTCGAAGGAGAGAACATGGAGTTGGGAGAGAAACAACAGGTTGTGAATGACCTGAGGATGCGAGTACGGGAGTTGGAAGGCGTGCAGAAGAGTTTGGAGGATCGATTGGAGAACAACGCATTGCCGAACCAACTGAAGCACGCGCAAGAGGAGTCCGAGAGGTTGCGACAGCAGGTGGCGGAATTGAAGGGTACGGCAATAATCTCAAGCGAAACCTTGCAGGCGCGCATACAGGATTTGGAAGCTCGATCAGCGCAGCCAGAGAATGCATCGAGAGACAATGGTAGGTCATAACAACGCATCTCTTCGTCACTCTGAATCTTGCTCCCAGATAACGTATCCCTTGAATTACTTCAATCTCGGGTGACCGAGATCAAACGCATGGGCAAGGAAATAAAAGTGTTGAAACGCAAGCTAGACAGTAGGTTCCTGTCGCCTATCTCCAACCACTGTCCTCACACTTTCTTCATCCCTAGCTGCACGACAAGAATCGGCAAGCTCCGAGGCTCGAGAGCATGTTCATATCAACGTGCTTAGACTGGCGTTGAAGACTGCGCTATCTCGTCCACGCCAGGACATACCCATGGCCTCTGCATCATCTCGACAAAGCGCGCGCCCTGACCCGGAGCCATTCGAGCCCACCATTGACGACTATAACCGCCTCACTGCCGCTGTCCGTGAACATCTCAATGAGCTGAAGAAGATGGCGGGGCGCAGGTTACATGGGGTCGTCATTGGTGTGGGCGGTCGTTGGGAAGATTTGAGTAATTTGGTGGGGGGAGGGATCGTGCACGTAGAGAGCGAGAGCGGGAGTGAGACTGACGGCGAGAGGGTTGTCGAGCCTCATCCTCAGCTTGTCGGCAATGATGAGGAGGAGAGTCTGTCAGCCCGCAAACGAATAAGGGTCGAGGAATAATAGACGTGCGATTTGGTGCTCTTCTTTTTGCTTGCTTTGTAGCTTACTATGTAGACTTAATCGATGACGTTAGTGAAGCACACTCAGCATCTCCTGGACCTAGCCGACATGGCGGTTTGATGCTTCGTTCAGCGCCAGTGGTCCTCATCGCGCGAAGTAGTGTTGTCTCAGCACCGCGAGAAGCTCTGGTCCTCTTTTGTACCCGTTCACGACATCGAACGCGACGCACGAATATTGAAAATGATCGCTCTCGTGTCACTGTCTCCAACACGACAGAAACATATCACTGTCTGAAGATGTAGGGACAAAGTGAGGAAGCAGATTAGGGACACAGCACTCATGCCAAGAAGTCGCGAAGCGTGTTTGCGGTACAGCTGGCAGACCTAGGCCTGTGCTTTGTCGTGTAAGGCATACTAAGTCAAAGTAATTTGATTCTTCGGTCAAGCCGCCAACTGAATGGCAGTAACAGAGATGCAAGACGTGAGTTATACGAGCTTCGGAGAATTGCAGTCACCTGAATATCAACGACTGCGTCAATGATGCTGTCCGAGTCTGCGTAGAGTCCTGACTTTCGATGCCAGTATTGACCCGCGTTTAGATCACGAAATTGACGCGGACCTCGGCGCGTCCGACTTGTACTTCGGCCGGCAATTGACAGTTACCTCTTCCCATCATCATCTCTGTGACCTCACAGGCTCTACTTTGGGAGAGACGACCAACGGAGCTGGAATGTGCGTTTTCTGGACTAGTCTGTGTCGTTTGTTCAACTCGTTACAGAAACATGGAAGCGGATCCGCCCTCCCCTGCTAGTACAACAACGCCGCTGACATCCCCGGCAGAGCCCTCCCCATTCCTCCGTTTCTTGACCACCAATGAGGCTCCTCAGGCAATTGAAGCTCGGAGCATACAAGACTACCTTGCGGCACCGCGGCAGCGCCTGATTGAAATACAAAGGCGCATGGAGGCGCTCAATACAGAACTTGCGCAGCTTCGGAAAGAAGTAAACACCATCGAGACGACTTACTCTGTCCGGGCTCACCGGGCCATTCTATCACCACTGCGCTCATTTCCTGCTGAGCTGCTCCAAGAAATCTTTGCCCTCTGCTCCCCGCTCAGCACATGTGTCATGTCGTCAAAGGAATGTCCCATTCGCCTTGGCCAGGTCTGCAGTCGGTGGCGGCACATCGCGCTCAGCACACCGAAACTCTGGTCTCGACTCCATGTCGTCATTCCCAGCGCTATCATCTCCCCGGCCTTGTACCCCACCACCACGGACATATTCGAGCGCTTTCGCGTCGGGTTTACGGAGTGGATGTACAGGTCCGGGAGCTATCCTCTAGACCTCTCGATTCTCTGCCAGTGCTCAGACGAGGACTTTGTGAAGCCCGATGGGCAGACTGGCCTCCTCGTCCGAGAGATTCTCACTGCATATGCGCCTCGATGCCGCCAACTCACTCTCATGATTACCCCAGGCATCGCGCAAGCCCTTTTTGCGACTTTCCCCTGCGAATCCCTTCCCATGCTTGACGCTTTCTGCATCGATTCTGATCGCATGATTCCCATCCCTGTCTGGCAAGGCCCTGGCGCCGCGGACGAGGCCAGGCTCACAAGATTTCCCATCCTTTCACAGGCCCCGCGCCTGAAGAAGATCTCCTTCACCGGTCACTGGTCAACAACCAGTGGTGCACCTGATATCCGCAAGGACATCCGACTCGCCCAGCTCACTCATATCCAGATGCATGAGCTCAATGGCTGGGCGCAGAACATGACTGAACTCGTGTCCGTCTTGGCGCACTGCGTTTCCCTCGAGTGCTTCCGGCTATGGCCATCCTTCCTGAGGAGCGCCTCAGCTGGGCTCGCCACTCGAACCACGGACCGTCCTGATCGGGTCCTTCTACCCCATCTACGCTCGTTCGAGGTGTATCTATATGGACATCGCATCACCGGCAATACGACCAACATCCCTGACCTGCTTGACGCCATTGCCGCACCCAAACTCGAGAGCGTCACCATCGGCACGTCATCTTATCGTACCAATCCCGGCCAAACCATTGCGTATGAAGACCAGTTCGCCCTATTGTTTTCCCTGGGAGAGTTCTTCTCCACTAGCCGGTCTATGGACGCACAATCGCAGTGTCGCCTTCGCAAACTCAAACTTCATACCCCAGAGCTGTTCATCGACTCTGCTGCGCTAGTGGAATGTCTCAGAGTGACGACGGACCTCAGATTCCTAGCCCTCAGCGGGAGCAGGTCCAAGATCCAGATTCTCAACGTCGGCGGTGGGCAAGAACTGGGGAAGTACGCTGATGGGCTGTTGCAATCGCTCATCCACCCAACGGAGGCGCTGTGTCCGCTCCTCGAGGAGCTGATATTCGACGACCGATGTGGCATCGATGCGGATCAATTCGAGTCCCTCATTGCCGCGCGCACGAGTACGCTCCAGACCGTGTCGGTGACGACTGTGCATCCCCCGAGGCATCCGATTTGTGCTCTTGCTACGAGGGCGGCGACATTGGACCCGAGGATGGCAGTCAAGGCTAAGCGTGTGCCGGGAAGGGTAGAAGTGGAGGTGGCGCATTTCAATCGATATGATTTGTGGGATTATACTCCAACGTTGGGGAGGGTGGGGTTGAATAGGATTTGGACGCCGTTGTTGGGCTGAAGTACTGTTGTTTTGCTCTAGTCACTCAGTCAACATTACGGGGCTGTTGTGTAGACTGGCCATGCTGGGTTGGATAGCTGGCATCCGACGAGTAGTATATAGATCCGACTCAGCACTTATCATCTACACCGTCCGTCGTCAACATTTGTAACTTTGCATGTGATTCCAAGAACACAACCAGTCGCAACAGCAGTGCTCGATCCCATTTAGAGTTACACACCGTCTGTTCACGAGCAGAGGCAAATGGTTGCATCATTCAGTGAGAGTCATATATTTCACAGCGATGGTCGGTGTGAGATAGAGCTCGACAATGGCCAGATAGTTGTATTCTCGCCCGGTGAGTAGTGGTTCGTCCATGGATTGCGCATGAATAGAATAGAATCGATAAATTGCTACGATACATGGAGTCTTCGAAGATGTTGAAGAGATCGGTTTGGCACACAATGCATCTTCTTAAAGGCCGAGGTGCCAAAAGGCCGCGCCATGTGGCGGTGTGATCGCTTTGTACTGGATCCCTTAGCCAAGCAGATCAATCTGTTATAAGCTGTGACGCCTTATTTTCGTACCCTGCTTCGGACGGTCATCTGGTTGAAGAAAAAGACTGGATGTCCGTCTGTCGACCGGAGTCGCGTACGTTGCCCCGCCTTGTCCACCGTCGTCGCGACTGATGGTTCATGCAGCCACTAATGGGGACACTTCGTAACCAGGATCTCGAGAAGAAATGACGTATATCGTGCGTGCTCTCTCTCTTGTTTAACAATTGCTGGCTGATGTAGTTATTTAGGTCAAAGCCTTCGAACGTAACGCTCGACCCGAGCTACCGCAGCCGCTGCAAAGCCGTCTCGCGGATGCATGGTTCGAGTGATGCCTGCGAAGTTCTGTGCGTTCTCTTGTGGTCTTGCACGTCGACTGCATCTGACATTGTTTCCGCAGGCTGGAATACTCTTCCGGCAATTGCCCATACCGAGACGACGAGCGCGTATTGCGTTCGTCTATCGACGGGCTTCCTTGCAAATCAATTACCCCAGACCATCCAACTGTTCATCCCTTTGCGAGCACCGTTTTCGTCAAGCATGACGGCGTTCGCTTTTCGCGTCGTTTTATCCTTTATCTGTCACGATTGTTAATGGATCTTTTTCGCGAGTTATGGCCCTCTGTGTGACTGTCATTCATCTACCTCAACTCGTCCGTGTCGAAGTCGAAGTTTCGTCGTAGAATAACCTGCAGCTCTCTTGCCGCTCTTCATGCCCGAATGCCCGTCGAGCCGTCTGCGCTGGTAGTCGCATTCTCATATCAGCTCAATCTCTCGACCTTGTTATTGGTGAATCAAGAGTTTTCTCAATCAGAGGATTACTTCTTGTTCGTACCGTTGGCGCTCATGTTGTCGACCGCGTCTCATTCACTCGCCCCGTTCTATCTCCCCCAGGGTGGTGTTTATAGTATACGCGTTGCCTCTCGTGGTAACGGCGAGACGCCAAGCATGCCACAGCGGCTGGTTTCTGCAGGCGGCTTCATTCATTCAAGCTAACAGGATACACATTTACTCTCAGTGCTCTCAGTGCTGACAGTCTCACAAATTTAAAGAGATCAATCACACTTTCAAGAGCACCAGGTCACTTGCCTCGGGACTTCCTGGTGCTTGAGGCCACTGCCAGTGGCAGGCAAGTACCACTCGTTCTCAGCCTTCATGTCGCCGCTGGCGGGCTTCATGCGCATTTCGAGACGGTGAGACTATTTGCCTGGCGACATCACATTTACGGCTGTGAAAAGTTACACTCAGTGGATGTCATGCGACTCCAAGCTCATAGACACGCTGTGCCACGGGTTGCATTAATACGCCACCTTTCCCATTCGAGTGATCCAACCTCCTTGCAAGTTGTGTGAATAGCAACGGTGAGCCCGCGGGGCACATGGACGCTATAGTTCACTTCATATGCCATGTCTCACTTCATATACATACCTACAGCCATCGAATTGAGATCAAGACATTGGCATAAACAAAACGCTACTGATTAATTAATGCGTAAGTTACTAATACTACTACAACAAGTCCCAAATGCTACAGTACAACAGATATGTGCGTGATTCTACAAATCGAAGTGGTGATTCAAGTGCTTGGAAATCATATCGCGTCCACGAGCTATACTACGAAGGGCATTAGTCCGACAGTCCTCGAACATAGCAAGTCCAATAAGCGGGTCCTTGCTCAATTCAGTAGCTGCGTCCTTCATCCGTTGCAGGACATCTATGTCCGGAACATTCGACGATCGGTTCATGGCAAGGATCCAGCTCGCCTTCCACACCTTTGTACAATCCTCATGCGACGTACATCCTTTCCCCCTCCGAAATGACGGTGCTCTCCCGCGTATTTTCGACGCGTAAACCGAGAGCGAGAGATACCCACATCGCACGTGAGTGTTTTGTGCGCGATTCAGCGGAGAGTGGTCCTCTATTCTGCGCCCAGCAGCAAGTATCGATTCGAGCGCCACCATGTGGACGTAGTATGCGTGGCTGAGGAGGTGCTGGAGCAGGCCTGGCTCCCTGGACCCCATTTCGATGGCGGGCACGGGTGAAAGTTCTTTCCGGAATAGACGCGAGAGCCACTGTGACTGAATCGAGTGTGAAAGGGTATCGTCGTCACAGATGAACGCAAGTTTGAGAAGGCGGACGAAGATTTCCGCAGAGGCCCAACGGAGGGGTCGGTTCTCGGTGGCGAACACGGCAGAGCGTACACCCTCCACGGCCCAGAAGGCGCCGCTGATGTTGCCGTAGTGAAAGGCCATTTCTGCGACGAGTATGATGTCGGGGAGGTCGATCATGTGGAGAGTTTTGGGGTTGCGTCTATGAGGCGTCGGAGACTGAGTGGGGAAGAAGTAGAGACGCGCTTACTCTTTGTAAACACCCAGGAGGAATGCCTCGAAATGCTTGGGTGACGGTGGCGGATTGGACAGGCGCACAACTGAGCCAGGATTTGAGGCGCGGATTTCTTTCGCTAGCGAGGGAGATAAAGGGAAAAGGGTCGGGGTGTGGACCTGCGAAGTCGGTTCAGTGATAGCGCCACAATATGTGGAGCAGACTACGCACCTTGAAGAGAGCATCGCCGACTTGAATGAGGCGAAAGTCCTCGTCAGCGTTCTCTCCCCTGCAATTTACGACACCCGAGGGAATCCATAGGCTGGGTTGGCGGACAATCATTGATGATGGTGGGGACTGGCGGAGAAAGGACTTCAAAAGGCTGAAGAAACAAGGATACAAAAGAAGCATACCGAGTTCCATGATATGTATGTGGCATCGATTAGGTCTGATCAATGGGTAAACACGCCTCGACCTCTCCACGTTTCCAAGCGCCCGCGAGAAAAACAAAAGGAACGCATTCGTGGACGGCGTTCGTCATCGAGTCAGCGTAGTTACGGTGCACAATACAAAAGCTGAGGGGCCAAAGCGCAGGAGGGACGATGATAATAAGACGAGGTCGGAGTGGGAGGAAAACAATAATACCGCATGAAAGTGATCGTGCCGGAGCGCCGAGCGCAGTTGACCCTGCCTTTTGCCACCAGCATCCGAACCTTGACCAGGTACAGTACTCACTGACGCATACATGACGGCCCTTCGAACTCCTCATTTGAAATATCTCGACCGCCTCCATTCTTGTGGACATGAACGGAGACAAAGTGTAAGGATCAACCGAGGTATGGGATCACCCACTGGCGTCAATCCAGGAATACATTCCTTCGCCTGTCTTGACGATGAAGAAGAGCACAACTAGAGCTGTCTCCTTTCGCAATCGAAAGGTCCTGTTTGCTCGAGATGTGAACCGCTGACTTCCTCTTATCGCTGCTCACCCCCATTCGCACTGTGACGGTGCGCCCCAATCCCCGGAAGAATGGAAGCTTTGTACGATCGACTTACTGTATCGCTGGCCACGAGTGTGATCTGGAAGATCCCAACTCCTCGACATCTTTCACATTTTTGCGCAACACGTGTCGGGGGCGTGTTCAGGCGCCTACAAGTACACATCCAGCGCACGAAGTTTCGCCGTTGTCTCTAAGCCTGAGCCTCTCCTCGTCTCTTCTCCACCTCTCCGTTGGGTCCGACAGGGTACTCCGATTCTGCTGCACCATGGTCCGCTTCGCCATAGTCGACCCAAGGCGCAGACTTCGGAAGCTCGTCCAGCTGATCTTCGGCCAGCCCATCGCCAGCCATCATACTCAGGCTCGAGAAAGCAGGCCTTCGTCCTTGAATACCTCGCGGCTTGACCATGCGGTCTCGACGACTCCTGACCATTCCACGTCGTTCAAGAACTCACTCCGGCCTAAGGGATACGATGTAGTGTGTGATCATGCATACAACCCCAATGTGGAGGAGACGCCAGGAGACGAGGAGAGCTGGTACACTCTACGGATGGAACGTACACTTTTCTAGTTACGCCATGGCTCATTCAGTCTGTGTTTTTAATTCATAATTTGACTCAGGTTTCTCACAGGTTCATAAGAACGTGCTGATGCGTGGGGATTGCGTCTTCACCGATTTGAGGTTTATACAAGGCGGCTCTCGTCCGGCGAAGCACGCGGGTGCGTCCATCATTCGTCTACCCGAGGAGGCCAGTCATTCCCGAGATTTACTCTGGGCACTTGCTGAGTGTTCCTTAACCTTGGCGGGCCTGGCGGCCATAGACGTTATTTGTGACGATATCATAAACTCGCTGGGTGGTCTTTTTGTTGAGTGTGTGTCCATGCGAGTACTCACGTCTGATAAAGCAATGATGGAGCTTCGTTTTGAATACATACCTTTTATCGCACTGGATCCTTTCCTGAGAAACCTTTGAGATATTCTCGGACCTCATATGATACGGCAGGACTTGTTAGTAGTACACGAGCACTGAATGAATGAATGAATGATCTCGTCAATGTCTCGAATTGATCGTGACGGTCACCTGATCGCGGTGCCTTTGCGAAATGCGGCTTCGACATCTTTCCTTTGTACCACCACCTTCAGAAATAATGACCCTTCGTCGCTCCAAGCGACGGGCTACCGCACCGACGCCAAGCTCTAACAATTCTGCATCACATTCCGACTCCGACACACCGACCGTCAAGAAAATGCCTCTTTCTGGTTCGCCGCCGGAATACCTTGACGACACCCTTTCTGAAGCCTACGACGATGGAGGATACGCCAGCAGTGAGGAAGAGGTCATCAGACGACCGAAAAAGCGGTCTAAGCCAAAGCTGCGCACGGCGCCGGTCGCCCAAGGCATCACCGCGGCGGGCAGTGCCGATGACCCCCCGCCTAAGCGACGGCGAAGTCGTGGTATACTGCAGAAGATGAAGGACACTCCTCTCGATGTACTCTTCGAGGTTCGTGTCTCACTATTTGGATTATTTCTCATCAAATGATCTTTCAAAGATTTTCTCGTATCTAGAGCCTCTCGATCTTCTTCGCATGAGTCGCACGACCAAGGATCTTCGTCAACTCCTCATGAGCAAATCGACAGCCTTTGTCTGGGAAAGAGCACGACTCGGAATGGACGGTCTTCCTCGTATGCTTGATGATATCAATGAGGTCCAATACGCAAATTTGTTGTTTGATACGCACTGCCATGTATGCACGTACACCTCGCTTTCACTCACAACTGATCTACTCAAAGCTCTGCGGGAAATTCAATAGCATGCATGTTCAATGGGCGGTCCGACTCCGCCTCTGCAAATCTTGCTTGGAAGGCGGTAGCATGTAAGGGCCACATGCATTTATCCCCGGTCATTTTTGAACCTTGCCAAGCATGACCGACAACGTCGGAGAGCTTATGGAGCTCTGTCCCTCGAGATATGGCCTTCTCCTGAATATCACACCGAGCTACACACTTTCATTGAAGACAGGCCGCTACGGCTACCGTCGTAAGTGCATCGATGCATACTCAAGGACCTTTTGACCAACGTCGACCCAGGCCATGAGATATCTTACTATCACCTTCCTTCCTATCATGCGCTCGCTCAGGAAGTTGCAGCCGTCACCGACTTTGAGAAGTGGTTCGAAGACAAACGTGGTGATGATGTCAGGCAGCGAACCGTGCCGTATCCGTATTCTGCTTTTCTGTGGCGAAATACTAACATGAGATGTTAGGCGTGTGATGCTTACGCTAAATGGGCGATCAACAAGAAGGAAGGGAGATCCTCAGAGCTTCGCGACCTGCGTGAACAGCGCTTGCAAAGGTGACATCATCTGCTCACCGTACTACTGAAGGTACTGAACTAGTGAACAGCATCACCAAACGACTTGAGCAGGACGGATGGCAAAGGGAGCTCAAGGATGCAACCACTCAGCACATGCTTCGTGCGCACAAGAGCGTCAATCAAGCGAAAGCCCTTACTGACCGCAGTCCGTGTACTTTCCGTCGTACCATCGTGTACTAATCAACCCTTCACAGTCTGGCATAACATTCAAGCAGGGCTTACAGACGCCATGGAAGATGCTCGACAAAGGATTAACGGCGAGAAAATACGGACGGCTGTTTACCGAAGAACGCAAATGGTGAAGGATCTCTGTGCTCCCATTCTTGCCGCCTTGCCTGAACTTCCGCCCATTCCACGTGCCCTCGTCTTTCCCACCTTGGAGCCATTCTCTAACATCATCAATAACACGCCGCTGCTCGAAGACCTTGCCGAGGATGACTTCGCTGACGCTCTGGAGACGGTTCCGGAGTTATGTTCGAAATGGCGGGAAGAGCTGGAGGCTCGACTACAAGCAATTCTGGTCGCAAGTGGACAATCCGACAACCTCAACTTGATGAGGAGCGCGTTCAATTGCGCGCTCTGCCGCAGGAGGATTCTTCTCTATCCGGAGCTCACAACACACAGCTGTTCCTACGGATATGACAAAGCTTGGGACGCTGCTCACATTATCCCTGCCTCTCAATCTGATCAAGAAAAAATCGAGAAACTTGTCAGATTGTGCAACCTCGACGTCAACACCGCAACTAGCGCAGATATGGACTCTTGCGATGCTCTATTTAGTTGCGGGGATTGTTATGATGTCCAACTGGTTTACGAGAGAAAGCTGGTCTCCTTCCTGCCTTGGCGCAGTGCCCTTGTTAGTTTTTTTGTTCGTGATACTAGCGTATATGTACTACAACTGATCCTAATTCTAGAGGCACAGTTCCACGCATACCGCATCCCTCATACGAGTGACTGATCCCGAGCATCTTGCCTATGCCCAGGAGCTGAGATCGGAACGGTGGAAAAACGCAGTGAACAGGAACAGCACGTACTATTATCCCGGTCCACGGCTTGCGTGTATCCACTGCGATGTTGCCCACAACCAGAAGGAGGATCGGGAACGGCATCTTCTTGATGAGTGAGCTTCATTCACCTTGTGATTCTATGGGGAATTCATACGTTCGTAGACATGGTATCGAGACCGACATCGAGAAACATTACAAGCCAGGGTTGGCAGGAGAAGACTTGTCGGTGGATGGCTTACTGCAATTTCCGCTGAAGGAACTGTATCCAGCTCCATCGAGGCAGGAGCCTTCGTCGACGGATTCTGCATTGGCGACGAGTACCACGCCGACGGAAGATAGTTCCGCCCAGGTTTCTACCACGCCAGATCGTCTAGAGATCTATTCGGCGAAGGCTATGAAGCAGGCAGGGGCTATCGACTTGAACGCCAGGGGCGGAGTAGCAGGTGACATCAAGGGGGAAGACGTCAAAGAGAGCACAACGAGCGATGACATCTTGGGTTGAAACTAGTTATGCAGCTTCTTGTTCGGAGTTTCTTCACTTACAGAAAACCTTGCGGATCAATCGTGCAGATGCAATACTACATTTCTACCGATTACGACATTCCTACTACTATCAATGCATCAGAGCTCCGCCATATTCGTGTTGACCGCCTGTGATACTCGGGCGCCGGCCTCTTCCACCATTCGCCCTTCTTCTTTGTCATATACGGTCTTGATCAAGTTTTTCGCTATCCATGCATCAGGATGCAACACTCTACGCATCCTACTGCCCATATCCTTATACTGTTCCCTCTGCAACCTCCTTTTCGCGTGACGAAAGAAGTCATCGACTTCGGTCCAGGTCATATCCGCTGGAGACAGCCTTTGAATATCACCCAGGACAGGCCAGGGGATCGCGGAGAATGTCAAGGGGCGCGACTTTGAGAAGACTTTGGTGGAGAACTCGTCCAAAACGAAGAGGGCGCGATCTACGGCTGTATCGTGCGTCCATGCCGGGGATGTCGAACCCCACCTGGCGATATCGGTTTGGCGGAGGAGTTTCTCTTCTTGGCGGGATGCGTCTCTCCACGACTTCTCTTCCCTCAGGCTATCCAACTCGGACCTCTGCGCGACCGTTTCGTCGAGTGACTTCAGAGCGGCGGCGAGCTGCTGGTCTCTGTTCCTGATACCCTCACGAAGTCCCTCAATCTCGGTCCGCTTGGTCTCCCAATCGGCGTCCAGAGCTGCAGCATGGTCTTTCATCTTCTCCATCTCTCTGGTGTGTTGCCGTTCGGTGACGACGAGATTGGTTTTGAGACCGCATATCTCATCCTGCCGCTTTGCCAACTTCAGTCTGTACTGTTTACAATTGAAGGATACCTTTGCATTGCACCGACTCCGTTTCTCTCTCTACCCTAACGCCACTGGCTTGTGGAGAGTTCTACCACGGCGCTCCTCGGGGCGACCGTGAGCTCGGCTCTCCGCGCGGTCTTTGGTATGAGTGTGTCTCGTTTCGGCGAGTCACATGCCCGGCGTTCAGAGTTGGACCCATGCCGGTTTCCAGTTCCAGTTCCAGTTCCACATCGGACAATGTCGCCGCCAGTGTCGACTCTAGTCTGGAAACTTCGAGGCGAAGCTCTTCGTTCTCGCTTTCCAGATAGTAGCGATGCTCGGGACGCACTCGAATGGGTGGGTCACAGAGATAGCTGATCTCCTTCAGGACCAGACGAATCAGCAAATGCCCATTCTCTTTTTTCAGACGTAACATACCAAGAGAGATGTCGACAGACTATCTGGCTTTGTGGAAAGGGACAGCCAGAGGGATCCACCAGGGCATCCAGAGTTCGTCACACGGAGAGGAGACTGTTTGAGTTCCTTCTCAGCTGTTCGGCATCCAAGTCAGTCGAATCAGTCTAAGACATAGGGCGCTGAGGATGCGTACCCATCGCACGAGTGGGCATCGCCAGTTGAGCATAACGTCGAGTGCCGTGACTGTAGACCGTGATGGAGATGAGCGGGCTGTACCACTGTCGCAGGTTCTCTTCTTCGATCTGTCCAGGAAGATCTGGGATGTATAGCAAGATAGGCCTGCACGGTGAGACAGTCACTTTGGTTGGCACAGACATGGGCGTCTAACCGAGGGATGGAGAGACGCCGATGGGCTGTTACGGCGGACTTCGTGACGCCACTGCTATGCCTCGAGGGCGCATTGGACGTAAAGACCTCAAAGTTGCTGGTCAAATGGTAATCAAGAGACTAAATTGCCTATCATTTCACGGAACGTGGCATAGTCATTCGGGGTGGCCAAGACTTCTTGAATCCTGCAACTGAACCTAACAAGAAGGAGAGGTTTATGCCGCGGTCGGAAGTTTCTAGAGCCAGAGTTGTGGGTTGTTGGTTATGCAATCTTGGTAGTGTACGATTGAATACACATGTAGTATCCCATTCTAGCTGTCACTGGACAATAACAGTGAGCCAGTCAGCATATCAAACGGTAACGAGCTGATGGGCGATTTGCCGTAGATGGCGCACTAAGCCGTAAGAGTGACCGGCTCTCGTTCTCAGGCTGACACCGCATGCCCGGAAGAATATATTCTTTGGTACAATGCGTAAATTGGAATGGACGGCAATGGTCATACTCCTCCGACAAGTTCAAGACCTCATTTCGCTGTTCGTCTGCTGCAATACCCACGACAAATGACATTTTATTAGCTCTTGCACACAGTACATACAACGTTCATTAGAGCAAAGACGTCTACAAGGTACGCCACGAAGTACCACAGTTTACTTATTCCGAATTCCGTCTATTCCGGAAGGTGCTCCACGGTCTGAGTACCAACCGAGACAGACTTTTTTGCCCCTGCCTTGACTTTGGCCGCCTCCACAGCTGCAAAGGCCCACACCTCATCCTCGATGAAGGGAAACCGGTACATGAAATACCCAAAAGGTAGCGTGTCATCATCTAACATCATATCCACGTCCTCCTTGTCCATCTTCGTGTCCAAGACGATCTCTAACTTCTCTTCGTCAACCTCCTCGAGCAGCGTACGTGGATACACGACCGAGTACCCCGCGTCAGCTGCTTCGGCAATCCAATCGACGGGTATGGGGAGGATGGCACTGGTGAGTAGGGCATGGGGTATGATGGCGAGCCGGAGTTTCTTAGAGCCCGTGTAGCCATTCAGAATGGCATCTGCGAGACGCGGCACGTCGGGATCAGCTAGAAAGTCTTTGAGTTCCTTACGTGTGTCCCCAGGAAATGTAACGACGAGATGGCTGATGCCCGGGCAGCGTTTGAAGACCTCCGTCCATTTGACATCCTCTAAGTCATCTTCGTAGAATAGTGAAAGGTGTGTCAGACTTGGGGAGAGACGCTCGATGAGCCCTGCTGGGAGCAGACTGCAGCTGAAGTGCGTGATTTTTGGGAGATGTGAGATGTTGAATTCCATGGGGACAACGTCAGCGTCCTCAGCCTCCGAATCCGAGACCGGGTCAGCGCCGGCGGTCCAGAGGTATAGACGCGATAGTCCGGTACACGTCTGCAAGATATAGTCGCGACGTTCGGTGGCTATTGTCGACATGATGGACATGGATTTTATCCGCTTCGGGATGAAGGCGGGGTCGCTCCGCGTTCGTGCTCTGAGGAACTCCGTGAAGGATTCACCGCCTCTTTCAGTGTGGAGAGCAACAGTGTGGTAGATCAACGGGTCGACCCTGAAGCATGCGCGTGAGCCACTTTCGCGCTGGCGACACGTAGCAGGAGGTGGTAAGACGTACCAGCTCCGGAGCAACTTTGACGACAGCGCGATGGCACAAGCCACTCCTTTTCGGTCAAGGGCAGCTGCAATTTCGAAGATATAGCGGAGGATTTCTAGCGGTAGGTACTGCGGGAAAATGCGAGTTATCTTGTCCGACTCATCGTGCTGAGGCGCGGTTTTGAACGCGTTGTCGGTGTTCGTCATGGGCGACGGAGAAAGAGTTCGATCGGGCACGAGGTAATTCGGGATCCCAATCCGGCATTACGAGATGTGGCGTCGGAGGTGTGGCAAGACGTTCATCAGACTTCATCTGCGTTGTCATGCTCTCCGGAATACCAAGCCATGGCCGTGTGTACTTGGTACCGCATAGTATCAAAGTTGCCGAATGTTGCCGTTCACCCAAATGATCGTGAGATACATCTCCCTGACTTGAACTGGAACCACATCCATGTTCACCGAAACCAACGAAAGGGCTCTGTTCTGACCGCTTTGACTCGACTCCGACGATGTATTACCAGTGCATATCTCCTTTCTCTGTTGGTTTGCGTCATGTGCTTTGGATTCTTCTCGATGGGATACGGACCTTGGCTCTTATTGTCCTCGAGTCTCCAGCCACATCTTCTCATCAATTTAGGCGCTCCACGTGGACGTTAGACAAGTGAGCGACGACCGAACAGAACGACCTTCCTTCATCTTCGGCCTGCCGCGTCGCTGCGTCAGGGCTCCAACCTTCAGGGAAGATGCTTTTCTTTCATCTCTCCATCAGCCCATCTCAAGCCTCTTTCTGCGATGATATGTCATCATCACTTTCTCGAGATTCCCTTGACTCGGACCACCTATCTCCTCGTCCATCCGATCTATCCATCGCGCGGACCACAATGAGCCTGATAAAGAACGCTGATACAGAAAGAAAGCTGTACGAGTCGACGATAGCCTGGGGTCCGTTTCTTTTCCACTCCCATTGTCGATGAGGAAGCTTACGTATGATTATACACAGTCGACTCATGGCTCCAAGCCAACAGGCGCCGAAGAAAGGCTCAGGACGTGTTGCTCTTCGCGCATGACGGGTGCGCGTTCTGTCGCGACCCAGAAGCAGAAGACGGTCTACAATTGGACATACTAGTGGATCTGAATACGGCTTGGGCATGCCTGGTGCAGTCAGTACCTTTGCACTATGTCGTTGCGGCCGTGAATTGTGGCGACACGGCAAAGTTGAAGCCGGGTGGTGGGCCGCCACGAACGTGCGGCGCTTTCATGAAAGGTGACTTTTGTCTGGTCGCACTCGAAAGATGGGAGGCTGATCTTGTCAGCAGCTCTACTAGATATTCGAGAGACGGCCGGAAATATGCTGAGGATATTGAAGATCTCGCTTGGGGAGGAACTATAGTGTGTTTCAGCGCGCGTACATGAAATACGAAGGTATCAGACTGAACGGAATGTGTCTTGGCATTGGACTTTGTGCAGTCGACGCCGGCTGTTGCCACTCTCATCAGGCAAAAGGAAGAGAAGGACGAATGGTTCATAACAAGTAACGAACAAAGCTTCAAGAAGATACACTAGTGAGTCTAATACACAAATCGCGTAGAAGACCCACGGCAAGATATATTTGCACATGCATAGGTCATTTACATCCGTCTACAATCATGTCCAAGTTCATGTCCACAGATTCAATCTTTACTTCATCACTCTCCAGATCCGCTTCCGCTTCCGCGAACAATACATCACTCATCCTCTTGTATCCCCGCGGAAAACCAGTCCTCCTGTCCGCCATCTTGTCCAATATCGCCAAGCGCCCGTATACCAGCTGCCTCAGCTGCCTATCGTCCTCCTCCGTGGCGCCCTTGTGCAGATCCTTTCGCAGCAGCATGATATGTGCAAATTCCTGAATGTCCTCCTGCTGCCGACGCATGGTGTCTTGAGCTCGGACACGTCGCAAGGCTGTTTTATGCTCAGATCAACGAGGCCACAACTTGAGTGGGCTCAAAGACATAGAGGCGCACATTGTATCTTTTTCTTCTGCCCGTCGATGACCGTCCGCTGCTGCTCAATGGTCTCGTTCGCTTCCTGGAGCTCCTGTGCTTGCCTTGAAGCCAGTGCATGGGTTCCTGAGTACTGTCAATTCTGACTACGTGAGGCAATAGTGGCCACATACGCTCATGCTCTTGTCGCAGCGTCTGCGCCTCCATCGTCACCTGCTGATTGAGCGTCTGTAGGGCTAAGCGTGTGTAAGCCAACGATGAGAGAGTCAGTGGTGTCAAAGATGAGGGTACCTCTCACTTGAGCCCACAATGCCACACTTTCGTCGTGGACCGTCTCCACGGCGTCCTGCGTTTGTACGAGATTTTCTGCGAAGGTACTTATCAGTGTACAAAGAACGCTTTCAATGTTGGTGGCGTGCCCTGCGACTCCCGGTACTTCTTTCCTGAGGTAGCCAAGTCGTTTTGAAGATCTTCGATGCGTTTCTCCATGTCTATCAGGCGGTCTAACAGGGTGATCAGAGTGGAAAATGACACCCAAGAAACCTACCTCGGTGATCCCTCTGCGAGACCGCCCAGCTGTTCTTCAGCATCTCCACTTCGGCTGAGCATGATGCGATGTCAATCTGGAGTTTCGCGAGTGTTGCGGTACTAGCTGTTGCTGAGCAAGACTCAATAGTCTTGTCCACAATCAAAATTTAAAAAGGGAACACACCTGTGACAACCTTCGCCTCCAGATACTGAATACGGGCTTCAGCATTCTCTCGTTCGACTGGATTTGAGTTAATATCCTTTCGAGAGTTTTGTGGACATCCATGCCTTCGAATTCGGAGTCCTGTTTGGCTGCGTGTTGACGCCAGCACTCGGCAACGATGCTGGCCGTTTCGAGGTCTAAATAGGAAGATATGGTATTGAGGTTGACAGGATGCACATCGGGATACATTGCGCGACGCACCCCGCATCTTGACGTCGACGTCGAGATGGCTTCCTGTTCCGATTTCAGGTGAGACCACACATAAAGATGGAAAACCCCACGTCTCAGCTCTTCTTCAAGCGTATCAATCACTGTAGGTGAATTTCAATCAGAAGTCGGTTTCGGACGGAGGCTGGTGCGTCGTACGATTGTGCAGATGGCTGAGCGTGTCGGCTGCAAAGGGTTAAGGGTCCGACTCGTAGACGAGGAGTAAGAGACGTGCAGTGTATCCTTGGCTCTGCAAGTAATCAGACCAGGCCAGATATGACAAGACCAACGCACCTTTACTTGACTTCTTGACCTCTGGTGGAGAAAAAAGGCCGTAAGCTGTCCTAGTGCTATAGAAAGAGCCCTGTACACGCACTGTTCACTCTGTCGTTCGACTTGCGCGCTTTGATTTGCGCACATCGCGACTGAGGGCCGCGCCCGGACGTGGACGATAACGGCGGCCCTGCGCGCGACGACGACAATGGCGAGCAAACAGATGGCGAGCCCGCCGTGTTATCCGTCGCCGGCAGCGACAACAGCCAGGATGAATTCGAGTAGGACATCAACTGGGCGAGTTGCTGAGATGGAGGGAAAGACAGTTCCAACTACCGACGATCTGGGGAGTTGTGCTCCATATGGTAATTATATAATCAATTGACTATTTTCAAAAACGCGTCGTACCCCGTTCCACCTTGAAGCACTTGTCATTTGGCAAGCACAGTGCAAGCGCGTATTCTTGTCCGAGTTCGCGGGGAGGGCCTCAGAAAACTAGAAAATCTCTGTTATCTAAGTAGCAGACCAGATCTCCAGGGAGCCGCAGCCTTTATGTCCACCGGGAAGCGCGGTGGTCTGAGCGGGTGCCATATGAACGGCTTTGTCGTCGCTTCCTTTCTCATGTCAGAACCGTGACGACGACGACGAGGAACACTGACGGAACTCTCATGTCGTTCGAAACTCAAGTAGATGAACCTCCCTATGATGCTCCGCAAGATGTCTCAAGCTTGTGTGGACGCGCCGGAGTCTCAGCTACGTGGTATGTACGTTTCACAGGATTCCGCCTTGACGCATAGGCATAGGGCATATCTTCGAAGCGTCCGTGAAACCCTTCAGACGAGCTATCAGCACTAGTACGTGTTATCATTCTCTCTCGCAGCTATCATTCACAAAGACCCGTTGAATGGTTGGATCTGAGTGAGAGAGGAGTTCACAAAGAAAAAAAGAGAAGAAATGAGCTTACAATGACTCTGACGACTTCTACTTTGCTGAAATGGTGCAGAGTAGAAGAGAATCCAAGAAACGAAAGATAGCAGGCAAGTATCTTACGCCACATCAAGCACAAGTGCCTCTGACGAAGATCGATTATTCTCGTGAGGAGCTCCGGATCATTTATACCTGTAAGCAGAGATACATGCAGACAGGGCAACCTCACAGCTCGTCAAGCGGCGAGCCTGGAAAGGAATGATGAAGCCGGTCGCAGAATCACAACCACATTCAAAGTTCGTGTGGACCTGATCTGCCACGAAGCTTACATTAACCACTTGGTCTTCCCGACGGGGAGACAAAAGCTTGGGCCCGAGAACGCCGACGTGCGTACACGCCAAAAGAATCAGTTAGAGTACGCACACTCGACGGATTATAGTCTCAAACCTTCCAATCTTCAGCGCAACAGGAGACGATATCCTATCATCAGCCTATGCCGGAGCCTGTGATGATACTCAACGAAGTAGGACCGACCTTTCCCGAGTACTCGAGGAAGTAGTGGTAGCGTAAACGTGTGATCAAAGTTTGAAGGTGTCGTCCCAATTCGTTGTACGCGGCGCTGATCGCGCAGAAACTGCTTCCGTACCACTGGAAGACGAGCTAATCCCTTCACAGGAGGGATTCCGGGCACGTTCGACAAACCTTGCGACACTCGCCGCTTCGTACACTAACGGGATCCGCGAATTCAAGAAGGCAGTCAGGGAGATGATCAAAATCAACACCTTCCTGAGGGGAGAGCTGGATCGAGCGTTGTCCCACCGAACCCGCATTGAATCAGCGGGCGTATAATCTAGACGTCAAACTTACTGCATCGGCGCAATAATCGGCAGATATGGCTCACGACTGCAGAGTCTCTCAAGAAATGGGTTAACGCACACAAGCACTGATCCCTGATTCTTCTCATGCTACCGGTCTGTACCTCACCTGGAAGATATATCACAATGAACGCTAACACGCTTCACGGAGGAGACGAGCATGGGCACGATAAGATAAGATTGGAATGTAGAGATCTAACTCGTACATACCGTTCGCAGCGAACACGCCGGTGTTCCGAGCAAAAATTCCACGGCTTCACGTAAGGTAGCACCCCACTAGAACTGCTAAAGGAATCAGCTCAAGTACCATGGAAATATAGTTCAGAAAGCAAATGATGAATAAAATTATGCGACGAAGCAGGATCTTTACACTGCTAGCGAATCGTCCGGCGTAGAAGTGTTCAGAGACGGGTGGGCCGGCATCAGACAAGCGAAGGTGAGGTATGAAGTATGTCCCCTGACTTCCGACATGACTTTGGAGACGCTCATCTTCGGCTCTTCGTCTTCGGGATCTTCCTCCTCTCCAGCTACCTCGGCCATCTCGGCGACAGGCGCTTCCCCACCCACAGGAACAGACACCTTCCTGACATGCGTCTCGTCCCCGTCCGTCCTGACTCGCTTCTCTGCATCGCCATCTGCCTCATCCTCCTCACCACGCTTCCTTTTACCCTTACCATCCCGGTCCCGAGCCTGATTATTAGCGATTTGCTTCAGTCTCTTCTCCTCCCTCCTCGCCTCAGCCTTCTTCAAACGCTCCGCAACCTCACCTATCTTGACGGGCGCAGGAACCTGGGAGACGTCGTGTGGCCGAAGGAGTGTTTCGTACATGGTTATGTCCGTGAAACCCGATTCGTTGAGTGCGTTCACTGTCCGCAGAACCTGCTCCATGCAGGGGCTGAAGCAGCATATGCGAGTGATGCAGTCCTTGCGGAGCGCGACTTTGGCGTGGGGTATCGCCTCCCATGGTGCAGGCAGGTCTAGGAAAACTGTATTCGACAGAAACATAAGCTCAGAACCGGGTCTCTGTCAATGGCGATTGGCACTCACGACTATCCGCAGTATCTTTCACGGTGAAGCCGTCTTTGCAGACGTTGCGATGTGTCAGTGTCACGATGTCAAGGAGGCCGTGGCGGGCGAATTCCTCTCTGGAAAGACAATGTCAGTGTTTGTTCAGCCCGCGGCGTGATATGGAAACATCATGACGGCGAGACATGGGAGCACCTACCGCGCCTTCTCTGCCCTAGCCTCATGGAACTCATATGAATACAGGTGCCCAGCAGACCCGATGGTCCGTATAACTGAATGCGAGAACGATGCTGAACCAGTACCTAGGCGCAGACATTGAGTAGATTTCTGTGTTTGCAAACGGGGTACTTACCAGCTTCTATAACCTTACTACCACAGTGTATATTGAGATACGAGGTTATGAGTGAGATGTCAGCGACGTAGAGAATCTGGGTTCGATGCGGAAGGGCCATGGTCCAGAGTTCTGGTGTAGGACGCAGTAGATGGATGAAGCCCTTTCCCGTCTTGGCCCCGACCTTGGAGCCGTATGGAATACCGATGAAATCAGACTGCCTGTAGTTGCCAAATCTGCTGTTAAAGT
Source organism: Strobilurus stephanocystis (assembly GCA_019915075.1). Lineage (NCBI taxonomy): Eukaryota > Fungi > Basidiomycota > Agaricomycetes > Agaricales > Physalacriaceae > Strobilurus > Strobilurus stephanocystis. The sequence continues at coordinate 296,763 of JAHLMI010000011.1, forward strand.
CCTTCCCAGCCTTGATGGTAAGCGGTTGGATCATATCTCGTGTCTGTTGATTAGTATAGATGTCATCAAGTAGCTTCGAGGCCGCTCACCAGCCATACAATGACTACATCCCCGTCGGCTATCGTCGGGGCTGTCGACCACATTTTGCGACGAAAGGATGAAATTAAATTTTAGATGGTGGATCGTGGGGAAGATGATCGCGCGCAGTTTGCCGGTCGGATTTGTGAGTAACCGAGTTCGAATCCCGGCCATGCTTCCGCTTTCCATCTCATCTGCAGTTCAAGTCCGCGGACAGCGAGCGACTTCTACCCGCTGCGGGATTGGCCCACCGGTGACGAAGCAAAGTCAGGGCGATATAAGCACTGGCGCTGTCAAAAACGCGCTCGTTTCCGAGTCACCCGCTCATGGTGCGCAAAATGCCGACGCCTAGGCTGCCTAATCCGGCTTCGGTACAAGCGAAGACAGTCGTCTAGCCGACATCTTGCTCTTCTCGACCATCACCTGGAGTGGCTAACGTCGGGGCTCAAACCGCTCTTGATCTGTTAGTCTGGCAATTACGATTTGACACAGTGCGTTTCTCGTCAATGGAAGCTAGGCGATCGAGATGCGCCCTGCGCTCCTGAGTATATTTTCCATAGCGTCACGCAGACTCTCTACTTTCGCCGAGCTTACTTACCACCGGTCTGTGTAAGCACTGATAGTGTATCGTCCTAGCTTGGCAGCCTTGGCCAGATCTTGCTGAACACACAGGCGCCACTGTATCGCAGTCGAATCTCGCGTCCAACCTACGCTATCGATGCTACGCGCCATCTGATCTTGCGAAGCTGTCCGCCGTCAAGCAGTCTTTCGAACTCTCTGAATGTCACAGCAGCTGTTTCTCTTCAACTCTGACAGGCACTCAACACTGCTTGACGTCTGACCATGGCGTGGACATCTACTCTCTCACATTGCTCTGACGGAGTTCGTCGTCGGCGGGATTTGCCGGGCCATTCGTGCTGTGCAGCAAATTAACATTCAACCTTTCGAACATCACTGACAGTGCTGTACTACCGATACTTAGTGGGCTGCCCCACGTCTTCTGTGATCCCTAACGTGGCCGTGGCCCAGCAGGCAATTACCGACGCGATTTCCACACGATTGCAGACTTCCGAGGGTATGACACGTAGTTGTCGCGTCTCAATCCGAGATGTAATAGATGTGTAATGAGCAATCGAGCCGTCTGGGCCCTCGTAAGACGCCGTATGACCGCTGGATCTAGCTTGACGACCTGGTGAGATTCCGCAGATCTGAAAATCTGCCTCGTGTTGCTGATTCTATCGCGCAATCATGAAGGGAGCCGCCACCACGACGCTGGACGACACGTCAAGCGAGGAAGGAATTACCAAGTCTGACGAGTAACTGATCAATCGAAGCCAACAGTCCGGCTCGTTCGGTACCTTACCCGCTTGGCCTTTAACTGGGACGACCGAAGCTTGCAAGCATGCTCGTGTCTCTTCCTGTCTCCACCATGTCTGACGACGGTCCCTCCCACCTTTCTTTCAGTAAGTCCTTTCCCGACTATGTCAATGGAAGCTGATGTTGTCCTGTAGTCGGAATTGTCGACTTCTCACAGAAGGTATGCCAGACACAGCAAGTATTGTCTTATTACACAAGCTCATAGCCTGCGACAAGGCCCGTTGGATCTACATGACAGACAGCGTTGCACAGGTCTTAGGTGAGTTTGCTGTGCTCGCGTGACAGACTATCTCAAAGGCGTCGTACTAGGATACGAGCCCCATGAGCTCTACGGCCACCCGTCCGTTGACCTCGTGCATCCAGACGAGATCCTTCGTGTTCAGAAGCTGCACCAGTGATTTGTCTTCTACCAAATGCCCTCCTCGTCCGCTCACACTGAACTCCAGTGATACGATACGAGCAGACAAAGCCGCAGCCCTTGTCTACCTTCGAATGAAACACAAAGACGATAATCAAGGCTACATTTTGTGTGGAGTGGTGTGTCCATTTGCTCGTCATCCCTTACACAACAGGCTGACTGTCGGCCGTAGTCAAGGTTAGCCCGAGTCGCTTCCGCTCCTCAACCTGTCCAAGTCTAAAGGATCAATTTATCTCGTCAGGACTATAGTCCACAACGTCGTAGTGGGCAGCGTCTCCTTCGCTAGTCCCGGCGCCAAGACGATGCACAACAATTCCACCGCACAGGAAATCACCGTTTTATCTCCCAGTTGCGAGAACTTCCAGCTTCGGGTACGTTCGAGAACACGGGTTCTTTGGGTCTCCAGTAACTCCTTGTGTGTATAGCGCTGGGGGGATCCTTCCCCTCTACCGCCCAGCCCGCGCATGATAGATGACGACGATGAGGACATCAACTACTCGCACCTACCGTCACAGAGCTTCCGGACGGCGCTCATCCTCAACCGTTTCTCTTGCCGCTGCCCAATCCAGTTCTGCTCAAATGACCTCCTCATCGACGCCTGCGAAAGTATAGGCAAGAGCTTCTTCGACTATGTCTCCCCTTCCGACCACAAGAGCGTCGAAAGCTGGATTGATTGCGTCAAGAGCTGGGGCGTCAACGAGACAGGCGAGCCTAGTGACGGTGGATTTGGGTTTGGCAAATTCGCGCTGCTAAAGGAGGCCAGGCAGTTGGAGTACGTTCCCTTCCATTGATCACTCTTTGTCTTCTTCTCATTGACTTGGGGAATCGTATCCAGTACGTCTCCAGAGCCGCCTAGCGCGCTATTGGCACGTCCCCGCAATACGGGCCGCAATCCCCGCCCGAAGTCGAACCGAAGGAATAGTGCAATCGCTAGGCCTGCGAGGACAAACGGTCCTACGCCGCCGGTAATGGTGTTGTCAGCACGAATGCTGGCGGGCGATACGGTCACTGTTGATGCGATCTTTTCTGCGCATTCAGATGGACTGATGGTGATCCTCCGTCGGGCTAGTTGAACTTGTTCCAGCCCACACCGCTGCACGGCCGACCTGTACTACAATGTCTTGTTGGACCTACATCTTTCCCCATTTCTTTTCCTCGTGGTTCAATTGGTTGTCATCCGGGCGTAGAATTCTCTAATCAGTATGCAAGTCTAATCATATATATAGCATGTAGGCGTCAATTCGTCTGATCTTAAACAGCCCTTTGTACAGCTTCTGCGAGTTTCCTGTAAGAATTCCACCGCTTCTTCGGGAGCTCTACAATATAAATATGTTCGATGAAGGTGTTGGTAGTGACGCCGTCTTTGTATACGAGTCTAAACACGCTTCGGACTCAATTCGGGCGGTACTGAATACGCAATGCCATATCGAGTATCGCTCTTAAGATTGGTGCCAGCCATCGGAGCCTGTAGTGTGGCGTATGGTGCTAATCTAGAGACTATGACGCCTGTGATTATTGGATCTTAACCTTCAGCGTATGTTTTGGCTTTCTCGGATCATGATGCATCTATCGACCGTTTCTTCGGGTGTCAGAGAGGAGCCCGTTCAAGGGACGCGGCTGGATCCCCGTGTAATCAACTCAGCATTGAGAGCAAGAAGAACAGAATTCTAGTAATCAGCGCGTCGGCATGAGACGGTCTCCTAAGGCAGGCAATTGGTATGATAGAATGATGATGCGACCCACCGATGAGCCACTGAAGTATGTGTAAGACTTTGGGAGACTCCAAATCTCGCTCAGCGAAGGCCCGTGACAGATCTGAGTGTTTCTATGTTCAGTACTACGAAACTCCGGATTCGGTGGAGGTGCGGAGATCAACTACAGCAGCAATTGGCCACGACCGCAATACACGGCATGAACACAAGGTCTACAGTCAAACTTGAGGCGCTAGTGTGCCACATGAGAAGGAAGCTTTCGCTTGTAGACGTAAAGAGCCCAGGACGTCGAGGTCGTCTGCTTGTCCCGTCTCTACGTCGGTTGTCGTCAAATGGATATGATGTATCGATGAAGGTTGATGAAGGAAGGACCTGGATAGCGTCGTGGACATGGACAGTGAGTAGCAGTTTCTCAGTCTGTCTTGGCCGAATTTCAGGTTCTACGGCGCCCCGGCTTTTGGAGTGTCGACTCGGCTTGAACCATTCGTCAAGGCTGTCAAATTGGCAGATGTGGTGGGGTATAGTGTCGACTTGCTAACGTTCGGCAAAGCGTCTGGGTCCGTGCGATGTAGCAGATTAATTGAATTTCCAATGCGCAAATCGCCACGCGGTCTTATGTCATAAAGCCGATCGACCTCGGTGATCAGAATTCCCAGAGGTCTATTGCTTGCTTTTTGCCATCATCGTCTCGTGCAAAATGTCGCAGACCCAGCAATCCTCTGAGGTATCTACGCCCGTGCCGACTGGGCGTGGTACGCCACCACTATCTATTCCTGAATCCCGGGACGGTTACTTCGGCTACCCTGAAGAGCGACACCAACTTCATGTAATCTACAGGCCGGCATCTCAGACAAAAAATTAAACGATTGCTACAGATTGACCAAAAGTACTGGGCTAATCGACGCGGATCCGATGCGCACTCGGATGGTGCCGCGTCGTTCGTAAGCGGCAGCATGCTTCACGCTGCAATGGGCGGACCTGCTGCTGGCGGGAGTGCGCTCATTGACGAGGACGAGGAAATCTTGGAAAAGGCCATTGCCGAGGGCCTCCAGCCTGGTATGCATGATCATGTCCACCAGCTATTCTGTGGCTTATGAACCATAGAGACCCCGATCAACCAGGAGCTGAACCATTTATTCCAATCTCTCCAGCGATGTTTAGAGCTGCGCGACAAGTACACCATGAGGTCTTGTCAAAGACTTGGAGACAATCCAAAGGACTACGATCGCGACTTCAAGGGCTTCGCGAGCGAGTGCGCCGACGTCAACGGCGTCCGGCCAGATGTGGCCATCCCAGAGGACTCCCCACAGGTCCCTTTTGATCCCTGGACTGTCTACCCCGCTCCACCACCACCGCACTGGCATTGGAAGGACGACGAAGTTGTCAGTGCCGACGGTCCGCACCCCAGTACAAGGGAGTTCAATTTCGCGGAGTGCGTTATTCCTGAGGAGCATCCATGGACCTTCGAGATTGACGACAAAGGCGTCTATCAAGTCTATGACCCAGCGCAAGGTACACCATCATCTGATATCCTGATCTCTTACTGATTCACTCTGTAGGCGATGAGAAAACCCCGCTCTACGACATTCCTACCATCAGAGAATACTTTGTCGACCTAGACTATATTCTTGGTGTCATTTCGGATGGTCCCACCAAGAGCTTCGCCTTCAGGCGGCTTAGATATCTAGCCAGCAAGTTCGACATGTACACTCTGCTCAACGAATACCAAGAACTAGCGGATATGAAGCGCGTACCCCACAGGTGTGCTCCAATCTTCCGCTTCCTACGTATATGAACCTTACCTCCAGAGACTTCTACAACCTTCGCAAAGTCGACACCCACGTACATCATTCTAGCAGCATGAACCAAAAGCATCTACTGCGCTTCATCAAGTCCAAAATGAAGCGTAGTCCTGACGACACGGTCATCTTTCGCGATGGTGCCGAGCTTACCCTCAAGGAGGTGTTCGACTCGCTGAATCTCACCGCCTACGATTTGTCCATCGACACTCTTGACATGCACGCACACAACGATTCTTTCCACCGCTTCGACAAATTCAACTTGAAGTACAACCCCATCGGCGAATCACGACTCCGCGAGATCTTTCTCAAAACGGACAATTTCATCAAAGGACGATACTTGGCTGAGCTGACCAAAGGTACGGGCTACCGCGTCATATCCATCTTCTCGCTTGTTTACGTTCGCAGAGGTCATGACCGATTTAGAACAAAGCAAGTATCAGGTACAGCTGTAGTCTAATCTTCGCTCTTCAAACATACTCAATCTCGCCGGTAGAATTGTGAATGGCGGCTGAGCATATACGGCCGATCTGCCGACGAATGGGACAAGCTTGCTCGATGGATTGTCAACCACAAGCTTTTTTCGCACAACGTCCGATGGCTTATTCAGGTTCCTCGCCTGTATGACGTTTACAAGGCGAACGGTTCCGTTCAAAAGTTCGAGGATATTGTCATCAGTAAGTACCCAGTGCACTGTTTCGAAGATCAGAGCTTTGAACGCATGCGCGCCGCAGATGTGTTTAGACCGCTCTTTGAAGTAACGAAGGACCCTAGAACGCATCCCGAGTTGCACGTGTTCCTCCAGCGTGTTATTGGGTTTGACACGGTGGACGATGAAAGTAAGGCTGAACGCCGGATCTACAAGAAGTTCCCTTACCCACGACTTTGGGATACTAATCAATCTCCGCCTTACTCGTATTGGTGTGTCGCTACTTGAAGTCCTGATCGAAAGGTAGCATGCTCATGGAGACATTGCCAGGGTCTACTACATGTTCTCGAATATGGCCAGTCTGAACAACTGGCGGCGTACACGGGGGTTTAGTCAGTTTCTCAGACCGTCATGCCCTCGCACTTTACTCAATCGCAGCCCCTTAGACACCTTCGTGTTCCGTCCCCATTCTGGCGAAGCAGGTGATACCGATCACCTCACATCTGCGTTCCTCACCTCGCATTCAATTTCGCATGGTATCCTCCTCCGGAAGGTCCCTGCCTTGCAGTACCTCTTCTATCTGCGCCAAATTGGTATTGCCATGAGTCCGCTGAGTAACAACGCGTTGTTCTTAACGTACGAGAGGAACCCGCTCCCGGACTTTTTCAAAACGGGGCTCAATGTCAGCTTGAGTACCGATGATCCTCTTCAGTTCCATTTCACCAAGGTGGGTCGCATGGGATCGCGCATTCGCATGTGCGACGGTAGTTACTGACGAGATGGCTAGGAACCGTTGTTGGAAGAGTATAGCGTCGCTGCTCATGTGCGTGTCATTCGACGTACCTATCCCACATGGCTCAAATTGCCCTAGATATACAAACTTCCTCAAAGCTCCCTTGCCGAGCTCGCTCGGAACTCTGTCATCCAGAGTGGCTTCGAGATGGAACTCAAACGACATTGGATCGGGCATAAATGGTACCTGCCTGGCGTCGCAGGAAACGATATTTCCAGAGTCAGTTCTTGCTCTCCTACCAATCTTCTTAGTCTCTGATGACGGGAACCATCTAGACGAACGTTCCGAACACCCGGCTTGCGTATCGTCATCAGACGCTACTGGAGGAACTGGAGATGATTGGCGCGAGGCACCATGGGCACACGCACTCGTTCATGCCTCAGACGGCTGGTATTATGCCGACTGCAGACAACGTTGCTGCGAAGGCGATGCAAAGGCACTAGATGCGGTCCATACTACACCAGAGCTTCAATATATCGACAAATCTATCAGACTCACTGTAGACATCTGGCTCTCAGACGCCGGTTCGAATCGAGTATGCTGAATGCTTCTGGCCCAATGCTCTGGCCGGTGCATTTCCTGTACCGAATATCTGGGGCACCGCAAGTTGAGTACTATACACTAGTCGTACATGGGTAATGGTTACGGTAATCAGAACGCGGGAGTCTTTGTCACAGATACGCAGCGTCCGGCGATCCTCTGGGTATGTGGTATGGATTGATCGATTTAAGAATCCTGTAGGCTACGAGAAGAGGGTTTCGGATAACACACTGGACGATGCCTCAGCCTCGATGCTCAAACACATAGACAGAGTCCGCGACGATGTCTAGTAGCTTTCTATGACCGGCCGAGAGGCGCACATCATTGTGAGCTCCTTCCGGCCATACGTGTTCCTTCACGTTGCTTCATCAAGTACATCGCAAGTAGGAGGGCAGCGGACGCTAGTTCGAGGACCTACCCGCGACTGATGAGAAAAGGGGAGATCGAGCTGATGGAACCTCACTCCAGTGAAGATACTTCCGGCCCACCACTTGTGGTGTTCTCCGACAATCGCAGCGGCGATGGGCGTTCCTACAAGGGAAGCGATCCCGACCGGGACAGAGGCCATCGCAAGTCGTAAACTGGAGATCAATGGTCAGTTGGCCTCTCCAGTTTGTCTCGTCGCAAGTATGCATCGAACACTTACCCAGACCTTGTCATATCCGGATCGAGGGATAACACCGCCGGGAAAAACAACGAGACAGCTGGTAACACAAGCATGAGCGTCGCGTGAAACGATCTATGGGACTCGGTATACCCGTCCCGGAGAAGATCCCGTATCTATGAGAGAGTCAATTCATAGATGCCACGCGTTGGATCAGACGTTCACGCACAGAACACAGAATATGGTTATAGACGCTGAAGTGGTGCAGGCCATCATCACAAGCGCTACAATACCTAATCACGGGGCGGTCAACAGAAGCCCAATGACAGATGGAAAGAACAAACACCTGCAGCTGCCACGGAAGGTATATACACAGGCAACACACCGTAGCGATCGGCTAGGCTATTGGGGATAGTCCTTCCCAGCGTACTGCACAGGTTGATGATGCCAACGAGGTAGTTCGTAAGATTTCGAGAGATCTTGGTATGCTCTCGGGCGAAGAGTTCCACCGAGAACATGGGATTGTATAGAGCGAGCGAGATTACAAAACCATATATGATCATGAGAATGTAGGTGGGCGATCTGAGGCTGGTTCTGATCGGTGTGGTGGTGGAACCCGACCCACTTGCAGCCGAGGACGGCTTTCTAGGGGGATAGTTCGTGCGCATAAGGAGGTTGGCCACAGTAAGGCACCCAAGGCAGATGAAGGCGCATATGCGTATGCCTGAAGCGAAGCCGATGGGCCCACCCAGGAACTGACCAAGAATGGTGGAGAAGAAGAACCCACCGATGGCACTGCCCGTTGTGATGATTCCCTGTGATTCGGAATGAGCGTGATTCGGAAACGGGATCAACGGCTTACCATGGCCAGTCCTCTTCTTTTTTGAAAATGATGTGCGACAACGGAGGACGTTGGTGTGTAAACAACCCCAGTCCCAATTCCCATACCGAGCCCTTGCGATAGGAAGATCTGGTAGTATTGTCCAGGCTTGGCAAGCGATAACATGAACATGCTATGGAAGCGTTAGCGGAGCGAGTTCAAATGTTAGCGGCAAAGTGAGTTCCCACCTGAAGACAAAGAGCGTACAGCCGCCTATCGAGATGGAGTGAAAGTGACCGGCATCGAACCTGTAGAAGGTTGGCGCCGTAGTTCGTAACTCAATGGTTTGACGGTTGACTCACCAACCGGCTACGGAGAGTCCTAGTAAGTACATAAAGCAAAACTGTATAGAGCCTAAAAACTGAGTTTGAGTCAACGAGGTATGGCCACAGGTGTCGACTCGGTACCTATCCAGTTGATTTGGGACGGGGTGAAGTCGGTAAGGTATTCCTTGACGTAGAACGCCTCCGTGACCCCGAAGGATAACGGGAGTCCGATTATACAGAACTGAACGAGCCATGACCCAAAAACTAGGCGAATCATGACATGAGAAGGTGATCAGACAGCTGGAAACTCGATGAAATGACAAACCAGTTCCCCATGCCCTATAACCCGAGTCGAACTTCATTTCACTTCCACGATCAGCGTCATGGAGAGAGTCGTCAATTTGCGAGTTGCTCTTTGATTCATCCATCTTGGACGGTGATGGTCCACGAGCTGGCGACGTCAGAAGTGTACCCTTCCGAGTTGACAGCGCGTCTTATAAGAGTTTGAACGGCACGTGGAGTGGCTACGATCAGGCCGAAGGTGTGGAGGAAGCTTCCTGTGGGGATTATGAATAGGGACTGCATATGCCTCAATACACTCCAGAGACACTCTACGTGTCCACTCGAAGCTTCGCGGTCAATCGGCGTGCAACATCTCTTCGGAGTAACTCGCCACTCGGGGATGGTTTGACATATCTCGACTGGATGATAACGCTCTGAAGAACCATTGAAGTTCGACGTAAAAATAGAGACGGGAAGATATCAATCACCTCCTTGATATCTTGGAGCCGCAGCTGCTCTCATACCTTCTGCCGCGAGGATTGGATAGGCATCAGGATAGGGAAAGATACACGGTCGGTGCGAGTACAACAAACTGCCAGCGGCACCTGGCCGTCATACGAGTGTGGGAACCCACACGTACATCGGCTGCGTATGGGTGATCCAGTATGCATCCTTGGAGCTCGGCGGGCGCTACTTGCATTTCCTTGATCTTCCAAATAGATTAAGACGGTCTATGACTCTGTGTTGAGGTCACCATCATTTCCAGCATATGTCGCGGCCTTCGTCTCGGGCAGCGACCTCCGGTCTCATCTAGAATCCGGGTATGGGTTCTCGTGATCCGTGCACCTCACAATTATAATGCTATCAGGCGAGAGTTGATGATCTTTTCAATTTCGCCCCTCCCTTGAACTGTACACGAAACTCGCGACCGTCTCTCCGCTTCAGCATGCTGACGCAAGTTCTTGGTCTGTGTCTACTGCTCTGTCTATTCCTCTGGAAGAAGGGCAGGAACCCGAACTTGTCAACGCATCCGCCAATTGTCCATATACCAGTCGGTCGTGATTTGCACGTTCGGCCACCGCTGATCGTGTGGCTGTAGGATACGGATATCTTTAAGCACCCTCGGCGCTCCTACGAAGAGGCGCTCCAGCGACACGGCAGTGTTGTTGGTGTCATGCGGAAGAACAGGGTACGCATATCCTCGGAATGCTTTTGGACCGTCACCAACAGTTGCCAGCTTGAATATATTGTCGACAACTCCCTGACCGCAGAGGTGTTAACGAATGACAACATATATAGTTTTGAACACGGCACTCTATCGGTAATGCGACTGATATTCCCTAACCTGAACTCATGTCTTCAAGGCTCTCAACCTTGGTTTCCTACTGGCGAGTCCACGCAGCTTCATTCGGGATATCGATAGGTTGGTGCAGGCGCACATCATAGCGCAGCTGAGCACAAGTGTCCATCACGGTGAGACTTCTCTGCTCCAGCTACCAATGTAGCCCAATAGCTCTAATGGCTGCTGCACAGTTTCACCCATCTTTGAGAAGTTTGGAGCAAGACTTTCAGAGCTTCTCAAGGACCCCAGAGAGCCTGTTGTTGTTGACATAGATGCCTTAGTCCATCGAATGATGGCTGAGGCTATGCTGGTCTTGATCATTGGAGAAGTATGTCAATTTGAATCTATCTAGTGCCAGCAACCGGAAACTGACTATGGCGGACAGAAATATGCCTCTGAAGCCAATATTGCAGCTACGGAGAAGATTGCCATAGCTATTGCAACTCTAACAGGAATATACGAGAACATGGAGTGGCAAGCCCGCATGTTCCCCAGTGTCTGGCGTGCATACACCTGGTAACAGTCCTTCTCATATGTCTGTATATTCAGAAGTTCTCATTAATCATAGGCTGAGAGTGATGTTTTTTGACATTCCTAGGCTCTTTTTGTCTGGTATTGGGTGGAGAGTATTCCATGACCTTGCTCATGTCACTGCAGTTAGCGAACTTGAATCTGAAACAGTGAGCATTCTATTGATATAGTTATATGAGCAAGGCCCTATAATGATTTCTTCTAGGAACCTGCCTTGTTTCAGTTCTCCAGAAGTTATGTGGACCCCAGGACTGACCGGATAGGCTTGCTTGACCGAGTCTGGATCTTGTTTATTCTTCTAGGGTAATTTCTTTTGCAATTCTACTTGTTATTGTCAGCTCAGATCCTCTTTCAGGTTAATATTTGCATCTGTTCATCAGACGTAAGTATTTTTGTTGCAACTGCATCATTGTCTGATAGTTGGACAGTGCAGTTGTCATTGTCTGGGTGGTCTTTAAGCTAGCCAAACATCCGGAGTGTGTTTCTGAGTTCCGTGCAGAAATAGTTCCGGAGACAGATAATCATGGTCATCAACACCTGACCTACAGATCATTGCAGAACTGTGAACGGCTTGACTCATTTATTCGCGAGGTCATGAGAACAAAAGGGGATACTCTCAGCACAGTACGCAAGACAGTGACTGATGTGCAAGTGGGTCAATATATGATTCCCAAAGGTATAAGCATCAAATTCTTCTTCTGTTTGTTTTCTTATATTGTTCAAAACAGGATCATTTGTTATTCCACTAGCCACCCTCTCACATGAAAATAGTGATCACTATGAGTATGCAATGGATCTCATACCAGACCGCTGGGTTGGAACTGGAAAGCTTGCATCCATGGTGAATCCACACTATTGGCCTTTTGGTTTGGGGCGGTGGGCATGTCCTGGGCGTAACTTGGCTGTTGCAGGTAAGAAGAGCAGTTCTTCAAGCTCTCATTGAAATGAACAATCTTCAGAAATCAAGCTTGCCATTCTAGCAATCATTATGCATGCCAATCTGACACTTGAGAATGGACAGTATGAAGTTGTTGATCCGCTAAATATTACTTCAGTGCCACCTCTTGGAAACATTGTTTTAACATCCAATATAGAGTAAAGTTAGTCTGTGTTACACTGTGTATTAACTCTTTTTTGCTCAAGAGTCAAATAATATGACTTCAATATTGGCCCCTTTTCTTATCATGCAGAGCATAAGTGCACCTCTCTGACTCATACTCTGAGCCGTTGCACAAGTCATTGTGCCATCCCACCTGTGATTGGTTGAGTGTACACTGTACACTCTATCCCGCCCAATCCCACTCATCTGTTGGCCGAGCTTCCACTGATAGGCACAATAACATTGCTCCCACCCAATGGAGCGCTTGTGGTGCAGATGAGTCATGACATCTGTGCGACTCATACTGTTTGAGTATAGATTTGACAAGTCATCAATATTCCAGAGAGCTTTAAAGCTCTCCTGTAGAGTCTAGATAGTCCAACAGATGCGTAGAAATAATGTTTTGTGACTTGTATAACCAAAAAACTATCATAATGATAACTACAAGTATGATGGGATGCAAGTGTATCCTACTTGTAAGGCTTCTATCATAATGTCATTGGCAAGAATGTCATAATGACCCGCATCTACAAATGTCACTTGTGCCTCAGGAAAGCATCGACTCACACCTAAATCATGCCACTGAGGTCGATCTACTGGCAACAGAGCTCCTACCATGCCATAGGATCCTAGATAGACACTGATAGGAGCTTTCACTGATCTCATCCAGCTCTCCAGGGCCTCTATAGGCGTTGCGGAGACCTGGAATGAAAGCAAGAAGTCGAAGATCTGATTCAGGAACCGATCTAACGTCTCCTTGAACCCTTCTATAAATGCGCTGACTGGAAGTCCATGGAAAGCAGCAGATAGGTCGTCTGCGAGTCTGTGACGTTTCGGTACAGTACCGCCTCCATCACGGCGCGTAATGGTAAGTAACGTAGAGCGACTTGCATCGATGAACATCTGCCGCGCTCCCTCCTGCGCGAGTGAGACTTTTGAGACGTCGACCCCGATAGTAGGAGCAAGAAATATGGTTGGAAAGTGATCGATGAGGGCGAATTGAGAAACCAAGTCACCGCGGCCTTCTAGGAGGCGCACAAGTGTAAATACAAGAAGGCTTGCTGCGGAGAATGAAGCGAGACGATATGGCCCACTGGGTTGATTCTCCTGTGAATCTCGTCAGGCATAGCTGAGGGCCTGAGGCATGATGATCGCGAAGAACCTTGATCTTGGTATAGTAAAAGGCGGCTTGGACGTCCATTCTCTCCAATGGGGTGTCGGGAGTCACTTGAATGGCCCAGAGAGCTGTTCGGAACTTGGCTTTCAAGGGCTCAAAGGCGTGTATGGTGCCACCGCCACCTTGAACACGCCAATCAAATTGTCGTCACGATGGGTCGAAGGGAGAACTCACCATGAACTACAATGAGAGGGACTTCACCGTTCCCTTTGCGAAGCTTTACGACGGTTTCTCCGGGCTTTGCGGCAGCTCTCCAATTATCCCTGTCGTCCTCTGAAGCCATGAGTCGATGAAACAACGATCCCGCGGGCCGCAAGGTACAGGTATATGTCTCTCATGTCACGGGAGAGGCCGGTGACCTAAATCATTCGAATCAAAAATCGGACTATCACAACTCGCGGACCCAAACGTTTTTTGGAAGCAGCCACAGCTCATGAGTTTGATAGTTGCGTACATGACGAAAAGCAGCTGAGCGCGCGCTGGTGCATGCCGTATCAATCGGCGGAAACTGAATTCCTTGATGGCCTGCCGGCCCTGCCGCATCCAGCTATCGCGAGGGCGATTCTCACCAAGTACGAGATTACCGCCTCAATTTTCTCACATGTCTTTACATCTCTTCTTTGTATCGTGATCCCCATCTCCCCATACTTATTCCATTGATCTGTGTCCAGTCTCGACACCTTCGAACACGGTGACATTGTCATGGAACCAGGATGGTCATCATCCCGCATCAAGAAAGACACTTCACAGTGTACCGGAGTCCAAATCGAGGGACAGCGCGTCTTGCACAGCATATGGAGGGAGTCGAGCAATAGGGTGAATAAGACTTTTTCTTCAACACGAGAAGAGAGGCTGTATATGCCCTGATACACTCCAGATACATCACACACTCTACGACGTACGTTCCTCTCAAAGCTTCGCCGTCTGATCTCTCAATTGGCGTGCAACATCCCGGAGTTCCCTACGGAGTAACTTTCCACTAGGGGTTTTCGGTATAATTTGGCATATCTCGACCTGATGGAGATGCTTGAAAGGAGCTTTGTTCTCGGCGACGTGCTGGAGTCCAATGTCAGAATAGAGACGAATGACGAATGATACGGGGATGGATCAATCACCTTCTTGATGTCTGCTGTGACGCTCTGCAAGCTGAATGCCTCGACTGCTCTGAGACCTTCTGCCGTGAGAACGACAAATGCCAGCGGCACCTCCCCGCTATACGAGTGTGGGATTCCAACCACACATACATCAGCTGCATATGGATGATCCAGTATGCAGCCTTCGAGCTCGGCGGGCGCTACTTGCATTCCCTTGACCTTTCAAACGGATTAAGATGTTTACTCAGATCACCAGGAATTGGTGCTACCTTGATGATTTCCTAGACGCGCACGGATGAGGCGTCATTTCACTATGCATCATGCAGCTCACCTTCAGCCTGTCAACGTAGACGATCTCGTCGTTACCATCAATCTTGACGAGATCGCCAGAACGTATCCAGCTTTCTACGCAGTCAGTGCCCCGTAATTACGGCGAATTGTTGCCCACATACCCATTAGCAAAGGTTTCACGCGTTCTAGTACGGGCTGTTAGACAGGAATCTGGGAGGCAAGCCACACAAAGACTGACGCTACTTCATTGTTGAGGTAACCGCTTGCAGAAGCGGGGGTTCGGACATGTAGCTCTCCTTCTTCATTGCGACCAGCGAAAGCTCCGTCCGCTTTGATAACGCGCCCGTCGACGCCTGGGACAAACACTCCCCCGAACATACCTCTTTTCTGCTGGACCGGACACATGGATGCCACGCCAGTGACTTCCGTCGAACCTAGGGGAGGATTAGACTGTGTTAACGGCATGTATCTCCACAAACCATATGCTTGCCCGATGTATATCTCGGGCATGAGTTGCAATAGCTGCTCGTATAGCTCAGCTGCCCAAGATAAGCGTTTGTTCTTTGAGCAATAGCGCCGTGAAGACGCACCGGAAAGAGGAGCTGCGGCGCAGAGCACCACTCTGACCGACGAGAGGTCATAGTTCTTGACGATGGGATCCTGCAGTTCGTGTGAGACATTGATATGACAAAATTTTGGTCCCTCACCTTACAGATCAAAACTACTTGAGGAGGTACGACCATGAGTGAGCTAATCTTGTGGCGGACAATACTCTTCAACATGTCCTCGAGGTTGAATTTCGGGACAACAACTACGGAGATCTGGGGCAAAAGGTTCACGGATGTTCTTCGACAGTAAGGTCTCACGTACGGCAGAGAACATATTGAAGTGGGTCTGAAGAAGGGTCGGTCAAAAAGTAGGGGGTAGGGGAACCATGCTCGTACCACAAGTACAAGACCGTAAATATCTGGATCATGCTGAGATGCTGCAGTCTACCAGTGGACAGCACTCACGATAGAACGGAAGAATTGCTAGACATGCGTCACCCGGGCGATATCTGAGGTGTTCCCATTCGGCGTATGGTTCAGACACCTTGTTCAGAGTCGCGATTTGCAGAACGTTCGCGATGAAAGCATAATGGGAGATCTGAACGATCTGAAACAAGCGCGTCAGCGTCTATGAGGCAAGAGGAAGGCGCCGAACCGACGAACCTTCGGTGGTCCGGTCGTGCCACTAGAAGAACTGTAGAACGCAATCTTCGATTTTCCCTCGCCAGCCTTGAGACTCCTCTCGTGCAAGGGCAGTCCGGATCTGATACCATGTTCGACAAGGGCGTTCAGGCCGATGAAACCAGAGGGAACGGGCGCGTTCGGTGTATCTTGATCAACTAGAACAATAATTCGATCTGAGGAGATCCCGGAGGCCGTGGCAGCAGAGACAGCGGTATGCAGGAAGTCAACGTGGGTGAAAATGAGGGATGTCCGCGATAGCTTGATATGCTCCGTTAGTTCGGGGACCGTTAGGGCGGGGTTGCATGGGCTACGTGTGGTGTCAATGAAGACGCGCTACGTGAGCCGAACTACCTACGTGACGATGCCCAGCAGGCGATGCACTGCCCACATGCATACAGGATAGTCTGGTTCAGACTTGTGTCAAACTTGTTGGAAGTCCCACAGAGCGCGTACCTATGTGGTTACTGCTGAAGAATAACACTGACAGACATGAGACAGATGCAGACATGTAGACGAGGGTCTTACCTGCATCACCATCACCTAAAGAGTCGTTTCCTGATCAAAGTTCCTCTCGAAGAAGGGAAGCGCGTACCAATGTTATACCTATGTTTCAGACTGATTGCCAGTCCTGTGGACCGCGTTCGAACCTACATTCAACTTTATGTCAGACCAGAGAAATGAAGTGAGACCAGAGACTTCTGACCTCTTCGAGATCCATGGCTTTGCCGCTCTTGTCCGCGACAAGCCAAGGTAGTCCATGGGGTCGTTGTGGCCGCAGGGGGTGATGGTAGTCGAGCATGAATTGGGGGATAGTCATATCGTCCGGTATGTGCGGTAACTTCCCAGAAGAAAGAGGGGCATGAAAGATGGTCATGTCTGCGTTGCGGTTGAGCCTGCAGTAGACCGTGGATGCTCGTGTATAAGAACGTATTCCCAAGGATCATGGCGTTGCCGGCAAGCGGTTTACGTTAAGCCATGTGAGTCGTACGAGATGCCGTTCACATCAAACCCGAGCCCGAGCAGACGATGCTATTCATGGACGTCTGCCAGGCGGGCGACGAAACCCCGATGTAGAATTTGGGGATTAGGGAGTTTGCCATCGGCGGAGCTCGAATTTTATCGTTAGCCTGCCGTTTCCAGCGGGCCTCACCATGAGGTTAGCTTCCTCCATCTCTTCTTCACGTCTTGATCCCCGCGTTCAATTCCCACTCCAATGATCTCTATCTTCATTCTTAACTTACTCGTTGGCATCTCCAGACTATCTTCAATCAAGGCATGGCCTCGATGCCGTAGCGTTACAGTCGTGCCGGCGGCAGACCCACAATTGAATGGGCTCGATGACTGTCCTGCAAGTGGAGATGGCGACACCAGGTCGACAGAAAAAGAACACGTTATATAGCTCTTTGCAAACACGGGCAGAACCATCGAAGCCTCAGTCAACATGGCTGCTATATCCCTGCAAATGGCCAATGTACGCTCAACATTCTCCTTGCCGTAGAAGCAGCCATTCAGAGTGCTGACAGTTCTTGGCCCTTGTATTGGAATCCATTCTCTACGGTAAGAAGTTCTACCGCCACTAGCATGAGACGGCGGCTGTATTTTCATATATCACATTGGCAGGTGCCTTTACGGTCTTGTTCTTCGGCGCATTGTATGCCATTTTCACGAAACGGTCGGGCGTGAACAATACTCTTCTTGGCACGATCGTGACTATGTGGGTCCTAGCTACTGTGGTGAGCAATCATACTCGATTATCGATCTTCCTGGATACAGCGCTGAAATTCGGTGGAACGCAGCATCTCATCCTCGACATTGTTCGAGCGTCGCAAGCTTTCGTCCAGCTTGAAGCTGGAAGCGCTTTAGCGTACTACCTCAATCTATCCAACCCGCTCCAACCTGCCAAGACTGCAGTCTATGTAACTCTGACGTTGGTCGGTGACAGTTTCGTCGTGAGTATCTACCCAATTACCTGGGCTTGAGATTGTCCCAATCTTGTCTCGGTGCTCATGCGCTGCGTTGCGTAGATCTTCCGTTCTTTCATCGTGTGGAATCGCGCCTGGTGGATCGTACCCTTTCCCTTGGCGCTTCTTCTCGGGACTGGAGGTAGGCAGAGCAGCATGCACCGTCGGTTGGCTGACGCTGACGCCATTTCCAGTCGCTGGCTTCGGCGCAACATATGCTTTCGCAAAGGCTGCCCCCGGGGCGCAGGTCTTCCTTCCAGCGATCGTTCCTTGGGTCACTAGTTTCATTTCGCTTACCCTTTCGACGAACGTGGTCTGCACATGTCAGTGTCCTGTTGATCTCTATTTTGCTCATGGTATTCAATCATACTCTTCTCCACCCAGGTCTCATTGCGTATCGAATCATGACCATACAACGAGCTGTAAAGAACTTCGCCCAGGGAAGCGGCGTTGCAAAATCGGCCCTCATCATGGTCATTGAGTCTGCCGCGGTATACTCAGCATCGGTCATCACTTTGGTGACAACGTACAGTCTGGGATCAAACGCGCAGTATACTGTACTCGATCTGGTCAGTCTTCGTACTAGCAGGCTCAAACTGTTTGCTGAACATTCACAGACGGCGCCACTGATCGGTATTACTTTCAGCGTCATCATTCTGCGTGTCAGTCTTGGTATCAGCAGTAGACAGCTCACCACACAGGCGTCGAATCCCAGCGGAGAAAGCTATGGATTGGCCCGTCGCGGAGTTGCTGTCAATGTTCGCGTGGATGTTGACCGAGACAACTACGTGAGCAATACTGATGCATTGGACAAGGGATCTATGCAGAAAACACATCTTGACATGTCCTGACTTCATGCGCATGCATACTATGTCACCGACTCGGAGCTGTGAGTACGTCCTCTGGTGAATGGATTTTCGTTGATGTCTTGTGTAGAATCGTATATACACGAGACTACCATACGAGTGCTGCTCATCTACATCGAAAACCCGCACCACGATGCGCTTTACATGAGTCCTATAATACACCCACTAGTCCATCGTCAACGAGTTTGGAATATTCAGTAGCTATTTCCCGAAGTCTAGA
This sequence comes from Strobilurus stephanocystis, assembly GCA_019915075.1. Classification (NCBI taxonomy): domain Eukaryota; kingdom Fungi; phylum Basidiomycota; class Agaricomycetes; order Agaricales; family Physalacriaceae; genus Strobilurus; species Strobilurus stephanocystis. The sequence continues at coordinate 315,974 of JAHLMI010000011.1, forward strand.
ACTTTCGTAGAGAAGAACGCACCTGTGCTAGTCAGCAGTAAGCCAACGGTACATACAGTATCGCTGACCCGGATGGCATCTGCCGCGCAAATCGGTTCTTCGTCCCTGGCAGTGATCGCGACTCAATTCCTGCTCTCATGTCTGCGTGTCCCTCTGGCGCCCAAAGCTTTCATAGATCAGCACGTCCCGCCTGCCGGAGTCAGGGTGACGAACATCGTCTCAACGAGTCAATTCTCGCCCCAGGACCGGGGCTCTGGTACATGGTCTTCGTACATCTGTCAGTGTCTATGCATAACTCGGTACTATGGAGGTAATTTTCAGAAGGCCTCCGAGGGCGATAAGTCCAACTCTGAGTTGTGGAAGGAGCAGTATGATGTATTCATGAGATCACCGCCTTCTGGGGGGCGGTGTACTCGCATTGTCGTCTAGAATGTCTCGAATATTCGATGCAATACCATCGCTCCCAATCAACTCAGCCTCATCAATGAATTCACCTTCCATGAAAGCTTCCAAGCGCTCGAGCTCCTCCGCCAAGTCGTCTGCAGTCGGACGCAGACTCGCTCTGTCGAAATCAATGAACGAGACCTGGCCACGCTCATCCATTAAGATGTTCCAAGACCGGACGTCGCGGTGTAGGACACCGGCGGCGTGTATCTCCCTCAAAGCTACGCGTAATGCATCCCTCCAAGGAGGTTCAGTGCGTGATCAGGAGTACGATGAAGAGGACTTACTTCTCTGCATCGGTGAATGCAATCGATTTGTCTTTACCCCTGCGGCGGTGTCCAAGAGAGCGGCCGGAATTGCTGAGTATCAGCGCCCCAGCATTCCGCCGGACGTCTTGATAGTAGCCATACAAGATTGGTATTCCCTTGATCCCTGCGGCATGGAGATGTCTGTAGATAGAATATTCGTGACGGAGTCGACAGAGTCGGTCGTAGGACGTGGCCAGCTTGGCAACCAAAGGTCTACATGCGGTCCGAATGGCGCTCCATGGGGCAGGTGACGCTTGGTATACATCCCCGACTGCACCGCTGCCCAACTTGTCTCCCAGTACGAGAGCCACGTAGTCTCGAACGCCGTAATTCTCCGCATGCGAGCGACCAGGAGAGAGAAATATTTGCGGTGCGGGAGAGCTGTAATTGCGTGTTTGTACGTAAAGGGCGAGGGCAGGTCTACTGAAGTGTTGTGAAGTTTTCTGTCGACTGCAAATCGGTCAATTTGTCAAAATTGTCGAAGGGGGAGGACAAACCTTATTAGCTGAGCTTGAAGGGTTCAGTTTTCCTGGGAACACAAGTGTCCCACTCTCGGGAGGAGGCGAAGCACTGGAAGCTCGCGAGATAGGAGCATCAGTTCCTGTCGACGCTGCACACCTCTGCTGAACGTCCTCTATGACGGCAAGATGCAGACCGAACCAGAGTCTTCCCAGCGATGGACGGGTAGAACCCCGTGTATCAATCATGGGCGAAAGGAAGAGTGTTTGGGACTGGCGGTGGCGAAGCCCAATTCGAACAAAGTTTCCGCAATTGAAAATCATAAAGGTAGAGTTTATGCGAACGGAATTCGTCCATGCCTGTGTAGATCCAGATGAGACGACGCTGCGTAAAACTTGACACAGCATGACATACCCGCTGCACATACTCTTGTGCGGAAGGTCGCCATGGCTTGTGCCTTGGGAGCGTGATGCGACCGGGACTATACATCGTAGTGTCGTGTTCGGAGTCATCGCTTCTGCATTTAGTGGTGCGCGTCCTAGTAGAATAAGTCGAATCCGTGACCGCCGAAACATCCCAAAGACTACGTGGGGCATCGGGAGGGCGGGTCACTCTCGGCACGGGTGGTGGGCGCTCGGTGACTGAGTTATGCCCCCAAGGAAATTGCCTAACCTCCCCAGTTGCCTCATTGACTGCACAAAGGTCGTCCATGTCGGCGAGACACCACTCCGCGCTAGGACAGAAGGTCAAGGAGTTGGCTAGATAAGGTGCGTATTCGTAGAGCGCTCTTAATTTCTCCTTATTCGTGTGAGACATGTCATCAGCAAAGTCATCGGTGGGATCCAAGACTCGCAGCGTGTAGCGCTCTGTGAAGAACGGATCGTTGGCCCTCTTGGTCGAGACGTCAAAGAGACCAGTCGGCGCCCAGTAGAATGCGCTGAACAGTTCTGGCTGGTCGGGGTTGAGCAGCACAGCTTGTGTAGCAGTACAGCTCGCCCGACCAAGACCCTCTAGATTCATTACCGCAACGTCTACTGCGCTGGCGGCCTCAGCCGCTTTGTCATAAGCGGAAAGCATCAAAGCAAATATATCCTCCGGGAGAGAGGAGCCAACGGGAGATGTTTCCAGGAGTCTCTCGACAACACCAGAAAGGATTGACGGAAAAGAGGGCATCGACATTACGCGCAGGAGGATAAGATTCGCGTCCAGGTGCGTGTCGAGACATTTCAAAGGCGATTCGATAGGTGTGAAGTCGACGGAGTGGGCGAGAGGGATTGAAGGATGGCGGAAATTGAAAAACCTCTCGCGATACGCGGGATCGGCATCCGAATTAGACGTGTAGGACATGTGAGAGCCAGTTGAAAGCCTGACAGTAAGTAGGAGGTAGACCACGACCGCTGAGTCAGCGCACAGCCACCACAACTTCTGTTGCATTCTGCCATCATCTCGTTTGACGCCGGACACACAAGATCCAACCCTCCCAGTGCAAACATATGTATAGGTAAGTCCAGTGTTGTGTCAAATAAGCGAGTATCGAAGAATAAAGTGATTCGTGGATTAGTCCTCCTCATCTGTGTCGATCCTATCGTTGCCCTCTCCTTGTTTCGTCGTCTGGATTGCCTGCTCGCGACGGTCTAGGGTCCCCAGCACTCTTGCAGGGCTATTACTGCCTGGGATCGATCTTTCGAGGGGAACTTCGTGACTTTGCCGTTAACGGATTTCCTCGACCGTGAGGATATCGATCTTGCTCTCGAAGACAGCGTCGGTCCTCCGTCTGCTCGCAAGCGCCTCTGCCGAAAACTATAGTTGTGAGCTTCTCGGGTGCCTCTGGTCATTCTCCACTGGCATAGCCTTCATCGACCGCCTTCGCTCATCCGATTCATCATCTGCATAGTACCTCAAGAATTCCCCGTACCCAATTCGAGTTCAAGTGCAGCGCAGGAATCGGCACCCGCCTGGTGCACGTTGGGCCTGCGAAACAACATGAACTGCTGTGATTTATTTGCTGGCAGCCCGCTTGTCTCGGCAATGTTTGTGTGAAGGTAAGGATGCTCGAACGATGCGAGTCCTCTCACTTGAAGTTGACCATCCTACTAGGTATCCAAATGGTGTATCGTCAAGTCGGCGGCTCGCTTCTCTAGGTCTCAATGATTCGTCAACCGACGTGGCTTTTGCTAACAGTGTCAGTGTCATCTTCGCTGGCTTGCTATACCCGTCTGATCTGCGCCTCAAGGACCTGCTGTTGGCGGTATCGTCTTACCACTCATACTAGCATCGCCTTTAGATCGCGAAGGCGCTTCTGCATCTCGAAAGGGATCGCGCTCATCTTATGTTCATCGCTGCCTTTTGCAGGCCTGTCTAGCATACCGCCAGGGGCCACGAGTCGGGACGATAAGTTTTTCCGGATGTCATCGCCACTAAAACGCTCAGGGATTCGAATACTGTACTACCTATCATGTGGTTGCAGTTCGTGCAGAGCGCCATATAGATATCAGCTCGAAGCAGCCTGTGCATCGCTGGAACGTGATTCGGATGAGGCCTGCAAGAAACATTCAGTAGGTTTATCTCTAATCGGTCGTATTTCGTCAAGGTATACTACTACCTTCCGACAACCTTCCGACATGCTGGATTCGCGCTGACTAGCGATGTTCACGCTCCTCCGGTGTTCTTGGACACTGGTAATCGTCGTTGTGCGAGGCGTCCTCTCCAGATACTTAGCAGGCATGATCACCACCAGGATTCTTCATGGTCCAACAGCTGCAGTATGTTCACCCTCTTCTCTTACTCTGATTAACCGCCACAGAAGACGACGCGAATCTTGTGAGCTGAGACTTTACTGGGCGCTTCTGGCGGCCATCGGTTGACGAATTATAAGCTTAGGTTTCGAAGACATTTCAAGCTGCAGTGGGACTGTTTCCTTTTATTGCTTTGCCATAACATGACCACTCAGAGACCTCCAGTGACCACCACAGATATCAAAATAGGCGAAAGATGTTAGCAGGGTCGCATATCACGCCCGTTGTCGCGCACTCAAGCCCTTGCAATACCGTCGGTTTCACAAGCGTGGAATGGAGTGCCTGTATTGTCGTTCAAGTTTCCACCACCTTAATTTACTTATCTCTTCATGACGAGTTTGTTAGAGTGTGGGGTTGCGCCGTCATAGTATGTATCTCTGATCATGCATCGTGTCATACAGTTTGAAGGCATTCGTGCTTTTATCGTTCTCAGTTGCGCGCTCACGGTCTGGCCGTGCTCGCGCCGTTCCCGCGTTCGTGTCGCAGAAGGACTCTGCGCGTAAAAAGGCTATGCAAGGCAGTGAACGTCGCAGTGAACCCGCAGCCTTGACGTCACACTGCATCCGAGGCTAGGTCTATTCTTGGCCCAGCCCGAAATAGCCTGAAAACAGGCCCTATAAAAGTAGTTGCTCCGCCGGCCAAAAGTCTTACCTTCTACCACGACCACCATCACCACCAAGCCGTCCCCCTCCTCCCACCTGTAAATCATGCAATCCCCTGCTGCCGCCCACACCAAGGCCTCCACTGGCGCCCAGCCCCAGGCTGCCGTTCAGATGAGTGCGTATTGCGGTCTGCATTTTCCAGGCCGTCGTTGATTACCAGCGCAGGCGTCATCAACCCCTCCGAGGCCAAGACTCAACAGACCGAGCCGTGTGAGCACCAGCGCAAGTCCATGCGTCTTCGTGGAGGAGGTGCTGGCAAGGTGTGTTACCTCGTTCTCGGACTGCGACTCGCAGTCTAACACATCACAACTCAGGACTGCTTCATGGGCCTCTTCGGCTGCTTCCTTTGCTTCGGTACGTTCCAAGCTCTTTTTGCCTCAGTCCATTCATTGACCTTTCTCTCATAGAATGTTGCGAGGTACATCCGTTCAAGCTGCTTGTTTCATTCGCACTCGCTCACCGCTCTTGTTCTTTAGGGTTGCTGCGACTGCATCGCCGACATTATCTGTACGTCATCCTGTGCTCTATTTCACATCGCGGAACCTAATCTCCTACCAGGCTGCCCATGCGAGATGTGCTGCTAAACGTTGCCTCACCATCATCCCACCATATTGTTGCGTCACGACCCAACAAACTACTAGTCACCACGAGATTGTTATGTTCAAGGACTCATGAAATGTATTAAATTGTCTCTCAGCGAATGTCCTCGAGGCATTGATCAAACCGCATTTAACTGAGACGACGCGGCGTTGCGCCGCCCAAGATAGTGCATCCCGTCTGCCCGTCCGCGATTGAAGCCACATATGATCCTGAGGCAGTGCATGTATATGAACCACGTTCATTCATCCAGCATTCATCTTACGGCGGTCTCGGTCTGGCCTTGCTCTGAAACACCCCCTCCGGCACTATGTAGTCCCCAACATCCCGCGTGTACACTCCAGGCCTGATATCCTGGCGCGCAACTCTTGACGCTCCTTTTGCCACGCTTCGCGTTCCATTATCAGCTCTAAAACATGTTGTGGTCAAAGATGATAATTGAAGAGCGGACGCGCCTACGCTCATCGGTCCAGAAACGATTCAAACCTGTCGTCGTTCAATACGGGTCAGTGGCATTCTGATATGAAATGTGGCGTACCATCGGATGAGGAGACTGATGCTGGTTTACGTTTTACGGTGATGGTCTTGTGGCGTTTCTTCTTTGGGTCCGTTCTACGCGTATAGGGCGTTGACTTCCCAGTGGCCTTTGACTCCCGCAAGGCTTGCCGAAGGGTTGGAACCTCGACGTAGACCTCGCGTGCTATCAACAGAGATCAGCTGTCGTGGGAACGGTGAGAATGAACGCTCACCACGCCATGGCCGTGTTACCAACTCCGAGTCTGATGAATGAATGAATGAATGAGAGGTCCGTGGTACGTGGATAGGAAGGGATTCTGTCTCACGAGGCGCGTCTGATTCGTTGGCTGTGTAGTAGGAGACCGATTCTGGGGTTCCTTCCAGATGGTCAGTCGCAGAAGAAGAATTGTAGGGCCGTGTCACTGCTCACCACATGAAGAATGTTCTTGGTCGTCAAGTTCCAACTCGACACCGCCTCTTGCCGGACTCGGAGCGTCAACGCGGCGACACTGAAGTGAGAGGCTTGAAGTATCGAACGCATCGCTAGCCGGAACGTGATCCTGCCATTCATAACGTTAGTACCCCATAACAGTCATAAGGAAGGTCCCACTAGATGCGCAGACAATGGTACGGGCCTCGCTTGTAGACAGTCCGAGTACGCCTCTGGGGAATGAATGAGAAAGTCCGTGGTGGATGGGAAGATGTTTGATCTCACGAGGCGCGAATGATTCGTTGGCTGTGAAGTAGGGTACCGACTCTGGGGTTCCTTCCAGATGGTCAGTCACAGAAGTAGAATTGTAGGGCCGTGTTACTGCTCACCACTCCGGCCATGATGACAGGGAGATAAAAGATGTTCTTGGTCGTCTTCTAACTCGACACCACCATCCAGCGAGTCTCTTTCCGGACTAGGCTCTGCGTTGCTTTCGCGAACGCGGCGACAGTGAAATGGGATCTTTGAAGTGAAAGCCGAAGCGTGTCCACGACGATCCTGCCATTCATAACGTTAGCACCGCATAACAGTCATATGGAAGGTCCCACTAGACGCGCAGACAATGGTACGGTCCTCGCTTGTAGACAGTCCACTGGCATGTCCAAGAACTGTGAGTATCACTGGCAGTGCACAGAGGTCGGAAATGAAGTGGCAGCTGCAAAAAAGAAGCGCAGGCATAGTGCCTACACGAATGCCGAATGAGAACATTGCAACTCTCTTACTGCCATACTTGGACCAGTATTGGCGCCGGGGGTGATGTGGCGAATGATATCAATCAACGATGCGCATGTATACACGGCCTCATCAAATCAAGGCAACCGAGCACACCCCCATCTACTTCCCGAATTGACGACCTTGTGAGTCAAAATTGTTTACACGGTAATAAAAAAAACCACTAATAGCGTGAGGATAGGTAATGCGTGTAGAGAATGCTAACTTTTTGATTTGGACAGTCCGTCTTCGTTCTGTACTCCTGTGATAATAACTTACTCAAATCCTCTCTCAGTATCTTCCACTATAAATCAGGCACTTCCCCGCCCAATACCCATCCCAACACGGACGAGCGTCTCCAAACTCGCTCTTCCGTTGACGAGCAGGTCCTCGTCCCACTCGACCTTGCCGGGCTCAAAGAGCATCACGATGGTCGAACCGCCTATTCGTTGTTCAGCACAAAGCTTCAAAGATTATAGATGTACGACATACCAAACGCGAAGTATCCAAACTCTTGCCCACGCCTGACCTCCTCGCCCTCATCAACAGTGGTCCTAATCGTGCCAACCATCATAGCACCAACACACACCGCCATGACACGTCCAAACTGCGGCGAGTTCATCGGCACAATCTTGCGCGCATTGTCGCCGTACACGTCCAACGAAGTTCGGATGGCTTGAGGCTATAGGAGTCAAGTCAGCAACGGCAAGCCAAAGGCATGAGTAACACACGTTGACGGTATAATACTCCCCGCTAATGTACTCCATCTTCCCAATCTTGCCATCGACTGCCGAATGGAAACGATGGTAGTCCTGGGGCGCCAGTCTGAAGATCGCGACAGAGCCACCATCGTAACGCGCCCAGTCGGCCTTGTACGAGTCGCCCAACAGTTTCTGGATCGAAAAGTCGCGGCCTTTGATCCAGAGTCGTGTTGCCTCCGACACGCTCTTGAATACCATCAACCGACAGTCCGCAGCAGACACAAGGCGGAAAGGATCGTCCGGAGATTCGATGGGGCGAGCTTCGGGTTTGAGCTTGCGGTAGAAGAATTGATTGAAGTTTTCTGAAGAGCAACCCATCAGGAAAACTAAACATGAAGAAAAAACGGAGAGGAAACGCACTGAACGAATCCAAAGGATCGAGTATCTCGCTCATATCCAGCTTATGGAACTCAATGAACGCAGGAATATCCCTGGCGCTCTCCGGCGAATCATACTTCACCCCCTGCTTGATCGACATACTCTTTAGCAACTTCCTCGCCGCTCCACCCTCCATCCGCGAACTAGCCCCCTTATACAACAGTCTAATCCCCAACCTCACATACACCGCCATCTTCTCCTCTTGCAAGCCCCCACTCATCCGATCCTGCACGATAATGTTCGCACTATTCGCGCCCAGCCGGTAATTCCCTCCCCCAATCCGGCCAATGATCTTGGTATACCACTTCCGCTGCGCCTGAGCGCCCGTGACATAGTTTGTAACCGAGATGCTGCCGACCTTGGACCAGTCCGAGGACGCACAGACCGCGAGATGCGTGATGATGTCCACCTCCGCTTTGGAGTTCAGCCGCGGGCGGTGGCACATCGGGCAGTTCCTAACGTTGATAACGCGCTCCACAGAAGGACCGGGGCTCGTGCCGCTAGCGCTAGAGGAAGACGAGGCGAAATCCTTGTTGTTGTTCTTCCTCCCTTTGCGCTTGAACCTGCCCTTAATATTCTTTTTGTCCTTCTTCGTGTCTGCGGCCAGAGCAGACGACGAGCTCTCCATCTCATCCTCGTCCTCGTCGGCGTCGTCCGAGCTCGAATAGGATTGGCTACGCGATGGAGGAAGAGGCGCATCAGATTGCGGGGGGTCTTGAACAAGAGATACCTCCTGCTGCATCGGCTCAGTCTCGTGCTTCTCCCCTCCTGCCAGCAAGGACATGGGTGGACCGGAGAAGTCCATCTCATCCAACCTTATATCCTGGCCGTTCGACCCAGTCATCATGAGGAGTGGCGTCGCACTGACGCTCGTATCCTCTTCTGCCCCGCCCTCCGCCCCAACGATCTGCCTCTCCGATTCCGGCCTCCCAAGCTCCTCCTCCAAACACACAACGGCCTCCCCAATGGTCAACTCGTCTTTGTGTGGGTCCTTCCCTTGGCTCTCCCACCACGTATTGATGGTCCGCCTCGTCAGCGTCGACCCGAGCGAGTCGAGCATGGACGTCATCTCGATGTGGCTGATCCTTCCGGTGTCGTCCGTATCGTACTGCTTGAGGTATTGCGTCCAGAACTTCTTGCGTAGCTCCGCGTACGGTTGGTACTTGGCGCGTACAGTGAGGATGGGCGTATGCAAAACCTCCCACGCCGCCGAGCTGCCTGATCCATTCTTGATAGGCACTTTGAACTCCTTCATCTCAGCATCGTCTCCGCTGCCTTCCTTTGCGGTCGAAGGAGTAACACCTCCGTGGTCCACTGCTGACCCCTCCACTAGACCGCCAGATGCTTCCTTGATAAGCTCCGCAACCTCCAAATTACCCTCGCCGATGAGGTCGTTACTGCTCAGCTTATCCCAATCAAGGACCGTAAGCTGTATCTTGAAGTTGGTCTCGTAACGACGGACGTGGAAAAGCAGCTTCTCCTCCCAGACCGGGTTGCGGCTATGGCGGATGACACGCGTGCGGAAGACCTTCTTGCCGAAGGATATAACCACGAACGGATCCATGTCCCATCCGGTGCGTGTCACTGTGATCATAAATGGTAATTAGAAGACACACGCTGGAAAGAGAAGGAAAACGTACTGTTCTTCAAGCGGGGCAAGTCTTCCGCACATTTGATTTCAAGCATTACGATGCCCACGATATCGTTCGGGCTGGAAATACTGTAGGGCTTCTTCCTTCTCTCTCTCTTCGAAGTTGTGGGGGTGCCTGGTACTGCGGTAGGGATAGACGAGCTGGTGCCCTTTCTTGACAAGCTTGGGCTCGGGAAACTCTTCCTGAAGCCCCCCTTCTTCTTCTCCGTGTCTTCCTCACCGGGAGACTCCGGAGAGCTGCTAAAAGAGCTTCCAGTGTTCCGGCGCGGAAATTTCATGCGCATGAAGGTAGGCGACTTTGGCTTGGACGTGGACGTGGGTGTGAGAGGGGAAGGGGGAGTCGATAAAGACGGCGAAGGTGGTGTGATAGCCAAACCTGGCGTTTGGGGCGTCGCAGGAGTAGTGTTGCCATTGGCAGGAGTGGGCGTAGGAGTGGGCGTAGGAGTGGTGGCATCGGTCATCGAGGTCGAATGGCTGAGGCCACCAGTCGGAGTGAGACTGTCATCTAGAGCGTCCACAAAAGCCTCATCCTCGTCCGCTTCGTCGTCGGAGTCCTCCGATTCAGAATCGCTGGAGATTCCGCCATCGTCTTCGTATTCATCTCCATTGGCAGGAAAGCCTCTGTGCGATCTAATGGTGCCTACTCCCTCGGTTGGAGGGGCAGAGACAAGAGATCGTCGGCCACGCTTGACGAGCTCGCCGTATGTTTCGTCGAAGTCGGACAGGACATGGATGTTAGGCGGCTGCACGAAGCCCAGTTTGAGCGTGACGGTGCCCGACGATGCGGTATTGGAGCGCGTGGACACGACAGGGAGCGTGAAGGGCTATGATAATTGTTGAATGAGCATGATCAACGCCAGAAGTTGAACATACCGTATTGCCCGGATCATTAAAGCCGAATGCGCGCTCCTGATTGGCGCCAAACCAGTCGCCCACGCCGACATTGACCTCTCCGAGGTAGTCCTTCTTAATGACATCCTTGTCCCAAATCACGAGCTCGAGATGGCCGAGGCTGTCGCTCGTGGACAGGTAGATCGGGAAATCAAAGGTGGCCGAGCCCTCGCTCCAGGTTGGAGACAGAGTTTTCTTGATGACGGGCGTCGAGAAGCGGGTCGCCAGGAGGGTGATGTGTATGAATCTGCCAAAATGGTTGCATCGTAGATGATGGAGAACAGGTATAAGGAACGCACGGATCGCTGGTGCCGCCGCGGTCCTTGGCGAGCAGGTCTTTGCACCCAATCGCCTGCACGCGGAGCAGCACGATGGGGTCCTCGTTGGGCAGCGGCCGGGCGACCCGCAGCCTGTTGCGCCGCTTGAGTTTCAGCGCGCGCGGCAGCTTCAATGACTTTTTGACCATGTCGCTGGTGTTGTTGTCGTCGTCGGTGGTGTTGATGTCGTGGTCAGTGTCGGTGTAAGTGTGCTGCAGAGTCGATCGTCTCGGTGGTCGTCGTAGTTAATGAAGGAGAGGGGTGTAACCCCTGATCGCGCCCGGCGCCCATGTACTTATGCAATACATATGAGATCATTGCCACGGCACCGCCACTGGTGAGCCTAACTTAACTCAGACTGCAGAACCTTGACCGTCTCGATGTGCTTTCGAATGGTTGTCTGCGGCCTGAAACGGTCCATAGGTATCACATTCTCTTATTCCAAGTCTTCAGCTAGCCTGAGCTGCTCTTATATTCTTGCGGAGATTGGCTGAACGCAGAGTAAATCGAAAATACACATCGTTGCTCGGTGGCAGTTCTGGGCCACATCACCGCTCTGTGTCTGTGGCGCGGTTGTTGATCTAGCATATAACGGCGCTTATTTCGTGATTCTAGTGTTTCAGACTCTACTTTCACACCGCAAAGGACAGAGACGCCGTACGTCTCTTAGAGTGTACTGACATGGCGACCTGATGTGGACGATAGTGATTGGATTACCCTCTGTGATGCATCAGTGCATCTGATACGAGGCACCGTCAGTCGATGGTCGAGCTGCAAGTGAATCCCCACACTACTTCCACATAGAAGGCCTCGTGGGTATCCCACTCAGGAGCCGTCCAGACACACATGCGCCCACATGTCAATTCAAATGCATTCAGCCTCTGACAATGCCCAAAGCAAAGCGTTTTGGTAGTCGTCTTACATATCGTCTTCCTCGATGCAAAGCCTCTTAGCCACCGCATCCATTGTGATACCACATGCCAGTAGAAAGAGACGGAGAACATAGACTGAATATCTCTACTCGAAGCGGATGGTATAGGCAAGAACGGCGATCTAACCGAAGGCGACGAAAGAAATATGAAAAGAGAGTGATCGACTTCCCGACGCGGACGAGGAGTTTGTCGCTGGGAAGACGACTTGAAGTCAGAATTCCTGCGACAATCTGCAGCACACCCACGAGCTGTGTAGACAACGTCCATGTCAATTTATACGTGTATTCATACAATAGGTATACGTGTATTTGATACAATAGATATACATATATTAAGATACACCTGACTCGATCCACCCATCCCAAAATGCCCAGAAAGTCCATAAAGGAGAGAGACAAGTTATTCCAAGAGATCCCCAACGTCCCAGAAGCCCAAAGGAAGGAGAACGACCAAATATCAACACGTCAAATCCCTTCGTACCGAATGTATCATCTCGTGCATCCCATTAAAGATGCATCGTATGAAGGGCTCGTAGTCACCATCGTAAGCCTACAAAATGTGTCAATCAAGACACCACTGAAATCCAATCGACGTACCTTGGTGATACTATCATAGTACGAGCCCCGATGTGCCAATCCAATCGATATAGGCGGATACCCCTCCCTGATCAACGGTATACTCGCCAACAGCCTCGCCATTCTCCCATTACCGTCCTCAAACGGATGACACCTCGCGAAAATGAAGTGCAGCCAGCTACTCGTCGCAAAGGGGTTCCGCTGCCCCCAGCTTTTGATGTACTGCCGCCCCATCATGCAGATGTATTCCAACTCCTTGTCGACTTCCTCGAAGGGGCAGCACTCTGTCTGGAACGTGCCTTTGATTATGACGGTCTTGCGGCTGAAGGTACGGGTGACACCGATGTTGACGTAGGATTGAAGGGGCAGGATGCGGCAGGATTTCATGAGGAGGCGGTGCATGTCGCAGACGAGCGTCGGCGTGAGGCGTGTGGGGTCGTCAGCGAGGGTTTGGAGGAGATCGTACGCGGAGAGCGTGTCGATGATGATGCTTCGGATTTTGAAGGGGTCTTTGAGGAGACTTTCGTCCGTGAATCTGACAGTCCCGTCGTCGACACCTCGTCTGATCAAATCGCGTGTTGACTGTTGCATTCAGCATGGACAACATATCCAGAATAGAGACGAGAGGACGTACGGAGGTAGTAAGCATGAACGTACTCTCAATGTGGTTGGTTTCTATCGAGAGTTTCTGCAGAAACCCAGTGAAGAATTCCGGACCCATCGCTTTGAGGCCTTCCCACTGGCGCAATACGTCTTCGTGACCCTCAGGGCATTCGTGAAGATGTGTGGGGAACCGAAAGCACCGCGTAGGTTTCCATTCCTGATAATATGTCACTTCGTTCCGGTCAGACGGACTAACAGCGCCACATGACACCGTGCTTACATTTCTTGGACTCTACAAAGATCGTCATAGTGTTTTTCAGGAACAACTCCTGCAGATTCGCCACGAATTCGTCGAGGACCGGATCTGGGGGATGGCCGCGTTGCCTCAAATAATTCTGGACCTGTGGTGGGAACGAGCGTCACCACTTGACGCAACCTCGAAGTATACGCCAAAGTGCCCGTACCTGCTGGTAATTCCACAACGCGGGTGCGTCGAGGTTACTGCTCATGAGCAGTGTGGCGAGGCGCATTCTGAACCACGGTATGTCGTGATACTTCTCCGCCAGTTCCTCCAGCGTCAGGACCTCGGGGACCGGCCCGGGGTCGCGGAACGTCACCCAGTCCTCCTCGTCGACGCCCTCCATGGGAGGATCCTGGATCCAGGTCAGCCACAGAAGAACAGAGGCAGAGGACGGTATACTGGCAATCAGACAAGGCGTTATAGCGGGGATCGTCCACGTCCCGGTGCCATCCATCATGGATGCCTGTGAGGGAAGGAAGCAACTCGTCAGCTTACCGTCATCGGTAGTCTGGGCCCAAACTGGGCTGTAAGGGGAACGGGATTGATGATGGTTGTCGGCGGTGCCGTAAGCGGTAATCTTGCCATCGGTAGGGCGGGATGGGGGTGGCATGGAGGCAGAGACGAAAAAGACGATCAGCCAGTTCGGTGCCATGGGGAGCGATGCGCGTGGTGATAATATTACTCCGAGCCTGAGTGTGGCCCAAATCGCGTGGGTTCGATCCTGGAATACGGAGATTTCCTGTGGTTTGTCTGATGTGGTTTGTCAGACAAACTACAGGAAATCTCCGTATCTTTGTCTTGCCCATGGAACTTGTTACGAGAGCGAAGTGCGGCGGGGCAATTGAGATGCATAATTGTCTCTGATGGATATCTTACAAGGGACCCGTAACTGCAGCGGTCCCAGCTTCGCGTTATGCATAGGCTACTAGCGCCTCGCGATCGAGTCAAGACTTGCTCGCTTACATCGCAGTTATGATCCATCACATTTATTATCTTGGCTAGTCAGATCGTAAGTCAACTTTCTCGAACATGTTTTCGAGGTGAACGAAGACTGAAGGAATGACCTCTTGGCAGCATCTGTGTCCAACCTCTGCCACTGGGTCGGGCGGCCGCCGGCGGCGTCACAAATAGTACGCGAAGCAGTCCTGATCCCACAAAGAGACTCTCCCTAGGATGGATGGAGCTGACTCTTCGATGACATAGGACTCTGGAAGGCTGTTCGCTTACTGTACGTGTGTTTTATTTTGTTCTCTTTCTCATGCGAACTTCAGTTGAGATTATTCGATACCCTTCGGTCTACCGAGATGGCTTGTAGTGGCGGACGCGTCTGTTTCGCTTCAGGCCTGCAGTAGAGATGGACACCCACAGCTTGGCGTTCAAGTTCAGGATGTTACAATTGATTAGTACTCTAGTGGCTTCTCTGCCGAGGAACCTGGAGTCTGCGTCGATAAACCAGGCGGAGGTTGACCTGAAGCTGACCTGCACTCGAGCCGTAGTACTATAGCCAACTCGGGTATCAGACGCGTACGGATGCGAATACAGTGTCCAGGATGGCGTGCCCTTTTGTCATGACGGCGCGACTCGGACTGAATCATTTTGAGGGTTTGCGAATTGCACTCTATATCGCTGTCGGCCGCATGCCGTGCTCTAGACTGCGACTCTGTGGATCCTGCATCTTACGCCGCTCCGATTGTCCGAAATGAGGTGCTCGGAACAAGCAGCATGATTAGTCTTGGTCATGAGAGGTTCAGCCTTTAGGCAAACTAACAGGAACCCGAGCTTGTCATGTCATTGTCACTGTCAGCGAAATCTTGGCGGACCGTGGCGGGTAGCCAGACGTCCACCGGCAAACAATTTAACAAAATTTGGCAGGACAGCTATTACCGATCCTCCTACGCTACTATCATGCTATATATACAATTGAGGGTGAGTATTACCGGTGTTGGAGCCACACAAACTTGAATCTTAATGGGTCGTAAGTATGGGAATTTTGAGTGTCATGAATGGTGGTCTGTATCTATCCAAGGGTCTGTCACTAGTCGTATGGGAACGTGCACTTGAGTCTGAAGGAAGGGCGTGTTTGGTGGCGGTGTCAAGGTCACCAGAATAAAATCCTGGATGGAGAACCGCAGCAGTCAGCGCTTGAGAGTCTTTGTATCAGAAATTGATTAAACGAACCTTGACCGTGACGCCGGACGCAACGAAACCACCGACTGTTACATCAGGCCTCGTTTGGACCTCACCCTCCCAGTCTAACACTTCCCCATCGTCAGGGTAGTAGTCGAGCTGAGCCGCAGAAGGCGGCACTGGGCAGATTTTGCCCTCGCCGATGGGAATGTTTCGCCACGTTCGTATACCGCGCACTTCTACCGAGATTTGCCGTAACAATGATACCTTCACAGGCGGGATAGACGATTTCTGGATAGGAAGCTCGGGGAGGAATTGGCGAAGGGAGGCGAGTTGACCGGTCAACTGGATATGTACGGGTATGATATCCGAGAACGAGAAGATCTGGACAGAGGGTATGAGCGCCTGTGAGAGAATGTCAGAAACAAGAAGAACCGTGGAAAGACATCACGTACGTTGATCTCGATGGGCTGCGCAGTTTGGGAGTGCGCGGCTTTCATTTTCATCGTGGACATGTTTTGCGTCCATTCTTCGGGCGATGACTTGATAGTACTGAATAAAGAGATGGGTAATATCGGTCGGTTCGGTCGCGTTCGAGGGTGATACCTCAACGGAACACGGAAACTGGATCACAAGCCAGCGGTTAGCAGCGTATCATCAAAGAGATCACATACACATACATTTTTGTCTTGGAAAGGAAGCCAACGCTGCGTCGGGTATGATACACGTGTATCAGAAGGGTATACACGGAGGTGACCACCATCCCAGGAGTTCCAGGCGCTGAGTAGACGAAGCTGGGTGGTAAGGGTTGGGGTATTTTATCAGCGTCCTGATAGGTGGCGGGCATGGTGAAGCTGAACGGAACCGATGCTGGGCACTGGCCTAGGTCGGACGACCAGAGAGTGATGGTCTTCTCGACTGTGGTGAGGGACGTTGAGCCGCTTTGGGTGTTCAGAAAGTCGAGCGTGCCAAGAAGCTATGGGAGGAGGAACACGTCAGGAACGGGTAAGAGTCGTGTCAGGGAGCGCTGTAGACTGACCTTGATCTTCACCTGGGAGACACTTTGGTGCTTGTCGAGCAGTAGGGCACCGTCAACCTTGCCCAGCCGACCGAAGGTAGGTGCAGTGACGCCCTCCTCCTGGTCGGGGATGACGACAGTAACACTACCGTTCTTCCTAACGAAGGTGCCACTGGGGATGCGAGATGCATGGATTCGAGGCGAGTATTCGATGCTTTGTTCCCCGCAAGCGGGGTCAGAAGAATAGCCTGGAGGCGGGGAAGCTATGACGTATGGAGGAAGAGAGTCCGCGAGAGTACTGCTGGATGCGTTGTAGTGTTGTGTGAGCATTCGATTGGGGAGGTAGTATTGGGTAGAGATGAAAGAGCAGCGTAGCCACAAGCGCCTTATAAGTGATTCGTGACATGAATTCCAAGACCAAGTTTGAATTCTGCGGCCATCAAACCTTGATTCTGAGTCATCGTCGATCCTCAGTGAGAGCGGAACTTTCGCAATTCCGTTCTAAAGAGGTTCCTACAGAGATGTGTAAGCGCGAAACCGAGGTTATGACTCGACCGCCCCTGATCAGGGACGTTGAAAGCGGAATTGAAGTGTCATTCCTTGTCGACCGGGATGGTGTTGAATGGCGAAACGAGACATGAGTCGCTGGTATCGTTGGCGAAAGCTGTTCTGAAGATGAAGCAGATTGTATTGCGGCTATACAGCAGATATCAATTGAGCGAAAAGGAATGCACATAACTTGGAAAGCGCCGGTGGCGCTCTATTTCGTCGGGTGACGCGACGCATTACCGAGCAGAGTGCTGACAAAAGCCTCAGGGATAGCTACGACACGTTCAAGTGTTAGCCTATAGCAACCGCGGATCTTGTCAATGACTGCGAAGGTAGAGGCGTTCAGGAGATTTCGTACCTCATGTGCGAGCAACGAGTCACTTGGCGAATGTCATTCTGGCCGCGGGCGTTTTGACTTTGCCACGATTCCTCCAAGGTCCGCGCCCTCTTCGCAATTTGGCGTTCTTCCCACCCCTCATTCCTGCTTGCATAACTTGACGGCCGCGGCAGTGGGCACCGTGACCATACTGAATCCAGTGCGCGCAGGTCTGCTCTGTCTCTGATGATTCTATTCATCAGAACCAATTAGATATGCCGTAGGCACGAGGAGAGGGCTGCGCAATTTGACGTCGGCCGTACTTACGCCACTGAGTCCTAAGGCAGCAGCGTGTGTGGGCCGGGGTGGATGATTTCAAGGTGCGTAGGCAATAGGTAGTCGTGTCCACCAGCGCTCGACTGCCCGATGCTCCCGGTCTAGACAGACATTCTCTTGGCACGCAGGCAATAGACGCGACGCGACGCTTTTAGAGCAGAAACTGATTGAAGAACGAGAATGACATGAACGAAGGCTGACGAAGATGGACGACGTGTCTCCGAACGTTCATTTCCATCGAGTCATCCATGTGGGGTCGGCTGGTGGCTTTAACAGCCAAGATCTAAGTAGGAGCGATACCGGCGAGTACCAAACATTCAACGACGAGGGCCAGGATAGTGGTGAGTCGATCCTCTACTACAGCAGTGAACGACGCATCTTCACTTTTCGTTGAGTCTGGTTTCGAGATTAAGTCGATCCCTCCCAAAGGTCTTCGTCGCCGATCCGTAACGAAAGCATTTTCCCGTCTGAGCTGTTGGAGCTGGTTTGACAGTCGCGGACCTGGATGGGATGACTTGAAAGGCAGCTGAGAAGTTCAGGAGGGTAGATGACAGGGACCGTGGAGGAAGAAGGGAGATAATGGGAGCCGGGAGGTGATGCATCTCGGATCCCGAAAGGCAGTGGGTCGAGGCGTAGACCGTCCGTCATCTTTGGCGGAAGTCCTTCCATTTTTCGAGATCTGGCGCATTGTCGTATGTGTAGCAAGCGGCTCTGCAGGGCATTATATCTTGGCATGTGAGGCTCCCCAGCTCCTTCCAGGATCACTACTGTGTTGAATTCCGGGGCACTGCTAAGTGTTCCGGTTGTACAGTCTCGAGCTCCCCCTTTCATGCAGGAACCATCAATTCTTATCCGCATATAGATAAAATGTGGGCCCCTTCCGATCATGTACGATCATGTCCTTACTCCTTATAGATAAAATATGGGCCCTCCCCACACGCAACTTTCCTTGTCCTTCCTTGCGCTTACTTGGCACTCTTGTCTCTTGTCTTGGATTGTCGGACTTGCTTTTGTTGATTCATTCAGCGAACACACCAAATACTTATTTTTGTATCTCATTCCATGTGTCGTTGTGCACTCACCATCTCTGCTAATGCCATTACGTCTTATCAACACCCTTCGGATTTGATACAGATTACGGAAGACTCTGGGGCCAATAGTCCTCAGTATACGAGTAGTGTATTGTATCCAGCTATTGCACCGCACCAAGAATTCCAACCACTTTCGACAAAGATATGGTGGGCAAAGGATAGGACGAAAAACTTGATCATAGCAGATCTCGGGCCGCCGAGAATAACATCACGTGCCTCCGACACGCCTGTCGAGTTGCCAAAATCCAATCCAGACCTTCATTCCGCACCACTGACAATGACATGACCCTCCTCTTCGTCGCGCACAGCGAACAGCCACCCAATTCAGCAGCAGATTAGCGGCCATCACCAACGTTATCCCCTCCCAGGTTGCCTCTGTCATCATCGTGTGCAAGAAATGGCGCCATCAGTAATTCGCGGGCACCTTCCGCTGGTGCAGCTTCAGAGCGAATCGATTGCGGACACCGTTGCAGCAAGCTTGGAATATGGTTTGCTCGGCGGCGTTCTCTTTTCGCAAAGGACCGAACCCCAATGTGCGTATTTGACGTGGCCATCGCTGAGTACGACACTGATCGCGTGCAACTGCAGGCCAATGGCCCAATTGACGGTATGTCGGGCACCAAATCAACAACTCGCACACGGCCAAGCTCGACACGCTTGCCTGGCACGACGTTCATCGCCCTGTCGACCGCCTTTGCGCGTGCTAGCACTGGTGGCGCGGGTATCAGCAAGGCATATCTCGCCATCATGGACGGACTCAGCATCGGCACTGCGAAATACAAGGTGCCTCTTGCTGTCGACGGGCTGGAGACCAATCTTTGGGGCCAGAGGGACAACCGGACCGACCACGACACTGGTGATGAGAGGAAGATTAGAGCTAGGATAAGGGAGAGGAGAAAGGACAGCGGCGATGGAGAGGAGAACAGCAGTGATGGAGGAGATTGCAATGACGAGCAGGCACCTTCGGACAGCGACGATGAAGACGAAGCTGGAAACGACGAAGACAGCAAGGAGGAAGAGTCTCCCGACCGAGTACAGATCACACCTCACACGCTGCAGAACAGCTCGCCCTACGGACGTTATGGCTCTTCATCACCGTGTTGTGCCGACTCCCTCTCTGAATACCTCTTTTGCTGGTGCTTTACGCGCTACCAGCTTGTGCTATTCGGAATCTAAAGCTCTCAGTGAGCCGTGACGGGTTTCCCAGAGGGTCATGCCAACCTGTGTCTGCTCCTCTCACACGACTCGCGCCACTTGCTCTCCTTGACGCCAACACTCGCTGAGCCGCCGGCCTTGAACTCGGGGCGGGCGAGATGCTCAGACGTAGGCAATGTTCAATTACTGCCTCGATCGTTGGGTATGTCTCATCACAACCACAACTTGCAGCCATCAGGACCTCAGTAGAGCCCATAATTGTTGATGTGTGTACTTGGATATGTCTTTGTTGAGCATGTGAGAGTGCTCAAGTGGAGAAAATGAGAGCGAGCCGCGGGGGCGAAGCCCCCGCGGGTCGGCGAGCGTTTTCGACCGTCTTGACTGTATCATATAAATCCTATCTTGTTGCTTGTGCCCCGGTTCTGCCACGCTTGCGGTGGCCCATCCTGTTTATTTCATTGTCACACAATGTGGCTCTGACGACTCTCGTTTTATTCCGCTCTACACGGTCAGAGCATGTCAGTCGGTCTGTAGGCTTTCTTTCCGCATTTACCTTGGCCACCAGAGCGACGAACGACCGAGTCTGAAGGGAGTGGCCGAGAGAGCGCCGAGAGTCACAGTGACTGAGTGGAGGCAGCACGTGATCGTTTGGCCACGTTAGGGTCGTCATACACGGCTCTTTCCCTTTCACCATCATTGACACGCGCGGTGCACTGTATCCGCGTCCGGATTCTCTCCTTCATTACCTAGAAACACGATGCCGTTATTGAGCTGGTTCCGCCAGGTAGGTGTCCATCTTCTCCATCGCCCGCCCGTCTCATTGACATCGCACATTGTACAGCCCCAAGAAGAGGACTACCCCACCATTCTTTCCAAGCTTTCCGCTGACATCGACTCACGACGACAAAGGCTATCGGAAATACGGCGACGAGAGCAGCGGGCCAAGGCGGTAGTGACACTCTACTCACTCGTTGGTTGGGCGGTGTACGTGACATTGTGGTATGTCCGGGCATTACCAGCGTCGATTACCGGCGGACAACGGTCGGTAGAGGGAGTGGGCGTTTTTCTTGGTCCCATCTGGTGCGTTCTCTTGGCTGTTCAACCAAGCTTGCATCTGATTGAAGTAGGATACTTGTCATGCGGCGCGTTATAGGCGTATGGTATGCTCGGCGAGGCGCTGCAGAAGGTGTGTAGTATCTCACTATCAACTTGCACAGAAACTGATCATGACGCAGAGAAAACATTGCAAAAACTGATGAAGGAGCAGCGGACGAAGGTGGACGAGATAAAAAAGAAGACGAATTGGTACGAGACACGCGAGTTGATGCAGCGGTACGACGAGCAGACGGGGCCCTCAACGCCGAAGCGCGGGAAGATGCCAGGTGGAGTGGCATCACCGACACCAGCTGCGGGAACAGGTCACTTACATTTACGCCACATGAATCATTCATTGACCAACATTCCAGCATCATTACTAGACACGCCCGTCTCGAAAGGCCCGTCCCCTCTGCCTAAATCTCCATGGCCGCACTCTCCGCCACCGCCGCCATCTCCATCGCGAAAGACATGGCTTGACAAGCTGGCGGACGCCGTTGTAGGCGACACCGATGATACCGCGCGCTACGCTCTGATTTGCGAGGAATGCTTTGCACACAATGGGCTTGTAAAGGAGCAAGAGTGGGATGTCATCCGTCAGTCAATCGTATGTTCTGCTTTTCAGCTCATCTGAACGTCTTGCAGAATACGTCTGCCCGAAGTGTGGCCACATGAACAAATCAAAGCGCGCTTCCATAACATCAACTTCAAACTCCCAACCACACACGGCACCGCCACTTGTCGTTTCCAACTCATCGCCGAAGCCACCGCATATACAAGCGCCGCCAGGCCAGCGCGCATTGCCTCTACCAGCTCGCCCGAGTACGGGAGGCTCGCCTCTTCGGCATCGGATTCCGTCAGAAGTGACTGCGGATCGCATGGAGGTTGACGAGTAGGGATCGTTTATCTCTTGCGCGTTGTTATACGACACTCGAGTTAATATTGTATCAGCAAATCGAGCGAATGTTGGGCATAGTCTTCTAGGATGTGTGGACGCTGGGTCTAACCATGGACAGCTATGGTCGTAAGATACGCTTGCCTTCTATTGTAACTACTGTTCACGAAGAAGAGTATGTCCATGTACAATCAGATACTCATCGTCAAAGCGCAGTTCATAAAGTGTCATGAAGGGTAAGGGTTCTCAATATACATAGACCTCCTTCCCATCCCATCTTGCCTTGGGCTTATAGTTGGACGACGCGTTCTTCATCCGCGTCTGTACCGTGGCATGAAAGTGAGGCTCCGTCTCCACGATCACCCTTCCTCTGCCAAGATTCGGTCTAGAAACGTAGGTCATGGGTGAGTCCACAGTCATTGCAAGGAGGAGGGGCGGACCTCCAAGTGCTGTGCCATTTACAGTCGGTATCTTGCCACGAATATTTCATGGGCAGAATCTCCAGCAGCCACCATGACTTCCTCAACACTAGCTCATCATGTAGGGGCTCCAGTGCGTCGGCGGCATCTATGTTGCTCAAGACAGGCTCGGGATTGGCGGGAGCGTCGATATTGAGTTGTAGCGCGTCGAGTGCGTGGTCCTGGAAGAGAATGCCACATTTGGACTCAAGCACCTGACGAATCATCCAGCGAAGAGGTATGTCGCCGAGCGAGTGTGGATCTTCGTTCCCCACTTCCCCACCACCGACGTCTACTCGGCACATGGCATGAGACTCGATCAATGAGATTCGAGTTGAACGACATACCAGTGTGACATCCTGCAAACCATACCTCTAGAACGTCCGTCGGGCTCCAAGAGTCCTCATCGGTGTCTGCGACGTCAAGGGGTTTCCTTTCTCGATTGAGCCATGAGAGAAGGGATCTCTTCTCTCTTCTCAAGCTGTTCGAGCTTGAGTAGCCCTGCTCAACATCAGCTGGTGCTGGATCACTCGGACAAGGGCGGTGAAACAGATTTGGCCTAAACCTCGCCCGGTGCTAGTGAATTAGTTTGAGTGAGTCCACAAACGCTCAAAGTTTGTACGACACACCTCATCGAGTGAGAGAGCATGACGAAAGGCTTTCACTGATTGATTAGAATACGTGAATGGTAGACTCTTGCTCATTATAACCCCGACGCTAGCAACGGTCTCCCTGGAAGGAACAGCAGTAAGCGATCAATTCAAGGCGTGGACAAGATATGGGAGACATGCCAGACTCCTATGAACTCGATTTGCACAGTGCGCGAAAAGGTCTTCTTGAATCCCGCGCTTAGTTGAATGCCAGTCGCATCTTCTCGTATGTACAGCTTGTATGCAAAGGGGATTTGTTCCTGATTGCCCCTGGGAAGGAGGCCAACCTAGTCACAGCTAAGTACGCGTGTCATTCTCGTGAAACACGACGGACCTTATGTAGCATTCCTCCGAGTGCTCGAGCTGTGTACGCGCCTCGAGAGAATCCTGTTCAAAGATCGAGCTAGGTTCAGAACGTTTTCCCTGCACGCATGCGATCATACCGACCGAAGATACAGATCTTGTCCCCGACTCGATAGTTCTGCATAAGAAACGTGTAGCCATCCATAACGTGTGCATCCAGGTACCTAGGCGCAGGCCGTGTGCATGAAAAACCTGCGAATGATGGAGTAAGATAAACTCATACCACGCAAATGCTTCGTCGGCGATCTTTGCCACCCACTGAAGGAGAGGAGACACCACTCCGGGTGCAAAGAAAGTTCCTATTCCAGCCTGCAGTAGCTCAAGCATACGCGACGTCATCCAGACATGAGGCATACCTGATAGTAACAGAGCTGTTCATCAAAGTTATTCTTCTTCAGCAGTGAGAAGAACTTCACGACGTTGGTGTTCTGGTGACAACTGAGCAGTGACGACGAATGAGCTGACATATCGGGTGTACCTGTGAGCTGTATTGCTCGGATGTCCCGTCAAAGCATAAGACCAGCGTTCGGGGCATCCTTGGGAGGTCGGTGGTGGAATCCGTCATGGAGGAGGAGTGGAAGTCGAGGGATCATGATCGTTTACCTTATAACTATGGGCGTGTATGTGGAAACCTGGTCGGACCCTGTCCATGCTTCGCCAATATCCTGCTTCCGGCTTCTCGAGATGCGTTGGGATCCCCGTGTGTGGGAGACACCAGGACACGTTGACATGTTGGTACAGCCAAGTCAATGCCTGAATGACAGGATGAGGAAATAAGGCCCGACCGCGCCTCAAGTGACGTTCGCTTTACAGAGCTGGCCAGAGCACGACGAAAACGCATGTTGCTGAGCATGTGGGGGGAAGGGCTTCTTTGGATTGGAAATACCTTTGAGGCCATAGACCCAAGGAGAAATCAGGCAATGTGCCGCGACGCGGCATCAGGCGAGCTGAACTTGCCGCAGACGACTGCGATAGGAATCATGAATCTGAGGGAATGGGAGTCCACACATTGTCTGAGGACTGAATGTGTTTCATTGGGCGCCACAATCATCGGCGGATGCTACATGATTGCGGGATCTGACAGTGACAGTCAATCGATTCGATGACGGAATAAACTCTGTTACTCAGGTCATGTGACTGTGACACATCACTGACGCGACCGCGCTCGTTGGAAAACGTGGCCTTCTTCCTTTTCTCTTGCCATCATCATCGTGAACATCATCGCGACGACTCACGCCATGGCTTCCTCTTCGAAGACACTTGCTCGATGTCAGAAGTCTGCTACGCTCATGTTCTTGTTTCTGCATTAAATCTGACCAAAAGCGCTACAGGGCGCTGGAAGAAAGTATGTCAGCAGAAATCATACGTTATAGACGCGACTCATGAGGTTTATCAGCATTCGGTCACTCGGAGTACAAAGGCAAGCAGAAGGCGATCGTTGAGGCTGCCCTTTCTGGTGAGATGCTGGCTACCTGTGACACTATGGTTCGCTCAGAATAGTGATCAAGGTTCTGATGTCTTTGTTTTGGCGCCTACTGGCCTGGGAAAGGCACGTTGCTCTCCCGTGCTACGGAGCCTCCGACTGATATTGCCTGCTAGAGTCTTTGCTACCAGCTTCCGGCGGTAGTGGAGGATGTGAGCCGCCCCTACTACAAACATATTGTCAATGTTCACTGATTTTCCTGTCCAGACTGGCGTTACTATTGTTGTTTCGCCTCTTCTGGGTACGTGAATCGGTACAATGATATTTCATCAAATCGCTGACGATCCTTCAGCATTGATGAAGAACCGTTTGTCGTGTCCCTTCGCCCGTCAAAAGAACGTATCGATTTATCATTGATATTCGGCAGAGGTCTCTGGTCTACGTAGGAAAGGCATCGCCGTAGCATCCTTTACGTCCGAAACTGATCCTGAAGACAAGCTTGAGGTTTGCCTCCTGCTTTGCCTTGTACAAAGAAACACTCAGCTTCTACCATAGATCGTGAAAGACTTGACTGAGGGTCGTGGCGTCTACACCAACAGAATGTTATACAGTGGGTCCTCTCTCTCTCTCTCTAGTCACAGAGCACCTCAAAGATCTGTATATCCAGTAACCCCCGAAGGCCTGTGTACGAACGACTTTCTTCGTGTTCTAGATGACTGCCACGGAGACGGTGGGTTGAACCGACTGGTCGTCGATGAGGTATGTGTATACCATTCAGTACCTGGAGCATCGCAATTGATCCTCGCGATCAAGGCACATTGTATCTCGGTAAGAAGCTGGCACGCCAGAAGTATCGACCTGCTCACATATAACGCTCAGGAATGGGGACATGACTTCCGTGATAGCTATCGACGGCTCGGGATCTTTCGAAAGCGATTTCCCACTGTACCAATAATGGCCCTTACCGCGACAGCGACTGACGCGTAAGCTTCATCCACTGACTTTCGACTTGCCAAGCCTAAGCCGAGCCCTCAGAGTCAGGGCGGATATAATGCGCTCGCTCGGTATGAATGAAGCCAACCTTTTCCAAGCTCTACATCCCTTCAACCGTGAGAATCTGTTCTACGAGGTGGGCCTCTGATACTCTCTTCTACTGTCAGCCCTGGGCCAGGCTGAGCCAAGAACAGGTGAAGTGCACGGCGCAGCGCAACGACACTACCCGTGCCACCGAGATAGCGGACTATATATTGAACATGCACCGCCGGCGCGGAAAGTCCGCATGTGGGATCATATACTGTCGCGCCCGGAAAGCATGCGACGAGGTTGCCAAAACACTGCGAAGCAAGGGACTCGGCGCTCGGCCGTATCACAGAGGATTGAAGTTTGTCTGCCTGTCGTTCTTCGTCTGCCTGTCCTCATCGATTGTTTTAGCGCAAACATTCTGGACAGGACATTGTCGGAATGGACTGAAGGATCCGTCACTGTGGTGTGTATCATGCTCGCTCTGTGGTCGCGCTAACGAGCCGTAAAGGTAGTGGCGACGATCGCCTTCGGACTGGGCATCGACAAGGGGGACGTTCGTTATATAATTCACTACGACTTACCCAAGAGTATGGAAGGTGGGTTTCTTCTCTTATGTGCGTTTTCAATCTAATCACCATTGCTTAGGATACTATCAAGAAACCGGTGGGTTAGGCCTCCAGTTGTGCGACGTGTTCTCATCCAACCATTGTAGGACGTGCTGGCCGGGATGGTCTGGTAAGATATCCAACGGTATACATGGATCTGCCGCTAATTTCCCCATCACAGCCTGCGAAATGCACCTTGTATTACAGTAAGCCCAAAGCATCTCAGTGTAACACTATACTCAGAGACGCAGCACGCGAAGACGCGTCGTTCGTGAGGTCGCTGCTACACAAGTCACAGAGTGCGACACCTCAAGTCGTTCTCGCCGACATCGAAAACGGTACCGCCGGAAGCCACGGTCACAGCGCGAAAGAGAGTCTCCACGCGGTAAGAATTTATATGTCTCGTATCGCATCATCGTGAGCTAATCCCTACACAGCTCATTGAATTTGCCGAGAGTACAACGACATGCAGGCATATAGTAGGCTTCTTTCAATGACAATCGACACCAATTCCTAACCTCGAGGATAGTCGATCTGCAGGTACTTTGGGGAAACAATTGACGACTCAGACGAGACTCGGAAGGCATATTGTGATATGATGTGCGATGTAAGCCGCCTGTTGGAATGTTATGAGATTGAGGTCTGACAGTGTCCTCCTTTACAGATCTGCAAGTATCCGGAAGTGACGCGACGTCAAAAACTGAAACTGTCTCCACGCGAGGAAGTCAAACGGGCCAACGAATGGAGGACCGTCGCCAGAGGTTCTTCGAACGAAGACGTTTCTAGTACGTTTATTTCCTTGAGCCTCAGGCTAGTTACGAAGCCTTACTATCCGCCCAAGAACCAGCGTCTTCGTCTTGGAAGCGGCCTAGTTCCTTCAATGGGTCGAGCCTCGAACAGAAAAACAAGAAGCCGAAGACCTCGAACCAAGGACCGACATCGCTTGGTGCGTGAACGTAATCCCTTGCATCTACCGGATCGAACTCATGGATATCGACTAGTGACGAAGCCCTTCGAGTCCATGAGTACTTTGAGGAAACCGTTCAGAACGCCGTTCATGAATGTGCCTGTCGTACCTCTACCTCCGCCTCTAGATGACGAGATCGAAGAGTTCGCAGAACCTTCGCCTGGACCTGAGGCGGACCTGGACGAGAACGAACACCTTGGGATCTCCGAGGTCGATATAGGAGATGATTTTGCTACTCTGAGTGGAAGAGCGGATTGTACGTTGTGATGAATACTCGTCTGCATGAACTAACAATGCCTAGCCTCAACGGGACCCGAGGTCCCCGTTGATCTGGAGCCAGAGGAGACGTTCTCATCCAAGATCGATGTAGGTCCCTTCCTGGCCAATGGTCTGTATATTTTCTGACGAGCCTCAAGATGCCCACGAGGCGTAAATGCCTCCATGCGCTGGCGAGAGCGCTCTTGACTGGTCCTTGGAAACAGAGTCAATCCCTGAAGGTGGCTCGGACGGTGGAAGTGAGCGTTCACGGATTTTCTAGCACGCCGTCTGGGTATTTGGAGAGGATGGGCACGAAGGTACGAACGGCTATGAGCTTAGCTCAGGGGCAGGAGTTGAAGACTGACGATGCAGAGGAGATGATGGATACGATACGAGAGATATGTAGGAAGCGTTGACCGAATGATTGTATTCAAGCTTCCACAGAGGTCGCGTTAGAGGCTTACATGTACATAACGCGATTATACCGCTAGGTAACACATTACGGCATGTGGCTGGATGCTGGCCGCAGTACCCCGCGCGTCATGCTCTCCACGGCCACCGTGGCCATTCCATGTTGCGAGACTGGGCAGCCTGAGGTTCAGATTTGACGCGTCGGCACACTACCCGTGTCCTAATTCCGAATTTGTCATTCTCAGATCCCGATCATCTTCACCAGTACCATCATGTTCTCCTCCATGTTCTCGTGAGTATCGCTGCCACTGCCATAGGCCTTTCTAATCTGCATCAGAACCTCGCCTCCGGTGGATCCCAAGGCGCCCAACTTCCACCCGGTCACAGCAGCCATCAAGGATGGCAAGTACTTTGGCGAACTCACGCCAAAAGACACGGAACTGGCGTGTGGCAGCGGAACGGAGACACAGGTGTTCTACACCACGACGGATGACGGGAAGGCGCTGATGTGCCAGCTCATCCACTCTTCCATCGGGTACGTCGTCACTCCACCCGCACGTTCTGCTGTTTACCTCGGATCCAGCGTGTGGTTCCCGAGCATCCAGCTCAACTGTAAGCTGACCGACAGCAAGACCGGCCAGACTGTCTGGAAGTCCATCCATGTCAGCAACTTTGTGACCCCTCCTCCCGGTCTTGATAAGCGATCGAGTAAAGCCGACGAGTACTCGTTCACGCACAAGTCGGCGCCAGGCTCGGACTTCCCAGAGTCGTACACGCTCGCGCTCAACTTTGGCAAGGATCTGCAGGTCACGCTCGAGATCTCGCGCCCCGCTGCTATCCCAGGCTGGAAGCTAGGCGCGGGCGAGAAGGGCGGCTTTTCATACTTTGGACCCGACCTCGCCAAACCCGATGGGTTCGTCGTGCACCGGTTCTGGCCCCACTACAAGGCATCGGGCATTGTCGTCACAAACGGCACTGCTGTCCCTATCTCTGGTGTGGGCATGTTCGTGCACGCCATCCAAGGCATGCGGCCTGATCTCGTTGCGACTCTGTGGAACTTTGCCAACTTCCAGAGCACCGAGCGGGGCGGTGTGTCTGCTATTCAGATGGAGTTCACGACGACCGACGCGCACGGCAAGGCTGGCGCGAACTCGGGACGCGTCAAGGTGAACATTGGCTCGCTTGTTGTGGGTGGGAAGTTGGCGTCGGTTATGGCGGAGACGACGTATCCTGATGATGGCGCGAAAGGAGATGTGGTGTGCAAGGCGTCTCACCACAACCTGGCCAAGGATCCCGAGACAGGATACATGGTACCTTCGCAGCTCACGTTCGACTGGGCAGGTCCTTCTCTCATCGGCGACGGCTCGTACTCTGCCACACTAAACGTCGACGTCGGTGATGCAGCCAACCCCAAAGGGCTCATCGAGAAGGTCGATGTCCTTGGTGAAATCCCGACTCTTCTGAAGACGGCTGTCAACTATGTCACTGGCACGAAGCCATATATCTACCAGGTGAGTCTCATCCAAAGGCCTCCCGACATTCGTACTCATATCCTACAGTGGTTCAATCCTGTCAAGTTGACGGTCACAGAGCCTGGCTCCGACGCACCAACGGAAGTTGATGGCATGCTTTACCATGAAGTTTCCTTCATTTCCTGAACGACGTGTAATACAGTACTTACGACTACTTACGACCCATTTTGATGTAATACTATCTGGATTCCCAACAAACGAGGCCCGGTGGATTTTCTATTTACTCTGCTTCAATGTCGACCGAGATGACCGACGCTAGCTGGTCCGAATTTGGCAAGTACCCTGACCCGTTTCTTCTCCCTCTCCCAACCAGGTGCCGACACACTGCGCATAAGCGACGCTGCCGCGACTCAGAGAGCGGCCAAAGTACCCTGCTCTCCTTCTCGGCCTTTCCATGTCATCACATCGCGCAATCTGACTCGAATGCCGTAAATGACTGCTTATCTTCTCTCCAACTCGACGCCGGCGTAGAATGATCACCGAGCTACCACAAGAACTGCTGGACCATGTCGTCGACCACCTCGTCGATGACCAGCGCGGCTTGAAGGCGTCGTCCCTCGTGTCGCGTCTCTTCCTCCCGCGCACGCGCACCCACCTCTTCCGGTCCTTCGCCGTCAAATCCTACAGGACCTGCGAAATCTTCAAGCTCCTCCTCCCCACCCCGCTCGCCTCCCACATCCGGTCTCTCCACGTCGCAACCTTCATCGGTCTCCCCCTCCCCGACCATATGACGAACCTGCGCTCCGTCTCGTTCAGCGATATCCTGTACACCTCGGACGTATTCGTCCAGGATCTCGCCCGAAGCCACAATATCGCCAGCATAACCTTTGCTGGGCCGTCCATATTCGTGAACGAACTCGCGTCATTCCGCGCTTTCATCCATACCTTCCCCTGCTTGCGACGAATCACGTTCAATACCTTCTTCCAGTTCCGGCATTGGACGTCGGCTGAGGATGTCAACGGGTACTTGGACGAAATCGTAGTGGATTTCGCAAACAGGATGAGGACGCTCTTGACCTCAAGGCTGCGATTGGCGCCTATAGCTTTTACGAAGAAGCTGGTATTCCGAAATGTCACGGCAGAAGACCTGCCGGTCGTTCGGGAGCTGGTCGAATTGGCGAGAGAGAACTTGGAGGAACTAGCATGTATGTCTCTTTTATGTGGTCATTTCTCACTGTGGTGTTGATTGAACATGCAGTGCATTTCGTAGACGGCTACGATCTTCCTCCGGACGCAGTCGTGGTAGACTTGACCAGCATACGGAGTCTGCACTGTAGCGTTGGCACGCCGGACAGCGCTCTTCAGGACTGGTGGATGAAGAGCTTGAACATGATGGACTCTTCGTTCCATGAAATTCGTATACATGGGGGTACTGTCGGTCCTGCATTATCGCTGTTGCTTAGATCACTCGGGACGGTCGTCGTTCGGGCTTGATACTGTTGTCCAACTAGACCATTTTCGACTCTTGTCAACGCTTGCGAAATCTTCGACGGCTGTTTTCTCACCTCCATAATGCTCCCAACCCTCAGCACGCCGTGAACCCGTGGTTTAGCCCTCAGAACATGATCACACTTGCTGCGAGTCTGGTAACGACCAAATCGCCCTATAACGTGTTGCCATTGATATCGATGACCCATCCCAAACAGCTGACGCTGGACGCTCTGCCTCAAATCCCATCACCTCCTGATGGAATCGCTTCGCAGATAAAGAGCAAAGGCCACTTCTTGGACTCATGATCAATTGACGCCCTCACGAGTACCATCTCACTCGACACGCGCCGCGCTATATATACCAGATCTCTCAGGCAATGACATGGTCTATCTTCCGCTAGGCTTCTTCCTTGCGGCCTCACAGCCTGCAATGGCCACACAAGAATTAGCCACTTGGGCTGTCGGGCTGCAATACGCCAATCTCACCGCTCCAGCCATCTCCGCCGCCGTGACAAGCATCTACAACTGGGCTGGATGTGCTATTGGCGGGTACGCCCAATCTGCGCCCCACATCGCGCTGAACACTACTGCTCAATTCTTTGGAGGCCCTCCCACGGCGAGCGTATACGGCGCGGCCAATACCTCGCTCCAAGTCGATGCTCAAATCGCAGCGCTTGTTAACGGGATCGCGAGTCACATCGACGATTACGATGACACGCATCTGGAAACGATCATCCATCCAGCGGGGCCCGTGGCTTCTGCCCTCCTAGCAGTGTCGGAATGGAAGGGGCCCGTGTCAGGTCCTGAGTTCCTCACAGCGTTTGTCGCCGGTGTCGAAGCGGAGTGCAAGCTCGGTCTTTCTGTCTACCCGGAACACTACGATGTCGGCTGGCACATTACCAGCACGACGGGCTCGGTCGGCGCTGCTGTCGCCGTGGGGAAGATCCTGAACCTCGACGTGCCGACGATGCAGCAGGCCATTGGGATTGCGTGTACGCAGGTTGTGGGAATGCAGGAGTTCTTTGGGAGCGATACCAAGAGCTTCCATGTGGGGCGGGCAGCGCAGGGCGGGATGATGGGGGCGCTCCTTGCTAGTCAAGGGTACACGAGCAGCTTGCAGGGCTTGGAGGCACAGTATGGATGGGCACATGTCACCAGCACGCGGGAGAACCTGACGGCGGAATTCGACACCCTGGGCAAGGTGTGGGAGGTGCAGAAGAACACATTCAAGCCGTTCCCATGCGGTATCGTCATCCACCCGACCATTGACGGCGCGATCCAATTGCGGGCCAAGGCGCTGGCGATGGGCTTGGAGGTGGCGGATATCAGGAGCGTGGTGGCGAGGGTGAATCCGCAGGTGCTGACTCTGACCGGCAAGACGGATCCGCAGACGGGGTTGGAGGGGAAGTTTAGCGTGTACCACGCTGCTGCTGTTGCGCTGCTTTATGGGGAGGCTACTCCCAGTCAATTTACGGATGCGGCCGTACTCAACTCGAGCGTCGTCGCTCTACGCAAGAAGGTCAATACCACTGTCGACACCACCATCCGTACCGACGAGGCGTACGTCTCTGCTCTCTTCAAGGACGGGACGAACGTCACGCAGCACATCGAGCACGCCATCGGATCGTTGGACAACCCTCTTTCTGAGGCGCAGCTCAAGACCAAGTTTATCGACCAAGTTGCGCTGGTTTTGGGTAGCGATGGGGCACAGAAGGCGTATAGCGCATTTACGAACATTGGGAACATGAGCGATGTTGGGACGATAGCCCAGTCGTTCTCTGGATCCAACAGTACGTCTGCTGCGAAAAGTATCAGTGCCGAAAATGACAGTGACGGCACATTAGACTCGACTACTCGTATTCGGAGCGAGATTCTGTACACATTATGTGGCGGTTTACTAGTTGTCTTGATAGTTGGCTTAATCTGAAGCGGTCCTTCCTGTACATATGTATCTTTAAGTGAGAAAGCTTTCAGAGTCAGAAAAAGAACTCTAATGTCGGCGAGCTTGCCAACCACTTCTCCAAGTACAGATTGAAACGCCAACGTGCCGCCATAGACGCCACAAGGTATGGTTGCACAGCCACTTCAATGCGCCTGCCCTAAAGAGCTGATCGGGGTATATAGTCTTTCAGATGGCATAGATGGTCCTTTGGAAGCCGCCAGATTGGCAACCCCAGCGCAAGGTGAGCACATTGTGCTCGACGACGAGCAGACACTGATATCCCCGGCTCTGGCAGGATGCGCTGTTCGTACCCGCGAGTGGTACATCGTACGTGCTAGGATACAGCACCCCCCCGGAACCTGGTGCACAGAACCGCACCGTGCTCAAGAACGCAGCACAGACCGTCGACATCGACAGACAGATCATCCGCATGAACACCCATGCACATCGCAGGACCGCTTCCTGCACGCAGCCCGCATATGACACCTATGCACCTCCGCCGCCACTGACGGGTGGCGGGTCGGCTACTCCGAACCCAGACACAGAGGTTCGTCCCGTTATGGTGTTACAGCCTCTACACCATGTGCGTCGTCTCGCTTCTCCCACCTCTTGTCTTTTCTCATAATCCACAGTGAGAGCAATCGCTCGATGCCAGATTGGCAGTCGAAACCAGTGCGTCCTCGTCCACGCATCTGACTGTTCGCCGTAGTCTAACAATCTCCACAGGACGTCTCAAATCGTCTAGCAGCTGCCGCCGTACTCGGCTGCAGCTGTTTCGGTAGAAATGATTCCACCGAAATTGCGAGGAGCTATTCATGGCTCCTCACAACGAAGTCCTGAAAGGGACATATCATCCTTCTAACCGTTTGGTTAGAAGTTGAGTTCGGTGTGTTTTGCCATCCTCATCGTCTGCTTGGACTGACTTTGTCTCAGAAAATAAATTACCCCAGGCCATCCCTGGTCTCTTTCCCGGGCAAGCGAGGGAAAGAGTCCTTTTTGTATCCCGTTCGTAAAGTAGTCTGTTTGTTGGTCAATTTTGCAATCGACGGTCTCTTTGGATGCAAGTCTGTGTGAAACCTACTTCGCAGCGCCTGCGATACCGCCAATCAGCTAAGCGATGCTCTGACGCTCCGCCCCGACCTCAGAACGTGAAGTAGTGCTGCATAATAATACATATGCGCTCTGCGTATGCGTTCCGGACTCCCAGTGGAACGTGTTTGATTTATGCGTCATATCTTGATCTCACGGCTTTACAATCCGAAATCAGATTATCGTTCAGGGTTCCTTGTTCCTCCCGAGTCCCGTCATGTCGAAACCCATAAACACTTGTGTCCTCGGAGTTGGTCTGGCCGGCCTGACCTTCCACATACCCTTCATTCTTGCTCTACCGAAGCTCTTCACACTCCATTCTGTTCTCGAGAGGAACCCAAGCACACCACAAGGAAAAGTACATGAGCGATTCGGTGTGACGGCCAAGATACACCGCACGCTGGAGGACGTCCTGGCGGACGACGAGGTGGAACTGATCATCATTGGCACGCCTAATGAGACCCATCATTCCTTTGCGAAGGCGGCTTTGGAGGCCAACAAGCATGGTAAGTCCATCAGCCGGTCGAAATTGTAAGAGGCACTGATCTGAACCAAGTGCTCGTCGATAAGCCCGTAACGAGTAGCGTGGCGCAAGGCAAGGAGCTCTTTGCGCTCGCTCAGTCAAAGAACCTTGTCCTATACCCATTCCAGAACAGACGATGGGATTCCGATTTCCTCGCCCTGCGCAAACTCCTGGAACTTCCCCAGACTTCGCCGCAGTCTCTCGGCAACCTAGTTGAGTTTGAGTCACAGTAAGTGCCTTCACCATCGTGCCCAAAGTACTCACCGAGAGACGTTGTACTAGCATGGATCGCTTCCGCAATGCTCTCAAAGGTACTTGGAAAGACCAGCCCCGGCCCGCTGCTGGCCAAACATACGACCTTGGCTCGCATCTCATCGACCAGAGCCTGACGCTCTTCGGCCGACCAGAGAAACTCACTGCCTTCATCCAGAACGTTCGTGGCATCGGGAGCCCAGAAGTGGATGATTCTGTGCGTGCAAACGTTCTATTGTTGGCAACGTTGGACGCGCTAATACTTCCCCAGTTCACGATCTACATGCAATACCCTGCTGGGAAGCCGTTCCCTAATCCCTTCACCGCGATCCTCCGTGGGCACATCCTCTCTGTCCGCTCCCCCCAAGTCCGGTATATCGTTCGCGGTACTAAGGGCACTTACACCAAGTTCGGCGTCGACGTACAAGAGGACCAGCTCAAAGCCATCGGTGGACCTCAGGACATCTTCGAACCGGAGTATGGCATGGAACCGGAAAGCCTGTGGGGCAAGCTCGAGAACAGCCAGGACGAGTGTGCGACTGTCTCCGAGTCGATGTACGTTGTGATTCCCTTAGTAGACTGAGACGTTAAGCTGATGTGTATGACTCTAGATGGCCCTCGAGTTCTCCAGGAGCATACATCGAGCTCTTCAAGAATCTCGCGGGTGTTATCCGGGACGGTGATGAGCAGCAGGTCAAGTGGATGGAGTCGGTATCTGTCATCGAGATGATTGAGCTCGCGAAGAAGAGCTCGAAGGAAGGTATCACGATCACGCTATGAACAGAAGGTGTCAAAATCAGTGTAAATTGTACAATGTTATCCTGTGGTCAATTGTGTTATAGTATACAATGTAAGTGTTGACATGATTACAATAAGTACATTATCGATTGGAATGCGAGTAAACATGACAGAACACAGTAGTAACAAGACAGCAAAGCTCAAAGCATCAGAATCGAAGCAGCACAATCCGAATCAACCACTCCCTTGCCCCTTCGAATACGTCTTTATGGCCTTCTGCCTCTCCTCATCGTCCATCTCATCCCACCCCTCATACAGACGCAAAAACGAAACTTCTTCGATGTCTTGCCTCTCCGCTCGCCTGCTCAGACAGTACTTGTAATGTTCCTCCGGATCACCAACGATGTCATGTCTGCGAGATAAAGTTCGGTCAGGTGGTGGCGATGGTTTAGACGAAGCGGAACATACTGTGTACGAAGATGCGTCTTTCGTGCCTCGGGCGACACAACCGCAACACCACAATGCTTGCAAGTGAGTTTCTTATCTGCGCTCTCGATCTCCTTCCTGAACCTCTCCTCTCTCAGGCTTCGAACGTACTCCAAGTGTTCCGGCTTCGTGATCCGAAGGATTGACTCCCCACACGGCCTCGCCGAATGATCCTGACAGTAATAGTAGTGCGTTAGCTCTGTGTTCAGAACGGCCAAGTAAGAAGCCTCACGAAAGCTGCACGCCAAGACATGACACGCAACCGAGCTCGAGGTACTCCATACCAGGACAGGTCCTGGTCGAAACACGCCCCACAACAAAACAGCGCATCGACTGTATCCATATCCGCCATCGTCGCCGTGGCAGGGTCCAGCCCACACAGCCCAATAATCCTCTCCATGTAGTCCTGGCACCACGGTGAGGGAATACTGATGTTGCCAAGGCTCGAGTTGTCTACTCCTCCGATCGCATATCTGCTGCAGCGATGTGCAAGCACCTCCGGGTACACGAGCACCTTACTGTCGCGGCAAGCGTCCCTCGTGCATGTGAAACCGTTCTTGACGAGGGTAAGATTGCCGTCGGAGCGTTTGGCGACAAGAAACGCCGACAGCTTCGCCGCCATCTCTTCGCGCCATCGCGAGCACAAGCCCTGAAATGTGTCCGGATCAATCAGGGGTTCGAGAGCTGCAGCAGTAATATCGACGGAGAGAGGAGTGTTGTTGATGAGGCTTGGAAAAGAAGCCACGGTAAGGAAATATGCTGGAGAGGGATTGATAGGAAGTTCCGGGAGAGTGGAAAGGATCGAAGAGCAGACAGTTTTGGTCAATTCAGAGCGAGCGAATATCCGAGCGCGCCCCATCATCACGATGAGGCCGTCACGAATGTTGAGCCATGCTACTAGCTTATGAGAAATTGCGCGACCGAAGGAGGAGAAGTACACGAACTGCGATCAGTAAGCGCTTTCGGCTGGTGAACGCTCTTCTCCTTGCGTAGCAATTCCCATGTGTGTTCGTGTCCGAGCTCCGTACTCCAGCCTTCCTCGTGAAGTCTTTTCACGATGCTGTTTTATACGTTAGCCTTGAAATCACTTAGCGCGGTCGATACACACCTATCAAGCCGATCCTTGCGAAGATTCGAGAGTTCCATCTGCCTGTCATCCTTTCGCAGATCAAGCCACATCCCACAAAATTTACTTTCCTTAACGAGAAACTCGGTTAGGCTGTACAGTCTTCTCGAATAACAAATGCCCACCTTTTGTAACTCGGCGTACTGCTTTGATTTATCTTTCTCCCATTGCGCGAAATCTTGGACCGTTTCGCATGCTGCAGCTAGTTCACGAAACGAGGCTATGTGATAATACATGACATGAGAGCCTGGAGGGATATCATGAGAACACAAGTTTGGAAGTTCGACGTGTGTACAGACCTCGAATATACAGTTTTGGTGTGAACCTGATCAGAGAGAGAACCTTTTGCGGAAAGATGCGATAGAGAAGCTGCAGGCCTTCAGTCATACTGATGGGTGGTTAATAAGGCTTGAATCTGGCATTCGAGCATACATACGTGCTTTCACTGATCAAGCAAGCCTTACAGAGTCGGAGTCGGGCTTCCCAAATGAGTACCTTTGCCCCCATAGTTCCACATGTCTGCGACCAAAGGTTAGGAAGATACAAGGCAGAAGCCATCACGTACGTGACAGTGGGTGTCAAATAAGAGGTTCGCAAATTGGACCTCGTTGAGGCCCTTGAGAATGGGTGGCAGTTCGATCATCCTCTCGCGCGCGCTCTCCCATACGAACGCGGTCGATTTCCTCATGAGAAGGCCGCGCAGATCTTTGCTCGTGCGGCTCATGCGCAGCAGATCAAAAGGTTCGAGGTAAGAGAAGATCTGGGAATGAAAATATATGCGGGTCGTGAAGAATCTGAGAGGACGCCGCACGCGTACCTCGAACAGGACATCTACCGGGGTCTCCTTGATCCTCTCCAGCACGCCTCGAGTGCCGCGTCGCTTGGGCTGAGCGTCGTCGCGACGCGTGGCGACCTTGGCGCGTTTCCGCTTCGGCTTCGTATCCGCGTTCTTGTTCGCCATATCGCAATCCTCACGTCAGCGGGGCAGCAGAGCAGGAGATGGCAGAAAGAACGCGTGCGTCGGCCGCTCGGGTATAAGCTGCACAGTATCCAGGCGGGCGAGTCTGACTTGTCGACGACTGTGGTGGTGGTAAGAAGCGAAGGCACAGGAGGTAAACGATCGGAGTCTAGATCTTGTGATCGTAGACTAAGACAAGGTAGCGATATGAGAGCTTAGCTTTGCCTATTGTTACAGACTTCATCTCATCGAAGTCGGTGACGAAGTGGACTGCATGCTGCAGCTCATGACGCATGACGAGCTACTTGGCTAGTGCTTACTATCTAATCGGGGCATTCATAACTCATGGTCCAAATCAATTCACATATCATTGTTTTATCAGTGCTCATTGTTCTCTCGTCACTTCATCGCGCTTTCGCTGCAGAGGTAGAGCTGTGGCCATTCTTAGAGACACTTGAATTAGTATGAGGCCCCGTTCTATCACGCTGAGAGAACGGATGGAAAGCGGAAGGAGCTCCGCCTTTTGCTGAATGAACAGCTCACACCAGTAAAGCCAGCCAGGCCGCCTTCCTGTCTGGTACTACCATCTTTTCACAAATGACACTGCTTATATTGTGGACGCTTTCTCTGCACTCCAGGGTCTTGTTGAAGTTGTACTTGTAGTTCGCCGGCACAAGAGGCCTCGACGCATCGCTGGACCATTCGACCGCACCGGCCCGGGATCGGACGAGAGTCGAGACGGAAAGACGGAACGGCAATCAGGCTCTCCCTGTCGTCTTTCCATGATGTTACGGCTGCTGGAACGACGGGTCTCCCCGATAATACGGCGCTCAGCCCGCTGCTACGCTACTGGGAGCGAGCCCGTGCGCCTCTCTGCTCCCTCTGCAAAGGCTCGCTGACAATTCCTATGGTTTACTAGCTACAACGCACCGGGCTCTATGACTTCCACCTCCAAAATGGCGCTAAAATGGTCCCATTCGCGGGCTACAGTATGCCACTCAGCTATGGCGCTATCGGCCAGGGTGCGTTATCCTTCCATCTTTCCTATCTATGCTCATATTCTCCCAGTCGAAAGCCATAATCACGTACGAAATAGCGTCGGACTCTTCGATGTCGGACACATGGTGCAGTCCAAGTACGCCGTTATCAAGTTATTTCTTGCCTAATCGACTCAACGACGTCTACAGCTTCCTTGGGCCCACCGCTACGTCCTTTCTAGAATGGTTGACCCCGTCTTCGCTCACAACATTGCCCTCCTACACCTCTACCCTCAGTGTCCTCCTCAACGACCAGGGCGGCATCCTCGACGACACAATCATCACCAAACACTCCCCCACCGCTTTCTACGTTGTCACCAACGCTGGTCGCCGCACCGAAGACCTCGCCTGGTTCCGCGCGCGCCTCGCCGAATGGAATGAAACAGACCTTGCCAAGAAGGAGGGTCCCGTCGAGATGGAGGTGCTAGAGAACTGGGGTCTCGTCGCTTTGCAAGGACCAGACGCCGCCGGATACCTACAGACATTAACGAGCTTCGACCTGCGGGGGCTTACCTTCGGCAAAAGCGCGTTCATCCCCATCGATGGCGGGTACAACCTCCACGTCGCACGCGCTGGGTACACTGGCGAGGACGGGTTCGAGATCTCCATCCCCCCAGCACAGACCGAGGAGGTCGTCAAGAACCTCTTGAGCAAGCCGCCGGTGATGATGATTGGCCTTGGGGCGCGTGATAGTCTGCGATTGGAGGCGGGTATGTGTCTGTACGGCAGCGACCTCGATGAGCAGACTGGTCCGGTCGAGGCCGCGCTTGGCTGGGTTATTGGCAAGGACCGCAAAGAAGGGGAGAGGATGAACTTCATCGGCAAGGACGCTGTGGCGAAGCAGCTGAAGGAGGGTCCGCCACGGCGGAGGGTGGGCATGATCGTCGAAGGCGCTCCAGCACGTCGTATGTACACTTCGCCTCCCACATTCGCACCAGCTAACGTCTTTTGTAGATGGCGCGAAGATTTTCCTTCCTGGAGCGGAGGAAGAGCTCGGTGTGGTCACTTCTGGTATTCCTTCGCCGACCTTGGGTAGGAACATTGCGATGGGCTATGTCAAGAATGGTCATCACAAGAAGGGAACGGAGGTCGAGGTCGAGGTTAGGGGCAAGAGGCGCGTGGCAAAGCTAACACCCATGCCGTTTGTCCCAAGTAAGTACTGGAGGGGCTGATTTGTAGACAGTCATCTGGATGCTGTTCAACACAGGCCATATGTAATTTATCCTTTTTTGGTTCCAGCTTCAGAGACCCGTCCATGATGCACGATGCACGATGCCGCGTCCATGCACGATATGGTACTCGTCCAATCATAACGCGAGTGTGGTGGAACGGAAGGAGGCGTTTGATTGAAACTTCACGTCGGTAAGAGTACACGCACGGGAATCAGAATCTCCAACTAGCGGAATGTACTTACCACTTACATGAAAACCCTTGCGTGTTGAATGACGCCATAGAACTTATACAGATTCCAAGTCGACGCTTTGAGGCGCAAGTACGCCAAGATTCGCGCTGTCCAAAGAATGAACGACGAGATGTATCCCATCCCTGGTGTCTCCGTTGCCAGAGAGTCAACTTTTGACCTTCCGCTTTCTCCCATCCCATGCCATAGGGACAAGTACTATTTCACGATGAGCAAGGATGCTTGGATTATGGTCTCGATTCTTGAATGAAGTGATGTGCAAGCCTGTCAGTGTCTCAGTGTCAGTATTGGTATGTTATCACGTGGAAGAAGACTTGCCGAACGGCCGGGCTGTTCCGATCAATTCGTGAATCTGAGTCTGATTGTGACCTGAGCCACGCCACTTTCCGAGTTGCATTGAGTTTGCACAGTTTCCACGAAGACATTTAGCCATCCTTCAAGCTTCAAGCAGATTGGAACATGATTCTACCTCCCGTTGGCTCCTACATTGTGATACAACTCAATCCTGTTGCTTCCGTCGAACATTATGACGATCCAGAAGCCACAGAGGCATCTCGCGCCATAAAACCGCGAAAATTCGTCGCCTGCGTTATCACAGCACGTCGTCTGCTTAGCCGCCACTACTTATCTGACAAACTCTGACTCTTAGTGGCTCAGTGGCATAGGCTGCCGCGGTTCGCCATATATGATTGAAGTCGCTCTCGTCTCGCGTGGCATGGTGCAAGGTGCTGATCCTGGCTTCATCCCGGAAATGTCGTACCCTATCGGATCCAACACGTCGCCGCATCCTCTTGAACGCATTCCCTTTCGCTGCGATCCTCCTCTTCCATGGTCAGAGTGTCATCATCCGACGATCCTGAGAGTACGAGTGCGCGTGATCTACGGTGATCCTAATGTCCCTCGACCTAAACCGGAGTACAAGCTCTTCCCAGAAACCCAGACCACAGTCATTATACAGCTCTCGGACTTGGACTATGAATGGCGCGAAGACATACTTCAGAAGCTGACGGATCATAGGCTGGTCGGACCAGACGCTGGCTACCTTCCTTCCATGGTGCCGACGGACAGGCCCCCGGAAGCTCCCCTTGATGTCTGTCCGCCAAATACCCCCAAAATCGGCCTCAAATCTGACAACTTGCGGCGTGAAATCTGACAAAATGGACAGTGACAGTGACAAAATGTGGCCAAAACGTGACATTTACGTTCAGTTTACGCCAACATCTGGTCAGAAAACCGGTCAAAAGTGCCTGTCCGCGCGCCGCGCCGCGTAAGTTTGGTTTGAAAAGCTTCTTTGAAACTTTCCTCTGCGACTTGGCTAGAAGGGGCTGCACATCTTCTCCCGACTTGCCTTCAACGACCATCCGAGCTCCTCAAATCTGACAAAGTAGGACAGTGTTTTCCGCTTCTGGGTCTCAAAT
Source organism: Strobilurus stephanocystis (assembly GCA_019915075.1). Taxonomy (NCBI): domain Eukaryota; kingdom Fungi; phylum Basidiomycota; class Agaricomycetes; order Agaricales; family Physalacriaceae; genus Strobilurus; species Strobilurus stephanocystis. Next base: position 358,056 of record JAHLMI010000011.1, read on the forward strand.
CTGAGTAATCTGGACAGCGAAAAGGCGTTTTTGAGGCCCTCAAATCTGACGAAATCGGACAGACATCGAGGGGAGCTTCCGGGGGCCTCGACGGACCTGCACGAACATGATTGGGCGCATGACGTTGCTATGGCTGACTATTCCTATGACCTTGATTCTCTGACGGACGAAGAGTTCACGAACCCGTGGATGTACTATCATGATATGCGCTCCATTCAAAGGCAAGCATTTCGTGAATTCCAACGTCATTCTTTGACACTGGTTTTGTTAGGGTACAAGTACCGGCACTGAGACGATTGAAAGCCAGAATTCTCGCTGTTCAGAGGCTGGATGAAGCGATGTACGGCCTTGTCTCCACTCCTGCCGCCGGCAATCTCGAGGCCCAACCTCTTCTCACTTGCGACGAGGAATTCGATCCCCTTCCGGAAGTGCTACCATTTGACTTCACTGAACTTGTCAGAACAGACGAAGTTCTAGAGATTTACAACATACCCGGACACACCATCCATAATTGGCCCGCTTCAGATTGCCTGGAGCTAGAATGGCTATTGGAGCTAGAGGAAGATATGAATCAACGCTTCGCGGAGCTGAGTCAGGAGATGACACGTTACCAGGAGGAGGAGAGGGCTGCGTTGGAGCTCGAGCGCCAGAAAGCTGACTTTACGCCCATGATCGAAGCGGCCGGCTCATTTCGGACACCTGAGGGCTACAAGGGGGGTATTGGCGCATTGATAGATGCACATCGTGAGTCTGCGAAGACGCTGCCCGCAGGTGAATCAGTGCATTCCTCGCTCGATGCTGGTACGTCCAGGGAAGTCCACTTCTGTCTTCTAAAAACCGATTTCGTTCCCAGCCTCGGAACCCACACTTCCTCGTGATGCTGGAATCACGGTGGCTACGAGTGAAACAGTGCATCCCTTACTTGCTACTGGTAGGCTCAGAGAATACCATATTTGTCTTCTGACCATTTATCTCGTCAGCCTCCGAACCTCCGAGTGATGTGGCCAAGACACCAACCACGACTGGACCTAGGGATGTGCGGGCCAGGGCAGGGCTCTGAGCCCTCGCCAGGGCAGGGCCAGGGCCTGGTATAATCCAAGCCCTGCCTTGAGCCCTGAGCCCTGGAGGGCAGGGCAGGGCCAGGGCTCAGCCCCAGGGCCTATGTGCGCCACACATAGTCTGACATACAACATCAAAGACAGATTTTTCATATGCTTATGTACTACTACTGACTTGTATCAACCTTCGACAGCAATAATAGTGCTCTTACTGTCAATGAGACTCCAAGTAGAGTTGAGGAGGACGGTCTGCGACTCACTGTCCCGATTCGGAATGAGAAAGTCTGACAAATCACGTGATCGTCGGGCGTTCCGAGCTCTGCACAGGTGCCGGCTCTGGTTGAATTTCGGACGCCACAAGCTTGCATATGAGCTTGGATGGGAAAGACAGGTATATAAAGTATAAACTAGATGGATCAAGAGCTCCCTACTCACTGTCCCAGGCCTTCAGGCCCTAGGGCTCAGCCCCGGGCTCAAGGCCTACATAATCTCAGCCCCGGCCCTCGGCCCTCACCAAGGCAGGGCAGGGCAGGGCAGGGCCGAGGGCCTGAGCCCTGGCCCGCACATCCCTAACTGGACCTGTCCTACCCCTCTTTGATACTGGTGTGTCTAAGAATTTTCATTCATCTCTCTTAACCAAGTTTGTTACCAGCATCGGAATCTCCAACGCCTCCTGTCCGCGAATCTCAGCTGAGCAACTTACGCACGTCTTTTCTTACACCGCAAAATTCTGTTCCGGACCAGACACCTACAGCACAGATCCCCAAGAAACGTTCCCGCGCTCCGTCCAACTTTTCGTCACGCAGCATGGCGGCACTGGCGGCAAAGATCATCAAAATTGGCCATTACAGATCTTCTTCACGTTCTCCTCCGGACTCACAGGCGCCGTTGCCCTCGTCCTCATTGCCTAAGACAGCAAAAGGAAAGACTAGCGAACTGCGGAGTACATCTTCACACACACGAGAGCGCCACAACGCACCGAAAGGGCTGAGAACTCTTCTATCATACATATTCGATCGGTTACGCGTAACGGCATAGCCGCTGACAGTTGAGGACCTGCATCTACAGGAGCTCGAACAAGAATGTCGCGAGCACCATTGTTATCCAAAGCTGACTGCTTTCATATTGCTATCTCTTTGCTTTCGATTGTCGTTCAAGTTGTTACCATTTGCCCAATATTTTAGACAGAGTCATCGTAGTGTGCTCATAATCGAATATCGACCTTTGTTCTCATGAATGCAAAGTACAATACTACATGATAAACCTTACACCATCGTACACAGTGATGTACTTCCCTTCAATCAACGCCCTTTAGTTAGTGGTAGCAGTAGTGAAAGCAGTCTGCGCGAAGCCAACGCGAGAGTTTGCGGTATCGAAAACGGAGTAGAACCTCTCAAGGAACGTGTATCCGTTGATAAAGTCAAGGCCTTCACCCGAATTGGTGCCAAGGTCGCCTACGACCAAGTAAATGTTGTTCGCAGTGCCGCCGATGAAGGTGTTGAGGGAGCGGGGCCAAATCTGGGCGTTGGGCGTCAACTCGTAGGATACCTAGCGAAACGTCCGAGTCAGAGAAGTTGGCAAGGATAATCTGATTCGACTCACGCCCCCGATGTTAAAGTTCAGGTTCTGCAAGGTGGCGAATTTGGCGGCGGTGATGCGGAGGAGTCCGGTGGTGTTGTCTAGAACAGCTCCAGTTGCGGAGACGTAACGCTTGTAGGCATCCGTTGCAATGAGGATCAAGGTCGTGCCTTTTAAGACAAGGTTAGCGGTGCTCGCTCAGCAGGATGCTGATGTTCATTTACCGGTATCGACAATGCCGGCAGTGGAGCTAAGAATGTTGGTAGCAGAAGTTCCGTAGGTGATGGACTCGTTGATTCCCCAATAGAACTTGGCGGGGGAAGTCGTCGTCAAAGACCTAGAAATCGAACTTGGTATCGAGATGGCATCTTCCCAGAGAGACCACCTACGTGAAGGAGACACTGCTGGTCGTTTTGGAGGTGTCGATTCCGCCTACAGACATTCGGTCATTCGATCGTCGAGTTCGAAAGACAGTTGTCACCCACCCCAGGTCAATTCACCGTTCTCATCATCTTCGGAGGTAGTGGGCGCGAAGAAGACACCAATCTCATTACTGGTGATAGCTCCCTGGGAGAACAGGTTGTCTGTAACAGTCGGGATTGTTGCGCTGGAGGAGCTTCCAAGTGTTCCTGATCATGATAGCAAATAAGTCAAGGAACCGCAGTGAATGGGAGACAGCGTACCTTGCGTGAGGTCAACGGGACCGATACTGCCACATCGTTGAGTATCAGACAGTTGCCCAAACATAGTTGTTGAACGACGTACCCGAGGATGCCATCAAAGCCTGTGAATCTAAGCGATAGATCAGCTCTGGCCACCGAATTGGTGAGGTACGACGAACCCAGAAGAGCGCGAGGCGACACCAATAGACTGTTTGGGGATAACCAAGCCAGAGGCAAGGGTGACTTGGTCAGTGAATTCAGTGCCTATATAGATTTAGTACTAATCGACGGACTCTAAAGTCGAAAAAAGCCTCACCTGAGAAGCTGCCTACACAAGAATAGACAGGTTGCTTGAGTATTATCGTCCCGATTACAAAATTAGACCGGCCTCACCAGATCCATAAGTCACTGACTATGTAGGGACTTTCGGTCAGCCACGCAGTGTAAACAAAACGAATCAACGTACGACGGAGCTGCTTGTCTTGGTGCTCGTGGAGGTCACGACATACTTCTGCGTAGCGCCAACCCAGGTGTTAGAGCTGCCGGTATCGATAAGAAGGTCATCTGGAGGTGCATTAGCAATCGCCTTCACATAAATCCAAGAACACCGTACACTGCGTAGCAGGGCTGCCAACTCCTACCGAGGCTGAGTAGACGACCGCGACATTGTCAACGTCCTCGCTGATGACGGCGCGCTTCGCCGGCGTCTCGATGTTCTGTCCTCGCGCACGAAGTGCGGCAGCACGCGCTTGGTCGCGTTGGAGCAAGGTCGTCGTCCCGTTACCGATATTGAACTTCCTGGCCACAGGAAGAGTAACGAAGCCATGATCGACGACCACAGGCGAGGCGGTCACCACGTAGATGAGAGCGGCAAAGAAGGCTGCAGAGACGAGTTGCATGTTGAGTAAGTACTCAAGGACAGGGAGTGTTGAGTGAAGGTATCGCTCAGTCGTTCGAGCAATTTATACGCGTAGAGGCGACCGCTGTCGCCACATGCATTCTTTTGTTGATTCGAGCTTCGAAACGCGTGCTGAGACTTCATTCTGTGATGACCTGTCGTTATTGAGCATTCCCAATATGAGATGGCGAACTCGACCACAAGGCAAGACGTCCTGATAGACCAGCGTGATAGTAGCTCGGACCCCGCATGGCGACGAATGAACACTGTACTTCGATGAATGACACCACTATCGCGGCCAGATTGCGGCTATCAGAGCCAAGGCGAGTAGCCTATCGCAACGTAAGCTAAAGATGGCGAGTCTAGAAGAAAATCGGAGCCTGCGATTTCACTAACTTCACTCAGATTTCCGATATTAGTCGGTGTGACTTACAGCACTTGTTGTAAAGCCCTGATCGACCAACTGGCGACTGTCTTCAAAGAGCCCGCCGCCCAAGCTCCAATCTATGCTCGAATTTTGATAGAACCAATCAATCGGACTTCTACGCTCTCGCGATGTCGTGTGATAGAAGCAATCCATACATCGGATGTTCGCGTCGAGGCGTCTTGATGAACGAAAATACGACAGTGTACGCGATGATGGCGTTCTAATATTGATACTGTTCATTCGCGTCACATGTCAGCGTGTAGTTTGTGTTCGTATGTAGAGAAAGGGAGAAACGAACATACCAACAATGCCCACAACGATAAGTTCCTGACATACGACGCTGGTCAGATGGCCACGATGCAGATGTACGCGAATGACTCGCGAATGAAGTTGCTCTTGGCATCGTCCATGTCACAGACGGGCACAACTTGGACGAACGATAATGGCATAGGCAGAACGGTGGGCATACGCTCGTTAGCATGCAAATGACATACCGTCGAACAGGTAGGTTTCATGGACTTGACGCTTGCCGCACATCCCACCGTGACTGCCATGAGTTTGATTCTTCGTTGAATACCGAATACACGTCCGACATGCATGCCTGTGACCTTCGCGTAGAATTCTCAATGGACGAGATTCTGGAACTGCAACATTCTCCTGCGGCGATGTGTAGTGCTTCTCTAGTAGTCGTGCAGTTCCATGGAGACTCGGTTGACTTCCTTTCGTCCTGACATAGTCGGGGGCATGTGGACAGCAATGCGAGCGGCTTCCTGGGCGCCAACCGTACCGGTTCTAAGTGTAAAGATGCATCCTGCTATCACGGTGGGAGCTCAACCGCCCGCAGCTGTTCTTGATTCGAGTACAGGCGATACCCGGGCGATCCACATAATGACAGCGCCGCCAGGAAATTCCTCGGGTGATAGGCGATTGGGAGGCCTGGCTTGTGCGGGCGGACCATGTTCGGAGTTGACCGATAAGTACAAGTTGGTATGCGAGTCAAGATAGCGTGGGATGTGGGGTGTGTTCTTGGACTGATCCCATGATGGACAGCGAAGAAGCACAAGACTGTTGGAAACAAAACCTTGAGACTTGACGTGCAGCTGCCAAGCACGAACAACCTACAACACTGCCACGATCTTATCAACACTGATACGAACATGTTTTTCCCTTTGGGCCTTAGCGCGAGCCTCTATGAGTATGATTTGAACACTCTGGCGTATCATATACGTTGAGGAAACAACTCATACTTCCTCCTGTCGGAATCACCCTTCCTTTCGAATGCCTGATTCTTACTGGAATTTCAAGACGCCACATCAATATCAACGGGATTCTCAAGGCACGCCAGCCCTCTTTATGTTATTGCATGTTTGGAATGATTGGAACCAAAAGCTTTAGCTGTACTACAGTGTGCGACTGCTCTTCTCTGGATCCGCATCTCCAGTGAATTGACAAAGAGAAGGTGACGTGTTGTCGGACGGGAGGAAGATGGCAGTCGCAGCGAGTGCACAACAATGAGGAGAGTGAGCACGACGGCGAGTAGCTCATGTCTTCAAGACAGCTTAAATAGATGTGTTTGAGCCAATAATATGATGAGTGCGTACTAGTCAGCAAGTTGAGAAGTTTCAGGCAGCTTTCAAGTTCGTACGACGCATGCACACAATCAGATGTCCATATACTCATCCAAGATTACGACAGCATCGACACACGGTAGGCTGTTGAATTATCAAAGATTCAGACGTATGATACACGAGCTCTATCTACGATTCAACTCAAAAATTCTCTTCAAGTTTGCAACTAAAGGCCAAATTCCAGGCTGGTCATTTGCGGATCGGCTTCTTTACACGATGGGCAAAAGGACGCTGTCTTCAATACGGAGTCGATGCATCTGTCATTCGGTCAGAAAAAGATCTCCACGAGTAACAAAAAGCATTTACGGTCCACAGAATATGACGCCACACTCGTTCGATCCGTGTGTCAGAGCAGGTTCACGAGCATATCCCGCACAAATTGCACATCTCGTGGTCAAGGCCGGTATCATCAGGCGCTTGACATTGGATCGTGGAAGGGATTGATTGATGCGGGCATCCGCCGACATTCTTCGACCAGAGTTCAGTACCGCAAGCAAACTCGAAGGATCAGAAAGACGCACGTTAGCCGATTCATTACGAAGGGAGTACATATCCGAGTGGAGGGCTCAGATACGATGCCTACAGCCTTCGTTGCGAACACGTAAGGACTGTCCTCGACAACTTCATCGGTCGGATCTCCGAAACGGACGTGTTGAGTCTGTGTATCGAAAGTCAATGGAAAGTCGATCCAGCATTTTCAGTTGGTGCATACCTCCGAGGCAATATTGAGGGTATTTGTTGATGGCGTCCAAGGGGGCGTCCGCACCATAGGCTCGAAGCTCTCCATCGAGGAACTATCTTCCTCGAGGGCTTCGGCGGGACTAAGACTATCGTGAAAATGGAAGGGAAGTGTCTGAGTCAAACGTCAACACAAGCAAATCACCACTACATGGTCGTGTCACTACATACTAGAGAGCCAAGGACCCAGGTCTTTTGGGGATTGGGCGGTGGCGACCGCGTCTTACGATGAAAGCCCTTTGCGGTAGGGCTTGGCGGGCCGGATGGTGCGACACTATCGAAGCCGGCCACGGCTTTGGGCAGAAGTCCAGGGCGGTCGTTGACCTGGTTCGAAACATGTGAGGGGAGGAAAAGGGCGCCACCGACTGAGATGGCTCCTTTGGGAATATCCCGAGACAAGGTTGGTTCCAGGTGTGTGATTGTTTCCTTCTTGATGGTGCCATTGACCTTGGGAGGGACGAGGGGTAAACTCGAAGTCGAAGCTGGGGATGGGAGGAACACTTTTGCTCCCTTGTTGAGGGGTACCTTGAGATCTTGTGGTGCGGTCTGTGCACCGGTAGCCCGCTCATCACGTCGTGTCGCATTGGCTGACTTCAAAGGTTCGGGTACAAGCTATGCGACGGACGTTCAGTGGAAGATAATCCAGTTTAGAGCCTATGCTTACCGTCACAGAGTATGAATCAGCTTGCACGACGGCTGGACCATCATGGCCATCCAATGTGGTAGCATTGCCCGTCCCTGGTGTATCGTTTTTCGTCTCGGGAAGTCCTTGTGTCGTGTCGAACGTTGGGAAGGCGTTCTTGGGAATCGAGAACAGCTCATCTAATGAGATCACAGGCGCTGAGAACGAGGATGGCAGCGATAGCTGATTCGCTTTCGGAGGGCTCGGAGTGAGTCTGGCGGGGCGAGGATGGTGGTCAGGACTGAGAGAGCAGGTTGTCTTGTGTTTGAACTGGTTCCAGCTAGGTCAAAAACTACTAGCCGAAGATATGAGCACAAGGACTCACTGGTGTGCCATGTTGGGCACGCGTGCCACAGTGTGGACACGTCGGTGCCTTATGATGCAAAAATAGCAGGTGCTGCAGATATCAGCCAACCCGAAGAGAAGCAAGAAACTAAAGCTTACCTCTGCCAGGGCAAATTCATCGTGTGCAGCCCTAAAACAATCTTGGAAAAAACAAGCAACAAATTTGGGATGGTCTGTTCCCTTGTGCTTGAGGAGCAGGCGTAAGCCTGAGAATCCGAGAACAGTGAAGAAAGGTCTCACCTGATCCAACTCAAAGTCGTCGGCCATGCCCTTGCCACAGGCGGGGCATTGAGGATGTGTTCTCAAAGAGCCACGGTAATGTTCACGCAGAGCTTTGTCGGTTTCGAAGCGGCGGTCGCACTGGACACACAAAAAGGCTCCGAATGCATAATTCTTCTCTCTTTGGGCCGCTATGTCCTGTCAATAGAGCGTGTCAGAAGCGAAGGGGGGAAGAATTCAGCGCAGCGCACCCTGCCCCGTTGGTAGTGTGTCTTCTGCATCACTGCTGGTCTGCGTGCAACATCAACAGGAATTCAAGAGTCGTGCAATTCCATTGAGGACTGACCGTGATGGACTATGAGGAATGACGGTTACGCCACGCTAGACGGCTATGAGTGATAAACATGTTGATAATGAGGCGACGAACCCGAACGTCTCGCTGTGCCCTATGCGAGCGACTATTAGGGTGCATTGTCTACTTGGAAGTTGGTGGTGTAGATGTGAAGGTTGGCAATGGAAGGCGCAAAGGATAGAAACCGCGTGCCGAATCTCCCAGAAGGTTCAGGGTGAAGAGGCTGTGCAGCGGCGAAAGGGTGGGTGAATGACGATCTAGGAACCGAAGGGGCAACGGTGTTGGTCAGACCGAAGAGATGGCAGCGCACGAAAAGGTTTCCAGATGGCTAAGGAAATGAGGCGCGTTATAACTGCGCCTGGAACAAGAAAGGTTTTGATGTGTGACCTCCGCTTCCGAACCTTGATCAAGGATCAGCGGAAGATCACTGATCTAATAGGGCGGCGGTTGTCTGGCGACGAGGACTCGGAGGCCAGAATAGGGTGATTAGGCGCTCAATCGACCAACAATAGTGCTGACCGGAAAGTGATGCACCAGATCCCATGAGATCCGGGTTCATTGTGGCAATGCTATCCAGATCGGGATGAAACTCGCCCAGTGGAACGTAGTCTTGGGCGAGAGTTTGGCGACAACTTACCTCTGATGGGCAGAGAAGGCAAGACATTGACATCTGGTGCCATAACTTGTACAATTGTTGCGTCGCCACTGTTCAAGTAATCCGTAGTAGCCAGTCCTTGGCCGGTGACGAGGGCATGAATAGTCCTCATCGTCTGAATGATGAGGGCAGAATAATGTCAACCAATATGATATGTGTCACACACCGCACACAAAACGAGCTCTAAGGATTCTTCTAGTCAAAGGCACCCATGACCCTCAGGCCGTCCGCCATCCTCCGATACTCCTTCACCAGTTCTGCGACCTCGCTGATCCTCAAATCACTCCCATCGGGAGCACACTCCATAAACCGCTTCACCGGAGGTGCCAGTCTAGCCCGGGCAGTAGGTGGTGGTGAAGGACTGTCCACTCTTGGTAACGGCAGTGTTCTCGACTTCTGTAGAGGTGCAGACTACAGACGTATGAATTAGCTTACGTCCATGAGCCAAGAAATCAAAATGCACCTTTATCGCCTTGCCCGTAATCCCCGATAGGCGATCCGACAAACTCTTCCTCCCTCGATTCTTCTTCGTGTTCTTCTTCATCATACTCTCAAAGCTCCTTATGCTCCTCGTGTCTCTCCCCCTACTCTGCTCATCGCTCTCATATTCCTCCTCGTCTTCCCCATCCTCTTCACCGTCCTCACTGTTCTCTTCCTCCTCTTCATCATCATCCGTAGTCCCGATATCCTCGTCATCACTACCCCTTCCCGCCCTACTCGTCGCGCGACTAACGGGTCGGAGCTCCTCCCCATCCGCCACTTCCGCCTTCGCCCCAGGCAGTATGCTCTTGATCGAGAACACGCTATCCCGCCTGAGCATCCCAAAGGTAGGCCGCGACTCGGCACCATCGACCGGAGGAACACTAACAGGCGTCGCTGGAAGGAAGGACCGCAGCATTCCGAAAGACCCGCTCAGAACTTTGTTCGCGGACCCCGCCAGCGCATCCACTTGATCCCGCAGGGCGGCGGCACTGACGGTAGACGAGATACTCGCTGCTCTCGAGCGGGGCGGCGAGGGTGACGACGATGTGATGCTGACGAGTGGCAGCGGAACTCCACTGGAGTAGACAATAAACAAACGAGATTTATACACCAAACGAGAAAGGACAAACTTTGTTCCCAACCCCAATGTTCCCACATCGACGTTCTCCAAAAACTCGACGACGGCCAAAAGGTTGACAAGGCAATATCGCGCTTCTCCTCCGTCTTCACTATCGCCCACAGTCGGTGGTAGGAATCGTTGTGTGAACAGGACATGACTGACAAGTCGTGGTGGGTTGGCGCGTACCACGGAGAAGATGAGTAGCGGGAAGAGGACATCGAGGGAGACTTCCGTCTTCCTCACTGGCGGTGATGGCGATGGTGGCCGTGTTGAAGCCTCTTCTGACTCAGAGGTCGGCATAGCGTCCGTAGTTATCGTGTCTGCCTCTGCTGGAGCATCTGATGTCGCTTCTGTCTCCGGCATGGCTTCACTCTGTGTCTTCTTCTCTCCGCCAATCGGCTCGTCCTCCTTCCTCAGTCGTATCAGTGGTAATTTCGCCAGACCATCTTTGCGAGGTGACTTGTTAGTATGATGAACAGTAGAGACTGCATGACATACCAACGATAATCTTGTGACATTCTATCATCAGTTGGGCCTTCTCGGACGGTGTATAAACGGTCTGCAACCGTGATAGACATTCCCCGCAGCTCTTTACAATCCTTTCCAGCTCCACGTCATCCTTGCCCAGCGGCCCCTCGAACACTAGATCGAGATGCTCCAATGTCAAATCGAGAACATTGAGCGCAGCAACACGATTGGCTAAGGCTTCGTCGTGGTGGGCATCAGCACTCTCTGGAGGTCGGAACAGTCTAATGACATGAGCTGACGGTAGAGTGTCCAACGCAAGACATACCTGTCATAAAACAAGGCACAAAAACTCTTCTCAATCATGATCATAATCTTCGCATAATCGTAATCCTCCCCACTGCCATCGTCAGAACGCTCCTTCCTAGCGCGTATCCGGTTGTCCATCTCCTCCTCGATGCCAGCATAAAAGTCCTGTACCATCTCAGTCAAGACATCCGCGCTGTACTCAATCTCTTGCACACCCCACCTCCGCCTATCCCTGTCCTTCCTCTTCTCTGCACTCTGAATCTCCACAAACGGCAAGAAGCTCTCTGACGAGACTTGCACTTTCTCCACGACCCACGGCGGCGCTTCAATCAGATTGCCAGACGAGTGTAGAGCGGAGAGAACACTCGTAGCAATGTCATCAAAGACTAAACGCTTGTCGATGGCAAGCGCGCTTATCACCACCGGTGCCGTGGCCGCGACATCCTCGAGACTGCTGATGGACGGAGCAGGAGAATGTGTCGGTGACGAAGAGGATTTGCTAAAGATCGACGCGAAGGGATTGGCTATCCTCGATTGGGTAGTTGGGCGTGGAGGAAGTGGGGGTTTACGCGACGGGGAGGCAGGCGATGATGCAGATGTCACTGGTATTGACAGGGAGAGAGGGGATGATAGTGATAGGATGTGAAATGAGGAAAACGGGGGTGATAAGGTGTTGACTGACGGAGGGATAGGTGAAGACGGCGAAGGAAGTGGAGAGGCCAGAGTGGGTAGCGTGGAGAGAGGCGGGATCTCAGTAAGGGCTCCAGTGCGTGTTGCATGATTCAAGATGGCCTGATAATGCGGCGAAGAGTGGTGTAGAGATGATTGTATTGTTAACTTGGAACTGGCGGAAGCAGGTCAACAATGAGTGGGTCAACTGCGTGATCAAAGTCACCTTTCGTCTATCGTTCCTCTCAGTCCAGACAGTGTAATTATGGGAGTGTCTTTCTTGATAGATGAGGGCTCGCAAAGAACGATGTGATCTTTGACGAATTCTAGACTGATCTTCTCTTTGTCGTCGTAAGACTCGATGGGTAACAATATAGTTGACTGCGATGGGGTCAGAGAATGCCTTCTGCATTAGCATGATGGTACGCACCTTATTCTCGCTTAACGACGACCAGATCTCCTTCCATTCCTCGTCACTGGGGCCGACGTCCATCAGACGCTCGACCATCGCCCAGCCCACCGAGCCCGCGTCGACGCCAGCATCCTGCAGCGCCGACTTCAAGTGCATCATCTGCAGCTTATCTGCCGCGCCATGCCCCTCCTGCTTGCCTTGATCGGTCGCTGCAGACGAGAGCGTCGTCCCTGTCGTCGCTACACGCTGCCTTGGTGTGTATGGCACATACGCTGCCGACGATGCAGACAGCAGCGGATGGGCCGGGGCCGAGTCCGAGTCAGGCGTCGAGGAGAGTTGGCGGCCGACGCTCCGCCCAATAGATGTCGCCGGAAATTTCGAGCTCATCGTCGTACGACGACGCGGCAGCGGTGATGGTCGTCGGGCAGGGTTGGTCGGCTGATCGGACCGAACAATCGTCTCCTTAATTATCCTTTCGGGTTTGCAACGTTCATCTTCTAAGTTCTTGCACCACAGCGACCAAGGAAAACTTGAACGACACTCAAGCAGTGCGACATTCAAATACACATGCTTAACGAAAAAGCTGGCAGGTAAGTTAACATGATCGCATTCCACATATGTAGCAGAAAACATAACGTTGCTCGATGAGGACGGCCCCAGGAATGGGGGAGAGAATCAACTATAGCCCTTATACCTATTGACCGGTTTTGTCAGACGGTGCCAAAGGGTTACCTTCGACCGCCGCATCGACAGAGGCCTCCGACGCGTCCGGTGCAGGATCGCTGTCAGGGTGCTTCGTTGTAGCTTCTACGACTGGCTCCGGTAGTTTTTCGCCTTGAACTACCTTCGGCGTGCCATGCGTCGACTGGGGCTTGGAATCGGCATTCGCTTCCTTTTTCACCGCTTCTTGGTCCGCGTCATCTTTCAGAGAAAGACTGGTAGCAATGCTCGCCGCCAACTCCTCGACGGTCTCATTCGTCGTCTTCTCCTCCTCCAGGGTATCATCACTTTTACCCTCTTCCTCGTGCTCAGCTTGCGTCTCCGCCCAGAGCTCTCCCAGTTCGTCAGACCATCCCAACTCCTTCGCCAGTTCCCTTACTATGTCGTCACATTTTCCCAACAGAATCACATCGTCAGGTCGACGTCCAAAGTCACCCACTCTCTCCATGTTTATGAGTACGCGGGGACAGGAGGAGTTGACCATGCCCGCAACACTGGCGAATGGATGTACTGTTAGCGACGTACCCATCACTATCAAGAGATCGGCCAGTCCCACGTTGCGCACGCCATGGATGAAGTCGTCGGGCAACTGTTGGATCATCAGCATAACGATCTCACTTCGGGCAAGAGTGACTTGCGCTTTCACCGAAAAATACAATATCCGGTTTCACGAGACCGGAACACACATCGCATCTCGCAATCTCCTGCTTCATGATGTGCTTCTTCATCCTCTCGTCGTCGTACGGGGTTTTACAATCAATGCATCTCTGCGTCGCGAAGCTCCCGTGAGCATGGATGACTTTGTGAGCCGGTACCCCAGCACGTAGCTCCAGGGTGTCGATGTTCTGTGTGAAGCATCTATGCAAAAGATTGTGTTTGTACAGCAATCTTAAGAACGAGTGGGTCGGGGTGGGGCGAAATTTGCCAGGATAGAGTTCATGAGCGAGAGTGTAAACTACGGATCAGTCAGTAGGTACGATACCGGGGTGCTGTGGAGAGACTGACATGGAACGGGATCTTTACGGAAGTAACTGATGTCGAAGACGGCCTCAGCGTAGGGTAGGTTCAGTCGTTCCAAATTAGCCTGTCGATGGTCAGCATGTTTCTCCATATCGCAGATGGGGCATACGTAAAGTCCTAGCCGCTGCCTCCTCAGCGAGGGTACAGTCAGATGGCTGACATGGCTCACCGGTTTCGGGGGACCGAAAGTCAGGTATACCAGCGGACGTACTGACGCCTAGGAGGCCTGAGTATCCAATCCAAACGGAATATCGGAGTGAACAAACCAGCGCCTAGCTGAGGGCCATTCCACGCCCATTTAGCCTATCAATCATTGATAACGAGTGTACGCTTACCATGAGAGTGATATTCCTACATTTGCTAGACTTTATATACTCCGCAACACCGTGCAAAGTGTTTTCGCTGAGTACCTTGGGGCTGTGTCTCGAGGACGACGGCGATTGGTGAACTCGTGAGCGCGACATGGTGGCGGGAAGGAGGCAAGCTTGATCGCGTGACACCTGACACTTTTCCGGCTTTGAGTTTCCCTCGAATCGTTCGGAGTTCAATTCGTTCCACTGTCTTCCACACATCACCTAGGTTGCTCTGCCCTACTACTGCCCAAAGCTAGCTGATCTTCAACGCCTGGTTCTACGTAGCTGGGCTGCACGAGCATGACAATAGTACGCACGGTGTATACTTATGGTAATCATAGCTCTTGTTCCGCTCTTGGCTTTGAAGCTGCCCGCCCCACAAAGTGTGTCCCGCCTCTCATCTTCGACATTCTCCATGGCAACTATCCATCTCAACGGCTGTATGCTTTGATCTCTATCTGGAATTCTACAAACATGTAGCTCAATCTGGCACTGTGACTCAGACGGGAGGCGGTAGTGAGGCGGTGTTTCATGAACGACTTCCATTTTTGGCATGGTCTTGTTCGACATACGGACAAGGCGCGCTTATATGTATGCCAGCAGAACGATGATCATGAAGAACAAGACGCTTTCTCCTTTCTCTGTTTCATGGCGTTTCCGCCCAACTGGTTGTTTTCTACTTGCTCTTTCATCGGTTTCGTATTATGTATGATCCCTCTCGCTTGGCATCTTCAAGGTGCGCACAAATTCGTTCCCCGTTCCTCTCTGAGTCTCACAAGTCAGTAGCCTGGAATATAGGGACTTGCGCATTCATGCTGTGGACAGGCTTCGCCTGCTTGAATTTCTTCATTAACTCCATTCTTTGGAATAGTCGTTTCGATAACTTTGCACCGGTCTGGTGCGATATCTGTGAGTCAACAGTAGAGAGCACAGTACAACCTCATGCTGAAGACCTTCCCAGCCACTCACTACATTCTTGCACTGGGCTCCGCTATACCAGCAAGCTCGCTTTGTATCAACAGGCGGCTTTATCATATTGCTACTGCTTCTACTATGAACACGAACGTGAGTCGGCGCTGATCCACTTTCTCGTAGATCTCTGATGACTTACTCTTCTGCCGGACAGCGTCGTCGAGAAATCATTGTCGATCTCTGCATCTGCCTCGGCGTACCGATAGCGCTAATGCTGATTGGTGGGTCCGCATTTGTGGCGTTCGTACCTCTGTTCGATAAAAGATACTTTAGCATACATACCACAAGGCAACCGCTTCAATATCCTCGAGGAATACGGCTGCACCGTGTCCATATACGGCACATGGGTCGCCATCGCCTTGTACAACATGCCCCCCATAATCATCGGCCTCATCTCTTCCGTCTACTGTGGTACGTTCCATCTTGAAAATACAGATTCTTCTCGAAGTCTTATGGTGTCCTCTTCCCCTGTCAGCTATGAGCATCCATGCTTTCAAAAAGCGCGAAGTCGAATTCAGCGCCATCCTCGCATCGACCGTCTCTCAAGGCCTGAACCCGCACCGCTACTTCCGCCTCATGGCCATCGCCGCAGTCGACATCCTGTTCACGGTCCCAATCTCCGTCTATCTCACCATTCTCGGTGCTCAAAGCATCCACCCGTGGATCTCCTGGGACGATACTCATTTCAACTTTGGCGCCGTCGGGGTCCTTCCTGCATCCGTGTGGCGCGCGTCGGGAGTCTACGGCGGACTCATCGAGCTCAACAGGTGGCTGATGCCTTTCGCCGCTGTTGTCTTCTTCTCGCTGTTTGGGCTGACGGGGGAGGCGAGAAAGAGGTATCGGAGCGCGTGGGCGTGGACGAACAAGACCGTGAGCAGGCGGGGTATGAGGAAGGGTATGATTCGGATGAGGAGTAATGCGAACTTGAAGTATGTGTCAACTCTCATCATCAAGTCGAAAGAAAGCTGAATCTCCCATAGCTCTGCATCCCGGTCTGGCGGGACACTTCCTGTTTACGTGAAGCATGAGCGGAAAATTTCGTTCGACACGATCTCGATATCAGAGTCGTACACTGACGACAGCCGCCCAGTGTCACAGATCACTGATCTGGAGCGTCAGCCTCTTTCCCCATCCCAGCCTCCACCGGTCACAGTAACTGTAACCCCGCCTGAGCCCACTTCCCGCTTCTCTTCTACGACAAGTATGGTCTAGACCTGATAATTTTGGCGCATTCACGCATGTAATTCTCCGACTGCTGGCAGACAGACACTAGTTTCGGTCCTCTTTGTATTTGACTTGCACCTTGTATCCATAGCGTCTCCCGTTTTTCTAATGTCCAAGAAGTTAATATCGCGTAGTCGTAGTACATACTCATTTAGTTCTTTGCATTAGGCGGCATCCAATCCGTCAGCCACTCCATCACGAACAGAATCATCTCTCCATGAATCTTCCTAATCTCCTCGGGTTCATCCGCTAGTTGCAAGTACCCCCACTCATCGTAGTGGTGCACCGCATTGGGTATAACTTTGAAGGGACGCAAAATGGTATCATCGCGGGTTTTCGCGTAGTCGCTATGCGGAGTAGTCGGACGCCATGGATCCACTGACGGTTGTATGAGATTCAGTTAACAGACGACAACGGAAATCGCACCCTCTCCGTCTATAATCGCGAGCCTATCCGCGGCAATATCATAGTCCCCGAGTGCGTTCACTGCGGTCACGTTGGGAAGTGCGGGGACCGTAAAGTGTTGACCAGGCGGGTATGCCTGTTTACATATCTTGGACTCGTAGTCCAACGTGATGAACTTGGAGACGATCGAAGGGTAGTTCGGATCCGGAGGAGAAGTCATGAAGTAACCCCACTGCGTGCAGACTTGGAACAACCAGAGACGCCATTCCTGGTCTAGAGATGTATCGGCATATTTGCTGTCGTCGTGGGTCCCAAAGCACTATACACGCTTAATGTGAGGAAAACATATAAGAATGGTGCCCACATCTTCGTGTGTCATATCGTCTGGGCATGATGCAACAACGTTCTGATTGACCGTGAGCCAAGGAATTCTCGAAGGAATGATAATACTGTACCTTCTTGATCCAATCCGCGTAATTCACGACGGTAAAGTCGACGGTGAGACCGCCAGAAAATGATACGAGACGTGAGGGGTGCTCGTACTCTAGCGCCTCCACGCCGTCCATGAGCCCAGAGCCAAACGGAGGTTTGTTCAGAGTCGCACAAAAGTCGTCAAAGCCTGTGCTGCCATACTTCGGGTCCCAACACTTGGCTTGCCAATATCCAAGGGGACCCTGTACATATCTCAGCTACAACTCTGAGTGTAGCACAAAGACACACCTCAAGCAAAGAGGCAAAGTCATCATTGTGTTCCAGATCGCTGAGTCCGAAGAGGGCCTTGAGCGGACGCGCTGACAGGCGATTGGACAACAGCTTGTCAACTGTCGCGATGGTCTTCTGAATATGATAGGAACATCTCTCCTCGGCTGCCTGCCTGATAAGGTCGAAGTACTCCCAGTACACTATGGTCGCGTGCGTTACACCTGGATAATGTGAGAAGATGGCATAGTTTACGAGGTAAAGTCGTACCACTGGAGGAGATGGCGCCATAGACGAGGTCGGGGTAGAGAATCTTCATGTGAGCAGCTCGTGCGCCAGCGTATGAACCGCCGTAATAAATCCAAGGCGTATTGGGCGCTGTCAAGTCCTCGTCAATTCCAGCAAATTTGACGTTGGCCATGAAGTTGGCGCTGTCTGCGGTAGCCTGTTCATTCGTCAAGAATCTTCGTGATTTGAGTGGAAAGCCATGTGAGGGGAGGGAAACTGATACCTCAGTGAATCCGTTGTCAGATTCTGAACACCGATAGATTCGCCTGGGATGTACCTAGTCAGTAGAGAATATGACTGGGAAAGGGAACGCACCGTAATAGCGATGTTCGAGGACAACACCAACGCCGCCAGTTGCACGCGCTAAAATCTCGACGATGCCAGTGTCCAGGAAGGGTATACGATTCTGACGCGAAATTAGCAGGCCGCCATCACAAGCAGCGGAGCCAGGCCCGTACCTCACCGCTCGTTTCGCCACCGTCAAGCACGATGACCGGACCTCCCACGCCTGGCTTGTAATGCCTGGTGTTCACCCAGTACCGCTGTTGGAACGTGTCCCCGACGCTGTCATCAAAGTGGTCCAGAGGCTGCTCGAACCATCGCGGCGGAAACTCGGCCTTGTTTGTTATCGCGAATTGGTTTGCCTCCTCCTGAGCGACGAGGACAGGCGTGGACTGTCGCGCTTTCTGTTCGAGTCTCCATAGATTGACGCCCTGCGGACCGAGGGCACGTATCTTGTCAGCGGCCGACGCGACGGCGCCGCTGGCGTCGAGCAGCGCTATGGCCAGGGCAGCTAGAGCTGGCAACATGGAAGTCGGGGTCGAGTCTTGAGAAACGCGTTGAGCGCTGGATGCAGCTGACAGTGGGAGCTGATGTGCGTTTTTATGCGCTTATCGTGGCCTTATGGTCTAGTAGCATGATACCTCTTTTGGGCATTTACGACTGATAGAGGTGGTCCTGGGTTCAATTCCCAGTGAGGCCCTTTTTGCCTCTCATTCCAGGCGTTCGAACAGAGTCACAGAATCGAGATTCGAGATTCAAGATTCGAATTTCGAACTTGGCGAGCGCCGAGCGCCGAGCGCGAATTTCGAAACCGAGGGCCAGGGCTGTAATAGTAAACATACAGCAATTCCGAGGTCCAAGACCGACATCCGGATTCCGAAGACCATTCACCCGTTATTGAGACGACAGTAAACCAGGTCCACGACTCCACGCTCTTAATCGAAGCAGATCAACCCCATCGTGTCGATAGTCATACCAGTCTTTCCTAGGGTTACACCATTTACATTACAGTACCATACATGTCCCCTGCTTCGTCCTCATCTTAGCCGCCTTAGCGACTCAAGACTTGTCCTTGATCGGGAACTCCTTCCCCGTCGCACTCTTATACGCGCTCCGAATCCCATCTGAAATTCGTTCATCCTTCGCCTGCTCGAGCGCGGACTCGTTGTTCTGCGGTCCTTGGTGGAAGACATGTTCCTGAACCCAGTCGACGCCCTTATCGAGTCCATCTGTGAGGGTTGTCAGTCTCTGATCAAGCTTCTGCCAGTGGGAGTTAAGCGGAACCAAGAACTACTTACCCTCTTTCCTCTCTCCGCTCTGCCCCCCGCCCATCGAGTTGTTGAGTTTCCCCATGATGCCTCCTCCTCCGCTGCTTCCAGTACCTGTCGTCGAGGTACCGGTCGTCTGACTGTTTGACTTGTTCATCTGCTTCTTCAGGAAATCCATTGTCTGGATGTGTGGGTGGGTAGTGAAGCTTAGAGCCGCAAAAGTCGCCTACTTATACGCCACGCTCAGGGTGACATCATGACCTCAGCGTCATGAGAGCTTTTAGCCAGTCTCGTGCATTGAAGTGTATTAGCAAGTACGTAGGCAGGGCGGAATTGGAGCACTGACTAGGACTGGACTCGACTGATTACCGTGGGTGTATAGTAGCTCAATGAGGTTTGACTCTGGATTGTAAGGAGTCATATAATAGCTTGCCCAAAGATATTGCGCCACAGTCGCGAGTTCCGAGCAAATCAGAGAATCATATCAGTCACATTGCAACCATCATTATCGCATAAGCTAAGCTCTGCTACGAAGCATCCCTGAAACATGCCCTAGTCAACAGGCGGACTAATCATAATCACTGCCTTAATCGAAGAATATGCTGTACAACTTCTCCTTGATGTCTCGGCTTAGGGCGTCCAACACCTCGAGCGCACTGTGGAGACACTCCGCTCCAATGACCTCCAAGTACAACGCCCTCTCAAGCCCTGAGCGAATGGCGGCAATCCTGCCCAGTACGTCTGCCGGATCAATCAGGAGATGGTTGCGAAAGGTGTCTTTGCCCGTGTTGTAGAAGGTGGAAGTCCACAGCTGGGACCACACGGTTGGCGAACACTCTCCGTGGCATTTGCATGCAAATGCAAAAGCAAGGGGAAGGTCTTCTAATTCCAGGGACTTCCTGCACAGCCGACGGTATCCTCTCGCCAGGGTGTCGTAGTAAAGACTATCCAGCAGGAGGCAGCCGTGAGCATCAACGCTGCCTTTACCGAGTTCCGAACTCTCTATCAAGGTAGTATGTTGTCTCGCCAACATGTAGCATGCAGCGGCTGTCTGGTCATCATCCCAGTATCTGTACAGCGAAAGTGCACAAAAGGCGTACCGCAGCGAGGAGCTGCTAGCCTTCCACTGCGTCGCCGTAGCCCAATGGACAGAAATGATCTCGCTTAACATATTCGAGACGTTGCTACAATGCTGAAAATCGGACGCCAGTTGCCCCAATCGTAGAAGAAACAAGACATTCTCCTCGGTGGACCAGCGTAAAATTCCTGCTTTGTTACAGGAGGGAGTGGCGTCGTCAGCGTCTGAGCTGTGCGCATAACCGACGGGCTGAGCGTCAAGCCAGACGAGGCGCTGCTCGATCATGTCGAGGGCCCACCTCGTAGTATTTACGAAGTCATATTGATCGGCGGCGTCCGCAATGTCCAAGAGCTTGCGGACGTCGGCACAGGATGGATTGGCAATCGCTGCTAGTTCTCCCAAACTGTGCGCAATTGAGCCGTAAACACCACCCCAAATCGAAGAGCTTACGGCGCGTGGAGTGTCGAACACAGGATCCGAAAGCTTGCCGCTGATTTGCCATGGAGGATGATAGGCGCGGAGGGGTTAGATTGGGAAGTAGCGTCCTGTGGCACATCGAGGAAGGATGGATTTTCCCGGAGAAATGCGAACGAGTGGATCTGCAGCATTTGGTATAGTCAGATGCTTTCTGCGAGAGGCGCTAGCTCACCTTGAAGACTGTATCCTCGACTTGGATGAGGCAGTTTCCGTCTTCGAAGTAGTATTCGTCGTCGCGGCGCAAAGGCTGAGTGGCACCGGTTTGGGACGCGTCGGATGTAGAGGCGGTAGACATGTGGTCTGCGAAGCTTCGACGCGGAGCGATTTATTTAAGCTCGCCTTTGAGAAGCGCTAAGAGGTTGAGATATGGAGCACTCTGGCCGGGAAGGATATACTCAAGAAGAGGACGAGGTCGGAGAGCCAGGGCCGATGACAATGAGGGATTTCATGTTGCAACTCGTCGAAAAAAACAAAGGTGGTCGTATTTCGTGAAAGGAAAGTACGGCCAGGGTGGAATTGCTGAAAATGGTTCAAAGAGCAATGAAAGCAATCGCGAACGGGAAGCATGGTGCCTGTCAATGTTACTGCCACTTCCGGCGGAAGCCAGTGGAATGGAATACGATCGTCATATGTATGGCCCTGTATGTCGTCTGGACGCAGAGTGGGGACCGTGGTCAGACGTATCAGCAGCTGAGGCGATGGACGTGCGGTGGATTCTAGAGGGAGTCTGGTTGGGCAGTCTCGGCCGCTGGAGAGAAAGGGGTCCTTCGTCTAGCGTGAGTGAAGAAGTGGCCAAGGAGCCAATGATTCCATGGTACTTAGATAGCAGCGAGTCAGCGACTTCCAGCCACAAAGACAGGATGTTTCGTCAGCAAGAATGCTTCCAGCTGTCACATTGATGTCAGCTCAGAGGTGCGATCAACAATTATCCATCTAAGAGAACACTCCGACCAAGACACGCAGTGGAAGACGGGACATGTACAGTACTTACCAGTAACGTCTTGGATTCCTGGTGGCCAAGTCAATCGTCGTTAAGGAGCAAGCCGGAAGTTCGGGTCAATAGCGACTGCTCGGAGACCGCCGACGCCGATCTTAGCACCGCTTTCTCACCCTGACTGCGGTCACCTCTGGACGTCCATCATGGCAGTTCGCTGGAGATATTGACGCGTATTCTTATCTTCGAGTTCTGTACGTCACGCTGGACGAGCCGTGTATGGACACCTGTCTCTCGCTTGCATACTTCTGATGCAGCAAATGTGATTCCTCGGCACGGGCTGCTATGATACAGGCGCAGCTAGATAAGCCATTATCACGCGCAGGGCCCAGTCTGGGTCTTTTCTCTGCAGCGGTGGGACTCATTCCAGCATATAAGACTCTTACTCTCAGCCACATTTGCGCCACTCTCAGCTCTCGATCGATGTCCGCACGTGGCCTCCGGCGTATAAGGAGGGCGTTCGCGCGAGTTTCTTCTCTCCTGAAGACCACCATCTTCTCCCGTTTCCAACACACAAAGATGCCCGCCATCGTCAACTCATTTCCCGCCGTCGCGCGCCTGCATCCTGGCGTCAAGCACGCCAAGGACATCCTCGCTCGCGACATAGCGCGCGCCAAGAAGGTCGCTGCCGGCGTCCAGCCCCATGGACCGCGCGCTTTTCACGAAGCCGCCCTCTGGCGCCGCCACCACCACGGCAGTGAGCCCACCAAGCCATCCGACCCGACTCACCCCAGCGGTGGATCTGGAGGCTCGGACGGCAAGCTCTCCATTGACGTCACCGACGCTGGTACGTTGTTTGTGTGGCGCATATATGCGTGGTTTCTTACGATTCATGACCTGTAGGTGTCACCTACACCCTTCCGGTCACAATTGGCAAGCAGAGTTACACTCTTCTCATTGACACTGGTAGGTTTTTCATGGTGACTCTTCCAGCAGCTGCTCACCCGTAGTCCAGGTAGCTCCAACACTTGGGTCGGCGCTGACAAGAAGTACACTCCGTCGCCTGCCGCGCAAGAGTACGTCGTCCCGCCTTTAGTGCTTCGTCTCCCACTGACTAGTCGCCACAGTACGCGTAACAAAGTGGTCAGTATGGACTCTGCACCATCTCCTCGTGGCTCACAATTTGGCTAGAACGTTAGCTATGGCTCAGGCAGCTTCACCGGGACAGAGTGTGCGTTTCTTCCCTGTCCAGATCGCGGCGTTCTCTCATGTGCAATTCTAGATATCGAGACCTGCCAACTCGGCCCTAACCTTGTCATCCAGAAGCAGTCTATCGGCGTTGCCTCGTCTGCGCAAGGTTTCAGCGATGTCGATGGCATTCTTGGGTATGGCTGTCAGTTCTCTCTTGATGTTTTCTTACTCATCATCTGCTATGTAGTATTGGCCCTGTTGATCTGACTGCTGGTAAGGATATCAATCTATCATCGTGGCGATTCGCTTTTAAACACTTTGCAGGCACCGTCTCCAAGACCAGCACGGTTCCGACCGTCACCGATAATCTTCTCACCCAGGGCACCATCACCGTCGAATCCATCGGTTGCTACTATGATCCCACTACCGATGACACCATGGGCAAGGGCGAACTCACCTTCGGTGGCTCTGACTCGTCCAAGTAAGCTGCTCATCCTCGGAATTACGTAGGCCAATGTTAATGCGAACGCCTTAGGTACACCGGAACCATGACCTATGTTCCTATCACCAAGACGAGCCCTGCCTCGAACTACTGGGGTGTCGACCAGGAAATTGCCTACGGATCCACTACCATCATGTCTAAGGCGGCTGGCATCGTCGACACCGGTACTACTCTCTGCCTCCTCCCTCCCGACGCCTTCTCTGCATACCAGAAGGCGACTGGAGCCGTCATGGACAAGTAGATCACGTTCTCCGATTGTCAAGCAATATCTGACCCAACTTCTCAGCACTACCGGTCTACTCAAGCTCACTCAGGCTCAGTACGACAAACTGAAGAGCTTGGACTTCAAGATCGGCGATGTAGGCTTGCCTCGGTCTCTACTCTGGATAATCGCTGACGGAGCTCGTAGGCTACTTTTGAGATGGTCCCCAACGCCCAAATCTGGCCCAGGAGCATGAATACAATGCTAGGCGGCGACGCTGATGGCATCTATTGCGTCTTTGCCGATATTGGTGACATCGGCGATGGCGGTCTGTCCTTCATCAGTTCGTGTTCTCTTCAACATTTGCTGCTCTCTGACTGACGTGCCCATCAGACGGTTTCGCATTCCTTCAACGGTTCTACTGCGAATACGACACGACCCACTCTCGTGTTGGCTTTGCTCAGACCGCGCACACCAATGACACTTCCAACTGAATGATTAATTGCATGGACGGACTTTTTGTAATTGTACATGACTGTATCGCACTGTAAAGGACATCGTAAACTCGAACTGAACATGGATCGTACTTTGAACACTCGCGATACAAGGCATCGATGAGCCGTTGTCGTCAGAGCTTCTGAGAAGAAGTGGGTCCCAATTCGACAATTTGATCGAAACCTGGATACGGAGGAAGATTTAACGAGTACTTCTCCTCCATCGTCCTGGCAGGAGAGGCATGAGATTAGATGCAAAATACACCGATGGCAATGAGGCAGATACTTTGGAACGAAACGCCCTCCAAGGAAGTGAGTTCCCGTGAACGAACGGACGCCTTCCTTCGGCGCCGTCAAGCTAATGAGAACGTCAGGATTCAGACCCACCCCAGCCTCATTCCCGAGCTCCACATCCCAGCCAGAGGGAATATCGACAGAGACAATTGGCAGACGGGAATTTGAAAGAAGTGGCAGGACGGTGTCGAAGGGAGCACGGACGGGGCCTTTGAAAGAGAAGCCAAAGATTGCATCGAGAATGACATCGGAGGAAGAGAGCGCCGCTCGAAGGCTGTCGGTTTCCAGAGAGGGCGGGAGAGTCTCTATCTTCATGTTGTCACATTGCTGCTTGAGCCGCTGAGGGAGGGATGTCAGTCGCGTCGGACCCCCACATCGAGATCTCACTTGATAGATGTCCTTGGAGCCGGGCTGAACTTATGGGTTGAGCTCTTGTCGAGAGATATACCGTTGATGGTCACCTTGGGCATGTAGATCGTAGGGCGGTAGCCAAACATGCCTATCCGTTCGTCAACCCCATGCGATAACAAAGCACCGAGCGACTTACTAAGGTGTCGAGCGGCAACAAGGCCGTCCCCACCTCAAGGATGGGTCAACATCAAAGGACCACCCACTAGCACTAGGCAAACCGTTGCTCACCCTGATTGCCTGGACCACAACATACAAGCACACGGTTATACTTGTCCTTGTCATACACTTTGGCGAGCGTCTGCGCGCACGCTAAACCAGCGAGTTCCATGAGCTGAACGTATGTCAATGACACGTCGAAGAAACAACCCCGCAGCGGCGGCGATTACCTGATCGAGACTAAACGCCCCAGCAGCGCCCATGAGCTCCTCGTCAATCTGGCATATTCAGAGTCAGATGGATTACGGGTGGTGTAAGACATCAACGGACTTGCTGGGCAAGCTTTGCAGTTAGATATCGGAGTGACATGATCGCAAGAGAGGAAGTGAAAGTCGGTGATGTCATTTGCTGCCGGAGTCGAATAACGCGAAGTTGTAGCAAACAGCTGTCTGGAGACTTCACATCGAACCTTCCTGACGGCCTCTCGTCGTCCACAATATGGCGAGACAACTGGGGCATCACACTTTGCCCCACTGTGGTAACTAATTGTCACAGCAATGTCAACACTGCGGTAAAGAACGTGAGGTTTCTTGGCACACTACAGCATGCGACGGACATAGGTATGCTTCAACACTGAGGAGCCTCAATGTTGTAGGAGAGGTGTCGATTACAGCTCCTCGGTGCAATCGAAAAAACCAGTCACCATCTTCGATGGCGATTTGGAAAGTAGAGACTACTAAAGACAGACCTACCGTAATGATTGCATCATGAGTACTACGGCTTCATAGCCTCTGAGTTTAGTTGGTCGGTCAAGAACCAAGAAAGGGGACACCCACGAGAATCCAAGAATGTGCCGATGAGTTGCGAGCCATTGCAGAGACAGATACCTCGAGGCTCGCCGCTCGGGGGCCCGGAGGGGCGCACGCCGCAACGTTTGACAGCTGCAGCTCTCGAACTCACCTGTATCAAGTGACAAGCTTCAAGAATAGGGTCGTGGGGGAAACCTAGGTTTCCCCCCGAAAACAGTTTGACTCGGTAAAGAACCGGTTTGGAACCGGTTCCAAACCTCGGACGTCCGGGAGGGTAGGTTTGGAACCCGTCACATGATATTCTCACGTGATGCGCCAGCGGGAGGCAGAAGAAGCATATGTGGCGCAAAATATGGTGTAGAGGACCTATGAAAGGTACAAATAGATACAAAAACTGCTGCGACAGCTGCCAGAGCCTCTGCCAAGGCATGAAATTAGAAAAGAAAGCTTTTAGAGACAGGTCTTAGCTGCTAGACCACGGCGGGACTGGCAGCGGGTTGGCGGCGGGAGGCGCGCGGCGGCATCACGTGAATTTGTCACGTGCCGGTTCCGAACATGTTTCGAACCAGTTCCAAACTTGGCGGGGCGGCGGGGGCGGTACCAAACCGGTATGGTACCGCCTCGGGAGGTTTACCCCACGACCCTATTCAAGAATCAAGGATTAAAAATTGAAATTACGCCAGTGGCCACATTGCACACTCCTCGGCTGGACAGTCAGACAAAAACTGATGAGAGTGGGATTCGAACCCACGCCCTTTCGGACCAGATGTAGTGCTTGAATATCAAGCTGATCCTTAGTCTGGCGCCTTAGACCGCTCGGCCATCTCACCATGCTGCCATGAATGGCAGGGCCCTTGAATCACGCAAAAAACCCCGCATCCTGGTAATCGCTCGAACGATCTGCTCCGGTGTCTGCCTACTACAGAAAGCCATCATTGCGCTCATCGAGGAGAAGATATCTCAGTTGAACTGTGTCGAAATTGAGTGCGGGACAGAGGCATTGTACGACGACATTGCATCCTTGGAGCCGGCTGCCGTCCAGGTAACAGAGGCTGATGTATTTTGGAGCGCCTGCGGTCATTTAGACATGATGGTCTCGATATATTTGTTCGTGGCAGCGAATGATTCGCCGTTTGTTCTTAGCTCTCTTCTCACTCCCTTCTGTAGACAAAGATGTTGGTGTTCGGTACCTGTAACGTGGTTGCATCGATCGTTCTAAGTCCATGTTGCGCTGGCACCTCACCTGAACAGTTCGAATGAGGTTAACATAGCCGACATGCGTAGCCGACATGCGGGGGTCGGTTGGATATCGGAAAGTTCCAAAGTGCGACCCTCTGGAGTAAGTCATAGATGTTTTGTGGGTCGTCGTGACCTTGCACTGAGGCGTCGACTCCTTGCCGGTGAATACGAGATGGTGGACAATCAAACGACCTGAGGATGAAACAAAAATCCGGATAGTTGTAGCATAATTTACAGGTCCTCTAGACGTTACAATGCGTGAGATAATATACATAAGATAGAACATACATGACACCGGAGGGTGGATTAATTGGCTCGTCCGGGTGATTGAGAGATGAGGTGGAAATCACAGTCGATTAACGGTAAGAACGGCGACGCGGCCATCCTGTTCGATGCCATGGTTGACACCGTCGGATCCGGCCTCAAGGAGATCCTCCCTCCATGTGAGGTCTGCCTTCCACCACATTCCCTTCCAGCGACTTCCGGAGGTAGCGCGGTCGACGAGCCAATCGCGACCTAGGTTGTAGCCGTCCGGCACAATCTTGTGGTTCTTGCTAGAATCCTCCTCGCGCGAGACGCCGAGAAACCAGGCGCCGGTGTTGGCGTCGGAGCCGTTTTGCTTCCATGCGCGGAAGTGATTTCCACCTTTTAGCGGCGATCAGTACTGAGCGGTGCCGAGATAGATTCTTGGTGGCGGGCTTACCAGCCAGAGACTCCCAGCATGTGCCCCATACTGGGAAGTAGTACTGACGAGCGAGGAACATCTCGTCCTTGCGGCCGTCGCCGTCGCCGAGGTCCGCCTCGTGGATGTGTCCGTAGTGCAAGCCCAAGCATTCCTCTGAAAATCCGATAGACCTGGGTGGGTGAGAACAAGGCAAAGTCGCAGGAGAGCTGGACTGACTTTGCATAGTAATGGAAGCCAGCGTCAGTGAGAATGAAGGGGTCGGACATGCCAGAAATGATCACGTTCAAGGGCTCGCCTAAGTTCGGGCTGGTGTACTGCGGCGATGATTAGTGGGGCCGACGACGACGACGGACAGGGTAGGCGCACGTCGAGGAATCGTCCGCCGTTGATGCGCGGATCAAACCAGCCCCGCATTGCACTGCTATCATCATCGCCGGTGGCGCTCAATACGGCCTGTTGCCTTGCGGAAGGAGCTGCAGCCGTGGACGCGACGAGAAAGACAGAGACAAGAGAAAGAGCGGCGAAAAGGTCGAGCATCGCGGCGGGATACTCGACCAGATGATGGAGGTAGGAGGACAAGAGGCAGAAGGGCGATCGTCCCCACGTGGGCAGTCGCGCTTGGTGGATTGATGGCGACAACCTTCCCTGCTTACTACCACCATGTCGGACCCACAAAGCCTGCGCAGCCAGCTCAGCCAGCTCCACACCGACGACGACGACGGCGACACCGCCTCGCAGCGCTCGATATCCCTCTCTTCGCCGGCGACGTCCCACATAGACCTCGACAACCATGACGCCTATGCCCAGGACACTATGCTGCCAGCCGACTCGAGGCGCGCATCTAAACCGTACACGCTCGACACCGACATCAGCTCTGAGCCCGAGCCCGAGCCCGACGACATCAGCTTCGAGCACCGCGACAACCACGAGAGTCCCAACACGTCTGCAGCGCCTTCCGTCTTTGAGGAGCCCAAGGCCGTCACATCCTACCCGCCGCCCGCACCAGCCGGCATGGATAACGAGAGTCTGGCTGAATCTTTTGCATCAGGCTCATCCCGAAAAGCCCGACCCGAATCGATGTTAGTCCTTCCCCAGAGCGGGCCTCTGGTACTGGGTATTGCTCTCATCGACTTCAATCATTTGGTGCGCCCGTCACTTTCCAGCCAATTCAAGCTCACCATCTTTCTAGGTCGGGCCAAGGATTGAATGGTCCAAAGGCGATATATTCGACGACGAGGAGGTGGCCAAAATCATTCCTTTTCTCGCCCTTCCGGACGGCGCTCATCTGGTATGCGACGCGCTTCTTTTTCCCGTCCTAAATTTCACTGTTCTGCAGAGTGCCGAAGATTACTCTTATTTCCATTTGGTCCCGTCCGGCCCAAACCCCACAACTATATTCGGGATATCGTGAGCGGGACACTGCATCTTCCCGCGCTGTCTTTCCTGATGCTGTCCCAGATGCAACCAGCAAATAGCGTCTTCCGCGCTTTTGGTAAGACTGCCGGATGTCACGCGCTCTACTGTTCAAAAGGCAGTGGTTGTACTGGCCTCCAAGCCCGTATTTGGTCCGATACGCGATAAGCTCGGCGTCGTTACAACCGCTCTGTTCAATCAGAGGTAGGTAGACTCCCAGGGCCGAATGCAGTACTCATAGTTATGCAGAGACTTCACCGAAACCCAAATATTGGACGACTTTGAGGCAACTCTCGAGCCAGCATTACGAGGGCAGCTGACCGAGAGCGGGCTCTATATGGGTAGGTCTTCCCCATTCTTTCGACAACGTTCATTGACTCAATATGCGCTAGGAACCAACCTGTAGGTTCCAACTCCACCGCGTTCATCCATCGTCCTAACTTTGTGTGACAGCCGAGAACTAGTACACACCTTCCGCCAGCGAACACTAATTTTAGTAAAAGCTCTGATACTTCAGAAGCGGGTATGCTCTCAGGTGTAACTTCTTCGCCTCCTCGTTCTAACGCCGTCCTCAGATAATGTTCTACGGTCACCCGGTGGAACGCCTCTGCACGTATCAGTACTCTTTGGTATCATTGCTCCCTGGTCAGTTGTCACCTTGTGCGCTTTAAGCCGGTCAATTCATTCTCTTCCAGGCTTATTACAGACGCTCGACGACTGCGGCTCGCCACCATTAGCCAACCGTGCGCCCTCTTTGACGCGACCGACTTCATTAAAGACGTCTGATCAAAAGAGCATGATGGCATATACTGGTTTACCGCTCGACATCTTTGGAAAAGACGCGTTTTTCCAACCCTACCTCCCACTGCAACAATTGGACATGTTGAAGGAAACCAAGAGCTGGCTCTGTGGGAGTACGAACTCGATTGTGACCCAGCAGGGCGATATTGATCTTCTTGTCAATGTCAGTTTCATTCTACGTGTGCTGATGGTGGTTACTGACAGTATGCTGACAGACGGAGACTGGACTCTTTGAGTTTCGGAATCCTAAGCTGGAGCGAGCAGCAGGGCTGACGGCAGCGGATAGAAAGTGGATGGATGATATTGTGACCGATGTCAACGATGGTTGGGACGAGGAGAACCCACTACGGCCGACAGGAATACAGTTTGTTTTTCATTCAATCTGCCTCATCCATGCTGATCCTTACTCCCAGATTCAAGGGCAGTGATGATTACCTTCGTTCAAAGGTGACTTTTCATTCACTCTGTTCGCTCATGTTCTCATTTCCGTGACAGTTCGAGGAGTATATCACTGCTGCGTTAGCGTCCGTTCGCTATCGTGACTTTGTTGCCAAGGGTGAAGGGAATGGAGTTATAATAACCGGCGGCACCGGTTCGTTGTTTCCTTGGGAAGGTACTTCTCCTTTGCTCATTCGGCTCGCTCATAGGCGGTGACGCCACTTCCACGGAAGACTTCAATCCCCTTTGGATATCCGAGTTCAAGAACACGAATGCGTACGAGGTTTGGGAGCGGACGACGGACCCACTATTGTTTGACATTGTTGAGCCACGGTTCGTTCTTTCCTGTAATCGAAACCAGGGTTGCGCTCATTCTCACTCAGGCATCCATGTAACGAGAAAGTGTCGGTCGTGACGGATATCGGTCTTCGGTTGCAAGAGGGCATTCAAGAATTGAAGCTGGAGCAGCAGCTCGCTCCTGCTCGAGAAGCTGTTGCACGGACGGTTGCCGCTGGATCGGCCAACTTTTTCAAGGCCGTGGAAGGCGTGAAGGGGAGATGGCTGCAGAGGACTGCGTCGACGAACTCTTCGACAGCTAGCGAGGGAACAAAGAGCGAAGCGAGCACACCTCCAATCGATATCACCAAGGCCGACCTGGAGCCGGATCCTTCGATGGTCACTGCCAGACCAAAGACATCGAGCAAACACACCTCGATGGATTCTACGCATTCGCAGACGTCTTCACCGAGACAAGCGTTTGCGTCGTGGGGCACAGGAATAGGGGCATTTGCTACGAGGTTCTCGCTGTCAAGAGGAAGCACGGAGCCTGCGATCACCACGACGCCACCGACGCCACCGACGACGACTGCTTTCACACCTTCGCCCCCGCCGTTTACTTCTTCGCCGTCTCAGATGTCCCAGATGTCGACGCCTGAGATATTGAACGCTGTTCCTGAGCATCGGGAGACCACTGGTATGGCTCTCTGAGATGCGTTGCTTTGCTTGAAGTACTCAATACTTTTCTTGTACGATCATCATGGAAATCTGCATTCATTGTTACAAGGACGACAGACATCTCTGCATACGATACATACGATACGCGTACTAATTGTGTGAGTCGACATACGAATGTCATACTGTAGTCCGAAGGTGCACAGCGACGATGCGCACCCTGTTTCCGTCGTTCAGTGCATAGGTCTTCATAGGCATGATCGGCGTAGGAACGAGACAGGCGCGTTATTGACTATCGCCAGTTGCGAGCGCCGGCCCGACGGCCAATCACGCAGCTTCGAGGGTCGACCGTCCACAAGGTGAGTACACATGCTTTTCATGTGCGCCACGTCGCAATGCAAGAGTTAGGTTTGCATTGACACGAAAGCTTGGCGGAGGGTCAAAAGAAAGCCAACTGAATTGGCACGTAATGGGCGAATGACAGGGCCGCATGCCGACGGCCAGATTTGCGTCCGCATATGATGACCGTGACAAGCAACGGCTTGCCATAGCCACTCACAACCATCCATGGACGCCAACGTCGCCGAGGCCAGCTCGAGCAAGAGAAAGCTGTCTGTGAGCGAGGATGCGGCGCAGAAGAGGCCAAAGCTAGCGGACGGCTCGGACGACGTGCAGCGGAAGCGGGACGAGGCATTTTATTTCGATGATGGGAGCTGTGTGCTTTTGATTGAGGACACGCTATTCAACGTAAGCCTTGCCCATCAGCTGTCAACACTGACCGAGGCTGCTCCGTGCAGGTCCACCGAAGCGTTCTGTGCAAGGACAACTCGACGTTCGAAGGCCTCTTCAGTCTGCCGCAGGGCGATCTGCCGTCTGAAGGCTCGTCGGACGCGCATCCCATCCATCTCACCGGGGATACTGTCGCAGAATTCAGGAATTTCCTGTGGGCTTTGTACGCGCTGTAGGTCCTCCCTTCTCCCCTCGGAAGACCCACTCAACGAAGCGCAGTCCATCCGACATATTCAAGATCAGCAAACCCACCAACACCGACATAGTCAAGCTTCTCGACATCACCCACATTGCCAACAAATACGCCTTCAAGTCCACCGAATGCTGGGCACTCGATGTCATCCAGGACTACCTGTCCTTCCGCTCCTCCCCCCAGCAGCTCGACTCCACACGAACCCCGCACAGGGACCAGATCCTTGGTCGTACCGACAGGGAGAACATTGCCCTCCTTGAACGTCTCGCGCGCGTAGCCCACCGGTGCCGCCGCCCCCGCCTCATGTCCTTCACCACCACCATCCTCCGCCAGAGCTGGTCCCTCTCCCCGCGCTACATCCACTGCGCCATGACCCTCGCCGACGAGCTCTCCATCCCCCGCCTCCGCGGCGACGTCTACTACGAGATGATGAAAAAGCCCTTCGTCGTCGTCAGGCGCAGCGTCGACCTGCGCGAGGGCGACGTCGACCCCGAGGGGCGGCTCGTCATCAGCGCCGCGCAGCACTACCGCATCCTCGCCGGGTACCGCACGCTCTCCCGCATGTGGTCTGAGATCCAGACCACCCAGGGGCCGGACTTTAGCCATCAGTGCTTGGGAAACATGCCGGAGAACTGTGCTTCGCGGTGGAAGCATAACTGGGACACGGCGTGTCGGGAGACGAGCGTGTCGAGCATTGAGCCGGGGGAGATATTGGGGCGGCTGAAGGCCGTGCAGGTTTCCTTTGAGCGATATGGGAACAGCGCGTATTCCTTTGGAGGGTCGGGGTTTGGACACAGCGGATGGGGCCCGGGCTCGCACGGACAGCATACGCCATGCTTCGCTGCCGTGAAGCAAAAGGTGGTTGAGTTCATCAAGTCGGTGGAGAAGAAACTACCCGAGATATTCTCTGTCGATCTTGAACTCTAGTTTTGGGCATTTCTCATCTGTTCTTTGTTCGCTTTTGTACATACTGACTGTATTATCCACTGTAGTGTCACTGTTGTACTGATTGCTTTTCTCGATTGCTATTTCCAATAGACTGGATGAATTTGTAGTCGGAAGCCCTTCCACCTGTTGAAGCAAGTGATGAAGGTGGTAGCTGGTAATCCTGAAAGCCGACCTTGAACTTAGCCTGATCATGCCTTAGGGGGCGGTATTCTGTGCGAGGCGGAATTGACAAATCATCGGTCTCTCCAGTCATTGGTGACCAAGATAATCATGTAGTGTCCTCCTTTGCTCAACTCTCATTTCTCAGTAGTACACTACACATCAGTACATTATACAATCCCCATAGTCAAGAATCATCTGTGCCACAACAACGAACCCTCCGATAGCCGGTGTTGCGAACACCAGTCGCACACAGATGTCCGCACATACAGTGCTCGTTCCTCCTGTCCAATTCAAAAAGTCCAGCCCGTATACACTTCCGAACGCCAGCCAGGCCATGGTCCAGACACGCTGGGCCACCGTACTGCCACCAGCGTCAAAGTGGCTGAGGCTGCCTATGATCGCGAGGGGGACCCCAACAGCGAGAATGAGAGCGAGCAACAGGTGTACGGGGAAGCCAAGGAATGAACAAGGAGGAAGGTGTGGCCTGCACTGGAAAGGCGCGCATGCCGCGACTATGATGTCGGTGTCGGGACTTGGGTCAGAGTGTACAATGATAGTCCGGCCAGTGCTGGCTTTGCCCTCATCCCCTTCGACACACAGATTCACAGTCTGCCCCTCACTGAGAGGCACGGGAACGAGTGTCCCCATCGTGCCGTCGAAGCTCTTCCCATGCACACGCTCGACCTCGTCCATCACATCCGAGCGCACAATGAAGACCGACGGATACGCCGGCATGAGCAGACTCGCAAGGAGGTTGACGACCGACATCACCACGTACGGCGCCACAGTCAAGGAAAACGCGGCGTACCCATACCGCGTCATCTGATCTCCGCGAGCTTCGTAGAGCGTATACGAAGCGTATATGGTTTGGAAGATGGCGACCACGATCTTTGCGCTGTCCAGGGAGGCCGCGATGCGCATGGTGGGCTTGCAAGAGACGACGGCATTTGGGGGAACCAGGGTGTATGCGTATCCTCGAGGGAGAGACTGCGTACCCCCGTGTATGCGGCGGGCTGTTTCCAGATGGTGGCGAGGCGAGGTGAATCTTGTGCCAGGAAAAAGTCGAGGCCCGGGGGCGCGCATTGATTCGGGTAGCTGGACTTTCCATTTCGCTTTGCCGGTAGTACTGAGGGATCTACATACAAGATTATCCAGTCAATGTTCCCTAGTCAAATATGGGAGCGTACCTATTAGCCTGGACGCCGCAGACCGGCTGCCCAGCCACAGGCCTCCATTCATCCGTACGCACGACCATGCACAACGCGCCCGCAGCTGCAGCCTTCTCCAGGTCTCCCTCCTTGTAGTTCCTCGTCACCAGGATCCCTCTGGCAATGCTGTTCAAACCACGCGACACGCCCGCCGCAGGAAACAGAAACGCCGTCACGAAGTTGAGCACTTGATGGTACAACGGCTCGCCGGGGAGTGTTTGCGTCGTCGCGGCGTGTGTGAAATAGTTGGCGAGCATGAATGAGAAGACCGTGTACCCGGTGGCGGGTTTGCAGAGGAGATTCGGCTCTCCATGGTCTGATATGCTGGGAGGGAGCGTGATGTTTGCCGCGATGACCGGTGTGGTTGAGACCGGCGGTGTGAGAATCAATGAAGCAAAGAGTCCGAGTCCAGTCCAAGCCATACCGAAGCGAAGGAAGGACAGAAACAAGGACCCCAATGAAGTCATTGCCGACAATCATGCTCATGATATAGCATGGTGAGAAGCTGAAGCCCCCCTTGAGGACCCTTACGGTCCGGATTCGTGGTGATGCCATGGCCAGTGGTTGGCCAGTGGCGTGTGCTTCCTAGAACGCAACCATCGTAAGTATCAGGTTGTGTCGGTCGATGTAGCACAGAGCTCAGGCAAGACCCGCTTGCGTGGTCGTCGTGGAACTTGACTGGAAGTCTGAAACTGTAATTGCCGAGCCCGCGAACACGTGCCAGTATAGCACACCAAACTCTTGTCGCGGATAACTTCAAAAAGCAACTATCTCAATCAATCAATCAATCAATATATACACGGCACGGACCCTCCTCAGCTTGGCTGAGTCTGGTCGAATTGGGCGTGCGCAGTGCGTCGTGATGGCGGCCGATCACAGCCCGATCAGGAACGCCCTTGTCATCCCACGGAGTCCCACCACGACAATCTCTATCATTCCACCATAGGCCTGACTGATTGCGCTTTCACTGGGCAAGCCTGATCACGCCATCGCAATGCTCGCCTGGTGCTTACCAATGTGCTCACTAGGACCTCTTCTCGGTACCCACCGTCAACCTTGTGAACATGCCGTTTGGAAAACTCACGTTGAACGACGGGAATAAGGTGAGAGGCGGCTTCCACGAGCGACTGCTCACGTTTCTCACTTGGCACGACAGATTCCAGCCATTGCATATGGGACAGGCTCGGTCTGGAAGTTCACCGATGTCGCTCCGTATGTCGAACAGGCCCTTGAGGCAGGATTTGACAGCCTGGACACTGCCGCCTGTAAGGCGTTCTTCCATGGGAGACTATAGTTGACACCGCATGCAACAGATTACCAAACCGAAGAAGGCGTCGGCCAGGGCATCAAAGAAAGCGGCCTGGCTCGCAAGGACCTGTATATCGCCACCAAATTCGGCGGTCGGGGCCCAGATGTGCAGGAGGAGATTCAACTCAGCCTACGCAATGTTCGGTCTTCGCATGTGTATGTGTGGATGCGGCATTGACCCATGTGCAGCTAGGTGTCGGATATGTCGACCTGTATCTCATACACCACCCCGCGACGATCCCGAATGGCGATGTAGAGAACACTTGGAAGGGGCTGGAGCAGGTGAAGGAACAGGGATATGCCAAGTGAGCAAGAGTGTTCTACGCAACGCTCCGTGTTCCTCACGACACGCGTCCAGGAGCATCGGCGTCAGCAATTTCGACGTTGGGCTTCTCCAAAGGCTCATGAAGATCGCCAAGATCACGCCTGCCGTCAATCAAGTGCGCTCGTCTGTTTTACTGGTCTGTTGACACACTCTGACGTTGCCTACATAGATTAAGCTCCACCCCTACAACTACAAAGACACGCTTCCGACCCTTGAGTACTGCAAGAAGCACGGTATCATTGTCGAGGCATACAGCAGTTTGGCGTGGGTTTCGTCTATGCTGGTAAAGATACGCTCCTGACCTCGTGATCGTAGTCCGATAACGACCTTGCCTGGGGGGCCAGTCGATGCTGTCGTGGAAAAGATTGCATCAGCCCGCAATGCGACCGCTGCACAAGTCATCCAGCTATGGGTTGCCAGCAAGAACATCGTTATAGTCACGTATGCTTCCCCTCCCCTGCATCGGTGTGCCAAACTTACCTTTCGCAATGTTCTTAGGACCAGTTCGAAGAAAGAACGTCTTCAAGAATATCTCGCCGTTGCGGATCTAGGTCAGCTATCTGCTTTGAATTTTCCCCCACCGTGTCACCGGCTGATATCTCGTTGTCAGAACCCTTGACTGACGATGAAGTCCACGCGATAGAAGAAGCAGGGGCCAAGGGGCCACCAAGGAAGGTACTTGTGGGAGGTTGGCAACGCGTCGTAACGAAAGCGGGCTCTTTTGACGCGATCGTGGGACTCCTCGTGATCACTCTAATCTTGCTTGCTTATCGCAGTCTCGATGCTAGGAAGATAGCCTAGCTACAGTGCTACCGAATGTTCACTTTCTTTTTTGCCGAGGGATCGCATATGATCGTGCCACATGATAGCGTCGCTCCCATCTCACCGAAGCCTTGCCGATCGTAGACTCGCTGTGCAATCCAGCATGGACTGTTCAAGCTCTGCTGAGCTGCGGTGAACTCTACGTACGCTCACAAACGACTGCCGTTGGTTTTATTCGAGGACATGCTCATCGCTCAATCTAGGTTTACGCGAGGAATTAGCATCAAACCACCTGATGATGAAGGTGCCATAGATTTGAAAGATGCCGATTCCTGCACACAGGGAGATAACCGGAAGCTCTCTGATAGTATAAAATGCCGGCTGGTCTTGGTGCTCCCCCCATAATTGTCATCATGCGCTTCAGCACTCTCTTGGCTGTAGCTTACGCCTTCGTCGCCGCTTCTGCCGCGGTATGTCACCGATTCAATTCCTCTTCTCTATCCTTGCTCATGATTCAAACAGCCGATGCACCCAAATCCTGCCTCTGAAGTGGTGCGTAGGTCTGATTCAATCCTGTCTTCCGTCTGAGCGATCGTGTTCGTGTGTAGGCCCGTCGGGACCCTCAGAGCGGAATACCCGGACGGCCTTGGAGGAAGGACCCACAAAGCGGGATCCCCGGTCGGCCTTGGAAGCGGGAGCCGCAGAGTGGGATACCGGGGAGACCATGGAGAGGGAAGCGCGACGAGTGAGACGTAGGAGCACTCATATACTTATAGTATACCACCAGGCAAAGATATCCTCTTGTAACATTTTGCGACAAGCTATGGTGAGCTGGTGCCACAGAAAACAAGCATCGGATATGGTGTAACGGCTAACATTAGCGCCTCTCATTCGCAGGAAACGCAAGCGGTGGTCCGCGCTAGCTCGGGGTTCGATTCCCCGTATCCGAATTTTTACCTGTTTTTGGTCGGTTATGTAATATGCACTATTGCAGCAGCAGCACTGTGCAGTGTGCAGCAGGCTGCAGCACAGCCAACATTGAACACTGCAGTGAGCACCGAGAGTGGCGGTGAATGCTTGAGCCTTGCCGCCTTGGCCCTTGCTGCTTGCCCCTTGCTGCTTGCCGGCGGTTGCCAGTCACCAGTGCCACTCGCCGCTTGGCACTTGCAATCTTGCAATGCACAACGTTGATTCTTGAATGGCATGATGTACGGGACGAGCGGCAGATTCAAAAATCCGCTTTGACTGTAAATGGCTGTGGTCTCTTCGCACGGCGGACATAATAAGCGATAGCTGACTGTCTCCACTACCGAGCATACTTGGGAGACGTGTATGTTTGCAGTAGGGTATCTGAATGTTAACAGTCTAGTGAGCTTCCAACAAATTGGTATGCGGTGCCGAGGTCCTAACCACATCGAGGATGTTAACACTCTGCTTGATCAGTGATGATTCGGGCCCATGTGGTACCTAACTTACAAGACGCGAATCTATCATCTGCCAGGCGTCAATGCGTCATACTACTGTAATGCCTAAGGCTATCTGATGAAGGAAGCCGCCGGCAGGAAGCGGGCGGAAGCTTCGTGGAATGGAGATCGCCGACAGCACTGAGCACACCCTGCTTTTTGACACCCATCATGATGTGGGGTTACTTACTGTATGTGGACCTTTCGACGTGTATGTTTACCCTGCTGATCCTGGCAGTCTATCATACGTCACTCTGGACGAGACTTGAAGCTTGAAGCCCTGAATGGAAACCCATCTCCCACTGCCGTCGCCACGCATTTCTGATACGGCGGTTTCGGGGTTCCAGCGTGCGTATCGATGATGAATGCGCAGTTAGATGCACCACCCATTACGCCCAGGGCCCACCCCGCGATTCCTCTGCAGCTATATTTGTCCCTCAGCCTTTTAAAAACTTGGCCACACTTACGACTGACGGCCCTCATCATCGATGCATGCACGTGGCCCCCAGCGTATAAAGACGGCTTTTGGGCAACTTAGGACCACCATCCTCTCCCGTTTCCAACACACAAACATGCCTGCACACGCTGTCCTCAACTCATTCCCCACCCTCGCGCGCTTGCATCCCGACTGCAAGCACGCGAAGGACATCCTTGCTCGCGACTTGGCGCGTGCCAAGAAGGTCGCTGCCGGTGTCCAGCCCCATGGGCCGCGCGCTTTCCACGAAGCCGCCCGCAAGCGCCACCACCACGGCCACCACCACACCACTGCGCCAGCCGACACGACGACCGGTGGATCTGCAGCCTCCGGCGACCCGCTCTCCATTGACGTCACTGACTCTGGTACGTCGCTTGTGTGGCACACATGTGCATGTTCTCCTAACAGCCGTGGCTTCTAGGCGTCACCTACACCCTGCCCGTTACGATCGGCTCACAGAGCTATACCCTTCTCATCGACACGGGTAAGTCCTGAAGGCATCGAGCTGACCCTCGACCGATTCTCATCGACCCTCAGGTAGCTCCAACACCTGGATCGGCGCTGACAAGAAGTACACTCCGTCGCCCGCCTCGCAAGAGTATGTCCTCCCGACTTTCGTGTTTTCCATCGAGCTGACCATTCTGACAGCACGCGTAACAAAGTGGTTAGTACCGCCATTGCGGCACACCCAATCTAGGCTGACACTTCGACCAGAACGTCAGCTACGGCTCTGGCAGCTTCACCGGAACTGAATGTTCGTACCTTGTCCTATTTTCATCATTTTACTCATGTGCCATTCCAGACATCGAGACCGTCCAACTCGGCCCCAGCCTCGTCATCGAGAAGCAGTCTATTGGCGTCGCCTCCTCTGCGCAAGGTTTCAGCGATGTCGATGGCATTCTTGGGTATGGCTATGACATCTTCATCTATGGGATTTCCGCTCATCATTCGCTAGTATTGGCCCCGTTGATCTGACTTCTGGTAAGAACAGAACAAGCATTGTGGCGACTCGTTCTTACACACTTTATAGGCACCGTCGCCAACACCAGCACGGTTCCGACCGTCACCGACAACCTTCTCAGCCAGGGTACCATCGCCGTCGAGTCCATCGGGGCCTACTATGATCCCACCACCGATGACGCCATGGGCCAGGGCGAACTCTCCTTCGGTGGCTCTGACACGTCCAAGTAGGATTTTGTCCTCTGACTTTCGTAGCTCGCAGGCTGACATGAATGCCCTAGGTACACCGGAACCATGACCTATGTCCCTATCACCAAGACTAGCCCTGCGTCGAACTACTGGGGTGTCGACCAGACGATCTCCTACGGATCCTCCACCATCATGTCCCAGGCGGCTGGCATCGTTGACACCGGTACTACTCTTGTCCTCCTTCCCCCCACCGCCTTCTCTGCCTACCAGAAGGCGACTGGAGCCGTGATGGACAGGTAAGTCACATTCTCCCATCGTGGAGTGCTATCTCACTCCGCTTCGCAGTACCACCGGTCTGCTCAAGCTCACCCAGGACCAGTACGACAATCTGCAGAGCATGAACTTCACGATTGGCGGTGTATGTTCCCCTCTGATCCTCTGAATGATTTCCACTGACCGGTTGTCATAGATGACATGCGAGATGACTCCCAACGCCCAGATCTGGCCCAGGAGCATGAACACGACGCTCGGCGGAGATGCTGATAGCATCTACTGTGTCTTTGCCGACATTGGCGACATTGGCGACGGTGGCCTCTCCTTCATCAGTACGTGTTCTCCAAGTTCTTGGCTGTACGATTCTGTGACTGATGTTTGGCCTTAGACGGGTTCGCGTTCCTCCAGAGGTTCTATGTCGAGTACGACACGACCAACTCTCGTGTTGGTTTTGCTCAGACCGCTCACACCATGGACACCTCCAACTGACTGACTGGACGAACGGATGGACCTTTGAAGTCGATAAACGGACGAACGAAACTTTGATCTGTACTGAACTGACTGAAATTAGGAATGGAATGGACTTTTTGTATCATCATGTACTTCGGAAAATGAACAATTGATTGTAATTTCTTTTGCACGCAGAGAAATGGAGTCAGCAGATAATCAACTCAAGCCTCAAGGCAGAGTTAGCCCGCTCTCGCGCAATGTTACTGGCAAGAACACGACGAACCTGTGACTCCCCATCTATGTCTGTCGTCTTTGGCGTCATGACATCGCCCTCGGGCCTAGGGTTTCCTATTGTCCAGCTCAAAGTTCAAGGATTACACAGCCTCACGACACCTTGCGATTCGGCACTCAGATAGCTCTGTTCTGACCAAGTGTCGTTCGATCTCCGTCAATCTTTGGGTGAAGATTGAGTGCTTCGCAGCATGGGAGCAGGCTGATGAATATCCTCTGACTTCTAAACAAGACTTACCGTGCGCCACACCGAATGTTGCGATCAGACCAATTAGCAACACAGCTCTAAAGGCACCTGAGCATTCTTAATGCCACTGTCTTGTCAACAGCTCTTCCTTATCTGCATGTCCTGAAAGAATTTGAAAGATGACACCTGCGATAGATTCAGATGCCGGGCTATCAAGTCGCCCTAAAAACCCCCTGTTGTACTCAAATACAGGAGGATGTATACATGTTTGCTCGTAAACCTACTGAATGTCACTGGAACAAATAAGGCATGGTGATACATGACCATAACTAAAGCAATTCTACCAATGAACAAGTTGATATGGGTCCATCATAAGTCGTTGACAACGGTGATCATGTCATGCGCATGCAAACGCGCCGGTGCTCCTCCCAATCGTTGCGCTGATGCTCCGGCGAGCAATACCTAACAAGCTTGCACTTGCTGCAGGTCTGCCCGACGACGCGATTGGACTCCATGCTGTTCTCCGAACCCTCGCTGCTCGTGCTCTCCTCGTCAAAGCACGCCTGACACTCGATCCAGTTGCACATCTGCCTTTGGCGTATGCGCCGGCCGAACTTGCCGCCGCGCTTGATGTCGAGCACGGAGGCGGTCTCGAGGCCGCGCCGGGGGAAGCGGATCATCTCGCAGTCTTCGGTGCAGCAGGGATTGGGGCAGCCGGTGGGGTAGTCGTAAAAGATGTCTTCGTCTGGGACAAAGGAGGGGTGGGTGAAGAGGATCTGGGAGTAGGAGGTGGTCTGGTGGGAGAACAGGACGATAAACCGCGGCCGCTTTTCGTAGAGTATGGCGCGTAGCGTGAGGTCGATCTGGGGGAAGCATGGATTGCGGCGTTGTCTGACCAGCATGTGGGATATGCGCATATCTGATGGCTGTTAGGCACAGCCGGTAAGGAGTAAAAGAGATTGGGCATGTACGTTCGTATTGTATCTTGCGTTCCATGGACGGCTTGCACGTCCGGCCAAACGTCTGCCTGCACACGAGCTTGAAGTACTCCGTAACGTCGTCCATCTCCTGCCGCTTGAGATCGGTGACGATGATGAAGATCTCGTCGCAGCCGGCGTCGTGCATGCCGCGCAGGATCATGAGTTCGGGGAGCTGCAGAACGGGAGTCAGGCGAGATACGCGCGCGCGGCAAAAGGACACGGACCATGGTGAACACGACGGGGACCATGGGCAGCTTGCGCTCCTGGATGGAGCGGTGGTGGTAGACGTGGGTGGTCCATGTCCGGTCGAGGGGTATGAGGCGGCCCGTGTCGACGGTGCGGCAGAAGATGTTTTCGGGGACGAATTCGCCCTTGTTCCAGATGATGACCTGCTTGTCGTGGTTGTGGGCGTGTTTGCGCTCGCGGACGTCGCGGAACCACTCGTGATAGGCGTCGTGCGTCGAGCCGCGGTGCTCGAGCCACTTATCGATCAGCATGTCGGTCGAGTCGTGGTCGAGCGTCGTCTTGACAAGCTCCGTCATCGCCAGACTCGGCGGCGAGAAAATGGAATAATATTGAGGGCGCGGCATGATGGTATGAAGCAGAGATGGACCTGGCCTGCTTTCAGGGACCAAACAATGAAACACACACCATGACGCATCATCTGCCTTTCTTTCACTCTTCATCCAGTCAAAGGCGCAGAACCGTCCCAGTTTTCGACAATAAAATCCACCATCTATCGAATCGAAGAGCACAACCATGACCATTGTTCGCTATCGGCCCTGGCACGCAAATCATTGATGTGGCTCAGCCCCTGATACAACTCGAACTTGGCCAAGTACCGCCAATTTTTTGCAAGCCTCGTTGCCAGGACGCCAAACGTGATACACCGTCTTAAACATGAAGTGGATCATGTCTGGCATCGTGTTTTTGTCTGGCCACTGTCTGGCCATGCCATATACTGCAGGACTCCGACGGCTGCGTCAAGCGCAGCGGCGCGGCTTGTACGTTCATGCATATCTCAGAGGCAGAATGAGCGGCGCGAAACGATTGCCCTCCGTCGATCCTCCTTCATCCTGATCACAGCCCGTCCTTTCGTACTGCTGGAATGATTGCTTTCCTCCAGCTACCCTACACAATCTTCATGATGACGGATGTCTGAGGCCGCAACTCAAGGGAAGAGGGATTGGCAGAGCTCGAGCATTAGTCGGCCCGATTTCCCGACACCCTTTTGCGCAAGCTTTCTTCCGCCACTGCCCCTCACCACATGTGCCTACAGTAAGCCTGGTCCTGGTGCCTCGACTCGTCACTCGCGTTGACTTCACTTGCGACACATCTCAACATATCCTCTCACTGGCACATTCTTAACTTGCTACCTCATCATGACACGCAATGGCAAGGCATACCGGCTTGCACAGTTGATGGCCTGAAGTTGTCGGCGGTGCAATACCTCCCTGCCTGAAGACCTGCTGAAAACACACAGACAACGTATATTCTGCCGTTCATTCCAGGTTCATTCTTTTGGGTGGCCGTTGCCAGGCGACATTCGAAGATCTCGACTCGCCGTCGACGTACCTCGACGTACCCTGGGCGTACCTCGCTGCAACGCGTCAAGTAGCGTTACTGGCCTCATATAAATACTTCCGGATCCATCTCTTTCAATCTCGTTTCTCTCTCTTTCTTTCGTCACCTCATCCTCAGCGAATCCTCCCACGTTCTTTTCTTCCCGTTCAGCTCCATCGCTTCTGTTGACTACTATGCGTTCCACTGCCGCATTCCTTGTCGCCATTGTGGCTGCCGTGTCTGCCACACCATACGGTCTCCATGATTCTCAACATGGAGGTAGTCACCGAGACAAGACTTGCGGCTCTAGGCGTACTC
This sequence comes from Strobilurus stephanocystis, assembly GCA_019915075.1. NCBI lineage: Eukaryota > Fungi > Basidiomycota > Agaricomycetes > Agaricales > Physalacriaceae > Strobilurus > Strobilurus stephanocystis. The sequence goes on from JAHLMI010000011.1 coordinate 402,405, forward strand.
GCTCTTCCGGCGCGTCCTCTTCGGCCACCGGCAGTGCTGTTGCCTTTTCTGTGCGTGTCGAGTCTTCATCTTTGTGCGCCTGATTTGACTGGCTTATGCATCAGCTCCCCGCCGCGGTCTTCGCCTCTTCTCCGACGGAGTCCCCTTTGGGAATGGTCACTGTGAAGACCAAGACGAGCACTGAAGCCGCGTCTACCTCCAAACAAACTGCTGTTGACACCGAGGCCACTGCTTCCCGTGGAGCTGCTGCTATACAAACTACCGCGTACGTTTCCTTCCATGCATCTCCCGTCATAGCTCTCATGGTGATGGTAACAGTACCTCTTCTGCATCCGCCTCGACAGCTACTTCCGCCGCTAACACGTCTGATGTTGCTGGACTCCTCGGCAACCACAGTGGACGCGCCACTTTCTGTAAAAGCATTCCCTGAGTCGTCCCAAAATGGTTGTCTTACTGTTTGGGTTAGACGGAGGCAACTGGTCCGGTGGGGCATGTTCATTTTCTGATTATGCCCAAGGTAGCTTGCACGGCACTGCTATGGGTGCGACGCAGTGGTTCGGCTCAGCCGCCTGCGGTACTTGCCTGCGCGTCACCGGATCCAGCGGCTCCGTGGACGTGATGGTCGTCGATGAGGTAGGTCTCGTAATACATACGACCTCCCCAAATCTCAGGTTTTCTATACTGTACCACAGTGCCCCGAATGTGAGGCAGAGCACCTAGATTTGTTCGAAGATATCTCTACTACTGTTGATGCCAACGCCGCTACTGACGGAAACTTTGCCATCACATGGGAAGAAATTCCGTGCGCCGTCTCTGGAAATTTGGAATTCAAAAACAAGGAGGGTACGTTGCTTCATGTCCATCGGTGTTCTGATTCCATCGAGGCCTGTTGTGCTAGGTACAAGCGCGTATTACTTTGCTCTCCAAGTCCGGAACTCTGTCCAGCCTATCGACTCCATTGCGGTCTCGACTGACGGCGGCTCTACGTGGACCAACGTTGAGCGCGAGAGCTACAACTTTTTTACTTATACCAGCGGTTTCGGCTCGGCCCCCATTGACGTCAAGGTGACTGCTGTTACCGGTGAAGTATGTCGAATGGCCTTTTGCCCTGTACCGCTTCCTCGAACTCATATCTCTCTTTTTCAGGTCATCATCCAGAAGGGCTTGATTGTGAGCGACGGTTCCATCATCACTGGAACTTCCCAGTTCTCTTCCTAGACATCTCGCGCTGACATTGCGCGTTGGCTGCGCCATATATCTGGTGGACGTCGAATCCACCATTTTCTTTGCTTGTGGAAAGTGGAAATCGCTCCAGGAGAGCGGCCCTTCCATACCCCATAACGATGTTCACGATTATGGCCAGTGGTGGACAATTCTACTTACTGTCAAACATATCATAAAGTCAAGCGACTGAGCTAGAGATATGAGGTAAGAAAGACGTCCACCCAACAGTGTCGAAAGCCGAGTCAGGAAGTCGACGAAGGGAAGTAAAGGACAGTACAATAAGAATGATCCTCGCGATGATATACAAAAACGGAATGAACGCTGTCGGTCGTATCACACTCGCAATTGTCAGCACAGCCTTGGCAACCCAGCTTATTTCGCCGTCCTTTCGGCGAAGCTGTCTGTGGATTGGGATGTAGAGACATGGATACATGGCCGGGAGGACTGTGACCATCACCGCAGCCACGCGCCACAGAGTGCATTCGTCATTCGACGGAAACATGCTTTGCCATGGGAGGCAGTGAATGCCCCCGAAAATGACTCCGAACGCACATCCGATATAGGCGACCGTCACTCCGCTCATCTGGGATTCTGGCTCTCCATTGGCGTGGATCTTTGGACTCCAGAGTAGGGGACCGTTCTTCCATTGAGAAACAGAATTGGGACTGTCCCATTGAGAAGCAGAGTTTCCTCCTTGCGAGAAGCCCATGACCAGGTTGAGACTGAGATAACAGCCGAATCGCGACATGGATGTCCACGCAGGACGCAGAAAGTCTGCTGTGGAGTCAAGCAGCGTGTAGTATCTGTATCGATATTTGGAACAACGGCGTCGTAAGTCATCCCAACGCGAGAGGACTCCAAGACGACGGAGAGCCGAGGGAGGTCTCGACATGCGAGTCGGTGAGGAATGACCGCTGTGTTTAGGGACCAAGTACACTGTAGATGTCGGAGAGGTGAATGTTGAAGAGGGGAATGAGCCGCTGCCGTGGTCATTGGGGGACAAGGTCGATGCAGAATCTAGGGGAGATATTACACGGGACGGAGAATGGATCATTGGAGGGATCTGGATAGTGGTCTCGATGGACAAAGAAAGTGATGGTCTGGCGTCTCGCCCTTCGAGCTTGGAGTTTGCAGAAAACTCAAGCACGGATTCGTCGTGACCATCCGGGGAACGAAGTAGAGAAGGCGTGATGTGAATGGGAAATGACATGTCCATGGGCTTGTGCCACCAGACGGCGTAGTTCACGGCATTGAGAGACGCGAACGCCAACGTGAGGACCTCGAGTTGTGTGACATGGAGGGCGCGGGCTTGCCGTAATATGCACCCCAGGATGAACCACAGAACATGCAACGCTACGAATGACTTGGCTACCACGTCGTTCTTGCTGCGATCCTGGAGTTCCATTGCTACCGGAATATTTGGCGAGCGAAGGTCACTGATATCTTGGATGAGATTGCCCGCCTCATCCGCGAAACCACCCATAGCGAATACAAAGCCATGGATTAAGGTGAGGTTTGGATGTTCTATCGAGAGGTCTTGATTGGCTTACATGAAGCATGAAAGGGACCACTCACCTCGCACGACCTCCCGCGCAACTCTACGTTGCCTCAACGCCCAAATCAGAATAAGTTCTGGAGCAATGAGTGCAACGCCGGCAAGTCTGAGACGCTGTAGAAATATGCGAACAGAACCCTTGTCTCGCACGCTCTTCGATGGCACATTGGGATGGACAGCAAGCCATGTACATGCGAAGATGGTGGCCATGCAGCCCCAAATTATGGAGTACAAGGAGCGCGTGTCCGAGTCTGTTGTACTGCTCCCGTCTGAGCTCAGATGTACCGCACTTGTATTTGTGGGCAAGGCAAGTACGAGAGTCGAGTGGAGTATGCTGACTGCAATTGAGTAGATCATTCAAGCTGAACGGCGGCAAGACTGGAGACGGCGGAATGCTCGGAGGTCGATGCAATGGATGTGTAGAGCAGAGCTTGGTAGACTACAGCATTCGAAGAAGCACGCTAGTAGCGCAAAGGCTGTTTGAAAAGCTGCTAGCAAAGGTCATCTGAGCTGCATTCGAACTGGGATGTCATGCCATTGATGGCAGGAAGCAAGTCAATACCCGGTGAAAAAGCTGTGCTCAAGAACGCGCTGACCCGGGTACCAATCGTCAAGCCCTAACCCGAGCGGACCTTTCTTTCCGTCCATCAATGCCAGATTCAATGTTGACACCGCACCGCCATGTCGTCGTCCGCCGCCCCTCCGGCTGCTACTAATGGGAGCAAGTACAAGGACAAGTGAGTGTTTTCTGTCTGAGTGAGCCGAGATCCGTGTTGCTACTATCAGACCCTCATGGCTTGCCTCTCCGAGTCGAATATATTGACCCATGCATTGCAGATTCAACAATCTGCGCGAAGTGTACACGCGCGTGACAGCGGCGCGGCAGCATCACGAGAAGGACTTGCAGAGCGCAGCGGTGGTCATGAAGCGGTTGCAGGACGAGATCGAGTGCGTGTCCCCAGTTCAACTTGGCATCCGACCCATTGGCCTGTCCCAATCCTCCTTGCTCACGCGTCCCTTCTCCAATGTTCATGCCAGTCTCCGCATCTAGGCCACTCCCTCTCCGAACATTGCATATCCTCATGACCGCCAGCACCAATACTGACGACGCGCTCCCATAGTCTCCTCCTAGACGCCCTGATGGAAGTGCAGATGCAGGAGGACGCGATGCGGCGGGAGCATATGCCGCAGGGCGAGCAAGCTTTGTCTTATCCCCCGCCTGCGAGGCGTTGACCGCCCATCGCGATGTCTGCTATTCCCGACTGCGGCATCGTTCCCGCTTCCACGCCTATACCGCCCAATCTACGCCATCCCTCGTCGAACTCACTTCCTCATAACGATGAACACCACGATGGATGTCAATCATCTATCTCGTCGTCGCCATCCTTCTTCGTACAATGCTTTCGATTCCATCGCTTCACCTCGGCATCCACCGTCCCCACCCAAACTTTGCTTTTGCTTTTGTATAGCCCACTACTGTTGTACAACACCCGATCAGACACAATACATATTACTCCTTGCGATTCCGCAAGCCACACAAGAGCTTGGCACCGCCAGTGATTCGTCTAGGTCTTGCGCCATTGTGCGCACCCACCGTCCAAAACAACGGACCGTGTCCTTGTTGACTCGCCGGTGAGTTGCGCCACTCGAAGGCAAAACCGTTCGACGCTCGTACGTCGCCATAAGGCCAGGCGTCCAGATGATGGCTAACCCATCGTGCCGACTCTTCTCATCCACGAGAATTGTTCTATCGTCTGCGAAAAACAACGCAGTCTCACCTACAAGTATCGTACATCGATGTCTTTGTCTGTATAGCGAATCATGAGGAAGGCCCGAACGAACGTTGATTTGAAGCATGATACTCACATCTACCACGCACACAAATGTTCAGGTCGTCGTGCCTGAACGACCGCAGATGCTCCAGAAATATATCGTCTGCGCTCACATCGAAAGTAGTCGCGTCTAGAGACCCAATATCCTCGTACCGTGTCTCCGAGCCGCATTCGATTTCGACATGCTTCAATCTAGATTCCTTCCTCTCAAGCCTAGTCCGAGAATCGATAAGCCAGATGATGGCGCGCTGCACGGGTAGACACCAGAGCAGGACGCTGAACGCATACACTGTCCGGAATGTAAAGTGAGTCATGCTTGGCATAGCGTCCGTGTTTACCATGGACGACATAAGTTCGACCGCTATCTCGTGTGTGGCGCGATTCGTACATCCGAGGATGAGATGCTTGACGTTGAAAGACAACGGAGCAAGGAAAGAGGGCAGATATGGCATGCATATCTCCACAGTATCAATCGTACAGGTCGACTGCAATAGGAAGGTAGACACAATGTCGTGCATTGTGTGATGAGCATTGACACTTTGCGGCATGTCGTCGCGGTCCTTGCTCACTTTCAAAAAACAGAGGGACCGGGAGACAATGTGGCGGAGCAGAGTCGGGCAGGGCAGAGAGATTTCTCGGAGCATCGAAGTGACCACAATGTCGTTACCATTGTAGTTGTCAGTAAAGTTTGTTGTGTTGGTGAGAGCCTGCAGACACTTGAGATGAGAGAGAAGAGATAAAAGTGTGGGGATGGAATATGTCCGAAGTGTTAGATGGGTGAGCCGAGTCCACGGAAAGTAGCTCATGTCCAAGGAGTGGGTCAAGTCGATTATGAACGTATCGCCCAGGGTCAGGCGCTTGAGAGACAGCGCGTTTTTGAACAAGTCCAAGGTACCAGACAGCGGTACATCCGCGGAGTTAGCCTGCAACTCGAGCGTTTCTAAGTGTGGTAATTGCTCGAATTGAAATGGCTCCATCATGCCGTGTATTGTCGCGAATCCTGATCGGGATGAGGCTGTATTGGTGAAGGACAGACTGTGCCAGCGGAACGACTGGTTCACAAGCAACGTGTCCGCTAACCAGAATGAAGACGATTGGGGCCCATACTCTACATCTAAGAGCGCAGCTGGACCCGCATAACGCAGGACCTGCCAAAGGATCTCCTGCTGCATTCGTTCATCAGGAACCAATTCAAAGTTGGTCTTCGTCAGCCCCACACTGAACGAGGTCCACAGGGATGGAGTCGCGTGGACAACGGATCTCCAGCGATGGCAGACTCTACCGAGAAGCCACGGGCCATGATGCGTGTCATATATGCTGTAGGGCGTTTGCAAGGCATCGAGAAATATTGTCGTCAAGATCTCCGTCGGCATGGAGTTGATTGACAGCGTATTGTAAGTCAAGACAGGGAAGATCTCGGAGTGTCTGGGAGGTAGAATAGCAGCATGCGCATCGCGGACCGACTGTGCCGCTCGTCGGCGGTCCTTCATCCTGTCGATGGCCTGGTCAAGTTCGTCCAGCTCCGCATCAATGGCCGTCAGGTAGTCGAACACTTCGTTCCTGAGCCATTTCTGAGAGCTGTCGAAGAGGAGGGTGGTCCCGAAGTAACTCTGGTAAGGTGACGGTTTATCTATCCTTCTGTAGGGTATCACGGATCGGCGCATGCCGCAATGCGCGCAGGCTACTTGCCGGTCAGTCACAGTCCAACGACAGGATCAAGTAGATATTCACTGGACATGATCTAAACCAGGTGCGGAATGCGAGGCAGATAGTGAGTATTTCTGGGCGTCTTGGTAGTGCGAAGCAACGTGTCCCATACTGGAGGACCGGATCAAAAGGCGAATATTGTTGAACCATCAGACAGACATGATCTCTCCCACGTACACTGGCAATATACTGTTGAAGAAACTTCTGTTTCTAGTATCAAAAGACATACACACTGACACAGCATGTAGGTATGCACTCAGTAACTCGGCCATATATGCGAGCAGATGAGATCAATGCAACGTTAGGCGCTTCGTGCACGAGTCCTGAAGTCGACACCCCATCCAAGAATGCTTACAATCGCGGCACCTGCAAAGCACGTCCCAGCAAAAATGATCACACCCTCGTACTTCCCGCCACTGAGCGCCGAAGCTTTACGCATATCCACTGTCGAGTTGGATATCAGCACCGACGAAATGGGGGTTGACAGGATGTTGCCCAGTCCCCGAGACAGGAGGAAGTAACCGAATAGAGTCGTGCTTAGACTCGGGTCACCTTCTGAGCAGAGAAGTTCAGCGGTGAATAGTCAAATAATTGGGAGGCCGACTTACTGGCAACAGGTCGTACAAAGCCAGTCCATAGGGAAGTCCAGCCGCCTGCTAGGGCGCCATAGGCAATGCTAAATGCTAACAGTCCAGCTAGATTCCGCGATAAGAGGCCCCAGACGATGAACGTCACTAAAGAGGTCGAAGTCAATGTCCATATGGCCAAGGAGAAGGGATTCATGTTGTCAGCAAGATATCCCATTAGCACTCGTCCTATCACAGAGGCACCTACAACTAGTCAGCAGAAGCAGAGCTAGGAATTTTATCAGACGGACCATTGAGCATTGCGACCGTGAGTGCTGACTGGTCTGGGCTAATCTTGACTTCACGAGCGAAAGCTGATCATAGATCGGTCAGACCATCTTCGGAAGAGAGATAACAGTCAGCATACTTGGAAGCCATACGATGGGCACGAAGTATGCGAAGCCTTGCAAAGTATTCGCAGCCAAACCGATCCAAAGCGTAGGGCTCTTCATCCACTCCTTGCTCTGCGGTGCAGATCTTTGTTGCCGGTTCTTAGACTGGGGTATGCGTGGTCGTACGAACGGAAGGAGTGGAATTAAAATAAGGAGGATGACGATCGAGAAGATGCGAAGTGTCTTGGGAATTCCATGAGCGTCAATGAGATGAGGGACCGTCAGTGGGATGATCACGCCCCCAACGGCCGTTCCTGCATATCCATTATCCCCATATCCAAGAGTAAAAGCACGTCAGACTTGCCTGCAAAAACAACGCCGTTTGCCATTCCGCGTCGATGGACGAACCACTCGGAAAGGTACGAGATGGTTGGCGCGTAGACGAGAGAGCCAGCGACGCCGTACAACATTCCTTCCAACATCATGATGGCTCTGACCTGTTCTGAAAGTAAGTTACTACGGACATAGGTCGTGCCAAGACGAACTTACGTCGATAACATAACTTGCACCAAAGAGGCTGACCGTGACTGAGAGGTCCTATGACCGGTAGTATCGTCCTGGCATGCGGCTGCGTGTTGTAGACTGCGTTCGTCAAGTAGCCTACATGAAATGACGCGTCACTCCAGGCCGTCAAACAGGACAATACGGAAAAGAACTTACGATCGAGAAAGATACCATTCGCAGACGGGAACCCCCACACCAAAGCCTCAACGAAGAACGCTGCCGCCAGCTGGAAAGCAAGTGTGAGTCATGAAAGATTTGGATTTCAATGGCTTCCGAAGAAAGCCAAGGTATTTACGAAGGACCAGGCGCCAACGCCTCGGTCGACAGGAGCCAGGACTGATTCGTTGAGCTTGACTTGCGGATCAGCTTCCTCCTGCGACTTTGCCAAGGCGGCGAGGCTTAGCGTCAACGAGGTTCGCGAAGGAGGCAAAGGAGTACGATGTGCAAGCTCAATTTCTTCAGCTTGCATGGTGGTCATGGTATCAGTCCGAGTCAGAGTTCTTGTTTCGGTGGGTCGACAGTGACATCAATGATCAAATTCAGCGACCGCATCCCATGAGCCAAAGAGTTTTGATAGATGAAGTGGCCATTATCTATGATCCACCTCACCTAACGTACACATAAGACTATATGTATGCATACACGAAGTCGCCCGTCCACAAATGAAATGTCTGCCCCATATACTACCCCAATAACCGGCACTAGCCTTGCATCGGTAGGAGTCCCCACAGAGGCCGTAAGCACAATATAAAACCACTCTTACTACATCTATCTAGCCCACATCTCTCTCGCGCAAGACAGTCAGAATTACCCGTAGCGGAGTAATCCGTCATCCCATCTCGCGCGCCCCGCGCCCACACAGAGGGTGGTCTGCTCTCTGCATGGAGGGGGAAGGGGCAAAACATGGAATCACACACGCACATTCGTTAGATGGAGCGAAAGGCAATGCATACCAAGCTACAATTATGAATAAAGATAATCCATCAAGTCTCTGGTGGTCGCGGTGCCGCATACTGTGGGTTCTCTGACGCGTAGCGCAAGAGATCCGCAAAGAGATGATCCGCCCTCAGTATCATGTCTGGCTCGGGTACAGTTGGGGACAGCGAAGGTGGCGGTGGAGTCGAGCCGCGTTGTGACGGCGGCGTCGCTTGCTGTTGGCCGGGATGTCGCCCTGAGGCTTGCGCCATGATATGCGGTGGATAATGACTCCGCGCCGGTTCACCCGACGCCGCACGCTCTTCTGCACGTTCTTTTTGCAGCTTGTCGCGTTCTGTGGGGTAGAAGGCGCCGATGGGCGTGCTTGAGTCGTACTCTTCAGGTAAAGCTGGGATGACGGCTGCATGTCGGCCACCCAGGGGTCTACACGAACATCAGAGGACGACGAACCAAAGTACAGGCATCACGTACCCTCCTTCGAGAAAATTCTGCCACACGTAGTCACGAAGTTTGTCAGCTCCAGGAAGCTGCTGGATGAGATGCTTGATGGTGTTCTGCCCCAATCCGAAGAAGTCCGGCCCAGAGACCGAATTTGAGTGCTGCCGATTCCGTATGGCGTTGGCCTGCTTCACAATCGTCGACCAAGCGCCAGTGGCCGTTCCAGCAATGACAGTCTTGTCCGGGACGTCGTTGGGCACAATCTGAAATTTCGGGCCATCCCCTCCGTCAAGGATAGTACAGTGGTAAACAACGTCGCTGTTAGGGTCAATGGTTGACATGTATCGTCTGGAGACACAACGTTAGAAAGTGGGACCTGGTAAACAAAGAACGAATCACCTCGTAACTTCATACCCAACAGGAAAAATATACCGCTCGGTGTGAAAATGCTCCCGCATACACACCTCTCCCAGTGAAATAACAGTCATGATGCCCACATTGAGAGGAAGCATAGGCACACCGCGTTTATCGCGCGGCACCACAGGTATGCTGTAGCTCTTGCTCTCGACGGTATGCGCCTTGAGGCGCTTTGGTTTCGTGCCCTGCCGGGGCGGAGCGTCTGGCCTCGGCGGCGGTGGCGGTAGTTGTTGTTGTTGTTGCTGCTGCTGCTGGGGAGGTGGAGTTGGGGGTGGAGGGCGAGCCGTCTGCTGATGCTGCGGAAGAGCTGGCATTGGTGGCGGGGCATAGGGCATCATACCGGCCATGTAGTAGTAATAATGGTAAGGATACGGCGTTGGGTTCGTCTGGCCGGGCGTAGGGTAGTATATAGAGTACGGATTAAATGAGGAATGCGAGACACCTGATGGGCCGGCAGGGGAAGATGAGGATGAGGCCGCTGCGTTTGGCGGCGCTATCATGACTGGCGCCGGCGGTGGCGCGACAGTGGCGTGTGGGGGCGCGCTAGTATGGGCTACTTGCGCGGGAGATGGGTCGACGACTCTGCCTTTCGTTTTGCGTGGTGCGGGCTTGTCTGCTTTGGGCGAAGGTGGGTCGTCGTTGTCGACGTTGTAGTTGACTGTCTTCCGCGACCGGGTGCTGCGGCGCGTAGGAGCGGGCGATTTAGATGCTGGCGGTGGTGGCGGTGGGCCCGGCGCGGGTTTCACAGTGCGAGTCGCGCTCAAAGCAGGATCTATCACGGAAAATTGAGGAAAGGAATCTCCTTGAACGTCAAAGGAGACCTGGAACGCGTCGGTGGGACCCGCACTGGTCGTCGCTGCGGCCGAAGGGCTATCTGCTTCGTTGCGTGCTCTCTTCGCGGGTGGCTCGCCATCGTTGTCGGCAGTGGCGGGCTCGTCAGCGGCAGAGTTGGCAGCAGCGGCGACGTGGTCCTGCTGGAAGTGGGGCTGGGCCTCCTCGATGGCAGTGATGCGCTGCAACAGGGTGCTGCCGAGCCGTGAGAGGGTGTAGGCAAACAGACGGCTCCTGCTCACTTTCTTTCATGCCGGATCTGCTCGTTGTTCTCGCCGGTCCTCTCGAGGTCGCCGCCCGTTTCCGTGGGGTTCTGGCAGACGTCAGTGGCTGCCCTCCGCAACGCAAGGGACTGCTGACCTCGTCGAGCTCGTCGAACCGCCGCTTCAGTGTCTGGTAGTTTCCAAAAATGTCACCGGCGTCGGGCCCGCCGAGCGATGGCGACGACGGTGTCGGGCCCGCGGCTGGCGAGACGGGCTCCGCTGTCGATGTATTGTGTGCATGGTCGGTGGTGTCGCTCATGGCAGCGCGGCGCGGTCAGTTCCTTGTTGTTTCGAGAGGGCGACGGGAGGAAGACGACTGATCCAAACAAATGTCAACAATGTCGTGCCGCAAAAGCCGTTAAGTATCGACGCCACAAATGTCGCGAGCTGCAACAAAGCCAACTACGAGAAATCGTCGAGGACTCGACGGTCACTGTAAACGACTCGGACGAGGCGGCTCCTTTGATGACGCATGTAACTTTAACATGAAAACTGTCGACTCTCGAATGAGCATCATGATTCATGAAACAACTCTCTGGATCAAGAGGAATGATTGCGGCAGATGCGATCATATCGTCAACGAACTAGACGTGCCATGAAATGACGACTCCTTGAGTCTCCTTCCAGTGTCCACCAGGAGCATTACGATGGAATGGCTCAATGGCCTACTGGCGCGGAGGAAAAACGCAAGTGTGGTCTGGGAACGCATTTCCGCCAAGATTCCGAGCCATCATGGTAGAGTACAGCATTTCAGCGAGTACTAGTGACCCTTGCTTCCTGCCATCACTGACATGACTAACCACTTCGAATGCAACTCAGATGACCTTTGCTATCAGCTTCCTGGACAGCCTTTGCGCTGTTACGATTGTACTTCCTCGAATGCTGTTGTCTAACGAGCTCTGCTCTACACATCCATTGCATTGACCCCCGAGCATTCCACCATCTCCAGACTTGCCATTCAGCTGCGATGATCTACTCAATTGCACTCACCATACTCCACTCGACTCTCGTACATGCCTTGCCCACCAATACAAGTGTGGTGGATCCGAGCTCAGACGAGAGCAATACAACAGACTCGGACACACGCTCCTTGTACTCTATAGTTTGGGGCTGCATGGCGACCATCTTCGCATGTATATGGCTTGCTGTCCATCCCAATGTGCCATCGAAGAGCGTGCGAGACAAGGGTTCTGTTCGCATATTTCTACAGCGTCTCAAACTTGCCGGCGTCGCACTCATTGCTCCAGAACTTACTCTGATTTGGGCGTTGAGGCAACGTAGAGTTGCGCGGGAGGTCGTGCGAGGTAAGTGGTCCCTTTTCATGCTTCATGTAAGCCAATCAAGACCTCTCGATAGAACATCCAAACCTCACCTTAATTCATGGCTTTGTATTCGCTATGGGTGGTTTCGCGGACGAGGCGGGCAATCTCATTCAACATATCAGTGACCTTCGCTCGCCAAATATTCCGGAAGCAATGGAACTCCAGGATCGCAGCAAGAGCGACGTGATAGCCAAGTCATTAGTAGCGTTGCATGTTTTGTGGTTCATCTTGGGATGCATTTTACGACGAGCCCGCAACCTTCATGTCGCACAACTCGAGGTCCTCACTTTGGCGTTCGCGTCTCTCAATGCCGTGACCTACGCCGTCTGGTGGTACAAGCCCATGGACATGTCATTTCCCATTCGTATCACTGGTGTGCAGAAGGCTCGCACAGAGCTCGAAATGCGAATAAGCTTTGTATCATCAGCATGGTCCTCTTGTACAGAGCTCGAATTTCGAGACTTCGGATCATCAAGATCATCATCACATTCCTCTCATGTAGAGCTCGAAGTGCGAGACTTCAGATCATCATCACGGTCCTTGTCCATCGATGCCACTAGTATTCAGATCCCTCCGATGATCCACTCCCCGTCCCGTGCAGAATCTCCCCCGGATTCTGCATCGTTCCTGTCCCCCAACAACCACGGCAGTGGCGCATTGCTCTCTTCATCATTCCCATTCACGGTGACCCAACCCGCACCGACTCGCATCTTGGGACCTCCCTCGGCTCTCCGTCGTCTTCAGGTCCTTTTGCATTGGGCAATTGAATCCACAGCAGACTTTCCGCGTGCTGTGTGGACATCCATCCATCGACTTGGCCCTTATCTCAGTAACAACCTAGTCATGGGCTGCTCGCTCAGTGGGGAGTTCTACGGACACTGGCATTGGAGCGATTCCCTGCTCTGGTGTCCAAGAATCACAGAATACCGCCTGGACGGGGTGACGGTCGCCTACATCGGATGTGCGTTCGGAGTCGTTTTTGGGGGCATTCACTGTCTTTCATGGCAAAGCATGTTTCCGTCAAACGAGGAATGCACTTTGTGGCGTGTGGCTGCGGTGATGGTCACCGTCCTCCCGGTCATATATCCATGTATGTACTTTCCACTCGACAGATGTTATCGCAATCATGAAATAAGCTGGGTTATCAGGGTTGTCGCGACCATCGGGACACTGATACGACCGACAGTGTTCATTCCGTTTTTGTACATTTTCGCAAGGATCATTCTTATTGTACTGTCCTTTACTTCACTTCGTCGACTCCCTGACTCGGCGTTCGAGACTGTCGGATGGACGTCTTTCTTACCTCACATCTCTAGCTCAATTGCTTGACTTTATGATATATTTGATAGTAAGTAGCATCGTCCAGTCATTGTGAACATTGTTATGGGGTATGTAGGGGCCGCTCTCCTGGAGCGAGTTCCACTCTTCACAAGCAAGCAAAGAAAAGAGTGGATGGTCGATGTCCACCGGACATATGGCGCAGCCGACGCGCAATGTCAACGCAAGATCTCTAAGACGAGAACTGGGCAGTTCCAGTGATGATGAACCTTGAGACCGTCGCTTACAGTCAAGCTCTTTTGGATCATGACCTGAAGAAGAGAGATATGAGTGCGAGGAAGCGGTACAGGGCAAAAGGCCATTCGACATACTTCACCGGTAACAGCAGTTACCTCAACGTCTTTGGGGCTCGAGCCGAAGCCGCTGGTGTAGGTGAAGAAGTTGTAGCTCTCACGCTCAACGTTGGTCCACGTAGACCAGCCGTCAGTCGAAACCGCAAGGGAGTCGATGGGTTGGACAGAGTTGCCGACTTAGAGAGCAAAGCAGTACGCGCTAGTGCCTAGAATAGGTAGCCTCAGTGAAATCAGAACACCGATGGACACGAACCAACGTACCCTACCTGCCAGTTGTTTTGACTCCGTGTTGTAGCGCCGTTGCACATCGTACGCGAGAGAGAGATCCTGCACCTCGAGCCCTCGACTAGTCTCATTTCAGACGTCGACGAGCCCGACACGCGGCGGGAGGAGAGGATAATTCCATAAGCATGTCAAAGCCAATGTTGGTCATTCAGTGTCACAAATGGCTTTGAGGTATGTAAGACCCTTGTAGGTCAGCTATAAGTGTATCATGGGAAAGGATATCAAAATGCCCAGCGTCCAGCACGAAGGATCTGGCCTGCCCATCCGGAAAGCAATGATGGACACCCATGTCTTTCCAACGACTTGAGTGCTTTACAAACTCAAACATGCCGTGTCGTCCAATATAAACTGTAACAGGCGCTTTCACAGCTCGGAGCCACCTCTCCAAAGCCGCCATGACTTCTTCCGCCGTCTGTGCATGACTCGCCTCCGCAATCGTGCGGATGAAATGGAACGTTGGGCGCAGTGCTCTAGTGATGGGAAGCGAGTTCAAGAACCGACGTTTCTCTGGGCTAACAGGATGCTCGCTGTAAGCCGCCTCGAGTCGATCAACCAGGCGACTGTTATGTTCCTTGCCGCCTCCGAGTCCATCCCGTCGCATCAGTGCTACGAGTGTCCTTATCGCGTTATCGAGAAAGATTTCCTCGGAGCTGGATGAAAGCACACCTCCAAGCTCTGGTGCCAGAAACGCCGTGGGGAAGTGGTCGATGCAGGCGAGTTGCACCACTTTCTCGCCGCTTTCTTCGAGGGAACGGGCGATGCCAAAGACGATGAGGCTACTCCCGGAGAAAGATGCCAGTCGATATGGACCACGCGGTAGACTTTCCTTGTGGACAGACGGTTTAAGACCCACTCATCCGTAGCTCATAGAACTCACTCTGATCTTCAAAACATAGAACGCAATTTGCTCGCCCAGCGTAGCGCGAGGAGTTTCGGGTGTAAGCTGAATAGCCCATAACGGTGTCGTGAATCGGGCGGCCATGGCTTGGAATCCTGTTACACTCCCATCACCACCTATCGCATCCGCGTAAGGTAAGCGTATTCCTCGTATGACAATAGGCTGCTCACCATGGACAAGAATCAGAGGTGTGCCGCGTCCTTCCCGCAATTTCACGATGGTGTTGTTGCTAGAGGAGCGATTTGGTCCAGTATTCATTGACAGTGAGCAACAGGTATCGAGTATGTGATGGTCGGAAAGCAGGTGAATACATGACGGCATGAGGTCCCAGTGAATGAATGAGTCTTGTAGTCGGCGGCACTGAGTATTGAGATCTTGAGACGTCGCACATGATGTGTTCAGGTATCCGGGGTCTGCATCAACGACCGTTCCTATCAGTAGTGCGCTAAGCCAGAGAAGAAGCCATTGAGCAGGTCTGATGTTGAGTAGATATATAATATAAAGACTATCATCGACACAGACTTGAGCGCCGATGATGCAACTTTTCCAAAGAGTGATTGGTAGATTTCGACAACTGAGAGGAACGACTCCGAGGAACTTCCGCCAAACCTCAGGTCAACTTGGCCCGTGTCCTCGAGGCAAGGGCCGTATCGTCGTCCATGATCTCGGAAGAACTGGCGAAAAGCAACATTGACCGATACAATCTGTCCTTCAAGTACCGTACGTGGTATGTTCATAGCGAAAATAATGACCTCTTTCCTTACAAGTAGCGCACGTCAGTATCTGCATCTAAACAGGAGAACATGAGAAGGCCACAGTAAACACAAGGTGGGGCAGTACTCACAGTCACCGTAGACACGAATATCCAGGCCTCCGTACTTGAATACCCGTAGATTCTCGAGGAACACATCGCCCTCATCAATGTTGAATGTTTCTGAGTCCAGTAATTCAAGCGCATCGTACAAAGTATCGGGCCCGCACTTGATATCAACGCGCTTCAGGCCGGTACCTGTGGTGCTATCCCACCGAGCTTCAATGAGCCTCAGGATCGCCTTCTGTAACGGAAGACACCACAGCAGAATTTGGAACGTGTTGGCAAACTCCAACGTGAAGCGTGTCAAGTTCGGCACACAGTCACCCGGTGCTACTATGGATCCCAGGAGACTGACCGCCGTGTCTCGAGTATTTCTGTTGGAGCATCCAACAATGAGGTGCGTAGCATTGGCACAGAGCGGATCTAGGAAAGTGGGTGTCAAGAACAGCTGCATTTTGAATGTCGTGATGGTACAGAGCGACCGTTGCAAGAACGCCAGCACTTTGTCGGGTGATCCTTCGAGCATGGGAAAGTACACCTCTATCATGCCCAGGGAGCGGAGGGCTGGGACGACAAGGTGCTGGAGAAGCTTGGTGGATGGAATGGTCAGAGTTTCCAGCAGCGGATGGGAAACAATGTTGTCGCCATCGGCCTGATCTTCGAAGTCGTCATCATGTCCGATGGTGAGCGTATGCATATTGCTGAGATAGGGGAGCAGAGACAACAAGAATGCTACAGACGTCCTTACCAATGTGAGATGCGAGAGCTGGTACCAGGGGAAAGTTTGGAAGTCGAAATTATCCCTCGCTGAAGGGGCATCATAGGAAGATATGAACAAACGCCTCAGAGAGGGAGCATCCTTGAATGAGGACAATTGGAGGGACAACTCCGCGAAATCCCAGGACAGTAGCTCTAGACTGAGTGGTAGTGGAGTAACATTGAAAGCCGGCGTGGGCAGGTCGCTGAAGGAGACGGAAAGCAAACGAGACAACTGACTTTCTGAGAGCATGGCGCCAAGGATAGAATCGCGCTCTGTTTGATGGTCATAATCCAATGGAGCAGCTTGTCCTGCATAGCAAAGAGCCTGGCGTAGAATCTGCTCTCGCCACTCCCAAGGTATACATTCCGTGTTTTGTGGAATATAATCTATGTAGAAAGTGTTCCATAAAGACGGAGTCGATTGGATGACGGATCTCCAACGCGCGCAGACTTGTGCGAGAAGCCACGGACCCTGACGGGTGTTGTAGACGAAGAAGGGCTTCCGAAACGTGTCAAGGAATATGGTGACAAGGGTCTCCGTAGGGAGGGAATTGATAGTGAGCCTGCTACAGTGCAATGAGACCTGTGGAAAGGGAGGTTCGGGGGGCAGGAGAGCTACATGGGCGTCGTGAAAGAGCTGGGCCTCGCGCCGTCTTGCCTTGAGTGCGACGATAGCCTCCTCCATGGCAGCGATGTTGCCATCGAGATCGTCCAACTCTTTGGCGATGCCTTTCAGGTAGTCCTCAAGTCCGTGCTTGACATGCCTTTGTGAGCACTCATGTAAAAGCGTGTTTCCAAGTAGGACTGATAAGGAGACGGAACGTCGATATTTCGAATTTGCGTCATGTATGGAATCAGCCCGCAACATTTGCAGGGAGTTCCATAGTCGCCTTCGTGGCGGTCAGAGCCTCGTAATCATAGGCCACGGATATGTGGTACTCACGAGGGGGCACGGCGAACGAGAAGGCGAAGAGGGACTCGAGCTGTGGTGGGAGGGTTGCAAGATGCGGTCCCGAGTTGCCATTGTGAGTGCTAAAATCAACAAACACGTAATCGAGGATGGTCTATGCGCTATCGCCAACACAGCCTATCTCCGTGTGAGACAAAGTCAGATGCAGAAGGGAAGATGTAGAGAGAGCCAAGTAGTGGAAGGATTCGAGGATGAATTGGGGAATGAAAGCGGGCGGAGACGCCAGTGGTGAGGGGAATATAAGGAGGGGTGGGCGCATTCGTAGAGTCTCCCGGGAGATGATATCTTGATTCCACGCGCACGAGCGCCGACTCGACTGTCCCCAGACTGTCTCTATCTGCCGTCATTTGATCCCCTTTGACCGCTGCGTATTGTGGTGTCCAACCTTGTAGTAGGTGCATTATGGTGGTTTCGTATGCGGTGGTTGGTGCGAGCTATTGGCGGCTATGGCTAGCGTAATAACCATCCGCCCGTCACAGCGCAGGCGGCAGGACGTCAACGCGGCCGGTCATCGTCTAGCAGGCGGCAGGTACGAAGGCTCCCGCTCGCCCTGCGCCCTCCGTAGCGCGTCCTCTTGTATCTGGACTTCCGTTAGGGCGTCTAGAAGGAGGCTGTAATTATTGTTAGTACGAAGATTGGTTTGGCGAAAGGTCGGCAACGGTGATGAATTGGTGTGGTGGATGTTGGGATTGTGAAACGCACTCAATCTCGTCCTGCAACTGCTTCATGACCAGCGCCGCGCTCTGCAAATCCTTCTCGTGGTTCTGGCGCACGGCCGTAACGCGTGTGTAGATTTCGCGAAGACTGTTGAACCTGCCATTCGGGTCAGGACTAGAAAAGAACCAAAGGACGGTTGCCTCGAAAAGGGCAGATTGCCACAAGGATTGACAGCGCGCAAAAAGCACTTACTTGTCCTTGTACTTGCTTCCGTTAGTAGACGCGCCAGGAGGGGCGGACAACGACATGATGGAAGTAGGAAGCAAAAGCGCACAGAGGGCTCGAGGCGGGCCGAAGGCCCGGAGCCTGACCTTTGTCTCTCACTAACTTCGAGCGGAAGACCTCCGTCACTCATGATTCGAATTCATGCATACTGCAAACCTTCCGCCACTGTTTGAATCTCACAAGTCATCCTACGCAGCCTGGGTCCGTGATACACTTCACACCGGACATAAGCTAGCAATTGAAATCGAAATACAATTTGGACTGTCGTTGGCCTGAACTTGAAGTACAAAGTATCCTCGGAGTCGTTGCGGCCGCCCTGATATATATCCCTGTTTAGGTACGACTACATTCGCTACCTCTTCCAATTGCACGGAGGGTCGTGTACTGGAAGAGGTATTGATATAGGGAACAGAGTACGCGACTTTGGTGGTCTGGATGTAGGTAGGGGTGCTCCATCAATATCGTGGCCGCCATACGCTGGCGGAGACTCGTTTTTCACGGAGCTACAAAAGACATGTTATGTTCAGTCGCACGTAAGCTGGGCGCCCACTCACATCGAGATGATTGAGACCCTCCCCCCAGCTGCCATCGGCATGAACCCACCACCAGCCTCAGTCCCAATCGTGTCTAGCTCTGCTGGCTTCCTCTCCTCCTTGAAAGACCAACGAGTCCCAAAAGCACGGAGGACACTATTTGCTGCCTGCCTATAATGACCTCTTGCCTCCTTTGAAGATCCAATCGTGAAGAAGAACGCAAATGCGCAAAATGGCAAAAGCCACCGCGTCATCTCCAGGTCTGGACCGAGTGTTTGGGCATGCCATGCGGAGGCAGGCCATACGTAGATGACCCCGAAGCCCGCGTGCGTGTCTTGCCAGCTAACCCACGGGCTCAGCGACATCGAACTCCGGCAGAGTATGAACACGCTCAGCGGAACGGAACACACAAGGTCGGTGCAGGATATCAGAATGAGACGCGAGTAGCGATTGGCGGTGAAAGAATGATGAGCAGAAGATAGTCGCTCGAACGCCACTTGTCGACGGCGGAATATGATTAGATTCTGAACTATAGGGTATTGATGAGCAAAGCAAGTAGAAGACACAAAGAGCGAGCTACGACGGACCACTGTATATTCCGGAGATGCACGATATGACGACAGGCGGTAAGTGGAACAGAATCACGGCGACCCAAGTCGAGTATATAGATGGGTAGCATCCAATATGTTCCAGTATGTTGTAACGGTTTCCCTGAGGAATATACGCTAACAGAACGTCAGGGTTGAGTATCAGAAGTCATGATCAAGGCCTTACCCAAGATGACTGCAAACATGGGTACCAGAAGGCAGATGGCAAGATCGACGAGAATTCCCCTGCGCCGCTAGAGATCGACAAAATGTAAGAGAATGTATCTTTGCAGAGAAAAGACAAAGAGTACAATAGCAGGTGTCCACTTCAAGGGATCGGAGGTTGCAATGCTATATATTCTCCGACTGATGCATAGTATGCAGACGGGAATAGCACAGTTCATGGCTATTATGAGGTGAATTGCTGAGGAACGCGGTTAGCCACTTCTCGTCCCGAGACACGATGCGTGAATGCATACATATATCGCACAAGGCCGGCGCTGTGTCGTCGTATCTGCCGTTCCAGACGACAGAGTTGATGAAGAAGCTCAGACATCCAATGCCAGTCCAGATCATGTAAGCGCATGTACCGATGTTCCAAGCTGAGTGAGTTGTCAGATACCAAGCGTCAGATAAGAAAGATCGCCGCTACCTTGAAGGTGCCACGGCAACGGCGCAAGAACAACCACGAACCCCAAGAACGAAAAGAACGAGAAGAGCCAGTTTGGTGGGTACGACACCATGGTGTGAACGAATGTAGAAGGAGATTTGAGTGCTGTATGCTAGCCATTCGTATTCAAAGTAGATATATAGAGTGATGCGAGCCTGTTTGTGGGTCCAAAGAACAAGGACATCTCATTCGGGCGTGCACGCAGGGTCGCGATGGGGGACCTCCAGCGGCAGATTGAGACTGAGGCGCGATGCAGATCACATATGCTAATAGCTATGCCCATAACGAGGACAAAGGCGGACAGAACCTATATAGTCAGGACGGCATGAAGCTGATGTTGAGCCTCAGGGACCGTAGCGTCGTGAGTAAAAACGATGCAAACTATATGGTGGTTTCAGGTTGTGAGCCGATGTGATGCAGGTGATACCATTGCGGTTGTTAAGATCAGCGGGTATCCACAACTGTAGACGCGCATTGTACTCGATTCGACGAAGCAGTTGTTCTTGCGATTGGCGATGGTTGTCGAAGGCGAGCTTTCGTTTCGTGATCGTACATCACGGCAAATGCCGATGCATCTGTTTTTCTCTCCTCCATCATCATTCTATCATCTGGCGCCACAGGTCTTAATCGCATTCGGTCACCCTTCTCTCATAAGTATTGTTTATCATGACACGGTGCCACGGCGCGGTCTATCCTCCTCATGGAATGGAGCGTTTGCACAGGTTGACACTCGAGACCGGTTTCTCTTCGCGATCCAGGCCGCCATCATTTATCACAGGTTCCTTTGAGGGCTAAGGACCTTATGATTTTCTGTACACCTGGCCCAGCACGATGTCTTCAATCTATTCACAAGTAAAACCGACGCATGGCCACCAGGAGGCCGCTCGTATGGCTGACCAGATGTCTACGTCCGCGGTGACTGGACATGCTCAGAAAGTACGCACGACAATCTGCCGAAGGAGAACGTCACAAGTCCCAAGAAGTCGGCCATCCTCGTTGGAACATCTGCCCGAGGCCCTTCGTATGGACGAGCCATCGTTATCGAGTGGACAATGAAGTCATTTGGGTCGAAACTCAATAGCAAGCGTCATGTACATCATGAATTTGGAAGCCTATGTACGTGTTCGGAAGTCTGCCCTTCAAATTCCTGACCAGCGTAGACCCCTCTGGCACTATCATTCAGCCCATATGCCATTATCGGTCGTTCAAGTTGCGGTCAAACTCTGGCAAAGGAAATCGCGTAAGCTAGAGCAACGATGGCGTACATTCGCATCGAGTCTATGTCACCGGCGTCTTACGTCAGGATGGAAAGATAGTTGTGTCTGTGTGCAGCATTGTTGGTATGTTCGCTCATTGAATTCACGAAGACGAAGTCCACGCTGAGAAACGTTACCCATGATCAGTACTATTATTAGGACGCCATTATCGCGTACTGTCGTATTTTTATCCATCAAGCCCCTCAGCGCGAAGTATGGAGAACCTTTCTATCAGACGACAACGCGCGTCGCGGGAAGGGCACGGTGGAGTTCGTGCGACCTAATTGAAGGCGGTCGGTCCGACCAAGCTTCTTGTCGGGAAGTATCTCTCAAGCTTGAAGCCGTAGCCTTTCTTCCAGACTCATCATCTCTGGCTTCGGTCGCGACAGACTACTCCTGCAGCTGTAATATTCGCAATAGTGGTACCATTCATCGAAGTACAGCTCTCGCCATGTGGGGTTTAGCGAGTATCAAGCGGACCACGCTGGTTTATCAGGACGACCCACATTGCTGTCTAGTTCGCGATCTTGTGTCTAGGCGGCTCATCGGTGACAAGTCATCCCAGAAGGAAGTCGCATCACGCCTTTTCGAAGCCATGTCGACAGCGCATGCATGTGGCGACAGCGATTGTCAGTACCCGAAGGTCTATGGTGTACTCCTATAAATGCTCCAACGAACGAGGGGCTACTTCACTCAACACTCCTTGGTCCTCTTGAGTATTCGCCATGCAACTCGTCTCCGCAGCCTTCTTCGCCGCTCTCATCTACGTGGTGTCCGCCACGCCTGTGGTCGTCGACCGCAGCTTCGTGACGCTTCCTGTTGCCAGGAAGTTCAACATCGGAAACGGAACGACGACCTTGCTCCAACGCGATCAAGCGCGCGCTGCCGCACTCCGCACGCGTGCTGAGAACATCGTGTCGCCCGGGAAGCGCTCCGTCATCAGCGAGGACGTTGATAACGTCGCTGTCGTCTACTCGGCCTCGGTTGGAATTGGCAGCCCTGCGACGCAGTGTACGATGATTTCCATGGCTGTGGGGACTCGGTTGCTAATGCACCCGTAGATGACCTGCTCATTGATACCGGCAGCTCCAACACCTGGGTTGGCGCTACGCAGAAGTATGTCAAGACCTCCACGAGCACCAAGACCAGCAGCTCTGTCGTACGTTGCTTGCCTTCCGTCCTACTGCCGTGACTGACCACACGCCCCCTTCATTCTAGTCGGTGTCTTATGGATCTGGTGAGGCTGATCTTGATCAATGATTGGTAACGTGGTACTCAAGCAGCATGTCTTGTGTAGGCAGCTTCTCAGGTGAGGCTTTTCTCCATCTCAAAAGAGTGGTCGAGTGCTAAGGTCGTATAGGCACCGAGTACACCGACCAAGTCACGCTTGCGTCTGGCTTGGTTATCCCCAAGCAGTCCATTGGTGTCGCCTCCACCTCTTCTGGGTTTGTCGGACCTCATCCATTCGGTGGCCGGAGCTGATTCATCTTGTTCCTTTAGATTCACGGGCTTCGATGGCATTCTCGGGTACGTTGTCCAACGATAGCCCTCCAACTGTCTGATACTGAACAATGTAATAGTATCGGGCCCGTTGACCTCACCAAGGGTAGGCTTGTCTTGACCTTCAATGTGGACCATTTAGCTCATGTTTTGTGAATAGGCACACTCGGAAGCTCCTCCAGCGCGACTATCCCGACTGTTACAGACAACCTGTTCTCCCAGGGAACCATCACCAACAATGAGATCGGCATCTTCTTCGCGCCCACTACCTCCGATGATGATGAGAATGGTGAACTGACCTGGGGTGAGTGACGGTTGTGCTTCAAACGCGATGAATGATTAACCAAATATATGTAGGCGGAGTCGACACCTCTAAGACGACGAGCAGCGTCTCCTACACGTAAGTGGTCCCTCTCAGAAGATGACGTGCCCATACCAAACTCCTGCTCTAGGTCCATTACCTCGACATCGCCCGCCAAGTTGTACTGGGGAATCAACGAGTCCATCACCTACGGATCCTCCGGTACCAACATCCTCAGCTCCACTGCCGGCATTGTCGACACCGGTAAATCTGCTCGCAATCTGCTAAACGAACACTACTGACTCTCGGAAAGGCACCACCTTGATCCTCCTTGCCACGGATGCCTACAAGCGCTACCTCTCCGCGACTGGAGCAACTCTGGACAGCACCACCGGTCTCCTCAAGATTTCTGCTTCCAAGTACGCCAACCTGCAGAGCCTGTTCTTCAAGATCGGTGGTGTGAGTCGAAGCCAGATCATTCAATGCGACCTCTCCTGACTCGATGTTTCGCTAGGTCTCCTACGAGTTGACGGCTAACGCCCAGACCTGGCCCCGTTCGCTGAACACCTACGCGGGCGGCAGCGCCAGCAGCATCTACTTGGTCGTTGCTGACCTCGGCACCACCTCCGGCCAGGGCCTTGACTTCATCAATGGCTACACCTTCCTTGAGAGGTTCTACTCGGTCTTCGATACCGCCAACTCTCGCGTCGGCTTCGCCCAGACTGCCTTCACGACTGCTACCACCAACTAAGTGGAGAGCTAGCTGTACATACTGTGAAACAAAGTTTGTAAAATTGGCGTAAATTTGTTGTGTACCGTTTGTAAAATTGGCGTAAATTTGTTGTGTACCGCTTTGTGCAATATATCCCTGCAAACGAATCTGCAAGTGACTCTGATAAAACCTGCTCTGTCGTGGCTCATTGACTCGACGACATAGGCCAACGCCATGCTCTCTTGAGGATTTCATGCGCGTTGGTACCGGGTGATCTACTATGAGATACATCCGATCCGCCTTTCATCCTGACCAGCACTGGAACGGGGCCTAGAGCCGGCTTTCCAGGCTAACTTGGGCCGACTATAAGTATGAATGAACTGATCTCGTGAATCTATGACCCCGGGTCGGTGTGACTCTACATCTTGCCACCACAGCTCCTCGTCTTCTCGTTCCATCCTATGCACAGGCGTATTCGTGAGTAAATCATGGCTGTAGTCGGAACTCGGGATCTCAGCGTCCAAAGGCCCCATGCCTTATGGCTGCACGTATTGCGGGCTACGCCCACCCTCGGTGCAGTACAGAAAGATAGACATTCCATCGCCTTATCAGTCCTACTTTGGGACTACCCTTCTACACGAGACCTCGCAAAGGCATCTAGAGGATGAGCTTGAGGACTATTTGAAGGGCATTGATCAGGAGTTGGATGAGTTCGATGATCACATCGCTGCCATGGAGGAGGCTATTGTCAAGCTCAGGGAAGGAAGGCGCCACGCCCAGCTCTTTCGCAATGCCCATGCAGCTATCTTACCTCCTCGAGCGCCAACTCAGCACGTCTCGTTGCATCGTAGCAGGCTCTCTATCAACTCCCTACCCACAGAAATCCTGACCACCATATTCCATGACACATTCCGAAAGCCCTACAACGTCTACGACGTCCATCAGGGCCCATGGCTCCTTGCAAGAGTCTGCGCACACTGGAGATCCATCACTCACTCGACTTCCTCCTCATGGACCGCTTTCGCTCTCACATGTCCGATAAAAAACCGCTGGCTTAGTGCAGAGTCGCGAGAGGCCATACTGCGCCAGGCTTTCTGTTATACCGGACAAACTGCTCCGCTGGATATAGTATTCTCCCGTCAAGCAGTGGGCGGCTTACAGGCTTGCGCCCTACTGCTAGAAACGAAGTCAACACGCCTGCGTAGCGCCTGCTTTATCAAACCGCCCACGTCGGCTTTCGACAATCTCCCGCTACTAGCGAGTCTTGAGTTACGGGCGAACCATGATGCGGCATTAGCCCAGACGCTGTCCTTGTTCAGGAATGTTCCCTCCTTGAGGCGTATCTCAATAACTCACTGTCTCCCCGAGTCGATAGGTAATACTTCAAACTTCCAAGCTTTCCCTTGGCACCAGCTTTCAGATCTTACCATCAACGTGGACTCTACTCCACTGTTGCTATCTCTTCTCCCCAATCTCAAAAACCTTTGTACACTTGCCATTGGGAGTTCAAATGTCCATAACGCTGCTGGCGAATTTGCTGTAGCCCTCCCGTTGCTGCAAACCCTGACACTCTCGTTGCCCAAGCTCCTTCGAGTTCTCATCGTACCATCTCTCCGCTCCCTGAATCTGAGGAGAATTCGCCCTTTGAAGTCTCCTCCAAACGCAGGGGCTCCGCTTCCTACTGCCGAACTATCACCCGACGAAATGTCCGTATTTATGGAAGAGTCACTTTGTACCATCTCGACCCTCGCCATATCACTGTCCTACACACCCACTGTAGGTTTCCTGAATTCGATTTCCCTTAATGTCACGCACCTTGTCCTCGGGTGCTCCAACACCGCGACTCGCCAGACGGCGGTCACTGTCCTTTCGTTCATAGCAGCGTCCCGCGACCTCATGCCGAACCTGACGCACTTCACCTTGGAATTTGCCAACACATTGGGCATCTTGCTCTGGTGTCTTCAATTACAAGAAGGCATCATCATGCTCATCACGTCTCGCTGGAACCGCGACGCTAGCTCAGGCCCCGGCCTGAAGCGTATCGACATCGAGTGCGGGACTGAAACTAAATACGAAGAGACTGATGCTCTAAATTCGAGCACGTTCGGCGTTGACGGGGGCGATATATTCCTGGAGCGGCTAAGGGTGTTCAAGGACGGTGGCCTGGACGTTCGTGTGTGCGGAACATGTGAGTGCTCTCTTGAACAATTGCGGCTTTCTCATCTCCTTCCAGATAAAGACAGCGATGTACGCTACTTGTAAAATCTATCATGACTGGTTACTACATGTCAGTTTCTGCATACCATTTGCCTGAGCGTATGTAGACACATGTTGCTTTGAACCTCCCTCCCTATGGACAGCCTGATAATCATCATACATTGGAAATGATACAGCAATAGGGATCTTGCAGCCACCCTTTTACTCAGTGAGCCAGCCGACCGCCCAGTCGGGCAAATTAGAGGATACAGCATATTGTCCCGCGGCGATCAGAATTGGGCCGAGTATGAATGAATGGAAACTGATCTCATGAACCTATGACCCCGGGTCAGGTGTAACTCAACATCGTCCCACCACAGCTCCTCGTCGTTCCATCCTGTACACATGTGTCGCCGTGAGTACATCATGGCTGTAGTCGGAATTCGGGATCTCAGTGTCCAAAGGCATGCCTAGGTCATATGCCTGCAAGTATTGCGGGCTACGCCCACCCTCGGTGCAGTACAGAAAGATAGACATCCCATCGCCTTATCAGTCCTACTTTGGGACTACCCTTCTATACGAGAGCTCGCAAAAGCATCTAAAGGACGAAGTCGAGGACTACCTGAAGGGCATCGACAATGAATTGGATGACTTTGATGGCCACATCGCTGCCATGGAGCAGGCTATCATCGACTTGAGGGACGGACGGCGCAAGGCCCAGCTCTTCCGCAATGACCATGCAGCGATCCTACCCCCTCGAGCGCCCACTCCGCAGGTCTCATTGCACAGTGGCAGGCTCACTATCAACTCCCTTCCCACAGAAATTCTGACTACCATATTCGCGGACACGTTCCGGAAGCCCTACAACGTCTACGACATCCGCCAGGGTCCGTGGCTCCTCGCGAAAGTCTGCGCGCGTTGGAGATCCGTCATCCACTCGACTCCGTCCTTGTGGACCAACTTTGCTTTTGGACACACGAGGAAAATCCGCGGGGTACCCGCATGTGCAGAGGTGCAAGAGGCGATCATGCGCCAGGCTCTCTGTTATGCGGGACAGACTGCCCCACTAGATATAGATTACGGTCGTCAATCAATGGCCGGTTCTTTCGTGGCAGGAGCTTCTCCTTGCGGCCAGCTGGTGAACGATCAGTCGTTGCGCTGGCGTAGCGTCTCCTTCACCGACCCGCCCTCGTCGGCCCCGACTAGTGGTCTTCCACTATTGGTGAGTCTGGATCTACGATCCGGCTATGATATGGCATTACAGCAGACGTTGTCCATGTTCAAAGACGCTCCCTCCTTGAAACGTCTGTCTATCTCTCATTGTATGTCCACGGTGGATACTTTTGATTTCCAAGCTTTCCCTTGGAAACAGCTCTCACATCTTGCGATACCGACGGCGTCCATCTCATTCTTGTTATCTCTCCTCCCCCACCTCAAGAGCATCGTCTCACTCACCGTCAGCTACGACGAGTGGGAAACCCATGATGATGGCGCGACCGTTGTGACTCATCCTTTGCTCCACACCTTAAACCTCCCGTCGGCCAAGCTTCTTCGGCACCTGGTCGTTCCATCTCTCCGCTCACTGAAACTGAAGAAGGAGACTAATCATCAGTACCCAGCTCCGCCTGCTCCGGATGCGCCACTCGACGAAGTGCAGGCATTCCTGCAGCAATCGCTCTGTACCATCTCGACGCTCGACTTATCGCTATTCTACACCCCCGACTTTGTACATCCGCTTTCCGTCAACGTCACGCACTTCACCCTCCGATGCTCCAACATCGCCACTCGCGAGACGGCAGTCAACCTCCTGATTTCCATGGCAGCGTCGAGCGACTTGATGCCGAACATGACTCACTTCAAGTTGAAATTTGCGCACACGTTTGGCATCCTGCTCTGGTGCCTGCCATTACAGGAAGGCATCGTGAGGCTCATCAAGTCTCGCTGGAACGCGAGTTCAGGAATGGGCCTGGAGCGCGTCGAAATCAAGTGCGGCACCCAAACGTCGTACGACGATTATGGAGCACTGAAGTCGAGCGAGTTCAACATTGGCGAGGGTGATGTGTTTCTCGAACGTTTACGGATCTTCAAGGAAGGCGGCTTGAATATTCGTGTGTTCGGAAATTGTGAGTGATTCCGTCACCTGTCCTCAATGTTGGCGGCTTTCTCATCTTCTCTTTCACAGGTAAAGATATCGATGTATACTACCTGTAGGATGTCATCCCTAGTAACTGCATGCCATATCAACAATGTATTGGTACACGTTGCTCCCTGTCACCCTTCCAGTACCAGACAACACTAGTTGCTACTTGTTAACGTTTCGATGTGTGCTCGGTGCATAGTGGTCGTGTTGTAGTAAATGAAAACAAATAGATACCGCTAATATACAATGCCCTCGTCATACCGTGCCCAATGATCTACTGTGCGACGACGCGCGCGCAGCCTACACATGTCCCCTACTCTGTATCGGCACCCCATCAACATGCCTTTCCACAACCGTCGCCACAGTCTCTCCATCCACCGGAATGTAGTTCTCCTGGAACCCCTCCGGATACTCCACACCGGGCTCATCCGGGTGCGTGTACCACTCCTTGTCCCATATCGCATAATGCGCATGCCCCAAGGCGCGAGAGGTCCAGTGGTAGTCATGCGCGAAGCCACCGGGGTAGAATATCTCAATCACCGCCCTCTGTCCGGTACTGGTGCGTTTGGAGGTTGGACCGACCTCAGTCGAGGTGGTGGAAGGCGGCATCCAGAGGAGGTGTGAAAGACCGTTCCCGTGCACGCCCAACATCACGCTGGTCCGCGCTGCCTGGGCAATCTGAGCATCCTTGGTCATGGTCTCAGCAGCCATGACAGTGAGCTCCCATCGCTTCTTCCCTATGCCAGCTTCGAACGCCTTGTTCTTCCTCGCCACGAGGGCTTCTAGTGCATCAACGAGCGAGGTGTGGCTCGCATCTGTGAGCTTCCGCCTCGAGACGCCCTGTCGCGAGACGTACGTGATCACGACCGGCTCCTCCACCGGCGCTGGCACACCAGCAAAGCCCAAAATACTCCCCCTAACGCTTTCCCACCAATCCCCACCCACCAATTTATCCAGACCCATATAGTTGTGCGCCTCAGCAGCGATGCGCTGCGTCTGGCTTCCGCATATCACTCCGCGATGGCTTGCGCTTCGATCCGTGAGAAGCACCAGCGGGAATTTGAACACCTTCTCGTTCGCAGCTTGGGAGTGAATAACGCGATCGCCCCAGTCCTCCTCGACCTCAACGGTCACAGACGGGAAGGCGGCGCGCATGAAGTAGGCGTTGAATCCAGGATTGTCGCGCCAGCCGTCGGCATTCGAGTGCGCGTAAATGACCCGGTCTATCGCAGGAGTCTGGGAGGTAGCAACGCGCTTGGCAGACGCCGGGTTGAACGCGCCCCACCAAAAGGCGGTGATACCGAAGTAGAGCTCTGCAACGAGGTGATAGTAGTGCCGGAGGAACTGAGTTGGTTCGTTTACGAGGACCTGCAGAAACGTCAAGATGCTGTCTTGCACGTACTAAGCCGCTAGACGCACCGTGTTCCCTTCGACGACTCTGACACGTTTGCCCCACCGCTCTTCTGCCTGCTTCGGCGTAATCCACTGCATGTCCTTCTCGGTCGGTTCCCTCAAGGCAATATTCTCGGGCGTATTCTCCGCCGCCAGCCCCGTGCTCGTCATCATCCGTCTCTCCGGCCACCCATTGAGTCCTTCACCATCCTCCGACACGATGAAGAGTGTCCCACCGCTCATGTACAGATTCTTGAAAAGCGTCCAGCCCGGGGCGTGGTGGATGAGTTCGGTCTTGGCCAACAGCGGCTGCTGGTCAGATGGCGTGAGGTTAGGAGCGGAAGGTGTCTCTTTGGCGGGGAGGGTGACGGTAACCGTTTTCGTTATGATCCCGACGTCGGGCGGGGCGTCCCATCCTGCTGCTGGAGGAGCGACCGCGGCCTCGTAATCTCGCTCCGCGTCCCAGCCCGAGTGTGTATTGATGATGATGGACCCGCTCGACGCGGAGGAGGGGAACACAATGGAGAGGATGTGCATCAGCGAAGCGCCGAGCAGCAGCAGCAGCATGTCCCGCCGTGTCAGCGAGGCGCGGAACATTTTCGTCTATGTAGTCGGCTGTGTGGAATGTGGGTATATGTCCTGTCCTGTCCTGGTCCTCGGATAGTTCGTGTGTGTACGTGGGTAGAGCCAACAGTGGTAGTAATGAATGTCGGCACTGGCGATAGACTGGCTGATAGACTGAATAGATGCTATAAAAAGTAAAACTCTTCGCTTACCCTTTAATAGTAAGGCAGTAATATGGGGCGAAAGAGTGTGATGCCAATGAAGCGCAGACTAGCGAGTTCCCGCCACAGACCCGAAGAACGCTGTGGAGGTAGCAAAGAAAA
This sequence comes from Strobilurus stephanocystis, assembly GCA_019915075.1. Classification (NCBI taxonomy): domain Eukaryota; kingdom Fungi; phylum Basidiomycota; class Agaricomycetes; order Agaricales; family Physalacriaceae; genus Strobilurus; species Strobilurus stephanocystis. Next base: position 432,925 of record JAHLMI010000011.1, read on the forward strand.
ATAGAGGTGGAAGGTAGGAACAGAGAGGGGAGGCTTGGCAGATCAACGCGACCCTATGTTGTTTGCGGAATTCCGCGGATCCAAGTCTCACTTGGACTGCAACGACGACAACGAAATCTGAGACGCGGGCAGTGGTGATGTGGCAGCAACAAGCAGCCGAGCAGCTAGTGTCAGATAAGAAAGCCAGCTGAAGGCCTTGACGTTATTGAACACCTGTCCTGCTGCCATTAGGGCATCTGAAGCCATCTCGTCGGGGATAATTGGCCGTGATACAGGCACCGATGGCCTCGTCGGACAGTCGTTAGCGTCGACTGAGTGACGAACTTGCCTTTCGTGCTGTAGAAGGAGGGAGAAGAAGACGCATGACGGAGTGCTGCGCTAGGTTTGATGCGCCGTGCCACAACTCAATTGAGGTCGAATGCTCAACGTTCTGAATCAGAGCTTCCATCTTCAACCCTTGTGACTTTCCCAGCGACATAGTTCACCGCCCCAGACGCTGACAATGACCAGTTCTATTGTCCAAGGATCTCCGCAAACATGATCAACACTAGCTGGATAGATCACCGCAGAACAATAAGTCGGGCGACACTCCTGTAGTGGACCCGCGCCACTTTTTGGCGCTATATAAGATTGCGTGCGGGGCTATTGTCCTCATCAACACAGCTTCTATTTTCCCCTCCTTGCAATTCTTGCCTCGCACTGATCGACCCAACGTAAGTCAAGCCAATCTCACATACGCCAGTGGCCGTTCCTGACTCATCCTCCCCCGAAGGACCATGGCCGCGCCACTCATCGAAGATGCAACATCTACGTCCGTCAGAATTACCCAACCAAAGGTCTGTGTCGAGTCTCTCTCCTGTTATCCATACTGATAGCAAGAGAAGGTCATTAGATTCACAGATCCCTGCTACGTCGCTTGTGGCGCGAAAAAATCATCTCGCTCCATAAGAAATGCTATCAAGGGGACCAGTGCAAATCCCGATTCGGCTTCTCAGTTAGCAGAGTTGAACCTCGTATTCTTACCCGATGACGACCAGGCCCACTCTGCCTTCGAGCACCGTCTGAATAACGCCAAACTGCCCAAATTACTTCGCGCATTCCCTGGATTACGATCCATCAGCGTATATGAACTGCAATATGGCGCTCATACTATCCCTAATACACCCTCTCTACTTTCTGCGCTACACTCATGCACCAAGCTGTCTACGCTGAGACTCCTCTATTGCGAGATGCCTCTGGCAGCACTCGTAGAAGTTCTTCATTCTGTCAGGAATGTCCTAGAGAATCTCTACATCTCGTCTCTCGAGCTTCCTGAGCTCAACGATCCGGTGCAAACAAGAAACATTGAGCTGGACTCGCGTCTCTACATCAGCCAAACGAACAGATCCTCCTTCCTCGATCTCAAACATCTCCATCTTTGCATTGCCTCACCTGGTGACTACGCGGTTTGCCAACTCTTTGCAGCTTCAAAGGGTATCTCGCCACTCAGAACCGTGCAGACGCTCGAGATGGATGGCGATAACATGCTAGTCTTTGTGGACTCACAGATAGCTCGTTGCATGGAGTCTATGCTCGGACAGACACGTCTCGGCATTGAAACCTTCGTGATGAACAAACAAGGATACGATAGAGACAACATGCAGACCAGGATGTGCCCCATAAAGCCGGCGGACGCCCTGAGCCTGCAAGACGTCCCGATCCTCGAGTTCTCCATCTTCATCCAAGCTCCCACCTCCCACCTGCACAGCGCCGTGTTCAGGGATTGGATCTCCAAGATACTTGATTCGACCCCAGCGAAGTCTGGGCTCAAGAAAGTGGTCATCGATGTTGTGTTCTGGTTCCAGAACGTTGAGGTACCGACGACGCTTGAAGACGCGGCGGAGTCGCTCGAAGAGGAAGATATCGAGTCTTGGCATGAACTTGACCTTGCCCTTTCACGACGGGAGCTGGGCTTGGAATCAATTGTCGTGCGCACGAGGAGGGGCACGGAATTGGACGGAGGAGATATGGAGCGTTCTTGGAATGATCTTCGCGGCCCAGACGAACTTGAAGCTATCGAGAGGGCCAAGGTCGGTCCGTTCACCCAAGAGGAGGAGACGGCTCTGGAGCAGTGGCTCGCGTTGGCCTTGCCATGTACCTATTCCGGTCCGGCCAAAGTGCACAGGAAGAAGTTGGCGTAGCAACTAGTAATGTGATGCGGTTACCCAGCACAACTTCACAATGGTACATACTAAATAATTGCAAGAAAAGATCAAAGATAATACTTACTATCACATATGAAGAATTTGCGCGTAAGTCTGCAAGCAGGTGTGCCCAGCCAACAGCTTCACTTTGCAGTGCGCCCGACGACTTGAGCGTCGCGCTCGGAGCTTGAGCCTTCATATTTTTTCTCTGGCTGGCTGCATTACAGTAAGAAAGCCTGGATCGAGGCGTGGGAAGAACTTAGAGGTCTTTCTTCCTTGCCCTCGTCATCTACCTGCGGAGAATCACAAAAAAGCACAAAAAAGGGACGGGAAGCGCGACAAGCAATGGCATGGCAACCGACACTTGTCTCGACCGCCCGGTTCAACTATGAGTGTGTAATGCGCCGTCCGACACTGTACCTCGTATGTGGACTGGCGGCATCTCGGACAGTCGCGTCCGATATTATACGACTGCCGACACCGTTTGTCTCTTAAGCTCGCCGCTCACATGCACTGCAAGAGCTGCTTCTCTGTCGGCCACACTCGGATGGATTCTCGATTAGACGTTGATCTGGCATTGTCTGGAGTGGCGCAAATTACGAAGTTACTACTCTTTTCTGCATTGGGATTTGGTTGCGCCGCCTGCACACAGCTATTGTTCCGTTTTTGTGCGTGCTATTCTACTACTATCGTGTCCTCTATCTTGCGGTCCCGAAAGTGTCTCGCGATCGCGTCCCATTGTCCGACCTCATGACATTCAGGGTGGACCTTGCTGGGCCACTTCCCAAAATGAACTTTCTCGTCACAGCAACATAGCATAACATTGGACAATAGGCCGTAGTCGTTGATCGCCTTGAGCAGACTTAAGCTCTCATCTCTTCACTCAACTATCACCAACAGCTCTCTTTCCGATGGCTCGCAGAGACTCATCGCCTGCTGAGGTAGCTGAACTGGTTGAGAAGACATTCTCGCAGCTCGAGCAGCAAGAGTCGTCGGTCAGAACTGAGTGGATCTCGTTGATGGACTCAGATGAAGCCTCCTCGCCGCCTCCATCCCCATTGCCCTCCCAGCCACCACGCAAAATAGCTGATTATTGCGTCACGGACTTTGAGTTCGGGAGGACATTGGGTATGGGTACGTTTGGGAGAGTCAAACTTGGTGCGTCGTTAGTTCAATGTTCAACCACGTTTCCTCACTGACACCTACATAGCCCAGTTAAAGGACACCAAGTGCCATTACGCTATCAAGATTATGAACAAGAAGAAAGTCGTACAGAAAAAACAAGTCGCCCACACGAATTCGGAGGCCGACATACTCCTTAGTATGCGTTCGCCCTTCATCGTTGGCCTGTGGGACATCTTCCAAGACGAGACCAACCTCTACCTCATCATGGAGTTCATCTGTGGTGGCGATCTGTACACTCACTTGCGGCGATCCACTGTATGTCACCGTCCAGGATTGCTCTTGAAAATTGACTCAGGTTATATAGCGTTTCACCGAGGGCGTAGCGCGTTTCTATGCCGCAGAGGTGCTATTGGCGTTGGAATATCTGCACGCGCAGGGAATCATATTCCGCGACCTCAAACCGGAGAACATCCTCATCGACGGAAAGGGCCATATCAAGCTTACAGATTTTGGCTTTGCGAAGCGCTGCGATTCTGCATATACCGTGTGTGGGACGCCGGACTATCTGGCACCTGAGGTATGTCTTCCCGACTTTGACTTCTCCTTAGTATTGCATATGCTGAAAGATCCACCCTCCCAGACCATCCTCGGCCAAGAGTGGTACACCAGATCCGTAGACTACTACGCGCTGGGCGTCCTGATTTATGAGATGATCACGGGCGACTCCCCTTTCCCCAGGACAACCAACCGCGACGAGTTGTACGGCTACATCCTCGACGGACCGTCCAAAATCTCCTGGCCACTCGCCATACCCATGTCGTTCCTCGCGCGGGACATCATCTACCGCCTCATGACAGGCGATCCTGTCATGCGTCTGGGCGGAGACGCGGAACTTGGCATACAGGAGATATTCACGCACAAGTGGCTCGGGGACGTGCCCTGGAAGAAACTGAGGATGTCAGCAGTTTCGGCGCCGTGGAAACCGAGGGTGAAGGGGCCTGGGGATGTGAGGGCGTTCGATATCTTTGAGGAGGAGGAGTGGAGGGGTGAGAAGGGGGCAGAGGATCGGTGGGGGGAGGAGTTCCCGGACTTTGGGTACGAGTGTGACTTCGAAGGAGGAGAATGAGGGAGGGTGTCTTTTCTTGGGTAAGTATCTTTATTGAGTTTTCTTCGTCGTCATATCTGCTGTCCGTTGTGAATATGTATACTATTGTTAGTCCTGTAACCGAACCCTATAATGTGACAAGTCGATATCGACAGCTTGCCTTCTCATATACGGTCGGTAACGAGACTATACTATTGTGTTGTTACGTCGTCGTATCCTCGCTATATTCTTTGTTGCGTATTTTCGTCTGAAGCTTCACATGCAGCATGGATGAATCGGGACTGAGACAAGCGGCAGAACACAAACTGGACCGCGGATAGAGTAGGAAAGACAATACCACCGTGACGAGACATCGGTGATAGACCGGCGGTCAGATAATGAACATTCAGTGAACGACTTGACATCGCTCCGTCACGGAGACATCACTAATCTAAGTAAAGGTGGTACTTTTGAGGACAACAATGCGATTGTGCACCGTACAAAAAGGTGTTACAGACATCCAGCTAAAGTTTCATTGATGGATCACATTCAGATTGGATCACTCCGAAATGACAACTTACACGAGTCTGATCCGATTGGGCGTTGAACATTGGACCTCGGTACTGATCAACAAGGGACAGGCAAGACGTTTATTGCCGGCGCCACACTAGAGTACCAGGATCGACTTCCAGCCCCTTCACAACGACATCATTCCCCAGCATATCGAAGTGCCCGGCCCCATCAACATGCACCACGCTTGCCTCTGGAAAACATCTCCTTACGCCAAAATCCATCCATGTCTCCTTCTGCTCGGTAGGAATCGATGCAATTACACCGTTCTCGGCAACGAAGACCGTGATCTGAGAACCATCAACACAAAGGCCCTTCACCCACATTTCGAAGTCCTCCAACGTCTCACACCGAAGGGAGTTGGTGATGAACTCGTACCCACGATACGTGTGCTCGATGGTTCTGAGCAGCCTCGTCTTCGTGAACTCGTCCACATCAGCACCCAGGTCTTCGCCCATCAACAAGCTTATGCAGATACTCTCGAGGAAATCTGCGCGCCTATGCCGCTTTGGGTCCGCCCCACCTGCATCCCGCCGTGTGAGCTCAACCGTGAGCCTCAAGATGGCTTCCGCAAATGTGCTTTTCGCTCGAGGATCATGCAGGGGCATGTCCCCCAACCCAATGTTGGGCGCGAAGAACGTTGTGGGGAAGTTGTCTATGAATAGCAACTGAATGATCTCGCTGGCCGAGAACAGGTGGGCGAGGGCAGTCATCAGGAGGGCACTTCCAGAGAATGCGGCAAGTCGATATGGGCCGTTCGGTCGTTCTTCCTGGAAGATAGAGTAAACCCACCATTATTAACCAGTTTGCAGTTGAGCTTCACTGCTGGTACACACCTTAATCCTATTATAGTAGAACAACGCCCATGTTTCCATCGATTCATGCATAGGTACCTCTGGAGTGATTTGGATGGCCCAAAGTGTTCCCTTCGTCAACTTGCGACGGACTGCCTCGAAGGCGCTGATGGTACCATCACCTCCATGCATCAATATGAGGGGAACATCGTTGGGGTTCCCCTCTCGCAGCTTGACGAGTGTCCTTGCAATGGTGGTGTCCATCGATGGTGAGAGGAATCAACGATGGCAGCGACGGTCTGATCGCCGAGTAAGGCTAATTGAGAGATGGACGATATGGTCTACTCGATGGGGTCATAGGAAGGAAGATCCAGTCAAAGAGGAGGCTTACGACACGACCCCAGCAGAAGTAGTAGCTGAGAGCGGACCGAGAGTAGAAATGTATGGATTAGAATGAGTATTTCCCACATGTCAACATGCCCTGAGCGGTTACGGTGCACCATACTCGTCTCCGGAAAACACCTCGCCTCAAATCCACCTGGTTCTCGCCAAGCTCAGCGGGCACGACGATGCTCGTCACCCCCGTTTCAAGAGGGACACACGACTTTGCGGACACTTCTATACCGCATCCTCGTCGACTGATTCTGTGCATGTTTCTCAAGCATAGCCGCGCATCGATCGCGCCTCTGACAGGATGGCGCACAGGCGGTCGTACCCGTAAGCCAGGCACCTGACGCAGAGAACATCATAGGAAAGGTGTCGACGAATGCCAAATGAGGGATCTCGTCCTCAGAAGAGGCAAGAGCTACCATGATCGAGGTACTTGCGGGATAGGAGACAGAGATATCGATGGCCGGCGACGAGATCGCGTGGAAAGTCTCCGCAGAGCAGTCCCAAGATGGTGCTAAAGCTTGAAGAGGAGTCCTGACTATAATGCGAGTTGGGGCGCCGGGAGGATTGAGGCACAAACAGACGCTCGAATTCCACAAGGACGACAAGACGCGTCACAACACTGGGTCGACGGTGACAGACATGGATGAGCGTCCTCGACTGTCGAGGACCTGTGCTACATCGCCGGTAGAGGAGAGGATATCACGAGATGCCCATGAAGGAGAGAGAAAAGACGTGTCGGCATTTGCCGCTACACTTCGATGGCCGAAATGAACCTCGATCAAAGCTTGCTTTCGACATTCATCACAACAAGAAGAGCTGCGTCAATTTGACTCATGATGCGCGTATACAGCTATGGAGATTTCTGCGGCCGTGAAGGTACTATCTGGGTCACATCGACCTGTCTAGGAAATCACCATAGACTTTGCATTGTTCTTGCTCATCGCTAGGGCTTTCCACACCAGCTTCAGATCGTGTGGAATGAATACCGTCTTTCACCACGATCGTGAATCCCTGGCGCTGAAAGTGGTCCGTCCAAGTTCACTACGTCCGACGGTAGCTTGGCTCGCTCACTATGAATCTGCAGTTCAAAACATTATCAACTCTGATTCCTGAACGCCGACAGCTGGCGTTTAACCGAATATCTTCCGAGGCACATTGCTCTCCACTGGACCTCACGCAGTCAAGGGCTACTCATGTCTCATTCCGATATTATATATCGATCTTCTAAGCTTCCCTCCATTGAAATTGTACTCAATTATCGCAAATTGTTCCCTCGTTTCCTGAGACACCCACGCCGACCTCATTATCATCGCTATTCATCCCCCCTTCGTGTGTCGCGCGTTGGCTCTTCCCCTTCTCGGCTTTCGCGTTCTTCATTATCGCCTATCCAAAAGCTGTCTGCATCAAGCAAGATACATCTGGCGATCAAGTTTGTCCAATGCTCACAAAGGGGACAGGTAGTGTCCCGTGCGGGCCCGATAACGTATCTGCTCAGGTGGAAGCGAACGTTTGTGATGAAGAAGTGTGAGATCGATGTGTGTTTGAATCTCGACCAGCCTCTGTGATGTGGAAGAGCTATAGGTTGAATTTCCTCGGTGTATGTAGTCAATGTTGCTAAGTATCTTCGATGGCATTTCTCCGCTCAAATGATAGCAACATCGTCCTCGAGACCGTAGCGGTATCAACTATGAATACTGATGTAGATACTCCGTGATTCTGAAATGCCAGTCGGTCCAGAACCAAGTAAGTTGAAGTCTGAGCCGTGCTAGTGGGTCTCGAAACAGGATCCAGGATCTGAAATGTACAGTACACCTCTCACATCAATGATCAGATGATAAGTTATAACACACTGCAGTGACTGCACAGATGAGATTATGAACAATGAACATCGAAAATTCAAAAAATGAAAATACGCCACAACCCCCTGGTACGACCCGTAAAAATCTGATGAGAGTGGGATTCGAACCCACGCCCTTTCGGACCAGATATAGTGCTCGTATATACAAGCTGATCCTTAGTCTGGCGCCTTAGACCGCTCGGCCATCTCACCATGCATGTTTGCCTAGTGGTTTTAGTATGACGCATCGTGCTGCTTGATGGCCATGAAACGATTCGCGCGACGGTGATCCCCAACTTCCCCAACCTCGACGTGGCACCCACCCTTGATGCCCCAGAAGCGCGAATGTATTGAATCAATTCCCCGCATTGGACTCTCGGTCCCATCCCAGATCACCCGCCGAGGCCCGACGATGACATTAGTAGTACACAGCAGCACAACAATAATTATCATATGTACTCGAACGAAAAGCCAAGAAGCCCGATGCGCAAAGCGGCTTCTCTTCAATAAATAATCTAGTCTATGTATGTTCTAGAATCTCTCTCTATAATGGTATCATGAATCATGAGCGGGGAGGGGGTGGTGGTGGATACAATTGAGTGTGTGGTTGAGGGTCCTCGACGGGGAAAGAAAAAAGAAAGTAGAATCATAAAAATGCGAGGAGCAAGGCTACCATGCCGTACCCTCCCCGCGTACTGCAGCCTCAAACAGGCTAAAGCCAGGCAACTCCTCGCCCTTGCTCTTGACATTAGCGTCATCGCCGCCCTCCTCGTCCCCGATCTTGAGCGGTGCAAGTGTGATGGGCGTGTGCAGGCTGCTCGTGCTCGAATCCGGGGTACTGGGCGTACTCGGCGGTATCGTGTGCGAGTGATTGCTGGCGTGTATGGGCGTCATGCCAAACGCCATCCGCACAGAGTGGGCAAGATGCTGGTGATGGTGCGCATGGTGATGGTTGTTGGCATGATGTGAGTGTGGAGGAGAACCGCTGCGACTCCGGCTCGGCGGGTCACTGCCCGAGCCATGGCTGTGGTGGGGTATGCTCGGAGGCGGAAGCATAAGCGTGGGGCTCGGAGCGCGTGAGGGGTCAGCACTGTGCAGTTGGAGACCGCGCAGTGGCCCGAGGAATGGAGAGGTGCTTGGTGTGTGCGTAGTGCTGGTGCGCAGGCTGGATGAATGGTAATGCGGTAGATGCGGTCCGTCCGAATCGCTCGACTGTGGCGATGGACTGTGCGGGCGATGGTACGGGTGGTGGCGGTCGTGGTGCACGTGGTAGGCGGAAGAATGGTGGTGCTCGAAGGGAGTCATCTGCCAGGCTGGGCCCGACAGTCGCCTGGTAATCTTGTGGGCATCGTGATGCAGCGGCTCGTCTTCGTCGCGGGTATTACTGATACCGAAATAGCCTCCTCGACCGCCTTCCATGATGGGGGACGTGGTCGCGGACTGGCTCATGCGAAACGTAAACGGTGCCTCCACCGTTCTGGACTGGTACTCTGCTCGTCGAAGCGCCTCTGCGTGCCGAGCTTCGTATTCTGCGCGGCGCAGGGCCTCTTCGCGCTCGAGCGCATGCAGCTCGTCCATCGCCACGCTGGAAAGTGTCGTGAATGGCGTGCTTCGCCGGGAGTGCGGAACGTCATAGCCACCGACGCTCGTGGGTCGCGCATAATCCTTAAAGCCCGCCATCAGTAAAAATAAACCATATCGATGCCATCGAGGCGGACATACCTCGTCGTCGCTGGCCGCTCTGCTGCGCGCCTTCTTCTTGATCCTTGCTTCCTTCCGCTCGGCGTTGACTGCTGTGGAGACATGATTGCTGGGTGTAGGGACATTGTTGTGGATGCGCGAGTGGCGGGTGAGCTCGTCGCTGCGGGAGAAGCGCTTCTCACAGCCGACAAAGGCGCAGATGAAGGGCTTTTCGCCGGTGTGTGTCCTGATGTGTCGAGTCTGATGCTCGAGGCGGCTGAACGCGCGCCCGCAGAGAGGATACGGGCACTTGTAAGGGCGCGGCACGACTTTCTCAGCCATGCTATGTCGGCGGCGTCGAGCGAGACAGCGATGGAGATGGCGGCGACAGAGCAAGAGCAGACGCTGCTCGAGATGGTGGTGGAAGCAGGACAAGCACAGAGGCCCGGACCTTCCTTTTCCATCGCCATCAGCATGCCGCCGATCTTTTTCCGGGCTCATATCTTTGCCCTTTCCGGCTCTGCCCGGCCACATGGCATCTGCCGGTCCCTCCCCGCAGCGGAACAGCCTTTCCCCGCGTACTGGCTGTCACGCAATGGGGTGCCCAGCCAGGCGTGCCCCGCGCAACTGAATGCACTGACCGCTTTCCGGAGCCGTCCAGAGCAGCCAGAAGACTAACCACTGATTGTGATTACTGCCCCATGGGCGACCCTTGCCCTGCCCAGGCCCAGCTCGCGTCTATCTCCGTCAGAAGGGCCGCGCTCCCAATTCCTTACCCCAGGTCACCAGACGCCTCCAGACAAATTGCTCCGTCTCTCCTCCGCGATCGCCTCTGAAACTGGGCGTTCTGGCTGTCGTTCCCCGGGTCATGGGTGCCTTCCCCACGTCGGCCCGTCCTCGCACCTATACCGCCGCGCCTACTTATCTGTCCCTAGTTCCGTCTCCACGCAGAAACGCGTCCTGACTGTGTGCTACGTCCGTATGATAGCTTTCGGCCCGGGCTCTGGACTCGGACGTGCATGCAAGCGCGCAGAGAAGCCTGTCCTTCGGACCCAGAGTGCGGCGAGACAAACTGAGACTCTGCAGCACAAAGTCACCGCTGCCGCTGTCGTTCCCCACATGGCCGGGATGACCTCCTTGTAGTGCCTTGTGTGCGTAACGGCGTTGTGGGGGTGTGGGCATCTGGGGAATTGGAAAACACATGTTACTTTGCTTGCTGCCCGGCCCGTCCAATGGTTTGCGTCAAGACGATTCGCGCGCGATTGTCCTCCATTATGATGTTCGGGTTGTGACCATGCCACGCCACGCCACGTCGGCTATCTAGACTCCACGGTGACATGCTCCTCTCCAATACAATGAACCTTCTCCTTCTCCTTCTATGCATCACGATCCGATTCAGAGTTCCCCGCCTGATTGTGCGGAGAAACTGTCAGTGTCCAGGCTGGGGATACCGCGGTGATTGACGTCGTACGACTGGTGGCTCTGGACCAGATTCGGCAGTCGCAATGTTCGCCACTGTCTCGCGCGAAGACACCTACCCCAGGATTCAGATGCTCCAAGAGCAAGCTTCTGTGAAATCTAGACTCATCATCAACTCGTCGCTTGACAGCAAAGCAATTGATGCTGTCTTTGACATTCTTGGACCTTCAGGCCTCAGGCTTCAGGATGGTCCTGATCTTACGGCGAATAGTTACGCCACACTTTCAAAGAAGCATGGCAACTTGGCCGAGCGGTCTAAGGCGCTAGAATCAGGCGTATGTCATCTAGTCCGAAAGGGCGTGAGTTCGAATCTCACAGTTGTCATTCGTGCGCACTTGCTCGTGTTTTTGGGCCCCTGGCCGACGTTAGGGTGGCGAAGTATACCTACCCCTCGGACCGACGTTGAAAACTTGTAATTTATCATTTGTTACGAAAAATTTTAGATTCCGAATGGATTCAAGGCTCCTTGTTAGAAAGACTCAAATAACGGGTGAGATCTTGAACTCTTCAGTCAAAGATTCAAAGAGTACTCAATCTAGCCCGGCAGTTTGGTTCCGCTCGATTGAACAAGGTCGAGTCGTATGTCAGTTATCTCCTTGTACAGAGACACGTATAATAGATACAATCACTGACACGGAGGATTATACTCAAGAACTAGGTGTGAGGGAGGATTTACGAAGGTGCGCTCTTCACATGAACATGACTAGACCCCGCATCCTGCAGCGGGCAGGATTCAAGTTGCAGAGAACCTCGACCGACCATAGGGGGAGAAGCCCGCGGGATGGCCCTCATTTCAGGCTCATCCCGCTTTCAGTGCGCAGCGGGCAAACTTGGATACTTACGTCTTCTCTCCCTCTTTGGTTGCTCTCATTTGGCGCCGGTGTACTGCAGATGTCTGACGAGATAGGCAATGAGATAGTCTCACTGCAAGGACGACGGAATAGGTACACGCGACCAGCGCACCAATACACAAAAGGTAGAGTTAGCGTCGCCATCCATAGGCCCAGTCGAATGTAACGAACCCCTCCTTCAGCTTCGGATCGTTAAACGCATCCAAGGCGTGTATAAGCCGTAGAGGGAGGTACGTATCCTGATCGCGCCAACAAGTCAGCAATCAGGCACAACGAGAATGGGATCAACACAGACCTTGAGACAATACAGCGCCAACTTCTGTCTTGACGTCTCATTGCCCATTTGCAGCAACGGAATCTGCGTATAGTGGAGGTCCTCCTTGTGCATGTCCAAAAACTTGGCCGACGCTTTTTCCAGTGAGAAGGTAGCTTTCTGTGTGTGCTTCAGATACGGAAATAGGTCCATGATCGGACGGCCAGGATATGCGGGGACATGGCTTCGCCAAGTTTTCTTCTCGTAAACAGGTTGGAAGGGGACGTGGCCTTGTTGGGGAAAGCGAAAAAATGAGTAAAGATAGTTGTGTTCGTATCGGGAGGAGCACTGACCGATGGGCATTCGCGACGGAAACGTGAACGCATCCGGGCCCACTAAGACTTGCATTCGTTCGATGAGGTAGGGAAAATCGAACCGTATGATGTTGAATCCGGTGATGATGTCGGGGTCAAGACGCTGGACGTCCTCCAGGAACGCTCGAATGAGCGAAACCTCGTTCTCGAATGACCTCACTTGGGCATTGAGCCCATCTGCCTTGCAGCTCTTGAGCGTGTAAACGATTCGTGTCCCGGGTTCGTCGAGGTCGTGCCCTGTCATGAATAACAATCAGGGAACGCTATCCTGACTGAAAAGCCGTTAAGACATACCAACGGTAGCCAACATGACCGCTATTTGGAAGACCTTATCTTTGAGCGGACTCGGGAACCTGGGCTTGCCGTACCAGGAGGGCACGTCGGTCTCGATGTCGAAGCTGAGGATCTTCAAGGGAGCGGTTTTGGCCCACTGGCCTGTGCGTGCATGGCAGGTCAAGTCGTGGTGGCTGCCCGTGCGGTAAATGGCGCCGAACATACATCGCGAGACGGTCCTTGCTCGCACCTTGCCCGAACGGCGTATTGGCACGGGAACGTAGAGGAGAGCGGGTCAATGGGCGTGAGCTTCGACGCTGGGATTTCCAGCCAAGAGAGTGCGGCCATCTGGTGACACTCTATGTCAGAAGCTTTCGGTGGGTAATGGAGGAGACGGCTCGCCATTTTCGATGTCATGAACTGTTTCACAAGGTGGTCGGTGCCATCTTTGACGACGGACAGAGGAGTGAAGTCTTCAACCTTGACGACGACTGATTCGCTGTTCTGAAATGATAGAACGTTATTGGCGTGGTGGGGAGAACAAGTTGACGCGCACCTGCGTGACCCCGAACACAAGGAGCGAGTCATCCTGTGCAACAACATCGGTTTGCTGGAACACTTGATATTTAAGCAATGGGTGACTAGTCTCTAGGCAAGAGTCGTAAACGCCACTGACCGAGATGGTTGTCCTGCAGCTGATCGAGCGCAGGCGGCGCCTGCCTCCGGTGGGCGGAAGGATCTGTATATGTAAATACGCGTGTTGAAAAGCAATATTTCGCCACATACCAGGGACACTGAGTACCATGCGAGAGAGCTCGTCCTTCCACGTCGATTCCGGTTTCTTTTCGAAGAGCTGCAGATCCGGCTTTTCAATGCGCGTCGCGGTGGCATGGTAGCGCCATGTAGTCCCCCATGCACTTCGCAGATTCGAGGAAGAGTATCGAGCGATGCGCAGGCATTGCATTCAAGGATAGATGTGAGACGATAAATAAGTGTTAGATGCGAGTAGTTGTTGTACTGGAAAGTTAAAGAGAGAGAGCCATACGCCCACCGGTGCCCGGTCCGCACCAGCTCGAAGGCCTTGCACAGCAACCAACAACAAAGGCGGACATGCCTCTTGACGCTCACATCGGCCGTGGCGTCTCTTCGAGGGATCCTTGATATGACAGCCGAACTTGAGGTGACGAAAAGCCTTCTTTGCAGCCATGTCTTAGTTCGACGACCAGCGGATCGAGTGAAGTCCTGGGGACCACCCACATCGCCGCCATCATAGTAGGTACCCGACGGCTTTTGATCCCCGGACTGCACTAAATCATGTTTGCGACCCAAACGAATTCACCAAGTGTCACTCAGCTAATTTCCCTCGTCTCAGACTGGCTGGCTAAATCTGCGCTTGAGCCTCGTCGGCCAATCAACTCGTCGCGATACTTACTCGATTCTCACATTGTCAGGTTGTGTCATCCCACGGTCCTCAGATTGGGGGATTTGCTGCCTTATCGAGAAGACGGTGCGGTTCTTGTTCCGTCTTCGAGCACCAAATATGAGCTGTTTGTGCCGACCCCATGGCGTGGACTCGGAGTGGGTCGACGTACAAATACCTGACCTGGCTACTATCCGAATCTCCACTCATGCCTCAGCCATCCTCAGGCCCTCTCAGCAAGCTTGACTTGCAGCTCATCCGAGTCGCTTCTCACTCACACGCATTCACTAACGACAAGAGTTGCGAGTCCACTTCAAGTTTGCTGTGGTCCACAGAGAGATCGGAGGGCGTCGTCTTAACCGCAGGTGAGACTTATCGCGTTGCCTCGTCAGTCCCTTTCAACGATACCTTCTGTAGAGGAACAAGACGCCTCTGGTCCCCTCACATTACAGCACCAGTGTCGTAGAGATTCAATAAAGTGCGAGAAACGAGACTCGGATGCATCCAATCCGTAGTTGTCGGTATTTGTCGGACACCTGAAGTGACATTGACTGATAACATGCAGTTGGATTGACAACGAGATCTCTATCGTAGTCACCCGTCCCATTCGTATGTAGTACATTGATTCAAGGATTCCAATACCTAGAGTGAACTAACGACTTTCTCGGTCAACGTACCCCAAGTCCTCTTAACGGCTTTGTACTTTGGTTTGTCGCGCGCCGCCTCGCTTTCCTTGTGCTGAGCAAGATTCGATAGCTTTTTGAACACGCGTTTACCCTTCTTCGTTGAGCACCTGAACCCCAACTGAGCACGAGTCCTTGACACAACTCGAATACTGACCTGTAGAACGGCTGATCATGGGCAGCCGAGGCCAGATGCTGGCTCAGATAAGCGAGTTGGGCGAACTCTTTGTCGCAAAGAGAGCATTCATACATGCCCTTGACAGAATTCCACGATCGTTCCGTCGCATTTGCTGTGTGACCGTCCCTTTGATTGGGCCTGGGTTCGACTGCTGAGGTTGGGATGATACCAGGAACGCCAGCGAGCTCGGCTCTGGCGTTGATCTCTCGACTATCGACATGCGGGGCAAGGGGGCATTGCCCGGATTCGAGATGGTCGAGGACACTGGAATGAAGAATGAACAGCTTGTCGCATCCCATCGGACACGGGATAACTCGCGGTTTGTGCGCGAAAGACTTGTTGTGCTGTCACTTGCTCGTGAGACCTCAGCAGCGAAACGGGCTGTGACTCACTGCTTGAAGGGCCTTTTCGCTCTCAAAGTCCTTCGAGCAGACGAGGCAGTAGTTATGTCTTGAGTTAGCCCCGAGATGCATTTCACGACTAATAGCGTTCGGGAATGAACGACCACAGGGCTTGCACCAGAAGGATTCTCCATCGGCGCACGCTATGTTGTTGGTGTCCTTATGCACGGCAGCATTATTGAGATGCTAAAGCATGAATGTGGTCGATGAGTGTGAACATCGAGGGATGAGACGACTTACCTGCTCATAAGCGTAGATATGTGTGAACTTCTTCTCACACGGTCCACAGTAGAAGTGGGAGGTCGCGTTCATGCGGTAGTGCTGCCAATCGGCGTCCAGAGCGCATTGCAGAGACGTGAACTCACCTCGAGCAGAGCATCCTTATCCTGGAAGATCCTGGCGTGGCATCCGGGGAGGAGACAAATGCAATGCTCCTCATCGCTCGACTCCGACTTGGATCGATAATGAGCCGCAAGATGGTCATGGATCCGGAATCCCTTCGAACAAATAGTGCAAGAAGGATGCGCCGCACTTTCGAAGTAATGCTGATGTCCTGCGCTCAGTAATATCAAGGACAGGATTGCCACACCTGCTCACCTTACGGCGCTCAGGCTCACTGGCGAAGAGCTCCTGGCAGTCCGTACAGTAGCTATCGGCGTGCTTGGCCTCACAGTGCTGCCTGAGGGCCTCCTTGGAGCCAAAATGACGCTTGCAATCGTCAATGGCACAGTAAGGATGGGAAGCATCCATGTGGCCGTCCAAAGCCGCTAGATCGCGAAAGCGTCGACGGCAGATCATGCAGAACGGGTGGTCTGGAGTGGTAGCCCAGTGGTCATTCAGTTCGTTTTCCGTTCGGAAAGTCCAGCCATGCTGGGGGCAGTCTGCTCGAGAACAGGTGCGCTCTGGCATTGTTGACCTGAAGAAGAAGTCTCATGAGAAAGCAGGCTTTTAAGTGCTCACCAACGTCAACCACGAGGCATCGAGAGTCAGCTGAGAGTCGAAAAGGCGCCAGAGCTAGCTCGGTGGGGAAGGGCAAGCGCCGCAGAAGTCATTTACTGGATTGGTGTGATCGAAAGCACGGCTTCTGTTTGTTATCCTACCATCATCATCTCCGCGCGACCTGTTCGACTACACATACTCTAGCAGCCATAACGCTAGCGTCGGCTATTTTGCCTGCCACCTCTACACTCAATACACGCGCTATGTAACGCACCTACGCCGCGCATCTTCCATCGTGATCCCGAAGGCCTGCAGCGATTCCGAAACCGATGCTCGGAGCTAGACCAGTGCAAGGCAACATGAAGCTGGTCTTTGGAGACGTATTTGCTTCTATATATGCTTGCAGGATGCGTCGAACGACGAACGTATCATGAGAACACAGCGTCTGATTCCAATAGGGTGTGACGAAGCAGTCGAAAATGTGCGCTGACCCTTCGCAGGTCCTTGCGCGATATATGTAGTACACGTCTGGAAGTATCAGGGCTGCCTCAACGGACGAACGATAACCCTGTATACAATCACCGTACACGCGTCAAACCAGTCTACTCAGAAGGACGGAGTCCACTTTTCTAGTGGGGTCCGACGTGAAACCACCGACACCGTGCTCGCCAACTGTCTTCGGCTTATCTGTCTGTCTGGGGGAGACTAGCTCGCCACTAGCGGAATACCCTCGATACTTGCCTCCTCAAACATCGATAAAACGTACGTTTGGCACCCGCTCTATATGCCACGGTCGTCGCTGAACGATCACGCTGTAAATGCTGGGCAATCTTGGGCAATGCGTTCAATTCAAACAACGCGACGCGACGTCACACCAATGCCCACACGATGGCTGGCGAATGCCTCGCGATGAACGCAATCCGTGCTGCCTCATGAATACTCTCTTCTTGTACTTTGCCACCCTCTAGTTCAAGCTTTTGATTGTGACTATCCGGCGCCTACTTCATCACAGCTTCCTTCCACACTTCTCGCGCTTCCACCTCGGTGCTTTCTCGATGCTTTATCTCTCACACGTCGCAACTCGCGGGGTGATCCAGCAAAGAGGATGTAACCTAACACGGCGCCAATGGTGGCGATGGGACGACATAGTCAGATGGCCGGCTATCAGCCAAAGTGTCGCGGCGATACGGTGAGGATGCGAGGACAGCGAAGAAGAAAGTTCAGCGAGGGAATGGGGTCTGACGATCTGTGGGCACGCAGAGGAGGCTGAGGAGGAAAATGGAGGCAAGATATCAACGTGCAGTCTGAGCTCCGCCATACACGCAGATTCGGAGGGTGGCTTTTTAATTTGCTGACTGGGGGCGTCTCCCTCCCATCCACGAATGATGAAACAACTTTCGATGCTTAGCCTGTGAGGCCACCTTTGTCGACTTTTATAAGGCTAATGTCGGTCGTTCGAACTTTATCGAACCTCGAGCTCGACGCTGTGCAGTACAGATGAAACCACAAACGAACAAATTGCCAAGCACTACTACTACAGATCTACTAAACAGCACGATACACGATATCTACCATACATTGTCCTTACACACACCAGTCTCTAGGCTCCTTGGCCCCAATTCCAGGGCGAATTCTGTCCTCCTTGGGCAAGGGAGATGTTCTCATACTCCATAGCTCTCGTGTTCGACGCAAGTAAGGTGTGCCTGGATCCACCAATGGGCGCCCCGCATTCAGGACAATTTGAGGACTGGGTTGCACCACCACACTGTTACAAAAATTGAGCAAGGTTGTGCACACAGGAAGGTCATCGACTGACTTCAGTGATCACAAAAGTATGTCCATTCTCGCAGTTGTAGAAATGGCCACGGTGTTCTATTGAAAACATGTTAGAAAGAATCATAACACTTTCGGAAAGAGAACGAACGAAAATTCAACGCCTTCACGACCCCCGTCATCTCCTGCAACGACAACGGTCTGTAACCTTTGTCCGACGTGACATATTCTTTCAACTTGTCGTATTCCTCTTCATATGCTTCTGACAACTCCTTTGCATGCTCCTTCCACCAAGTCCTTTCGTCCTTCAAATCCTGAAAATTCTGCGCTGGACGTGCAGCGACATAACTCCGCTCCATTTGCGAAAGCTCTTGAGCTATCCGAGCACGATCATCATCGATGCGAATCACAAGGCCGTCCCGATTTTCATCGCATAAGTTCACATCTAGCTCGCAGTCCTCCTTCTGGCACATGACGTCGAATATGAACATGGTCATTTCCACCCGGAGAGACAATATGGTGCAGCGAGCAATCTGACGCGTGGCGCATGATAGGCGAGCGATATCAGTGGCTTTCCGGGCGTCGTCCAAGCACGACTGATATATGACATCGACATAAGAGCGCCAAATGCCACGAGCGGAGCCAGTGTGCCTGGGCAAGCCATCGATACGACAGCGCGCGATCTCGGCTATGCGCAGACGAAGGCCGATAGACATCAGCAGAGCTTCAACTTGATACCGGGTATCCGCTCGATGAGGCGGTTGGCCCATCTTCCTGTCGGCGGCTGCTATGGCGTCTGGTTCAGGCTGATCGGAAACTCGCTCGGTGTCGCTGAGGATTGCAGCCAGCTCGAGGTGATAGAGCGTGGCCAAAGCAGCATCGTAAGTTTGTATGTGTGGACCGTTGGTTCTGGCAACTCGATGGAGGAGCCAGCACGCTCTGGAGAATGGTATAATGACTGCCTCCCACGAAGTAGCTTCCTCTCGAGAGAATCCATGGAGATCGGCCTGCACCAGGAAGGCAAATTTGAGAGTGATGTCCGCTGTGCTCCTTTGTAGCAGTTTCTGCCGACTTGCGACTATGTCTGGAAGGAGCCGTTCGTGAGACCCCGCCTTCATTGAACGAGCAGCGTTCTCCAACGCATGCATCACTCGTTCCAGTTTCTCGATGTGTTGGGCAGCAACGCCAAGCGTCTTTGTCATTCGGCTTGCCACATTACGCTCCAGAATGTCAAGGTTGGCCCGTTTCGTGACACGTCCATAGCGAAGTGCACTGATGGGGCCACGACAAGAAGGACACGAAGGTGGGTCCAGGAAACCAACAGGCGGTGCCTTCATGGCGCAATACGCCTCGGTCTGAGGGTCGATATCGTAGAAATCAGACATATGGCAATGCCTGTCTAAAGTCTCAACGGTGAAAATATGGCCGCAGGTCAAGGCAATAGTTCGCTCGCTGACGTTGGTGGACGAGAGATCCAGGTCGCTGATGTTCCGTAGCAAGATGAAATCGACTATCGTGCTTTGCTCGACGGCGGTAATACAGTCTGGATGCAGACATCGCTGAACGTCACAAGGCTCTCCGCAGACTATACAACAGAGTGAATCAGACGATTTCAGAGGACTTTACGGTGAGGAGCGTACCAGAAGGGCAAGTATGGCCGCACTTCAGCATTTTCGTGCAAGGCTCGTCACAAGGAAGTCGGGCGCATATCTGTTTGACTATTCAGTGCCGAACACAGCCCAATGTCCGAGAATAAATCTTACAGAACCACAGGGAACAGGACATTCGCGATGAGCGCAATTCCACGCACAAACTTCCATGCAAGGTGGACACGGGTCTGAACATGGTTTGTGGCATTGGCGATGCAAACATGCTTGACGACATCTGGCTTCACAGCGATCATTACATTGATGGTCCGGGGAGCAATCGCGACCGCAACAATGCTGGCAGTAAAGCATGGCTTGACAAGGATGTCCACGGTGCACCGTACTGATTGGGTGGCCAGGAGGTCGCTCTGGCTGGTCAGAAAGCTCTTGACAGACATAACAGGGAGCCGAGCAAGAACGAGAGCA
Organism: Strobilurus stephanocystis; assembly: GCA_019915075.1. NCBI lineage: Eukaryota > Fungi > Basidiomycota > Agaricomycetes > Agaricales > Physalacriaceae > Strobilurus > Strobilurus stephanocystis. The sequence goes on from JAHLMI010000011.1 coordinate 453,287, forward strand.
ACATGACATGGTTCCACCACAAACTGCCAAGCATCGTACCGTGCTGGGATCCATATGACACGGCACGAGCATCTCATGTTCGCATGAAGGTAGGCTCTTCAGGACGTCGTCCATGCAGGAGATGGCGCCGAGATCTTTCATTTCGTAACTAGCAATTATGTCAGTCTTCGACGGCCATCACATTATGGGCGATTCAGTCATACCATGCCAGTCTTGGTTTCGTGTGCCCGCACGGCAGAACGACGTTGTAGAATGGGTATTCACATGATCCACATTCGTCACCACAATCTCGAGAACAGGGATGTTTCAGAGGACAAGTGATCCGCTGACAGGCTCTGTGACATTTTGTCCGACGATGTTGATCCTGGTCCGGATGGCACTAGCATTTCGTCGGTGAGTAAAAATGACTGCATAGCAGTTTGCACGACATACAACGGACTGACACGTATGTCCACAGTCCAGCTGGAAGTCGCATCTTGCAAGACAACCACCCTCTGGGGCAACACTCGCCAGTTGACCGGGCAGGGAGACGTGTCTAATCTCGCCATGGTGCCGAGCGCAGACAATGGGTAATTCGGTGCCAACTAAGCCTTGTCTTTCCAGGTCGCGAACGAGAATCTCCCAAGTCCTATTCTGGCAGAGATTTGAGGCATTGCCGAATATGTACATGCCGTGCTGGGCCCGTGAAATGGCGACGTTGATGCGATTTGGGCTCTGTCAAAGATCAGATGCATCCCAAGCACTTAGGGTACAAAAGGCTGACTTTCAGGAAACCAATTGCGGCTTCGCCGAAATCACCCGAATTTCGGACCAGGGATAATATAACAATCTTGGCCTCATCACCTTGAAAGGTATCGACCGTGCCTAGTCGAATCTGTTGCCTTGTTAGTGAGGTCCAGAGGTTGAGACAATCATGAACTGACACGTTCCGAAACATTGACGTTTTCGAAGCACATATCTCTAGCTTCTACTCCTTGTTCCTCCAGAGCTCGCTCGTCCCGTTCATCGACGCTGACAGCCAATCGAGCGTCGCGCAGGGCTATCCGAACCTTTTGAAGCTGGCCCAGGTACGCGCAGAGTACAGCGATGTCGCCTTTGCCGCTGTAAGTCCCTTGTTTCAAAAGATACATGACCAGGTCCTTAATCATGCCAACCTAGAGGTCGACATTGAGTATCAACGAAAAAGTCTTTTACTGGCAGTCGCACTTCGAAGTCATTGAACTTGGAGACAGAATCTCGCTCTTCATTCTCAGGGTGCGTATGGGATAGGAAGAACACATCGTGTTGCATCCCGCTCACGCGCGGATATTGGTGGACCAGCGGTTGATCCTCCAGGGCGGGGTAAGAGATAGACCTAGTGAGGCAGTGTTTAGATGTGAGGTGCGTGCGGTTCGGACGATATACCTAACAAGCTGCGAGATCACTGGCTTCATCCGGCGCTGGACATTGATGAACGACATGGGACAGCCGTTGTCTGATAGACGTTCAAGGAGAGAGCGATCGAATCTGTACAATCGGTTTCCGCGTACACTGTCCATAGTCAAGTCTACGTTGTTTCAGCTCATGAGTATCAGAGGCAGACGACACTAACGATAATTGGTCAGCGTAGGACGAAGTTGTTGTGGATCTCCGATGCAGATCAAATGTTCCACTGAAGGAACAAGAGAGGAGAGGATATGTGACTCGAGAACTTGACCGGCCTCTTCGACAATGACGACTTTGGGAGAGACAGGCTGAGAGATTTGATTAGAGAGTAGAAAAGGCAGAACCAACCAGCTCTTACAGTGAGAAGAGCCACGAGTTTTGCAGCGCCTTTCCGTAAAATAAGTACGGATGAAGGTGATTGTGAGAAAAGCCAAAATTCACCCGTCGTCGTGCATCCTATCAGGTCCGTCTCAGACAAGATGTTCTGTCGAGCCTTCCATGGTCTCGTCAGCACCCTTGTCGTATGTGAATACAGAGCAAGACGTACCTGGTCCTTCATGCTGTTGACGCTGGCACAGGCATCTTCGTAGCGTTGCCTCAAGTGTTCATACTCCTCCAACTTAGACATATACCGCAGCTGTCTGACCTCATCCTCCCAGATCTTCGCGACCCGATGACGATCATCCGATGTCAATGACCAGGGAGAGCGATCAGAGAGAAGATCCTCGACAGTCTGCACTGCGACTGCTGGATACAATGGAATGCTGTCAATATCAAGGGACTCGAAGAAGGCTGGTCGAGGATCTCCACTAGGGTCCTCGGCACTGGTGGAGAGATACTGGATGTCATGACTCCCCTTCCAGAACTCATACATTGAGGCGGGTACACCATGCACGGCCTTTCTGGTCTTTGGTCGGACAACCTCCTCCCACTGTCCCTTGCCTGCCTCTTCGTCCAGCTGGAGCTGCTGTAGCTTCGTGATCCATCGTGGCGGCAACAAAAATCCCATCTCGGCTTCCGGGTGATGAATGCTGAGATATTCCTGCACCGTTGACCAATCCGGAGTTTGGATGTCGCACATGAGAGATTGCAATTCGGACTCGATAAGCCCCATCTCGTCATATGCACGACGACGACAAGAATCGAGCGCAGAATACGTTGGGTCCATCCTTGATTCTGCTATGAAAAGGCTATACTTCGCAACATGTTCGTCAGTACACCGCGACCCAAGTCGAATGACATTGGTGGTAATATCGGCATCGAGAACCGAACGTAGCATGTGGTCGAGAGCATGATTGGTGTATGCGATGAGAACTGTTGAGTTGTCAGTGCCAGCTCGAGGAAAGTGAATGGCGACTATACCAATGGGCCGGACATTGTTAGCAAGTAGAACCCTCAAGAGTTCTCTACCAATGAAACTCTGTGCATGAATGATCAACATCCATACCAAATTCGAGATACTTGTAGTACCTTGCCAGTACCCGGAGGTCTATAAAGGATGTCAACTACGACGGTGTGCAAAAAGTTAGGCGACAGGACTGACCCTTGTATAAGGCATAGTTCCCTGGTCAGAGCATCCACAATGGTCTCCGCTTGAGAAGGATCAAACAAAGTAGAGCTCTGTAATACAGTGCGCGCAACCTGAATAGATTCTGGGTCCTCGACGTCGAGGTCGAGCGGAGCAGCATCTGGCGGTAACAGACAGCTCAGATCATAACGGAAACCGGGAACACGAGCATAGCCCGGTGCGGAAATTGACACATCGCCTAGTGGTGTTTCTGAGGCAATGAGATCACCGAAAGGGATAGACGTCGGCTCTACTGTCTGGAGAATCTTCAGAAACGGGGAGATTGTCTCGTACAGTATGGAGTTGTCCAGGAGTAACCCAAATGTGGTCTTGTCCGGAGGAGATATGTCCTCGCCGCGCAGAGCGAACATCTCAATGTCCGAGTTAAAGAACGACACCCGGAGTTCGATGCGATCTTCGCTGAAGGCAGATGCAGCTGCGAGTCCGCCATCACCAACATCAGACACGACAACTCCCAGATAAACCAGTGTGTTCTCCGGCGAGTGTAGGAGAAGGGCTACCAGGCTTCCGTGCGACAGCCTCTTTGAATGCTGCCAGAACTCGTGTCGGACTGTCGCGTCGGGATGCCGGGCAGAGCCAGGAGGAGCGTCAACAGCGAGGCCGACTGTGAATTTTTTGCGCTTGGCTTGGAGTGGCGTGAAGTGCACATTGGTGTATATGTGGAAAAACACGGAATCAGTGCCGGAGCTGCGAAATGCACCCCCGTGATTGGAGAGGATTGTATCCAGCTGGGTGCATTCCTGATTCGAGGCACGGCTGGTGTCAAGATCTGCACTGATGGCTGCGATGGACTTGCGAGTGGTGGCGCTCTAGGAAAACATCAGAGTCGGGCTGTGCGAGTAGGGCTTGAATTACATCATCTCTTCCCGAAGAAGACGAAATTGTATGTCCAAATGTTTCTCCATCGACCCGCTGGGAAGGTGGTGTGGTCCGCCAGGCACAAAGTTCGGAAGATAGGTCTGTATGGGACAAAAGAGCTCTTCGTGGGTCGGAGCCAACCGTATTTCACCAATGGAAGCATGGTCGTTATCATGACGGGAGCCCTCTTTACGAAGTTCGCCTGGGGGCGTATATGTCTGCTGGAGCCGATTGAGGAAAGCAGCATCTTCTCCATCGTCAGACGCCACATCAGGTCTTCGCAACCTTTGCTCATCGGCAACGCCGGCTTCTCGTTGAACCATCGAGCATAGCCGTTCCATGTCTTTGCGCAACTGCGTGATAGTGTGCTGACGCATGCGAGGCTCAGAGTCCAAGATGTCATCCAGAAAACACGGCTCGGAGGACGTAACGGCTTCGGCCCAAGTATCGAGCCAGGAGACCATTGATTCGATCAACGTGCAGATGCCAGGGTGGTTGCGAACAGCGCCTTTGAACCGTGTGAAGTATCTAGAACAGGATGAGATGATGAAATGAACATGACGTTGGCCCTACTGGTAGAAGAAGGTATGTATAACCCGGAACAAGCGAACGCCAGTGAGATCCCCTTGACGTGACTGTGATAGATACATGCCGGCCGAAGGATCCGCCCAGCTTCTTGCTTCAATGAGGCTTGGGACATTGGTTGCCACCGTACGATTTATCGCCGCAAAGTTTTCTTCAACCACGGTATACAGTTTACTGATAAGACTTTCAGATTCCGTGAATCAAACGCGAAGAAACATCGCACTTCACGTTCTGATGCATGGTCGTCCGGAGTATGAGTGTCGAGGTGAAGAACTGCGAGGTATGAGTATTCGGATTCACGAAGATAGCGCAGATCCCGACCTCCATCAGAGGGAGAAAGCCTCGTTGAAATGATAGTGTCACCCTTCGGTCAGTCAGTCTGACTTGTGTCGAAACCGAGGGCCATCGAAAGACTTCTCCAATCAGATGGAACACATTGTTGTTATTGTTGTCGTTCTAGAGTTGTATGAATGAGAGGGTTTGATAGACAGACGTTCTTCGTACCCGGACAACATAGTCGAGAAACTCCTGGAAAAGTATGAGATCTTGCGTCCGCATACAGTTAGCACATACCTGGGCAGTATCAACGGTCTGCAGATGCAGCAAAGGTCAGTCGCCAGAACGGAAGGCGGAGATGTAGCAAACGCACCCAATGCGGATTTCGAACATTGACAGAAGCAAAAACTCCAACAAAGCCCTCGATACTGAAAGCCGACGTGAATTCCCGATTTTTGAGAACGAAGGACTTGAGATGGTTGTGAACCGCTTGGGGTTTCATGTCATGGACCGCGGGTGCATCAGAATCCTGGCGCTCCAAATTGCGCCGCGTCAGTCGCCAGTTCGACTTCACAGCAAGACCATCGAGCGCATCGGAGTCAGACTTTGACTCGTGACGATAGAAACATTCATATCCTCGACGACAAGAGCCGAGATTCCAAAAGTAATTGCAGACTCCCTCTGGCGCCCTGGGAGGAGCACTCTGAGCCAGAGGGACAGCAGCAGCAGCAGGTGCATCGGCAACGGCTTGCACTTCGTGGCGATAGCGACAAGCATCTGCGTGACGACAAGAGCCGTGATTCCAGAAGTAGTTGCACACTCCCGCTGGCGCCCTGCCAGTGGGAGAAGCCGTCTGAGCAGGAGGGACAGCAGCAGCAGGCGCATCGGCTACGGCTTGCATTTCGTGGCGATAATGACAAGCAGCCCCGTGATGACAAGAGCCATGATTCCAATAGTGAAAGCACACTCCTTCAGGAGCCACTCGAAGACTGCTCTGTGAAGGAGGGACAGCGGCATCATCAGAGGCACCGAACGAGCTGATCTCGTGGCTGAAATTGCACGCATTCCCGAAGCGACAGGAACCAGTCGTGCGATAGAAGGTGCACACTCTCCGAGGCGCCGCGACGAGAGGAACAGGAGGGATGGTGGCTTCGTCTGATGCATGGGTCTCGGTCTTTCTTTCGTGGCGATAATGACACATGTCCCCCTTGCGACAAGCCCCGTAGCTCCAGAAGTAGTCACAGACTCCTTCGGGAGCCCATGGAGGAGGAGGGAGGTTGCTAGTCGATCCGCCATGACTGTAGCTAAGACGATCGCCGCCGCCGCGAGGTGAGGCTGAGAACACCCCGCCACGCCCGGCGTATGGCAGCAACTGGGCACCAGCGCCGGCTTGCTGGTCGATGCTCCTCGGGCTTCTCCAGCTAACACGGTCATTGTGGCCATGTGAGGTATCAGGCGTTCGGACTCGATATCGACCTCGTTCAAAAGGCAGCATCTAGGGACTCGTTGACGGTTGTTGGTGGTGGAGAGTACGAGCTGTGGAAGGGATTGAGTCGACTGATTGGCGCCAAATTGACGCAGGAGACTTTAAGTGAGGGAGAAGACTGCAATGCGAAGAGTTGAGTAATCGATGGAGATCCATTCTAAACCCGCCCGCACCTTGTTCGAAACGACGCACAAGATCTCTCTTCGAACCTTTCGGATGACGGAAGGTAGCAGTTTGGTATCTGTGAGAGAAGATAATTCGAAGCCCTCAGGATTGCGGCCTGCCCCAAAGCCTCAAGCTCGACAATCGACGACAGATGAACGGGCGCCTATTCGAAGGGCCTCACCATGAGGCAGCTGCGTCCCGTCCATCCTATACATTCGAGTGCATCATGAGATGCTAGGCAGCCGTGACGAATCAGGAAGCTTTCCGACAAGCTTTGCAATTTAGGCAGACCGCGATGCATGGTGTATCACACTGAGGCTGCTACGAAGAAAGAAGACTGAGCTACTAGATCCGTAGACAAGTTAGTAGCAGACGCGTGAACCGTAACAAATGACTCACCGCTTCCCATACAGGATTGCCTTCCACCATAACCATTACAGCACCTCGCCACACAGGCATCAACCTCGAGGACGGAAATTAACCAGTCGCGGCGAAAGCGATATCGATGGAGGGTCTTCAATGAGGAGTGAGTGTGATGTCGCGGTGGGAAGAAGAGAGCATGGTGGCTGTGTAGCCAACCGACTCTCACAGGGTCATCGGAACGCGTCTCTCAGAATCATCGAAAGCGCGTATGCGCAGGCGACGAGGCACAATATTATTTGTGATGTTCTACAGTGTCTACTTCCTGAATCTACCATTCGCATAGTGTGAGTGAGATGTATGTCACCACAGAATTTCACAGCTTGCCCGAGCTCGGGTCCTTCTTTGCCTTGAACATGCCTACGTCCATCGACATCGCCATCTGATTAGCCACAAGCAAGCACACCTGCTCGTCCCTCCATCCTTCCTTCTCCTCACCACCCCCAAGATCACACGGCGCGGACCATACTTCCGACACGGTATTATGCCTCTGATTCGGATGTGCCAGCAGCGTCGAGCCCTTCGTGTACAGCCCGACGGTCCGCTGTGAAGCAGTCCGGGGAAGGGGAAACTTGAACTCGAACGTCATGGTCATTGTCGGGAACCACCTATCGGATCATATTCAATGAGTAGAAGAGAACCTCCGAGAAATGAGGCGCACCTATTCTGAGCATTCAGCTCATGCCCGGACGCGTTAAGCATCATGTCCGCAACCATCGCCATTGCGGGCGACGTGACGCGGTCTGCCTCCTTCTTCAATGTCACCCACGCTCCCCACTCCACTCCTCCTTCACCTTCTTTGTGTGAGTCGCGCACTGGGTCGTTCCTCGCGCTAATCTCCGGATCATTGCCTATGTCCAAGTGCTTCTGGAAGGTGAAGGTCCATTTCGCCTTTGGACGCGCCATAGTCTTTGAAGGATGCTGTCTCAGAGGAAGCCGGCGGGTGTACGGTGATTTCAGAGACGCTTCTGACGGTGGGGCCAGTTTCCCGAACATGACATGTGTGGTAACTCGGACTTTACCCTGTTGAGATGTTCAATCGGATGCGGTGGCGGTGGCGGAGCAGACGACCCACCGCCTGGTTCAGTTCCGCAATCAGATTGGTAAAAAGTTTGCCTTTCTTGACTGTGCGGATGTTGATATCGGCAGGTGCAGCGACGGTCGCGCTCTGCAGGTAATGCGCGGTGATATGCACAGGATCTGGTGCTGTGGTGTTAGCTTGGAACTTCGTGCATGCATCAATGATGATTGCCACAAGATAGCCGCCATGGGGTGCCCTTTCAGAATGTCATCTCAAGATCTGTGCGTCCTAAAGAGCTTCTGAATCACTCACACATTGACCGTCCAGTCGGGATCCACAAGTCCTCTGTACGACGTATCCCATCCAGCAGCGCATTGTGCTCTCTCCACCTGTATGGCCTCCGTGAAAGGCGCCATGGTCAGACAAAGACGAGTTGGTTGAAGAGTCGAACGAGACTATATTCCGGTCGGCAAACACATTTGATACTTGTCATCAACCCCGGGAACACAACCGGTGACCTGCTACAACCTGGTCCGAGTCCCATCCCCACGCCCTCTCCGCAGATTGACCTCCACGTTCACCGTCAACGCCATCTGGGTAGCGACCGCCAAGCAGACCTGCTTCTCGCGCCATCCCGGTTCTTCCTTCCCTTCCCCAACGCCAGACGGCGCTGTCCACACCTCGGTGTAGCTGTCATGCCGGCCCCGCGGGTCGTTGATGAAAGTTCCCGAATAGAATATGCCGACAGTCGTCCCGGAATGGTCCTCTGACGGAGGCGGGATCGGGAACTTGAACTCGACCATCATGACCATCGTAGGAAACCAACTGATGATGGGACGGACTCATTAGAGGCGTATGCAATGTACGACTGTTGGTCCGAGTCTCACCTCTTGGCACCACCAGGACAATGCTCGTCCGGAAGCAAGGTAGGGCTTCTGATGAACAAGTCCGACAGCAAGGCAAGGATAGGCGGCGTTAAGCGTTGATTCTTGTCCGTGAATTCCAGCCAGGTCCCCCATTCGATGCCGCCTCCACCGATGAGCGTCCCTGCTCGCGCGTCGTTGCCAGCGGCGAGCTCTGGCTCCAGCGTACAGCGATAGTGTTTGTTGAAATTGAAGCTACGGCGCATTCCATTAGCATTGATTGGCGCGGTCGACGGATGTCGATGGAGGGGCACACGTCGCGAGTATGGATTCGATGGCAGTAAAGTCATGGAAGGGCCAGAGCCGCTAGGTGGAGGCGCAAGCCGACCGAAGATGAGATGAGACGCGACGCGGACTTGATCCTTTCAGGACTGTCAGCAATATATTCGGAGTCAACCGCGTTTGACCAACCTTCTGCCAAAACTCGGCTGTCAGGTTGGTGAAGCCCTTTCCAGTCTTCACGGTCTTGATTTGTACTTCGAAAGCCGTAACATCAACACTGTTGAGAAAGTGTGCCGTGAGGTGAATAGGATCTGGATGGGGTGTCTTGGCTTGGTCTCTCATACATGCTTCCAGGATCAGAGCCAGAATATAGCCTGCAAACTGCATCAGAAATATACCCTCAATTGGAGTGGACTAACATACCGCCGTTTGGGACACTGTCAAATGCAATGAGGCAATGGACGAGGTCGAATGGCTTGAGCTCACGCCGATACTGTCCAGTCTCCGTCGACGACACCTTGATATAACCTGCACTCTCTGGTCGCGCCTTCCACCTTTCTCGGGTCGATCGCTTGGTATGCTGGGGCCATATTGTGCGACAAGTCGCCTGATGCGAGTCTGATGCGTCTTTTGTAGACTCGAACCAGTTCCAGTAACGCCAACTCGATGACAGTCGATCGAGTACCTGGCTACTGAGACTGGAACCGGGTACGGTCAAAGTTTTGCCCACGGGTTATCCATTTTCGGTGACTTGGGCGCGCCTCCCTCCTGCCAACGGTTTATTCGATTTAAATGAGTATTTTCTGGTCAACTTGACGCTGATATCAGCGATGTATTGGCCAAAAAGAACGAATACGCCTCCTTGTCAGGTGTGAGCACAAACAGGAATGGAGGGTATTCGCGACGTACCGAGAACGCATTCCTCCTTCGTTGCTTGCTCGCTCATCAGCAGAGTTCCAATAAGCTACCGCGACTCCGGCGCCACTGTGGCCGACGTGTACGCTACGACATTCTTGGCCGGTGAAAGATGATCCATCGAAGTGGCATCTTGGCTTTCTCCTTCTAGACCTGGGCTCGCGATAAATGGGCGACTGTCGCGATATACTTGGATATGGTGGCGACCGGGCACGCGTCATGCAGTCTGGAGTACTGCAATAGCACCTGTAAGTCGCAGCAGCTGCTTCCAGCGTCCGGAAATTAGACAGCAAGTCGATGTGGAGGGCGAGTGCGAATGATTTTGGGCTCCTCGTGGTCAAGGAGGAACATCAGTCTGAAGAAGTCAAGAGGAAGTAGCGATCGATGGGGCGGCAGTAAAGCGGCATCACGCGGACTGCTCCAGTACGATCATACAGTCTTCCTGCTCGGTATTACCTGTGAAAGATAGACTAGATTGTCCTATGCTGCCGTGCGCTGTTGTTCGCCAAACGAGGCGAACTCATGCATGAAATCTCAGAAGACGATGAAAAATTGATGCATGTAGTATTGTAAGTATGTCCAATCTCATGGAGTGGGCTGGGCATGCACAAGTTCTGCTCAGTCCGTCAATGAGCTGCCCTTCTCCAGATAGGTAGAGGACAACGAAAGAGGGTCACGTTCAGCTTCGACGCGTGCGCCTCATCATGAACCATCGTCCAACATCATATACATACCCATACTAGCAGGCCTTCTTCTTGACTTCGTCTGCCGCTTGGATTACCGTGAGGTACAACAACAAAGGCAGATGCATGAGATGTGTCTCATACACTGCGTGCATCAGACTGTCTGCGCACTGCCAGGAGTTGTATTCGGACGTCTCGAGCTCGAGGATCTCCCCGTTTACTTCAGAAAGTTAGTGCCAAGTTGCGGGCGGGTGTGCCGTTGAGGAAGCTGCCGTTCAGCAATACTTGATGGAGAGCGAGTGCTCACGAAGAAGTATGAACTCCTTGTTATTTCATGTTCATTGCGCGTTCCACCTGAGGGAACAAATCAGGCTCAGAAGCATCGTCGAGCGGGAAGAGTCGAGACTCAAGTAGGTTGGACGTACCTTATAACGGGCATGCTACCGGGTCATCTCCGGGATCGAGCACACAAGCGTCTTGTCAAGCTTGCTGAGACTCCTGGTAGCCGCACTCCGCTCCATGATAACCATACGAGGATTGTCATCACTGCTCCTCCCTCCTTCCCTCATCGCCGGAAGCTTTTACGACGGCTCTATTCGATCGGTGTACATCGAGGTTTCATTCCCTGCTTCATAGAGCCAATGTTGTCAGAATCGTACAATCCTCGGTGGAAGGGTGGGAAAAGAGACATCTGTCGGAAGGCGGCGCGCTCGAAGCATTGAAGCTTCCGTGGAAGTGAGCTTGCTCGTCGTCGATCACCAGTCCTTGTACCTGTAGATGCTTGACATGATATTAGTAAATCCTGTGGCCTAGCTTGCACGCCTGCAATTAGAGAGGTCGTGAAGCCTTCCAAGGATATGCCTTTCGGCGAAGCTCTCGAGGTCCGTACCAGTCAACTATTCGAGCCTCTCCTTCCTTGTCTCCTCTCCGTCGTCGGCGTGTCCTCGTCAGTTCGCTTCACCAGCCCGCGTAACAGATGTGTCTGAGGCAGGCTTCGTTCTACCAAGCTTCTCTTGCCGGTTATTTGTGGCGGGAGTGTTGAGACATTGGATTTGAAAACCGACCGACGGGCCGAATGGAGATTCCAAAAGTCTATTGTAGGCTAAGGCGCTACAGCGAGAACGTCGTCCGAGATAAAGAGTCTACACATTGACTCGAAGGTGTTCGTGGTGGCGTGAAAGCAAAATATGGCAAGCGCGGTCGCGTGTAACTTGAATGTGGCTGTGCGATAAGATAAGAGTACTCGGTAGCTAAGCCCGAGTGATCACAGTCTGTCTGTCTCTCTCCCTCACTCACTCACTCTCTCTCTTGCTGCTCTCATCCCAACGACTTCTGATTTCACGAAGTTCACGACTTGCCATGCACGAGGCTCTTTGATTGTCCGGTGCACAACTCTGGCTCAGCCACCACCCGATGATGTCCTCGACCGCCACCTTGTCGATTCCAAAGCCCGTCCAGTCCGCGACAGCCAACAGCTAAGACGGGAAAACAATTGTTTCTGAACAGCGACAAAGTCCCTACGGAGGGATAAGACTCACCGCTCTCCTGCTCTCCTCGCCTCTGTGTTGCAACCTTCCTCAATCGTCGGCACCGTCCCTGCTTGGCGTTGGGCGGCCGAAGCCACCAGCCCATCCAAATAGATAATTCCAGGGAAATGAAGTGGTACGGAGACACGTCGTGCATCTTCGGCAGCCTTCGTTCATGTTATTTCTGCAATCGCAATCCTCGGTCGGTCTCTGTCCTAAAAGCGTCGCGTCGCGTCTATTGCCTGCGCGCCGAGAGATTGTCTTTCCATACCGGGAGCATCCCACGGTCGAGCGCAGGTGGACACGACTATTGCCTACGCACCTTGAAATCATCCACTTTGCCTATACGCTGCTGACTTAGCACACAGTGGCGTAAGTACGGCCGACGTCAAAGTTGCGCAGCCCTCTCCTTATGCCTACGGCATAGCTAGCGAATTTTTGATGTCTAGGATCAGAGCAGACCTGCGCGCACTGATATCAGTATGGTCACGGTGGAGCGGCCGCCAAGTTAAGCGAGCAGATGAGGAGTGGGAAGAACGCCAGATTGCGGAGTGGGCGCGGACCTCAAAGAAATCGTGGCGAAGTCAGAACGCCCGCGGCCAGAGTGACATTTGCCAAGTGACTCGTCGCTTACACATGAGGTGCGAAATCTCCTGAATGCCTCTACCTTCGCAGTCATTGACAAGATCCGCGGTTGTTATAGGCTAAGGCTGTCAACACCTGAACGTGTCGTAGCTATCCCTGAGGCTTTTGTCAGCACTCTGCTCAGTAATGCGTCGCGTCACTCGACGAAATAAAGCACCACCGGCGCTTCCCAAGTTATGTCCATTCCTTCTTGTCTGATTGATATCTGTTGTATAGCCACAATACAATCTGTTCATCTTCAGAACAGCTTTCGCCAACGATACCATCGACTCATGTCTCGTTTCGCCATTCAACACCGTTCCGATCGACAAGGAATGACACTTCAAATCCGCTTTCAACGTCCCTGATCAATGGCGGTCGAGTCATAACTTCGGTTTCGCGCTTACACATCTCTGTAGAAACCTCTTTAGAACGGAATTGCGGAAGTTCCGCTCTCACTGAGGATCGACGATGACTCAGAATCAAGGTTTGATGGCCGCAGAATTCAAACTTGTTCTTGAGGGTCATGTCACGGACCTCTTATAAGGCGTCTGTGGCTACGATGCGGTTTCATCTCTACCCGATACTGCCTTTCCAATCGAATGCTCACACAACACTACAACGCGTCCAGCAGTACTCTCGCGGACACTCTTCCTCGCTATGCCATAGCTTCCCCGCCTCCATGCTATTCTTCTGACCCCGCTTGTGGGGAACAAAGCATCGAATACTCCCCTCGAGTTCATACATCTCGCATCCCAAGTGGCACGTTCGTTAGGAAGAACGGCAGTGTCACTGTCGTCATCCCAGACCAGGAGGAGGGCGTCACCGCACCTACCTTCGGCCGGCTGGGCAAGGTTGACGGTGCCCTACTGCTCGACAAGCACGAAAGTGTCTCCCAGGTGAAAATCAAGGTCAGTTTACAGCGCTCCCTGACACGACTCTCGCCCGTTCCTGACGTCTTCCTCCTTCCATAGCTTCTTGGCACGCTCGACTTTCTGAACACCCAAAGCGGCTCAACCTCCCTCACCACAGTCGAGAAGACCATCACTCCCTGGTCATTCGACCTAGGCCAGTGCCCAGCATCGGTCCCATTCAGCTTCACCATGCCCGCCACCTATCAGGACGCCGATAAATTACCTCAACCTTTACCACCCAGCTTCGTGTACTCAGCGCCTGGAACTCCTGGGATGGTGGTCACCTCCGTGTATACCCTTCTGATACACGTGAAATATACCCGACGAAGCGTTGGCTTCCTTTCCAAAACAAAAGTGTATGTGGATGTGATTTCTCTTGTGATACGCTGCTGACCGCTGTCTTCATTCCAGTATCCGTGTTCCGTTGAGGTATCACCCTCGAACGCGACCGAACCGACCGACATTACCGATCTCCTTGTTCAGTACTATCAAGTCATCACCTGGAGAATGGACGCAAAACTTGTCCACGATGAAAATAAACGTCAAGCACTCCCAACCTGCGCAGCCCATCGAGATCAACGTACGTGATGTCTTTCCACGGCTCTTCTACTTTCTGACATTCTATCACAGACGCTCATACCCTCTGTCCAGATCTTCTCATTCTCCGATATCATACCCGTACATATTCAGTTGACCGGTCAACTCGCCTCGCTTCGCCAATTCCTCCCCGAGCTTCCTACCCAGAAATCGTCTATTCCGCCTGTGAAGGTATCCTTGTTACGGCAAGTCTCGGTAGAAGTGCGTGGTATACGAACGTGGCGAAACATTCCCATCGGCGAGGGCAAAATCTGCCCAGTGCCGCCTTCTGCGGCGCAGCTCGACTACTACCCTGATGAAGGGGAAGTTTTAGACTGGGAGGGTGAGCTCCAGACGAGGGCTGATGTAACAGTCGGTGGTTTCGTTGCGTCCGGCGTCACGGTCAAGGTTCGTTTAATCAATTTCTGATACAAAGACTCTCAAGCGCTGACTGCTGCGGTTCTCCATCCAGGATTTCATTCTGGTGACCTTGACACCGCCACCAAACACGCCCTTCCTCCAGACTTTAGTGCATGTTCCCATACGGCTAGTGACGGACCCTTGGATGGATACTCCAGACCACCACTCATGACACTCAAAATTCCCATACTCACAACCCATTCATAATAGACCAGTAACCAGTTTGTGTGGCTCCAACACTGGTTATAATCACCCTCAATTGTATATATAGCATGATAGCAGCGTAGGAGGATCGGTAATAGCTGTTGTATACCATGTTCGCATATACCTGTAAATATTCCACAGCATTTTCTTTCGAGACGAAATCTCGCCCTAGCCTGCGAGACGGTTCGTTGCAGACAAAAAGGATGTACAGATATAAATGGCGAGACACTCTGCGGTTGACGAATACGTGGAACGAACGTCACAAGATCCTGGGTCATTTCCTACCAAATTTTGTTTGCCGGTGGACGTCCTCCTCCCGCTACGGTCCGCCAAAATTTCGCTGACAGTGACATGACAAGCTCGGGTTCCTGTTAGGTTTGCCTAAAGGCTGAACCTCTCATGACCAAGACTATTCATGTTGCCTCATGTTGCTTGATCCGAGCACCTCATTTGTGTCTGCTTCGTCGGGCAATCGGAGCGGTGTAAGATGCAGGATCCACAGAGTCGCAGTCTAGAGCATGTCATGCGTCCGACAACGATAGATGGTTCACAAACCCTCAAAATGATTCAGTCCTAGTCGCGCCGTCATGACAAAAGTGACTAAACACATGTACAGTATTTGAACAGCTTTCCAGAGTCCTCTGCCATCGAAGACACAGCTCCATCCATCCAAGGGACTCAAGTCTCTTTGTGGAATCAGAATCTCTTCGCGTATTTGTGACGCCGGCCCCGGCCGCCCGACCTAGTGTCAGAGGGTGGACACAGATGCTGCCAAGAGGTCGTTCCATTAGTCTTCCTTCACCTCGAAAACATGATTCGAGAAAGTTCACTTACGTTCAAATCCTCAGCGTGCTCCCAGTCGTGTAAGATAGCTCGGCACTCATAGCCATACCGACAATTCTTCTTCGGGAGATCGCCCGCCTCACTGAACTTGGCTTGGAACCACCGAAACAAGTGATTTGATATGATCTGCCTCATGCATGCCGTGCAGATGAGATCATATGCACTCTTCCACGATTGATACGGTGGACTTCTCATCTCGAAAATCTCGGCGACGAGGGTTTGCGTGAACCTGCATCCCGACTCGATAAGCCGATCGTGCAGCTGCTCGCCGATGCAGCTCGGTCCTGAGAGATTCCCCGGCAAAAAGCTCAGTATGTTTTCAACGTTAAACGCGCCGTCGGGTAAGCCTTGCATATAGCTCCAGTCTGGACAAGTATTCGGAATTAGCGCTCCGCTGATAGCATAAAGAGCGTACTATGTTTATTCCACAAATTGACGCCACGAAGCGTATTGCATAGTTTACCTAAATGACGAGAAGGTGAATGAGAGTATGACAATTACCAGGTCGAACTATACTTACATTGTTCATGGTCTTGAACCGTTTCCAGGACCGAGTACCAGAGAGAGTTGTCGCGCTCCGTTGGGACGGGCACTGGATCTGAGCTTTTCTCCTCCAAAAGAGCATCCAATGTGCTGAAGAGATAATCCTCGACAAAGTCCCGATCCGCGGAGCCGCCTTGCAGCATATGCTCGTGAGCTTCTTCAAATATTCCATCCGGGTCATCCCCTTCGAAGGCGGACAGAACTATGGCAGGACCAAAGAACAGAGAAAGGTCCCGAAGCTCGGACACTGACTTCGATGAGTTACATTTCACCGTGGCAATGTAAGCGTGACTGACCGTCAAACATACTACCATCAGAGATGCCTGTGTAGCAGCAAGTAGCCCACTCCGCAAGGTCCTGTATAAAACGCCCGACGACATGGATCTCCTTGAGTTCCTCCGCGGTGAATCGGTGGAAGAAATCTCTCTTCGCGGCTCTGTCGCTCTCTTCGAAGTCCTCCCCGTCGTCCAAGCGATTGAGGATATGCTCGCTGTCATAGCGTGCCAGATGAAAGACTCGGGAGAATAGCATGAGTCGGAAAGTAGCTCTCCTGAAGCGAAGGGATTCTCTATGATTGAGAGTGCTCGTAGTGGATGAACGATCTTTGTACCTGTAGACATTCACAGTCAGACTACTGTACATCTGAATACGACACATTCGTCAACGGGGTTTACCTGAAACTGACAAGGTCTTCGAGTTTCTGGACGGTACGTGCATGATGACTGAGCTCCTGCATCTCCGTAGTTGTGAGTTTCGATACGTCTGTAACTTCGCTGCACGAATTCACGTCAATGAGGGCTTTCAATGGGCCGTCCTTGTCTCCAGTGGCGGGATCCTCTACATTGAAATAGCGTGACCCGCGCGGTTTTCGCGCCTTTTGCGGATAGGCAGGAATTCGTACAAGCCATATGGCCTGAGGGAGACTGGGTCCAATCATGTTCGACGCGATTCGCATGTTGATAGAGTTCGGGTGCTCGATGTAGGCGCCATGAAAGCGCCTGGACGCCAAGATTACTGCGCGCAATGTACAGAAATCTGACAGAGACTCTAGCACGGACCCGAGGACGTCATCTGGTAAGCTGAGGATGTCCATTTCTTGCGAATGGCGGTGATGGTGCGAAAGCAAACTGAGGCAACGCGTTTCTTTCATCATGGCCCCGGGAACGTTCAGGGAAATGCTCTAGATCTGTGGCTGTACGATAAGATGATGATCACGGAGTCAAAAAATTTGATCGTTGTTCTTCGGAGGTTTCTCCGTTTCTTCTTTCAATTACCCCCTCACCTCGTACTCCATCGATAATAGATCCCTACCTTATAATCTACACGTACGTCCCCTGGATTTGAGCTACCTCACGAGATTGCTAAGACATGCACTCAGTAATACGGCATCGTCATGACAATACAGCTCGCTGAGAGCAGGGCAGCAGCCCCTACCTTGAGCGAGAAAATCCGACCCGTTAGCTCGAGTAAATCAGGCGAAGTCAATCCCGTGGTTGAGAGCGCGGAGTTTGCCTACAAAGTGCGCGCCTCTCCCGAGCTGTCCACCCGCCCCCTTTCCACCGCATCAGTCAATTGATGCCACGTCCAGCGGACGAACTTAGTACAGATTAGTGATAATGGCGTACAAAGAGCTGCAAAACACGTACGGTATTCTCTCTCGCGAAGATAAAGCGACAAACTCTCATGGTCGTGTTCTGTTTAGATTCACGACATGCTTTCAGAAGAGTCTTACTCGCCCCGGACGTGGCGAACTCATCCCCTTCACATCTGCCCTGTCGAACCACACCACCCGGATGATCCTTGGAACAAATCAGTTTTGAACTGGATCTTCCTCATCTCTGCCTTGAACTTCAGTTTTTGGTCTGAGAAGGACGGGAAGGACGATCGCTATGGAGTCGAATGGCAAAGGTCTTGGACGTCCCAGGAGCGAATGGTCCTCACTGGCTACTGGAGTTTGGTCGCAGCTCTCAACAGAGGTAGACAAATCTGCCGTCAGTCTGCTACAAATCCCTCACGAAGTTGTAGCCTTACACGACGATGGCATCCCTCTCACGGATCCCCAATTCTACGCCTCCGAAACGATATGTCCAGACGCCCTTATTGAGACGGCTTTTCGTCCAGCTGCGCAGTGTTCCGAGAATATTCCTCTCCTCCCGGAAAGGATCGACATAATGCGCGAGGTTGGCAACACTCTATGCATGGTGAACGATTACTCTTCATCCCTCATGCTCCTTGTATCTCAATATGACAACAGAACTTCAATGGCTCGTATAGCGGGCTCTTGGAAGAATTCCAAAACAGGCACAACGGGGATGGTACCGCTCTTGACCTCGTTCAAATGGTCATAGAATACTTTCCCTCTTTCAGAGATGAGCATTACCTCGACGGGCGGAAAGGTAATCCACTCTCTTTAGGCATAATGATTTCTGACTAACATCCGATCTCCAGTCTGCCTATGGAAACGCGCCCAGATCCTCGTCGCCGAAACATGGGCCGCATTCTACCCTCCCTCCCCAACCGACCCCCACCCAATATTTCCAGGACCCCGTGGACCCGAAATACACAAGCTCACGATGTTCGCAGACTACCGCGTCCCACAGATCCTCCACCATCTCAAGATCCTCTCCTACCCACCTGCGTTGGAGGACATGCTCCGCAGTGGAACTTACATCCCCACCGGAAGCAAGGAAGAGCTCAGTCTGCGCGCATCGAGTATCGTTGCCGTGGAGCGGGTGAGGGAGGCGATGCTGGTGATGAATGCAGAGGGTGTGAGCAGTGTGATGATAGACTTCTTCTTGTGGGATTTGGCGAAGAGGGTGGAGAGGGGCGAGCAGAAAATAGAGGGCATTGAGACTGAGGAGATCGTGCCTGCTCATCGGACGAGGAGTATTTGGTATTGATGGGTTTACGAGTCGGATGTGCTCAGATGTACGGGCTTGATCTCTGGAGGATCTTATTGGTATTCAAATCGTACATCGCTATCCTGGAGACGAAGCGCCGAAAACGCGATAAGCGATGGAACTGCTCGTGAACGACCCAAGGAAATCATGAATGCGAGCTACATAGAGTGCACCTACTCATACGTCATATGGCTCTTTACAGCTTGCTTCCGACCATCATTCACAAGGTCCTGTTCACACCACGAGCAGATGTCGCGTCCACAGCAGAGCGCCGTAGCGGGGTCCTCTACGCTCGGACCAAATCGCAAGCGAACTCTGGAGTCCATGTTCAAGAATGGCTTGCCATATTCCCGGTAAGGACGCAGCGCGTCGTTGTTAGACCATCCAACGATCAAGTCTCCTCCAGGAAACTCACAGCACATTCGTCCTGCGTGAACTACATGGCGTTCTCTTCCAAGGGTGCGCGGTACTTGGCTACGGGTGGCGATGGTGCGTCTTGCATCGGACTACTAGACCTCAATGCGAACACACAGCTCCTCAGATCTTGCCATCCACATATGGGACTTTCACCAGGAGAATCTGACTGTCCCGCTCTATACGTGTCATGGGCCTCATGTCAGTCAGTTGTCTAACCCTGCTCGATACGGCGGACATAACTAACATGCAAACAACAGAGAAACATCTTCACTCTAGCGTTCTCAGCGACGAATAAATATCTCTTCGCGTATGTTCTCGAACATCGTGGCCTGCATTGTTCTGACGAGGGGATTTCAGCGGTGGCACTGATAACACGATATACAAATATGACATGGCTTGCCTCGATTCACCAGACAGTTGGAACGGCGGAC
The DNA here is from genome assembly GCA_019915075.1 of Strobilurus stephanocystis. Lineage (NCBI taxonomy): Eukaryota > Fungi > Basidiomycota > Agaricomycetes > Agaricales > Physalacriaceae > Strobilurus > Strobilurus stephanocystis. The sequence continues at coordinate 473,252 of JAHLMI010000011.1, forward strand.
ATGCGCAGGATAGGCTGCGTAATGAAGTTAGCATTCTTTGGTCCCTGCTCGCTCAGCTGAGTACTCATCATTGCTCCGACATAGGACATCATACGCAGCGTCTCGTGTCATCCTTTCAAGGACGAAGTATTCCTTAGTGCAAGGCGAGTAAAGTTTACTGCGTTTTCGGCTCTCCCGCCTGACCGACCATCCAACAGTGACGACGGCCGCATCATCCTTCACGATCAGCGGTCCTGGAGTGCCGGACCTCGTGCTCAGGATACCATTGCTCTGAACTGCTCCATCACAGACGTGAAATGGCATCCAACGTCAGAGCATATCTTCGCAACCTCCGAAGAAAAAGGCGCGGTGTGTCTTCGAGATACGCGTATGGCGTTTGGGCCTGCGATCAAGAGGACGCGTGAGGGCGTGGTGCAGACAGTGAGCTCCTCTTCTTACATTGCCCTTTCCAAGCAGCTTATGGTATGAAAGTATAATACGAAGATCTCGAAAGGAGGTCTCGACTATCTGAGTAATCCCGAACCTAGCAGTTTGGCGTTCAGTAGTGATGGTGAGCAGGAGACCTTCCTGTGCGTCTGTGCTGACTCTGATTGACAGGCAAGACGCTTATCGTCACTCTGCTGGTACGTGTAGCTGAGGTCATCTACTACTCACTCACTCACTAAATAATGTTGTTCTTAGAATTACTATCCCACGGTGTACTCTTTGACGGACCCGAACCCAGTCGCCGTTTGCACTGCGACCAACTTACCGGATGGGACACCTGTTCCAGCAGGCCAGCGAACATATTCCAATTCATGTACCATGAAGGTAGGTGTCTCTGTTCATCCTGTCGCTCCTCAACTGTTCTCACCAACTCGCAATGATCAGCACGGCTCCATAGGCTCTCTAGGCACCGACTCGGAGGAGTTCTACTGTGCCGGCTCAGACGACTTTTGTGGATACATATGGAAGATACCTCCTCTGGCGGACTTGACGAAGAAAAGGACAGTAGTCGGGTGGGAGGAATGGAACGTCCGTACCAAATATGAGAACGTTGTTGGTACGTCTCCTAACAATGTGAACTCAAGGCGATCTTACATCCTTACCATGTCAGGGTACGCAACAAGCTTGTTCTCGGACTGCTATGTACCCGTCGCACTGGATACGCCTCTTGACCGGTTGACAGGTTGCAGAACCTCTCCATGCATTGTACGACCACTGACTAGCACATCTCAGGCCATAAGTCTATCGTTAACACCACCCTGGTGCACCCTTCGTTCCCATTCGTGCTCACATGCGGTATCGAGCAGCATGTCTTTCTCCACTCACCCACTCCTCATCTGCCCTTCTCGGATACTCTGGAGCGTACGCCGAAGGCTGTACGAGAGCTAGGGACGGTGCTGCTCGACTTGGACCAGGAAGAATCGGAGACGCTTTCGTTGTTTGACCAGTAAGCGAAATAATTAGTGTGGAGGCGTTATATTGATATTCACCTCGCAGTATCCTTGAGCAAGAGGGGGACGCAGACCCCTTCGTGGTGCGAAAGTATAAATCGGATGAAGATTCTTCGGAGATGGACGACGATGATCCAAGTAGTGACTGAATATCGATAACGGTTCTGGGACTCAATGTAATACTAACGCCACCTATTGTTGAGTAGCAATGGGCCGGGACTCCCGAGGTGGCGATCGTCTGAATCGACCTGCGGTTTAGACATTGTTCCTGCACTGCTCTGCGGGGCCGCCGATCATTATACATTTGAGGCGTTAGTGCGCGCCTTAGCATCACAACCGCCCAACTACCCTCATCGTTTCTCGAGTGGGCTTTGGGAGGAGGAAGCCTGGGGTTCTCAATGGGAGGCACGCGTTAGCTTTTCGGCAGTTGCGGCGTGATTTAAATGCTATATGATCTCCCGATCGCGACTGTGAAACGGTGAAACAAGCCCTCATGGATGTTTCGTAAGTTTAGTTTCGGTCTTCGTTTCCGAGCCAACGCTGAAAGAGCATGTTCGAGAGGTTCTGTGGTGCGCGAGACATGTTGAGGTCGACTGGCGGACTTTCTGTGGCGATCGATAAGTCATCACGGTTGCCCGGGGAAATCGATGGACCATTCAAGACGATGCTTGTCATGTAAGAGTGCGGTCTGAACATACCGTACTAGTATATTGGCCTCTAGTCTCTGCCGTCTGCTCCTCTGACATTTGCTGATGGAGCGTGCTGCTCCAACCAAAAGCAGGAATCATTCAACCGATCGAGGGGCCAAATATAGGCGGCTATTTCTGGGCCGGTTATTTGTGGGTGGTTCGGCGTGAAAGACTCTGTCTCTTCCCTTCGCTGTCGCCCGCCATTTTTTGACGTTTTTGGAACGATGTTCACACCTTTAGTCGCTCTTTCCCTCGTTCTTGCCGCGTCTGCACAGGACCGCTCAAGCGAAGCCTCGGAGGCCGCCATCAGTGGTAGGCGCCTCTTTTGTCCCCGACGCGTTAGGGGCCCTTACATCGCGCCCAGATCCCGCCCAGGAGTGCGCAGCGTACTACTATGCTCCCACTGGTGAAAGTCTGTCTTCATTCCCTACCATCTGGTCGCAGCCAGCGAGCATTGTTTCTGGCGACACTACGGCCCAGGACAAGTTCAATTCGATCAACAGCAGCATCCCGACCGACATCCAACCAAGGGCGAGTATTCTCGACACGCCTAAGACGCGCTCTAACAATAGCTTTTTTCGATATAGGGAACGATCAGCGGTGATTTCTCTGGAGTGAGCTACTCCTCGGACGACCCGGACTGCTGGTGGACTTGGCAGCAGTGCACAACGCCCAAGCACAACAGTCTTCCCGATGACATTTCCAGCATCCCAGAGGTACCTTTTTTTCTTTTCCCGTGGACCCCTTGCCTGATCTCGTATAGCCTAAAAGTCTTGGATACGGATTTGACGATGGTCCAAACTGCTCTCACAACGCGTTCTACGACTATCTTACCGAGAAAGAGCAGAAAGCAAGTATGTCCCGGTTGCTTTTCTGAACCCATTGCCCTTTGACCTAATCTCTCCCTTTCCAGCTATGTTCTATATCGGCTCTAACGTCATGGACTGGCCACTAGAAGCTCAGCGTGCCATCTCTGACGGACATGAAATCTGCGTGCACACGTGGTCTCATCCTTACAGTAAGTTGTCACCCGGCTTCAGATCATCTCCTAATGTTTGTATAGTGACATCCCTCACCAACGAGCAGGCCTTCGCGGAACTGTATTACACCCTTCAGGCCATCAAGCTCGCAACTGGCGTAACCCCGACCTGCTGGCGTCCTCCCTACGGTGATGTCGACGACCGCATTCGCGCCATTGCGAACGCACTCAACCTCGAGACAATCGTCTGGCAATACGACTCTTTCGACTGGAAGAACGGCATTAACGGTGTCACTAATGACACCGTCAACGCCAACTACCAGGCGTTCGTTGACAGAGCAAACAACGGAACTTTCGATGATATTGGCGCGATCATCCTCACGCACGAGCTGAACAACTACACCATGCAGACTGCCATTGACTGGTACGACCGCCTGAATGAGGCCTTCGAGGTACGTTATCCCGCACTAGTACCACTGCCCCATTCACTTCCTAATAACGTTGTTAGGCTATTGTCCCTATTGCCGTAGCCCAAAACAAGACTCAACCTTACGTTGAAACCAACTATACCTTCCCTTCGTTTGCCGATTGTACGTTCATTCCTACGTTCCCCCATGATTTCAATTGATGGCGAACTTCTTCTTCCCAGATGTCGGCGGAACCACACAGACGTCGGGATCTGCCAGCGCAGCGTCAGTATCGGCAACCACTGGGTCAAGCTCGGGCTCCGCCCCCTCTGCGAGTGGTTCGACAACGTCAGACCAAAGCAAGAGTGCAGGATTCCACGCGAAGCCCGAGTGGGCCTGGATGGCCGTGCTCGGCGCGCTAGTAGTGCTTGCTGCTTGAAAAAATGTAACGCCACAGATATCTATCATCTACCCACGCTCTTTTGTTAGTACCCGCACGAACACTTCTCTACTTTACTAATTCAATGCGAACACAAAAAGGACTCTACGATCACGTCTAGTTTTGTATTACTCTCGCCTCCAGTACCTACATTATGCTTGATTTTACACGCATATCGCGAAATGTACATCCCATTTTCGCCTGGTGTGGATTTACTTCAAAGGAACATGACAGCCTCTTTGGTGTTGAGTGCATGGTGAGATGGCCGAGCGGTCTAAGGCGCCAGACTAAGGATCAGCTTGATATTCAAGCACTACATCTGGTCCGAAAGGGCGTGGGCTCGAATCCCACTCTCATCAGTTTTGTCCGGATGGACTGTAAGTGTGGCGTAAAATATTGTAATTGAATAGTTCAAAATTCAGAAATCAGTGTTCACTGTTCAGTGTTCACTGTTGTCACTTGTGAATTGTGCTCTTTATGAAATCTCCATGCTCACTCGGTTGTCAAAACGTATATGATACCAGGTAGGAGCTTGTCAAGACGCTTTGAGGCCTCTGGACCTCGATTCACAACTACCCCAGCGCTGAGCGGTGGGCGGTGAGCACCACTCATGGATGACTAGTAGAGCCCTCAGCTCTCAGTCATTCTGAGCACGGACACCGGAGCCCGAAGCTGGGACAGTCTCACACTTCAGTCTCTCTCTGAATCACCGGTTGCGACAGGGTTGCGATCTTCGAAATCTGGAACGGAGAGAACACATCTCATGGTAGCAATAGAGATGAGTGAGACTCCGAAGAGTCTTCGTTTCAACCGAGATTAACACTGTTCCCGTGGAACATCCGTTCGCCAGCTTACCTACAATGTGACTGCAAGGGTACCTGGTCGCCATCATTCCCGTTCTATATCACTCAGTCCATCCAGTCAAAATGACTAGCGGAAAGCAGTGATGCACTGACGGCGCACCCACAAGCGTGATTGAAGTAAAGCTTTGAGAATACATAATAGTACAATATACATCTGGAAATACATATATAACTACACACCACAAAGGAGGAAATAGATCTAGGTATCATCGTTCAACTGTTCAACCAGAGCACATCACACACGCATCCTTGTTCTCCAACGAGCATGCAAGCTTCTCCGCCTCGTACTCGCGCTGCTTCTGTCTGCGAAGCGCAGCGGCGTACTCTGGATCCTCCACCGCCAGCTCAGCCATGATCTTCGCCAGCTCGGGGTCCTCCTCAGTCTCAGCTTCGGGAGTGGTGAGCGTCTCTGACGAAGAGCTCGATGAGATGGTCTGTGAGGAGGAAAACGTCGATGGTGCCACAGACGGTGATGGGGCAGCAGCGACAGCCGAGGTGGGAGCGGGGATAGCCGCTGGGACTGACACGGAGGCAACAGGCGCGGGCGAAGGCGCCGACTTCGCCACCCTCGGGTTGACCTGCTTGAGCAAACTCTGGTCGACCGTGAATTGGATAGCCTGCGCCGCCGGCCTTGTCCTCAAGTAGTACATGCCTGTCTTCAAGCCCTTCTTCCACCCGTAAAAGTGCATCGACGTCAGCTGCCCAAGCGTCGGCGCCTGCAGGTGGACGTTCAAGCTCTGGCTCTGGCAGATGAACGCGCCACGGTCGGCAGCGAGGTCCAGGACCTTCTTCTGGCTAATCTCCCAGACGGTCTTGTAGATTGCCTTGACATTGTCGGGGATGTTGGGGATGTTTTGGATGGAGCCGTTGTGCGCGATGATGAGGTTCTTCATGTTCTCGTCCCATAGACCGAGATCGACGAGCTCGCGGAGGAGCCATGGGCAGACGACTTGGAATTCGCCAGCAAGGACGCGACGGGTGTAGATGTTGCTGTAGTCATAGTATGAGAAGGGCATGACGAAACAAATCAAAGATCTTACCTGGTATAAGGCTCGAAGCATTCGTTGTTGCCAAGCATCTGACTGGTCGACGCAGTGGGCATCGGAGCGCACAGAAGGGAGTTGCGAAGGCCGTGCTTGGCGATCTTCTCCTTCAACGCGGCCCAGTCCCAAAGATCCGTCGGCGTCACCCCCCATAGGTCGTACTGCAGCTGTCCCTTAGAAGCTGGACTGCCCTCGTAAGTCTCATAAGGACCATCCGCTGCCGCCAGCTCCGCACTCATCTCAGCAGCAGCGTAGTAAATGGTCTCGAAAATCTGTTTGTTGAGCACCTTCGCCTCTGGCGAATCGAAGGGCATGTGAAGAGCCATGAAGGTATCGGCAAGTCCCTGCACGCCGAGACCAATGGGACGGTGGCGCATATTGGAGCGGCGCGCCTCGATGGTGGGGTAGAAGTTGACCTCAATGACGCGATTCAGGTTGAAGGCAACAACCTTGACGACATCGTAGAGCTTCTTGAAGTCGAATTTCCCTTCCTTGATGTAGGTGGGCAGAGCGAGAGATGCAAGGTTGCATACGGCGGTTTCTTCGGGTGACGAGTATTCGATGATCTCCGTGCAAAGATTGGACGACTTGATGGTACCAAGGTTCTGCTGATTCGACTTGGCTGTAAGATTGTCCATTAGTTGGGCGACAATGCTGATTAAGTCGGGCACGAACCATTGGAAGCATCTTTGTAGCACATGAATGGCCCACCGGTCTCAATCTGGGCTTCAAGGATAGCATACCAGAGCTTCTGCGCGGGAATGGTCTTCCGAGCCCGACCCTCTTTCTCGTACTTCTCGTAAAGAGCCTCGAATTCGGCACCCCAGACTTCATGGAGGTTCGGGGCTTCGTTAGGGCAGAACAGAGACCATTCGCCATTGGCCTCCACGCGCTTCATGCTATGGAACGATGATCAGAAAGATATAGCATAGGCGCAGGCTTCAACACTTACAAAAGATCACATATCCAGAGTGCGTAGAAGAGATCGCGAGCGCGGACCTCTTCCTTGCCGTGATTCTTCCTCAAGTCGAGAAACTCGAAGATGTCGGCGTGCCAGGGCTCAAGGTAGATGGCGAATGCACCTGGTCTCTTGTTACCACCTTGGTCGACATAGCGAGCGGTAGCATCGAAAGCACGAAGCATGGGCACAATGCCGTTCGAGAACCCGTTGGTACCGGCGATGTAAGATCTAAGTCGAAATGAGCTAAAGGTCAACCTCATGGAAGAGAAAGACATTACCCAGTCGCACGAATATTGTGGATACTGAGACCAATACCGCCGGCGGTCTTACTGATCATGGCACAGTTCTTCAAGGTATCGTAGATGCCCTCGATGGAGTCGTCTTTCATGCAGACAAGGAAGCATGAAGAAAGTTGAGGGTTGGGTGTACCGGCGTTGAAGAGAGTAGGGGAGGCATGGGTGAAGTACTTTTCGGACATGAGGTTGTACGTCTCGATGACCCGCTCAAGGTCAGAGCCGTGGATGCCGACAGCGACACGCATGATCATGTGTTGAGGCCGCTCGGCGACACGATTGTTAATACGAAGAAGGTATGAACGCTCCAAGGTCTTGAAGCCGAAGCTATGCCAAGATAAGTAAATTTGTATAGATAGATAAGAGAAGAGGGCGCGTACAAGTTGTAGTTGAAGTCGCGGTTGTAGATGATGGCAGAGTCAAGGGCTTCCGCGTTCGCTTTGACGATTTCGTACGTTTCTTTCGAGATCATTCCCGACGGCTTGTTGTTCTTGGGGTTGACTGAGGAGGTATCAGCGTGGGAGATAGATCATTAGAGTGAAACGCGCACCATAATTGTACAGATCAGTGATGACTTGTGAAAAGCTCTTCTTGGTCTCTTTGTGAAGATTCGATATCGCGATACGAGCGGCAAGGACGGCATAATCGGGATGCTTGGTGGTCAGGTATGCGGCGGTTTCCGATGCGAGGTTCTGTAAGGATTGAGATGGGTACAATGAGTGGCCGCTCGTGGACTCACATCGAGCTCGACGGTGGTGACACCTCCATAGACACCCTGCACGACCTTCTGAGTGACCCTAGCAGCCTGTCAGCGACGAGGTAGAAAGATGGAATAGCGAGAGAACGCACTCTACGGGATTGATGTAGTCCATGTCGAGGCCATAGCACAGCTTGTCGATGCGTGTGGTGATCTGTGGCAGCGACGATTAGCAAGTGGTGACGCAGCACGCGATGAGAATGCTCGCCTTGTCAAATTGGATACGCTCCTTGCGACTGGAGGGGAGAGAAAAGAGTGAAACACGTTAGCGACGCGATGCGACGCGTCAAAAGGGCACTGACCCGTCTAAGAAAATTTTCAGTCAGCAATAGCGAGCGCGTTGGGCGCAACAGTGAGCTTACCTCGCTTGAAGACATAGGCCATGGCTGTCAAGATGGTATGGGAGGAAGGGGAGCGGGAGTGAAGCGAAGAGAGGGAGGAGGCAGGTGGTGGTCGTGGTGAATGGACAAGAGCAGGTGGGGCGCGTCTTATAAATTGCCTTCTGACCAATCGGGTTGACCTTCCCACGGCCAGCGGCAATCGGCTTTCAGCTCATTTTGCCTCGATGTTGCTCAATCATCGTCTGATTAACGTTCTTTAAGTCTATCCAAGGTGCAGTACTGCGAGATGAACAATATACGTGTTACTTTCTGGCGCGACAAATAACCAGACACGGTGGGATGTGCGCGTTCTACGCGTTTCAGGGACGAGTCACGCTCATTCAACGAGACGCGTTGTTGTCGTTTATATTTTACTCCAGGTGTCGGCCGCCATGTGGTGCCCCTTGACCGCATCAGCCATGAATCACATCTGTCATCTTGAATCATACATCGCTTCCGCTAGATTGCGTGCGAGGTATTCATCCTGAGAAGACAACAAATGATAAGCTCCGAAGTACTTGACTTGACGGAGTTCCTCTATGTCGAGTCCTCTATTTCGAGGACGGAAAGACATCCTTGCCTGGGATGTCATCACATCGAGAAACCATCAGTAAGTTCAGCGAGGTGTACCATCTTGTCGTGATGGCCGTCGAAAGGAAACACAGCGGCGTGCGCACGGACCATGCCTTCCGTTTTCGGCTTGACCTCCTCCCATCATCAGCGATCGTAAACGCTGTCAGTACTTATGGCCGAAGAAAGGTATGTCATCTGTAGTTCATCTTCCGACATATGCATCTCATCAAGGTTCAGTCTGAATCCCTCAATACCGCAACCTTCCACCTGGATGCAAGATCTGAGGGACATGCCCAAGCCGCTGCAATGGGACGGTACTTAAGAGGAACTGTCTAGAGGCGAGAATCATTCACTGACGTGAAGCAGATCCTACCGTATTCAGGACGCGTCAGAATCTGCTCTCACACGAGCCAATTAGTAGGAGCCCACCCGCGATCTTGGAACGCGTCAGGCTCAAATCAGTTCGTGTTCACAGTCTTCCAGCATACCGACATCCACAAGTACGTTGATCCAGAGGACGATGCCGAAGACATAATACTGCTGTTTGGTGCAACGGATGTGCGCCTACAAGCCTAATCCTATGTCATGGCTGATACTCTTTTTAAGCGCAGCTGGGACTTAGCGTCTGTGCCAGAGTCCTAGGCTTCCTCCCATACTTTTTCTACGTACCACCACCAGAAGCGCCGGCTTCTCGAGAGGATTTGACCGCGTTTTCACTCTCATTCAAGGTTGAATGTCTCATTTCTGTCCAAGATTACATGCTAAACGGCCGCGGTGCCAGGGCAAACTCGACATCACTGTAGAACACATACACGGACAGCTCGAGCACGAGAACGCCGAGACAGAATTTTTCAAGGTGTCATCCCGCAACAGGTCGTCTCTACGTGTCATCAAAAATGAGTTGTCACCCTCTCCCTCTGGTCCTGCGCCGCTTACCTACATCGCGTCTTACGGTTCTTCAAAGATCCCGACAACGTCTACGTTGACCCGCGCTTTCGAGGCGGAATGATCTGCGAGGACAAGCTCAGAACGACAACGCGTTTCATGATAACCAAGCAGGTACTGATCTTCTTCTCAGAGTACTAGGTTATAACTCTCCTCAAATCCTCTCAATGTGTAGATCAAAGCTATGTCCTGGATTGAAATCCCACCAGGTAATTACCGCTTTGACGAAGACCGGCTATCTTCTTGTCAACTCGAGTTCAGCGTGCAGTATGTCTAGATCTATGCCCTCCTGCTACAGCTGATGACCCGAAACTAGCCACGAAGATCTCATTTATCACGACCCATCAACTCAAACGTATGATAGGATGGCGCCTCTTCGAATCATGACATTCGACATAGAAACAAACGTTCCGTGTCCAGATAGCGATGTCCCTCCAATTCCTCGCCCCACTGAAGACGCCGTCTTCCAGATTGCGGCTATGGTTTCCACGCTAGGTATTCCATCCCTCGATCTCATATACTCGATACCTTTGTTAAGCGATGAATTGGCTGTAGGAACACGCCTGGACCACCCGCCGATACGGGTAGTGTTCACGCTCGACTCCTGTGATCCTATAGACGGCGCGGTAGTCAAATCCTTCGAAAACGAGCTCGAGATGATTGAAGCGTGGATAGCGTTCGTACGCGACGTAGATCCAGACATTCTCACCGGCTTCAACATCGGGAAATTCGACCTCCCCTACATCATTCACCGTATGAACTTTTCTGAACGGACATGTGTTCTCGGAAGAGTCCTCGATGGTGTGTTCTGCCGCTCACCTCCCTTTTCGTTGAAAGCCAAGCGGTCTTCGATGCAGTGAACGACCGATTCAAACGAGATCAGACCAAGCCAGCGCCTGTCATACCCGGCCGGCCACAACTGGATGTCTATTGGTACTTCCGGTACAAATACGGCACACAACGATGGGGCGAGGGGGGCATGAAGCTCGGTCCGCTTTCGCATCGTTTTCTCAAGATGGCAAAGGAGGACATCAGCTTCCGGGTGATCCCGAAACTGCAGCACGGGACAAGTGAGACGAGGCGGAAGTTGGCGTTGTATTGCTTGAAGGTCAGAGTTCGATTACGATAGAAAGAAGAGAAGGGCTGGTCTCTAATTCGTTAACAGGACGCGTGGCTGCCGTTGAAGCTCCTGAGCGAACTGGGAATAGTCGGTGAGGTCGCGGCGCTGGCGAGGAAACAGTATATCCCCTTCGATTCGGCGTTTGATAGGGACTTGAGTGCGCTTGCGAGAAGGTATGCAATGGGGAAGAGCCGGGGTGTTGTTTTGACCCTTAGTGCCTGATCAAGTTCTTATTGTTGAGCTCACTTGGACGTCGACTCTCACGACAGACTTCATTCCCGGCGTATTCAGCAGACGCCGTTGCTGTGATCTCGTCGAATTGATTTGAAAATAGCCTGTTTTGATCTGAACTGCACATCTACCTCCTTCGACGCAGGCCTATAATCACGACCAGTTACAAGACATGTTGAAGGATTTCTATAACCTGGCATGCATTGGCGTCCGGATGCGACCGAAGGTCGAATGAGTGTATATCCATTGAGCGAAAGCTGCCCTCGTGTCAGATGAATACCATTCGCAGCCATTTTCTCCATTGGTAAGTAGCGCTGGCACCATGCCGCCAGATTAGACGATACTGTATGGCTCGAACAATGTTTTCCTTAATTGAATTCTATGTGTGGCGCACATAGGCCCTGGGGCTCAGCGCTGGCCCTGCCCTGCCCTCCAGGGCACAGGGCTCAAGGCAGGGCTTGGATTTCACCAGGCCCTGATCCTGCTCTGGCGAGGGCTCAGATCTCAGAGCCCTGCCCTGGCCCGCACATCCCTAACCAGGAAGGTTACTTATCTGGGCAATCACTGGTATTACGATAGTAAGTAAGTACGAAAGTAGCTTGAAGAGAAACCGTAGGAAACCGTTACCGAGACTAGTACGTGACACTTACTTCTACTTGCTGTCAATCATTTTGTCATCAACCTTCACTGTGCCACGAATATGCGACGCGTACTTTGAGGACAACGAGCCGGCGCCAAGCATGCTGCATGGGAATTTGGTACTTTACTATCGTTATTGTGTACTTACTTGCAATTCATATTCTTGCATGTTTACATAGACTGACTCAAACCAAGGGAACAGAATGATATTGACAAGCAAGCAAACTGATACGAGAGCCAGATGAGTGCTCATTCAGGCTGAGCCAGCAGCCTCAACAGGAGACCAGAATCTATGTCAACACGATATTCCTCCCGTAAAACAATCCACTGACCGTGTATCTGAGGTGCGACCGATCTCGCTCCGCCTCGGACTCAGCCGCCTGATCTCAGCTTGGCAATCTATTGCGATCATCAACCTGACTTCGCTTCGAGGTCACCTCCAATTGGCTCCGTAGACCGTAGTACACAGAGTGACAGGGGAGTGACTTTGGGCTAAAGTGGAGTCTTTAGGCGCATTGATGAAGTCGGCCTCACTAACATACTTACTCTGCACTGGCTAATGAATAACCCCTTGTTGAACGACAAGCTGGACGGGTACAATAGCTCGCTATGTGGTGACCCTGGTTAACGTTGGCGGCTGTGACCGAAATGGTATGTAGGTAATGCGCATGGGCGTTCGTGAGATGCTGAAATGTATGAGCCTTCCACGCTTCCTTCGTACTCTTTTCTAGTCGTCTGTCTTGACAGCTCGTAGTGGTCGTCAATATTCCCCCCAACTTGTACCCCCATTCCCCTAGTCGACTTTCCACAAGTGGCCATGTCATTTTCCGCTGCGTCGACGACTTCTCAATACAGGCCGCCACAGCAAAAGGCGGGCACCTCGCCTAGTCCCATCTCGTTTGAGCGAAGCGCGGGCGGGCTTAACGTCAAGCTCGTCAATTTACTCGATGAGTCAAACGCGTCGGACATCACGCCCCCTTCGCTCTTGTGGTCGACATCGCCATCACAGGGCGTCGTCTTGACCCCAGGTTTCTCCGCCATCTTGCGTATGTTCTTCGTCACTCACAGATTCCTTTTCTAGAAGAGCACAACTTCCACCCCCTTTCTCTTCAGCATCAACGTCGTCGAGACCTGATACAGAGTGGACAACAAGGCCCCTCCAATTCATAATCCGTCAATGTGTTTGGTACGTATCTGATCTCGTCTTATAATGTCTTCACCTAAAAGAACAACAGATACGCGTTTCAGACGCGACAAGCTTTGATAACTTGGGGATCCTATCAGATGTGGAAGATAGCAGCGAACTATTCGGATGGAAGATGCAACATGTACAACAGAGATTACCTGATTAGCGAACGATGATTGACCTGGTAGCGAGGAAAGCCACAAGCTCACAAACAGTACAAATCCACGTCCACATCATGCGCATACGAAAACTTCCGAAACCCACACTTCTCCACCAGCGGGAAGCCCTTCCGGCAGAGCTCGACTGCCTCCAAGTTGGCGGGCGACCTCACCAGTATATTTATCCTCTGGGTCTTCAAATGTGACAGCGCCTGGTCCACTACACGCCACTCGGCCCAAGGACCTTCGTATAGCGGGGTGAACATCCCCCGAGTCCCGTCCCAATTGAACTGCGATTGGCTGTCTGGGTTGAGCTTGATGATCAGCTCAAGGACTTCAAGAACGGGAGAGCGAAGGGAGCAAACAGTCGAAGCGATGTACTCCCAAACACGGGGAAGTTCGGGTGGAATGACTCCTTCCACGTTCATGGCAAGACGGACAGTTGTGAGGGAGGTGCATTGACTGAGATCGTAAGGCTCGAAGCGCTCGTCTATGAATAGGAACCATAAATATGTCAGAAAGGTTTCACAAGCGAGGAGATCAACAACCTCACTTGTATCGGTGATGGTATCATTCAATTCCAATGCGACGGTGTCACCCCCCAGAAGCTGACTGAAAAACATTCGGAGGGACGATGTCCAGTAGCGACAATGGACGGACAGACTCGAAACGTCCGTAATGTCCAACAGCGAGGCGGGACTGAGAAGGTATGCCAGGATACACTCCGTGAGATGGAAGGATAGGTGCTTCACATGAACCCGGTCGGCGGGCGAAGACCTACTTAGACTGCTAGTGACATTTTGGCAATGCCGCGACGAGTCGCCTCGTAGATGGAAGGGCTTGTCCAAAACAAGGCGATGCAGCCGCCTACCCTTAAATAAAGACAACATGGCCTGACACGATGCAGCATGGAAAGTGTGAAGCGCGTAAGCGTTTATGTTCGATAGGCGGAAGACCGACACGTCGCTGAACAGCGGAATGAACCCCTGAACGGGTAGGCACAGTCCACCTCCTCCGGAGAAAGAGAGAGCTCGGAGGTTTGGCATGGACTTTGTGAAGTCCAAGACGTCGTGCTCTTGAGACAGCCAGAGCCGATTCCGCACGACGTCGCCATGGTCGACGAAGCTGAGGTGTCGGGGAAGAGGAAGAAGTCGGGGAGACCCGGCAAATACGCGCCGAAGTCTGTGCAGCAACTTCGCGTTGCCAAGTCTGACGAAGTGGAAGTGGTTCGCCTGGCTCCGTGGGCGCCATGAGCGAGAGACAAGGGAAAGCGCGAGCATGCTGTGTCTGGTGTCGGCATAGCACAGGTCAATTAGCGTGTCGACGAGCTCCTGTGGAAGTTGCGGCATTGTCGTTAGAGAGAGGACACCCTCGAGGCTCATGGTTCCACCTACCCTGTCTGTTCCCCGCCGAAAACGTGTTCGGATCGACGCCTCGTTCCGGTCGAGCCTCTGTACTGAGAGTCAGACCCTTAGCATATTTCTCCTATGATCAGTATCATGTCTGTCGCGTAGCGCAGATGGACGTCGGGAAGAAGAATGGATCATGTCACGTTTCGACATCGTGACTACTAAGTTCAAGTATCATGGATACGACACTCATCCACATCCTTTTGACTGCATGGCTTTGCGCCAAGCAGCTCACAGAATTCACGTAGTCCTCTTGTACAATTTACATGACATTTCTTGAGGAACGACGGGCCTTGAGTGATGCAATGCGAGCGCCACACATAGAGACATGGCTACCTGGCGCAATGGTAGCGCGTTTGGCTTCGATTGCTAAATGGCACCAAAAGGTTGTAGGTTCGAGTCCTGCGGTGGTCAATGTTTTGCATTTTGCGCTGATTACTGGAGTCTGCTGAAGTCTGACTGACAGTGACTGTTGACTCCGATTGAGTCTTGACATGTGACAGTCTGAGGTTTGAACTAAGATTCTGAACTTTGAGCCTTCGAAGCTTTGAGCACTCGAGTCTCACGGTAAAGCTTCACTCGGCCAGGGTACAAATACTCGTCATAGGTCGTCTGGATGGCGATGGGAAAGCTGTGATAGGGTTGAACTCAAGCCCTCACAGGTCCCATGTATATATGCCGTCCTCGAACATCATAGGGGCTCGAGGAGTACGTCGGTCAACGTTCAGCGAATTCTCCCATGACAGTCAGAAGAGAGTAGTCAGGCCATCGGCATCGAATGATAGCCGGATACATCATACATTACCCACGGGCCGTGGCTTACAACTCGTCGAACAGTATGTAAGGCCAATGTCTTTCTCGCAACTTCGACGTGCCCCAACTCAGTCTGTCAGAACTATCATGTCTTTACCAACTACGACTCGCCAGTGGTACTTCCCCAAGGTCTCTGCTTGCTCTCAGTCGTGACTACTGATATACTGAGTTGCATCTGATCCTCAGCGCGGCTCAATCCACGACCTGACTCAAAGAGACGCCCCCATCCCTCCAGTGAAGGCCACGGAAGTACTTGTCAAGACACATGCCGTCTCCCTACAAGTCTGTGCCTCATGCCATGTAGTTCCTCGCGTTCTGCTCATGATGAATCCAGTTTCGCGACCTCATGTTAGCGAACCAAGCTTATGGTGGCAAGGTTCCGTATGTCAATCGATCTGGCGTAACACTCACAAGCTCAGAGCCGTTGACGTAGCTCTCCGGATAACCTGGTTCCGTGTTCGGATATGGCTGGGGAGATCCTCGCTGTCGGAGACGCTGTGACCGGATGGGAGGTCGGTGACCGCGTCTGCGCCAACTTCGCCCTCGACCACATCTACGGGGATGTCACACCGGCCATTGGCCTCACAGCTCTGGGCGGCTTCTGTCATGGTGTCCTCACCCAATACCGAACGTTCCCTGCTCACGTAGGTCTGGTGTTCGTGCATGATACGAGTTTGGTAATCGATGCTTTGACTAGTCGCTTGTCGCTGTACCCGAGCATCTATCTTACGAGGAGGCATCAACTCTGCCGTAAGTCCCCATACTTGCTGATCTGGCCGTCATCTTGACCGTTCCCTTGCAGCTGCGCCGGTTTGACAGCTTATAGCGCTCTCAATGGTCCGGTCAAGATCAAAGCAGGCGACACTGTCCTTGTCCTAGGGACCGGCGGAGTCTCCATGTACGTCCCTCCCCCCTCCCCGTACATATCTCTATCCGCTCATCCCATGATCACTGCGCCAGTTTTGGCTTACAATTCGCTGTCGCATCGGGCGCGACCGTCATCGCCACTTCATCCTCGGACGCCAAGCTCCAAATTGCCAAGAAGCTAGGCGCAACGCACCTGATCAACTACAAAGAGACCCCAGAATGGGACGAGGAAGTCATGAACGTGACGGGTGGACGTGGTGTTGACCATATACTCGAAGTCGGCGGCCCCGGAACCCTGGAGAAGTCGATGAAAGCGGTACGCTATGGTGGCTACATCCACCTCATTGGGTTCTTGGCTCAGGTTCGCTTCGATGACAATGTAATCTTTGCGTGTTCTGATAGGCAAGTAACAGACCAACACGCCTCTTTCGAGCGTCATAAGTCGATCGGTTTTCAAGGCTTCCAGTCTACGAGGGATCATTGTTGGATCTGTTGCACAGTACGTCCCTTCGCTTTTGCATGATGGCAAATTAGTAACTGAATACATCCATGCAAAAAGGTTCAAAGACATGAACAGGATGTTGGAAGCCAACGCAGAAGTAACCCGACCCGTAATTGACAAAGTATTCTCCTTCGATCAAGCCATCGAGGCGTACGCGTATCTACAATCCCAAGCCCACGTCGGAAAGGTTGTGATAAAAGTAGCCGACCTTCCGGAGAAAGCGAAACTGTAACTCATTATGTGGATTAGTCTGTACGGCACGGTAGGAATCTAGTAAACGGCTATAGCGCCTCCGGTAATTTGAATGTATCTGTGTAGTATCGAAACATCGAACAACAAACGTTCTAGGCAAGAAGATACTGGCCTGTAACATAGTCAGCTCTGGTCTCTAAGCTGTGGCATGATACTTACCACAATTGATGACGTCCACCCTCCTCCCTCTAAGCATCATCAGTTCGTCTAAAGCTGTGGATGGCGGCAGCGCCGCCGAAAGAGTCGGCAACTTCTCCTCAAGTCCTTCTTTTTCTGAGTCGCAATACACGCCAACGAAATCCAGATTCGGACGAGCACATAAGCCCCTGGCGATAGCGGCGATGTTACGAGTCTGAGGTTGTGTAACACAGGGCGTACTGATCAACGCGGTCAAGCGCAGCTCACGCAGAGAGGGTGCGAGGTGGGAATGGGGAAGGACAGACACCAGCGCGTAGAGGGAGTCATTGAAGGCGGTGGAGGACATGCCTTGATCGTAGGGGGTGATTGTGACAGAGAGGTATTCGAGAGCGTGAAGCCCTGCAGCGGCGTCTAAACAGTTGAGAATGATTGGGAGCGTCTTCTGCGTAAGAGTCAAGACAGTGATGGGTGCGTTGGAACGCAGGAGGAAGCCTGTGAGGGTGGACGTCGAGGCAGAATGATAGGTGGTCGATATGTGTAGTGATACCAGGAAGGGTGTTTCTAGCACCTCGAGGAGGGCCGCGCGTGAGAGGACGGTCAGATGGGTGAGGGAGGTGTTGATGAGTGTCTGTGAAGGTATCTCAAACCACGAAGGATATTCCGTGTCTATCTCTAAGCAGCGCAAGGATGAGGAATCGAGAATGGCGGAGGCGACGTATGGAAAAGTGTCTCTGTCAAGGCGCAGGTTGGCGAATTGGAGAGTATGAAGTTGGTTCCATGGTAGGCTGAAGCTCGATAACGGCCGGAATTGGGGAGATGAGACTCGCAGAAAATGGAGGCGGGGCCATTCCCGGATGGAGAGTAGCCTGCCTTGCACCAGTTCAAGACACGACGATTCTACGACCAGGGCTTTCCAGCGATATGATGATGCAAATAGCACGGAGAGCATCTCGTTGATGACGAGCCATGACTCAGATCTGCATTCGTTGCCTGTTTGCAAAAACGAACTGACGAGATCTGAGTAATGATCTTCAATAGAGATATTGATGGTGAGGGAAAATTCCTTGGAACGTCCGAGTAGACGGCGAAGATTGTCCACATCTCGCAAAGTGAGATAACTGCTTAGAACAACGCGAACATCAGACCAGAGAGGGGGCCATTCGCCGAGAACGGCGTTCCATCTGTGGCAGACCAAGGAAATCTGGCGAACGGCGAGTGGCACGGAGAGAGGATGGGATGCGGTAGGCTCTCCGATTGTGTGGGTGAAGGGGAAGTCGTCCGCGTAGGTCAACTCGAAGATTCTATGCATGATTTCAACGGGAATGTCTCGGTGTCTCCGTGCAGGCGGAGGCGACTGGGCAGTGATACTGGCCGTGTCAAGTCTGTAGAACCACTCCAGGTCTGCGACGACACGCGTGCAAAGATCCATGGCTTCTTGACTGAACGGACGAAGGAATCCATAGGGAGCCATGCAGATCTCGAGGTATCTCAAGCTATGTACTGAGCTGGCGAGAGCCGTTCAAAGGCTGTAGGTCAGATCTTAGGATAAGAAACTCACCCTCTCGAGTCTCGTCAGATCCAGAGCTAATGGGATAGGCGAGTCTGGAGAGACAATAACGCTGGGCGACAGACAAGAGGGTTGGTCGTGGAGTCTGCCGATGGTATGAAACCCAGTCTAAACATCTGAGACATGCACATCGAGCACGGGCGGCTCATGTCGCCGCTTACCCAGCTCCTTAAGAGTGCAAGCTGTGTTTGGCTCTTCCGGTCATCATCAGCATCATCGAAAAGAGCTGCTGTGGCGTCTCAGATCAGAAACGGGCAAGATATAGCCAACTCAGACTCGGAGCCGGATCAGGCGGTCGACAGCCCACAGGACTGTGATTTACTTGGCTTCACTGGGAAAGCAAGTGATGGTTGGCAGCAACTCTAACTTACTTTGGTCCTTTGGGAAGGAACTGCACAGCCACCTGTTCGTTCCTTCTTGGCGCCGCCGACGATGGCGGCAGTAGCGCCCACGAGACGGCTGCCCGCGTCGCTGGCCAGCTTATACCGACTGACGCTCCGGACGACGTCGGCCGCCGTTCTGCACGAAAGGCACGCGGCGCGCAACCTGCGCCATCTCTGGCGGGTGCCATTCGAACAAGCCGCCGCCCAGCTCATGCAATCCGAGGGCGACGCTGAAGTCAACCAGGTGTGGATGTGCGAATGGGAACAAAGAGGTGCGTTGTCCATGTTGCTCAGCGTCGAGTGTGCATTGACCACGCACAGTGGACCGTACGCTGGCGCTGATGTACAACGCGTCGCAGACCCGCGGCCTGTCGCACGACGTGACCCGCAATCTCGCGCGCGTCCTCTCGCTCTGGGTGTGGGACATCTCCCAGCACCGTCTTCCGTCGTGGCAGCCACAGCTCCAGGAGAACGCCAAGGAATACACGATCCCGGTTCCTCCTAGTGGGCCGCCCACGAGGAAAAGAGAGATCGCCAGGCGTCAGCAGGATTTCGCAGCGAGCAGAGCGATGGGCGCGCTCGGCATGGTTGTGAGACAGGCGGAGGCTAGGGGAAAGTTCATCTTTGGGACGGCGAAAATGAGGAGAAGAGTGTAACAGACAGAGTGAGCGACCAAATTCTTGTCCAGCTATTCCTGCTCATGTTTCGTAGTTGAGTTCGGTGGAACTAATATTATGGCCCATTGTGACGACATGGAGAATTCATTTACGCCCGGACCATCGTCAATCACACAAAGCTATCTCATACGACCCTTAAGACGATACTCAGAGCCGCCGGGTTCGCATCTCCGGATCTGCACATGGCAAGCAATACTACGTTTCCCCCTGGAGTTTTGAGGACTGCAAGGAAGGATATTTCATAGTGTGGCGCTATATCCAGATCTCCAGTCAATTACTTTCTCAAAACGACACGTGCACCAAGTGAGTAACTTCTCCGCGTCTTTACTGCTCCGGAATGTTTATGTGGTCGAACAATAGGTCTGAGCAAGCCCGCGAGTACTATGTGGGCAGAGAGAATTTGCGCTTCTGACCCTTAATGCAGCAGTATTTCCAAAATGGTCATCATGTAAAGGACCCGCGCGTCAATGGTGCACACCCGATGCACAAACAAAGACTTTACTTATAGGTTGTCCTCACTCTTCTTGGTACTCTTCACGTCCATACCCCTCCGACACCTCACGATGCTGAACTGCCGCCGCTCTCGTGCTGAACGGCGCAAGGTCATACCGGCTGAGGACGATTGTTCCTCTGGGTCCTCTTCATCGTCGAGCGCGATTGGGTCTTCCACGACCGGAGAGTCGTCGCTCAACATCCACGAACCTCCCGTTCTCGAGACCGCCAAGACTCTCATGGACAGAATCCTCGCGTCACCGAATCTTCCCAATACTCGCCCTCGTCCA
The DNA here is from genome assembly GCA_019915075.1 of Strobilurus stephanocystis. Taxonomy (NCBI): domain Eukaryota; kingdom Fungi; phylum Basidiomycota; class Agaricomycetes; order Agaricales; family Physalacriaceae; genus Strobilurus; species Strobilurus stephanocystis. Next base: position 493,741 of record JAHLMI010000011.1, read on the forward strand.
TTGCGTGGCCTCATGGACCGTGTAATGGGACATCCTCCAGCGCCAGTGGCGAAACCCCGCTTGCAACATCCCATTTCCGACGCGTTTTCGGGCAATGCTACTATTGCTCGGCATTCACTCTGTCATTACAAGATCGGTCGCGTCCTGGGAAGAGGTAGCTTTGGGGAAGTTCGACTTGGTGCGCTCCGAGCCTACCTATTCTCATCGCTGCACGCTGACACTCGTCACTTACAGTGAGGTCCAAGCTGGACAACTCCCATTACGCCATGAAAGTTCTCAGCAAGAACAAGGTCGCGCGGTTGAGGCAGATAGATCATACGAACAACGAGGCGGCCATCCTCAGGAAGATCTCGTTCTCTTCGCCCTTTGTCGTGAACACCTACGCTGTGTTCCAGGATGCCACGAACCTTTACCTCCTCATGAACTTTGTTCCTGGCGGAGAGCTGATCCAGGTGTTGCGTCGTTACGGAGTGCGTTAGTTTTCCTGACGGTTTCGCATTGATCTGACATATGCGTAGACCCTCTCCGATGACCAAGCACGGTTCTACTGTGCGGAAGTTCTCCTTGGCTTGGCTTTCGTCCACCACTTGGGTGTGCTTTATCGCGACCTCAAGCCCGAAAACGTCCTCATCGGGTATGATGGCCATGTTGTTCTCACCGACTTTGGGTTTGCGAAGACGACCGAGTACACCTACACGATGTGTGGGACTCCAGAGTACCTTGCGCCGGAGGTGTGTTGTTCTTGTTTTTCTTGTTGTAGTATTGGCTCAAAAACTACATAGATTGTCCTCAACGAGGGATACACCCGGGCCGTAGACTACTATGCCTTGGGCATCCTGATCTTTGAGCTCCTTATTGGCAAGACGCCTTTTCACACACCTGGCCAGACAATCATGGATTTGTACGAGCAGATTGTCAAGGGGTTCGACTACTTCGTCTGGCCCCCGACGACGAATGTTACCTTTGAGGCCTTCGACCTCATCCGGCTCCTTCTGCAACGCGACCCGTCGCGGCGCCTTGGGTCGCAGCATCTTGGTGCACTGGAGATCATGGGCCATCCGTGGTTTCGCGCTGTCAACTGGGGGGCCGTGGAGCAGAAGAGGGCGGTGCCGCCGTTTGTGCCGCAGCTGAATGGGGCGGGGGATGATAGCTGGTTCGCACAGCACTCGGAGGGTGAGGGTGAGGGGGACGGGACAGATTCGTGGGGGGATAGGTTCCCTGGGTTTGACTATGTGAGTCCCGAGTGGATGTAGGAGCATGTCTCTTTGGTCTGGTATTCTGCATTGTACTTCTATGGACTTCCTAGCACTATCGTCGCATCTCGCTCGCACTGTCTTCTAGCTGTCTGTTGTGATGTGATCTAGATTGCTTTGAGTATACTCTTCCGACTGGGTCTAGGGGCTTGTGTCGTCGTATCATTGTTCTGCAATGTACTCCTATGGACTTTCTCGCATCTATCGTTACTTATGTCGCATTGTCTGTTAGTTAGCTGTTGTCTTTTGTTCGTTGCATTGTAATGTATATCGTTGAATCACCTTGCGTTGTCCAGATCATCTGTCACGTCCCAATATCGAGTAGTGCACAGCTTGTACTTGGCTTCGATGAAGCGGGGATAGGCGAAAGGTTGAGTCCAGAGCGTAAACGTCTCCTTGTGATGTCATGGTGACGTCCGTGGTGTATGTGGCGCACCGCAGCCTATATATGCTCGTCGCCTGCCTTTTTTGATAATCACTCAAACACATACTTTACCCACGAACAAATGGCCTCCTCAGTATCTCCAGAAGTCGCAGCCCGCTCTGCCGGCCACCGTCATTCAGTCGACTTCAACGCGGATCGCAGTAGTCCCGCTATGCCGTCTGAGATCGCCGGTGCGCAACCAACAAGGGTGGCCACACCGCCACAACAAGGTGCGTTTGGCCTAGTTTCTGTGGTATGGTCGTGTATCTAATGAGGAGCAGGAGCTACTCAACCTGGCAGCGGAAGCGCCCGTCGTTATAGCTTGAGCACCGAACATCAGCCTGGCCCGGACGGAGTTCCCGTTCGCGTCGTCGAGGTGCCCGGGCCACAGCAGCCGAAAGCCCCCTTCAAGGAGCGCGTCGTTGGAGCTGCTTTGAAGACGCGAGGCACAGTGCGTCTTACTCCACTTGCATACCTTTGGATTGAAGCCTAACCACTGTGGTAGATATTGAAGAAGCCCGAATTGGTAGATGCTGGCCAGAAGATGCTCGACGGCCACATGGATATCGAGGAAGCACGAGAAGTCGCACATCCCGGTAGGCGTGCATCGACGTCTTCATAGGCAAACAACTGGACTTCAGGTGAGGATCCCGCTTTCTTACCCATTGCTTTCCGCTAACAGTCGTTTCCAGATACCAAGAATTGTCCACGTACCGTGGACCTGTACAACACAACAATCTGTACTTTTGTATTTCTATTGCATGTCTTCTACTTCGAGCCCAAGGGCCAAAACAAATTACACTTGATTGACAATCGTGAAAAACTGTACTCGGAAGCCTGACAGAGACTGCATCTGAATAGTACTCTTCACGGACATCTCAGATCCCAGCAACGATGATTTTCACTGCAGGGTTTCTGTCGAAACCACTGCCATCAGTGTACAGTCAATATTCATCGACAAGAGCGTCCAAAGATGTCTACAACTCAAAGCACATCGAATGAGGAACTTCTCTAGCATGAGACAGAGCCGCCGAGTAATCGCTGTCGTGTAGGTGTCCGATGAATATTCCTATTTCTGTGCAAAAGTACATGAGATGTCGAGTCAAGGAAACAAGTTACAGTAGATTGATTGGGAGAAAGACGTGTGTCGGTGAGTGTGTTAATGTTATCAGTAGGATGTCTGGCGGTCTCGACTTGCTATCAACCTCGATATCCAATAGACCTGGAGCATGGGTTAACTTGGAATTTAGTGGCCATCCGCATCGAAGACCGTGTGGTTTCCGGCGTTCATCTGGATATGGTCACCCGAGGCGGTGGGCACATAGGCAGATTCTGGGAGACCGGACTCGTCGAGTCCTTCCGCGGCCTCGATGATCTCGTAGAGCTTGGAGGCAACTTCGGGAGGGGGCACGCGTCCGCCAAGAATGTCGCGCGCGGGAACGGGAGAGCCGTAGAATTCCTTGTTGGCATCCTTGCGCTCAATGAGTGCCGTGCCCTCCAACGACAGTCCAGCAAAGAGACCTGGCATCATCACACACATCAGCTGGATGACCGAAAGGGCAAAGGCCGAACGCACCCTTCGACTTGGAGTACGAGAACATGGGCGCCGGGTGTGCCAAGGACGCCTGCACACTGCCACCGGTTCCAATGGGCCCGGCGCTGGCGCTGATGTTGCCGCCGATGGTGACGTTGCCGCCGAGAGAGAACGCGCGCACCGCGTCTTCGCTGTTGAGCACGACGACAAAGTCGGTGATGTCGGCGCCTATCTGGAGGCCCCAGCCGAGTCCGCCGGTAGCAATGCATGATGGGGCTGACCAGGATCCATCAGGGAGGCGGGCGATGACGATGCCCGAGCCAGCCTTGCCAGAGAACACGAATCCAGCTTTGAGGACCTGGAAGATGGCGAGGCCTGTACGTGCGTCAAGATCGTGGAAGGGCATAGGAAGCGGCGATGCGAATCACCTCGGGCTCGCTGCAGAACGGCCTTCGGGATGGCGTTCAGCGCTGACTCTGGGCGCTCTGGGTCGGCTGCAGCATACAATGAGCGGGGATTGAGAGCCAGAAGATGGTGGCGCACCGAGAAAGCTGTCCAGGATCTTGGCCGCCTTCTCTGCCTCGCCCGGAAGGCTGAATCCCTGCGCAAAGTCCCGCGACCCGCTCGCAATCTTCACCGAGCTCGTCTGCGCAAAGGCCGTCGCCTGCATGCCCGCCTTCTGCGCGCCCTTCTTGAACTTTTCCAGCATGGACATGACGGCGAGAACCAAGGTGATGGACCCGACCCGGCTCTGCGTCATGATCAGCTTGGCATCATCTGCGTTCCTTATCTGGCGACTCTACGTTTCAAGCTTCGCGTTAGGACGATATGTAGTCAAAGTCTACAAGATAATTCACAACAAAAAAGCAGAGCAGCAACCGAAAGCAAGTGTACAAGAGGCAAATAAGTAGATGTAGTAAGATATCGCAGATTGTTCGAAACGAGAGTGTGTAGCAATAGCTAAAGTCCATTGACAAGTCCTATCTTGCCGTCGCCGTAATGACAGAGGCAGCTGCACTACAGCCAGTAGGGACTGGAGCTGCAGTAGCATCCCATGCGTCAGGGTACACACACCCAGCAAGTGTCGCGGGTGCCTGCGCAGTATCGCCCGCGTCGAACCATCCATTAACAGTGAAGCCAGTTATGGTGGGCCCAGAGAGGGTGTTGACCGTTCCCGTCGCGGTGTACACCGGCATCGTAGTCGCAGCCATGTCCGCAAGGTCCCCACTGATCGTCGCAGGAGGGTACGCGTCAAACGACCCGGTAATCGTCCCATCACCACCTCCAGTCATGTACGGCTCATAGGCACCACTGAACGTGGTAAGCCCCGAGCACTTGCCGGCAGCCTGCCTCGGGTCCTTGAGGATCCAGCCACCCTCCAAGCCAAGCTGATACGACCACAAAGGACTGCCCACCACGCCGGTGGAATCGTTTGAGATCTTCCACGTCCAGAAGAACCAATCCTGCAGCGCGTCCATCTGAGCGGCGTTGAAGGCGGCAACACCAGCCTTCATCGAGTCGGTCCAAGTCGACGCGTCTTGCCACGTCGAGCAGTCCCCTCCGAAGGTGTGGCTCCCAGGAATACCCTTCAGGTACACACCGCAATCATTCCATCCATTGCTCCATTCACCAGCGTAGGTCACACCGAAGGTCCCGGACATGCGCACAATATCATCACCCCATGCACAAGCGTCAGCGACGTAGACGCCACCCGCATCAGCTCCAGTGCCCGTTGCGATGGGGTCACTGAAACTACCCCCATCGAACGCGGTATACGGATGGCGGTCGAGCATGACACGGTCGCTTCCAGCCAGGAAGTTGTCCCACTCAGTCAAATCGATGAAGCCGTCATGTATAGAGATATACGGCCCTTTGCCCTCTCCGACGCCCGTAATCCCGCGAATGATATCGTGCGCTTCCTTGTACCACGATGTCATTTGTTCAAATCCAATCTGTGAGACGAGCGCCTCGTTAACGATTCCGAATATCTGAACAACGTTGGCGTATTCCGGCTGGGAGATGAACTCGGTTATAATGCGAATGTAGTTCAGTGCTCGCTGTGCGTTCGCTAGACCCATGGTTCCGTACATGAAGTCGACCTGACCCAGTTTCCCGGAGTGATTGTAACCTGACAGGGCGTTAGAAGCGTCCCGTCAGTCAAGAGAAGTGGTGTACCATTTTGAGAGCCCGGAATTGTATGAAGATCGAGGTTGACGCGAAGGCCGTACTTCTTTGCCCAGCCAAGGGCTCTCAAGATGTACCTGAGGTTGATAGTGATTAGAGACTTTCGAGAATGTTTTGAATGTTACATACTTCCAACATGTCCTCTCCAAAAATGGTTCACCGGGCCACTTGTCCACAGCCCAAAACGGTATCGGCAAGCGAATGTAGTTGAGACCCGCACCAGCGATGTCAGCGAAGTCCTTCTCAGTCTAGAAGAAAGAATTCAGTGAGCATCTCATATTGCGAATCCTGATGGTAGAGACGTACAACGAATGTGTTGTAATGGTCTTCCAAGACGCCATCTTCCATCGCCTCCGAGAAAGTCCACTCGTCCACAGCAGTCGGGTATTTGTCGAACAACGCAGGCGTGATGAAGGGCTCAAGAACGAACCATCCTCCGAGGTTGACGCTGCAAGACAGAATCACGGGTCCATGGATGCTGTCCGGGTACATGAAACATTCAGCTTACCCGTATACCCTGTCTTTCCCCCACGTCCATGTCTCGTTTAGCCCAGGTGTCCACGAATTGGGCTTAGCACCGTCGTTGAACGGGTCAGATGCGTCGTAATACCCTGACAGAAGAGGATCAGTGTTAATCCAAATAGTCATGGTGCGGACATGATGGGAAGCGCAGGGCCTACACCGCAAAATGCTTTTGTCACGGACCGATTGGACTCACAATATCCGCCGAACTGGTTTTCATAAGTGAACGTGGTCCCATTGTCCATGGTCACAGTAGATCCGTCTCCGCCTGTGATAGCTATAGCGGACGTGGTGTTCGTCCCCGAGCTAGTACTGCCACCACCAGAAGAGCTATGTCCCCCTCCAGAGGTACTACCGCCAGTCGAAGCGTCCGACGAAGTACTCTTGTTATCATCCTTTTTGATCACCGTGAAATACACCGGCAAGACGACAACCAGAACGACAACGACCAAGACGGCAGCACCCGCGAGCAAGTAAATCGGACGCTTGAGCCAACTTCGCTTCCTGGCGTTCCCATACTGCAGGCCGGAGTCCCCAAAATTGTCCTGTTCAGCCTTGGGAAGAAAGGTGGTTGAAGTCGTGGGAGATGCCTGGGAAGCGTTCGAGGAGTCGTTGTCCAGGAGGTAGGACGCGCGCGGGGGCTCCAGGTCGTCGTACGCCATCCTCGCCGTGATTGGGGAGAAAAGGTGGTGATGGCAGGAACGAGGAAGCTGAACCTATTAAATGATTTGTTTCGGGACGTCTAAGACCGTTACCTATCAGGCGAGACAGTCCACGTGCTTTGCATAGCTAGAATCTCCCCAGACGGGATCTGAAGGCCGCTGATCTTCGGAGATCCCGACTTTTCTATTGGCAGTACGTAGACCGTACGAACGCCACAAGCATTGTTGCCTCTGGTGGTTGCCAGGCCGTGTTCTGTCTGATATTGCGGACAGCATGGTAAAGCCAGGATTCTCTCCAGATTGGACCACGGTTGTGTGGATGAAGGTGGCAGTCCCGTCGGCGTATGTCTGGCAGCAAGTCAGGGGTGAGTTACGGTACGCCAAAGTGTGCCGCGGGTTAGACCTGGGTTAGACGCCCTGTCCTGAAGCCTGCATCTGAATCGGCAGCATCACAATCCAGGCGAAGCAAAGGCAGAGGCTCAGCTACAAAAAGAACAGTGAGAATACAGCACCAGAGTCACGTTCGCGCCCAGCGTACCAATCTCGACACCAAAACCACTCCAAAATCTCTAGGCGCCGAAATTGAGATCTGGCCGAGAGTTGATGGCAAGAATTTGCGCCTCTTCGGCAGAGTCAGTGTGATTGGTGCATACGATTTGTGTGTGTGTGCATTCAGAGGTTTAAGCGTTTGATCATGGTGGGCTTTAGTCGAAAGCCTTTTGATCCTCAGAGTGCCGTCATTTCGCCACGTGGGAATCTACGCCACACTCTTGCAGCCTCGAGTATACTCAGAGGCGAGGATCGGAATGTCACCAGCCCGGGATATCTGGCCATGATTTGCATTCTGAACTCTTTCTTGTGAGGTCGAAGGGCCTGAGGAGCACAATCCACACACACCGAAAATAACAGCCTTGTACACTGGAAGCTGGGCAATTGAAAGTAGAAACCAGATACTACGACTACACAGAGGTGGATACAAGAGCCAAGTAATTGCATAAGAACCTAACATATACGATACTACTCACGAGAGACGCCGAAGAGTCGGAAAGCGACGCAAAATTTCAATCTTGGACCGAAGTTGAATGTCGGAGGACGCGTCGAGGTTCATGGGGACACAACTTGATCGAATAAATGAGTCATGGCTCGCAGAACGATCTGGCTAGAAGTATTGGCAGCACACCCATCCATGAAAAGACTGGTCATCAGAACAAATCGGTGATTTGAGGGCAGTGAACGAGGATGTTTGTATATCATATTTACAGCGCGGCGACGAACAGACAACAGATAGCTAGAAGACAATGCAAGATAGCGAGAAATGCGACGATAATGCGAGAAGTCCATAGAAGTACAATGCAGAATACCTATGACCAAAGAACCATGCCCCTACACCCAGTCGGGACTCACATAGTCAAACCCAGGGAACCTATCCCCCCACCGATCCCCATCCCCCTCACCCTCACCCTCCGGCGACTCCGAGTGCTGCGCGAACCAACTATCGTCCCCCGCCCCATTCAGCTGCGGCACAAACGGCGGCACCGCCTTCTTCTGCTCCACGGCCCTCCAGTCGACGGCATGAAACCACGGATGGCCCATGATCTCCAGCGCACCAAGATGCTGCGACCCAAGGCGACGCGAGGGGTTGCGTTGAAGAAGGAGTCGAATGAGGTCAAAGGCTTCGAAGGTAACACTCGTGGTCGGGGGCCAGACGAAGTAATCAAACCCCTTGACAATCTGCTCGTACAAATCCATGATAGTCTGGCCAGGTGCGTGGAAAGGCGTCTTGCCAATAAGGAGCTCGAAGATCAGGATGCCTAAGGCGTAGTTGTCTACGGCCCTTGTGTATCCCTCGTTGAGGACAATCTGCGTAGTTGTTGAGCCAGTACTTAACAAGAAGAAAAAGAGTCACACACCTCCGGCGCAAGGTACTCTGGAGTCCCACACATCGTGTAGGTGTATTCGGTCGTCTTCGCAAACCCAAAGTCGGTGAGAACAACATGGCCATCATACCCGATGAGGACGTTTTCGGGCTTGAGGTCGCGATAAAGCACACCCAGGTGGTGAACGAAGGCCAAGCCAAGTAGAACCTCTGCGCAGTAAAACCGCGCTTGATCATCAGAGAGGGTCTACGCATATGTCAGATTGATGCAAAATCGTCAGGAAAACGAACAAACGCACTCCGTAGCGACGCAACACCTGCATCAGCTCTCCGCCAGGAACAAAGTTCATGAGGAGGTAGAGGTTCGTAGCATCCTGGAACACGGCGTAGGTGTTCACAACGAACGGCGAGGAGAACGAGATCTTCTTGAGTATGGCCGCCTCGCTGTTCGTATGATCTATCTGCCTCAACCGCGCGACCTTGTTCTTGCTGAGAACTTTCATGGCGTAATGACCGTTGTCGAGCTTGGATGTCACTGTAAGTGACGAGTGTTAGCGTGCAGCGATGAGAACAGGTAGGTTCGGAACGCACCGACTCGAACTTCCCCAAAGCTACCTCTTCCCAGGACGCGACCAATCCTGTATTGGGAAAGCGACCGACCAATAGGAGCATTGCCCGAAAACGCGTCGGAAATGGGATGTTGCAAGCGCGATTTCGCCACTGGCGCTGGAGGATGTCCCATTACACGGTCCATGAGGCCGCGCAACGCCTTTGGCGGACGAGGGCGAGTATTGGGAAATTTCGGTGACGCGAGGATTCTGTCCATGAGAGTCTTGGCGGTCTCGAGAACGGGAGGTTCGTGGATGTTGAGCGACGACTCTCCGGTCGTGGAAGACCCATTCGCGCTCGACGATGAGGAGGACCCAGAAGAGCATTCGTCCTCGGCCGGTATGACCTTGCGCCGTTCAGAACGAGAGCGGCGGCAGTTCAGCATCGTAAGGTGTCGGAAGGGTATGGACGATAAGGAGCACCAAGAAGAGTGAAGACAACCTTTAAGTGAAGTCTTTGTTTGTGCATCGGGTGTGCACCATTGACGCGCGGGTCCTTTACATGATGACCTTTTTGGAAATACTGCAGCATTAAGGGTCAGAAGCGCAAATTCTTTCCGCTCATAAAGTACTCGGGCGCTTGCTCAAACCTATTGTTCGACCACATAAGCATTCCGGAGCAGTAAAGACGCGAAGAAGTTACTCACTTGGTGCACATGTCGTTTGGAGAAAGTAATTGACTGGAGATCTGAATATAGCGCCACACCGTATGACGTCCTTCCTCGCAGTCCCAAAAATTCCACTGAGAAACATAATATTGCCATGTGCAGATCCGGAGATGCGAACCCGGCGGCTCTGTGTATCGTCTTAAGGGTCGTACGAGATAGCCTTAGGTGATTGACGATGGCCCGAGCGTAAATGAAATCTCCATGTTGTCACAATGGGCCATGATAATACTTCCACCAACCTCAACTACGAAACATGAGCAGGAACAGCCCGACAAAGACTTGGTCGCTCACTCTGTCTGTTACACTCTTCTCCTCAATTTCGCCGTCCCAAAGACAAACTTTCCCCGAGCCTCCGCCTGTCTCACAACCATGCCGAGCGCCCCCATCGCCCTGCTCGCTGCGAAATCCTGCTGTCGCCTGGCGATCTCTCTTTTCCTCGTGGGCGGCCCACTGGGAGGAACCGGGATCGTGTATTCCTTCGCGTTCTCCTGGAGCTGTGGCTGCCACGACGGAAGACGGTACTGGGAGATGTCCCACACCCAGAGCGAGAGGACTCGCGCGAGATTGCGGGTCACGTCGTGCGACAGGCCGCGGGTCTGCGAGGCGTTGTACATCAGCGCCAGCGTACGGTCCACTGTGCGCAGTCAAAGGCCGCTCGGTGCTGAGCAAGTTGGATAACACACCTCTTTGTTCCCATTGGCGTATCCGTACCGGCTCGGCTTCAGCGTCGCCCTCGGATTGCATAAGCTGGGCGGCGGCTTGTTCGAATGGCACCCGCCAGAGATGGCGCAGGTTGCGTGTCGCGTGCCTTTCGTGCAGAACGGCGGCCGACGTCGTCCGGAGCGTCAGGCGGTATAAGCTGGCCAGCGACGCGGGCAGCCGTCTCGTGGGCGCTACTGCCGCCATCGTCGGCGGCGGCAAGAAGGAAGGGATGGGTGGCTGTGCAGCTCCTCCCAACAAAAAGTCACCGCAATTGTTTGAGACTTAGAGACAAACCGGACGCTCCCATCCTCTGGCCAGCAAGTAGATCTTGTGGTTCTGCGCGTTATGCTCCTAACATAACCAAGCTACTAACTCCCTCCGAGGCTTACTTGGCCTTGGAAAAGTGTGCTCGGGACTAGGAGTCGGACCTATATACGCCGATTGAGCCTACTTCCTACATGTGTAACAGCACACTATGACACTCGCAGCATCGCATTCCACCTGGCAATGGTAAGAAGCACGCTGTTGCACAGAGGAATATTTCCATTGACATCGCCTTGAAGCTCAGAGTGAACCAGTCAGGTCATGAGATGGCCATCTGTATTGACATCGCTTTACTCATCAGGTTCTCCCGCACTTCGACAATGACAACTGCTATGAACGTCCTGTCTGTCCTTCTACAGTCATGTCGCTCGCAAGCTTCAAGCCTCGCAAGGTGAGTACCGTAGTCGCCGTTGGGATCGTGAACACTGAACGTCGCTCTCTCTCTCATCACTTTCGGCAGGTGCTGCATGTTGTTGTGACGCTTCTCGTCGTCCAACAGCTAGGTGCTCGTGCTCATCCCCTCAACACAACTGCTGTATCGCGCTCCCCCGACGCTGACAGTTACATCACGCGCTCCTTGAACGATATTGTTCGGGGCTGCATAGTGACCATCTTCGCCTGCATATGGGTATCCATTCATCCCAACGTTCCCAGCAAACATATCAGGATGAAGGGGGACCTTCATGTCACTTTACAGCGTCTGAAACTAGCTACTGTTGCGATCATCGCTCCCGAGCTCATCCTGACATGGGCTCTACGGCAATGGATAGTTGCGCGTAAGGCGCCCAGAGGTGATTCTCATATTCGAAAAGAGAACACATATTGATGCGTTCTACAGATTATTGCCCTACAATGACCCATGGGTTCTTCTTCGCAATGGGCGGCTTTGTCAACAGTGATGATAAAATCATTCGATCTTGTAGCGAGCTTCGGCAAGTGCGACGGCAAGACGTGCCTTCAGCTGGCGAATTGCAAGATCGAAGCAAGACTGACTGGGTTGCCAAACTCCTAGTCGCCCTTCAGACCCTTTGGTTCGTTGTCGGATGTATCATTCGTCATGCTCGCGGACTTCACATCGCGCAACTGGAGGTCTTGACCATTGCCTTTGCGTCTCTGAATGCAGCCATATATGCCATCTGGTGGTACAAGCCAATGGATGTGGGCTATCCTCTCAAACTGCTACACACCGACCGTACAGTCAATCCCGTTACATCAGAGCCAAACGCCGCCGCCGCCAATAATGCAAGGATAAGCTCGTCGGTGCCATCCTCCCCAAGATCGGTAGGCAGCGTCGAGACAACGATCACACTAGATCTTCCTTGGCACGCCGCGACCGCCACCACTCTTGACGAAGAGGATCTCGGAACACTCCCGAGCCAAACATATTACGCTGCATCCGTCGAGTCTCTGACTGGCGACATGCCAGTACATCACCCACAGTACCCAACGCTTTCCGATGCACATGATACAATGGAGTACCATGATGATCATCACGTCCTGTCTCCCTACGATGACAAGAGACCTGCACTACATACCAACTTGGTCGACACACCACCGGATGCGACTGTAGAAGTCGATACTGTCGGCAAAAACGCAGGGGAAGACCCCCCGTTCCACATTTTCGTAGCTGGTTTTGTGGAAAGGCCATCTCTCTCTCTCAACACCGCCGTCACCCTTTGCGAGGAAAGCTTCGATCACTATCCAAGACTTTCCTCCTACGCTGCATCCGTTGAGACTCTCGATGATGTTCCAGGTATGTCAGCTCACTTCTCTGCACTGAGCCACTCACCAGTTCGTGTTACAGGCAACACAACGTATAATCATCCGCCTTCTTCTGGCCTTCCTGCCACGGGACCATGTCCTCCTACCTCCCCACTCTGTCACTATCTTCGTGAATGTTTCTCCGGATTCTTCGCTATTCGGAAGTTCGCAAACCGTAATCTAACTCCTTTGCTATCACGCAACTATTGGGGTCCCCGACTTGGGATCATCAGAAATGCTCCGTTTCGGGCATGGGCGCGAATAAAGAAGATAACACCACTCCTCTGTCACTATCTTCGTGGATGTTTCTCCGGATTCTTCACTATTTGGAAGTTCGCAAACTGTGCTCTGACTCCTTTGCTATCACGCAACTGTTGGGATTCCCGACTTGGAATCATCAGAAATGCTCCGTTTCGGGCATGGGCGCGAATAAAGAAGATAACACCAGTCTGTCACTATCTTCGTGGATGTTTCTCCGGATTCTTCACTATTTGGAAGTTCGCAAACTGTGCTCTGACTCATTTGCTATCACGCAACTGTTGGGATTCCCGACTTGGAATCATCAGAAATGCCCCCTTTTGGGTATGGGCGCGACTAAAGAAGATAAATCGCTACATTAATCGCAAGTTGGTCCTCGGCCTCAGGGATGATGACGAAATTGATGGCGATCGAGATCTTCCTCTGCTGTGGACAGCAAGCTATTACGAATACGATTCCATAGATTTTGTGTTGATAGGCTGTGTTGGCTGCTTATTCGGTGTCGTTTTCGGAGGGTTACATTTTATTCCCTGGAGAGATACTTTCCCTTCTCATATCGAGGGTGTTCTGTGGCGTTCGGCGACTATTCTGGTGACGATTCTTCCGATGATATACTCCTTGATGTTACTTGCGCTTATGTACATTCCTGATCTTTTTTTCAGGCTTCTCAGTCCAGCTAGACCTTTTCGCTGGATTCCATTGCTCTATATCCTTGCTAGAGTCACTCTGATAACTCTGGCATTTGCTTCTCTACGAAACCTCCCAGACTCTACCTTCCAAACTATCGATTGGACTTCCTACATTCCGCACCTCTGAGTGTGTTTCGTATAGTTTGTACTCTGATATGAGTAGGCCGCGATTTGGACTTCAGTGATAATAATACATGGACTTCATAATGACTTTGAAATGCTCGAAATGCCTTCGAGTCGTGAGGCCTTTTCAACGGAACGTTCAAATCTTGTACTATATGTGAGCGTAAGGTCGTGACAGTCAGCTTCGCCGAGGTCTGACCCGCAAAGTGTCTTTTTTTGAAGCAGCGGAATGAGACGGCGATTTCGGTATGCATGTCGACATTCAGACCCATTTGTACTTATACAGAAGCGTAGGTTAAAGCAAGACAAAATCCCAAAGCAACAACCAAAAAGCCCAGGAAAAGATATCTGATAGCACATGCCCGGAAAAAATAGAAATCAGTCAATCAGATAGTCGCCTAAATGAAGACAATGAGTTTGCGACACAACCAACGAAGGAAAGAGACTACATTGACCGTAGACCACATCGACGCCGCCTCCGAAAGGTTCTCCCGAAACGCCTGCTTGCAAGTCGCACAGGGCACCTCGTCCGCGTAACTCCTCATTGACGCTACCAGAAGATGCGGAGACAGATCTACAGAAAAATAGAGGATCAATTACGTCCATGCAACACACCGTACACTGGTACATACCTGGTTGCGCATCATTCACCACATACGCCGCTGCCAACGCCCAAGCCCGTCCAAGGTGTGCCGGATCACCCGCTGTACAACCTCTCCCTCCATGCGATTTCCTCTCCGGCTCCTTCCTCAGAATATCCTTCAACGTCTTCAAGCGCTCCAGATGCAAGAACACGAGCCTCTTGAGATACCTCGCGCCCATCCTTTCGACCATCTCGTCCGTCAGCTCGTTGATCTTGAACGATAGCAGATGTCCCGAGGCGGCTACTGCCAAGTCTTCCAGCATAAAGCGCGCTGCGAGGACGTACACGTCCATAGGGCAGAGTGGGATGTATCCATGCAATTGAGAGAACAGATCCGATCTGCTGGAGCGAGAGATGAGCTGCGTGGGTTCCAAGCCATATGAAGGCATCTGCTGTATGGCGGAGCTAAGGGTCTCGAACGAGGGAGAAAACTTGGCGCTGGGAAGGTTGTATATCGCGTGCAGAATTATGTTCAGCACCGGTGCTGATTCCTGCACCGCGTAGGTCCCGTCGCTATCCGTTTGTAGTGGTATTCCATGAAATTCGTTTGACGACGATTTGGTCAGGACGGCATGATGCACGTGGAAGTGGATATTGTCCAGCGAGATGAGGACGACGTCTGGCTGAGCAGACGGAATGATTTGCGCATCGGGGTGGAAAGTCGTCGAAACTGTGGTGCTGGCAGATGATGTGGCGCGGTTACGCTGCCAGAAATGAGTTTAATAATGACAGGCGCTGGACATTGGCACGTACAGCGAGAGCCAGTCGCCGACGGTCTTCCTGGACGTCGTGGGCAGAATCAAAAGCACTGGCGGTATGGATGAGATCAGGTATGACGTTTCCGGTAACATCCATGTCCATGCCAGCCTGTGACACAAAGCAAAATTTCTCAGTTACCACCGTTACCCTGCCCACATTCACCACTGACCTCGTACGCCTCGCTTGGCGGCGAAGAAAACGGTTGAATTCCGTAGTCGGACGGCACCCACGTCCGTACGTTCATATGCTCCAGGGAGATGTTATCGCCAAGATAATAGGGGTCTTTTGAACCCTAGGTCAGCCTCCTGTGGTGCTTCGGACCGCGTTGTGTGGCTCACCTTCGAGGGGACCGGCAGGATTCATGGAGTTGCTCATGAAAGTTCGAGAACAAGATTTATTCCTGTCTGCGGTGAACCTCATTGATCACCATTCATTCAAAGGACAAGAACGTTAACATTTATGGAAAGCGTGACGTACTGCAGGAATGGTACGAGCTGAGTCGTTTCGCGAGTCCCTGGTGGTATGGACGTTGGAGAAGTTCATTACTATTGCAAGTACTACCATGACCCACCTGCACTGTGGCGGCCCCCCATTTAGGACATTTGGACGGATAACACCAGCTCACGCCGACTGCGTAATCTGTGCATGTCTAATCCAAACGAGAGCCATCCGAAGGTCAAGGTTTGCAAGGTCAATCCGAAACCGTCCAATAGAGCGACGCAAGTATGACTAGAGAACAGACTGGCGGGCGTATATACGTCCGACGATGCGTCGACGATGAGCTATGTTGGCCTGCACAAGTCGTCACTCGCTTTCGTGTCAAGGTAGTTAGGAAGTGAAAGCAGTCGGCGAGTGCGATTCCTCGTCCCATGAACGCAAGGCAAGTCAAGTCATATACGAAAGTTCACCGATACGCTAATCATGCTGATAGGTGAATTGACCTGATGAGTGTGGGCTAGAAGATGACAGTGAAACAGAGAAACAGATAGATTGATCAACTCCGCCGAAGGGCTCAGGTAAATACGTGTAACTACACCTATACTACCTCGTTGACTCTTTGTATGGTGAGCGTATGGAATGGAATCTAAAGTGAGACTACAGTAAGTAAGAGAACAATGGCGGCAGTGTTATCTGCGCTGCCCGACGCGAGACAGGCGGAGACTTCCCCGGGTTGATGGCGCGTTTGTACGCTCCCCAAATCCTTCCGCTCAACCGAATGCAATGCGTATGCCATGTGTGGCGGCCGGGAAATGGGTGGGGTAAGGTGAAGCTACGGGACGTCGGGACCATGGCGCCTGATGCCGTGTACATGGAGGTCAACAAGTATCGAAACTTTGTGCTCAGTTCGTCCTTGTTGGGTGGGTGGTATGACATGTGTGTTCTTCGGGCAAAACGGCGCTCGCCATAGTACATGTGTCATGTACAGATAAAGTTGTCTTCCCATTTGCAGCACATACGAAAGGTCAGTCTGCTCCAGATCCCAGAACTACTCACCAAATGACTTCTCTCCGTACATGTGTTCGCGGCCCCTCGATTGCAATTCGCCATTGCGTAATGTACCCAGTGGACAGCCGGGACCTCTCGTCCTCGGCTCGTGGAGCGCGCCACGTTGTCATGTCTGGAGAAAGGCCATGAAATAGTGTGAGTCAGCCAAGACAGGCCTCACCAGGCGCCCGCCGCCCAGAACACATCTCGCAAAACAGCAGCATATCGCAACGATATACCCCGACACCACTGTCGCCTCCACTCGGTCTGGCCTAAGATTCGGGTTCATGACAAAGAGCCTGGGTTCCAATCGCTCGTACACGAGAATGCCCGGAGCATGGAGAGTGTCGACTAGGAAGACTGCTGGTCGAGGACATTGATCAAGGTCAAGAAATGTACTGGCACGTGCCTCCCGCCTCTGAGGCTGCAGTGCCCCAACCTGGCACCAACAGGGCGCCCTGGGGCGTTTAGCACCGAATGTGCTTCAATATGTTTGCGGTAATTACTCATGAGGCCGTTTAAACGTCGACGAGAATTTGTAGCCTCTCGCGAAATCGCGCCACACACTTATCGCTTAGCAGTGTATCCGACTTCTCAAGGGCTATATCTACGGGACGACGATACTACGTAGAGAAAATCTGGCCTCTCAAACCAAGCTCGAACAGAGGGAGAAGACCTACTCATTCTGAGGTAGTAATGATCACCGGCAGTCATCGCGAGACTTCGCGTTCACTAGGTCGCGTACGGTCGCAAGGATTTACAGGAACAGACAAATATCTTGGTATATGTCTCCTGCTGCGAGAAGCAGTGCATGTCTTTCCTTCCATACTCTCACTACGGGCTGAGAGACTCACTGAGAGCAAGAGGCTCAGCTTTTTGGATACTGGTCTGTAAAGGGACGTTCTTGTTCTGGTATCGATTTGAGCGGTCAGAGTGTTTTCGATGTGTCGTTTACATTACCCGCGTGGGGAGCAGCAGCGGCTGAAAAAGTGAGTAGATCACGGCAGTGTATGTCACAGAACAAGATAAACTACCTTCATCGTCTTCGACGCGCTTCTTCCCTTCGTCAGGCTAGTCCTCGGCGGAGCGTCTACTCTTACCTCTATAGGGGAAGCCGGTCGTCGATGTTCCGCTTGATGATCCAACTGTGGATTGGTTTCTTGAGACGGAGTACCCTGACTCGGAGTCCGAAGAACGAATCCACCGTGCTTGAGTTGAGCCGACGTTCTTGGGTCCCGACAATTTCTTGCTAGCTTTCGACTTATTGAGAGAGCTTGTGCCAGATGATGAGCGAGTACACTGCAATGCAAAGGACTGATTGTTCCATACAGATCATGTGGATGTAGATTGTGAGGCGACCGGGAATTCTAGCTCTGGAGGTCCTGTGAGTTGAGGCCGAGTTTGACCATTGCCTGAGGTCAGCGGTATCTGGTTAACGAGTACAATCCAGCTCACCTGTGCTAGAGTGCCTGAACATTCGAAAAGTCGCTCCAGGCTCCGAGGACGTCTTGCAGGCAGAATCATTCCCAGAGGTTTTTCTCAAGTTCAATCCGACACCCGCAGACATAGATAGGCTTCCCATATCCCAGTGAACAAGATGAACGCGGCGGCATGGGTCCATCTTCCCATGTGGTGAGATTCTGCGCCACATGAGACCTCCAAACAATCCGGCCTCGGAAGATAAATAAGCTATTGTCAATGGGTGAGGACGCATGTACTTCGGAATTTCTTGGGACCCTGAATTCTCTGAATTGTGAACCAGCTGTTGGAGGCACCATGGCTCGGAACAGTCTCCATGCGAAGTCCGAGACGGACTATGCCCTCGGGGACTGGTGTATTGTCGCAGTCTAGAAGCGCCAAGCAGTACGGAGAAAATCAATCACAGATTGACTGCCGTTCCTCAAGCACGTTGAAAGCCGACAGATATCACGTCGAAGGGAGGAGAAGACTTCGAAACCCTAACCCTAACCTCGCGCTTTGGTGTATGTTGCGCTGGGTTGTTGCATTGCTCAAATGGTTCGACTTGACAGGCGTGCAGACTATGGGATGTACATTCAAGTCTTCCTTACGAAGGAGTTGCATGCTCGACGAAGGATAGCAGTATGAATCGGAATCTGTACAAGTCTTCTTTCTGTACAACAACGCGTATGATTTGATACCTCGGCTATCCATCCACACACAGCCATCAGAGCAGTCAAGAGCTGACGGGCATATAGTGATGTTTGATTAGGAGCATGCGTCGTGGACGCTAGAAGCAACACGGCCAACACCGCCTCGGAGCAGCCAATCAGCTTGCCACAGATTTCTCCTTAGACAAGGACGGGGCCCTATGAGAAGACGAGCATGATTAAAGTGTAGTACGAGAGCTGCCTTGCACTGACTTGCCATGACAGCCCATCGATGTGCAACTGATTGAGCCGGAGTATTGGGTTTGCAATGCTGCATGGACGGGCTGACATGGAGTGATGAGCCAGAGCAGCAGAAAGGTGACGAAAGATACTTGTTCATCGATATCATTGTCAAAGTGGAGTATCTTTGACACTCGATGCCACTGACGCGACGCAAAGAAGGTTGTCGGCAGTCATACCAAAGTTGCGGTCTAGAACACAAAGCATGTTAGCGACCAAGCACTGATTCATGGAGAGTGGGCATGAGAGGACGAAGGCTCTGCCGCCGTCCGATTCGTTGACCGATGGCGGGGCTGTGGGTCAGCATAGCTTGCCGGCTTCATGCAACTGGCGAGTGTGATTGAAGTCCCTGGGCTTCTCGAGGGCCAGGCTCTCGCAATCATTTTTGGGGGACCGAGAGTCCGGGGAAGAAGCGAGGCTGCGAGTAGCTGTACAAATGTGGCAAACGCACGCCGCGACTCGGGATGACCTGGAACATACGGCCTAATGTAACGTCAGTCATTGAAATTTGACCACGTAGCCTGTTCGTGGATCCAATGCCAAGGTATACGCTGAGAGAAGGTGAGTCGTCTAATCAAAAGGTATAAAACATGAAGAGTCACCAGGAAGAGGAGCCTTGCACGTTCTACAACGCCTGCGAAGGGAATATTATGTGGCCATCTATTGACTACGATAGATGACCACATAATACAGCGTCCGCAGAGGCCAATTGTGAGTGAGGTGAGTGGAAGGAAGACAAGGATGAAGCTGTAGACCCACACACGTCTAGATCTTTTATGTCACCCAAGCGAATCGGTTTGATGGATGGCTAAAGATCCGATGAAGATCCACACAACGGCGTCGGCGAGGAATTTGTGGGTCAACCATGCTGCGTCAATGTATTCTATTTTTCAGTCAGAAGTCAGCCGAGAGGCAGGTGAATGAACCTGTCTTGCTGTGAAGTAACGCGAAGTATCAGGACTCAAGTTGAGACGACGCCACAAGCAAGACCAAACAACGTCCCTGCTTTCGTTACTATTGTCACCGCGATTCGCGCTCTGCTTTTCTCTGCTCTGCTCATCTGCGTCTCGTTCTTGCAGACACAATTTTCTCGTATAACCGACACCTTCTACAGCTCGTAGGCCCCACATTGTGTCGCCCAATTGCTTACGTTGACACGTGAACCCATTATAGCACGGCACCAGCCGAATGGGACTCTGATGGCTGACGACCAAGCTGCAAGGCAGTTTCCCTGCCCTCATATAGACGATCTCTTGAATGCGAGTGACAAGAAGAAGCGGTACAAGAAGATTGTAGCTGCAGGCGTGCATCTGTACGGCATTGCTCGCCTACATCCGAAGCGGCGAAAGGTCTGCATTCCATTTACCTCCAACTGGACATTGCGACTGATTTCGCGACTACTTGCGTAGATCTCGCTGCCAACGTGTAGTCTGTACGAATGTCGCGCACTTCCGACGCGTCCCTTTGTCTGCCTTGATTGTGGCTACACCGGATGCTGGCCGAGTCACATCCTTGATCATCTTACGGACACAGGACATGGCTTCTGTAGGTCTTATCGCGTCCGATATCGCTTGTGCCTCACGCTATCCAGGCGTCGACGTCAAATCGGGACAGGTGCATTGCGATCAATGCGACGATATTGTGTACAATTCCAAGATCGATGAGCTTTTTCTCTCTGCCACGAGTGCAGCGGAAGAGCGTGAAACTCCATTTCTTGGTAAGGCTTCTATGTCATTCTCTGGACTGCCGCTCTGATCCTCTTGTTTCACAGTACACAAAAAATTGAGGGGACCGTTTACGCAATGGTGGCCGTCTGCTGAAGAGCAGGCCGCGTTTGAGAATGCAATTACTCTTCCTTGCCAGGGTATGTTGTCTCTTCACCTTCCTTACGTGCATGACGTAAGCTCTACAGCGCGTCGTGGTCTTCTGAACCTCGGACAAACTTGTTTCCTGAACGTCGTTCTACAATGTCTCGCACATAACCCGCTGATACGGAATTACTTCCTCGCCGACAAGCACAACCGAATGCAATGCAAGATTGAGGACTGTTGCTGCTGCGAAATGGACAAGCTTTTCTCCGAAGTAATCATTCTGCGTGTTTTCTTTCCTCGAACTCATAGCAGTCATAGATATACTCAGACGAACGAGAGCCATACGGACCTGTCTCATTTCTCTCGACAACATGGAGGAAAGCGCCCGATTTGGCGGGCTATGCACAAAATGATGCTCATGAACTGTTTCTCTCTGTCATCAACCTCATTCACAGCACTTCGAAAGGGTCCACGAATATATCCTGTAACTGCATCACTCATTCGACCTTTGCCGGCTCCATTCAGAGCGACGTGAAGTGCGAGCGCTGCGGCAGCGTCAGCACTGCCGTTGATCAGACCTTGGACATCAGTCTCGAGTTGAGGGACGAGACGACGCTGGCTGGATGTCTGAAGAGGTCGGTGCGACGAGTCCGTCTTTCCCGTCCTGACATCTTTGCCAGATTTACACAACCCGAAAAGCTGGGCTCCAAGGACTACAGCTGCAACAAATGTGGGAAGTCTGGTCGTGCTGTACGATACCTTTCCAGATATCTGGTTTGTCCATGGGCCTTAGCTACGATTACAGGAGACCAGCAAGCGAATGAGTTTCCATAAACTGCCTCCCGTTCTCAGCTTCCAGCTCAAGGTAACGATTTCACGTTGTCAGACTATGGCCACAGCTGACACACAACCAAAGCGCTTCGAGAAAACCACAGACAAGGCGCGGAAATTGGACACTCCAGTCCGCTTTCCTGCCCAACTGAATATGGCTCCGTATACCTCTACCTGGATGAAAGAAGGCGAAAAAGAGAATGTGTACGAAGCCGCAGGCTTGTTTCGACTTCCGCTGACCAGACCCTCCAGAAAGATTGGTCCTCAAATTATGTACGAATATGATCTCTTCGCTGTCATCAACCACGATGGCAATATGAGCAACGGCCATTACACTAACTTTGCACGCTTCGGACAAGAGGTAAGTGATTTTGAGGCGACTCATTCATTGTACTGGCGACTGACACCGCCTAGTGGTATCGGTTCGATGATGACAAGTAAGGACACGCTCCTGTTTGCATTCTCAGTCAAGAGCTGACATACGATGCGTAGAGTAACCGCCTCATCCCTCGGTGACTGTTTGCAGTCGAACGCGTACATGTGTTTCTATGTAAAGAGGCGACTGGAGTACAAGCCGCATGCGCGGCCGACATATGTGCTGATCCGCGATGCCACTGAGGCAGTCCGGGAGAAAGAGGAGAGGGACAAGGAAGCGGCGAAGATGAAGGAGATTGATGATGCTCTGTTGGCTGTGATCTGATTTTGGCTAGGTGGTCACCTCATTCTTGGACGTCAGGTTTTATATATATCGCGAGCGCCTGCACTTCGATAAAGACAACGCTACGGGACCTGAATATCGTGCAAGTAACCGTGTAGGATAGATGTGGCGTTGATCGTAGTCGGAGATGTCTGTAAGCATAGGAAGTCGGGTATGATGTATCAGTCAAAGTATCAGATAAGGTAAGGACTAGCAGTACAGTCGGGTACGCTCAACGGGAAAGTACCGCTGGCAGCTGTACTTAAGTCTCAGCAAGTAAACCGGAACTATTAGTTCCGGGTTTTGTCGATGGAAATCGACTGGCCCTTTGGGCCAGAACCGCACTGAGGTGCTGAAGCCAGAAAGCACGTCAGACACGCCACACTTGAGGTCGCGTGAGTTCTGGTCCACTGGAAGGGTTCGTCAATTCCAGTACACAAGGTGTACCGGGTTGCGGAAGGACGAAGATACAACCCGAATACTCCCAAGCGTGAGCAGACAACAGAAAAAGGGACGGTGGGTGGGGAATCAAAATCCCGCGTTGAATGGCGGGACTCGACGCGCACGAAACCGTCGTGAGTGCAGCAGAGAGAAAAGATGGGGAACGCGTACGCGTCACCGCATCTAGGCCAACTCGGTACCTGAGTCTGAGCCTAATGCCAATGACTCCGACTTGCCTGCGGGCCGACCTTACCTTATCTTACACTTATGCTAGCCGTTCGCAAGCTCACGTAGCTTCAGCTAGCAAGAGGCTAGCTACCCCGCTGTCCCCGAACTGATCTTTACCTCAGTGCTGACTGTCATGAGTCGGCGACTCCCCACAAATTGCGCTACCTAGCCCAAACATGTTGTATTCATGATCAGCAAATATCTTCCACGCATCGTGAGACGCAGACGATGGTCCGTTGCGTAGAGCTGGACGTCTGGAAAGCGTTTCTCCCAGGGTGATCCCGACTGGATGCACCACAATAGATACTGTCGGTGTCTTCGGGATACAGTATCAGGAAGAGCGCGAAGGCATCAAAAAGTGCCAGTGATTGTCATGAATGTGATTGAGTCTAAAATAGAGGTGCGCATGAGTTAGTTCCTCGAACGAAGCAACTCGCGTTGAGCAAGAAGTCATGTACTCGAGTTAATAGCAGTCACTTGACCCATGCAGCTGGACCAATCCGTGCGGTAGATTAGGTCTCGTCAAGACGCTCGAACCCTGTGCGGAGAGGTCATTCGAGGTCGATGGCAACGTTGAACGATGCGCTGATCGCCACCACGTTGAGCAAAGGCACTGTAAGGCACCTCCGGAGACTGTGCATTATCGGATATGGATCGGATCAAGATGGCACGTGGCTCCGATCCAAATTGGAAACACTTCCCACATCGACATGGCGACCAACCATCCCGCTGCGATCTCAGTTTCAACTTCTCTCCTTTCACCTTTCATTCTTCACGAAATTCACGACTTGCCGGGCGCAAGATTTTCTTTCTTTGGTGGTTAATTCTGGTCCAATTAGCCGGCCGATGATGGCGTCGACCGCCACATCGTCGATTGCACCTGAGGCGGCATCCACCAGTTCTTCTTTGCAACAGCGCCCAGAGGCTGAGCCTTTGCCGGTCAAGCGAGGGGAGATTGGGTACACTGAGACGCTAGCCGTGCAGCCAGCAGATAGCGCCCCGGCCTCCCCATCACCCGTGCAACCAGAGAGGCATCCTGCGGACAGAGACGCACCACCTCCCATTGACTCCCCTTCGGATCCCTCCACGGTTCCTACCTCTGAACCTTCTGCACCCTCTGGCCCGTCTGGGCCGGCAATCGTCAACCCCGCGCTGAGTCCTGCAGCCAAGACGAAAAAGCATTTTCGGTTCTGGAAGAGCGACCGAATCCCTTCGTACGGCGGAATCCGACTCACCACATTCCTTGCCTTTGTCGTCCAAGTTCTTATACTCGCCGGTACCGTCGTTGCTTGGGTCTTCGCAGCCAAAGCCCTCAATGGACCCCAGACAAACGAGTCCGGGGCCATGAAGATCAACGGAGACACGTCGGTCATCTTCGTTCATGTCGTATTTGCGATCGGAATTCTTGGTCAGCTTCTGTTCTTGGAGCGTCGCGTCTATCGCCTACGCGCCGAGAGATACTCTTATGTCCATCCTGGGGAAATCCTCCCCACATCCCGCAGTCGAGCGCTGGTGGACACGACTATGGCCTACGCACCTTGGAACCGCCCACCCTTGCCCACATACGCTGCTGCATTAGCACAGAGTGGCGTAGGCACGGGCGACGTCGAAGACCATATCATTGCGCAGCCACCACCTCCCGCCTACGGCAATACGCGCGGTAGCACCCTGTTGCTAGCTGGATTCCTGAGAGATAGTCTCAGAGCACAGCGTCCTGTATCTGTACGCAGTGAGTTCACTATGGTGGAGCGGCCGTCAAGTTATGCAAGCAGGGACGAGGAGTGGGAAGAGATCCAGGATGCGGAGAGGGCGCGGACCTTGGAAGAAACGTTAGCGAGGTTAGAACGCCCGCGACGAGAGTGACACCCGGAAAGTGACTCGTTGCATCTGGGGTACGAAAACATCATTGCCTCTACCTACGCAGTCATTGAAGATCCGTGGTTGTTTCAGGCTGTTCAGGTCAATACTTGAACGTGCAGTACCTTTCCCTGAGGCTTTTGTCCGCAGTCTGCTTAACATTGTGTCCTGGATGCATCATGCGACGAATATAGCGCCACTGAGCTATGTGCATTCTTTTCCCTCAACTGCTGTTGTAGTTGTATAGCCATAACATCTGCTGCTTCACCATCAGAACAGTCATCACGAACGATTTTTCATCCACAAATGCCTCATTTTGCCATCTCTGTCAACAAGGAATTCATGACTCGGAGACTTCGATGTCAACAAGTTACCAATATCATGGATCCCCTCAAATCAACGTCCCTGTTTCATGACGGTGAGTCCTAACCTCCGTTTTGCCTATGATCGGCAGAATGGAGCGCAGGAAAGTTGAGAATTGACCATGACTCGAAATCTTGTGTAATAAAGATTTGATTGCCACAGAGTACTGTTCCTTTTATACGGTTCTTTCTTGAGACCAGGGTCTGTGTGGCTACGCTCCATCGTCTTTCCCTCCCTATTATTCGAATGCTCACACAACACCACCAACGCATCCAGAAGTACTTTAGTGGACACTCTTCCTCCCTACGGCATGGCTTCCCCGCCTCCAGGCTATTCTTCACGCCCCGCTCGTGGAGAACAAAGTATCGAACACTCCCCTCGAAGATCTGGATCTCGCGTAACAAGTGGCACTTTCATCAGAAAGAACGGTAGTGTCACTGTCGTCATCCCAGACCAGGAGGAGGGCGTCACCGCACCTACCTTCGATCGGCTGGGCAAGGTTGACGGTGTCCTACTGCTTGACAAGCACGAAAGTGTCTCCGAGGTGAAGATCAAGGTCAGCATACAGCGTTCCCTGACACGACGCTCGCCCGTTTCTGACGTGTTTCTTCTTCCATAGCTCCTTGGCACGCTCGACTTTCTGAGCTCCCAGAGCGGCTCGACGTCCCTCACCACAGTCGACATGGCTATCACTACCTGGTCATCCGACCAGGGTCAGTGCCCAGCATGTGTCCCATTCAGCTTCACCATGCCCGCCACCTTCAAAGATGTCGATGGAATTTCCCAACCCTTACCACCCAGCTTCGTCTACTCAGCGCCTGGAACTCCTGGGATGGCGGTGACCTCCGTGTATACCCTTTTGATACACGTGTATCATACGCGACGAAGTGTTGGCTTCCTTTCCAGAACACAAGTGTATGTGGATGTGATTTGTCTGATGATACGCTGCTAACCGCTGTCTTGTAATCCAGTATCCGTGTTCCGTTGAGGTATCACCCTCGAACGCGACCGAACCGACCAATATTACCGATCTCTTTGTTCAGTACTATCAAGTCGTCGCCTGAAGAATGGTCGCAAACCTTGTCCACGATGAAAATGGAAGTCAACTCCCAACCTGCGCCGCCCATCGAGATTGACGTACGTGACTCCCTTTCATGGTTCGCTTCTCCTTTCTGACGTTGTCTCACAGACGCTCATACCCTCTGTCCAGATATTCTCGTTCTCCGATATCATACCCGTGCATATTCAGTTGACCGGTCGACTCACCTCGCTTCGCCAATTCCTCCCCGAACTTCCTATCCAAGAGTCGTCTATACCGCCTGTGAAGATATCCTTGTTACGGCAGGTCTCGGTAGAAGTGCATGGTATACGAACGTGGCGAGACATCCCCATCGGCGAGGGCGAAGTCTGCCCAGTGCCGCCTCCCGCGGCTCAGCTCGACTCCTACCCTAATGAAGAGGAAGTGCTAGACTGGGAGGGTGAGGTTCAGTCGAGGCCTGACGTGACTATCGGTGGTTTCGTCGCCTCCGGCGTTCTGGTCAAGGTTAATGATTCCATTGACATCTATCTATCTTTCACAATATACTCAACCGCCGACTGCTGCGGCTCTCCAACTAGGATTTCATCCTGGTGACCTTGACCCCGCCGCCCAACGCGCCCTTCGCTCTGACTCAGGTGCAGCTTCCTATACGGCTAGTGACGGACCCATGGAGTGATGATACGGTACCCGACTACCTTTACTCGTGATGCTGCTATGCGGTTATCCCTGGTTATCCGGACCATAACATGATCTATGTATCATTACCTCTTTTCATTTCACAATGTCATCAATTGAATTCGATGGCGCAATTGACCATACCTTAACCCAGCCTTAACCGACTCATTCATCAGAGGGCAGACGTGGACGGAGACCCCAAAGATGGCACGTTCGGTGCGGCCGACAGCTCTGCTGTTGATGACCTTTATGAATGGAGGTTGCCATTTGCGAGCTCGTTTGAGCTTTTGTGAGAAGAGGTAGATCTAGAATGGATCTTGAGTCCCATGCCTTGCCGTACAATGTGGACGCATTGCAATACTTAGTATGTAGCAACAACCCCAAGGCCGACTAGTCGCATCGCTAATCTCTGGGTTTTGTCACTGGGAGAAACAAAAAGGTTGGCTGCTTCCTCGGCAGATCAAAGCATAGAGACCAGGAGATTCGGGAGCGCCCAAGTGATGATAGGAAAACGAACCAGCTTAAGCTTCCCGATCACTATAAGGTGTACAGTGGACTCTGATGCATTGATGATGACTTCCACAACTTGATGAACTTACACATGCCCCCGTACGCGGTGCAAATATCCAAATCAATTGAGAAGTATCAGTCACCATACTAGGTTAGCTTGAGCAATTGATGCATCTTGAAGGGAGTGGTACATAGCACTACATTTCTATGAGATCAGAACAAATAAAATAGAACAACATGGCTCTAAACTGCTTTGCGAAGCTCACGGCCAATTCATCGCTTCGACTTCGGCCCTTTCCGCTTCCTGGAGGACAATTTCCGCCGCGCTGGTGTATCGAGAACGAAACAAACACCGAAATGGCGCAGGACCAATGACAAGGCCACTGGAAAAATCATCCGGATTCGGTAAGATCTTGTGCCCATCTACGCCAACCGGAGCGTCCACGTCAAACGCCCATAAGATCCTTGCAGATGTGAGCATGCTATTCATGCGCCAAGAGAGATGAGGATGTCACCTAGCAATGGCGATGAAATCTGTTTGCAACGCAAGATGCATACCAGGACACAGGCGCCTCCCAAAGCCGAATGGAACCGTGAAGTTGCTGCGAGTCGCGTCGTGCGTATCCAAAAAGCGCTCAGGCCGAAATTCTTCGGGATCCGGGAACATCGATTCGTCCTGTGTCATGGCGCTGCATGGCCAATGAGCCTACCGTTACTGACAACACGAGCGAGTCTTACTAGATGTTTCCATAGATGGTGGCACCCTTCGGAATGATCATGTTGTTGTATGTATCGTCCTCCGTTGTGGCATGGGCAAAGCCTGTTGGAGCCAGACATCGCCACCTACATTGTAAGTAAGTCGGAGGACTGGGTTACGTGTCACAAATAGTACCGGGTCGTCTCCGTGAGCAGCGCTCGAACATACGGAAGTTCGTCCTCGAAGCCGGGCATACGATCGCGGCCAACCACTGCATCTATCTCGGCTTGTGCTTTCTTCATGACCTCGGGGCACAGCATCATAGCCACTGCAACATCGGTCAGAGAACACGGATTCGTGGAGAGAACATTATCTACTCAAGAAAACCTCGATAGTGGTAGCCGTCTTGTTTGAACGTGAGCGCGTGGCGGAAAAACACGGTCAGAAGTTCATACCGTCCCTACACCCGCAGCCCAAGGCGCTGATAAGCTGTAAGCAGCCTCTAGATCATTGAGTCCGAACTCTTCTTGTTTTTCCAGACCGTAAGTAGCCATGCATGGATGTGCCGTGCCATTCTGCATCTTCTCACGCACTTTGTTCATGAGGGCAAGATACAATTCACTGTCAAGAGCCTTGCGTCGTTCTGGCTCCCAGCGGAACCATTGCAAGAAGCGCTGTGTGAGGGCCACATTATGCACGCGAGTTTTAATGGCACCTTGATTACTCACTGGTAGATACAGAAGTATAGGCCACTTGAGACGAGTATGTCAAGTATGTTCGGTCTGAAAAGACTCGACACCTTACCGAATCGACCAGGAACTTTCCCGGAACGCTGTCAGATACAAGGTCAGTATGGTCGAAGTTGCCAGCTCGTATATGTATACTTACTTGACCCTGCAAAGTATCAGCTCGTACAATATTGTTACTACAGCAACGGCGGACTCACTGTGCGAAATCTACAAGCCGTCGGTCTTCGTCAGTCAGCACGTATCAGGCATAGGACTTACAGATTCCACTCTGAGTCTGCTTGACCACTACCTCTTCCTGGAGAGACTTGATCCGCCGCCCGTAGGCCACACAAAAGATCACCGAAGCCGAATATCTGACCATACTGAGTCAGTGTGTCCTGTACTTCGCCGAATTCTTACCTGCGCAGGCGCCATCGAAATTGGTAAGGATCTTGGTCCTGAAGCAGTTCCTTCATGAGGATAGAAGATTCCACCAACTGGAGAGCACGATAGCTTCGTGTCGCTGTAGCACTCAAGCCAGCTTGTAGGAACTGTGAGATTGGGTCAACGGCGGACACATGCGAGATGCGTAGCTGCCAGTGACGCACGGTCTTCCACTTGCGGTAGGAGTTTCCGTCCGACATTCCGATACCATGGAGAGGCGAAAAGATTTCATGACTACAGCACAAAGTGAGCAAGCACCTGGGGGATGATTGTGTATGTTACCCTACGACGCATCGCGGGCGCCCGGAGTATATGCTACCCTTGACTTCGAGGAGGTCGTGCGCCGTCTTGGCGCTACCAATCACTGAGAGCAGGTTTTCATTCCAACAACAAGCACACATATGTATCTCGTACCAATAACCATCTGACTTCCCAAGTAGAACGAGATCAAGGAACCTGTCATTGGACATTTGTCAACGAGTCAACGACGGGAAACCCGACGAGCAAACCATAAGCTTTGTGCCACTCCGAAAAGGTTTTCCAGCGATGCGCTTTTGGGAGGCGCCCTAAAGCTTGCGGAGGCGGTCCGGGAGGTAATGATGACTCTTTCCGTAGGCGAGAGATCAACACCGCGCCAGTGATGACCGTAATGACGCCTAGTACAACTGTCGGATACCAGTCGATGGAGAGTGCCATGGTGGTGCTGTTGAGGATGAGCGTTCACACGTTCACGGTGGCAATGCTTCTACATACACTTGAGCGAATGCAGGCATGGTATGACTAAGATGATTGATGCATCTTGCATCTACGCGAGCTTGATGAAGTGTCCTGTCGGGGTGGGTCCTTAGCAGACGGCAGGCACTGCAGAAGCTCAACTATAGAAAGGAATTACCTCAGTATGTAGACTGGGTAAGTATCAGAAATGATCCGCGCGCCCAATATGAATGAATGACTAGATGAAGCAGGCCAGGTTCCGTGTGGTGATCGTATGTCGAACAATCTGAAAGGACTTAGATGTGAATTAACACGCTGGTCAATTCATCCGCCTCCTACAACACGATGCACCCAAAATGGCAAGGTGCAGGACAGTGTTGGCCCGCGGCTTGGTTGCTCTCCTAGCCTTCCTCTATGTTCCCAGTCAGACCCAGCACTGCATCCAACACCTGTATGCACCCAGGATTCTCGAAGCATGTCCTTCAGATTGATCTCGAAGTAAGCTGAAGAAATTTAGAAAGATCTGCTTGCCACGGCGTACTGAGGCAATTTCAGAGCAGTCAAGGTACCCTGAGAGGCAAGCGCGGAGATTTGAGACCTCGTCGACGATTTCTCTTCAATAGCGGCTTCGGGGTTACTTTCGAGCCAGTTTCGTGCGAGGAATACATTACGGCACAGAATTTGAGTGACATGCTGAGACTGTCAAAGCATTGTCGTCTTGGTTCTCCAAGGCTCAATTGATGGCAAGTGTAAAGAGGATCTACACACTGCAGACTGCGAGTTAGCTGAGCCGGATGATCGGGCCGTACCGGATGACGTCGGTGTCTGTGTAGAAGTGATGCTTTCAACTTTTCCTTTTCGCCACCATCTCCATTGACGCGGTCGAGCTTTTCTCCTAGATCACGGACCAACTGTGGCGCATTCTTCGAGTCACATCCCTACACATAACCAATCATCGCATCCGTCAACACGGAACCGAGGTTTGTCAACACTGTGACTTCTTCTGACTTGAACCTTCATCTCAAGTAGAAAAGGACCAGTGAATGCTTGGTCAACTCCTTACTCATCTCAAACCCACGACTTCTCTCAGACACCTCAGCCGTACGCTCGCCACCAAGCACAAGATGGGCAAAAAGTCAAAGAATTCCGTCCCCGACGAGTCATTCCTCTTGTTGCCCCATCCCTCTGGGCCACAAGAGACGCTTGCAGCCACCTGGTATAGCCCTGAAATAGAAATTGTCGACACCCATACGCATCTCCTTTCCACCTTCGAAGCCTACAAGAAGAGCTATCCTCAAGGCACTATCGATTCCATATCAGATTTCGTACGCGACCTCTACGCAGGACGTAACATCCACTCGATCGTGGACGTTTGGTGCGAGGCACCAGTCCTCACCAAAGACTGGCGGGAATTGGCAGACACTCAGTTCGATGGTCTCACCTATAACTTTGTCATTGGCGTGCATCCGTATGTTGGCATCCTCGATGTTTCTCCGTATTCTGTTGACGCGACTTGTCAGACACAACGCGATAGATTATACTCCCCAGGTAGAGAAGGATCTTCGTGAGGGTTTAGCCCACCCTCGCAACGTTGGCCTTGGCGAGATCGGTTTAGATTTCCATTACGACAACTCCCCTCGCGAAATCCAGAAAGAAGTCTTCCGAAAGCAGTTGGAACTCGCTATCGAGCTGAAAAAGCCTCTCACAATCCACACTCGCGAGGCTGATGCAGACACCGAAGCCATCCTCAAAGAGGTTGTGCCATCGGACTGGCGAATTCACATCCACTGCTTCACAGACTCTCCGGACTTTGCGCGTCGACTCCTCGCGCATTTCCCCAACCTCCACATTGGTATCACGGGCGTGATTACGTTCTCCTCGAACCTCAACACTGCGGCACTCGTTAGGGAAATGAAGGATGACCCGCGGATACTACTCGAGACGGTAGCCTACTATCTCTCTCAGCCTGGAAATCTGACCAACTGGTTTCAAAGGATGCTCCATATATGGTGCCGTCAAACATCTATGGCTCGTTGCAAGGAATGAAGGGAAGGCTGCCGTTGTGCCACAGCGCGATGATACCATGGACTGCCACGTTTGTCGCCGATTTGTGGGGTGATGATTGGGATGCGGAGAAGGTCATGAAGCTGGGTAGAGAGAACGCTCGACGGGTGTATGGTGTTTAGGTGGTGCTTTGTGACTAGATCTAGATGGCTTCAAACACGCCTGCTTCCAGCGCGATGACCTCGTTGCAGTGCTGGAATGATTCAGTAAGGGAGGTACGCAATACGGTCCATTGTTTCATCATAGTAAGTTTTGTCCTAGGCGCTACAGAAACTTGCCATCTACGCTATTGACTCGTACTACATCTTAGGTTCTTCGACCCGGAACCACACCACATCCGCCTCCTCACTCGAAGCTTCCAACCCTACAAGCATCGTCTTTTTCTGTAGAGAATGTATCCGCAAAACGTCCATCGTTCTCTCTTTCGGCAACTTCTGATTTGTGCACGCCATATATTCTTCATCGGTGACGCGTACGCGAACCGACGATCGTATTGCTTGCACCACATCCTCGACAGACACCTGTGTGTCGGTCTCAACTTTGATCTCCCAAGGGAAGTCGTTGCACCGCAAACGAATGGAGGTGCGCGGTGGGTCTGCGACGGGCTCCCGTGCCAACTTCTCCCCGACGCCCTGCAGTCCCTCGCCACGTAGGTCGACCCTAAGACCTATGCTGCGAAGCGGTGGGGAGGGAAGGGGTGGCGCGGAGTCTTCGGGCGGCAACTCAGTTGTTGGGAGTCGAGGCGGCGAAGGAGGGGTATTGGATGATGTACAACGCGGGGTGACTGACGCGCTGCTTTCGTGTGGCGGGACATAACGCGGCGGAAAGCTGGAACGGACGGATGGCCTTCTTGCACGAACAGGAATGGAATGCGAAGCCGCCGCATAATGCGTTGCGACTGGTGCTGCGACAGCCTCAGCTCGCAAAGCAGGTGATTGAGAAGCGGAAATAGGAGGATTTAGAAACTGAAGGGCGGGTGCTGACATTCCTTGTGAGTGTGCTGGGATAGCGCACGGTGATACCGTCTGAGGTGGTGCAAAGTAAGCCATGGGAGCTGGAAATGCGAATGGCGTTGGTGGGCGGGGCGGGACGAACTGGCTGGTATATGTCAACCTCGGCGAACGTTTCTCGCGACCGCTTCCAGTCTGGATGCCATATGTCTCTGGAGTGTCAGAGTCAAATCGTGCTGTTTTCCTTGGGCGAGTAGGCATATTGGACAGGAGGTGGAAGCTAAGTATACTTGCTTGGAGGTGATGCCGACCTTTATACGCCACTGCTCGATTGTTCTTACTATTGGTTAACATCTGTCGCGTCTCCGAAAGAGCTTCCCTCTTCCAAAGTGGGATCCTTGACTCAGATTAGTGCTCGTACGACTCTCACGGGCTTGCAGCTCCCAGCAAACCTTCAAGTTGCTTTCTGGTATTGGTGCTTCCTTTTCGTCGCGGTGCCGTCACGAACACGCGTTATTATGCTTTGCTATGGGTCGCGTTTGAAGGGTTAGCGCCCTTAAGGATGCCTTGAGAGGCCGTAAGATGTTCATTTCATACGGTCAGTATACTTCGTGACGGATTTAGTAGGCAGAACTGAGAGCGGGATACATATCGAATAACCTGCCCACAAGTATCAGGTTGCTCCGCATGATTCTGTGCTTGGAATGCCTCCCTACGTGCATTCGTTCCGACTGCCCAAGCCCAAGTCAGGTCCCTGCCATTGAGTGTGGAACACCGGTATGCATGCGAACGCGATGCCTCAATATTAATGGGTCCGACTGCACACGATCGCTATCCCCCGCTGCTCGTGACAAGCACTACTGTACGTGTGGCAGGTCGCCGACCCCATAGAGTGGCCGATCATACGCCACGCGACTCAACTTGACATTGCACTTCCATCTAAGTAGTGCACCCACATTATATCTCGGCCGATGTCTGGGATCTTTGTTAGACTGCCGAGTGCTGCATATAGAAGCACTCCGAATGCATGTGGACGCACACATGTCCGGTTACAAAACTGGTTGCGGTCTCCACTACCCAACTCCTGCATCCCATGTCGACCGCTAGCCTCCCTGCGTATGTTGCTCCCCCCGATTTTGTTCGGAGTCCGTCCTATACTCTTGAGCCTCGGCATCACGAGCAGCGCATCGCGCTAGCCCAAGACGTCCGCCATCGGCCGTCGGGACACTTCATCAAAGAGTCTAAAGGTCGCTCTGCCCGCCTGTGTCTCAACGCGCAAGAGGCCAACATCGATCTGCCCCATTACGGGTCTTCTCGCTCTGTCGAGGGCAGAGTTGAGATCTCCAAGCCCGAGGGGATACAATCTGTTGAAGTCAAGGTGCGCGACAACGTCTCTTACGGTGCGCTGCCATTATCTTTTGTCATCCCAGGTCGAAGGGCGCCTACGGCTTCATGAGCTGGCAGCAGGTGGCATGGTGACTGTCAAGCTTTGTTTGGACACGGTCCTTCTCTGGGTTAAATCACCGGATAGCCCGGTCGCACCAACGGCGTTGAGCTTCCGGCTAAGCCTACCGAAGACATTCGATTATGACAGCAACACCTACGTGTGTCTTGGATTTCCCATGCCTACTTCTACTGTGCTGACTATCGTAGCCTTTGCCACCCACGTATGAAGTTCGCCTAGATGGACTTCCGGGGTTCACAGCCAATATAGACGTACGCGCTTTTTCATCGGTTTTCATCGCTACATCCCTCATTCCGGAACAGTACAGTGTCACTGCGACCTTGTCGAAAGCCCCGAAAGCTCCAAATGTCCCGTTCATGAAGTCCAGTCTGTTTGGTAAAGCTATAGGAAACATGTGCGTCTTTGTCTATCGCGATCTGCGGTCCCACACGCTCATGCATACGACACCCAGCGTGTTATCCACACCATTCATCTATTACCCGCGTACTCGTCCAGCCGCTCCTTTACCGTCGCCTCTTCTAACAAATCGTCTCGGATTCGTTCTGACTCCGGAGTGGAAACTCTACGACATAACAATCACCGCTAAGCAAGCGCACGCGGCGGACATCAAGGCGAAGCTCTACGTTCCAGCCTCCCGCATATTTGCCACAGCGCAGCCCATTCCTTTCCATCTCACATTAGAATCCTCCGCGCAATCCCTTGCTGCCTTCCTACCATATGGTCCTACCGCCAACCTAATCGGAAAGCGTGCGACGCAGATACATCTGATGCGGCAAATAACCGTTGATGTCAGACACGCTATGATTTCAACGACCAAGACGGACATATGGCGGGTTGATCCCATAGGGGAGGCAACTTTCAAGCATGCGGTACGTTCATCTCTGCCTTCATCTTCTCTGCGCCTGACCGCACATGCGACTCATAGGGCGACGGACCCACATGGGTGGCTTACAGCGGAGAGATAAAGACCAGTGAGGCTGTCAAGGTCACAGCGTTCAAAGCTGGCGGCTTGATTGTCAAGGACTGCATACTCTTCAGATTCAATCCGACCGAACCGGCCAAGGCGCCATTCTTGATGGTAAGACAAGTCGTGCCGGTGAGACTTACGACAGATGTCTGGACAGCGGACGGCACGGGCATAGGAGCACACCTTCCCAACGCGTCCGACTATTCTTTATCATCGCCTGAGGGTTTACACGATCATGAAGCTTAGGCGATGTGACGACTGTATATATGATAGTAATTTCCGGTACAATGACCCGCCCAAAGGACGACTTCCAAGGCAATACGCTTAGTATATATCCGACCTTGAAGTGTTCGCACGTCTCACCCATTTGTACACTTTGTCTCATAGAAATGTAGAGTATAATCACCGAGTCTGTGGACACAGATGCTGTGAGAAGATTCAGCGGTGAGGCCTATACACGGACGAGAGGACACTTACATTGAGCTTTGTACAATGTGCAAGATTATGTACCTGCGTTCTGCAGTTGTATCCGTACCAGCAATCTTCCTGTACGGGGTGGCCTGCAGCGTGCATTCTCGCCAGAAGCCAAACATGCAGATGCTTCGTGATGAACTGTTGCAGACATTCGGTGCAGAGTAGATCGTAGACATTCTGCCATGAATCATATTCCGCCGACTTGATATTGAACAGCTCGTTGAGCAAACCCGGCCAGAATCGCGGACCAAGCAGGTTGCACTCGGCTTGCAAGCGATTGGTAAAGTGCCATACGCGAGGGAGATTCCCTGGCAGAAGGCTGCGAGGAACGTGAAACCTCTCAGGCTGTAGGCCGTGTAGGTACTCCCAGTCTGCGAAAGCCTCGTCAATACGAACCCTTGCTGCTACAAGTTCGTGAGACCATACTATACTGATTCCATACTGATAGACCATGAGATTGATTGCACATCGTACCTAAAGACGTGAGCCTGGTACCAAATGTCATTATGGCTCAAACATACAAGTATCGTGATCCTGAACTGTCTGTAGAATCGAATACCATAGGGTGTTTTCGGTCTCTGTTGGAGGTTTCGGTGGAGTGACCTTGTGTCTTTCCCAGATGGTGTTCAAAGGAACAGAGAGATATCCATATAGAAAGCCGTCATCTACATCCAATAAATCTCCTTCCGTGTGTTCGTATGCTTGCTCAATGATAGGAGATTCTGAACCAGCTTCGTAGGCAGCTAGGACACTTGCTGGTTCCACGGCGAGAGAGAGATTGCGTAAATGTGGCCCTTTTATCTGTTAGCACTCTGACCGGAAGAGGACCGAGCGATAACCAACATGGAGTATTCCTAGAGCCGCAGTATGAAGCCCATTCAGCAAGGTCTTGCAAGAAGTGCCCAACGGCATAAAGCTCGATCAGCTCTTCGGTGTAGAAGTCAACTAGAAATGATTCTTTGGCGATGTTTTCCTTCCTGACCAGATCTTCGAGCTCAGACTCGTCCATTGACTCAAAATGTGTCAGTTTATACCGTGCAAGGTTAAAGATTCTTGCATAAAGATTCAAACGGAACAGGGCGCGTCTAAAACGCTCTGATTCATCGACGGTCAGCTTGCTTGTTGTTGACGAGCGGTCTTTGAACCTGGGATGGTTTAGCGCCACAAGTAGAATTTATGTAGAGGTTTACCGACCGGGCGCTGAATATCTTCTCCAATTCGACGGCGCATCGTGCGTAAGACGAGAGTTCATCTTGCTCCTCCACGCTTAAGGGCGGACCCTCTACTGTTTCCGCAGATGAATAAACGTCGATGTCAAAAGCTAGGCGGGATCGTCCTTCATCCTCTTCATCATCGTCCTCATCATCATCCGACACAAGCGGTAGTACCTCATGCCGGATGAGTCTGATAGCCTGGGGCAAGGCAGGACCTGCGACGTTCCACGCCACTCTGCGGTTGATTGACTTTGGGTGGCCACAATACGCGTCGTAAAAGCGCTTTGAGACGAGGACAGTAGAGCGCAGGGTAGCAAAGTCAGGCAGAAATTCCATGATGCGGTCAAGGATGTTGTCGGGTAGTAGGAGATCCATGTCAAGTGCTATCTGACGGTGGTGGTTGCTGTGAAAGTTGTCGGTCCCGCCACTATTTCTCTTTATGGAATGGGCGTCAGGGCGTGGGAATCGATGCCGAAATTCCGATCACTCTATGAGTCTATCTTCCAAGACCTGTCTTCACAAGTTCTTCCTCTCTGAGACTCTCACCATGTACACTGCGATTCTAAATTTCAAACTTCTGTAGCAATTATGGTTTGCTAGCGCCTGTTTTGTCTAAGATTTATACACTCTGTGGCTGTGATAACAAGGTCAGCAGAAGAACAAGCCGGGGCGCTGCTTTGCTTGTAGGGCGAGTCTACTGTAGTATGCAGATTGTTTTCAGAAAACCAAAGGATCTAGCTTTCTTCCATCACAGTGCGGTCATATTGAGGAGCTGTTCGCATGAAGATTTTTCAGGACGCGTTTGACGAGGGAAACTTCGTCCATCCACCACGTGTTTGGCATCGACGTTTGACGCGCAATAATGCAGTTCAAGTGTAGCGCAATCGCTGTCCTGCTGCTCATAACGCGAGTTGACACCGATACGTATGACACCGAATTACGAAGACAATCAAAAATCATCCATCTTCCTGTCCTCCTTCGCGACAACAGGTCCTAGGTCTACGACGGTATAGAATTCGAAATCCTTGGTCTGAGCTTTCGGCCCTTTCGTTGGCGAGATATCGTTGCCTTCTAGCGAAGGATCGTCCGACCGATACTGGTACTTCACGAGCATATTGAACTATTTTGACAGTCAGCAAATCTGACAAGGAAGGGAAAATATTAAATCACCTTGACGTTCCCTCTTGCTTCTTTCCCAAGGACCACCTCTCCCCCAACAACCGTCAAATTTGCGCGCTTCTCGAGCACACCAACGGTCTTGACCTTCGGCTTCTCCCTCTCCTTCGGCCCTCTCAGCCCAATCTCGTCATCATCCAGCCCAAACATGTCCATCTCCTCGTCCTCGTCATCGTATTCCCATGCTTCCGCAAATGCCGCGATGGTGAACGACGTCGTGGGGAGGGAGATGGCGAACGGGGGCCGGCGTGCTTTTTCGCCTTCGCCGGAAGGCGCGACGTGCATACGCTGCACGGAGAGGCGGACTTGGATGGGGTCATAGAGAGGGTTGGTGATGGCGAGGTGGAAAGGGTAGGAAAGGCCAGCTTGCATCGGGACGACGGCGAGATCTTCGTCCACGACTGCTGTAGACGTCGACTTGTTCAGACCACGGCGATCTGGCGGGGGTATGGGCGTGTCCTGGCGATGAGGAAGGGAAATGGTGATTGCAGGCAGATAGTTGGCGGCAACGAGTTTGATCTTGTACCGTACTGATTGGGCTTTCTGCTCTGGCTTGATGAGAATATGAGTGCACGCCGGACAGCGCTTTGAGCGTTTCGAGTGTAGCGGTATTCGCAGTGGTCGTAGCTCACTGTATGTATTAGTCCACGTCGGTTTGATCGTACAAGTGACCACTCACTCTGCTCGCAGTGGTGTTGCCCAACTTGACCCCCATCGCTGCTCCAGCGTCGCCACTTCGGCCATATTCTCCAAATGCCGGACAAAATCTACATCATCCTCGCCTCCGCCCGCTCCATGTGTACTCGCAATATCTAAACGCGTCTTGTACTCCACCATTTCGTCCTTGTTCAACGACTTGTCCTTATTCGCCCCTCCCTTCCCCGGTCGCGTGTGTGGGTTGTATTTGGTCACCCCAGGTATATCGCGCGCAAGTGCGGCGGACGCAGCGGCTGTGATGGAATTAGAGTGGAGGTGATGTGAGTGCGCTGCACTACTTGGCACAGCGGAAGAAGCAGAACCAGAAGAACGCAGGACCGGCTCGAAATGCTCTTTCAGCCGGTCGAATTCCAACGAATCTGGCGCAGAGTCTTCGAATTTCTGTAACTGGGCTGTGTTTCTGCTCATCAAAGAATGAAATTGTGGATCAAAGCGAGACACACACCAGCAAGACCAGTAGGCTTCTCGAATGTTATGTTGAGCTCTGCAGAGTCCCACCTACAATGATTACAGAATAGGAAGAAAGGCGGTTCACCCACGCTGCCGACGGGGATGGAGAGCCTACCATCTCCGGGATCTGGAGGGTCGGAGGACACGACAGAAAGTGTATTTCGGCAATTGGGGCACATGAAGCAATTTCGGGCGCATCTAAGGCGCGTCAAAGGCGGGCAGAAGGGCGATGATGGAGGGCGCACCTGTTCTTCTCGGCGCGCACGCTGGCACTGGGCACTTCAAAAAGACAGTTTGGGCAATAGTACCCACTGACTTCGACCGACACGCAGCGGTTGCATCGTACGGCGTCGCATTCCTCGCAGAAGAATAGATCATGCAGGTTGTGGAAGCTGTAAGATGACGAGGGCAGATGCGGTGGCGGTGGGTTCTTTGGACTGCCTAGGCATGGACAGTGATAGCGGATTGCCGGTGTCGCCATCGGATACGGCGAGCTGAATGAATAAATCGGCTCTGTCGTCGTGCGACGCGATGATGGACAAGACCGAGTTCAGGTTCCCAAAGGGGAAGCCTCTTGGTCCGGATGTTCGGACCGAGCACAATCATCCATTCGACCTCGAGTTTGGCTCGAATGCACTTACTATGTGCAGCAGTGCAGACAATTCTCAGCGCCGCGCTTCTCACCAACCTCCGCCATAATGCGGTCGTGCCATTTCTTTAGCTGTACGTCCTGCGTAGTCATAAGGTCCCTTGGTTCGGCACCAGTGCCTTCTTAGGAACTTCTCATAACCTCGCGACGCTTCATTGGTCTGCAGCTGACCAACTACAATCTGGACCTACGGGATGCTTCCAGTCAAAGCCACCTTGCCGTCTTTTTACAGACGCGTCTGAGCCTGTTCTATCGTGAGAGGATCTTGCATCAATACGCGCCACACAGGTTCTTTCGCCCAGCCAGTTTCTGATACTGACATTTGATTTGTGAGTCAAATTGTACAGCAATGAAGCACTCAACCAAAAGGAACAAGTCTCGCCCGAACTTGGGGTTGAATGAGTTCATGAACGAAACGATGACAGCACACAGCCTGTGCATACCACCCATGTAGAGTTACTGTTGCAGCTCGAGTCCTTCTTTGTGATCAACAAATTCCGCAAAAGAAATTCTCGTTGCAGTAGTTTGCTATGAGTCAAGCCACAATCGCGTGTTCCTTGCTGCTGCATAGCTGTATAGAATCTATCATTGCATGGCGTGCCGTTCCAGCCACATTCCGCAGACATACCACTTTACACTTACTACCCGTCTCAACTGCGTCCCATGAGCAGCTGTCTACTGCCAAGACCACCTTATGGCCACAAATGGACAACCAAACAGCAGGTCAGAGCCTTGATATTACTGGATACAGAACGTGCAAAAGGAAAGAACAATCAAGTGTGACGCATTTCCGGGGATATCAAACCTATATCATTCTCAGTTCTCACGCGATTATGTCTTCCCAAACGAGCGCCATTCCTTGTTCTCCTTCGCGCCGTCGTGCGGTTGACCCACACATCTTTGTTCTCTGTTGCCAACTCGGTGTCGCTCATACGGCCGAGCCACATTCCGGAACAACGCTGTTGGTCGTTTTAGGAACTGACCATCACGATCCAGCACCGCCTTCACTCCGTGGCCATAGTTTTCTGCCCTGCCCGTCCGCCTCGTGTTCAAAGACAGCTTGCCTCTACACTACTTGCGCGGGTGCGTGAAATGTATTTGAGACTGTGTGTCGAGCTCACGATTTTGGGACCCACAGTGCCATGGAACAAAGCGAACTCGATCAACCATCCGCCGCGTCCGGGTCTGTCGTTGATGATATCCTCCGCCACACGCGCCCAATCCTTCCGGAGGACGCACCAATGATACGGGCGCAGAATTCGACACTAGGAATACAGAAACATGACCTCGAAGCGCAGATAGCGGCGCTCCTTGATCAGACGCTCCGCGCGCAGGCCGAGCTTCGCCAAGTGTCCGCCACATTTGACAAAACGAACTCCGTGTTTGCCCCCATTCACGCACTTCCCAACGAAATCCTGCTGCACATCTTCCAGCTATTGCTCCCCAGCTTCCACAAAGACTCGTGCATGAACGTCAATGACGTACGTTTCCGGCTGGCCGCCGTATGCGGTTGGTGGCGCGATGTCGTGACACACAGTCCTACACTCTGGTCAACGCTTGTCTTGCGCACACATAGCTCAACCATTGGGAGTATGACCGCATTGCGCAAGTTTATACAACTGTCCGGAGACCAGCCGTTGAAGATATCATTCATCTTCAGGGCGGCTGGATTGCCTGGTCACCGAGACCTCGAAGTCCTGGATGCGCTGATGGCGGAGAGCCACCGTTGGAGATACCTGTCTATGGACGACATGTTCTCGGTTCAGTACGTCTTTGAGCGCTTGACTCCGGAGAGCATACCCCGATTGGAAGAGTTGTATCTGTTGGGTCGCCACTCCGCCTTTCGTGGCCGGACTTTGGAGATAGATCCCATAGCGCATGCGCCTGCGTTGAAGAAGGCCCAGCTGTACTCTGGATACCCGTATCCCTCCACGCTCACACATGCCTATTTGTCTCTTCCAAGCGACGCTGGAGAAACATTCGTACCAGACTTCTTCAATTCGCATCCGTTCCTGACGGAAGTCCATATTTTTCTCCATGATGGCCACTCCGCGCTCGTGCTCCCGCCTGCCATCGAGCCTGTTGAGCACGCGGCTGTTCATACCTTGGTCACCGACCACACTTCCGTGTTGGACTGCCTTGTCCTGCCTTCGCTACAAACCCTCCATTTGACCACCACATACACTCTGATGGACCAATCAACCACTACATCTGTCTCCGCCCACTTGAAACGCTCGGGTAGTCATCTCAAATCCCTTTCCATCGCCCAGAAGGCCATCTATGACTCATCTGCACTCACCGCGGAACTGCTACCCTTACTTTCCGATTCGTTGTCGGCGCTCTATATTGATATGTATTCCAGCATCAGTCCAAACGATTCTACGGCGCGCATCTTCGGTGCACTGACGAGCAGTTCCAAATCAGCGGGTCTACTTCCGAATCTGACGAGCTTTGGCCTCAAAGCTAAAGCTACCGCGTCTCCAGAGTTTACTGCTGGCTTGACGGAGATGCTTCGGTCGAGACGCAGCTCTGACCTGGCGACACAATGGAAAGCCAAAATTCTTCTTGATTTAGGGTTGGACCTGCAATACTTCGAAACAGATGGACACAGCTCAGTTTTCGAGACTGCGTTGAGGGAGCTGGCAGAGGCAGACGATGGGCTGAAACTGTGGACCAAGAACGAGAGCAAGTACGGTTCTCGCCCGTCTGCGTATCCTCCGTGGATCGAGTTTTCCAAGAAGAAGGATCTGATGAAGCTGGTCGTGGGCAAGTGCAAATGTGACCACTGCGCTTATGGGTCCCGGCATCACATTGAGATAATGACGGACTACGACGAGTCAGACACTGATTCGGTCCATTCATCGGACTCGGACTCCTCAGACTCGTCCTCTGCCTCCAGCTGGTCGCCGGCTTATCCCGAACCTCTGCCTTTCGTCCCATATAACGAAATAATCCCATCTGTTATCCCCTACGGTGCCCCGCTTCCCCCGTATCTCTTTCCCAACTCTCAGAATGCCCACCAATTCGTTCCATATGCGCCGCAACAGAATGTCTTCGCCCCCTACCCAGCCATGTTCGCCCCTCAGCTCCCACCTCCTGTTCAGCCTCATCAGAACAATGCCACCGGCCCCTTCGTACCCGCAGAATTCCCATCACCCTCTGATACATCTCAGAATGGAGGTGACCGCCATTACATTCATCGACACAACAACATGTATTCTCCCCTTCCACCAGGTCCTCCAGTGATACCCGAGTTCTCAGACGATGAATCCGATGACGAAGCGGAGAACGTCAGGCCGTCCTTCCCATCTGTTTCTACCGGTACGATGGCCTTGGGAGGAATCGGGCAGGCA
Source organism: Strobilurus stephanocystis (assembly GCA_019915075.1). Lineage (NCBI taxonomy): Eukaryota > Fungi > Basidiomycota > Agaricomycetes > Agaricales > Physalacriaceae > Strobilurus > Strobilurus stephanocystis. The sequence continues at coordinate 537,138 of JAHLMI010000011.1, forward strand.
CCGGCCGACTTTCCGTACCCTTTCAATGGGTCCGCCATTCCCCAGTCACCTTCAGAGTTTCCTTACCCGTTCAACATGCCCATGGAGAACCCACCCATGTCGATGCCCTCGCCCGACATTGTTTCGGTCCCAGTATCGCCTTTGAAGGAATCCAAGGCATGGAGGTGCAGATCGCGCGCAATTTCCCCTCCAGGGGAGATGCACAGTCCTGCCTCCGTCTTGCTGCAAGCTGAAGGGAGCTCCTCGCATCACCAGACACCCGAGATGACACACCTGGTCGAAATCGCAGAGCGTCCGCTATCACCTCTCCAGTTCGATAATTTTGAGGATCTGGCGCTGGAGGATCCAGATGAGGATGCAAATGGCGGCAAGATTGAACCTGGCACATCGGTCGATGATTCGGGTTACGCTGAGCTCGCCACCTTGGTTCCCTCGCCTCCGACAAGTTTTCTGCAGTAATTTTTTCTTCTGATTGCATTTGTGTCGTATGTGGGTTAGTTGCTGTCTTGCTATCGATATCACGTAGAGTAGTTGTAGTCAATAATTTATCAGTACAAGGAACTGTTAACAGTGATGTATATACATGCAGAATAATAATGCTCGTCGTTGGCCCCTGGTCCTGTCATGATAGTCCAAGTGCAAGGGTATGTAGTACTATATGACTGGTCATTATATTATTCACAAACGAGTCCACGAATATGCCCCTCCTAGTGAATAAGTTCCGCAAGATCATGCTGTCTAGTTGTGAGGCTGGCGATCCCAAGGATTATGATAATGATGTAGAGAGGTCTGAGACGGGTAGGGCTGTGGATCGTATGGCTGTGGATCCGATACGAACTGCTGTGGGTCGTACAGCCGATCCTGAGAGGAATAACTAGCGTAACTCTCCCTATACAATGGATCATACAGCTGAGGTCGTGCCGGCCCAGGCGCGGTAAGGTGCTGCTGTTCAGAAAGGCTGTACCTCGGTGGTGGCGGAAGGTTGTTTTCGTCGTGTCTGATGGACATGTTTACCGGCGGTGTGGGAGATGCCAACGGACGGTACACAGGTCCTCTCGAGTGGGATTTGGCGTTCCGCTTGCGAATATAGCAGGCATATACCATGAGGACGATACCAAGCAGGAGGAGGACACCACAGATTCCGAAGACAAGCGGCTTGTTGAAACTGCTTTTCGAGGATTTGTTAGACGCATCGAGAGTCTGGTCGCCTGTGGTGTCAACGCCATTCAATCGAACTTGAACAAAGTCGGAATGTGCTGTTTGAGACCAGTTAGATGAGAATATCGTGAGGACGGAAGAAGGCGAACCTTCAGCGGGATCTGTGGTTGATAGGAACTGAATGTATGGATCGCCCCGATTGGTTGTGTTCTCGCCAATGAAGTCGCCGTAATTGAGAAGGGTGTACGCGTTTCGTACTAGTAGCGTTGACACCCATCAGCTCAATTGGCGCTGTGAGAGAGGGACAGGACTTACTGAAGGACATGCCAAGTATGATATCGTACGTAGGGTTCGGACCGGTATCGAAACTCATTGGTTGGAACTAAAACGCGTCAATCCCACCTGAGATGGAAGCACAGCAAAGCAGAGGACATACCAAACCAACACAGCACGATTGTCCTTTCGAATTCTCCAAACTGGTGATGCCTATCACAGATGGTTCCAGTGTTGCGTCCATAGGATGAATGGGATAACTCTGCCCACTGAACTTGAAAGTGATGTTGACTTCTAGTTCACAAGGCACAATCCACGTATTCCCAACGTTGCCGATGTAAACATATTCGGCCCCATCGAAACGGCTGTATATGGCGTCGGCTGCAGCTCTAGATTACGAGCAAGGTAAGTGACTTCCATTTGATGGGCTGGACGAGTGAGCACCCACTTTGGTAACTGCGTCAATGAGAACCCCGAGTCGACAACAGCTGTAGCTTGGTAGTCGTTGGAGGTCTCGTCAACTTCAGTCTTGATAGAGATGGGCTCGCCATCCGGGCCAATCAGGCCGTTCTGGTCAAGAAGGAGTTGGAAGTGTTGATTTCCAGCCTCGCTAAGCGATACAGTCGTCACGCTCAGTTTAGGCTGGTTCTGCACATCGTCGTAGCCGTCCAAGATTTCCCCGACGGTGATGTTTCCCGGAAAGGTGTTCGTAGGGTCTACATTCAAGACGGTAAGATATCCTTGTCTTGGGAATGAGCGTTCAAGGAGGGGTACCTTCCAGGCGGCCAAGGGATAGAGTGACGATGTTGGGCGTTGTGGTATTCTGCAGAAAGATGCGGGTGACGACTGAGTATCCGACATCCGAGTCGAGAGTCGCGTAGACATTTGAGCCTGAGTTGGGTCCCAATCCGATGAGACCGGAGCCTCCCTTGTTACTCGAGTCGGGAGTGACCTGGACTGTCGGAGAGGAATCCCTTAAACTTCCAGCGGGAATCAAGAAAGGGAAAATGCTCACTGAATGCCTGATCAGGTACCTCATAGCCTGAGAAGACCAAGTCAGCCGTCTTGATTGGTCCTGCGAGCGCGTCAGTTGCAGGAAGTGGCGAGATTGAGGGTGCAGACCAGTGACATTCCCGACGGCATAGTTAACACCAGACGTTGCGCCCGTGGTTTTACTATTAGAGACCGTGCCTGCCACCCACAGATCCGAGCTGCGTCCCTAGCGTTGTCAGGTGGGAGGGAGTTGAGGCATGAAGAGAGGACTAACCTTCCGGTGTCGATGAGACATGAGAAGGTGTCTCCACCCAGTACTAGATCAGCATAATAGCTGATATCCTCGGAGTTTGTGAGCTTGACCCCATCGTCGTCGTCGCGTTTCGACAACGTGGAGGCGCGTTTTCGGCCGTCTATTGGCAGTTGCAGGCAGACAGCTAGGCTGAAGAGGCCCGACAGAGCCAAAATACGGGCGTGGTACATGGGAGGAGGAAAGGAGAAGAATCCCCGTGTCGCCAAGAACAAGATGTCCGAATATATATCGTACTCATGGCGGTGTGCGGTGTGTCATTTCCAAACACTTTCTTGATTGTGGCCCTGAGATTAGCGCCCAATGAAGTCCCTGGCTGAGCGTGAGGAGCGGTGGATATCAAGCCAAGTAAATAGAAGCACAGAACCGAAGAGTATATCCTTGTAAGCGCAGTGCGTACGCCTCGAGATGAAGTTCAGTGGTGCTGGGCGAATCCATAATGATCGCCGTCCACGTGGCATGTCTGATCGGTCCGTGATCTAGGCAGTGTGGCGGTCGTTTTATACGTACACTTTGCCTCCTGATGCAACCTATACGTGTCAAAGGCTGTGTGATAATTCAGACTTGGCCATCTGCGTGCTTGGCATTGACAGGGAGGAGCTACGAGTATCTCCTGCACATTTGTATATACAGCAGCTCACGTTCCAATTACCTCCATCCCACCACTGCTCTTTCACTGACTTTCGCATGGGTTCTTCAAGCTGAGTCTCGAATGGTCTGAAAGGCTCCCTCCATTAGCCGTCGCCCATTCTAGCCGAACGTGTCCAGACGCTTCAAAATGGCAGTGGACACTGTGGAGTTGCGGCGGGTTTGCTGGACCAACGTGTAAATAGACTGATAATGACTGCTATAATCAAGAGCGTACGTACGACGCCTCAGTAGAGCATCTCAGGCTGTGCTAATTTGCTGGCGAGGATGGGAACACACGCGCTGGGAATGATCAGGGGTGGCCGGAGCCCGCCAGACCCATCTATCCCTCTGACCACCACCATCATTTTCCCTCACTCTCCTTTGTTCGTTCCAGTCAGGTTCCAGTGCGAACCACTTACTTGGCGGTCATGAAGCCTTCGCTCATCCCACTCTCTCTACTTTTCTCAATATTCGACTCGATTTACGGGATAAATCTGCCTGTTCGAATACGCACCACCAATGAGCCCCGGACGCTCAGCTACCGCTCAGGCAACACCACGATACCGGTCGGAAACTACGGGAACGCCCAGTACTTTGCCAACATAACAATTGCAGGCACCGAGGTGTCCGTCTTATTGGATACCGGCAGGTACGCGCCGCCCATTTGTCGCATTGGGCTCTTGTAACGCCAAGCCTAGTTCCGACCTCTGGGTCAATTTCCCCGACACTGTGCCCACCACGACCGACACCGGCCACTCCTTAACGCTCACCTACGCTATTGGTTCTGCGGGCGGTGCGCGCCTACCCTCTCAATTTGATGCTATAGCTGACAAGCCCCAGGCGACATTCACTCTGCCAAAGTCGAATTCTATGATTATACCATTGACTCGCAGGATTTCTGTGCGCCCTTCCCTATTTCTGTCTATTGACGCCCAACTTACGCTACCTGTCTGTAGTGCTTGTAACTGACACGAGCAGCTTCTCGACTGATATCCACACACAAGGCTATGATGGTCTTCTCGGTCTCGGCCCGAATGAAGGCAGTCGAATTCTTGACGAAATCGACGACGACTCGGGTGACAGCTTGCTCGCAAACATCTTCTCCCAAACCAACAAGACCGACAACTTCCTCACCCTCCTTCTGAACCGCGAAGCTGATCCTGGTCAGAATTACTCCGCGCAAATTACCCTCTCCGAGTATGTCGCTGGCTACGAAAACATCACCAATCAGCCGAAGATCGATGTTGAGACTGTCCATAAGCTTCTGGAATCGGAGCAGCACTGGCAGGGTCTCACCGACAAGGATAAGGGTGTTATTGGGCCTGATGGCGAGGTCATTCAGTACGATTCCATCGTCCCCAAGGCCCCAGATGGTCAGCTTGTTGCTGTCTTCGACTCTGGTTTCACCTTTACACAAGTGCCGCGCGATATCTCGGATGCGATATATGGCCGCGTGCAGGGCGCTGTCTACGATTCCACAAACGAATGGTGGACTGTGCCGTGTGGACAGCTGTTGAACGTCACATTCAACTTTGGTGGACAGTCGTACCCAATTCACCCTTTGGACACCGTGGATGACAACTTCTCTATCAAGAACGCTAACGGGACGAGGGTCTGCATAGGATCCTTTCAGCCTATCACTACCGCCTTCAGTCTTCTAGGGAATTACGACATGATTATGGGGATGAATTTTCGTAAGTCGTTGCTGCTCATCTTTTCGTCTGTCTTTGCCCATCTAGTTTTAGTGCGAAACACCTACACGAAATTCGACTATGGGAGTTGGTCAGGAAGCAGCGGTGACACAGACGATCCGTACATTCAGCTTCTCTCCATTACGGACGTCGACAAGGCACACGACGATTTCGTCTCGGTACGGCTCAGTGGAACAGACACTACCGGCAATTCGCAGTGGTGGCTCACCTCTACAGCGGACATGCAGCACTCGCCCGTCTCTGCCGAAGAGAAGAAGAAGCTCTACCAGGAAATGATCCTCAGTCGATGGCCGTACATTCTGCTCGGGTGTCTCGCTGCCGTTTTGATCATAGTCGGACTCATCATATGGCGATGTTGCTGTCGGCGCGACAAGGACGGTGTCAGAGGTGCTTTCTGCTGCCGTCGGCGCGCCAAGAAGACCAACAGCATTAGCAAAGGGGAGCAGCGGGCATCCTACCTTCAGCTGCAGGACCAGAACTCCATGCGCAACGCAAGCACGGCTTCCCTGCCCTACTCCCCGAACTCGCACAGTTCAAATGCGTACTATGATGGGCATCACCAAGAGGGCGGGCATGGGTATAAAGCCTATTGACGAGACTTTCACATCTTCATTGTATATGTATGGTTGCTATCGATGCACAACAGCTTTGAAAAATGGCCCAGCCGCTGCGCGCTGCGGCGCTGTCTTCGCGCTACTATGCGCTGAGCGTCCGCGCGAGGATTACCCGAACTTTGCCGTGTACTACCGTAGCTGACTGGACCATGACGTGCCAGGATACTGTATCTAATCACTCTTTGTCGCATATATACCATTCCAACTTCACTGTCATCTTCAAGCCTGAGGACTACCTGTATACAACGCGAAAGGCATTTGAAGGCGTGTACTTGAGACGTCTAGGCACGTCGTGTCTATGACTCGGCTCGGCCGGTAACATTTGTGGTTCATGATGAAAGTCGAGCGACGTCAAACGCTGAACGTAACAGAAGACCAGAACAATATCAAGCTCTGATATGCGGAGCCTCTCAAGTGTCTTGACACCTCTTGACACCCCCGATAAGTATCTCGGACCAACACAGACCAACAATACACAGCCACATAGAATTGCCCTTCGTGTTCTGACGTACTCTCCTTCGACCACGACCTGACTGCGACGAGTCACGACACGACTTTGCAATCGCTGCAGCCGAAGTCAATAGGGCCACTTGTCAATGGTGCGTTCTTGTGAATCACAGTCTTCTATGATACTGAAGCCATTCTTGAAGTGGACCGAGCATTGCAATCTACTTGAACAGACGCTGCGACGGAGAATCGATAAGCGTCCAGTGAGCATCCGCGATGGCTTATGGACACGGGGAACGCGAAAATGAAGATATTTCTACTCTTCCAGTCGTCCTTGAATACAATGTCTATCATCACGTTGTCGAAGCTGGAATTTCGAGAAGTCGACCACCTGATGTATATTCACTACGGACCGAGGGTGTATCCTATCACGGACCGCCTTCTTGCAATATACAAGCCTTGTGGTCCAAAAGCTCGAAATTGCTACTGTCATGGCTCTCTTCCTAGCTACGTTCGCCCTAGGCCTCTTGTCCCGATCGTTGGCGCTCGAAAATGGACTCGCGCGTACACCTGCCATGGGTTGGAATTCCTATAATGCATTTTCGTACGTCGTGCCATGATTTACAACCTATGTATCCGTCATTACCCACTCGCATCCAGGTGTAACGCCATTGAACAGAACTACCGCGATGCTGCCCAAGCCCTGGTCAATCTGGGGCTGAAAGACCTTGGATACAACTACGTCGGCGTGTGAGGCCTTCTTCTTTTGCTTTCTCGCTGCCATGATTGAACTATCTGTTGAACAGTGACTGTGGATGGCAAGGGAAGAACCGTACAGCGAATGGGACGTTCACCTGGGATACAACCGTCATGCCGAACGGTGTTCCCGCCTTGGGGACCTTCGTGCATAGTCTTGGACTCAAATTCGGATTATACTCGGATGCGTAGGTGTCCCACGATCTGACTTGCGGGTATCTTGAGTAGTTCTGATGCTCCATGACAGTGGATACTACGCGTGCGACTTCGTAGGCGGAACTGCACACTACCTTGGTTCACTGGGCTTCGAGAGCCAAGACGCTGCTACTTTTGTGTCATGGGGCGCAGACTATCTCAAATACGATAACTGCTATTCAACATCCCCGACAGATTTCGTGAACTATTTTCCGAACATCAGTGTTCGTCGCTGACTTCGCCATGTTCGACGACAGCTCTGACTATTGTCTTCTAGATCAAGGTATTCTACTTCAAACGAGGACGGTGAACTGCTGACACGCTGCGGCCAGGATCACTATGTCACTATGCAGAACGCCCTTGCCAGTCTCTCCCATCCTGTTCTCTTTTCAGCTTGCGAATGGGGAGTTCAAGTACGTGTTTCTCTATCTTCCTACCTCTGGACGTATTTCTGACGTTTGTGACTCAGGACCCTGCCCGTTGGCCAGGCGCAAATGTAGCCAATTCCTGGCGCATATCGTAAGGCAGCAATCGCAGAGTTCATATAAGTGATTTCTCTGAGCTTCTTAATAGAAACGACATCGGACCTGATTGGGCCAACGTGTTCCGCATCATCAACCAAGTCGCACCTATAACTAGATTCGCCGGACCTGGCGCCTGGAATGATTTGGATCTCTTGGAAGTCGGAAACTCGCCATTTACGCTCGCAGAGCAGCAGACTCATGTATGTGTTCCAAGAATCCATAGTCAGGACTTCAGGATCCTAACGAGATTCGTCAGTTCGCATTCTGGGCAGCAACCAAGAGCCCGCTGTTGATATCTACGGATCTGTCGAAAATTAACGCGACGAGCTTGGCGATCTTGAAGAATAAGAATATCATCGCACTGAACGTCTGTCACGCTCCTATCTCACCACAAACCTGTGCTCAGACTTCTACAGCAAGACCCTCTAGGGAGGTCCATCGAATTCAAACGACGATACGCAAATGATTCTGACGTCTGGGCGGGCCCCCTCGCCGATGGTTCTACTGTTGCTTGTAAGCTCAGCCTTTTGGTATTCACGAAGAAGTCTCGAAGTGACTTGCGTTGACAGTCGTCATCAATTGGCAGAACTCTGCGCGAAACATGACCTTCAACCTAGCCGACATAGGACTGTCGAGTGCTCGGGCTGTAGACCTGATTACGGGTGCATCTCTGCGTACTCTTCGGACCTCGTCAGTCCTTTCGTAAAGTCTATGCAGACCACACTGATGTTCAATAGATACACCGCTTCCGTAGCCGCGCATGGCAGTTTCGTTTTGAAGCTGACTGATCAAGTCGCTGCAAGGCCTCCTGTTTTCACATATTATCCAGCAGCTGCCAACAGTAGTATTCTCGCCGGAGGGGCAGTACGGCGTGTGATCAACGGTACCACCACGGTCGTCGGCTCTCTGGGAGACGGTGCTAGCGTCACTCTGACTGGCATCGATGGTGGCTCCGGCGGAAACAAGCTGTTGACTATCGATTACACGAACGGAGATTACACCTTCAGCAATACCGCGTGCCCGAACTGCAGAAATGCGTTCATCAGCGTCAATGGCGGACCGGATGTTGGTGCGCAGATGCCCATTGCGGCGCAGGTGCGTTAGTCCGATTACAGAATTATGTCACTTCTGAGCAGACTGAGGTTCTTGTAGAATTGGGATGTCATCTTTCCGGGCTTTTGGGTCAATGCTGCAGGTTTCCTACCTGGAAAAAATAACACAATCAAGATTCATAACGAGGCGGCTGGTGCGCCAGAAATGTACCGGATAGGTGTATCCATATGATGTTGACATTAGTCCCCCGTAGGCAGACTCGATCAAAGCTGACACTTTATGTTAACATGTATGTGAATGGAAATACTGTATACTGATGCAATGCCTGGATTCAAAGCTTCAAGATACTCTCACCCCACGATATTGCTGCCCTGTTCAATCATACAAGTGTGCATTTGGTGAATGGAGTAACCCTAGCTCCCGGATGATAGACCGCAGTTGCGGTTGGTGTACCGAACTTTATGCATAAGTGGCGCATCACGATCTGGTAGCACATCACGTCCTTGTTGATGCGTACATGTCGAGCATGTCGCGTCTGAGCGTGTCAGTAGGTTTAGAAATTAGGTACTGTATCCGTACTGTTGCCGAGCGACCTGAGATTGTGAGATCCCGACAGCAGCACATTTACGGAGAACAGCGCGCACTGAGCCGCACTCCCTGGATAGATGCCTGTCATTTTCTCAATTCATTGCACATGCCGTGCAGCCCGTGCTCGGACATGGTACTGTCAATTAAGTTACAGAGGGCCGCCCAGCAATTGACTATTTGCCACTGACGTGACTCGAACTGAGGGTCACAGATGCTACATGACCGGCGTGCGAGGGGAGCTCTTGCTCAACTCTTGACTCTTACTCTTACTTCCAATCCTTAGGGGGTTTGCTCGACCACAAGAGCTTAGTAGGACATAATCGGAAATTACAATTACCATCTTCGCCATATGGCGTCGTCCTGCGAAACAATGGCGCCCGTTTTACGACATTTGAAGACTGTTGCGCCCCAGCGTTTCTCCTTGTGGTCTTCTTGTTCTTAACCGTCAACTGCATGACCAAGTACGGCCATTCCTGCAATTCTACTATGCGTCTTTAGGCATTCTGGTCCCACATCTTCCCTATCTATTCTCACCATCAACCCAGCCTACCACTATATAAGTACGTCGTCATGAACCGGTCATTCTCGTTGCAGCTCACAATGTTGCTCCTTCTCGCCAGCATCCTCCCAGTGACGTTCGCCGCAACACATCTCGCTCCATTCGCTCACGAAGTCAAGGAGGTTTTCAACGCTCCGGCAGGATGGCACGCTGTTGGCTATCCTTCTTCAGCGCATAGCATCAATCTCCAGATTGGACTGCACCAACCCAACTTCCCTGTTCTTGAGCAACACTTGCTCGAAGTCAGCGATCCGGACCATCCTCGGTATGGAGAACACCTCACAAAGGAGGAGGTCGAGGAACTCGTCGCTCCCCACGACGAGGCGCTCTCGTTGGTTAATGCATGGCTCGAATACTATGGCATCGACGAAAGCGATATTGTGCGGTCGTCCGCACGCGACTGGATACGCGTTACGCTTTCTGTAAGCCTTGTGGAGGAGATGCTTGATACGGTGCCCTTATTCTCTTTTGGTATGACGAAAATGTTCTTACATTGTTTTATAGACATATCAGTTGTGGCAGCACGACGACGGCACCCATCTCGTTCGCACGACGAGCTACAGTCTGCCGGACTACTTGCACCCTCACATAGATCTCATACAGCCCACGACGATGTTTGGAAGGTGGAAAGGCTTGAAGAGCGATGTCATAATCGAACCAGATCAGAATACTGTGAACGCCGCAAGCGCGGTCTCACTATCTGAGGTTGGCGTGGATCCGGCTTGTAACGTTTCCATCACCATCAATTGCCTGAAGCAACTGTACAACATCGGAAATTTCACTCCTTCAGCAGCCGGGAACTCAATTGGTATCACCGGCTACTTGGAACAGTACGCCAACGATGCGGACCTGCAGTCGTTCTATGCCGACCAAGTTCCACAGGCTGTTGGGTCGTCATTTGAGGTGATTTCCGTCAAGGGCGGCATCAACTCTCAGAATGTCTCTGAGGCGGGAGTAGAGGCCGATTTGGATACTCAGTTCGCGTACGGTCTGGCGTTTCCTATATCTCGCACTTTCTATACGACGGCTGGCAGACCCCCGATTGTTGCCCCTCCTGGTACGGAAAACGACAATGAACCGTACGTTGATGTAGGTCCTCCATCTTCATGTGTTGTTCGTGTCATTGACGTGTCATTGCAGTGGATTGACTTCGTCTTGCACCAGCAGGATTCGGATATTCCTCATGTCATCTCGACGAGCTACGGAGACCTTGAGCAGACTGTTCCGCACAGCTACGCCCTTCGCGCTTGTGCTGGATTTGCGCAACTCGGTAGGCCGTTAGTTCACATAAAATCGCCGCTCATACAAAAATTTAGGCGCCCGAGGCGTCACCTTGACTTTCGCCAGTGGCGATGGAGGAGTCGGTGATGGTGATGCTGACCCAGCAACCCAACAATGCTTCACCAACGATGGTACAAATAGGACACGTTTCCAGCCTCTTTTCCCTGCGTATGTCGCGTCAGCTACATTGTCATTGCACGACTCATAGATTGCCATACATAGTTCATGCCCATTGTGAGCACACACAATCGCACCTGTTACACTTCGTCGTCTAATCTCTCGTAGTGTGACTGCAGTTGGTGCGACTGTGAATGTTCCCGAGATCGCGGTTTCTTTCTCGGGAGGAGGCTTCAGTGATTACGTAGGTGCTCTCCCTCTGGAATATGGGACTATTGACAGATTCACATTGCGATATACAGTTTTCTCGTCCAGCATATCAAGACGCCGTGGTTCCTGCCTTTGTCGCATCCCTTGGAGAGACTTATGCCGGACTTTACAACCCGTAAATCTATTTTTCTGTTTCAGTCGCTGCATGGCTAGTCACTGATCCAAGCTTTTCAGTGCGGGAAGAGTTCGTTGTCACACCATCGCGCGTCTGAATAGAATCCGACTGACTTTTTCTGTTATAGGGTATTCCAGATATCGCTGCTGAAGGTGATCGGTTCCGTGTTTGGTTCCAAGGTGCACTCTTTTCCGCGGCAGGGACATCCGCATCGTCGCCCACAGTGGCTGGGGTCATATCTCTGCTGAATGATGTCCGCTTGTCGAAAGGACTTCCGCCCTTGGGTTTCATCAATCCCTTGCTTTACAAGAAGGGCATCAGCGCCGCGTTCAACGATATCACCATTGGCAACAACCCTGGCTGCGGTACGGAAGGCTTCAATGTGAGATTCGTTGATATCTTTATTTGTGCCGAGTATCTGAAGCGACTTTCCTTGTAGGCCACGACAGGATGGGATCCAAGTGCGTTGTCTGTCTTGCTGTGTGATCTTTTGGAATTGATATTGATGGACGAGCGCAGTCACTGGCTTTGGAACACCGAACTTTGGTTTGCTCAAGGAACTGGTAATTTGATCATTGGTGGCGGCGCACTTGGCCAAAATGACAGTAAAACACGATGAAATATGTTTTTTGTAACCCAGATGTCAGACAGACAGTTTCATGCACGGTTTTTTTACACTGAACCATTAGCTCGACCTGAATGTGCTTGTCAATTCATAAAGCGTATGCCAAAGAGTGCGAGACATAGGTGATAACCTGTTCGAATTAAACGTCGACCGTCGTAGGCAAGTTGCACAGTAATATGCTGGGCTGATACTATTCTACACAAGCATTACTATAAACTACATAATATATATATGACATGCGGAATCGCGTAGCTTCCTCTACAGAACCGAACCCTTCTGCGACATCCCCCCACCAAACCCATACTTCGAGTGCAGCGCCGCCAATGTCTGCTCTTCACGCGACTGTACGCGTTTCGAGCTTTTCGTGGGCTTTGGGGTGTACGATGGAGGCGGTGATGCGGCATGACGCGCCTCGTCACTGGTGCTGTATGCTGGCGGCATGGAATTGGATTGTTTCGGTGATTTCGTGGGAGAAGACTTTCTCGACACTGGGTGGAGCGCCTCCCCGCTGAAGCCGTATGCGGACTGCATGCTTTCGAGGCGGGCTTCGAGGTCTTTTGGGGGTGCAGAAGAGGTTCTGGTTTTGGATGCGGATGCGGAGGAAGATGAGGACTTCTTCGACGCGGGTCTAGGCGCCTGGCCACCGAATCCAAATGTGGACTGCAAGCTAGCGAAGGCTCCTGCAAAGTCTTTGGTGGTGGGCTGGGAAGCGGGCGTCATCAGCGGAGCTGTGGACGCGAAGGAGGAGGTGGATTGATTGGAGCGGGATGTTGACATTGTTTTTTGGGCGGGGGGTAGTACCGGTGTAACAGGCGATTGGTAGCTGGAGTTTGTGGCGAGTGCTGAAATCATAGTTTCAGAGCCTACGTTTTTATACGGATACCGTTACGCGATGAAACAATTTGTCCAGGCGCGGACGCGTAAACGGTACATACACGGGAGTCATAAGACTTCGGATGCGCGCCCAGTCTCAGTCTGAGTCATCGCAGTCGAATGGTGCCCTGAACCTTGGCATGACTCAGAACTTCGTCGTACCTGAGTCGCACTTAGATCGCATTCAGTGAAGCTCGAACGGGATGAGCGCAGAGCGCTGAGCACTGACGCGCAGTATCAGCGCCGCCAATCATGATGCAATCCATATTACTGCGGCTTCGTCCAACGTGGATCATAGCTGCGTCTTCGGTGAATGTGGGTTCTGCGCACTGGACGCTGGTGACTGCACAGCCGTGAAAGAGTGTAGAATTTTACTCGTAGTCACGACACGGGACCGATGATTTACGGGGCGTATCTGGTCGAGACAGATGGGAGATTGACTCTGAGCTGGAAGAATGCAAGCTGACCGTCTTTGAAACTGCCAAATTTCTGGGAGTTCTACGCTAGAGAAGCCCCCAAACACGACGGAGAGCGACATTCGTGCAGTCTGGCGCGACGAGTAGAAAAGACCTGAGTAGTACAGGTCATCTGCGAATCGGCTGACTTGAGACACAAATCTAGTAGCGCTGGGATGAATTCAGGTTTCGGTTCTCTATCTTGTACATCTAGATTCTACATTCCTGTCACTGGCTGCATTTGACAACGATGGGCAGCACACCTGGAACGATGTCAAGGCGCGGTGTACAAGAATAAAGATAGAGAAAATGCTCACCTCCAGTTGGAAGGCTAAAGGGAACGCGTCCTGCGCATGCCAGGAAGGCGTTAATTATACCACCGTGTGCAGTGATGCTAACGTCTGTGTAGCAGGTTAGTACTGTCTCAAATAACGCGGGAGGAGAGAGTGTACAGTGACCATGTCCCCATTCTCCGGAAAACAGACGATCCAGGACATTTCTAGCGCGATCTTGCGCCTCAGCCTTGGTCTCTCGTCTATCAGGCAACCAGAGCGGGTCTTCTTCGACGAATCCTGGCTCGAAATAGAACAGATCCGGGAATTTCACAGCGATGGCAGACCGCGTTCGACGCTTGTCGCAGGTGTGTTCCCCGTGTTCCTCTCTGCAGTTCTCGACGACAGTGGCTTTGCCCATATCGAGGCCGTCAGAAGTCAAGAGCCAGGTGTCCATGGCGCGACTGAGAGGGCTGGAGAGAACGATGTCTGGTTTGATGTGCTTAGACTCTGTAGTCCACATCGCATGGGCAGCGCTGGCCTGTGTCCTGCCGAGCGGAGTGAGTTCAGGATCGGCTGTCGTCGACGGTGAGGCGCAGAAGAGGAAGTGCAGGCAGATTACGCACGACCCCATGTTATCTCGTCGTCGCCATTCAGCTTTGACCAGTAGCTGACGATATATTAGGTGGAAATTGACGAAGGCAGCAGCTTGCTCACTCATCCCAGGCCGCCGTACCGTATTTTGCTTCGCCGACATTGTGGTATCCCTGGCCATGTCTCCCAAGGAACAATATCTTGTATGCAACGTTGGATGGCGCGTCAGCATTGAGGTCGGTTATGTGCGCTCTTAGCGAGACCCAGTCCCACTGGTCCAGCAGACCGAAGCGGGGGGCGACGGCGACGGGCGCCGTCGAGAACGAGTCCTGGATGAAGAATCCCGACACTGCCTATCGCCGGTTACGTTCAGCTCGTCGTCGTCCATGTTGAACAAACCTCGTAGATGGGCATGATGATGGCAGGAGGAACAGCGATCTTGCCTGTTTCCTTTCTCGGCTAGCACACTCACAGCCGTCTATGTTCTCTATTCTGCTTTTCGAGTCAAAATATCCTCTCTGCGCCTGGATGAGCTTGACAATCTCTCATTCGATGATCATGCAGCTTTCGACGAATGGCAGGCGGCATTGGGTCTCCAGGTCCGCCACGGCCCCCTACGAAGCGCGTCTCTCTGCCTTCGGGCCCACGGACGGTTGGACTCTGTTCAGAAATGACTAGACTGTTCTGTCTATCTGCGTCGCGGAAATGTACACAGTCTTCGTTCCGTAACTCACCGCCTGCGTTTCGTGGAACCTACTCTCGTGCCTTCGAATTCTACACTCGACGTGACTCAATCAGATGCCGATTTTTTTTTTGAAATATGGAAGGTTTGCAGTTTAGGCTTGCCATCAGTCTACCGCTCGAACAGCAAGATTTGGGCCGTGTATGACAAGCGAGGTCAGTCGATCCAAGGAACTGGTCTTGATCCTCCATCCTTTATCCGCCTGGCAGCCTGCGACTGGACTTCAGCCAAGTTTCGGTTGCGTCACAACAGCTATAGCAGGCAGACCTTCGTGCCATTGCTCCTTTACCTCACATGCTCAACATTCGACATTCGACATGCCACCTCCAGCCCTTCGTGGGAGCCTCTTGAAGTTGTGGACATCATACTGCAACAACACCACCTACCTGCCTACCTATACATGGACGTGTCTCGCTCCTCGAGTCATTGTAATTGTATGGTTGTTATAGTGTGTAAAAATTCTAAGGCCGTAGTTCCGCAAAAGTACTTACTTTTTGCTGCATTACTTGTAGTTGGTAGGTGATTCAACTGTACTCTCGAGAATCCTTTGGTAGTCTCTGCTGATGGATTTTGAGCGCTATGAACGTCTCATAGTTCGTAGTAGTTTGTACAGCAAGATCGGTAGTCAGTATGGGGGTGATTGCGCGCCGCTGTGACGCAGCCGCCGCTACGGTATGCCGACATGCACCGCACTTCCCAAAAAGGAAGATCGCTCTCTTCCGGTGACTGTCATATCCACTCCGAGATTCGTATCCCAACAATGAACGCTGCGATTATGGTCAACTCTCTCCGGTACCTTGAGATCTCATCTTCCAGCATGTGCGTCAAAGTTCAAACCAAAAGGCTTCCCTATGCAGCGGGCCTTGGTCTGAATGATCCCATTCAAGAGGGCTAGGATGCAAACAACGTTCCCGAGCGACTTTAGCAATGGCTCCGATTGACGCGTAAGCCCTCGCCATAGGTCAGCAGACGACCTACGACGTCAACGATGGCCTTCAAGAGGCCGTAGTCTATGGTATCCATCCTGCCATTGAGCAGGCTGGAAGTACGGCGGAGGCGGCGGGATATTGAGGCGCGGCGGGTCTGCAGACTACGCCGGGCAACTCAGTAGGTCTCCCCACAAACTCAAAACATCTTGACTATGTCCAGACTATGTCATTTGGGATCATCTTCATTCATTCCTGTATCAGTTTGTCAAGGTTGTCGTCACGCAACTGTCTTCCTCGCCAGGCCACACATGCTCTCCGCTCATCAGTTCACTGCCCTGGACCTCGCTGCTCACAGGGCGGTATAGACCACCCCCTTTGACGCCTCTATCGCGTGAACTGCCACCTTGTCATGTTTATTACATCCTCTCGCCCTTCCAGCAACATCTCTCAACAGCCGCCCGTCCCCGAAGCGTTGGGTGGGTGCGATTACTTGCACAGGGGGCGGGTCGGGTGCGATGATGAGCACTCGCACCCGACCCCTGCTCATGCTCTGTCTTATCTTGTCAAGAATGATTCTCGATGGCCATTGGCAGGTATTCCGGGCGACAAAATCACATCCATTATCATATAAAGTCCAAGGGCTCTCAATGGACTGATCTCAACCGTACAAGACGGTACATGGCTTCGGCTCGTTCTAGTATCTCTACAACACAACAAAGATATCACGCTGTTATGCTCATCCTTGCTTTGAATTGCAGGAGGTCGTTAGCCAAAAAATCGACTCTTGCTTCCCCTTCACCTTCTTGCGGTCCTGGGAAAATTGAGGAAGCAAGAGCGCACCAAGAGAGCCCATGTTTGCAGACCGACTTGGCACACATCCTCCCCATGCACCCCCCCCCCCCTCCCCCCAATGGCAGTCTGTCCCTCTCCCCATTGCACACATGCCGAACACCTGTATAGTTATTGAGCGTCTCTTGAGAGGTCCGCCGTCTCTGTGTGCACGTGGTAGGCACAATGGCCGACCACTTGGTGGTGGCGCGCCGTGCTGAATCTATCCGAGATCTTGAGCTCACGACGTCGGCAATGTCACCTGATGCTTGAGGTCACCGGTAAGTACCTAGCTGCACAGTACATAGAGTAGTCAAATACTAAATAGAAAGTACAGACTACAGAGATTGCTTGGAAAGTACAAGGTTGACTGGAAAAGTAGAGGCCTTGTGTGAAGAGTACAAAGTTTACATGTAGAAGTACGTCAACGTTGTTGAGAAAAGTACCAGAGTAGGTGCGAAAGAATTTTTACACACTATATCGCCAACATAATTGTACTGGGAGCAGCAAACCCACAGCAGTTGGATATCTAGATCTTTCCTCCCTCGAAACTCCCAGCAAAACCCTGTGTCAGGGTTCTATCCAGGTTGACCTCTTCCCGTCAACTACAGAGCCACGCCCGCCGCATATTACCGTCATCCAGCGCCGACGCCCACAGCCATGTCGCACTAGGGTCGCATAATCACCGTGAAATCTGATTTTTTCCCCAGTCCTCTCGAGGATCACCTCAGTTCCGTGGACGATTTGGCCGTCACAATCACTACAACTTTCCACCGGGCCACGTTTGTGGCCGGAGTACAATGGCGCTCGTAAGGATAGCAGGCTTTGGGCTCTAGGATCGATACTCGCCCTCGGCGGATCGGTTTTGGTTCTTCGATCGTGGCCCATGGATGGCATGGAGGCGCTCGAGGCTTCAATGCAAGACGCGGATGAGAGTGAAGCTGCATACGAGAAGGCGACCCAGCATCTGCTTCCGCTTCATTCCACTAGGGCTGGCACTCCTGATGCCTTTATCTCTTAGCGACGTTTCAATCTTCGCTAGTAGAATGAAACCTCCATTTTGAACGTGATCTGCGTAACCTCGCTCTGTGTCAGTCTTTGATTATCAGTTCATTGTATGCCGTTCGCTTGTTTTGGTAGGAATGCACTTTCATTGGAAAAGTCTATTATGCGAGTCATAGTCAGAACACCATCATCACAGCCTTGCATTCTTCTCGTGCTCGATCAACGAGTCGATCGTATCCAACAGACTCTCTTCGTATGTCCTGAACTTCATATGCAAAGTGTCCACAGCTATACTGGTGTCCACCTGCGCAATCGGACCAGATATGTCCTGTGCGCCCTCGAGGGATGGTAGCCGCGATGCGAGCTCGGGTCGTTTCTCCTTGATTATCTGGACAGCCTATGTGCCAACAAGACTTCGTTAGCACGGATCAACACAGAGGAATGGAACTCACTCGATAGAACGTGTATACACCTGCGTTGAGAATGATGCGCTTCCCAATGACCGCGTCGTTCTGAAGAGCGAGAATGTGCGCTTGGGCTGCGTCGCGGACGTCCACCCAGAGCGGGGCATTGGTAGGAGGGACGGTCTTGGCGCTGCCGTTGATGAGGTCGTAGTAGTCCATGACCGAGGCGTTCACTCCCGTGGAGAGATCAACGGATTGGGCTGCAGGTCCGGGAATCATTGTAGCTGAGAGAGGCATCATGATGTTTGAGCTATGATGCGTAACATTCATTTTGTGTTTGGGACTTACGAAGGATAGCAGTGAGCTTTATCTCGGGATGCTCTTCGACGTAGTCCCAAGCAGCCACTTCCGAAAGTTTCTTGGAGGCGAGGTACACAGCGAAATCTGGAAGCTTTCCAGAGACAGCTAGCTCGTATGAGAACGGATTCCTGTCAAGGTATCAGCCATTCGTCTTTGATTACTGACCAAGAACATACCAGTCGTTTGGTGTGTATGTGTAATCGCGAAGTGCACCTAGAGTCGCAAGATGATCAACGCCTCATAGGAACGAGCAGCATTGGTGGGGCTTACCGCCTTTCGTGGGGTCTAGGACGCCGGCTATACTCGCTGTGAGGATAATTCGAGTTACACCTGACTTCTGAGCGGCTCGTATAACGTTGAGCGTTCCTTCGATGGCGGGGTCGAGCACGTCTTTCTTCGCGTTCTTGAACGCACGCGGGAAAGGCGACGCCACGTGAATGACGGCGTCAATGTCTGTACATCTAAAGTGAACCCAAGGCAAGTGCGGGATCAAAATACACGTACCTTTGAGAGCGTCAGAAAAGTTGCCAGTGGCAACATCAGGAATGACAACCGCCTCGAAGGCAGATCCAAATTTCTGCCAGCGTTTCTGAACGTCCTGTAGTTTGTTCTGGGACCTTACGGTACTACAAGGACGCGTCAGACGCGTTCTTATCTATCGATTTAGTGTATGTCTCACCCTCGTACGGAAAGCCCGGCTTTGAGTGCCTGATCCACGACATGTGTGGCCAGAAATCCGGTGACTCCAGTGATCTGTGGCGGTGAATTGAGTATCTGTCGCACTCCAATTGCAAGTAGTGTAACCTACGAGGACTCGTTGATAAGAGGACATGTTGTGTGTTTAGAAGCTGATGCTTCAGAGGAAGATCTCAACTCGCTATTTAACGACTGTGGGTGCCTTTGGAACTTCATAGTATGACTACGCTGCCTCGGGCATGGCACGGCGAGGTCGAGTAAGCATCCACGGGCTTGGAGAGGATGATGGGGCTAGACACTGGGTGCCGAGTTCTTTGTCAGAGTGTTTGCCTTATCCGAGCCTGTAGGATGAGAGTTCGTGGCAGTCACTGGCAGATAGAGGCCTTTTGTATAGAGCTAGGGGCGGGCCTAGTAGTAAACAAGTGACGAGACAGGTCCGAGCTTCGATGCCGTTCGCCACCGTTATCCGATACGAAGAGTGTCAAAAGCCACAAGAGAGTTTGTGCTCGTGAGATGGAAGTACAGGCGAATAATCCAGGCGCGTGAAGGCGAATTGAGGCGCGTGCGTCGGCACAGCGTCGGCAAGGCCCAGAAGGAACCCTGAGAGATGACGTAGCCTTCCAAAGACGGCCTGCCATTGCCAAAAGCGACGCTCACGATGTCACTCAGACAACACGCTCGCCCGCTGCTCTCATCCCTGTCCCGACCGTCAAGGACGACGCTGACGGCGTCGGTGCGCCCGCTGCTGACACGAACCGCATGGAGCAGACCGTCAATACCGACGCTCAAAACAACATGGCAGCCGTCCCGACGCTATAGTTCTAACTCGCCGCCACCCAGTTTTGCGGACACAGTTGGGCCCAAGAAAAAGCGCAGAATATGGGTTGGCGTCGCTGCTGCGCTGCTCTTGCTTCCTCTACCGCTTCTCGCCTACTTTTTGCTGCTCGCCGAGTCGCAGTCTGTGCTGGCTTGGTCGCTCGTGCAGTGCTATCGCACAGACGCGCGATACAACGAACTCGACTGGGAGGATTTTGAAAGCGTTGTCGATTATTTCCGCGATGTGAGCTCCGATGTTATGATGGCCTGTGCGTTACTGACGATTGGCAGATGGTCTTCATCATTCTGGTCAACCATCACGACATGGATCCCGAGGACGTACACGCCACCTTTGAGGCTGTCAAGCAGTGGTCCACTGAAGCCGGCATCTTCCGCGTCGAGGCCGAGCCAGAGGTGCCACCAAGATCGCCAGAGGACGCGCAAGAGTATCTGCAAGACCTGGCCAATCGCTACAGTCCGAATTCGAATGCGCATCACGAAGACGAAGAGGGAGAAGAGAAGGAAGAGGTCGTTCTCGACGATGCCGCTATTGCCGAGCACCGTGTCCGCATCACCCACCGCATATTTCGCGCTGCTGCCAAGGACTTACATACCGTCCTTCACTCATCACAAAATCCCGTCCTAACCGCTCATCTACAACAACACGCTAGTGCTGGGATATTTGAAGTCGATCTCGGTCTCTCTCAAACCGCCCTGATGGTCGAGGCGGTCCTGCACATCGCCATGATCGCCTGGGGTCTACATATGAACAAAACCTTTGGAGAGGACAGCGGATTGAAATTAGACAGCAGTATGGTCGAAAAATTCAGCGGTGGAGGCGGAGGCGGCGGATGGGAGAGTGTTAGCTAGCTCACGCGACTGCAGTAACCTTGAAATGTAAACTTTTTTCCGTCATCTGTCAAGCGAGTTACTAACACCAAACGCAGTAAATGCCTTGTTTACTGGACGAGCTGAAGCGCAAATCACTGCCGCGAATGAATGAGACATACGCGTACCATCCGCGTACATTCCTAAGCATCGTAGGCCTTCCCCTGCAGAGTTCGGTTCATCCTCGGGCATGACTGATAATGCCCGAGCGGTCGCCTGCATAGCAGCCCGAGGCCTTGGAGGTATAAAGGAGTATGCCTTTTTGTATGGACTCCAGTATCATCTCAATTACACCATTTTTCCCCACCATGTCAACCTACAACCGCGTCCTTGTATATTGCCATCCGTTCACGGTCGGGTCCCAGCCAAATTGACGCGTTTTTAGATCACTGGTGTCACTGGTTTTCTTGCTACTCACGTAGTGGAACAAACTCTTCAAGCTGGCTTTTCCGTCAGAGGGTGAGTTTCTCCCCTCTTTTCCTCTTTTCTTCTCGTGACTGCTACTGACTCCAAATCAAAGAACTGTCCGGTCTGAAGCTAAACTTCAAGATGTAAACAAGCGCTGGGCTTCTTACGGAGCCAGATTTGAAGCTGTTATCGTTCCTGATCTAGTCTATGGGGACTTCTCCAAGGCTGTGGAAGGTAATTCACATCTCATCATGGATACTCAATACCAACACTCACACTGAACTACAGGCGTCGACGCAGTCATCCACGTCGCGTCGCCCTACACCCTCACGTTCCAGGACGCGAAGAAGGATCTGCTTGATCCTGCCATTCGAGGAACGCTGAACGTACTCGAGGCCGCCCAGAAAGCCGGTGTCAAGCGCATCGTGCTTACCTCTAGCATCGCAGCTATCGTAAACCCAAGTGCGTTAAGCGGTCTGCTTATCATCATCCCACTGAACAATTTGAATCAGGTAGCCCCAAGGCTTACGGACCCGACGATTGGTACGCTTCGGTCGTTGAGCTTCATGATTCGCCATTCATTCATGTATTACAGGAGCCCTTTGACCTACGAAATGGCCCTCTCTGGTAACCTCCCGCCTTTAGGGACTTACTGTGTCTCGAAGAAGCTCGCTGAGCAAGCTGCATGGGACTTTGTCAAGCAACACCCCGAAATCAAGCTCACCGCTATCAACCGTGAGCCTTCTGTCTCTTGTCTCAACACCAGCTGTTTGTTTTGACGCCCATTTCCAGCTACGCAGCTCCCCGGCCCCGTCGCGCACACCGTCGACGTCTCTGATGGCTCCATCAACGACTCGGTGAAGGACTTCTGGGTCCTAATTAACGGCCAGACCAAACAAGTCCCCAAGACGAGTGTCCCCATCTTCGTGGACGTCCGCGATGCTGCACTCGCCCATGTCTTGGCCCTCAAGAACGATAATGTCATCGGGAAGCGCATCTTGCTGAACAGCGGGTTCTACACATTCTATCAGGTGAGCTACTTTCCAGCGAAGTATAGCAGGCTCTGACTGCTGTTCAAACCCCACAGGCTGTCAAGATTATCAAGGAGAAGCGGCCCCAGTTGGCGTCACGTCTGCCGTCCTTGAAGGGCGCTGAAGACGAGCCTGTTCCGACTGGAATGGCAGTTGACACCACCATAGCCACGCAAGTCTTGGGCATGCACTTCCGCTCATTCGAGGAAAGCTTGTTGGATACCATTGATTCGTTACTCGAGCACGAAGGAAAGGCTTAGTCTGTACGAACTAGTGCTTGTTGTAATTCGTACCAGAATGTCCTCTTCAAGTTTACAAAGACCAAGGACATAGGAATTGCTAGTTCTTGCGATAGTACAAGTGGCGTAGTTTTACAAGCCAAAGTTCGTATGTTGATACATAGTATGATGTTTCCTGAGATGATCCTCAGCGCCACGTATCATTTTCGATGTAGGTCCCGCTCGCAGGAGTTGTCAACCCCATATTCGGGTCTGACTCCCAGGTAACCTCCCCGTTGTTCTTGCGGATATACTTGTACTCAATGTTCGTCGAGGCGGGTAGGTCAATTGTAACTAGAGTGCGTTGTAAACAACAGAAAGGAACATGAGGTAACAGAGATACGTACTGCTCCAAATGGGATAAGTATCCGCAGATAGTATCAGCGCATTATCCGGAGACCAGTCCTGGAGTGCACCAACATTGCCGGTGATATAGATGTCCTCTACATTGAAATATGAGTCACAGATCGATGATTTTGGAAAGATGGACAAACCTCCATATACGGTGGTAGCATTGACATTGAAGGTGACCGCCACAGTCGGGCCACTTTCGCCCGAACACGTAGACGGCACAACAAGCCCAGCAGCGCCCCACGACGGCGGTACCGTACCAGCACGCGCCTCGAACATCGTCACCGCAGCCGCATAACTCCACGTCAAATCAACCGCGCTCAACGGTGTACCCGTGTTCCTATCAAACTGCTCTGCCAGCCCACCACCGCTCGGAGTGTACTTCGCGTGGATCAATAAGAACCCATCTGCAAAGGTCTGGACAGCAGAGATGATGGAGGTATATGTGGACGTGGTCGACGCGTAGGTTCCTACTGCAGTGCCAGAAACGAGAGACTGGAAGAAGGGGAGAGAGATTGAAGTGACTTCGATTGACTTTTGGGCTTTCCAGACGATGAGCGCGTCGTAGAGCTGCTCAGCAACGGCAGCAGTCGTCAAGTACCATGGCTAGTGGAAGTCAGCAGGGGGTAACGGGTCACGGATATGACTTACATTGCCATTCATGTACACATCTTCGGGATATCGTCCAGTCGCGACAGCAGCATTGGAAGCAATGCCACTGTTGATGGTGTAGATCGAGCGGAAGGCGTCAACGTAGACTTTCAAGTTGGAAAGTGCCTTGTCCGAGCAGGGCTGGAAGGTAGCAGCGTCGCATCCGGCTGTAGCATCAAAAGTATGAATAGAGGCGAGAGCGGCATTCGCGTCTTTGCCCGAGCGTCCGCCTCCAGTGTTAGCTGTGATATATGCGCCGGTAGGGTTCCAGTAAGACTACATGGACATCAGTCGACGTTTCATGATAGACAACCAGCAATACCTGAAGGAAACAGAGGACGTTCGCTGCCTGAGTCGTGTAGGTGGAGGAAGTTTGCCCTAGCTTAGTCGCCAAAGCCGCTCCTTCGCGTAAGGAGCGATGCTGAACTGCAGTGGTGAAGAACGAGGACGAAGAAATCTCCTCCCAGAGATCAAAGCTAGTTAAAAGACGCGTCAGAGACTGAATATCTGCGTTCGTAGAGCGGACATACCCAGACATGTTCCAGTTGTCTGCCACGTAGTCAAGGTCCAGTTTGATCACAGGCCAGAGGGTGTTATCGACATAGGAGGTATTGCCTTGCGCAATGAGCCAGTTCGCGTAGGAGATCATAGCGGTTGAACGAAGGGCGGGTCCATCTCGCTGAGGTCGGCCCCATGGATCGGTGAAGGCGGTTAGGTTGATGTTGAATTTCGGCTCTCCTAGTCCGCCTGTGGTGACAGTTCCGCTAGGGTTCGAGACTTGCTGCAACGTCGCCTCCGCGGAGATGAAATCGTCGATTAGAGTGCGCAGGCTCGAGGACGTGTCAGAGCCGGAAGTGTATCTATCCCGCTAGTCAGTCATCCTTTCCGTGGACGTAAAAGAGCACGCACTGGTCGATGAGACACTTGAAGACGAGCGAGGAGTCGCGCACCCAAGTGTAGAGATAGTTGGGGTTAGAAGTGCTTGGACTGGCTATGACGACACCCGCCTAGAGCATACGGGTCAGCAGTGCTCCCGCCCAGCGGCGTGAAGCCGACCTTTGCTCCCCCATCCTTGCTGCCGTCAGGCCCGATGTTGGCAAGGATGCCCGCCTTGGCAATGGGCGACTCGGCGGCAATGTACGCGTCGACCGAGCTTGACTGTGCCCACGCGGTGGCGGCGGCGAGCGCGAGAGCGTGGACGAGAGACAAAGAGACACGCATCGAGGACGAGATGGCGTCCTGGTACGAATTCGCGTGGCTCTTATAGAAATCCTGGACGTCCGAATGACAAAGACATGCGATCGAGAGCACGCTAGCGAGCAAGATCAGCTGAGCTCCGCGAGCGTATGGTCGCCTGTGGGATCTGCTTTCCATGCCTACAAGGGGCAGCACTCATGTGTTTTCCGATGAGTTTCGCGAGACGCGCTCTGGACGCGCTCGACGGTGATGGCAAGACGGAAGCTGCGGGGTCTATCACTTTCCCCGCAAACGATGACGTTGATGTCCTGAGGAATACAGCCGTGACCCGTCTTCAAGCCGTCTTACAAAGGGCGGGCTGAACATCAAGCTGCTCCGTTCTTTTCTTACCAGCCACTAACCCGCCATCATCGTCTATTCTTGCTGCTGTATATGTCGTCAACTTCAACCGAGATGTCATGAACCATGAGCCCCAGTGAAAAGTCCGTTGGGTGAAATTGTGTGAGATCGAGGCTCCTTGCGTGAGAGACTCAAATAACGGGTGAGATCGAGCCGCGTCATTGCACCAACAGGTTGAAGCTGAAATTCAATCACGAAGTCAAGTCGATGCGCACATTGGACCTGAACGAGGTGCTTCAAACGTAGTAAGGAACTGAAGTTCACTGACGCGCCCTGGTCCGTGCGCATGCTATAAATACCCGGCGGGGTGGTTTGAATGCGCCAACTTGATCTTTCTTCCTTCCCACCAACATTCCCCCATTCCCCTGCTCCCTGGTGCCAGGTATGCCTTCGCCCTCGATGTCGTCCTCAGGATAGCGGAACACCGTGCTGCAGCCTCAACAAACGCGACACGCTGAGCAGCCCATCAACTCGCGCTCGGAACACCGCCGACGCGAGCCCGCTGGAAGCGTCGACGTCGCTCCAGGTGCGTTTGCTTGCCTTTTCTCCTTTCGCCTATGCTCATTTTCTGCTTTGTAGCCTCGAGCCGGATCCGTGGCCTCATCGGCATCGCGACGAATCGTTTGCGAGGTACTTCCGCCCCGCTCTATGCGCGTTTGACGCGTTCGCCCGCTGACACAAATCCCTTAGTACAGGCTTCTCACGGAAAGTGCAACTCTGCCCTGGATCTGCGCGTGCCACGATTGCAGGTACAGATGGCATTCTTTGCGCGTCGACATCCATTCGCTTACCTTCCTACAGGACGACCGCGCGACGATGATTAGATCTCTCCGCTGTAGGCGCGTGGGTCCACTGACATCCCGTACACGTCTGCCCTAGTGCAGCGGACCTCGTAGCTATGCCTGTACCCGTAGTGTAGCCCAATTTCAATGAATTTTTGATATTATATTCAAGTGAACCAGCTGTAGCCAAATGAATGAATGGCTCGAGCTCATCATGTCCAAGCCAACACCACTCAATCTCAACCAATGTCAGTTGATATTTTGTCTCAAATATAAGGTGAGATTGAATGAGATCTAGTGATATCCTTGACGTTGATTTCACTCGATCTCACTGAATCCCACCCGACGGACTTTTCACTGGGCATGAGCATTGAGAACTGCAAATCATGTGCTCGCTGAATTGAATCTTGATGACCTGCATGTGCATCATCTGCCCAGGAGAGTAGAATGGTCCGATGGAGGACCACTCAAGCAGGTGTTACGTCGACTCGGTCAAGTTCAAAAACACGTCTTTCCAAACAGAAATACTACATCGCCTTATGACTTGCGCGTCTTCTTCTTCTCCCTTCCCTCGTGTTTCCCATTCAGCTCATGTCTCTTCTTCGCGTCTTTTCGCGTAAACCGTTTCGGGCAAACCGAACACTGATACCGCCGCTCCTGATGGTCTGCTCGCAAAGTGTGTCGGCAGATATCATTGTGTCTCTCCTGTGTCATGTTGCACCAACTGAATGGGCACAGATACACCTTCGGAGGGGACTCGTGGTAATGCTCGCAAGCGTCCTGGACGGTCTCGAACATCTTGTTGCAAGATGGGTGGGTACATCGATATACGCCTGTCGGCGAGGGGATAGAGGACTCTTTTTGAGCGCGAGGAGGGACCGGGGATTGTTTCTTAGGTCGCTTCGTCCTTGAGAGGTTGTCTTTGGGTGGGTCTTCTAGAGCTTTTCGCTTGCCCAGATGTGGTGTGGACATCTCCACGACTTTGGGACGCTGAGCTGAGTCGCAGTCCTTTGAAACCTCTTCAACAGACACGATTCCACTGAGCAAGGTCTCCGGTGACAAGGTCGTGGACGATGGCACAATCGACGCGTGGTCAAATGGTGACGTGTGATCATGAGGGTAGGAGAGCTCCGGAGGGTATGTGAGGGTGTATGAGCTGTCTTGCTCGGGAAACCAATCAGAGGATAGGGGACCATCGATGAGGAACGATGACAAGGACGTCGCGGCAGTCGAGAAAGGCTAGGAGTGAGGATGGGTCAAGCGGTTCAAGTGCTATCAGTGCCAGACTCACCGTATCGTCGAATAGATGTTGGTACAAAGTCGCGATGGAGTCGTTGAACGCTGAGGTCTCCGAGTATGAGTATGGAAGCATCGCGAGCGAGGGGTATCGGGGCATGCTCTGCCAGAGCCCGCATTATATGTACGCGCATTGATCAAGTGCAAAGTACCAGCGCTTTGCCTTGTTTACGAAAGACAAAGTTCCACGATCAAAGCACAGGAGGACAAAGAATCGCGACCCGTCATGCTGGCGCCGCGCCGCAAATTTGGCTCGTCGCGACCGCACCGCAATGAGACGCTGAAGAGAGAGGGCCGAGCGGAGGGGAAAGAGCATATGCCCTGCATGCTTGGATCCAAAGGTGCCACTGGGCTTCATCTCGGAGCGAGCCACAGCAGCAGGAGCAGCGGAGAAGGTCCACAGAGCATGTTGTATATGCAGACCCACGCAGCAGAAGAAACGGAAGCTCGCCTGCCTGTTGCTTTGTGAGACGAAGAGTTGGGAGCACGTTGGGAGCAGACGGGGAGGTCGGGAGCGGAGTCTGGTCTCAATCAGGGACGATTTGTCAGGGCACATCATCTAATCTAATCTCCCAGCCTCCTACCCAGGCGGTCGGTGAATGTTCTTCTGAATCTGTATGGCGTAGATAAATGCTTGATACGATTGCGAATTGAACTCGGGCACGGGAAATTCCGACAACACAGCCACCTAAACCTTAATACACAACGAACATTCACCTAACCGCCTGGCAACAAATGTCGCGTGGCTTGTTTGGCCTTCAAAGCCTTCGCCTCCATCATGCGCTCCCGACACCCACCATTTGGGTAAGTGACTGGGTAATCCGCCTCACACAGTGCACACTCGGGTTGTAATGACACTGTTTGTTTGAT
The DNA here is from genome assembly GCA_019915075.1 of Strobilurus stephanocystis. Taxonomy (NCBI): domain Eukaryota; kingdom Fungi; phylum Basidiomycota; class Agaricomycetes; order Agaricales; family Physalacriaceae; genus Strobilurus; species Strobilurus stephanocystis. The sequence goes on from JAHLMI010000011.1 coordinate 565,483, forward strand.
GATGAGAGGGCTTGTCAGTGGCCCGCTCCTTGACTGCTCTCTGGTCAAGTCTGGGTCAAGTTCTCGATGACACTGGGTGCCTATTTCGGAATTTTTAGGTGAAAATTCCAGTTAAAAAACCTCACGATTCTTTACAAAGTTTTTCATCAAAATTTCTTTTCAGATTATTTAGCAATTTTTCACTTCAACAAAGAATTATTTGTATAGTTTTACTAAAGATTGAGAAATATTTGAGCTTTTTCAGTGAAATTTGTGTTGAATTTATAATTGAAAAATCATGAAGTTTTCTGACGGGATTTTTCACTTAGAAAATCCAAAATGCTCACCCAGTGTGATGTGCAAGTGATTTGCAAAAGTAATTGGGGGCAGGATTTTTCCCACAGGTTGTGTATTCCATGTAGCCTTGCTTCCCTGAAAGGTTATGTATGTGGTATGTATGCAAATTGAAACAGAATTTAGATGGCACAGATGCATCTCTTGAGAAACTGGATATTTGTCGGGCCTGTGTCGGGCGTTGTCAGCATGTCGGGAGCGCATGATGGAGGCGAAGGCTTTGGAGCCAAACAAGCCACGCGACATTTGTTGCCAGGCGGTTAGGTGAATGTTCGTTGTGTATTAAGGTTTAGGTGGCTGTGTTGTCGGAATTTCCCGTGCCCGAGTTCAATTCGCAATCGTATCAAGCATTTATCTACGCCATACAGATTCAGAAGAACATTCACCGACCGCCTGGGTAGGAGGCTGCTAATCTCCTTGAAATCCCGAAACACTTCAAGCTTGCTTAAGTTATCTCCACGTTGTTTCGTTCCGAATTGTGCAGGTAATCACCGTGCTATAGCTGCAATCCCACCTTAACAGTCTTCTAACAATGATACATCACTTCTGTAATCGACAAGCCAATCTCCCGGATTCACAGCCAATTCGCTCGGACTTCACCTTCGGCCCTCTCCGCTTCCTGCAGAATGATCTCCTCTGCGCCGGTGAATCGTGGATGAAAAAGACACTGGAATGGCGCAGGACTAATGACAAGGCCACTGGTAAAGTCGTCCGGATTCGGCAGGATCCTTTGCCCATCTTCACCAACTGGAGCGTTCACATTGAAGGCCCACAGGATCCTGGCGAATATGAGGGGGTTATCCACCCGTCAGACAGAGAGAAATCTGACCTAGCAATGGCGATAAAGGCTGTCTGCAGCGCAACATGCATACCGGGACATAGGCGTCTTCCGAAACCAAACGGATTCGTAAAGTTGTTGCTAGTTGTATCGCGTGTCTGCAGAAAACGCTCAGGGCGAAATTCATCGGGCTCTGGGAACATCGACTCGTCCTTCGTCATGGCGCTTTGGGGTGCATTGAGTCCAGACTCTTCGATAACACAAACGAGCCTTACTAGATATTCCCATAGACGGTGGCGCCCTTAGGGATGGTCATTCCATTGTATGTGTCTTTTTCCGTTGTGGCATGCGCAAAACCAGTGGGAGCTAGGCATCGCCATCTAGTAAGTGTACGGTCACTAAACAGACTTAGATCAAGTGCATGGCTGGTACCTTATCGTCTCCTTGATTAGTGCTCGAACATATGGAAGTTCGTCCTCGAAGCCGGGCATACGATCTCGGCCAACCACTGCATCTATTTCGGCTTGTGCTTTCTTCATGACCTCGGGAACAGCATCATAGCCACTGCAACATCGGTCAGGGAACACGAATTTGTGGAGAGAACAATCTCTACTCAAGAAAACCTCGATAGTGGTAGCCGTCTGGTTTGAACATGAGCGCGTTGCGGAAAAACACGGTGAGAGGTCCATACCGTCCCTACACCTGCAGCCCAAGGGGCTGATAAGCTGTAAGCAGCCTCTAAATCATTGAGACCGAACTCTTCTTGTTTTTCCAGACCGTACGTAGCCATGCATGGATGTGCTGTGCCATCCTGCATCTTCTCGCGCACTTCGTTCATGAGGGCAAGATACAGTTCGCTGTCAACAGCCTTGCGTCGTTCCGGCTCCCAGCGGAACCATTGCAAGAAGCGCTGTGTGATGGTTACTTCAAGCCCGCGAGTTCCAAGGGCACCTCGATCACTCACCGGTAAATACAGAAGTATAGGCCACTTGAAAGGAGTATCTCAATCACGTTCGGTCTGAAAGGACTCGACACCTTACCGAATCGACCAGAAACTTTCCCGGAACGCTGTCGAATACAAGGTCAGTATGGTCGAATTCGCGAGCTCGTATATGTATACTTACTTGACCCTGAAAAGTATCAGCTCGTACAACATTGTTACTACAGCAACGGCGCACTCACTGTGCGAAATCTACAAGCCGTTGGTCTTCGTCAGTCAGCAGGTATCAGGCCTAGGACTTACACATTCCACTCTGAGTCTGCTTGACCACTACCTCATCCTGTAGAGACTTGATCCGTCGCCCATACGCCACACAGAAAATCACCGAAGCCGAAAACCTGGCCATATTGAGTCCGTGTGTCTTGCACTTCGCCGAGTCTTACCTGCGCAGGCGCCGTCGGAATTGATAAGGGTCTTGGTCCTGAAGCAGCTCTTTCATGAGAATAGAGGATTCCACCAACTGGAGAGCGCGATAGCTTCGCGCCGCTGTAGCACTCAAGCCAGCTTGTAGGAACTGTTAGGCTGGATCAGCGGAGAGAACGTGTAGCTGCCAGTGACGCACGGTCTTCCACTTGCGATAAGCATTTCCTTCCGACATTCCGATCCCACGGAGCGGCCCAAATATTTCGTGGCTATATCACAGCTTGAGCGAGCATCGTGCGGATGATGTGAGTAAGTTACCCTACGACGCACCGTGGACGCCCGGAGTATATGTTACCTCTGACTTCGAGGAGCTCGTGCGCCGTTTTGGCGCTACCAATCACTTGGCAAAGGTAGTCAGTCAGGCATCAATGAAAACAGATGTATCTCATACCAACAACAGTCTGGCTTCCCAGATAGAACGAAATCAGGGACCCTGCCATCCTCCAATCTCAACACGTCAAGGCCGGAATGATGGAAAAACGAACCGTATTTCTTGTGCCACTCTGTAAATGTCTTCCAGTGGCGAGTCCTTGGTAGTCGTCCTGCGACCTTCACAGGCGGTCCGGGAGGCAATGCTGAGCTGGCTCGTAGGCGAGACACCAGCACAGCACCAGTAACGGTTGTGATCAAGGCTATGACCGTGACAATGCTTGGAAACCAATCAATAGCGAAGGCCATCGTGGAGTCGTCAAGGATGAAGGTGCAGTGTGGAACAACGCTTCCACGTTTGAGCAAATGTATGTGTGGGATGACAAAGGAAACTGATGCATCTTGCAACTACACGGGCTTGATGAAGTGTACTTACTGTGGGGGCACAGTGGGGCCAATATGGCAGGCACGTCAAATGCTCACGACGCACTGTGCACTAGGCGGAGGTAAGAATGCGGTCGATTCCAGGTAGCGTTCCAGGTAAAGAGACGCCGAGAGCGAGGGAACGGCAGGGCGAGGTAAGAGCAAGCGCCTTGAAGTTATGGTGAACTTATTGGGCTACAGTCCGAAAGACCCACATGGCAGCTTAGAAGACGGTGGAGCTAGAGACTATTGTGGATGCAGATATGAACGCCCGAGAGAAGATATGAACAAGTAACTACAATTTCAAGCCTGGTGGTCGGAACCACTGTGTGGTCGGGCGACGGGAGCTCACAGACAAGTCATGACTGTATTGGTCCGAGGGCCGAAAACGTCCGGCGATACGCTGATCCAATCCGAGATCTAATCTAATCTGTGGGCCTTAGTTACGGAAGGGCCTGCTCTCTGTGTCTGTGTCTGTGTCATCGGCAGGTCAAGAGAAAGCGCTTTCATCTTTCTTCATCACTGTAAGCAAATCGGCATGCGCAGCAACTTAGCAGCAACTCGTGTAGCAGGTCCGCGCTGACACCAAGTGGTGATTGAGTCCGATCAATCTACTTATCGCAGCATGCTTCTTTGCTTCACACCATCACTATCCCGCCCACATTTGGCATCCTAGCCCGCCTTTCTTTTCTGCACATCCTAAGCACTCCTCACTACTACTCTGCTCTGATCATTGCTATCCACTATGGTGCAGGCGCCTCCGTCTCCCCCCTTGTCATCCCCCTCGGCCTCCTCTTCCAGCGCTGCCAGTAGGCCGTCCAGCGCCACGCAGCGGAAACTGCTTGACACGCCTAAAGCCAAGATCCCTCTTTCTGTCTACGATATTGGAATCGCGCTGGACACGTCTGTCAAAGCTCTCCGTAGACTCGGCTACGACTTTTGTACATTTGGCAGCGCAGGCTGTGCAATGTATGGTATGAACAACCGTTGTCCTCATGTACGCGCTCCGTCCTTTTTGTGTTCTGCATCGTTGATCATCTGCTTGGCCGCAGGACGTGGACATCATTGTCCTGACCTCGACCGAGACCGCCGAGCAGATTAAGTCGCGCCTGATCCACAGCGACGCCGAACGATTCATCCTCATCCCCGCACAAGACCCAAGAAATAAGTGGAACGTCATGTGGTTCGTTCTCCCCGGGCCCAGCAGACGTCTATGCAAGATAGACATCCTCACGCAAGGCACTATAAACATTCCTCGCATACCTCACAATCAGGTTATCTCCATTTACGACATCCCCCTCCCGCCGTTCCTTTGTCTTCTCCTTCTCAAGCTCCAAGCCTACTTTGATCATCGGGCGTCTCCTATGAGGCATATGCGGAGGAAAATACCCGAGGATGAGAAGGACATCGAAGAGATGGCACGGTTGGGGGTGACCATGTGGCGGGTGAGTGTTAAGGATCTTGGCGAAGAGTGGTACACTCCAGAGTTCAGAGCCATGTCATTCGATCGCGTGCGCAAGTACGCAAGGGAACATAGGCAGTCGATCCCGTTTTGGGAGAAGATGGGTTTCGACGTTGCGGAACCTGTCACGCCTCGAGTACCGAACTTCTTCCTGTCATTGCAGAGCATAGGAATTGCGGCGGGTGAGAGGATGAAGGCGATTGCCCCGTCTGCACCTATTGTTGTGAATCACGCCTCGTCTATCAGACAACTCCGCACTTCGTACCCTCGACGAATAACGATTTCAGTGCAAGCTTAGTTTACTTCGTAGTGTAATTACTGTTGTACATTTACTGTCCTGCTTTCGTGTTGTTGTTATCAATCATATTCGTGTACTTCACAGTCGGAGATCTACTTGATATCTTTACAAGGTCTCAGATCTCAGCACCCAGCTCAATCGTGACTAATTATGAGTGAAGTCGTCTTACTGGTACAGCTAGTCATACTAGATTGGTTACAAAGACTTGCTCTCGGCCCAGTCTCATACATATTCCTACATGTTCCTACTCTTCTTGGGCATTCAACTTCCTCCACCGGGGCCTTACTTCGAGTCCGAAGTGGCCGATTTCTGCTCGTTCGGAGTCGTCGCCCGCCGGTGCACCACTGGAGCTCTTTGTAATTCTCGGGGCGGGCAACGAAGGTGGTGGTGCGGCCAGAAGCGCCTGACCACTGAAACTGTACGCTGGTGGCGTGCGTTTCGGTGATTTAGAGGAGGCGGATTTCCCCGGCACGGGTTCAGTGTCTTCTGGAGAGGAGGAAGAGGGTTGGGATTTGGGTAGTTCGGACGCGGAAGAAGACGTGGACTTCTTCGACTTCGACGCAAAGGCCGACTGAAGGCGAGCGAAGGCTTTTGGCCTCGGAGGGTCGTCAGTGTCAGTGGTAGTTTGGGAAGTGGGCGCCATCAGCGGAGCTGTGGACGAGAAGGAAGTGGTCGATTGGTTGGAGTGGGATGTCGCCTTGGACATTGTTGTTGGGGTACAGAACAGTAACGATAAGGGTGAGATTGTGACTGAAGTCAGAAAGCGAGTGCTGAAGATTGCGAAATCGTTGGTACCGTCTTATGTACGCGTTGAACACCCTCGCAGTCGCTGAACCCGTAGACTCCACATGAACCATCAAGTTATGAGTCATGTATGTACTCCGCGTCGAATAGTACCCTGATGGTTAACATGACTCACAGCAGAGACGTACCTCTACGTACCTGCTGTGAAGTCACATACTTACAACGAGGAGACCGAGGCGCAGTCTCGAATCGCCACCACAGTAGCAGGGCTCGGGCGACTGCGGAGTCTGCACACTGGATGAATACAATTCTCTGAGCCCTTAGGGCATAGACGCTGCAATTTCCCTTCCAGTCATGTCACGCGTCCGATGTGTTCTAGCTGCGTATTCATTGAGTAACACGGGAAAGGTGAGATAGATGAAAGCGAGCGAGTCACCGCCTTTTGGAATCCGCCGGAAAGCATCATCGGTGCAAACTGAGCTAAAGGAATCATTATTTTGGTCGCTGTATGTCCAAAGTAGAACGGTAAGGTAGTTGGGCATCCCCGCCGCGCAAGTGAGAGCAGGAATTTAGTAGGCCTCAAATCAGGCCAAGCTTCTGAGGCTCCGGCATTCAACCATTCAAGATGCATACCACTGAGTGTAATAGATCACGATGCAGAGTACACCCAGAATAGGATGAAGAAAGCCCTGGAGTCAATGCAAAGAAGACCGTCCAGCTTGTACCAGTAGCTGACGACAAGATTAGATCGAAATAGCAATGTAGCAGAGTGTGACACGTTTACGCACTTCCACACATCCAGGCCGCCGTGTCGTAGTTCGATTCAACGACATTGTGGTATCCTTGAAATTTTCGCCGGAGTATCAAGACTAGTGCTGACTTGTACGCGTCGTGGTGCGTCAGTTTGAGCGCGGAGGTGTATACCTTGCATCCAATTTCTGGTCGTATCACGATCTCGTGTCCGAGTCATGAGGGGTACAGGAGCGATGTACCATGGTGTATAACCTCAGCGCTGGAAGCCCGCGTCGAGAATTCTGGATTGAGCCAGATAGAGGCTAGGAGGCTAGGAAGGAAGGAAGCGAGCTCAAACATGGTCGGCAGACGGACAGCCACAAGATCTTGAACGGCATGCGACTGCGAAGCGAATGTTGGACACGTTCACGACGTACGCAGACTACGCGGTCCCTTTCTTTCTGGACATAGTGCGACCTGGAGGCAGAGACTCAGAGACGCGCATCGTACGAATCTATGGGATCAGAGGGCGCCTGCCATTCGGCCCAGAGGATCGCAAGGTCATTGAAAGAAGGAGAAGATTGCTATCTCATATGCACTTGACGAGATATCCAGGTCCATTTCGGCGCGCAAAAGAGATGGTAAATAATCTGTTGAGCTGACCGATAGTTAGACGCAAATAGCGGGCAGGAATAGGGAGAGAATTGCATACATACTGTGACGGCTCGTGGAAAGAAACTGACCCTAGGCTAGGGTTATAACAGAGTCCATCACTGCTTCCACCATCATGCTGGCTGCTCAGCAGCTGCTGTAGCAACACAGGTCATATGTAAACTTAGAGCACTCGTCAGTATACTTTCGTATTGCTGAACGATCAGGGGCACGCCGCCTTTGCGTACTTATGTACTTCACTGGTATTGTATTACGCATGATGCCTGTGCTTCGAGATGGAGGAAATGTGAGATTAAGTGCCTGTGATCCAGCGTCTCGAGTAACTAGACGGAAGCGTTGCGGAAGCGCAAATAGTATCATGGTTGCACTCGAAGTACGGGTTTGGTGGGGGAATGTCGCATAAGGCTCCAACTAAATAATATATATAACTGTATATACACAGTTAAACCATATAACTATACATATATGTATACGACCAAGTCCGAGAGGTCGTGTATAGAGTATATATATGTATAGTATATGGTATACAGTAGTCTCCTGCTGTGGTGCGAGCACGAGGCTAGAGACCATCTCCCGTGTTGCTCTGTAACTATTCTCACATCCTACAGTGCTCCATCCGAAGTTCCAATCGTTATTCTTTCACAAGAGTGGTGGCGTGGATGAACAGGAACAGGCAGAGATCCTGTTCAGGCATGTCGCTGAGACGTACTTGGAGTCAGCACCCCCATCTGAACCTGCATCAATACCCGACCCCATTGACGTTGACTCGGGAGACTCGGATGACGATCTCGACAGCTATACTATTGGTTCGGCCCCCCAACAGACTGCATCACCAGTGCAGATGCTAAAGGAGGTCCTCGATGACGAGATCACAAAATACTCCTCCGCTACAGTCGGCGAAGTATGCAGGTCGAATGAAGGCTCTCTCCGCTGGTGGAAGGTTTGTTGTTTTCCAGTTCAACATAGTCACGGACTCACCAGTGCTTCAGAACCATCAACGCATGTTCCCCACTCTAGCTCGCATGGCGCGTGATTACTTCGCCATTGCGGGTAATAGCGTGGCTGTCGAGCGTTCTTTCTCAAAGTCACGACACATATGTGCTGATCTTCAGAGTTCTTTGAAGACGGAAACCATTTGTCAAGCCTTGCTATCGAAGGTATGGATTCGGAGTAGTCTCTTCGAGGTGAACGAGCCACCTCGCAAGTGTTGCAAGGTCGGTGAACATCATGTAGATGTCGCTTAGAATTTCAACTGTATATACAATATATATACGCTATATTATACTGTTATACTGTATACTATACTATATCCATATACGGGCCCTCCAAGTCATATACATATAGTATATAGTTGGAGCCTTAATGTCGCAGAAAGGTTCGGTTCTGTAGAGGATGCTACGCGATTCCGCATATCATACATAGTAGTCTATAGTAACGCTTGTGTAGAATAGTATTAGTCCAACATATCACTGTGCAACTTGCCTACGACGGTCGAAGTTTAATTCGGACATGTTATCACCTACTGATCACCTATGTCTCGCACTCTTTTGCGTACGCTTTATGACTCGACGAGCACGTTCAAGTTTCGAGTTGATGGTCTGACGTTCAGAAACCGTGCATGAAACTGTCTGCTATCTGGGTTCATTTCATCGTGTTTTACTGTCATTTCTTCGAGTGCGCCGCCACCAATGATCAAACTACCAGTTCCTTGAGCAACCCAAAGTTCGGTGTTCCAAAGCCAGTGACTACGCTCGTCCATCAGTACAAAACGATCACGCAGCAAGACAGACAACGCACTTGGATCCCATCCTGTTGTGGCCTACAAGGAAAGTCGCTTCAGATACTCGGCACAAACAAAGATATCAACGAATCTCACATTGAAGCCTTCCGTGCCACAGCCAGGGTTATTGCCAATGGTGATATCGTTGAACGCGGCGCTGATGCCTTTCTTGTAAAGCAAGGGATTGATGAAACCTAAGGGCGGAAGTCCTTTCGACAAGCGGACGTCATTCAGCAGAGATATGACCCCAGCCGCTGTGGGCGACGATGCGGATGTCCCTCCCACGGATATAATTGCACCTTGGAACCAGACACGGAACCGATCAGCTTCAGCAGCGATATCTGGAATACCCTATAACAGAGAAGGTCAGTCGGATTCTATTCAGAAGCGCGATGGTGTGACAACGAACTCTTCCCGCACTGAAAAGCTTGGATTAGTGAATAGCGATTGCTTGAGAAAGATAGATTTACGGGTTGTAAAGTCCAGCATAGGTCTCTCCTAGGGATGCGACAAAAGCAGGAACCACGGCGTCTTGATATGCTGGACGAGAAAACTGTATATCGCAATGCGAATCTGTCAATAGTCCCATATTCCAGAGGGAGAGCACCTACGTAATCACTGAAGCCTCCTCCCGAGAAAGAAACCGCGATCTCGGGAACATTCACAGTCCCGCCAACTGCAGTCACACTACGAGAGATTAGACAACGAAGTGTAACAGGTGCAATTGTGTGTGCTCACAATGGGCATGAACTATGTATGGCAATCTATGAGTCGTGCAATGACAATGTAGCTGACGCGACATACGCAGGGAAAAGAGGCTGGAAACGTGTCCTATTTGTACCATCGTTGGTGAAGCATTGCTGAGTCGCTGGGTCAGCATCACCATCACCGACACCTCCATCGCCACTGGAGGAGGTTAAGGTGACACCTCGGGCGCCTAGTTTTTGATTAAGCGGCGATCTCATGTAAACGTAACAGCCTACCAAGTTGCGCAAATCCAGCACAAGCGCGAAGGGCGTAGCTGTGCGGGACAGTTTGTTCGGCTTCTCCGTAGCTCGTAGAAATGACATGAGGAATATCCGAATCCTGCTGGTGCAAAACAAAGTTAATCCACTGCAATGACACGTCAATGACAAAAACTAAACATGAAAGTGAAGGACATACATCAACATACGGTTCGTTATCATTTTCCGTACCAGGAGGGGCAACAATCGGGGGTCTGCCAGCCGTCGTATAGAAAGTGCGAGGTATAGGAAACGCCAGACCGTACGCGAACTGAGTATCCAAATTGGCCTCTACTCCCGCCTCAGAGACATTCTGAGAGTTGATGCCGCCCTTGACAGAAATCACCTCAAATGACGACCCAACAGCCTGTGGAACTTGGTCGGCATAGAACGACTGCAGGTCCGCATCGTTGGCGTACTGTTCCAAGTAGCCGGTGATACCAATCGAGTTCCCGGGTGCTGAAGGAGTGAAATTTCCGATGTTGTACAGTTGCTTCAAGCAATTGATGGTGATGGAAACGTTACAAGCCGGATCCACGCCAACCTCTGATAGTGAGACCGCGCTTGCGGCGTTGACAGTATTCTGATCTGGTTCGATTATGACATCGCTCTTCAAGCCTTTCCACCTTCCAAACATCGTCGTGGGCTGTATGAGATCTATGTGAGGGTGCAAGTAGTCCGGCAGGCTGTAGCTCGTCGTGCGAACGAGATGGGAGCCGTCGTCGTGCTGCCACAACTGATATGTCTACAACACAACGTAAGAAGATTTTCGTCATTTCAGAGGAAAGAAAGGGCACCGTATCAAGCATCTCCTCCACAAGGCTTACAGAAAGCGTAACGCGTATCCAGTCGCGTGCGGACGACCGTACAATATCGCTTTCGTCGATGCCATAGTATTCGAGCCATGCATTGACCAACAAGAGCGCCTCGTCGTGGGGAGCGACGAGTTCCTCGACCTCCTCCTTCGTGAGGTATTCTCCATACCGAGGATGGTCCGGATCGCTGACTTCAAGCAAGTGTTGCTCAAGAACAGGGAAGTTGGGTTGGTGCAGTCCAATCTGGAGATTGATGCTATGCGCTGGAGAAGGATAGCCAACAGCGTGCCATCCTGCCGGAGCGTTGAAAACCTCCTTGACTTCGTGAGCGAATGGAGCGAGATGCGTTGCGGCGAACGTCACTGGGAGGATGCTGGCGAGAAGGAGCAACATTGTAGCTGCAACGAGAATGACCGTGTCATGACGACGTACTTATATAGTGATAGGCTGAGATGATGGTGAGAATAAGGAAGGAAGATGTGGGACCAGAATGCCTAAAGACGCATGGTAGAATTCCAAGAACGGTCATGTACTTGGTCATGCAGTTGACGGTTAAGAACAAGAAGGCCACAAGGAGAAACGCTCGAGCACAACAGTCTTCGAATGTCGTAAAACGCCATTGTTTCGCAGGACGACGCCATATGGCGAAGATGGGAAGTGTAATTTCCGATTATGTCCTACCAAGCTCTTGTGGGCGAGCAAACCCCCTAAGGATTGGAAGTAAGAGTAAGAGCCAAGAGTTGAGCGCTGAGCAAGAGCTCTCCTCGCGCGCCGGTCATATAGCATCTGTGGCCCTCAGTTCGAGTCACGTCAGTGGCAGATAGTTAACTGCTGGGCGGCCCTCTGTAACTTAGCTTGACAGTACCATGGCATGTGCGACGGTGTGAGAAAATGACAGGCATCTATTTAGGGAGTGCGCGCTGTTCTCCGTAACTGTGCTGCTGTCGGGATCTCACAATCTCAAGTCGCTCGGCACCAGTACGGATACAGTACCTAAGCCTACTGACACGCTCAGACGCGACATGTTCGATATGCACGCATCAACAAGGACGTGACGTGCAACCAGATCGTGATGCGCCACTTATGCATAGCAGGAACATCAGATCTACTCAAGAATCCCGCGAGTCAGATCGTGGGACACCTACGCATCCGAGTATAAACCGAATGTGAGTCCAAGACTATGCACGAAGGTCCCCAAGGCGGGCACACCGTTCGGCATGACGGTTGTATCCCATGTGAACGTCCCATTCGCTGTACGGTTCTTCCCTTGCCATCCACAGTCACTGTTCAACAAACAATTCAATCATGGCAGCAAGAAAGCAAAAGAAGAAGGCCTCACACGCCGACGTAGTTGTATTCAAGGTCTTTCAGCCCCAGATTGACCAGGGCTTGGGCAGCATCGCGGTAATTCTGTTCGATGGCGTTACACCTGAATGCGAGTGGGGAATGACGGATACAATAGAAACACATGTGTGCTGGTTCATTGCCACCTTCAAAGCTTCGTGGCGGGGTCAGTTAGCGTGCAATCGTCTTCGCGCTGGATTATGGCGAGTACAAAGGTGAACCTCAGAATCATGACCATTCTACTACATTGAACACGGTAATTAGGAGCAAGGAAAACGTTGATATGGATACAAATGGATAGCGTGTAGATAGTAGTCATAGCGTGTGGTCTATTGACGTCTAACTCGACTCGAAGAACGATCCTATCCAGCCTTGGACAGCCAGAAGCTTAGCATACCCCTTATCACCTGTAAATCCACCGACCACGAGAATGAAGTGCGCAAGGCAGACTGGGAGGATATCAGTATAACTCGGATGGCGAGAGACGTACGCACCCGCAGCAACGACGGCAATTATGCTAGACAGAGGGTATGACTTGTTCATCACTGATGGGCTCGAGTTCATCATGAGCGGATTGTGTTTAGGCTTCGGAGAGATGTCCATGAGCGGATTGTGCTTTGGCGCTGTGCGAATGGAGTTGAAAATTCCACTATTGAGGAGGAAGACATTCTTCGCCTCCTCAACCGTCTCAACTAGTAGATGGTAAGTACAAGGAAGATACTCAGATGGTATGTGTACCTCTGATATCCTCTTTGAGAGCGTTACCACCCTCATTCATACCGTTACGGAACCAGTCTTTGATACGCTTCATCTCGCCGATGGTAGCTGGTTTGGAGCTCTTCAGTTCCTTGAAGACATAGAAGGCCAGTCCGCGATCATTGTCTAGGCCATAGGCTTTGCCCAGGGTTGCGCGTATTGTCTGGCCACCACTCAGATCGCCGAGGTAGCGTACGTACGAGTGAGCGAGGAGGGGTGATGAATCTTCCGAGTCTGCCAGCTGCTGTATCCGTTGTACGTAGGCAGTCAGCGCAGGAGGCGTGTTTGACATGAGGTCGAGATGAATAGGGTGTTCCTTCCAAGAAGCTTCGGGGACTTGAAGAACAGAGGAGATGTCGGCCGCAAGGGCGGGTGCTCGTCGTAAGAGAGCGGGGTTGTAGGTGGGCTCCAAGACAGGGTGAGAGCTGTGGCGGTCTAGAGCTCGCTCAAAGGTGCTGGCAGCCAGTCAACGCCACATTTGCAGAAGAAATCAGCAACGCACTCGTAGATGTACCACAGCATCATGAGAAAGCGAGCATACTCGTCCTTGGGAAGGAGACCCGAGAGCAGCAATTCGGCGCCTTCGCTGTGCTCGACGTCGCTGTGCACCTCCACTGTGATCTCCTTCATCACTGTTGCCAACGGCTGAGAGTAGTCGATGATGGTGGGCATGGTGGGCGTCGTCTCGTCCGGTTATCCGTCCTGCGGAGGAAAATGTGAGATGATGGAAGTCTAAGCGAAAGGGCCGGGCAAAGGCTTTGGAGGCCTGTTTGCACAGCAGCAAGCGGTCAGCTTCCTTGATTTGGGTCCCCTATCGCGAATGGGGAAAAAACCCGTGCCATTTGCCTGTCATCTAATCAGATAGGCAAGGGATAATCTAATCTGAGCAGCAGAACAGGCTTCGATACTGTACTACTGTCATCGCCAAATTGACCTGTATGATTCTGTATGTGCGGGATAAAATACAATTATATTTGCTACACTGCCTCTTATAAACTCTCTCGAACGAAGAACGAATAATCACATCTTGCTGACAAGCTAACAACAATCATACGCATGGCATCATGATTCCGCCGAGAATCGCTGGAATGTCGTGATTCAGCATCATATGAGAACAGCGGCAGAAAGAGTGGACAAACAGTTTGTGGGTGCGTGGCGGTGGGTGTATTCGGGATAGAGTTCGCACGTACGCGCGGAGCGATACGACCTCCTGTTGGAGGTGATTTATTATCGCCACCCTTCGAATCCGTCGGCTCCGATTCGAATTCGACTTTGAATTTGTCCGGCTCATCTATCGGAGAAGGGAACTCTACCTTCGGCGGCAGAGGAATCGGTGTAGGGTGCAAAGTTTCCACATAAGTGAATTCGTCGTCGGTCGTCTTGTCCGAGTCTAGGTCGTCCTCGTACGCCAATGAGACGTTTGTAGGTTCTGACTCGGAAAGGCCTCAGTCAGTTTGAATTGTCAGATAGTGATCGTTGGTATCAACCCACCTGAAATATTGCCACCGAAGCGTACGCCGCCACCAATAACGCGCCAGCTGACTGGGAAGTACCCTCGCTTCATGCTTTCTTCTTTCGCGGATAAGGGCTTAGAAGGCAGCTGATGTTTCACGCCGCCAATGGAGTAGGAACCTGTGCGTTCATCTTGCTCGTGAATACTATCAAAACAAAAAAAACAATGAGAGATCCGGGTTGAACAAACGACATGCTACACTTACAATGTACATGCTTCCCCGCTCGGACATTGCCTTCCTGCGATTATGTACTTGCACATCTTAGCTGGAAATCCGTGGTCTGTTAGGGAAACTTGTCGCTTGTGAATGAAACGGTGCGCTCACTCTTGAATTTGGGATTCAGAGGTATCGGAGAGCGTGGTTGGGAGGGCGAGCGTCGCGTGGGCTGCAACGTTGGAGATATAACGCCGGAGGTGGAACTGATGACTATGGGATTCGAGTAGTCTCGGCCTTTACCATCGTCCTCTTCCTCGTCAGCCTGATCAGACGTTGAGCCAGTAGGGGATGCGTATGGTCCTGGGTTGTACGGTAGGACTGCTACTCCTGGAGGTCGATATGGCGCTGACCACACTCCTTGTCCGGGATATACGACGTGATATGGCGACAGCGGGTTAGAGGCATAAAAGTGATAGTTTAGAGACGCGTTTGGACTAAGTATTTCTGGGGTAGCGATCAGTTCGTTTTTGGAACAAGGACAAGGACACACAATGACATACGCTTGTAGGGATATCTGATGTCTGCCTCGGTAACATCAACGAATTTGCCCTCGAGCCTCAATTCTGTAACAGATGTAGTTATGTGGCAGGGAATAGACTGAGGGCTTACCCTCTCCTGGATTTGCTGGATGCACAAATCGACACCACATGCCGTTCGTGCAATTGCCCGCCAGGAAGTACCTGCATGCCTTGGCACTGTGCGCGATGGGGGTGGGCGCAATGATATGCGCGAAGTCGCAATCGTCCGCAGACTTGGGACAATTGGATAACTGGAAGTAGCGGCACGGCTTCGCTACAAGCAAATTCAGCGGTTGCCATGATGAAATACAAGACAGTACACACTGTGTCGTTTCTTCGAAGGAGGGGGTTTCTTCGTCTTGTCGGTTGGACCGTTGGACATGATGGACACCATGAGTGTAGGGAGGGAAGGAGTCAGAGCCGTACAAAGAAAGGAAACCTTAAATAAGAAGATCGTCAAGTTCAGGAGTGCAGGAAATTCAAAAACACCGTCACTCCGGGCGTGCCGCGTACAAAAAAGTGAGACAAGAATATCAAATCGGAGCCCTTGAGTTCGAACAATGGACTCTGGTTCCGAGGATGAGTGTTCGTACCGCCATCAGCCCATTTTCGTATACAAAGTTCCCCGACACGAGGCGCGTATCACTGCACGGAGAACGCAGAGAACAATAAGAGGGGCAGACGAAGGGATTCGCGAAGCATGTGGGAATCAATCTTGAAAACACAATAAGGGATACTACACACAACTGCCCTGTCCTTATTGTTTTCGCCACAGATCAGATGCGATGGGAACAAAACGGCATAAACGATGACGGGAAGAGAAGAAAAGCGTCCGGGAGTGTGAGCCGATGTTCCGATGTTATGTTCTGCGATGATCAGTTGGCCAAGGCTGGCGTGCAATGTGTTCAGACGTGTTCATTGTTACAACATTGTTCACGCATTTGGGAAGGCCAGATGAATGGAAATACGATCCACAAGAATGAAAAGCCTATCCCGTGGACTACCGAGGTTTGACAGTCATGCAGACTGAGTAGTAAGTACTTCTGCTCTAAGCTGTTCCCGAGAACATTCGCTGCGTGCAGGGGTCAGGTGGGGAGTAGGTGATGATGGTATCAGCCTGGAACAGAAGGGGACACACAATGCGCGACGATCTGATCACTGTTGACAGGCACGCGCTACACTTTGACATCATGCCACGACGCCCTGAGCCGGCCAAAGCCACAGAGTCAAACTGTGCTCCCGAGAAACTCGATGACTCTGAGCTCTTTTGGCGGGACTGCCAACCATGGCTGAAGAGTTGCGGTTATCAGCTTCGGAGACGGTACCGACCCGGATGGACGCCTGCGTGGACCCAGAAGAAAACTTCGCTATTTTGGTGGGAGTTTGAAGACTCCCTCAAGGCTCGTGTAAGTTCAACAAAAAGCAAGGCATTGAACTGGTGGCATTCATCTCCACATTCTCAGCACCCCTCAGTGCTAGACGCGAAATGTCCCGATGGCACCCTGGTCATGCTAAAACGCATCAGGACGTCTGAACACCCTACGGAAGTGGAGATGACCGAATATCTCACCTCAATAGCCGACAGAAAAAATCACTCCCCACCTTTGAAAGAGGTCTTGGTTGTACCGAACAGTGATGATATCAAGATCCTTGTCTTTCCGCTGCTTAGAAGATTCGATGATCCAGAGTTCGACACTATCGGAGAAGTAGTCGAATTCTTCCGTCAGATTTTCGAGGTATGGACGTCCATATCGCGCCTATAATCTCGCTGAATTAGAGTTCTAGGGTGTTCAGTTTCTCCACAATCATCGCATCGCACATAGGCACGCCACATTTCCAGTTCGCGGTAATATGACTGACCTTTGCAACAGAGATATCGGCGTGCTCAATATCATGATGGATACCCGCATGTTCCCGTGGGGATATCATCCTGCTGCGCCGTCCATGTCTGCTGATTACAAGGGTAAGGCGAAGTGCAGAACGCGGACTGTATGCGCGCCTCGCTATTATCTCATCGACTTTGGTCTTTCGATACGCTATGAGGATGCCGAGAAACCTACTCTGGCTGATCCCGTGCGGGGCCAGGACAAGACTGCGCCAGAATTCGCACACGGTCTTGATGGCACATATGATCCTTTTCCCACTGATATATATTATGTGGGCAACTTTATCAGGGAACACTTCTTTGAGGTATGCATCTGGAAAGTGCTGAAGACCGTCGGGTATCTGATTGTGCCACAGGGAAAGGACGATGTGGGCGCTAAAGCCGGGCTAGAATTCATGAAGCCGATTGTCGAAAGGATGTGTTTGGTGGACCCTGTGGCCCGTCCGCGCATCGATGAGGTTGTGGCACAATACGAGAAGGTGTGCCTTGCTCTGTCGACGTCAAAGTTGAGGTCACGCCTGCGAAGCAAGAATGAAGGCGTGTGGAAGGGGGTCGCTTTAGGCGTGGCACACTGGCAGAGGCGTATGAAGTACATCATGAGTCACACACCGCCGGTCCCAACGGCAAGGTATTAGTACTTAGTACGGAGCATAGACTATACCCGTCCTAGGCCTGAACAATACCCTCAGCAAATATGGCAAACGTTTGTACGAACTCAGGCCGGTATCACCGAGTGCCGTCGAGCAGAACAAAAAGAAACGCAATCTCGTATCTCTGGAATGGTATGCAGACCACCACCAAAGAGGCGAAGGGTATTGAGAGCGAGCGCGATAAGTACTGAAAACAATTAGAACGGAAATGAATTTGCCGTTGAGTTGACTCGGCGGACCAAGCGACAGACAGACCATTAGACCCACAGAAACAGTATGGTCCGTGTCAATACAGGAGGATGCAAGCTCATACCAAAGAGTCATGTTTAACAGGACACAGAGATCGGTGACCGACACCAGCAAACGTACTCCATAGTTGGCGTTGATGCCCGCAAAAGAGACATGTGAATTGATGTTGGCTTCACGTTCCCAGTGGCAAGAATGAATCAGTACTGAGTTGTGCCTAGGGACGTAAGTATGTACGTAGTAACACCATCTACACAGTGAGATTGCTTACTCATGGAAAACTCTCCTAGCTGGCTCTCGGATAGTAGCGCCCTCGAAGAAGAAAGCGTACACACGTCAAGGGATCAGACTGGGATCAAAATATTGACAAAAGAGCTGGAGCTACATCCGTCGGAGGAACAACCTTCCACAGAGGTCGCCAAGTTTCTCGAGAACGGCGAAGAGCGATTCGGGTGTATGTGTGGAATGGTAGAGAAAGAATAGTGGCATGCTTAGATTTTGAAGCGTGACAGACTCGTCGTTTGAAAGGATCTCTGCATCGCACGAACAGAAGTCAGAAGATCGCTCCCCAAACAATGTTCGAGAACACGATGCTGAACGCGTGCTCCTGAAGACGGACCAATGAACATGACAGAGCATGGTAGGAAGCTCTCACCGTCATGGTGGTTACAGGAAAGGGTTTGAAGCGCTCATCGAAAAAGGACTGAGGTAAATACTCAAGTTGAGCAGTCAATTGGTGGGAATTAAGTTAGGCATTGGATATAGGCCATAGGTTCTGCAACTTCCTGCACTTGATGCTGTCGCACAACATCCTAGCCATCGGCTCCCGCATCTCACGCCGCTGGCCGCCCTTTATGGTGACCAAAGAGTTTCAAGCTGTCGCCGGTGTCGGTGTCGCTGCCGGCGCCGGTGCTCGAGTCCCTTTCACGATTGTGGCAGGAGAGGTGGCCTGACTGGGATAGGGCGAGTAGAAAGACACCTTCGTCCCAATGTAACGATCGGGCAAGCTGTGACGACCATCGGTCAACATCGAGACCGCCCTCATCGCGTCAGACAAAGAGCAATAGGTGATCAGACCGTCGTTTCTGGGTAGATGCACTCTTTAACCATCGAACTTTGGGGCTGAGAGATTTTTGCTTACTTCTCTGCTGAGACTTGTAGGGGGCGGAAAGTAGGGAAGCACTTTGAAATTTCCTCGAGGTCTTGCTGATTGCCCAATTCGAATTTGAGTGTACGAGTCGCTCCAGCATTGATGGCTTGGAGGTCAAGGGCGCTGGTACCGCGGAAGGGGGCGAGATTGATCCTAAGTCCCCATCTCAAGGCAGTGTCTTTGTAGAGGTCAACGAACATGCGAGCGAGTTGGGCGCTTCGGAAAGTGACGGTCTGCAGGACGTATAAATACCGCTTGACAGATCAAGAGGAGACGCGACTACTCACAGCCATGTTGGGCTCTCGGCTACGTGTAAAGTTTGTCACCAACTCGCCGGAGTTGTGAGTGCCGGACAGTGTCGCGAAGACATCTTTCAAGAGGGTAGGCGATGAATAAGACTTGTCGAGGCCGGCAATGGTGACGTGTCTCATGACCTCTGGGCTCTCTTGGTGGAATCGCCCTCCCCATTTAATGGTAGCCTCCTCGAATCCTGCGACTTTTTTGTCTCTAAAGGCCCGATGGCACTGCATACAAGGAATGTGTGAAGGCAAAAAGGCAAGAGATGACGATGGCGCGAACCTTGTAGGCGTTAGCCTCACTCAGGAACGAAACCCGCACCATCTGTCCCTTCCGCTCTCCAATTTCTGTGTCGTAGACATCGACGAACTCCAACGGCCCAAATTTGGAGAGCTGAGCAGAGACCTCTTCTTTCGACAGGCCAAGGGCGGGCGAACAGAATATGTTGAGCGCCCTGCAGGTGACTGGTATGCGGGCAACGACGGCGGCACTGATGGGTTTGCCTTCAGCAGCAGACACGGGGTACTCTTTGCCGTCGACTTTGACAGGCGACTTGAGGTGTTTGGCAGCACGACTCCACGCATAGAAGTGCAGCAGTACGTGGTCGTCGAATCGTTCGACGCGCTCTATATGTGGCGCCATGCCTCCGCTGCTGATGACCTTGCTGAGGTCGACGCTTTTCTTGACCTCGCCGACGCGCACTACGCGGCGCGGAGCTGGGAAGTCTCGGAAAGGCTTCGGGGCGGGAGCGGCGGGCGTCGGCTCGGGCGTCGGGGTCGAGGCCGACTCGGAGAGCGCCGTCGACAGGGAACGGCACGCGCGCGAGGACGCGAAGCGCCAATGGCGGCCTGCGGACAGCATAGTGGAAGGAAGAAAACCAGGAAAATGTGGGTTAGGGTCACAGATCCGAATTCGGCATTATGATTCCGGGCAGCGCTTCCTTCCATCCTGTCGCACTTCACTCTGCCAGTTACAATCACCCTAAAGTCCATTCTTGATGTACTTCATTCGAACTTCACTGAAATGTTTGTCCTGTCGTGTCGCAGCACATCTTACACTACCCATAGCTTCGCATTCCTGACCTGCCATTGACTCGGATGACACCCATCCCATTTCTAGTGTCGTGTCCCGGGACTAGTAACGTGCTTGTCCAGCCTCCAACCCCACTTCGACGCGTCGCTTTCATTAACGCACGAGACAGCACCCTTTGAACCCTAGATCTTCTTTTGACCAGTCTCGGATTGTGGCTTTACAGTGACATCCTCCGCGAGTTGACCGAGAGGTCTTGATCACCATAAATGTCCCACCCAGCGCGAACTGATGCTTGACGACGTTGAGCAAATTGATCCGTTGTTGCCTCCAGAAAAGATCTACAGCATCTACCTTTCTGGAACAATAAGCAAAGCCTCTATAAGTGGTTGCTTTCGCTCCAGGTTCACAAAACATCTTCCCCCGCAATCTTCAAAGCTTCCGCTACTTGTCGTTCTCCAAGAATGAGGCGGTTCAGATTTTCTCGTCGCGACGACCAACACCAACATTCCGGCCAGGGACAGCGAGCCTCGGAGGGGCGCCCGCGCAGCGGACATGGTACTGCCCACCTCTCGCCTTGTCGTCAATGACTAATCCATGTCGTCCATAGACAGCGCAAGGGCCCATGAACCCCAAGTCCATAAGCAGCGCCACCCCAAGGAACACTCTTCACCTTCGCCAGTCAATCGCAGTGATTCTTCAGTGACGAGCGGGTCCCAGAGGCATTCTACTTACTCCGCTTACCAAGAGCCAAATGTCCAGCGTGGCTCGTGTCAATTGTGTTCGAACGACTCCGTTCCGGTCACCGACCTTATTCGTCCTCCGTGCAATGAGCATGTCTTCTGCCGGGACTGCATGCAGGATTTGATCAAGAACGCAATTGACACCAAGAGACTCGAAATGGTTTGCCCAGGATGTCAGCTGGATGAGCGGCTCACTCGTGAGTCGTGAGTCTGACCATATACTGGCTCTCACACTCTGGCTTATGTTCCCGCAGTTCTACCCCGTCAGTTCATTATGAGCATTGCTTCCGCCACAGACCAGAGACTGTTTCAAGAGCTGGATCAATATATCCGCTGGGAGACCCTCGCATGTCCCAAGTGAGTGCAGCCCGTGTTTATCATGAATGTGTATCCGAGTCACTGACTTGCACACAAGGTGCCGCAAACGCATCACCATTGGGAAGCGAAACTTGCCTGGGAATCAGGATCTACAGATTCTTCCGTGCAGCTGTGGGTGGTGGTGGTGCCGTGACTGCAACAAGGCCGTCAAGGCTCGTGACGTAGACGGACACGGTAGAACATGCCCTGTCCGAATCCATGAGCAGCAAACACTTTACCATGCCAGGCAGAACGGATGGAGGCCATGTCCCGGTTCGTCCTGTTTCCATTTGGACCGTGCACTTGTGAACTCATTGATCGTTCAGGATGCAAGGCCCTGTACAACAAAGTACACGATGCTGACTATATAGAGGTACCTACATATAGCTTGCTTTGTATGAGGGCGAAAACTGACACGATTGACAGTGCCACACGCCCGGTTGCGGAACGTGAGTAGTCAAGCTTTTATCGAAATTATCAGTCTATATGACTCATTCGAAGGTACTCCTGTTGGCACTGTGGTGATTCTATCCTCGAAGTTCAGCACTGGATCCTAAGAGAAAGGCTCCACGCAGCGGTCGCGATGCATTTGAGCCGACGGTCACTGCGATGCACTGCCAGTGGACGCATTCAGTGACGCTTCCAGAGCAGCTATGAGAATGCCACGATTGCTCTTGCATCCATGAGCAACGTGGAGTGTACTTCAGATTGATTGTGTTCTAGAATACAACGACAATGACTATGATTACTATGATTAAGTTGATCGAGAAGGACGCGAATGGTGGAAGACCATGATAGCGATAGACCGATCTGCTTCGGTATTCTTATTACCTTGGCGCCGGCTTGACATTGGATCAATGTTAACTCGGGAATGGTGCTTTCTCTTTTCTGTTCACAGTGGCGTCAAGAGGTACCGCAAGCTTTTCACATCACCTCGACAGTCGAACATGACAAGCTCAACGTGCATTAATGTACCAATGAGAAATGTAAGTCATAAAAATACAGACGTTCATACAAGCAAGACAACTACAGATAGCAAGAAATTCCAGGATCAGCTCCCCCGTCATGACGGCCCCGGTGTCGCATTGCCTGGCGGCGGTCGTTTTATCTGCACTGGCTTGCTGCCATCAGGTTTCGGACGCTTCGCCTGGGATCCATCCGCGCCATCGCCCTCGTGAGGTCGCTTCCCAGCACCCAACAGGCTGAGACCCTCTGCGGGAGCCGGAGCCGCAGCACCGTTCGCTTTTCTCGGTGCTCCTGCTCTGGGTCCTCCACCACGTGGAGCAGTAGCTTGAGATGCACGACCAGCTGGTGCACCGCGACCTCTTCCAGCAGGCCCACCGCGGACGACAGCACCAGCGGGACCTGGACCACTCCCAAGCGCTTTATTGGGGAGACTCTTTCTCGGGGGAGCAGTAACAGAGGTAGCGGAGGCAGTGGAAGTGGTAGTGGTAGTGGCATTGGGAGCGGTCGTTGGAGTAGAAGCAGGGGCAGCGGTCGTTGAAGTTGAAGGAGTCTTGGAAGTGGAAGCCCCTGAAGATCCGACAACCAGCGCTCTCGATGGCGTAGCTCCAGGGACCACTTGCGGTTTGGGAGTGATGACTGCGTCCTCTCCTTCGACCGCCGTGCTTGCCTGCTCTTGGGTAATCCAATTCTGTGCTATCCAGTAATCCCGGCGTCTCTCCAGGTTTTTGAGTTGCGCAGTTCGTTGTAAGAGCATTTGGTCCTTCAGACGCGTTTGACGCTCGAGCAGGCTTGCCTTGCTCTGTGCTTCTTTCCGTCCCGATTCGATAGCGGCCGCGATAGCGTCTTTGTACGCTTGAGAATCCTTCGAGGGCGAAGCCTCTGTTTCCTCTGCAGGAGCTTGAGCTTGAGCAGCGGCGGCTTTATCTTGAGCTTCCTTCAATTCCACTTGATGCCGGGCCCTGAGCTTCTGCATCGCGTCAGAATGCTGTTGCTGTCCGTGAGCCTTTATTTTTGCGACAGTGGCAGCATGCGCATTGCGAAGCTTTTCAATTTCCGCCGCATGCGCCTTCTTGAGCTCCTCCACGACGGATGTTTGCACTACTGAAGAACCATCACCGCCGCCCGAGACCTGGGCTTGGAGAGAATCAATTTCGGCTTTGAGAGAATCGATTTCGGCCTTGAGAGAATCGATTTCCGCTTGTTGAGTCTTCAGTGCTTCGTCTTTCTCAGCGATGCGATTCTTCTCCTCGGCAAGCATCGTGTTCAGCTTTGACTGATAGTCCTTGTCAGAGAATCCAAGTCAGGGGGATTGACGAAAGCTTACAAGGGTAGCAGTGGTGACCTCCTCGGACTCCTCCAGCTCCTGAATTGAAATAAGTCTCGCCGTGTCGCCTTCAAAAGATGAAGGACTCGCCTGCACTCTGGCCAAAGCCTCGTCCCGGGCTGTGATCAGCGAGGCCTTCTCAGCCTCCAAGATCGTTTGCGCAACGTCGCCACTTGTGGCTCCGGACGCGCTAGTCAACTTGGCCCTCTCCGCTAGCCACAGTTCGCGTTCGCGCTTCATTTGTGTCAGCTGACTCCTCAGCTTCGACTGTCAATGTATATTTCGTCAGTAGTTTCGACCAAGAAGAATAAGAACCACGAACCAAGGTTTCGTTCTGATCGAGAGCCTTTTGCGCACTCGCGGCGTTAGCCGGCTTAGCCTCTTTGATTTGAGCCTCCAAAAGAGCGACCTTTGCCTCCAGTGCCGCCTTCTCAGCTAAAATAGTTTCCTTTTGTGTCGTGAATGCTACTTTCTCTCGTTCCAGCTCTTCCTGCTCGCTCTGATGATGAGCCTCGAGATTTTTCTTGAACTGGACGAAAGTATTTCTCGATGCATCTGTCTATATACAATCCGTTGTCAGTAAAGGATGACATAAAACGATGTTGAACTTACGCGCGCTACGACCTCATTTACCTTCGCTTGAAGAGCTTCTTTGTCCTTCTTGAGCTGCGCAACCTCGTCCTGGAGGGCCTGTATTTCAGCGACATGTTCGTGCTGTAGAAGGTAATCAACGGATGACGGGGCACTTGAAAGGCTAGGACAAACCTTTGCCAACAGCTGTGCGTTCCTATCCTGCCAGTGCTTGGTCTCGTTCTCGAGACGAGCTACATGAGCCTTCCCTGCTTCGAGTTCAGCCTGGGCAACGCGAGCCTGCTCCTTGACCGGTTCCAACTGCGAAGAGACGTCCTTCAGTTGGCCCTCGAGAGTTTTGACGCGTTTCGAGAGACGCTCAGCATCAGCACGGAGAGTAGTGTTGCTTTCACGTAAGACATTGAGCTGTGTGATCTTATCGACAAGCTCCGAATGCTGCGTTGCAGATGCAGCAGACTCCACGGCACGTTCCCGTTCCTATCATCATCTTGAGAAGACCGTGGGGCATGAAGTGGAAATAGTATACCTGGGACAGAATGGTCCTAGTCTCGTCCAATTCGCGACTGAGATGGTCCGCCTGAGCTTTCAGACGAGCAGTCTCGGCGTTCTTGGTCATGAGCAGAGTATCTAGGTAGTCGTTCTGTTGACGGTAGAACTCGACGACCTTCTCCGGAATCTGGGCACCACTAGCTTCTGCCCCGTCAGAGGAGCCTGGTACTGTCGATGGAGCACGAGCAGCCTGTCGTGTAGCTTCCTCAAACTGTAGCAACAACTCTTTGTTCCGCGTTTGCATATCCTTATAGCTATGCATACAAAATGGATCAATATGGAACGAGGGCGACGGTGGGAAGACCTACCGCTTTGTTTGCTCAGTGATCTCCTTCTCTAGGATCTCCTTCTGCTGGGCCCAACTGTGTTCCGACGCAGCGAGCTTGGCAACCGCAGTCTCTGCAGCGATTGAGTTCTCGCGAGAAGAGGTCTGGAGCGTCGACACTTGTTCCCGGAGTTGTGCGACGGCTTTGATGGACTCTGCGTGTGCGACGACTTCCTGCTGGTACCGCTCTTCAGCAGCCTTGGCGATATTGTGAGTAGACGAAGAATGATGTGGAAGGGAGGTGAATACCTTGATCCGCTCTTGCTGCAGATGCACCTCGTCTTCACGAGCCGCGCGATCGGTCTCGGAGCTCTGCCCAGTGGTGCTGAGCTCGACGATAGTACCCTCCAACTCGCTCTTGTCCTTAAGCCAGGCAGTGCGCTCGGTATCAAATGTCTTCTGAAGGGCATTGAGGGATTCGGTCACACGCGTGGCCTCTTGTTGAGCAGTAGTGAGCTTCTCCTCCAAACTCTGGATACTCGACTAGATTCCTGGTCATCAACGATGTCAGGAGCGAAACAAAGAACTGACCTCGCGCTGAGCAATCGTACTATCAGTAGAGAGCTTATACTGGTCATACGTAGCGTTCAGTTGACCGAGCGCCTCCTCGGCAGCATTGCTGATGCTCTCATACTGCGCCACACGTTCCTTGGCCTTCTGGAGATCACGTTCGGCGATCTTCAGAGAGGCACTGACCCACGACAAATCAGTCAGAACTCGTGACTAGAAAGTCTACGATGCGACCCACCTGAGTTCCGCAACCTCCGCCTCAAGCTGCTGCTCCTTGGTCAAGTCCGACTGTTCACCGCCCGAAACAGTCGTCGATCCACGTCGTTCATACACCGCAAGCTTCTCCTTGTTGCTCTCGAAGTACTTAGTCAAGTCCTCGACGCGAGACTCTAGATGCTTCTTGCTGGTTTCCGCACCGACTAAGGATTCGCGTGTCTTCGCCAACTCTTCGGTCTACGAACCATGTCAGTTAGTCTGCCAAACGGGAAATGGCTATCTACATACGGCCTTGTCCAAGCGAGACTGCAATTCCCGAGTTTCCATCTCCTTCTGGAGGGTAATGCGACGAACGTTGTCCCGTTCCTCACTAAGCTGATTTCGGTTGTCCAGACTGTAGAGCAGATGAGGGACGAGAGACACATTGTCAATCCAGCAAACTCACATTTGCCCCTCCAAAAGCTGTAGCTGACTCTCCAACCGCCGACGGTCGTTCTCGCCAGAACGCTGATTATCGTTGTTCATCTTCTGGATATTGGTCATCATATCCGACAGATGCGAACGCTCCAAAGACAGCGTCTTGTTCTCGTCTACAAGCCTGGTTTGAACACCCTCCCAAATCTTCTTCTCGGCACGAAGGTTGGCGCACTCGTTCCTGAGCTGCTCGATGCGCCCATTGGCCGTAGAAAGGTCCTCGGAAAGACGGTTGCACTCGATATCGACGCGTGTCCATTGATCGAATAGCTGCTGGTTTCTCTTGTTGGCATCTTCGAGATCCTGGGCACGCAGATGGTACTCGTCCTGACTTATGCGTATCCGTTCTGTTGGGAATGGTTCAGCGAGAAGTAAGATAGAGTAGGAGTAGCCTCACCATTACAATAGTCAGTCCTAGCCTTCTCCTTTGCCACATCAGCCTGCAGCTTCGCGACCTCCTTCTGCGCCGCCGCCAGATCCTCGCGTAATCGCACGGAGTCAAGACCCATCTCTGAGCGGTACGTCTCGAACTGACTCTGGATATCCGCCACATCTTGGGAAACACCCGGGGACGACCCAGAGAGGTTGCCGTTGACGCCGTGATGTGGTGTACCTCCTGCCTCCAAGCGCGCAATGACGCTCTTCAGCGCGTCTCGCTCCTTCACATAGGTCTGGATGATCGCGGCACTGCTCTTCTCCTGCCTATCCAGCTGGCCCCGAAGCTCCAGCATCATCTCGTGCGCTTCCTGCACCGCCTCAGCCTGCTCCCTCTCCAAGCCCTCTCTGAACTCCTTCTCCCCATTCTCCAGCCGCGCCCCGAGCTCCCGTACGACCTTGATCAACTTCATGTTCTGCTCTTGCAGGCCGTTTATCGACTTGAAGAGCACGAGATTGTTGGTGATCATGGAATCGACGTCGTCTGACAATACGACAGAATCGACGTTTTCGAGATCCTCATCCATGGGGAGCGTGGGATCGTCGCGACGCCCAATCTCGCGAAGGAGGTTCTGCACCTGCCGGCCAAGGTCATCCAACTGCACCTGAAGAAGTTCGTTTTCACGCTGGGATTTGGCGAACTTCTGGCTGTTCTCGACCGCCAAGGTCGCCTGCGTGTCACGATCAGAAATGGCCTGCGCGAGTTGAGAAGATAGTTGGGTGGCCTCCGACTGGAGGCGCTCATACTCGCTTCGCTGTTGTGAAAGAATTGGTGCCTAAAGAAAGATATTGAGCTGGCGATTTCTCAAGTATGCACAGTTGATTGGCGTACCCGCTCTTCGATTTGAGCCAGAACCTGAGTCAAAGTGCGATCCATGTGGTCGTATTCCATGCACTTCTTGGCGTAGTCTTCCTGGAGGCGGACATAGTCGGCATAAACCTCGGTGAAGGTCTTGCCTGTCTTCTGTGCCCGGCTCGCAATGGCCACGGAAGGACTGAGACCCATCATACCGTCCATGCTTTCGTCGAGGCCTCGCATTGGTGTGCCCGGCATACGTCCAGGAACAGGCAGTTCGCCTTGTCCCATCTTCTCGAGGACGGTCTGGAGATGATCGAGCTTCTTGTCGGCCTCCTCCCTCGCCTTCTTCTCCCTCTCAGCCTCTGCCCTCAGCGCCTTCTGCTCTTTCTCGGTCTTGTCCGTATATTCCTCCCACTCCTTCTCAATACCGTCAACAATGTCCTTGGCCTGCTTTTCCCTAGTCTCGAGGACCGAGACCAAGCGGCGAAGTCCATTGGATTCGTTATTGAAGATGGCCTCCTGCTCGGCGAGTTGTGCGGTGCAGTCGTGAACCTTAGTGAGTGCCTGAGTGAGCTGATGGGTCTGGGAAGCGTGTGAGGATTGTAAGGCTTTAAGTGAGGATTGTGCAGAGTCGTAGTTCTGAAGCGTCGAGTCGTAATTGGCCTGTAGTGTGACGAGTTCCGCCTGTTTGGTGCGGCGGTACTTGGTAAACTCTTCAGACTTGGCGACGAGTTCTGCGTTGACGCGTTCAAGTTCGGCCTGGGCGAGTTGCAATTGTTGGGTCATAGAATCGAGCTTGAACTAAAGGGCAGTGTAAATTGGGTTGTTATAGTAGTAAGAATAAGGCTCACCTTGCTTGACGTATCGGTTGAGCGAAGTTCCCGTAGCTGGTTTTCCAAATCCTGATGTTCGTGGCGCGCTTCCTTGAGGTTCTTCCTGAGAGACTGGATCTCCTCTGAGGAAAGAAAAGGTTAATTGAGGCGAAAGGACACCGTAAATAAGGCGCACCATCACGCTGAGCCTCGTCCTGCTTGAGTCGACTGACCACGCCCATAAGGTCCCTCTTCTCCCGTTCCGAATCTTGCAGTCGATGCTTGATGTCATCCAGCTCCGAGTGGGACGCCGAGGACGTGCTCGACAGCCTGGAAATTTGCGCTTGAAGGTCGGATTGGGAAGAGGCTAGAGAAGGGATTCAACCATTCAATGGTATGACAAGACAATCAACGCCACAAACTGAGTTTGTCCCTCTCTTGCTTCAACTCCTTCAGCTCATCTTGCAAAGACTGTATTTGGCCGTCCAGTTCGTTCGACAGCGTCTCCTTGTCCTGCAGTGCCTGGTCCAGCTCGACGTCCTTTTTCTCCACTTCAGCACGCGCCTCGTCGGCCGTCTGCTGCTTCAACTCCAGGTCTGCGGCCTGATCCATTACGAGGCGGTACAGCGCAAGGACCGTGTCCGCGGTGGGGCTCTCCAGAGGCATGTCAGGCAGTAATTCGCCCAAGGCATCCACGTCAATGTCGTCGGGAACAGTGAGTTGTAATGCGGTTTCGTCAGCGACGGCTTTGCTTCTCCGCCTCGTTTTCATGGTCGACATGGTTTGTCGGCGGCGGCGTCGACCACGCTTGCTCGCCGGATTATATGGTGAAAGGCCAAAAGAGGATCGCGGCACTCAATGAACAGTGGCAGGCGCTTACATCATCGCGTGGCAGTGCACCTTGTACATAAACTCTTTCACTCTCTTTCACGATGTCGCTTTCAGACGTTCCTCAGCACCGTCTATCTGCTACACATCGTAGAGAGCTTGTGTGAGCTTGGATGGCGTTTATGCGGACTCGGAGCCAGCTGCAGGCTGAGCTGAGCTCCAAATTGAATAGCAATGCGGCACACTCAAACTCTGAACCATTTACGGCCGTTCAATTCAACATCGGGATACCTCTGAATCAAGATTCTACTGAGTAGTTCGACGCTATGTTACCTATGTTACGATCCCTCACTTTATTTACTTTTACGCTACGAGTTACTCTCCTCTATGAGTTTCATTGTACACAAATCCGTCGTACCTAGACTCAGCCTTGAGCCAAATTAGGACAGACAGGTCTAAGTTAGATGTTGTTTTAAGTGTCAGTGTGTAGTTTCAGTCATGTAGTATTGACAAGCACGGTCATAGATGCCAATGAACCACTCCCAATGACAGTAGGTTACGCTGAACTCTGTTGATTGTGCGTATTCGGTACATCGTTTCTCTTACAGTACATCATTGTACCAACAGTTATACGCAACCCACTCACTCAGCGTGTTTAATTGATCCTGAAGCTCTGCGCCAGAGTTGCTCGGTCGTCTTGCACGCCCTCAGAGGTCCTGAAGTCCTCCGACAGTTTGTTGAAGTTCGATGCACAGCCACCGTCTGTCGCTTTCTTCCTGCCATCAACTGCGCATTATCCGCCATTCTCCGCGGTCCATCGCGACGTCGTTTACGACAACACCGCCGACACTGCAATTGGATTGGATGACGACGGTGTCTACAATTTGTTCGTTCCGCTAGCTTGGTTCACTGCCATGTCAGCCGCAACGAAACGTGGGAGCATACCTCGGCCGTCCATGTTCCCGCCGCAAGACGAGCTCACATCGACGGTATTCGGCGCAGTGCAGGCCTTGCCAGTGTCGAGAAAGGCCAACTTTCTCTTGGATACCTCCTTGGCACTCATCGACGCCGGACAGTACGGCGACGATGTGGAGAATTATCTCGAGGTGTATTTGAAGACACCCAACCTACCAAAGGAGGACCTTGCGCGGGCATTGTTGGCAAGAGGGAAGGCTAGGAAGTCGGCCGGGGACAAATTGCTAGCCAAGGCGCAGCAAGGTGCTTAACTTGTTCGTTGAACACGAAGACTTCTTGATATCTTGTACAGATTTCCAGGCTGCGATGAATTTGGACCCATCAAACAGAGAGATCCAGCGTCATTCTCGCCGCGAAAGAAGAGTGAGCTCACTTCACATTCGGCTTCAAGTCTCCACTTAGATTTACCCAACAGATTCACTTCATGGACGAGCCAGCCTCGCAGCGAGCGCCGCCTGAGATCTGGGACCGCATTGCACGCAATATTCCCCGCTATCACCTTCGCTCCTGGTTGCGTGTCTCCGGCTTCCACCGAGACATTGCATGCCGCATCATCTTCCACACGGTTGATCTACACTTTGGCGACGACCAAGAGACCCTGAACCGTGGTCTAGACTTCATGGACCGCGTCAAAGACGACTCGGTCTTCGCCTCTCGCGTCAAGTCGCTGCGCATCCACTGGGCATATGAGGAGAGCGACGTACTGGACTTGATGACCCGTGCCCTCCGCACCGCCCTCCCAAAATTCAAAGAGCTTCGCGACTTTGAGTGGATCGGATACCCAGAAATGCGTGCGGACGTAGTGCAGAGTGTCCTCGCTACCCATTCCCACATTCAAAGTCTCGGGCTCATCGGATGGCATTTTGACGCTGTCGGCGTGTCAGCATTCAGGAATTTACACAAATTCACCCTACGGGCAGAAGACGACGACGGCTTTGCGGATATGGGTGAGGTTCGGACAGTTCTGGACGTGAACAAGGACACGCTGAAGCATCTCGTCCTTGGGGCGTACCTTGAGAGAACACATTCTTGGGATAGTGCTTTCCAGAGCGTCACGATCAAGAACTTAACGCACCTGGATTTGGTGGATACGAGAATCTCCCACGTTGTCCTGGCGCGCATTGCACATGCGCACAACCTCGAGACTTTGACGCTACATGGTACCTTCGAAGAGCCGACGTCGGCCAAGGTGATATTCGCGAGCGACCATGTCATCGACGGTGAACATACTTTCCTGCCTCATCTGCAGGTCTTTAGGTTTGTATTGGTGGGACACGATGACGAGTTGGGTCTCTATCAGAGCGTAACAGCCTTTCTGCGTAAGCGCACAAGGCTACGGCGTCTGGATTTGGGCAACTGCCCCTGGGACCTCGTCGCAGCTGTCTTACCAGAACTCACCGGCCTTCGTGTCCTCGGCGTCCGCATCGCGAATCTGTCGCAACAGGCTATCAACGTCCTCGTGCGGAGCATTCCACCGTACATGGCCGCCATCCGTCTATCCACAGTCGTGTCGGAAAAACCATTGAACGAGTACGCCTCGTTCTTCTCCTCCCTTCGCTCCCTCTCTTTCATCCACTTCAACACTGCTGGGAAACACCGACCAAAGCCCAACTTGATGAGCGAGAAGGATTGTCTGTTTCAGACGGACATGTGGAACACGGCGGTGCGGGGTGTGGCGATCATGCTACCGTCGGTGGACTTTGTGGGATGGCATGGGGAGCACTATGTTGTTGTGAGGTCGGATGAGGGCGTGGAGATGAAGGAGCTACCCGCGAGGCGACGGCTGGATTGTGGCAAGGGCGTGGATTTAGGCGGGGAGGATGCGGCATGGTTGGAGAGGAAGGACGTCCCAATGGATTATGAGATGCCTGGTCTCGAGTGATATGTGTAGCTCTCCTTTTGTATGATTCTCGTCACCTTTGTATTTTATATCACCACTGGTCATTCAGTTGTACTATTGTACTAGTACCTACCATGCCATCTTCCAGCATTCATCAGCTTTGTTGTAAGTAATTTGAGTTGGCAAGCATCATGGCATGCAGCGATCGATCGATCGAGTACATGTTGTCTTCGTACCATCAACTCGCTGACTATAGACTATACATAGTCGCGTCTATCAAGACCGTCTAGGAATCCTTCAGGTGCCCTCCATTGGCCTATTCACAACCGGCGGGCAACTACCCTGGGCATATGCTTTGATGTTGGGGGTTGACACTACCGAGGTTATGTTGATGGCGCGTCACGAGCAAGGCTCTCTTTTGCCCTCATACTGTTGTTGTTATGGGTTCTGCAGCTTCGACGCAGAGAACTAGTCGCCCACTGGAAAGCGTCTCCGGCAAGACGTTTGATTATGTCATAGTAGGAGGAGGTCAGTACGCGCGACAGCGCTGCCGCACACTCATTCATACGACATGGTATAGGTACAGCAGGCTGCGTACTTGCCTCGCGGCTATCTGAGGACTCTGGCAAGACTGTCTGCTTAATCGAGGCTGGTAAATCGTGCGGGCCTCCTCATCCATATTTGACAACTTCGGGGCTCATTTAAACTATGCCCAGTCACGAGCCGGACCTAACGACGGCCATGCCGCTTGCGTTTGGCAAGATATTTGGGACGGATGCAGACTGGGGGTATCATTCAGTGTGTGTGACTTGTCTGTCCAAATGCTTAGTAGTGCTGAACGGACGCAGGCCACAAAGAAAAGCGGCTCAGCGCCAACTTTACCTTCCGAGTGGAAAGATCTTAGGCGGATGCAGGTAATACTTCCCAGCTTCATACGTCACCTCATTCATATCATGTAGTTCAACCAACTGCGCCGTGTACCATCGTTCTGCGCCTGACGGTGCGTCTACTCGTCAACTGTTTCGCGGTTGTCAGCTTATTGAGCGTAGATTTTGAGGAATGGGAACGTCAAGGAGCGCGCGGGTGGGGATATCACGACCTATTTCCGTGCGCCTCGGGTTGTGGTTGCTCGTGTGCAAGCGTGACTGATTTGTGGCACATAGCTACTTTATCAAAGCAGAAGCCTACAGCCCACGAGATTCATGCTCACTGCCCGAAGATCGTGGCCAGACAGGACCTGTCAAGACGCGGCACCCGGACATTGTCCCGGTGTGTGGCGTTGAATTTAGATGCTCATCAACTCGTATTCAATTTACTCAGGGTATCAGCGCGGTTATACAAGAGACCTTGGGTAATTTAGGCATACCAAGGAATGTGTGAGTACATGGATCCATCGCCGTCTTTCGAGATCTAATGTGTCATCAGCGATGCTTGTACTTCCGCTGGAACTATGGGCTACACTGCGCTCATGGCGTGTTCGGACTCTTTGGGAAGACGTAAATTGTCCGATACCTTTGACGCAAAGATGCTCAATCTCTTCGCCGAATACAGGAAGTTCAACAGCAACCGCCTATCTGTCGTCGGCCGTTCTCGATAGAGTCAATCTCACCATCGTCACGCGATGTATGGTCGAGAAGATAATGTTCTCCCCCCAACTTGAAGCCACTGGTGTCCAGGTCTCGACATCGCGCGATGGCCCCTCACATTCAATTTTTGCCAGTCGTGAAGTGCTATTATGTGCCGGTGCGATAGGCACCCCGCTCATTCTACTAGCTAGTGGCGTTGGGCCTAAAGTGGACCTTAAGGAAGGCACTATCCATCATTTACCAGCGGTCGGACGCAATCTCTACGAGGCACGCAATGAAGCCAATACTACATCTCTTCGTCTCACTAATTTCGATTCAACAGCACGCCCAAATGCCGTTACATTTTCGCGTCAAAGCCGAACGCAAGTTGACCTGGGATTATCTCAGCGAAGCCAAATGGGGTACCCTTGCCACACTGAGGTGGTTCTTTATTGGGGGAGGACCTATGGCGGTACCACCGTTCGTGGGAGCGGCTTTTTTGAGAGCAAGAGATAAATCGTGTTGTGTCCCTATGTCTATGCCACCGCTTGTGTCTGACGTACAAATGTGTAGGACCAAAGACCTGGTGAGCACTCCAAGTTACAAGCTACCACCGGTGAGGGACATGACCGCGGGTCCCAGAGCCCCAGATCTGGAGCTGATGTGGGGCGGAATGTTGATGGTTAATCCGGATGATATTGGTGGTAAGAGCATGGAAGGGCTTGCGGGATTCAGCATGGTGCGACTCGTCCTTTTTGAAGGAAAGTCTCTAACCAGTCAAATACAGAATGTCGCGGTAATCAAACCTAGATCGCACGGTAGTGTCAAAATGCGAGGGAGCGTATGGAATGGGCCGTCAATCGATTTCAAGTGACTGAGCCTTCTTTCTTTTGCACTCTTGCTCATAGTCTATAGCCTTTTCTCGGATGAACTCAACTCAGACATGCACATGCTTATTCGAGGGATGAGGTTAATGCTGCGAGCAGCGCATACCGAACCGCTTGCCTCTGCCCTTGAGGTGGTCAAGGACGGAGATGGAGATTGGTGGCTACCTGCACATGCAGATGAGAATGTAGGCTTCATCGCTCCTGCTCAAGCCGTCTTCATCTGAAATGTACACAGATCACAGATGAAGAACTCAAAACGTATATAAGAAACAGGGCGGGTACCTTCTATCATCCGGTACGTTAGCCTCTCTCAGATACGATCTCATCTAACTTGAATCGGAAGGTGGGCACTGCCCGTATGGGCACTGACTCGACGGTCAGCGTAGTCGATCTGTCACTGAAGGTCCATGGAATTCGCGGGCTTCGAGTCGTCGATGCCTCAATCTTTCCCAAGCAAGTATCTGGGCATCCTTGTGCTGTGGTGGTGGCAATCGCAGAGAAAGCAGCAGATTTGATTCAAAGAGGGATTTGAAGCCTGGTTCTTTGTGTGACGATTGCTGTAGGCCACCTGTGAAAGTTGTTATGCTTGTCATTGGTGTTAGCCTAGCTGGACACAACTGATATACTCACGAAACACTGACTGGGCGAAAGTGCGCCATCTCGTTCCCAAAGATAGATCCAGGCGCATCGAGTCGCGACTGTTTCGATATGTGTCCTTGCTTGGGCGCTCAAGCATTTGCGCAGTCTGGTCTGAGTCCGCCTGAGCTCGTGTGACACTTAGAGGCAGTGTTCTTGGTGGCCATGTATGTCAGGCTGAGGTAAAGGGCCTTGAAACAGGCAACATTGCCGACCTGCCGAGGCTTTCCATTCCGGATATTGCCGGGCTGCTCTTGTTTGAGTTGTAACTTTCAACTTTTCGTCGTTCGACGTGCGTGTTTTACCGGCAGACTGCCGTATCCCCGTTCTTGCTAGTCTATCAGCTGTAGAAGTATCATTGACATTCATCAGTCGTTCCTGTACTCGTTGCCTGCAAAAGTAAGGAGACATGCACAGCCACACTCCCCTGTAATTTGGCGGAGCAGTGGCTGTGCCTGT
The DNA here is from genome assembly GCA_019915075.1 of Strobilurus stephanocystis. Classification (NCBI taxonomy): domain Eukaryota; kingdom Fungi; phylum Basidiomycota; class Agaricomycetes; order Agaricales; family Physalacriaceae; genus Strobilurus; species Strobilurus stephanocystis. Next base: position 601,212 of record JAHLMI010000011.1, read on the forward strand.
CTCCTCACTTTTGCAGGCAACGAGTACACACACGGTCCGCGCCGGTACGCGTGGACGACAACACACGGGGCGAACGACTATCTTCTCTCTGTGGAGGATGGTGTCGAGACGAGACTAGGCCGAAGTGATATCTGCTGTATGATGTCGCAAATTTCTGGGGCCACTGCTGAGTACTTTGACATTGCTGTTGAACTTGACTGTGCTCAGAAAAGCGTTGGACACAACTTGGCCTACTGCTTCGGGATGGAAGGGATCGCAACTCATGTATAAGCTCATCACTTTGTTGTAAGAAGCAGCTGCTAGTATGTGATATGGAGGCATTGGATAACGGTGAGACTTCCAAGACTTCCAGCTTTACGGGTTACCGTTCACTGACACCGCGACTTTGGGTAAGACGTGAATGCTTGGCATCTTGCTCGCGGTGTGTTCGTCCCCGCCCCAGAAATTTTCCAAGTACGCCAGCTGATGATGTTTGCATACCGAGCAACTCAGCTGCAGACTGAATACTACAGTACCCATGATGGCGATGAGGTTGGAATCCGGGTGTAAGTTGGTTGAATTCGAACTGCTTTGTCTCTTGTCTGCATATGAGTCAATTTGATATCAGTACAGCCCTCAACACCGAGACTGCTATTGTCATGAAGTCGGTGGCTTCGAAGCAAGTACAGTAGCACTTGCTCAAATGCCACGTAGAACGTCCGAATTCTCGCCACTGTCGGCTTGTTGATGTGCACACTCCTTTGTAAGGAGGCTGGATTTCAACCAGGTATCATTGGCCATATTCGTCCATGCCAGCGGTGCTGACCCTGTCCATGTAGGTGTTGTCAATGTGTTCTCGGGGTATGGCACCATGGCTGGCGAAGCGACCTCGCGCCGCATGAAGATTGCCAGTGAGAAGGTCGCCTTGGCGGGTGGCGTATTGATTGTGCATAAGGTCTGTGGCGCTGCCAGAGCCACTCCCAGCTAGATTCACGGACAGGTGTGCTGTGCTGAATCTCGACCTGGATCTTCGTTCAATTGTCCAATCGGGAGTTCATGACGAATTCCTTACCAAGTTCACCCAGAGAGCGCAATCAGATTGGAAATTCCCTTTGCCGCGAGCTCCTTTCAAAGCCACGAATCTCTTGAGAACAACTTGAATACAATGTACGTACTTCCTTTCCGCTGTTGGGCACAGTTCTGTGCATGCTCGTCACGATGACTGATGGCACCGGTCCAACAGCATATCTTACGCTATATCGAGCTGGGGAATGCGTAGGGCGCTACTTTGCACCTCGGCGGAGATGCTCTGAGTCTCAATCCCCAGGCTTACTTTGTAGAACCCACGATCCTCGCGAATACAATGCCCGATATGTTGATCGTACAAGAAAAGGTGTCTGGGCCCGCAAGCTGTGTCATCAATTCCGAGGACGAGACCGATTAGTGCTTAGTACTGAGGTCAGCCAGTAGCCCGGTCAATGACATGATCATAGACTCGGATACCATGCTTCAGGCCAACGAATCCTGTACATTTCATTCTGCCATTTGAGAGACGCCTCAGTCATGACACGTCAGTTCTTGGTATAGCTGCTGCGATCTTTACTGAAGACAGCACCCGAGCCCACGATACCGCACATAAGCTTGAGGCGGGCACTGTTTGGGTAGGGAAGGGCGCCATCACGCAATGCTGTCCAGTCACCGTGACCCTGGATCATTCTCGATCTGCAACGTCGTGCTTGCTAGCACGCCTTTCGGTGGTACAAAACAATTCGGCTTCGGCCGCGAGTTTGGCGAACACGCCCAGCAGCGAGTGTTTCGCAGTCATTGGCAAATTTGCGGAGCAAGCACTGCTGATCCCATGATTTCACAGCTATAACGTGAAGAGTATCAATATGAATTCATACCACAACTTGATACAGGAAGAAAAGGAGGATATGCGCTTTGATCTTTGATGTAGGTTGCCAAAGGAAGGATTTTGTTATGAATCTGTACAGCTATGGTTTCCGCCCCGAACCCGAGACTGGAGCAGATCGCTATCAATCTCACTTCCGTCCGGTCCGAGATGGCAATTGAATGTATGGTCGATCGCTCTTTGTGTCAATGACATTGAATGTGCCCGGGGCGCGAAATGAACTTGAGAAACCGAGCGACGGCTGAATGAAGGTATCTGGAAGCATCTGACAGGCTCGAGACTATGTAGGGACATCCGAGCATGCCACAAACGGAAGCCCGGAGTATGCCAAGATTCGATGCTGGTGAATCGCGACAGAATCTCGACAAGGGTTTATTGGAAGCTGGCAAACACAATGCCATGATCAAGGATTACGAGGGGAAGACCTGCCGACGCCGTATGCTCTGGGGCGCCATGTCATCATTGATGCGAATGACTGATACTATTAGGGCGGTGTCAGGAAGGGCGGCGGGACAAAGCTGTTTCGGAGGACCCTGCGCCAGATGCGATGTTACCTGTCCAGCATCAGCATGAGTCATTTCCTCATATGCAGACAAAGACGCTCGGGAATCGCCATATACAGCAGTCTCATGAGCACCAGCACATTGTTTAAATAGGCGCATGCCATGCCTCGTGTTTCGATACCGCCCACATATTGAGCCCAACACCTGAATGTGAGCACTCACTTGATAGATCTATGTAAAGAAGGACTGACCTAGGCAAAGATCCACTCGAAAGCTACGATGGCCTCTTCCTCTACTCCTCGCAAGGAGGTTCGCTTTGCAGACTCTCCCAACGAGACGTATAATTACGATTCAGACTCGGCGCCCTCGCCCATACGTGCGAGGGCGCCTCCGTTCACGTTCCCATCCACCACGGCCCAGCCTCAATCCTCTTTCAATCTCTACAACTCTCGCTCGTTGAACGAGACACCGTCGCCAGTTTACAATCCAATCGCGCTCCCCTCGAGTCCCATTCGCGACTATCTGCAGAGGAATGTACCGCTTTCTCCGATCCAGACGACGCAGGGACTTTCACAGCCTGGATTTGGATATGCACATGGACACGATCGCAACGACAGCGCTTCGTCGACGTCGTCCTATACACCCCTGGAACTCCCTCCGACACCGAGCCTCAGGCCCATCGAACTGCCTCCTGTAGGCGAGGCACATGCAGAGGCACCGTCTCCATCTCCATCGCCATTAACAATCAACATCCACCCATGTCTGTTGTATGGCGGTGGTATTGATATCAATCTGACAGACGACCTGGAGCAATTTATCGCGTCGTTACCGTTGGAGCGCGCCGTTACACCGCCTCGCCCTACGATGATACTGCGCTCCAACATGCTGCCCTGGAAAGTACATGTCGAGATGCCTGCATCAGATCTCGAGGTGACGGTGCAGGACGTGGTCGCTGTCCTGTATAGCGCGCTGAAGATGCACGTTACGGATGCAGAGATCAACTACTTCGGCGAAGCCAGAGCAAGGAGCGTCTACGCGGCGTATAATCGACGCGTAGAGGGCAAAGGTGACGAGGAGCGCTTGAAAGGACCCAGGAGAATCGATTTTTTGTCGAAAAGAACGAGATTTCTGGGGTTGATGGCGACGGAGGACCCGAACATCTGGAAGATATGCCTTGAGCCAGTGGGGCCTTTGAGCAGAGGGTTGTATACCAGTTAAGTTATGTATAATTGTAATTTTATGAGCGAACTGTAGCCATACCCATACCCAACCCTACCAAAACACGATGATGTAGCGTACCTTTCGTATGGGCCGATTCAGTCGTTGAGGAGGACGATTCAGAGCTGTAACAACAAAGATGATCCGGGAAAGGAAGGGGGGTGGGACTTTCTAGCCAGTATCCAGCGAAGGGGGCTTAAAAGCAGATTCGCTCTTCGAGATTGTTCAAGGTCGACGAGCATTGGACTCGACACCAGCCACAGTCCAGCTTTTGATCATGAAGAGCAATGCGGGAGACTGAGTCAATGCCAAGCAGAGAGGAGGTTTCCGTCGGAGAGAAAGGTGGAGGAATACTTTTCATACGAGTGGTGAGAGGACAAGCCGCGACGTCGAGTAGCAAGCCGGTCTCGGCAGGGTCTGACCAGGACCACCATCACGATTCCATCTTCGCCACTTCGTTCCTCTCTATTTGCCGTCGTTGTCGCCGCCGCTATCGTCGGGCCGATTGTCTGGTACAAAATGAGCGAGAACACGTTGACGACGCCGCAGGACGATGCAGAGCGCGTGAGTGGCAAATACTACGATGTATCCCGTTATTCATCCAGTCAATACCACCCAGATTCGGATGAGGAGATTGCAACGGCTTCAGGGTGCATCGACGTCTTCCAGCACATCTTCCACAACGACGTCGACAAGCGCGACGCCTGTCCCGAGCTCAACGCCGCCGCCCAGCACCCCGACCCGGCCACCCGCCAAGAAACCCGTAGTAGCGCCACCGACACCGCCTGTCGTTCCCTCGCCTGCACCACAGAAGAAGAAGGCGCCCATCAGACTTGACATCCCTTCATGGACACGCGAAAGCATTTGCCGGATATTGTCCGTGACACTCGAGGTGAGCCGGCCCAACACCAAGCGGACACTGTGCCACTCATCCAACATCGCGCTCAGAAATCCGAGGCCGAGGCAAGCGGGTACGAGCTTGTCTGGCTGAAGAATCTCGCGGATGAGTTGACGTCGGAAGGGCTCAGTGGTGTGTTCCCCAGGGATTAGCGCCAGCGCGTGCGACTGATGGATTCAACAGCCCAAGCGATTGACGAATCTCTGACCGACCGCTTACTCATTGCCCGTCTGGAAATCGACCCCAACGGCATGCAGTAAGCCACTGCGCTTTGCCGTTCATCAATCATCTGAGTGTTTCCAGAGACGATGTAGAATATATGGCTGTCATCGCGAGCCTACCGGCGGAGCAGACCGTATTTGAATATCTCGTTGGGTGTTGGAAACGATTGAATACGGCGCGTTCTAATCTCTTCAAAAAGGTACCGTCCATCCACCTGCAGCCTTGTAGCTATCTCATTCCGCGTACAGGGATATCCTCCGGCAGACACCCAGACAGCCATGACGAAACTCGAGAAAGTCCGCGACTTGGTCATCAGCTACGCCGGATTGACGCTACAGGAGCCAGAGATGTTCCCACAACCCCACAATCGTCTCCTCGGCGCACACGAGTTGGTCGAGCCTCTCTTGTCCCTCTCAGCGCTCTCAGCACCTCTGCTCTCTGGTCCATCTTCGGCGCCCAATAAACTCAGTCCATCCGATATTGATCAGTTCTTGCAAGACCTTGCTCGCAGGTTCGAGCCTGATGATGAACTGGAGGGCGTTTTGGGGAACACTGTCCGCTTGTTACTATTCCACTCGTCTTTAGCCAGGCCTGAAGGCGTCGGCGGTGGCGACTCTGTGTGGCGAGGCGTGATAGGCGGCCTTGAGGCACTTGTTTCGGTCAAGCCCATAGCCATCATGATCACAAAGATGGAGGAATGGAATCCGCCAGTGGCTACAGCTGCCAACTTTGAGCTGATATCCCTCATGGGCCCATTGTGTCGCTTGGGCGTATTCCCAAGGGAATGGCCTGGCATCGCACAGACGTACTTCTCGGAGCCGGAGAAGCGAACGAGGGCCGACGTGGACTCTTCGAATGCCAGTCTTCGCGGGACTCTGAAGAGCTTACAGGTGCGACTCATTTATGGCATGTCCTATATATGCTTCAGCTCTATATATCGAAATCTAGTCTTCCCTCTATGCAATCTTCAACACGCTCGTCCGGGCATCACCACAATCACGAGAAGCAGTGTTGAACTACTTTGCGCGAGCCATAACTCTGAACGTCAAGCGTACCGGCATGCAGGTTGGTCGAGGTCTGCTTCCTGAATAGTCGAGGTTGCTGAAGCGTCCGGAAGGTTGATCCAGCGACCGTCGCAACTGACAGCTTCTTGTTCAACTTAAGCACAGTCCTTCTCCACTTCGCGGAGCCCTTCATGGACGCTAACTACACGAAGGTACTTGTGTGCCTCTTCATTGAAGACAGACTAATGCTCTGATAGATGGACCGCATTGATCCTGCGTACTACGCAAAAACGAGCCGCCTCGACCTGGGAGACGAGACAAGAATTAAAGCTGACAGTAAGGAGGCTAACGAATGGGCCGAGCAGAACAAGTCTGCACCTGGAGGTTCATCATATTACCCCACTTGTTCTCAACCTGTGCTCAGTCATTTGTATAGCGCCGCCACCTAACTTCATATCTGACATCTTCTACCTCACCATCGCCATGGGCCACTACGGCCATCTGCGCACGATACACAATTTCAACGAAACGTCCAAACAAATCGATGACATTCAGCGGCATCTGGATTACCTCAATGGTGATGGGTCATGGATGGGGGTATGACATGGGCATCACTTTCCATCCAATGTACATGCTAATCCCTGTTAGACGCCCCTTCAATCCCGACGCCAAGCAGCCATAAACACAGTCAAGGTGAGCATTCATCTGTTGGGTATCGATGACCTCAGCTGACCGACACCTGCAGGTGGAGATGGCGAAGATACGTTCATCACAGTTTGCGTACCAAGTGCAGCTTTTGGATCCCGAATTCGTGATTCGCAATATCGGGTTCACCAATTTCCTGTCGACGTGGCTGATACGGCAAGCTGAGCCGAGGAAATTGCATCCTACGCCTCTGGTTGAGTACGTAGACTGAAACCAAGCGAATCTCTCAACCGGGATTGATATACATGTAGGCTTCCGTTACCGACAGAAGTACCCATGGCGTTCAGGGTACTGCCGGAATACATCATCGAGGAGATAATCGAGTATTACCTATTCACTGTGCAGTACGTTAATCGTTTGCGTTCGAGACTCACTGGATACGCTGACGGTTCGTCCAGGCACGTACCAGAGAAGTTCGAGTTGTCAGGCAAGACCGAGCTGGTCGTCTTTGCACTGACGTTCTTGTCATCGACATGGTATATCAAGAACCCGTTCTTGAAGGCGAAGATCAACGATGTATGATTGATTCACGTATTGCCGTGACTCAGTTCTGATCAAACTCACAGATGCTCTTCATGGGTATCTGGGACTACAACGGTCGAAAGAATGGCGGTCTGTTAGGCTACATGCTCAATTCGCATCCGTTGGCGCTGAAGCATCTCATGTCAACGCTCATGCATTTCTATATCGGTAGGGCTGAGAAATGTCTTCCATTGGAGTGCATGCTGACATGACTTCCGACAGAGGTTGAACAGACCGGGGCGAGTTCCCAGTTCTACGACAAATTCAGTACGATATGTCCTATTTACTGGTACTCGAGGTTAACTGTCTTGTTTATCTAGATTCCAGACGAAGCATTGCGGCGATCTTGAAAGTGATCTGGGACAATCCTACTCACCGTGACGCTCTCAACGCTGAAGCCCGGTCGGTCTCAGAAGAGTTCTTGCCCAAATTGCTTCTCACTCACCCTTAGGAACGTTGACAAATTCGTCCGCTTCATCAATCTGATGATTAACGACGTTACCTATCTCATGGACGAGTCATTGGGCGAACTCACTCAAATTCACAACATCCAGGTTGAGATGGACGACCCAGGGTGGCAGTCACAATCTCAGGAACACCGACGCGAACGTGAAGGCACTCTTCGTCAGCTGGAGCGACATGCATCGGGCTACATCAGCCTTGGCCGTTCCACCGTAGAACTGCTGAAAGTTTTTACGGCGCAAACCAAGGCGCCGTTCATGATGCCCGAGATAGTGGACCGTCTAGCCGCTATGCTGGATTACAACCTGGTTGCGCTTGTAGGTCCGAAGTATCAAGAGCTCCGAGTGCGTAACGCGGAGAAGTATCGGTTCGACCCGAGGCGGCTGCTTGGCGACATCCTGCAGGTCTTTATCAATCTGAGCGACCAAGAGGAGTTCGCACAGGCTGTTGCGAATGACGGGCGGAGCTATAGCAAGGAGCTGTTCGATTCTGCTGAGCGCATCGCGCTAAAGAGGAGTGTCAAGACGGAGGCTGAGATCGAACTATTGAGGGCGTTTGTCGAAAAGGTTGAGGTGGCGAAGGCTTCGATGGAAGCGGAGGAGGAATTGGGCGATCTTCCTGACGAGTTTTTGGGTGCGTACTTTGCCTATTTCCTCTCATTATTATTAATTGTACTCATCCTTGCTTCCAGACCCACTCATGTTCACTGTGATGCGCGATCCCGTCACATTACCTTCCTCGAAAGCAATACTCGATCGCTCGACAATCAAATCACATCTACTTTCTGACACCACTGATCCATTCAATCGTGTTCCGTTGCGTATCGAGGATGTCATACCGAGTAAGTCTTACCTTCAGCTGCCTTCCTCACCGCCAACGCCAATTGATGATCAATTGTAGACACCGAACTGAAAACTCGCATCGAGAACTTTTTGATCGAAAGGCGACAGAAGAAGACTGCTCCGGCGGCTGCGGAAGAAAGTACAGCAATGCATGTAGACTGACTGTGAATGTAACTGTAGATGTCGATTGCTTTCAATGTAACACTATGATAACGCATCTCACTATGAAAAACCTCAGGGCCAAGCTTCCGACAACATACACGCTGTGAAACGTCGGTTTGCAGCAGCGGGATAGACATTACGATGATAGCATACTCCCTCGTTCCACAGTCCAATTCATTAACAAACTCTTCAGTTATGAAGAGACCAAGGGAGGACGAGGTCTGACCTTGTACACGAGCCTTTCGAAGTTGAATACGAACGTGGAAACATTCTACACACAGAGTCCCAAAGTATAAAGACTGTCAGTGACGAAGCGTGAATCATTCTAGTCGTTCGGCAAGCGAGTTGATGAGCGAATGGATGCATACCGGTGGGAAGCACAGTGACGAACCTTACGCAAGAAGATGGACGTTGTACGGTTTACGGTCAGAAGAATATCAGGATGGGTACATACGGCCGGGCATTGAAGATGCAGAAGACAGTGATATGTTTGAGAGATGTAGTATTAGTGTACGCATAGTATATTACGATAGATAAGTTGACTCGAGCCTAGAGCATCATCTTACCAGCCCACCTTGGCATCGGTACGCACTCTCTGACATTATCAATGCCGCCCAGCCACGACACCAACCGCTCGAAGCCCATCCCGTACCCTCCATGTGGCGCACCACCGTACGCCCTCAAGTCTTGGTACCAGGCATACTCCGTTCCATTCAGACCGTCCTTCTCCATCTTACGCGTCAAGATATCTGGGCGCTCCTCCCTTACCGAGCCGCCAACGAGCTCTCCAATGTAAGGTACCAGAAGATCAAAGCAGGCGACCGTTTTTCCGTCAGCGTTTTCACGCATATAGAAGGGCTTCATCTCCTTGGGGTAGTCTGTCACGAAGACGGGGCCCCCGATGATGACCTCTGAGAGGTACTTTTCGTGTTCGCTCTGTAGAGACTGACCCCACATCGGTTTGAACACAAACGGGACAGAAGGAGACGCGTCTGAGAGCAATCGGACAGCTTCGGTGTATGTGATGCGAGCCCAGGTTTTCTCCAAACCAGACAGGAGGGCTCCTTTCCGCCTCTTGTCTCCGTCTGTCCACAGGGTTCCAAACTCTTCCGATTGAGATACGTCGCGAGCAAGCGTCTTGAGGCTGTCCTCTACAAGGTTGCAAATTCCTTGGAGGCCGTCGCCGGTGACATCTATCCATTCAGCCTCGAGCATCCAGAATTCGGCGAGATGGCGATTGGTTTGAGAGCGCTCGGCACGAAAGCAAGGCGACAGTGTGTAGACGCGTGATAGACCGGCCGCAAGGGCTTCGAGGTGGAGTTGGGAGGACACGGTCAGATGCGCTGGTCGTCCGAAGAACTCTTCGCCCTCTTTAGATATCTGAGCAAGTCGAAAGGTCTCTCCGGCACCCTCGGCATCATTCGCAGTGAGAATGGGTGTGTGCGTGAATTGGAAACCTTGCATCTGGGTAAAGATGAGCTGGAATAAATGGAATGGAAGGGGATGTACATCGAAATATTCCACAATCAAACGCATAAGCCGACTGCGTAGTCGGAGCATGGCACCGACCTGGCTGGTACGAGAGCGCAAGTGCAAATTTTCGCGTAAATGCTCGATGGAGAGCTGCTGTTTTTGTATCGGATATACCTAAAACGCGTCAATTGAGCCGTAAGACTGGGCGTATTAGCACGCACTTCAGGATTGCATTCTCCCAGTATTTCCGTCTTCTCGACAAGCAGCTCTTTGTCCTGCTTCTGGCCTGGGCTGTCGACCAGTTTGCCCGTCAGACGAACGCTTGCCCCGTTGGTGACCCTGGAGACTGAGTAAGTTAGTATGAACGCGCCGTCAACGGGACAACAAGCGCACTTTTCGTTCAGTGTGCCATCGGCAAAGACTGCTTGCAGCCCTTGGGAGGAACTACCATCGCTGACGACAGCAAAAGCCACTCTTTTTTGGCGTCGTACAGATTTGATGAACCCTGTGACGGATACCAGCTCTTCTGGGGCTGCTTTGAGGCGCGAAATAATAGGTGGCAGACGATAGAGGAGCTGCGCGACTGACGGCCTCATCGTCGGTCGCGGAGAGGGGAACAGCCAAAAGTGAGCAGGGTGAAGAGCGTAAGTGATCGACCCTTCCCGTCATTGCTCAGTCCGTCTGACATAAGCCTGCTCGCAACTCATTTGTGTCTTCGAACCTTTCGACTCTCAATCACCAGCATAGGGAACGAGAACAAAGACTATGTATGCATTTGATATGACCCTGGTATTGCTGGACATACTAGTTGGTTTGGGTTGTAAGGTATGGTATGCGAGTAAGCAATGTGAGAGCAAATGTGCACTGTAGCAGTTCTGGAGAGCAAGATATACAACTGACGGTACGATATTGTGTTGAGCTGAGTGATGAGTCGAGCGGACACAAGACCAAAGATAGTACGAGGATATGTAGCATCGTTGGCCTCCTGTGAAACTGAGACTTAGATCATGATTTAATGACAGAGGCAAAGAAGGTATTTACCTCAAGTCGGCAAGGAACTCGACGACGGCATTGGAACGATATCGACCTCACGGTGCGGCATCTGGTGCTCCCCTCTCAGAGCAGGAGCACGAATCGGGTTTTCTGTCAAGCGCCGTGACTTGCTGGAGACAGAACTTGCTGCCGAAGATGTGGGAGGCCGCTTGCGCTTATAGCCAGTTGTCTTCGACTGGGGCTTGCTTGCATGCTAGTGAATCTGCATCAGTGAAAGAGATTTGAGGAAGTTTCAATGACTCTTACCGTCAGAGAATTCGGCATCACCGAGAACGATTCACTATCGAGATTATCGAAGACCTCTGCCCCGAACCATTCTCTCCCACATTCTACGAACTCCTCCGCAAGTGATTTCGTCGCATACGAGCGGGACGTCGATGGAGCTGGCTCGGTTGCGCTTGGTCGAAAATCATACGCAGTGACAGACGCCGGTTCTTGGGTAAACTCCACCGCCCTGAACGCGACAGTCGCGTAATCCGCACCGTAGTGTTCATCGATCTCATCCTCGGTCAATTCATCGCCCTTGCGGTGTGAACGTCTCCTTGGGGCGGAAGGTGAGCTGGGTAGGGTAGCACGAGGCGCCTGTGCGGGCACGTTGCGAGCTCGGGACGACGATGGCGCAAACACGTCAGGTTCCGGGGAAGCTGTCGGAGAGTGTGCCTCGAGGAACAGACTTTGCTCTTGCTTCCGACGCGTCGAACGCGGCCTAGTAGGTGTTGGAGAACGGTCGGAGGTGGAGCTGGCTTTGTTGTTGTGGAACATATTGGATAACGCCTCGACGAGGCTGTTCGAGTCTCCCTCCCGGTACAATGGAGCCGACTCCATCTCCTGTTCCTCCTGTAGTTCATCATCTTCATGTTGGCCTTCATCACGGTCCTCTTCAACCTGAGACTCTTCTGCCTCCCTGAGAGTCGTAAAGGTTGGCTCGGGGATAACCTGATAGTTATCACCATCCTCCATCTCAACATCCTCTTCATGAATACCTGAGATACCCGAAGACGCGACCGTGGCACTTGAAGACGCTTCGCTCCCCAAGCCCACATCGGAGATGGCATCCAGACAGACCTCCGGACTGATGAGCTCGAGAACTTCCTGTTCCTGTTCCCGTTCGAGATTCCTCGCTATCTCGGATAGTGGCGCGACGGCAGATGCAAGAGCAGCGGCGAGTTTCCCAGCGAACGCGTTGCTGTCCTTTGGAACCTCCAACAGCTCGGGCAACATCGCGTCGGAGGAAGAGTGCGTGTCGTCGTCCGGCAGCGCTGTAGAGTCATCGTCGGGATCAAGTCTTCCACTGATGCCTTCAACGGATTCTTGTCCAATAAGCTTTGTTGATGCGGTCTTGACATCGGCATTCTCGTCATCAGATTCTGGAACCACCGTAGAAGCAGGTTTGCTGGGCGACGCGATTCCGGAACGCGTTGCAGATTGACGAGGTACAAGGACACCGAGAAACTGGGATGGAGGGGTTATAGAGATCGGATCTCTCTGGCCCAGGGTGGAAAATCCCGGCAGCATTCCTGATTTGGAAGGAGGGTTTGAAGGGCGCAAGGCACCTCGGACGGTGCAGCACTTTGTTGCACTGCAATCAGGTGGCAGAGCGACACCGGTCGGGAGATTTGGAGCGCTTATAAGCCAACACCTGAAGGTTTGGAAGGTTGTGTTACGAGCTATGCTGTGCACTTCTGCGAAAGTTGTGTGTCAGAGCTGTACAAGAAGAAAGATGGATGATAGAAGATAAAGATACAGAAGAAGATTGGTTTCAGGTCAAGAAGAACCAAATTCCCATAGGCCACTTGGGAAGCAATGAGTGACAATCCTGTCAGGGCCAGTGCTATACTGCTACAGCCCACAGGTCTACAGTTGTGACCAGAGACAACAACTTTTGGTCATGGAGCCTCAGCGGTAGGATGCCCCTTAGGATCTCCTATGAGACCAGCTGTCTTGAAAAGACATGCATATGGGCATGACAAAGCACAAGCATTGGGTGCCACTCGTGAGAGTGAGCAAACACCCTGTGCAAGTGTGCAAGATAGACCGCTTCCAACAACCACCATTCCGCCTTGCTGTTGCCAGGACCAGCAGCGAGGTAGAAAGCAAAAGGCTCCATCATGAGATGAGGAGAAGGAGGAGCAGGCATGAGAGCAGAAGAAAACATCCAGAAGACCAGCATGTCCAAACATTAAGAAGATACTTACTAGCGTCTGATGCCAGTAGGCAGAGAACAAGGAGGCTTGTACAAGTCACTTGGTGCAGAGGCGGGGAAGTCGGTCGGATGAAAGAACAAAGGAGTGTGTTTGGCTGTGTTTATAAGCGATTATATAGCGACACACTTCTTCCCGCGGTATTGACTGGGGTCTCAGAAAACCTCTGGGCTAAGGAAAAACATTTGAACCTGTCAGTTCTGTTCACAAAGCCTATAAGATGCTTCTGTACATCGTAGGGAGAAAAATATAAATCAAGAAAATATGGAGTGGCGCGGATCGAACGGACGACCAAATTGGCAACATTTCCTGGTGCGCCACTCACGGAAAACTATGAATTGAACTATGGATCGAATTCCAAATCTCACATGCCAACATTTAGCGACACACTAGTGTCGTTACGGTTCTCAGAAGAACAGAGTCTCAGACAACACACCATGTCAGTCGCCTTCAACTGCTTCAGGCTGTCGGGCAACTTCCGCAGGGGAAATATTTATGAGTGGAATATATGATATGTATGATACAAGCCTAACTTTAGAGTACAGTTCATGTCGTAGAGTCGTAGTTATCAGGGAGGGGTGATGAAGCATTCAGTAATGGTGTTCTTTCTGTCGCAGGCTCTACAGTCGCCTCCAGACTTTGCGTCGCCGAAGGCTCGACATGAGATTGGGGAATGTGCGGTAGCGTGACATCCGCTTTGCAAACAGGACATAGCTTCTTCCGCTGTATCAGCCACTCGTCCACTTCGTCGAGGTGGAAGATGTGGTGACAGGGCAAGACGCGCACCTTGTCCCCTTTTGCAAACTCGGACAGGCATATCGCGCACTCGGCCTGGTCTTCGAACCACTGGTGCGGACGCGGGCGGGATGTCGAAGCACGCGTAGTTTCGCCTTCCGGGTTGCCTCGTTCTAGATCCGGAGGTGGTAGATTGGACAAGCCCTCGCCGCCTTCGTGCTTCTCCCATCCCTTGCCCGTCCAAACTTGCCAAGGCAGATTGTGAACAATGTCCTCCGGGGCACGATCGCGCTGCGCTGCCCGTGCTGCACGCACGCGATGGATAAGCAAGGTCAAGAATGTGAGAATAGATGGCAGGAGTAGGATAATGATGAAGGTGATTATGGGCCTGGAACTCATGTTAGCGTTCCTACGCGAGCGCAGAGTTGTACTACTCACGAATACCATTCCCATGCAGAGTATTCCGCTGTGATCAAAAGCGACAGGGTGCGGATGCCCGAATGCGACGTATTGGACGTAGCAATTTGTTGTGACAGCTCAACGTAGTCTGCATACCGAATGTATGTCGCAGAGATCTTGACGTCAGAAGAATCATCTGCTGCGACGTAAGAAGGCTGGGTCGAAGTGATCTGGAGACGGTTATACCTGGGCTGTACATGTTAACGAGCGTATCGGGAAGGCCAGAGCGCTCCGGATTATCGCCACCGACGACCACAGCTCTGGCCCCGAGCCGCTGCGCCTCGCGCACTTTATTGACAAATTCACAGCCGCCGCGCTGGACGAGGGCTATCCATTTTTCATTAGGGTCTGGCTGGTGCGGGCCCGAGATGCAGAGATGTGGGCAGCCGGTGTTGCGCGAATTGTCGGACAGAGAGGAGTTTGACGGGCAAGGTGCGGTGAAGCTGTTCAGCGGGATGACATAGCCTAGTATCGGACTGGAGATCTCAGTTCCAAAAGCAGCTAGAAAGCAATTGAGAGGCAGTTAGGTTTGCAAGGGCGTAAGGAAGCGCACCAGGCCGTGAAGTAAAGGAAACGACAGGCGACCGGTCGACGATCGACACGGTGCTTTCGGCTCCCCATGCCCAGCCCCACCAACTCTTTTCGGACCGCGAGACAAAGGTGAGTATGTGGCGCGAATGCACCGAGGATAGCACCGATAAAAGAAGGACGAGTTGGCAGAACAGCCTGCTCATGATGGTCGTGAACAGGAGGAGTCCGGATGCGCTCTCAGCTGCTCATCTGCTTCTTGCCACGTGCCGCCGCCCTGGAACGGGCTAGGCAGCAGGCTTTGAGTATGGTTCTGCACTCACATTGACAGCGTCATGTTTACTTGGCCGGAGCTTGCAGCGATGAAGGACTAAGAACCGCGAGGAGTATACGTCGGTCTGGCGTGTACGTGCAAGTCCGTGTTTTATGAGGCATCGACCCTTTGATTATGACTTGCTTACCTGCCCCAAGCTCCAAAACTTGCCCTATCAGTGCCCTACGTATATACTCACTATGCGCCGCGAAGCTTCAAGATTCTTATCTGCTTCAATCCACTTACTCTCAATCGATAACGTCAATCATAGTAGAGACGCTTCCATGGTCAAGGACTCATTGACATTGTCTCGTCTCAGGCAGTATAATCTGACAGGGCAATTAGTCCATAGGAAAGGTAATTCTGCTTGGAAATGTCCGCCCACCATCGACTTATTATGTGGGCGCGCCCCGCTGCGGTGAAATGTCTTCTTATTTGCATTGACATGTCACCACAATCAATCTCGGTCTACCCATAGTAATAGCAATGTGTCTAGAGGAAAATTCCTCATGTTACCACTTCAACTGGTGTGTCAGAGTTAAATAACGCGCCAAACGGGGCCGAAAGATATCGAGCGGGCGCGAGTAATACTGAGGTGAGGCGTTAATTGCCTAATTCGTCGAACACCCCCTATACACCTTAAACACCTACCATCACCGCAGCTCAGGTATGGCTCCCTGGAAGCGCGACGAGCCCCGCCACAGCGCGGACACCGATGAGCGTGACTACGAGCTCGAGGGTCTGCTTACCGGCGCCGAGAGTCCGGCCCACGCCGAGAAGGGCGACATCCCGACCCACCGCTCCCGCAACAAGATTGTCGGGGTCGCTCTCACGTTCATTATCCTCCTGATATGCGGTATAACGGCGAAACGATTGCTGCTAGCTTCGTATTATCACCCAAACCTCTCGTTTAATGGAAACGAGTTGCGGTCGAATGGGACACATGATTACAAGCGCACTGTCCTGATTGTATCTATAGACGGCCTACGGTGCGTTGTTCACGAATGTTGTTCTTTGATGAGACTCACCACAGAAACAGAGCAGACTATCTTGACCGCGGCTTGACGCCGCACCTGCTGGATATCAGCAAGAAAGGACTGCGCGCCAAAGCATTGAAACCTGTCTTCCCAGTGCGTACGGCCCGTCTTACCTTGAGACCACTCGACTAATCGATATTCAGACACTGACCTTTCCGTACGCTCTGCTTCTCCCTCTTGGTCATTTCGATATTGACATAGCCCAACAGCAATCACTGGGCATTGATGTATTCATGCATCCCATATCGTCTCCACACCATGTCTCATGTTTTTCTAGGACAGGACTCCACGCCGAGTCCCATGGTATTGTCGCAAACGTGTGTCTGTCTTATTCCATCGTTGCTGATTACGTCTAACGGTCTACAGAACTTCTGGGACCCTCGCAGTCGATCCGAATTTCACTATAACGAGGAGTCGTCTGCTTGGAAAGCCGACTGGTGGCTTGGAGAACCTGTCTGTCTACCATTTCACAACACCGTCCTCATTAACTCATGAAGCCTGTCTGTAGATGTGGGAAACAGCGGGCAAAACAGGTGTCATCACTGCGAACCTGATGTGGCCCGGTCCCCCGAAAATGGCGTCTGGCGCTGAGCCTACTTACTTCATACCATGGAGGGATCATGTTCCATTAGAGGAGAAGCTAGACCAGATTACGACTTGGCTGGATCTGCCCTTTGAGAGGCGACCCCAGTTGATCATGGCATATGAACCCTCGTTGGATCAAGCCGGACATGCAACTGGACCTTTGTCTGCCCAGGTCAATGTGAGTCCACAGTACGGGGAGTCGAAGTGTATTGAAGCTCATGAACGATCATACTCAGGCTACCCTGGGACAAGTAGACCTATTTGCGAAGCATTTGCATGATGCATTGGAACAGCGTAACCTCACTGACATCGTAGATATCATTTTTGTGAGTGACCACGGTATGACGGACACCAGTCACCCCACCCTTGTGTACGTGGACGACATTCTCGGGGCAGACGGGATGCAGATGATAGAACATGAGGACGGATGGCCGTCGATGGGGTTGCGATTCATTCCCGAGGCTAACGAGTCTTACTACTACGAACTACTACTGGACGCGGCCGACAAGAACCCGGAGAAGTTTGACGTCTTCACGCACGAGACGATGCCCGAGCGGTATCATTTCGCGAGTCACGAAAGGATTGCGCCGGTTTATGTAGTGCCGAAGATTGGATACTCGCTAACGACACATAAGGATCCATGGGCTATGAGCAAGGGTGTAAGTGTTCGCTCGCCGAGTGATGCATGATTGCTTAACGTCGTCGCAGAATCATGGATATGATAATGATGCCATGTCCATGCAAGCGATGTTTGTCGCCCATGGGCCATTCACAGCGGTTATAAAGACCCTCCATGCCTCACGCTCGCTCTATGAGCGGTCCTTGTCCCGTCCGAACAAGGGTTGGCACTCGACATCGGATGATACCTATGTCATGAACCGCTTCCAGAATGTGGAAGTCTACAATCTGGTAATGAAGTTGTTGGGTATTCAGGACTTTGCGGCTTCTACCAACGGCACCGCGGGCTTCTGGGACGAGTACTTCTAGACGACGCGGACATCTGTATACCAATCTACATCGTAATAATATCAATAATAATAGATGCCAAATCGTCCGAAATAAGCCTTATCTTAGGGTTATAAAATACTACCATGTCAAAACGCATCGCCGTGCTCATTTCCGGCTCTGGGACCAACCTCCAAGCGCTCATCGATGCCAAACTACCTGATGCATCGATATGTCTCGTCTTGTCCAACAGGAAAGCTGCTTATGGCTTGACACGGGCGCAACAAGCCACTCCGCCCATACCCACGGCCTACCTCGCCCTCCAGCCCTACCTCAAATCCCATCTGGGAAAAACGCGGACAGACTACGACACGGAGGTGGCGCAGATTGTGCTCGAGGCCCAGCCGGATCTGGTCGTGCTCGCGGGGTGGATGCACGTTCTAAGCGAGGGTTTCCTAGATGCGCTCGCGGGCGTGCCTGTGATCAACCTGCATCCAGCGCTGCCTGGCGAGTTCGATGGATCGCATGCGATTGAGCGGGCCTTTGAGGCATGGAAGAGTGGCGAGATTACGCGCTCGGGCGCGATGGTGCATATGGTGGTGAAGGAGGTCGATCGAGGGCAGCCGGTGCTGGTCAGGGAGGTGCCGTTTGTGGAGGATGATACTCTGGAGAGCTACGAAGAGAAGATACACCAGGTCGAATGGGAGATCCTTGTGGAGGCGGTCAAAAAGGTGCTCAGCAATATCAGCACGGGGACGACGATATAATCAAGCGGATTTCGATTGGTTCTCCCCTGCCACATTCGCGACTCAACTTCTCCTCACAAAGGGGAAAACCGTGACTTCTCAAGGAGCCAATCGTCGGGCTTTCAAGTTTTCGATGGTACAACTCTTTTGCAGTTAGGCCGTCGCATGAATTCCGTCTTTGATCACCGTTTATGGGTTACAGTGTTGTGTAACGCCCATTGAAGCTTAAGCCTGGCCTGCTGACCTCCAGGCATCTGCCGCATGTGCAAGAAGCATACCGGCGCTTAGCTACTGTGTAGCGCTCACGCAATCTGCTGGGTTCTGCTTCAGACACTCATGGCCTCTCCACCGCCTGCTCCTGCTCCCGCTCCCAGCACTGTTCGCAAGATTTGGACCCTCACTTGGTCAGCCAAGAATGCAGATCTTGTTGTTCGTCCGCCTAGCGGGCCGTGTTACAAGATCGAGAAGTCATTCCTAATCTCAGCCTCCCCATTCTTTCGCAACCTTTTCGCGGACAGCGTTCCTGAAGAGACGATGGATAACCTCCCCGTTTACGATGTACCTGAGGACTCGCAAACAGCCTTCTGGATTCTTTGTCTTTGCTATCCTATGGACCTCGAAAGGCTGACAAACTGTAACGGTCTGGCCAAGTGTGCTGACGCACTGAAGAAGTACATGATGGAGGGTGCAATGAGTCGCTTGGAGGACCAGATGCTCGGATCTCCGGCGGTGGGAAAGGAGCCGATGAGGGCGTTTGCTATCGCTCGCCATTACGGCTGGGCAGAGCTGAGCAAGGTGGCAGTGAAGGAGTTCGCTCAACAGGCAGCCGGTACAGCTCCCGCACCGAACGAGTTGCGTCTCATTCCCGCGCTGGACTATGTCCGGCTGAAGGAGGTACAAACCGGGTACCGACAGGCTGCAATTGTAGCACTCCGAGAGTATCCAGGCCCAAAGTTCAATCGGGGTGCCGAAGAGTTAGGCCTACTCATGTACAACAAGAAGATCGGCGGTCTCCCCTTCCTGTCACGCAGATCATTCTGTACAGATTGCTCCCAGCAGATGAAGCATCTGGTGTTTTATCTCGATGACGGCGGCAACTGTCAATCGAAATATATTCACTCCTGGGCTGCCACTCTCATTTGTGGAGCTCGCCAAAAGGTTCAGAAATCTGGGGACCTCCGCGAGATCGTAGATGAAGACCTCAAGATGGTGGTCATTGCCGAAGTGATCAAGAGATCCTGCAAGACACAGACCCTAGCGTCTGTTCGTCTGTTCATTGAGACACTCGAGGTGCTAATTAAATATGAGGTTTCCAAGGTATGAGCTCCAATTGGCATACCTTTTCGGGTTCTTGATGCTTTCTTTACAGGTCAGCTTGAATGTGGATTGACCGCACGCGCTGAGTCGGACTTCCCTTCATTCGAATCTTCTTGAAAGCTTCCCCGAGACACTGTCGTATAACGAAATGGCGTGACGATGTGGTTACTATATCAACTTCGAGTACATTGGCCATCGTACACTGCTACAGGCCGCGTAGTTTGTGCGACTGTGTCCAATTTTGATAAAGTCTAGAGTCTACATGCCCTGTTCGTGTCATAAGCTGGGCATGTTCGGCTGGCGTGCAATATGCCTGTGAGTGAGGAAGAATGGCTGTACTGCCAGCAGTAGTACACAATCTACATGTACACGGACGCTCTCACACTTCCGCCGTGAACAGTATCACTACGGTGTACAGCACCATCCTATGTAGTGAGTCTACTCTCGAAGGTCATTCAGTGACCTATCTTCCAACGACAATACAATATACAATACAACATTAAGTTTGCGTCGAAGACGGGCAAGATTAACCTCTCCCGCCAAAGAACGCACGGATGTCCTTCTGCTTTGGATCGTGCGCCTGGCTTCCTATACCACCTTTCTGGCGTACCTGACAGATACAAACGTCAGTCTCATCCCAAGTCTCTCAATAGACAAGACACCCATACCACATCGTCCAGGTGTTCGTGACGATCGAAATTTGTTAGGCGAACCTTTAGACTTGGTAGGTTTGTGTCCGTGAATTCTAATCTTTTGCCACCCTTCGCGCCCTAAGTCGAATATGTGTACTCAGATACGACTGCGGATCAGACTCACTTACCTGCACCTCCACTGTAGTCTTTGCCCACGCGGTATTTCGAAGTCCTCCGTGCGGCATCTGGCGCTTGGAAAGATCACCTTCATTGCGTGATAACAACGCCACGAGCAGCTCCTTGATGAAGAGTCCATGACTGACAATAGCAACACACGTGTCGCTCATCCCCTCTCTTGCCTCCTTCCAAACATATGGCAGCAATATCTCGTCGATGACACGTTCTGCCCGTCGGCGCATCTTGTTCTTGCTTTCCCCACCTGGGAATGACGCGTCTCGGTCGATGAGACGAGGATACTCTCCGCGAGCAATGAAGGAAGCCATAGAAGCCGTATCGGCAGTGGCATGACTGTACGGTTTCCCTTCCGCTACACCGAAATGTTGCTCCCGGAGCAGAGACGAAGACAAGAGGGGTGGTTTGGGAGAGTTCTGAGCGTCGCGTATAGCTTGAGCCGTCAAGGAGGTGCGTGTCAAATCGGATGTGTGTATTGCTGTAAACCGCGTGGATGAGAAGTAACGGCCGACTGCCTTGGCTTGCTGGAAGGAACATCAGTCACGGATAGTACATTGAGGGCGGTTCAGACTAACGTTCATTCCTAAAAATCATAGGTCAGATGTTCGCATCAGAGTGAGAAAGGTAACGACGCACCGTGATTAGACAGAGACGCGTCTTTCCAGCCCGCCCAGACAGCTTTCTACGATTGCCGTGATGTTTGAGTGACAGCTGAAATCTAGGCATCCGACGAGCACTCACAAGGTTATCTGTTGATTCGCCATGTCTTACCTTTCCGTGGTCAAGAATCAGCCAACAAGGACTAGAGAAAACTAAGTAGCAAGTTGAGCAACTCACGAAGATGAAGGTGACCATCAAGGGCAAATGTGACCCCTTCTAATACGGCCATCGGCCCGATATTCCCTGTGCCTTTTCTCTCACGCCACCACCAGGCCACCACCTATTGAAACACTGACTCCCCGAGAGAATGGGGCCATGGCCGCGAAGGAGGTCGACTGGTACCCGCAATAACACCCTTGCTCTGGCACACGACGACGATTACTGCTTATAATGCTCATCGTTTCGACTCCCGAGAGGTTTGAAACTTGGAATCGACGAATATCTTCGGTAATGAATTTTGTCGTTGACTGTCACTCAGTGTTTGAGACTCCAAATTACTACTCATGGTGACCTAAGTCTTCAAGTTGTACTGTACGAACAATGTCGTCTGCGTTCCCCTCTCCTTCTTGCCGTGGCGAACTTGTCCAATCGATGGAGTCCCGACAAGTCCTGTCCCGGACGAGGATCGCACATGGCCTCTCCTCCACGCTCTCCCGCCAGAAGCAGATACTCCGTAACACGTTCGATTGCGTTCCAAACACCAGGAAGATGACAGTCCCCACTCCCAACAAGGTCAGAATCTCACTGGATGATCGTTAAGTACAAGGAACTTACTCGTTGCGGCGTACAGATCTGGTGCCAAATTGTGCTCGTCGAAAAGAGAGATGAGGTTGACCCTAGCCGTACATCAGGATTGCCACAGGTCTCAAGAGGGCACTCACGCTATACCGAACATGATGTAGACTCCAAAGAGGATGATGCGCACCATCAGCTGGATTTCCAGGCCGCTGGAAACACCTGCCGTTCGCATGCCTTGCCTATTGCGATACAGGATAATGGCTAGATGAACTGTGTGTTTCGTCAGCGTATGTAGCGCTCTTCTCGATGACGCGTACTCTCTAGGGCAATAATCGCAATGCACACAATGAATGTGAACAGAATCGTGGTGTCAGATCTGCCAACTCTCTGGTAAGCGTCTTGGCTCATACAATTGTTGCCGGCTCACAAAGGGTCATATTCCAGCGCACAATAGAAGAATCGCCTTTCCCGGTTCACCGTATCTGGATGCGTAATTGACCGTACCAGAGCTGCAATCGTGAAGATGATTTGCACAACGTACGGCGCCATCAGCATCTTCACAAGCAACATCAGCAACAGCTTGCAACTGACTGCAATCTCTTACCCCGATCATGCGCGGCCTGCTTATTGACGAGCCCGTCGAGATGACGAGGAAATGATAAACAAGCGCCAGAATCGCGACAGACCACCTTCTTCGTCAGCCAACCAACTCTCTCACTTGACCGAAAACTCACATAGGCGTGATCCCATATAGCAAAGCCGTCTGGGCAATACACAAGCTCTTGGTTGGTTCAGGCGAGTCCGGCTTGTGTTGCCCAGCATAAAAGAGAAGGAGGGAGAACACGCCGGAGAGGATCCAGGTCATGCAAACGTTGATGACCGTCGGCTGGCGCTTCGCGCGTTTCGAAATCAGGAGGACGATGACGAGGAGAGGGAGAAGGATAGTATTGCTGACGAGGTTGAAGTAGATCCAGACGTTGAGAAGTGCGCCGGAGCGAGAGCCCATGTCTGCCTGGTCGGCTCCTGTCGTTGCCGGTGTCAGGGCGGGCTGTTAGAAGGAGACCAGGAGGACGTACTGGAGCTGAGATCCATGGCGACGAGCCGTTCTGTCCAGCAGAATGTCAACGTGTGGAGGAAGAGATTCCCGGCCTAATCCTGCCGCGGATGGATGGGAGTGTTTGGGGGTTATATATATGCTGATAGGTGAATGCACGCTCCGAAGAGGAAGAGACGGAATGCGGTGGATCTCACACTACACCGTGGCCATCCATCAGGTTTCGGCTGATATCTACGTCGACGGCAGATGCTCATTCTGATAGTTTCGTAGCATGACTTGCCCTAGCACCGCCCTTGTTAGTTCGCCTCACACATTCCTCCGGACCGTTCGTGCTTCTAGTTATAGGATGGTGATCATCAGGGGGCTTGACGTTTGTGACGAGACTTGTGCCAATACAATGTGACTTGAGCCTCGGCTGTATGCCAGTAGCGGACGGTTGAATTCCTTGAGGCGGTGCGGTGCGCCTTCGATACTACTAGTACGTCTCGAAGGAGTCCACTTCAGATTACATAGCCTTGGTTGCGGTGGTGAGTACTCTACGGTCTTCTTCTCAGTTCCTCTTGAGACGGGGAGGTAGACAGCCTGGACACGTGTTGGGTGTTGATCGGAGATGAGAATAGATCCGAGAATGCATTGCTACGGATCTTGAGACGCACCCTCATGATCGCATCCTTCGACGCCGTCCTCCATACTATCGAGCAATGCACGAAGTCCTCTCGCACCTCGCGTGAGCGGAAAAGGAAGTTCTCGGTGGACCTGGCCCTGGTTGCGACTTCCGTACGGTCAGCATACAGATCCTCCGCCGCATACTGACGCTTCAACATGACTAGGACAGCATATCTCATAGACGCGCTGTCGCTCGACTTTGACCTCCTTCTTAAAACACTAAGAACGGTACGCTGTGCATTTGCACCGCGTATACTTTCCTGTTGAGGCTCTGTACAGAAAGACTCGCTATTCAACGAGATTGTCCATCTCCACGATCACGCATCAGACCAGTCATTCTTCATCAATGTTGCGTTGTTCCAGTCTCGAGACAACCTTTGGAACACGACCTTCGTCTCGACTGCTTCACTCCAAGCGATTCCGCCCCCTCCGCGTCTGATCAGTGAATGGGAATATCTTCGCGACTCCTTCAGGGCAATACGTGTAACGACGGTCCATCTGACAGAAAGACTCCCGCCGTCAGTGACGGTACCTCTTGCTGCCCTATTGCTCGAATACCCTGTTGCGTACGTCCCGGGGCCCATGGGGGACATGGCGCACGTCTCGCTGGAAGTCTACGAATGTACGGCCGTCATCGGGACATTGGGGGTCGATGTGATGAAGTTCTCTTGTCCGCAGGGTATAGAGGGCTTGTCAGTTGACATGGATGCCATTCTGGGTCGTTACAGAGCACGGGGAGTTGTTCCCCACATCCGGAAGTCTGTGGAGGTTGTCGGAAAGCTGGTTCTTTGAGATCACCTCAGTTGCTGTACCACCCCGGGGGAGGTCATCATAGTCATATATGTAGGTCTCTTTGAATTCGCGAGATTGAAAGAAGGTTCTCAATCCGTTGACGCCCTCGAGTGAACGGAACGTCCTAGTTGCTGACACCCTCGAAGTGAACAAAGGTGCAGACTTCATTAACACTCCCTTCTAGGAAAGGACAACACGCGACCTACAGCCACAAAATATAGCAGAGGCTGCAACAGCCCCGCGAGAGAGCGAAAGAGTGATTGAGACACTTTACAAAGAAACGATGAGAATGTCCTGGATGAGGTTTGAAGGGAAGATGCAAGGGGTGATCTAACGTACACATCATACTTCCTTCCATACTATCGATATCCTAGACGTTCCAATATCCTGCTCGACACCTGTGCTATAGCAAGCATACACTCTCAGACCGTTCATGGAAAGTCCTTTGCCTGTGAAGCTTGCATCTACCATCGCGTCGGCCGCTGCCTGGTCTCTCAACGTAATGAAGGCGCAGTGCGAAGGATATCCTCTGAAGTAGGCTAGAGATACAATGTTACATGGGCGTTCGAGTGCAAATGGTGAAATTGGGGGGCATACGATGTACAATGCTCGCATGTCCAAAAGTTTTGACCAGTGCCACAACATCGTCTGTAGTGCTTCCGAGCTGGACGGGAATGGACAGCAGAACGACGTTTGTGCTTTTGGTTTCGTCGGTTGGACGCCGCCGGGAGTGCCCGATTGTTGGTTGCGACGCGAGGGTGTTCAACTGAGTCCACCCAGGCGGCGCCTCTCCTTCCAAGAGCTTCTTGGCCACCTCCGCGTTCTCAAAGGTCGCAACAAATGCCCATGGGTCCTTCGGTATGAGCTGGACAAGTCTGGTGACGGTGCCATGCGCGCTCGCCTCAGCCTTGATGTCGGAGTATTTGGGCAGCTCTTTGGGCTCGCGCTTGATGCGGAAAACAACTGAATGGGAGAGGGGATACAGGTCAGACAGAGAGCGAACGGTGTGCGAGAGCGCGTTCAACACGGGCCGGGCGCGGTGGCGAGCTAGAAGAGAGAACATGGCCGTGGTTTCGGAGAACGGAGATGTGACGGCAATTGCCGGCCAGGACGCGCATACCTCGGTCCGTCGGGTCGTCCTTCCCTCCTCCATGTTCCTCACCAGACTATGGTCGTCAATGCGGCCAGCCGCGACATTGGCAACGGCACCACCTCTGCCTCGACATTTCTCTGCATCGGCGGTTGCTGAAGCGCTCTACAAAATGAAGTCGCACAAAGGCGCAAAAAAGCGATGGAGGTCACTTGGCGGCGGGTCAGCGTTCAAACGCGTGCGTGGCTATGACCTTTGCGCAACAGATATCGGCTGAAAATGCGACTCCAGGGCAGAGCAAATCACTCACATATGAACGTGGACAAGTCGGCGCACAGGAAGAATAGACTGTCGCAAACGGCGCATTCCAACGCGGCTCAGACGCACAAGCTCAAGAAGCTACTGCTGCCGTACGGGTCATACTAGCGATCCGTGTACGTCTCACACTTCCCGCCACGGGCGCTACTGAACTTACCATAGAGACCATATAATCATGTACATTCGCAGTAATTTATACGCCATCAGTCTCCCCGGAACAGTCTACCAGAATGTCAATGCCTGGGGATTGGCATTCCTGTACCTCCATGGCAGCCGTGACCTACTTCGACGATCTTCCGCTTTCATATAGAGAGTATCGGCCATACCCCACAGCATATCGACATAGTTCTACAGACTCAACATTGTCACGTACAATCCCTGGACAATCAGCGCTTCCGCTTTGATGCAAAGTCACAACGAAAATGGCCAAGGTCGACAGATGCAAGGCTTTGCGTTCATAGGCTGAATCGCTGAACATATGCAGAACTGCACCCGCTGAATCAGTATCGTTTAAGCTGCTTCCGCAGTGCCACGCTTGGTATAAGCCACTTGCCTTCTTTTTGTCGTGGCCCATCTATCCCAACAGCATACGTCTGCCTGTGAGCTTTCCACAGCAAATACTTGTCTTGCACCGGTGGAAACGTACTCTGTACAGAAGAGGCTCGGCGACCTAGCAATGACCCCGCTCCATAAAAGCGGGACCTCAGATTAGCTTGGCT
Organism: Strobilurus stephanocystis; assembly: GCA_019915075.1. Classification (NCBI taxonomy): domain Eukaryota; kingdom Fungi; phylum Basidiomycota; class Agaricomycetes; order Agaricales; family Physalacriaceae; genus Strobilurus; species Strobilurus stephanocystis. Next base: position 627,897 of record JAHLMI010000011.1, read on the forward strand.
CACCTCTTTCTGGTGTGGTCGCGATGCATCGTGTATGGTGAACACGCCGGCACCCACTCCAGGTGGGAGGTCATTACGCTGCGGTTCGACCGCGGATGTTGGACCACTTGGAAAGTCAAGCACGGCGAGCATTGTCGTTGCATCACAAAATACTCGCGAGGAATTCTGCCTAGGGGTGATACTTTGAGCGGTAAGCAGCGACGATGCAACTCGTCAACGATGCCTCAGAATATCCACTCCACGTGTGCGACCGTGTCTGGTAGAATGAATGACTTCGAGTGGTGCATTGTCACAAGTACAAGTCTGCTACCCGGCCATCACGCGCACGGTTCAACGCGACTCTGACGCGCGGAACTTTGCCTAGAGATTGCTGATTCACAAGGCATCAATCAAGGCGGAACACCACCCACCTTCTTCTCTTCGTCATGAATCCACCCACCACAGCAGCATAGATCTGTGCCATCAATCTTGCCGCAACAGAACTTCATCTTCGCGCCGGCATTGACGTATTCGCGAAAGAGTTTGAAACAGTCCTTCCGCGGGTCAAGACACGCCCACAGTCATGACTTATTAGAAATATGGTGTCTCGAGGTCTTCTCGTGTTTCCATGTATCACTTGTGGCTGTGATAAGTACCGCCGCCACAACACACTATCACGAATTTACGACGGCGGGAGTAAATGGAGCACATGGGTAGTACAGATCATGTTCGACTCCAAAGTCTCCCTCCCTCTCAGAGAGACTGTTATACACATATGGTCTAAATAGGGAGACTGAATCGACGTTTGTATTCATGCAGTTACACTGTCTTCGACTCTTTGTGGTAGGAAAGGAAGAAGACGGTGTCGTTTTGGGGCTCTCTACCAGCACTCATTGAGCAGAGAAGATTACATGCCTTAAGGCTTGATTCTTCATGACAAGAGGTGTAGTTGGCATCTACACCCCCCTGGTCCCCAGGATGGGGGCTTGATGTCAGCATGTAGCTACAGCTGAAAGTGATTGCTCACTAGAAGACCGTCCATCATCCAGCTTTCTCAGCGGTATTCTCCTTTGGCTCACTAAGTCCCAGTCGCAAGTACAAACGGCGATCGTTCCATATCGGGACATGAACACCACAGTTCGTCGAGGGCCGAGGCTGCCGATCAGATCATAGCTGAGCTCAGATCGATCTCAAGCGGGTCCCATGAGCTGTGCCATGTACTCAATAACCAGATGGACTGAGTATAGATTCTTCATCATCTTCCTCCACTCAGCTGCTTTTGAAAATTAGATTGAGTATTTTAAATACGTTTGGCGTATATGCCTCCTTAGCTCAGTGGTAGAGCGCGTCACTTGTACTCATGTCAGTCAAAATGACGAGGTCAGTCGTTCAATCCGGCTAGGTGGCATAGCTTTTGCTTTGGAGTGTGGGGATTCCTAGTTTTTGGCATATGCGCCTGCTTGGTGCTAGGGTGCCAGGGCGGCGCTGCCTGCCCGGCCCTGCCGTCACATTTGAACCAGGAGACTGGGACTCGAGAGTCGACACACGACAACAATTGAAAGTGGAATTCGAGCAATCACCAATCATCGTGTGTTTGATTGCGCATGCAGTAACATCTGCCCAGAGACGAACATAATGGTCATAGGACATGTATGCTATTGCAGCGCGGTTTCCGGTACTATAATCTACTATTGATCAAACCTTTCGGCAGAATATCTTGTGCGATGGCCAGTGATTCTTTTGACTATAATGTCAATGAGCAAGTAGTGCCAGGACATGGGACACAGGAAACGCACCATTCTCGGTTGCAGTACCGGATGAGTTTGCACCTGAAGAACGCGGTCTACACCTGGATTACAATTTGAGACTCATTTCCACGCACCGACCACACTGCATCAAATCTTTTCCTGCCACCGTCCCGCACGATCCGCACTGCCTTGGGTTCTTGTGCGTCCACGCCGAGCTTACCTCAGGACGAGTCTCTTTCGAGCCCCGGACCTTGTTCTTGACCTCATCCGAAATGGACTGTCCTCGGCTAGATTGCGAAAGCACACTCTCAATCTTCTCAAACTCGGGCTCAAGAATCGAAGGAACAAAGCTGTCGGGAGTGACGTGGTAGATCTTATGCTGTGTGCCTTCGACAGGAGGCTCTGTTGAACCCAAGAACTGTGGGTCGATCTTGTAATTCAGATCCTTCGTTGTGTATGTCGCGCGGACCCTTGATCAGAGGTTCGGTCAGTGTGTGGTGGGGTAAGGGGTCTGGCCACGCACCAGTCTGGAGGATTATCCTTGGGGTCCTGGAAGAGACATAGCAAGAGGGACATAAACCGGTCTGCGTGGTATTTCGTCAACGCGTCGTAATCGTGATGAGAAAGGTTTCCACAGCCTGTCAACAAGTCAGACTTCATCCACCGTCAGTGTATCCGTGACCCACCGCATGGTGCTGGGAAGACCAGGACTAGAAGGAAGCGTGTGTTGGTCATATCACTGAAAACCAGATGTCCCCAATCTCTCTGAAGTATGCCGGCCATTGAAGTTAGATAGGATGCGACTCTGATTGCCGAAATTGTCACTAACATCGCGCTTGGCAGACATTTTAACAATCTAGGCAAGATAGTCGGGGAGGTTCGTGACTTCGTTGAAGCAAATAGCGCACCTCGTACCGATATAAAATCGGTGCCCATCGTTCATATTCCTTGCGTCGTTGGTCGATGTCTCTGTTCTCGCACCATTCCTCCACAAGTTCGATTACAGTCTTACGCGCAATCCATTCGTCTTGGCTCAGGTCGGGTATGGACTCCCTAGACCATCCCCTCGAGAATTTTCGGCTTACGTCGTTCATGTTGATACCCATACCGCGACACTGGAGGAGCCTTCGCGACGCGCATGTTTCGGATGTATTGATCATCATCATCGGGCTAAAACTGGGAGAAAGTCAGGTATTGGGAACGAGACGAAGTTGAAGCTGAAGAAGACGAACTAGGGTAGTCCTGAAAAGGCGGAGGCCGCCGCATCCCACATAGCCATGGTGTACAGTGGAGAAGTAACAAGATCGCGCGTAAATGGAAATTCGACAAAGGTCCAATATTGAAATTCCGAAGCTTATGTTCTCTCAAATTTGCACACAAAGTACATCTAGTCGACGTCCAAGTCTTCTCCTTCCAGCACCGTAGAGCCGTCTTCTGAGAGTTTCACATTTTTCTGGGAGAAGATGAAATCGAAGGCGAGCGGGGCGGTGTCCTTACTAACCTCATGTACACCAGACTTTCCGACGTATTTAGTGTGGTCTTCGAGAGGGGTGAGACAGGCATATGACGTCGCACTGCAAACTCACATCCATAAGCAAGCAGGTCTCCAGCCTCGTTCGTGAACTCTGTACGCGTATAGGCAAGAGACTTTCCTATAATGAGACGATCTGAGCGACAGAACCATTCAACGAATGATGAAGACGGACCTATACCGACAAGAGTGGACTTGGCATACAGAATATCGCCCGGGCGGCCTGCGGGCTTGACGAAGGACGTCCCGATGTCGGTACTTACACCAGTCATCCTAGATCATAATGAACGCAAGTCAGGCTTTGTAAAGAATGGCCCAAACCAGTATCCTTTGGTCGCGACGGCCAGCGACCCCAGAGTGTCAGTCAACGACAAGATTAACCCGCCGTGAGCTTATGATCTGCTTTAGTTTGCAACGTCGAAGTTCAAAGGCATGTGATAAGATACCTGTCTGAATCGTCATGAGCAGCAGCCGAGACAGTGCATGAGTTCACCTACGCCAACCCTATTGACTTGAATGCAATCGGTCAGGTTGTGCGAAATACAGCAGTGGTACCCAAGTACTGTTGTATGGTTCAACTTTGAGAGAGACATCTACCACACCTGGGGTGGCCTTCTCTATGACGAGCTGAGAGCGAGGGTTATCCATGGCCAGAATATCACATATAACATACGTTCGGAAAGCATTGCGCGTCGTGTCCTGGCCAGTAGATTGAGTACCCAAGGCGGCGCGTTGATCAAGAAGTCTGACCTTTGTTAACGATGAAGGACTGCCAAACCTGTAAAATTGCACTCAAATTCATAATTACAAGTAGAGGTGAGAAGAGCCGTACTCTACGCGTATACCGGAGACATGCAGCCATTCCAAGGCGTGGAACGATGATGGTCAGAAACACGGTTCTGGGGTGACGTAAACTTGATGGGCGTGCCGTATGCCGCCCTGTTTCGCTCTTCCAGGTTCCGCAAGCTAAGTTCGAGGTATATCGCTGACCTTCATATTTTGATATCTGTAGCTGGATCTACGACTCCGACTACCAAGCCGAAAGCCTGAGAAATATCACCTCAAAGTATATCTTCATCTGGGTTGCAACTCGAGGAGGACATGATTGTCCCGAGGAGACAGGCCCAACTTGAAACAGCTGAGATGTCTCCACTTCGCGCCAGGCATAAAGTTCCGTCATTGTGACTGTTTTGAGGCCATACATCGTGTATACAGAGCCTAATATTCGAGAGCGCAAAAGTGTGTACATTTGGCCTTGAGTTCTTCTTCCTCAATCTCACGCAACAACTTTTCCAGATTCAATAGTGGCTGCGTCATAAGCTCGTATGGCCTCCTTCGCAGCTTTAATTCCACTGGCAATCATGGCACCGAATGTGGGGCCCATTCGGTTCGATCCATCATGCTCGGACAGCTCCATACCTGGAGTTATATCAGGCTCAATCACCGTGAGGATACTGCCCACACTGACCTGTCATGATAAGTCCAGGCGCCACCTCGCGTGTGTTGTTGACAATAGCTGGTTCAGCACGGTTCATGTCCAAGCCGCGCATGTTTCCAAGCTCGTTGAGTAGACCGGCGCTGACCAGTCTCTTAGCGGAGAATGCACCCATGGGACCGTCATGTCCAGTAGCGGAGACGACGACTGGCGCAGTGATCGTATTGGGATCCATGCAAGACTGCGTGTCGTGGTTCAGTGCCACAAGGGTCCAGTTGGTCACCACACCAGCGACGCGCTGATCGCCGCGGAAGTCTTCGTGGATGATGAGATCCTCAACGGCGGTGGCATTCATCATGACGACGTTGGGAAGGCGGAGAACTCGAGAGAGTAGAGTCGATGTGAACAGAGCAGCGTGTTTGACCACGACGAAGTTACCTTCGTCCTCGTAAGGTACGTCAATTTCGCGGAGAAATGCATCGGCGGGCTTGCGGACGACCTGAGAGCGAGCTATTTACATCACGGCTGGTTTGGTGGGTTAAGAAGCCTCACCATGGGAGTCATGAGCTGACCGCCAAGCCATGCGCCCCCACCCGGTGCAACATTGGCCTCAATGATAGTGACCTTGAGATCGGGACGACTTGTGGCGAGGCGGTAAGCACAGGAAAGACCAGCGCTCCCAGCACCGACTATAACGACATCGGAGATTGCTCTGTCGTACATGGTCTCAAAGTATCTGCAGCCGCGATTAGCACGCAGAGCGGGCGGATTGAGATGGTATCACCTCTTGATCATAGCCCTCGACACCTGTGCTTCTTTAATGGGCGCAAAACGATAATGCCCATCGTAGTTCTCCATTGGTACTGACTTCAGGTTGTCAGAAATAAGCGGTTGTTCTACAACGGGGTTTTCGACTGCGACTGGGGCCATGATGGAGGAAGCAAAGAGTCAAAAGTGAGGAAGTCCACTCTTTATACATTGTCTCGATAGATTCACCGAGACAGCGTCATGAGTCGATCATTCATGCCTTCATAGATAGCGCAAAAAGAAGGCAAAGCGAGTCGTCCTTGGCTATTCAGTTCGCCCCAAGTCGGAACAATTGGGGTGAGAAGGAGAGCCGCATCATGCACGTTCTGAAGAGACGGGTACATGGCGCTATCGTTCCATTCGGCCATCATTAGGGTGAGGAGATCAGCGGTTGGCAGTATCGAGATATGCGAAGTCTTCAGTGCTACTGCTTGTCAGACTCGAGTCATGCTTGCCTAGATGCGTTTCAGCACAGCCGAAGCTCAAGAAACCGACGATCTCACTTCAAGGAAATGCACGAATGCTACATTCGAGAGGTTGTTTGCTTGTGGATGGCGCAGAGTAAGAGGCTGAGGCTAATTCGCCATGGCATTTCGCATCGTATCGTGTAGGAACATAGAGTCTCTACCGTCCGACAGCACTACGTAGATGGCGAAGAGGATGAGTTGATGTCTACCACACAATTGATGAGAACACAATCACAGACCTCTGATTTCAGGCCGAGCTACGGTCTCCATGAACATCTTCTAACAGGACGTCGTCGCCGCGCCCCTTCGCCACACGGGAACGCGAAAAGAATACAGAACAGGTACAAGTTTCGGATCTCTATACCAACAAACTTGGTCTGCTGCGACCTGAAAAGCCCAAATCGTCACTATGAGACAATGTGTGCAAATTGGCGACCGATGGTACCTAGAGTTGGATGTGCGTTTAGAGTGCTTCAGCATCCACTCATAAATAAGCAAATACGAGGTTTTTGTTCGCCACCCGATGCCGGCCATTGAGGTCACCCCGACTGGGCCCATTACTAGCTCCCACAACTACCGCCCTGAAGAATACAACGGCGTCGTCTGTATCATCGTCGCGGGCGCCAGCTCCCTGCTCTCCGCACTCTCTGCACTGCTGATCATCCTCCCGCGAACCACTCTCTACAAACGTACCCACGTTCTTGGTTATTTCGTCTCTCTACTCTGTTCCAACGTCATCCAGTCCTCTGGCACCGTGATGGGCGCAGAATGGCTTCGTATGGGCGGGGTGTATCAGACACCCTTGTGCGTCGCGCAGGCCGCGATCAAGCAACTTGGAAATGTCGGAAACGCGTTGTGGTCGGTTTCTGTCGCGATGCATTTATTCAATATCCTGTTCCTTCGCTGGACATCGCGCTGGGGAGGGTTCCTCGGGATGCTGATAGCAGGGTGGTGTTTTCTGTTCGCGGTCGTGCTGATAGGACCAGCAGTGCTGCAGAAGGATGTCCCATATTACGGTGTATCTGGAAGTTGGTGAGCTATCGATGAATCTTGCCAGATTAGTTTCGTGTTGACCTTTCAAGGTGCTGGATCACACCTGCCTATCCAATGGAACAGAGATTTCTCGAGTACTTCTTCGAGTACGTTTCAGCGTTCTGCTCCTTCTTCTTGTACACCGCTATCCTGCTGCGCGTTCGCGGTAACCTTACCATTCTGCCGTTGGAAAAGGACATGCCACAAAGCAGTTTCCGTCGCATGCGCCTTCGCTTCGTACCGAGGGGGGAACACTGGAGACTCTCTCTTCTCCGAGACTATATCGACACCTCCATGATTCGAGTGGTGCACCAGATGGTGTGGTACCCAGTCGCATACTCCTTGCTCATCGTTCCCATTTCCTTGACACGTCTTGGAGACGCAGTCACCATCGCGCCATGGGCAGTGCTTGCCACAGATGTCATCTACAACCTCCAAGGCGTCGTCAACGTGCTTTTGCTCCTTGGAACACAGCGTCTTTTCCCAGCAACCAGCGACCTGCCGGCATTCAAGCCTCGAGCTACCCTCGATATGAGAATGATTGCGCGACACGGTATCACTCCGTTCGTGATAGATGAGACCGCAACATCGGCGCCGTCCATAGATGAAAAGGATGATGGAAACGACTTCAACAATGTTCGCCTCGATAGCAGCGGAGATGACTGGCCGCCACCACCTAAAGCCGTATATTGCAGGCAATATCCGCCCCCAGGCTGGATATAATTAGGATTTCTATACATTCATGTTAGAGTGCAGAATCGTCCTGCCGGGCTTGACGCGAACATTCACATACCTGACAGCCTGTGAAAGCAAGGAACAAAACGTCCAGATGATCCATGCCGTGTGTGGCAGTTGATGATATGCCCCGGTTTGATAGTGGACACAGTGTAAATCCATCTGTTAGGGAGATAACGCTGTTAGGCACAGAGCGAACCAACCGCTTCGGAGGACGGAAAACAGTGGCGAGAAGAGGAAGCAGCGGTGAGGACTACTCTAAAGCTGCCATTGTCTTTTGGAAGCCAAGTCTCTTCATTCCACTAGAGCTTGCCCGCCCCACGTATGATATAGCGCCCGGGTTTGGCCACAGTCCGAAGCTGAGAGTTTCCTGACATAGTGTCAATGAGTATGAAGGGGCACAATGGATTCAGAAATGGAGGATTGAGTAACATCATGGAATTGCGCCTTGACTGGGACGCTAGTCTCCCATAGGCAGACTCGATCAAAGCCGATACTTTGATCTGGACTGGGACGCGTGAAGTTGAGAGTCGAGACGAAACAACATGTTGGGCTACGTAATCTCTCGGCCGAGAGGCGCATAGCCTCGGACCGAGTCGGACGAGCGCGTAAAGCTAACTGGGGTAATGCAATTTCCAACCTGTCAGGCCAATGTCAGGCTGTCCTTGCCCCACGACCCAGCAAATCTAAGTCTAAGTGGTCGACATCAATTGCTCATCGGCCAAGACGTCTTTCCGAATTCCTCACATAACATCGTCAGTCCAAGATCGCGGACTTCGTACAGGCTTACCCACGCGCAATCAGCCTTAGGATGCAGTCCAATCTGACGGTCGGCAATCCGCTCTCCCTGGATCGCATCCGGTCTGTTTTGACTAGACTAGAAGACACCATCATCTTTTCTCTCATTGAACGTGCACAATTTGGTCACAATCCTCGCATCTACCAACGCGGAGCTTTCCAGGAGCTAAAAGATGCTGGCTTCAGTGGAAGCTGGCTGGAATGGTTTCTGAAGGAGACGGAATCGTTCCATGGTCCGTTATATCAGCCTTTTCTTCACTCAAACACCTGACCTGATCTAGTTCAACCGTCATTCAGCGAGAGCAAGGAGATATACAAGGTCAGATTCCAGTTTGGCAATCTCCACTCTCCTCTGACATCGGATTCAGTCCCGACGAATATCCTTTTAATAGCGACCTTCCTGAACCGATCCTCCCTCCGCTAGCCTTCCCCGCATTACTCCATCCCAACACTGTCAACGTTAATGTCTCCATACTGGCATTCTATACCAGCTCCATCGTACCAAGGATAACACAAGGCGCCACCATAGCCCTCGCTTCGTCGAAACGAGCAAAGGGGATTGTCGGCGACGACGAGTTTGAGGATGACGGTAACTACGGGAGCGCAGCAACCATCGATATCGAGATACTCCAGGCCATCAGCAAGCGCGTGCATTATGGTGCGGCACACTTCCTCTTTCCAGGCTTACTTACTTTAACCCCATCTAACAGGTAAATTTGTTTCGGAATCCAAGTTCTTGGAAGACCCCGCCGCCTTTATCCCACATATACAGAATCCAAATCGTCAGGCGCTAGAGGATCTGATCACGAAACCAGAAGTCGAGCGTCGGCTTTTGGTTAGACTCGCCAAAAAGGCGGCTACCTACGCGCAGGACTTTGCCGCAGATGGCAGTCAACTGACAACGACGGATGGGAAAGCCAATGTATCAAGCAAGATCGATGTCGACGGTGTAGTGAATCTTTACGAGAGCTACATTATCCCTCTCACCAAGGAGGTTGAGGTAAGCCTGCACTTGCATCCGTTTACGCTATCCTGACTCCCGCCTGGCAGGTGGACTACTTGCTTCAGCGGCTAGACGGTCTCTCAGAACAGGAAATCGAGTCATTGAGTAGGAAGAAGTAGACCAGATACGCTGTAATAGGATCCGTTGTCGCCGACGACATCGAAGATCTGCCAAGAGCACATTCAACTGTGGATGACATGTAGCATCATGAAGCGAAACAAGTTTGAATCTGAGCTGTGTCGGTGAGAAGTGAACGACTGTAGGTTTCTCTGTTACTTACGAACTCTTCCGCCAATGCGCCACCCCCGAGCAGTTCTCGTTGTCAAACCGCGTGTCAAGCACTAATCCTTCGCCTTTGACGGTAGCCGCCTACGCGTAAGTCATGATGTATGTCAGACGAAGAAGGGGAGTCTCGATTCCTCTGTCGCGACGCGACGCGTCGGTAGCTCAGCAGCTTTGTGATTCTCCATGTATGACAATGACAAAGGAGGTTTCGCTTCGTTCGTAGCATATAATTGAAGCTTTGCGGCCTTGATGCGCCGTTGAGCCTTCGACGTACTCCAACATTGCGGTTCGGCCTACCAAAAGAAGCACAATCTCCGTGGTTGCTATGTGGCTCATGCTATACCTCGCGCCACATATCACGAACAAAGACAGAATGTATTGTCTGATAGCTGGAACACTGGGGACCAAATGATGCGGCGCAAAACCTAACCAAGAAAGAGAACATGAAAGCATGAAAGCAGACAGTAGAATGTGGGTATTGTGTTGATAAAGTTAATAAGTAAATGGCAACGAAAGATCAGGGAGAAAAAAAAGATCACAATCCCATCTCTAGATCAATCATCACCGTGAGCCTGGCGAACCGCTCCTGTTCAGTTCAACATACCCTCCAGAAGCTTGGTCCGTTCGTCCTCAGTGATCTGGCGAGTCGCGCGGCGGGCGAGTAGTTTCTCCGTGCGGTATTTTTCGTACAACACCTCCTTGGTATGGGTTTTCAAAACCTAGGACATTCTGTCAGAAGAGCACGAAGATATGTAAGGGAACAGGCGTACTTTCAAATGAGTAGATAAGACAGCCGTTCGAAGTGCAGAGAAATCACAGTGAGCGGGGTCGAGAACGTCGACGGTTCCCCATCGGAACTTTCTGACGAAGACACCTTTCAGATCCTGGGGTGGTCCTTGTAGGAATCCCGCTTGATGGCGGCTAAGCACGGAGACCGTCCGAGCTGGATGAGGCGCAGCCGCCGAGTCCAAAGACGGCGCGTGCCCGTCCTCAGACTGCGGCACAGGGGATGAAGGCTCGGTGTTTAGGGCCTCATGGTCGGACGATCGGTGCCTATGGCGTCCCGGCTGAGGCGCGATGAGCGCAAAGGGCATGAGAGCGCTCAAGTCGCTCTTTGCGACGATGTGCGCAGAGAACCGCACGTTTGCGATGCTGCCCGTATCGTTTATGTCAGGGGTTATCGGTCGGCGATCGTCATCCGCGGCGACTGAAAGATCTCGACGCGAACGCGACCTGGAAAGACCACGGCCGCTGGCATGACGCGAAGGGCGAAGCTTGATCACTGGTCGCGACTTGCGCTCTCCCTCTGCGTCGTCTTCGGCATCTTCGTCCTCCTCGTCCTCTTGTTCACTCTCCTCATGGGAGTGTTCGTGACCATTGCCGTTACCGTTTCCATTCGCATTGGGTTCCGTGCTCGTGAAGCGGGTCCTCCCTCTGGGTGTTTCGGGTGTCTTCCTCTTCTTAGCGGGTGAAAAGACACCAAAGTCAAGACCAGCCTCAGCCAAGCCAGTGCGGACGGCTTGTTTGACCGCAGCCAGACTGTCGTCGGTTAGGGAATCTGCATGGGCGATGACAGGGAGGACGTTGGTGCGCGCTGAGAGCCTTCTGATGACTCGAATTTCCGCAGGCGACATCGTTAAGGGTGCCTGCTCCTCCACTTCATCAGAGTCAACGGAAGAGGTATCGGGTACCAAGTCCGGAGGATTTGGTTGGGAAACTGTAGTCTCAGACCGTGTTTTAGACGGTAATGAGGACTGGGCGCGTCGGTCGGCGACGGTCATTATGGAAGAGGGATCAATCATATAGATACACCTAGAGAAGAATGATGAGGAAAAAGTCATAGACAAGCTGAGGGCGTACAGATGAATATGCTGGTCTCCTTTGCTTTTTCGAACAACCTTTGATTCCTGAAGAAGACGGTCAGGGAGACATTCACATAGTGAATGTAAGTAAGGGTTTATATACCTCGCTCAGGGTGTCAGAGTATTTCGCATCGACATACTTGAGAATGCTGGTGACCTGGCGCTCCAGCTTGAGCTCGCGGCCCTCGATAAAATCGAGACCAGGAGTGTCTATGACGGAGAACATCACACGGTCGAAGCGGGATTCGCATATCTCGACGGTCGCGGTTTGAATGGATTGAGTGGCCTTGGAGTGTCCGCGCAGAAACTGGGAGACCGCAGCCCGCTGGTCGGCAGTTGCGGCGGGGGAGATGTCGGCCGTTTCCAAAAGAAGCCGAAGGAGAGAAGTCTTGCCATTTCCTTGCGCGCCGACAACCTACAGGTTCATTTGGCCTTTGACGTAACGACAGCGAGCTGGGATCGACGCACCATCAGGTTGAACGTCGGGGGAAGCCGAGCCCTGCGCTGGCTGTACTTGCTCGCAGGCACAGGCGGGGAATTCTTCCAGGTGTCAAAGGCAGACGGGGGGTTCGTCATGTACATGGACGAGATTGATGCGCCCTCCATGGATTGTCCTGAACGCGGAAATGGTTTATGGAACGATATGGGGCTGGAGGAGTCCATCCCTAAGGAAGTTTTGGCCGCACCTTTGGGAGACAAGGTTGCTGCGGGGTCTTGCTCGTCCCGTATGCTGTTGACGTCTACCAAGTCCTCCGGCCATGGGATGCCCTGACTGTTAAGCTCGGGAAGCGAGGGGCGGCCGCGGATTCTGGGCTGTTCAGCTGGCTTGCTGGGTTTGCGGCGAAACGAGAACATTGCGAAAGTGGGTGGTGATAGCGGAGCAAGGAATAGAAGAGATAATAGAAATGTTGAAAAGAGAGGATGGAGCCCGTGAGTACTGGACTCTGGTTGAAAGAGTGGCTCTTTCAAGTCAACTGGTCAAAGTGACTTCAGAGTGAAAGAGTGGAAAGGTAAGGTTTGACAAAGACAAGGGTCACAACCGTAGAATCTCCGGCCCCTGCTTCGGCCATCAGCCACACTATCTCATTGCCGGAGCTGGGAAAGGAGTTCATCTCCTCGTCGTTTCCGGAGCGATCATCCACTGGCCTTCCAGCCTGGTTTCCAGGTCCCAAAGTCCGAGAAATTTCAATAAGTAGCACGATGCAAATCCCCGGTATATATTCCTTTACACGACAACAAAATACAATTATACAGTCCCATGAGCTAGGTCATGACTGCAAAGTGACCCACCCTACGTAGAAAAACACAACAGGTCGAAAGAAAGCAGGCAGATAAAATAGTCTACAGTGAATAGCTTGAACACGAGCACGATTCAGTCGCTTTTAGGGTATACATCAGTTGCTCAGCCCTCCAGTCGCATTTTCTTTGGAGGGCGCATTTCCATATGGTCTATCGACCTCTTCAGGTCCTGGTCATCGTTGACACGGAGCATATAGTCGTCCGCGTCGTTGCCGCTCAGTGGTGTTGGGACCATACGTGAAGAAGGGGGTGAGGGTGGCGAATGTCGTAGCGAATTGGGTGGGCGCTTCCCCGCTTTCTTACTAACGGCAGGATCGATCCCACCTCCTCCGCGATCGTTAACGTAGTTGCACGCTAAGTTCCGTCGTACGCAGCTAGAACAGGCCGGATGTCCACCGTCGCATTTAGTCTTGCGGGCTATATAGTCGAGAAGATCAGTCTCACGACACCACGAGGGCGGAGGTTCTTTACCTCGACAGAAATTACAAGCGACGACTTTGGGTCCTGAAGTAGAGGGCTGCCGACCGTTTCTGCCAGGAGTAGTTTGTGCGCGTTTCCGCTGTATTACGGCATGTGGATCTGCAACTGGACGGATGGGCGGTAATGGAGGGGCGGACATGGGTAGAGGCGTGCCAGGAGATCGTTCGGGTAGCGACAATGTAGCGATGTGAGGGAGCTCGTTGTCGTGGAAGAAACGGGAATGAGACAGAGATGATGAAGAAGTAGACGGGTCCGCCGATAGGCCCATGGGCATTGGAGTCATTCGACTAGCATTCGATGGCCGCCGAGATATCGACATGGACGGAGCTTCTGACACGGGTGTCGTATTAGGCTCATCGTCCCCACTATCACTGGCACTATCGTCCCGGTGCGTTCGAACGCCGCCACGACGCTTGCTCTGGGGCATGTAATCACAGGAGTTCTGGCGCTTGACGCACTGGCTACACGCCGGCCGACCACCATCGCATTTGAGTTTCCGAGCTAGTAGGGAGTGCATTAGACTCTCGTAACAATAGATACGATGCTGTGACCTACATCGACAGAAATTGCATGCGACTGTGATCTTTTTGGTCCGCTGCTTGGCTTCTCGAGTGATCAATTCAAAGGAAGAACAATAAAGGTGGTCACATACTGGCTATACCCTTCGTTGATGCACTGACGGAGATATCCGACATCGGACGAGAGTTAGAGACGGATCGAATGTCCCTTCCCGTGGACATTTCACGAGAGACAGGAACTGATGGCCGGCTGATTGAAGTGTGAGGACCGGCAGTATCTATGGCCAGGACAGGACGCGGTGGTAGACCACCTGCATGATTCAGAGGCATGCTTTGTAGATGACTAGACATGGGAGGGCGGGGCGGAAGATGACTTTCGGCATATTCCTGCTGAAACCTGTTGAAGAGATAGTCCCGGGTGTAAGTTTGTAGGGTCTAAAACAGAAGGTAGAAAGGGTCATGAGTGGACATCAGGGGAGAACAGGTACGAAAAAGCATACATTCATATGGTGGAAGACGGCCCTCCGAAGTGGAAGGAAATCGCAATGAGCAGGGTTCAGGACGTTCAGGACACCCCACCGATAGGAACGAAAGAACGTGTCCGCAGGAAGCTTGGGAGGACGATTGGACGTGTACGAAGGAGTATATAGATTGAGTAGCTGCTGTCGCGAAGGGGACGGCCGGACGACTCCATCGCTGTGTGAGTAGGCATCTGGGGATATCAGGGCGTAAGGTAGTTTCAGTGTCGGGGAGACGGGCGATGCTGGAGGGGAATTAGCGGTGGAAGACGTCCCGTTGCGGTATCCGTTAGCAGGGTCGCCCTTCTGAAGGGAAATATCTGAATGGCGGTACATGGACTCGTCAAAGATCCCGAACCCAATCCCGGCCTCGGCAAGATCGCGACGTATGGCGATTCTGACAGCCGAAAGTCTGTCGTTGGACAGAGTGTCCGCTTTGGCGATGACAGGGAGGACGTTGCACCGCAGGGATAGATTGCGAATGGTGTTCACATCTAGTTCGGGAACGGTTGAGCGGTACGAGAGGGGGTTGTTGGCGAGCGGGGGCTCCAGGATGACAGGCTCCTGACCCGTCTGGGAGAAGCTGTTGCCCCGGACGCGGGGTAACGGAAGAGTGGGCGGTGCTGGTATCTGCGAGGGCACAATTTGGTCTGGGTCGAGAAAGTAGAGACACCTGGCAGATAGAGATGTGTGGCGTCAATGTGCGCGTGCGCCTAGAGTGCGACGGGACTCACAGATGGATATAGCCGTCCCCAGTCTTCATCTTCCGGGGCTGTGGGCGGTCAGCTGCGCCGTTAGGACGCGAGGAACAGCAGTGCTCACGTCATCTAGGCTCTCGAGAAAGCGCGACTCGACCAGGCGCATGATTTCGGCCACGACCCGGTCCGCAGCCCGCTCATCGCCTGGGTCGAGCGCAGGCGTGTCTATGAGGTTCAGTCCGAGGCGCCGGTGGTGGCCTGTGCTGTCGGGGTCGACGTCTATGTCCAGGGAAGCGGTGCGGAGGTGGGTGGTATGGCCGTTGGACCCCTGGACGAACTTGGCGACGGAGGCGAGGGCGTCGGGCGTCGTCGAGGACGACACGATGCTGGTGTCGAGCAGCAGGCGGAGAAAGGATGTCTTGCCTGATCCGAGTCGTCGGACACTATTGAGCTGGGCGCAGACGGAAAGCGGGGTAGGCTACTCACCTCCGCGGCAGCCAGCGACGAGCAGCGTGAACTCGGACGGCCCACTGTCTGGCGGGGCGCAACGCATTCAGTCTGAGACAGTGATAGGGAGACGGAAGGACCGCGTACCGGGCGCATCATGCCCAGATCCGACGACATGGGCGGAATGGGTCTTGGGAACAGTGTATGCCAGGGAGTACCCGCCTCTGTCGTCCTCGTCGTGGCGTGCACGGTGGTCGGAGATCATTCCAGAGGCGTCCTCGTCGGGCTGGACGACGTCGGCGAGTCAATCTCAGGAAAGAGGTCACCCGCAACACCCTGGCGAGCGCGGTGATTTTGCAAACTCTGATCAGAGTTAATTCCCACCGAACGTTCCGGCCGGAGAAAATGAGGGTGCAAATATAATCACAAATGCCGCTCGGCGCTCGTTCATTTTGCATTACTGCCAGCGCTACAGGCTACTCTACATTATAGTACTTCTAAACAACAGTATAAGAACATAACGATACACAGGACCAAGTAATAAGCTGATAGAATGCGCGAAAATCCATATTTCGGGGGTGACGGTCGTGGGAGCCGTAGGTATGCGTCCGGAGTGCGCACATGAAAGGCTAAGAAAAGAGCGGATGGCAACGGGTACGTAAGAAACTATGTGAGCAGGGCGAGATGACTGTGGGGAAGTGCGTGAATGGGCCAGAGCAGAGCAGAGCAGCAGCGGACGTCCTGTACCTCGAGTCGGACCATCGCCACAGATATCCGCACGCGCACCAGACCAGCTTACTCTTCCATCTTCGGCGACCGCTCTCGAGGCTCGGGCGGGTCCGCCTGTCTTCCACTCCGATATCTGGCCCGACCGCGTGGCGTTGACACGGACGGATTTGTTTCGTTATCATCAAGGTACCGAGATGACGTTGCAAGTCTGTGCAACGGAGGAGAAGGTGACACTTCCGAAGGCGTGTTGGACGGATGTGGTTCTGACTGAAAAGGAGGATCAACGTCGCGAGTTAGAGAAGAAGACGTGGAAGCCCGTGGGTTTCGTGTCGAGCTCGGTGTCGACTCCCGCCCAGCAGCCTCCCTTCTCCTCTTGTCCTTGCCCGGCCCTCGCCTCTTCTGCTCCTTCGCGTAATGGCATGACTGGATGCGATGTGTGATACAGTTGGCACACGACGGCCTATTTCCGTCGCAGCGAAGTTTGCGTCCTGTCCAACGGTTTATTGTTAGCGTCGATCCTGCGCTTTTCGAGAACAGTGGGAACACTCACCACGACAGAAATCACACGCTATTGGCGTCTTCGCGATCTTGCCTGTCGTTGTCGTCTTTCGAATCTTGCTGCTCTTCGGTGCCAAAGACTCACGCGCTTCACGCTTCCTTGACCTGGTTCTCGAAGTTCCAGATGGCGTGTACTCGTCGTCGTCGTCCTCAACTTCTGGAGAAGAGACGCGCTGCTCCTGCTCTGTCAGATCTTGCGACGACCAGGTCGATGGACCAGCGATGGGCGGAGGCCGCGAGACTGGGCGCATGGTCTGCTCATCTCTTATATAACGAGGATCGTCCTGTCGGCGCATGGTCTGTTCGTCTCTTATATAACGAGGATCATTATGGGGGGCGGTAGGTCTCTCGAGCATGCCTGGACCGACAGCAGGAGGAGAAGAATACTGGGCTCCGGGATAGGGAAGTTCTGTCAATTATGTTAGCTTCGCAAAGCGAGACGCAAATGAAAACACGCACGGTGAAGCGGTGGTAATATCGGTGCACGTTGGACTGGCGGTAGTGGAGAATAGTCCCGCCGTTCAAGGGAAGATCCACTATGCGTCATGACCGGAACGTTGTGGTAGGGGCTTTCGTATCCGCGGGATGTAAAGGGTGGCGCAGGGTACGTCGGCGAGCCCATGCTGCTCCTGGGGTCGGCATGGTGAATGGGCGGCAGACTTGGCTCGCTGTTCTGCCACTGAGGATGCGGATGGGACGCCGACGGATATGGATCTGATATAGGCGGCGGCAGATAAATACCAGGAGCGGTCCGCGGATGGTAATCCGCGCGAATTTGACCATGGTGAATGGAAGAAGTGCCCGGGATGCGATGACGCCCGCCCGGATCTAGTTCTGGTAGGAGCGGCGGCGGCGGCGGCTGAGGCTCGTAGGCGGGATACGGCAGCGAGGCGCGTCGTGTGATGAGCGGGTAGGGCGGGGTCATCGAAGTGTGGGCATAGGCAGACGTCAGAGGCGGGATGGGCGAAGGCGGGCGGTCGCGCTCGTGGTCGTCGTCGTCAAGGTCGTCGTGCGGAATGGTGGTGCGGGTCGAGCTGTCTCTGAGGAGCAGAGGCTGGAGGCTGATGGGCAGAGAGCTCCGCTTGGGCTTCTCCGAGCTGTCTTGGCCGCCACCACGCCTATCCATGGGGCCAGAACGCTGGGCGAGAACGGAAGCAGCTAGGGCACGAAGCGCAGAAGGCGTGGATCCAGGAAAAGGCAGTGGATGGTCGACAGCCGGGGAGATGAAGAGCCCATCCAGCTGCTCCGAGACGTCTCAAATAGAGAGCAGCGATCGCAAAGGCACCGAACTGGATCGCAGCCTGACAATCCCGGGCTCTCTGCGCTTACTTCCGTGCTGGCGTCCGCATCCACGGTTCGCTGCAAGAAGGCAAAAAGGGGCGACCCCCATGTCGTGGCCACCTCGTTTGCGCGGAAAAGGGTGCCTTCTGATTGATGCAAATTTCCTGGACGCTCTTTGACGCAGCGTCCCGGCCGCATTCCGCTGCTCAGCCCGCCTTTTCCGAGGCCAATCCCCCCAAATCCCACTCAAATACGCTGCGTTGTGAAACACGATCGACTTTTGGGCCATCATTCGACCTTTCTCCCCTGAATCCTTCGCCCGAAAAAGACATATGGATCCAGCACTCTGGTAGCTCTATCACAACCCTAATTGAACTTCATGCCTCTGGATGGACCACGGTGCTGTACCGTGCATGGTATGCTGGGACCGCGGCGTAAACAAAGCTTCAACCATCTGTCGCGGTGAGGTTGCTGTCTGGAATATGGTGGGAGGACTTTCTCTTGCCCAGGATCGTCTCCTTTGTTGCCAAAAGAAACATCGGAGCCTCGAGGTGATGCGAAATTGAATTACGTACTGCGTTCGAAAACCTTAAACATTGTCGGCGTAGCGTCAGACACAGTCTGACTCTCTGTCTCTTCGAGTCGCACAAGGCGCGAGGCGCTAGACTCGCAAATTCCCTCCCACTAGTGGCAACATGCTACTTCTGTGGCGCTTCGGACCATCTGCCCTTCTCTTTCTTAGATTGTCCTCTGCCGCAATGCCCGGGACATAATGGGACCAAACTTCTATTTCTAATATTCTTCATCGCAGTGGCGCATGAAGATTGTTCCTCTCTAAGACACGGAACGTCCCATGAGCCTTTGTTCGTCATGACTCATGAGTAAAGGTACATAGCAAACGCTGAGCCTCCTTTCTACACAAAGATATGATGGACACCCGTCATTCAGGTTTACGAACAATGCAAGGTCGCCAGAGGAATTTGACGGAAGAGAAAAAATGTGACCTATACATGCTGTGGCGCGTGGAGTATCGAGCGCTGCGCGGCGTAGACAAAGGAAGCTTGCCCTTGAGATCCGTCCATATTCAAAAATTGGAATACCGAACGACCTCATGTCCTGGCCGAATCTCAGCTCAGCCTGTAAGAATCCAGGGATAATTAGTCGACTACTAAAACGTATGCGTACTTTTACACAACACCCTACGCATCAGTGATACATCCCTTGCTGGCGTCCTCGACATTCTTGATATACTTCCAAAGCGTACCCTTCGTCGCCTTGGGAGGAGGAGGCACCCACCCCTTCCTCCGCTCTTCCATCTCCTCGTCCGACACCCTCACTTCGATACTGTTCTTGACCGCATCAACAGAAATAACATCCCCATCGCGGACGAACGCTATCGGCCCGCCCACCTGCGCTTCGGGAACGACGTGTCCAATCACGAACCCGTGGGATCTATTCCGGATGTCAGAAAAAAAAATTGGGCAGGAATGAAACGCATGTGCTGACCCTCCACTGAACCGACCATCAGTTATACACGCCACATCGAGACCAAGCCCGGCCCCCATGATAAGACTAGTGGGCTTCAGCATCTCCGGCATGCCTAGGTGAGGACATCCGTCAGTCAAATCGTGGACGGAAGCATATATGAGAACATGAGTCACGCACCGGGACCGCCCTTGGGGCCCAAGTAACGCAAGACAACGACAGTCTTCTCGCCTGACTTGATAGACTTGGTCTCGACGGCCTTGACGAACGCGTCCTCCGTATCGAAGACGCGCGCCTTGCCTGTGAATCCGAGCCCCTCTTTTCCTGTGATCTTGGCAACGGAGCCACCAGGTGCGAGGTTACCCTTCAATATCCTGAGCGCGTGCAATGTTCAGTAATTGTCTTTGTTTCAACGAACATGCGAGGTACCTGAGATGTCCAGTGGATTTGATAGGCTTGTCGAGCGGCCGGATGACATCTTGGCGCATGTCGAGTTCACCATGCTTGTGTGTCCAGCGATCAAGGTTCTCGCCGAGCGTCTTGCCAGTGACTGTCATGTTGTTTCCGTCAATCAGCTTGTTTTTGAGCAGGAACGCCAGGATCTCTGAAATACGATGTCAGAGCAGAACGAATTAGACCGACCCGACGAACTTGGTATGCCACCGATGCGGTAGATGTCCTCCATGAGATACTTGCCGCTAGGCTTGATATCGGCAATGAAAGGTGTGCGGTCGGAGACATTTTGGAAGTCGTCAAGCGTGAGTTCGATGCCGACCGAGTGTGCCATGGCGATAAGGTGAAGGACGGCGTTCGTCGACCCACCGAGAATCATCGTCAAGACCTGTTGGATATCTGAGACGAATGTTCGTAAAAAAGCTGGGTAGACGCACCATAGCGTTCTCGAACGCAGAGCGGGTCATGATATCCCGCGGAAGTATGTTCTTTTCGAGGAGATTGTACATGGCGGGACCCACGGAAGCACATTCGTCATGTTTCTCCTGTGATTCCGCGGGATACGACGAGGAACCAGGGAGTGTCATACCGATGGCTTCAGCTGCACTGGCCATGGTATTGGCAGTATACATTCCACCACACGCACCCGGGCCAGGGCATGCATGTCGCACAGTGTTGTAACGCTCCTTCTCAGCCTCAGCTGTTCGTCCGTCTGCCAGATATTTTCCGTAGGATTGGAATGCAGAGACGAGGTCAAGTTGAGGAGCGCCTTCGCACGAGCCAGCGCGTATGGTTCCTCCGTAGACCATCAAACCGGGTCGATTTAGTCGGCCAACTGACACCAAGTTAGTGAAAAAGGAGGACTGGAACGCGACGAAACACTTACGCGCCATTAGGACACCGGGCATGTTCTTGTCGCAGCCTGGAAGGACAACCATACCATCGAGATGGTGTCCACCAGCAGCTGTCTCGACTTGGTCGGCGATCAAGTCGCGCGACTGGAGAGAATAGGACATTCCCCATGTGCCCATACTGATACCGTCGCTAACACCGACAGTGCCGAACTGGTATCCGATGATCCCAGCATCTTGCAGCGAAGCTTTGACCTCCTGCCCGAGACCAAGAATGTGTTTGTTACATCTAGGCGGAGATGAGAGGAGGACTTGATTTGCGGGGTAAGATAACTGACGGATTGCCCTCGTACCTATCAGAGACGAGGATTTAGTCATTTAGCAGTAGCATCGGGGTGATCACATACCATACGCTTCCCACACCGACCATTGCCTTTTGGAAGTCTTCATCGCTGTTGACGCCGTCGGTCGCGTAGAGCATGGCCTTTTTCGACGGCTAGGTCAGACTCGAGTCATAATTGGGGTGTAGTTGTTACCTGACTAGCTCCCTGGTCCTTGGGTTGGGTGACCACCCGGCTGTACCTGTTCATCACAGGCTTTTCCAGGCATGCTGCTGACGACGACAAGGCGCGTGTCTGGCGCGCCGCCGCCAATGAGGCTCGCTGTCTTAGCATTGGAAGAGGTTGAACGAGCGGAGTCCGAAAGTCCGAAATGTCGCGTTACGAAAAAGTGCCGCCTTTGTGCCGGTGGATGTAGGCAGATTGGAAATGAGTATGACGCGTACCCATCCCTTGCCCTCTTGCCACCACCATGGGGTACACGCTTCCTTCTCCAGACAGCCCTCGCGAACAAGTGCGCGCTCTATCAACGAAAAAGGAGAATATCGAAGCCGAGCTGGAGGCCCAAATCAGCATCCTCAAGGCCAACAACTCGACGATGCAGTCACCGCTTGTTGATCCAGAAGGCTTTCCCCGCGCCGACGTCGACATCTATGCCGTCCGCGGTGCACGCGTACGGGTCATAGAGCTGAGAAACGATCTCTCCGCGGTGATGACCGACATTGGCAAAGCCCTGGAGAGGGTGTATGATCCCGCGTTGGCCGTAGACAATGGCAGTAGCTCGTCGAGCGATGCACCTCAACAACCGTTCGCCAAAGTCAATGGCGTGGCACCCGGGAGTCCTGCAGCGGAAGCCGTGCGGTCCGACATTTGGATTGCTGACTCTGCTGTACTGACGACAAGATCAGGGCCTGCAGCGCGAGGATCTCATCGTCAAGTTTGGCACTGCTACTCATGGTTCTCCACTACAAGCAGTTGCAGAGATTGTGGGCGCCAACGAGAACGTAAGTGCTAAGACTGTTTCGCCTCTTTTGTACATGACCCTTCGTCCAGAAAAGCATCACAATCAAGATCTTACGCGAGGACAAAGTCGTGTTCCTCACTCTTGTACCCAGAACAGGTTGGGGAGGTCGTGGCATGCTTGGGTGCGCTAATTTCTTCAAATACCGCCACCATCTCATGTCTCCCCTCTAGCTGTCATATTGTTCCGTACTCTGCATCGTCTGCGTCGTAGCCGACGCCTGTTGTATTCCTATCTGTCACCATTATGTACATGTACTTCTATCCAAACCCTGGCTACTCACTCTGGCTCTGTTCGCTTCCCCGACCTCCGATACTGTACTGCTCACCTCTTTTGCCGAAACTTCGAAGAGACGATCTCAATTGACGTCAAACCCTTTCCACGACCCCAGCTGAATGCCGCTGTCAAGCAGTGCATGATTACCACCGTTCATGAAGTTGGAGCTCGTTATCGTTTGTCTTCACGTCAACTGGCACAACTAGAGCTATGCACGTCTTGCTCAAACGGTGCCGAATGCTGGAGTCACATTCTTGGGTCATGTTTTAGACTCTGAGTTTGCTCAATCATCTTAACAATAGTCTATCTCAGAGCAATGGGACCATCGACCGACTCGAAGAACTCGAACGCGTCCACGCTGTCAACATCATGGGCAGCATCCTATGTTGTCTGCGGAGACCACAGTTGCCCAAGGACGGGGTGGGTGTACAGTATCGTCCGTTAGTCTCATGGTCTTGATCTGATAATTGGTTCATGGGAATGGTGCTGATACCTACGTGCTATTTCGAGCTCGCTGGCAGGAAAGAAAGGTACATCTCGGTAGGGAGTCTAAATTTGTTGATAAGGACGTCAAGGTTCAAACGTTGTCAATCGTAATGCTTGCGTAGCACTGTAATGGGGAAAGCGCCACTTCCCTGCTGACGTCTGCGCGCCAGGAGTTACATTCACGCCTCTCCCGGCTGAGCTGGGTGTCGGCTCTGTAGGATTGATCTGAAAGCCGGCGGATACACAGAATGTTGAATTCATGCGTTCGAAACTTGACAATTGAAGGATCGCCTTTGGTAACAGTTTGGTAGTCGATCTCAGATCGTATATACATGCTTCTACCTGATATCGTGTTATCACAATCTTGCAAAAGGATAGCGCTGTCCTGACGACAAGGAATACCCTGCATGCTTCAAGTCAATGACAGTCGCAATGCCAGATTTGAGGGCTGCAGGGCACATATTGACCATCGTGTGTCACAGGTCAGGTGCAGTGACACGTCGCGTCTCATCAGATACAACAGTCGTCAACAACCCTCACAACGACGTCGACATTCCATTTTCACTGTCCTCATGGGTGTGCCTGGCCTCTGGGATGTATGTGCATCCCCCGGACTTTCTCTGCATCTTGGACCCATGTCTCAATGCCTCACTCTCCGACGCAGGTCATCAATCCCACCGCCGAAACGCGAGCTCTCAGACATCTTTGTGTCGTTGATGGATTCCAGAAGAACGGCACGGGTCGGTATGGAGTTTTCTTCTATCTTGCCCTTCAAAACACCCTTATTCCACCTCCCTTGTCATCATTGAGAATCATTTCGCTAACTGACAGTCTTTGTTCCTAGTTACGCGTACACCATCGCAGTCGACGCGAGTATATGGTACCAGCATGCCGGCACCTCCAAAGCCGCAGGAGACGATGGCCCAAATTCGGAGCTGAGGAACCTCTTCTTCAAGTTGAAGGAGTTCGGCGAGTCTCTCTTGGCCACCATGCCCGCCATTGTTGACGTAGACCGACCACAGCGAAGGAACCGGTTTTCCTAGTATTTGTTTTTGATGGACGAGAGCGGCCGAAGGTGAAGGTACGTTCTTCCGGGTCTTGATATTCACACTGGACCGACCTTGGTACCTGCAGAGAAACAATAGGAAGGGCAAATCTGGCTCCCATTTCCTCACGACGGCGATGAAGGAATTGATCACTGCTTTTGGGTGGCAGTGGGTCATGGCGCTCGGTGAAGCAGAGGCAGAACTCGCCCAACTGGACGTGGATGCGGTGCTGACAGACGACGTGGACGCGTTCTTATTCGGAGCCAAATGTCTCATGAAGAAGTAAGCAAAATCCCGTTCTAGGTTCTTCGTTCTGACGCCTCGTTTAGTAAAAGTCTCGCACTATCAGGGAACCAACCAAGTCCAGCGGTGGACAGAACCGGGAAAGCCAGTAAACACCACGTCAACATCTACAAGGCCGATACTATCAAGAGAGATGCGGGTTTCACCAGAGGAGGAATGATTCTCTTCGCACTTCTTTGTGGTGGCGATTATGACCCGGTAGGGTGTTCGCAGATTTGCTCCTTTTATTGCAGCTCATATGTATCGCTCTAGGAAGGCGTGAAGGGTTGCGGCCCAAAAGTCGCTAGTGGGCTTGCACAGCTCGAATACGGCGACGAACTTTTCGATGCGTACACCCACCGTGAAGCGGTAAACTTGCCAGCTTTCCTCGCTTCGTGGCGCGCGCGTATGAATGCGGAAATCCACTCAAACGCTAGCGGGAAACTTGGACGTCGATCGCCTTCTCTTGTGCTCCATCCCTCATTTCCTGATCTTGAGATTCTCGAAGCTTACGTCAACCCCGTTCGACATGCTCAGCCTGCCCAGATTCTGGACAGGCAAGCAATGGACATACCAGGCATCGTCGCGTTTTGCGCCAAGTATTTCACAGATTGGCCAGATCTAATGAAGCGGATGGGCTCGATGGTGTGGGAGGGGGCGGTCCAGAGAGTCTTGAGACGCGCAGCGGTGGAGAACACGTCGGTAGACGATGTGGCACGGTGGCTGGGTGGCGGCGGAGACAGAAGATATGACGCATTCGTGAATCAGGGCAACTCTGTTCCCACTCCCCGACTACACTCGAGCCCGCTCGTCGTCGAGATTGTGGGCTCACGAAGCCACACGTCTACAGACGACCTGCTGGAATATCGCACGGTGATATGCCCTGGTCAACTTGTCGAGTTGGCACGGAAGAAGGTGGACATTCCCCAATACGAGGAAGAGAAGAAGAACTTCAAGTTGTGGATTCCCGCATCAATCATGCACAAAGTGTATCCGGAGCTGGTGGAGGCTTATCTGGAAGGGAGCAGCAAGGGGAAAGGAAAGCAGAAGCGCGGCAATGACGAAGGGGGCAGCAGTCAGGTCGCCTCTTCTCCCCCACCGCAGTCCCCGCCAAAACCCAAATTGAAGAGGACGCACCGCTCTACACCCCCTACTGCGCTAGCCCCATCTTCCCTGGTCAACCATTCCGAACGCAACGCTTATCCTGAGCCTTCTTATCTGGGACATAGCCTGGGTGAGAACTCGAGGCCAGGTCACTTCACATTCCCCAATCCCGACTCGGACGCTCCCGACGATGAACACTTCATCAGGACGGATTGGGAAGCGCTGTTCAGAGACGAGGCAACGAACGCAAGAGCATCTTCGTCTACTTGGCGTCGCGACCAAGCACGACAAGACGACAATGACTCGGAAGTCGAGATTGTCGATGTGAAAGTCAGTGCCCCGAACCCGTCACATTCGCGTTCCAGAGAGGATTTGCGCTCTGGTGTTGCTGCTGGGCATGTATCGAACACGTCTGGCTCGCGATGGCCTGTTGCTGGTGCTGGGGCACATGGCTCTGGTTCTGGATCTTCAGCACGCTCTCGACATAATTCAAACTCACTGTCGGGGCCTACCTCCGCGTCTCGCTCTACCGCGGGACCCTCGAACTTCGACGAGAATACGTTCTTTCACTTTGATGACGATGACTTTGCAGCCATCGACGGTAGAAGGGAGGAAGAAGACATGATGGATGAGGGTCACCGTCCTAGCAAGTCTCGAAAGCGGAAGGAATCGCCTCTCCCTGACCTCGGCGATGACAACGACGCAGGGGGTCTATTTGGTGGCGGCGTGACGAAGGAGGATTACGCCAATGCAATGTCGCAGGAGCGTTTTGAACGAATCATGATGGGGAAATCGTCAAAGAAGAAAGCCAAGACGACAAAGAAACGAGGTGCCAAGGGTCCACTCGCCAGTGGCGACACGAGATCTTCGAAACAGACTGATAGCGGAACTGCGAGTAGACAGAAGACAAGGAAGAAAAATTGGACCCCTGCGAGCTCACAGACCACAACGTCGACGGCGATGGATGCAGATATAGATCCGGCGGATATATTTTACTTGTGAATGAGGTTGTGCATAATTATCTATGGCTATGTATTTATCTATAAATCATGTCTTACATAGTGTATCTACGGGGACACGACCTCACTATATGCCTCATCTTCTCGAGTATATCTGCAAATGGTCCCCAATCTCCCCCAGTATTGCCTGTGCCACTGACAGTGACAGTCACAAATTCTCTTTTCGCACGTGCCATTGCCACTGCCAGTGCCTGGCCCTTTGTCTTTCGACCGGTCTTGTTTAGATTGTGCTCTTGCCCTTTCAAACGACCGTCATCCTCCTCTCAACCTCAGTTCTTGCGATGTCGGACGCCAAGCGGCAGAATCCAACTATCGAGACACCTGTGGCGCGTCCTGCTAAACGACGACGCGTCGATTCAACTGTTGCCGCTCGCAAAAAGCTCGGAGCTAAGCTCGTAGATTTTTCCACTCATAAGAGTGCTCTTACCAAACCGCTTGGAGCCCTCAAGAAGAGCTGCAGAAACGACTGGCATGATGGTTGGGAGGAGCAAGGAGAGCTCATGAGTGAGCTTTGCGACCAGATTGCAGAGTGGCTACCTGACCTTTGGACCGCCCTGGTGGAGTGTGACGCGAAGGTGGACCTCATCCAGAAGTGTCTGATACACTGCTCGAAGACTGTCCAATCTATCAGGAACTGTCGCAGCCGGTATGATCACAGTGTCTTCATTTACCATGGCCTAGTACTCAATCAACGTGTAGCTCAGAGTTCGGTGATATTTCTACAGAACTTGACATTACAGCCCAGGATGGAAGAGTGATATTTCACAACGAGTTTCATATCGATCGCGCCCTGCATTGGTTCTGGCGGGAACTCTTGGTGGTGGCCTACGTCCAAGGCTTCTCCGTGTCCGCTATCATTGACGAACTGGATGACCTCTCAATCATGGAAAAGGTCTTCGATATGTTCAGGAACAACATCGATGGTCAGTCATGCTCCGCTGTTGCTAGGTCTCGAATAAAGGCAGTAAACGTCCTCGCAGAAGTCAATGACCATGACGGGTATCCCCTCTGGGACCAACATTGGACGGAGGCCATGCATCAGGCCGCAAGGAGCTCAATAGGATTGCGCAATCAAAGACGTATAATGGAGTTTGAGAAGGAACCGACAGCCGCCTTGTTCAAGGTCGTTGCTCGAGGCACTCCAGAAGTCAAGTCACTCCTTCTGGAAGTCGTGCGAAAGAACATTGCTTCTGGTCAAAAGCGCACTATTTCATACTCGGACGCGGCGACGATCTTCCAAGATGAGGGTCTTATTGACGAACTCATACCTCTGGTGGACAAGCTGGACTCTACAAGCATTCGAGCTACAGCAAAATATCTTTCTGTTCAGCCCGCCCCAGAGCACAAACAGGCTGCGCTCAAAATCCTCGAGAACGATCTACTTTCCTCAAAGAGCGACGTCTGGCAAGAGATTCACTTCATTTTTCCCAACCTCGGCGATGCGCAAGACTGGCTCGACACCAATTTCATTCCAAAGATCCCTCTTGCTGTCCGTATGAAGCCGCGTCATTATCCTTACGACAAGCTTGGAAGTATGATCGAGAAAATCCTCCGGCAGTTTGTCAAAATGGCAAGGGCTTCATCCAAGGACGGCGAACACGACCCCCTGGACGAGGAGGAGGAAAACGATTATTGGGGTGGCTATGGCTCATCTGATTCAGAAACGAACTACGCAGAACGGGAGGAGGCACGCGATGTGATGGTGAACGGTCCTGACCTCGAGAAGACCATACGTGCCTCCCTACTGTTTCTAGGAGAATGGCCCGACAAGACAGAAGCTGCTGCCGTCTGGGACAAAGTACGCTGGAAGGATGGAGCAGATCCTTTTGGTATTCATGGCGCCTTTGAGGCGTTGGCTGTTGAGTGTGTATCTTCGCCCTAGTCGTCATGCAATCGCTGACATTTCTCCAAGGTGCGAAGAGTCTAAGCCCAACGTAGCGGAAGGCATGAAAGCAATGGCGAAAATATTCTCTTGCGTGGATTTGGCCGCAGTTGAGAAGTATATGCCACGACGTATGACATCGGGTGGATTGAGCTATCCCGTTCTTCGCTAGAGCTCCGAAGCAATGATCTTGCTTTGTCTATGACCATAATTCAAAGAACAAATGTACACATTCATGAGACCGAGAAAGCGAGAGATGTTTTTCATAAGTACAAGGTATTCTAGGGTATTCCCCGTGATTCGAAATTCAAACAGTCGACTTGAGTGGTCCATTCTATCAACTTTGTCATCTGAGGCACTGGATCTTCTTCTGAGTAAAATACGGCGGAAGAACGCAACGAGGGACTTGCAGAGTTTGTGAAGAACTCATCCTAGTACCCAGTGTACGACAAAGCAGGTATTAATCCAGCTGCAACCTCCTGCCCACCAATGTCGTTGTACAGTATCATTATATCGACAACTCAATTTCTTGTGGACAGTTGGGAACGAGACAGCGTCGACCAGGCTGTCGCGACGTACGTCCTTTGGTCATCTTTCCCAAACTTCGTACTTGGCATGATAGCAACGGACCTCACCTAATCAAGTTCAGCTGCAATGAGTTCGTAGATGTGAACTTGCAACGCTCCTTATCACCGCAAAACACACCCTCAATTCGTACACATATATCTACCTACTCAACATCGATATTCACAATCTTGATATCTTCATATGGCTTATCGCCCTTGTTAGTCTTCACGTTCTCAATCGCATGCACAACCTCCAAGCCAGAGATAACCCTGCCGAAGATAGTATGCTTCTTATCCAACCACGGCGTCGCCGTCGTCGTAATGAAGAACTGTGACCCATTCGTCCCGGGGCCTGCATTCGCCATGCTGACAGTGTAAGGTCTACATCACAGTCACTCGTGAGCTCGCAGATCCAGAGGAAGGACGAGTAAAGCACCCACCGGTCATGCTTCAAGTCATCCGAAAATTCATCCTCGAACTCCCTCCCCCATATCGAGTCTCCGCCCGTCCCATCACCCAGCGGATCTCCCGTTTGAATCATAAACTTCGGAATGACACGGTGGAATATCACCCGCTCGAAGTACCCGCTCCTTGCGTGCCCGACAAAGTTCTCCACGGCCTTGGGCGCCTGCTGGGGGAACAGCCGCATATGGATGTCCCCGAGCGTGGTGTGTATGGTGGCAGAATTCGCTAGAGGCGAGGGCCCGGAGAGTGCTACGGGCGCGGCGGAGGCGATGTTCTGCTCTTCGCGTGTGGGACGCTCGTTGAAAACGTCGCGTTCGCCTTCTTTGTTGTCACTGTATATGTGGAAGGTCAGATGGGGTCTGAGTAGGTTAGGCGTGCCACATACGGCTCCGAGCGGGTGAAGATGTAAAATCGCGAGCGTTTGTACGCCGTACAGAACAGGTTGGGATCTCTCTGGGCTTTGTCCGCCAGGATAGGATTCGCAGATGCCGCCATTGCCTGTGATTGATGATCAGTCGAGCTGACATTCGAGTTCGTGAAGGCATACCATGGTCGTCAGAGCGCGCTTAGCGGGTGCACCCTGGTAAAGTGTGATATTCAGGAACCTGATAGCCTCATCTTTCCCAAGCAATCGAGCGACGCGATTCGTGACAGTGTTGACCACTATAGTTGGTTGAGCACAATGTTGTTCTGTGCTCGACAAGTAAGGAGTACACACACCTTTGATACCAAGCAACGACGGATACAGAATGAACGCGCCGCTCTCGTCCCAAATGGCATTTATCCACCGCCCAGGGATGAGGCCATCCGGACCAGGCAGCTCGAGCTCCCGCTCCGCCGCCAACCGCCTACCGAATTCCATATCCTCCACTTTGTAGACCGCCGTTCCGGCTTGCTGCATCTCCTGGATGGCTGCGAGGGACTCGTCATACTTCCGAGTCAACTTGCCAGAGAGGAAGGAGAATACGCGAACTTGGCGGTCAGGCAAAGAGAAGGTAACGAAGGACGATGAGTCGGGAGAGAGAGTTATGCAAGTTGGTGTGGATTTGGACTGAGAGGGCTCATTTAGTTGGAGGTTGCAAGAGGGAGAATGTACACTGACCTTTTTGAACTCGTATAGATCTGTCTCGGATTTGTAGGACCACATGCCGTGAACGTTCTTTGGTAGCGTGAAGGGCTCAGTTGGTTGCCAGTACTCTACAAAGCCGGCTTCGTCTGCGGATATGACCGTGTCGTAACGGTCACTGTACTACTGAAGGTCAGACACGTCGACGGGAAAGCCAATGTACACACTGCCATGACATGGACGGGGGAGCGGTGGAGGTTCTCGATAGTCTCCAGCGGTTTACTTTCTCCCCTGCCTTCATAGAGTCTAATGGTTCCCGATGCGGCGTCTGCACTACAGAACATATCAGTCAATGCCCATGGTAAGACCAGAATGCGGCATACACTGCTAGAATACCCTGCGCTTGACCACGACGATGGACCCAGCAGCAGGACCGCGGAGTGAAGCCAAGTTTGATGATGTTGATCATGTCTGTTTGACGCGTCAGCTGTCGAGCAGACATAGTTGATTATCGGCATACCAAAGTTGACCACGTCGAACACTTTTGCAGTCCCATCCTCAGATACGGTGGCAAAGAGCTGACCATCGGCGCTGGCAGACACGGAAGTTACGGGTGTGATGTGCGCGCGGTAGTGTTTGACGAATTCGATCCCGTTATCTTGTTTCTTCCACAACTTGAGGTGTCCGTCGACGGAGGTGGTGATAATGAACTCTGTTCTGGTGACGATATGAGGGCCACCACAGGAGACCTGGGAACGCCAACGCACTTTGTGACAACACAAAAGTTGACAGTGTCGCGGTGCATGAAACTTTTGTAGTACTGATCCGTGTTGGGCAGATGCTCGAGGTAGAGTTTTTCGTGTGGAAGGACTATGAAAACGGTTCTGCATCCCTTGAGGTTCATAATGAGGGAACTGCAAAGGCAGACACACCTTTTCGTTTCTTCTTGACGGTGCCTTCTTCTGCGGGCATTGGCATGGGGCCGACATCATCATCGCTGTCCTCCTCTGCAGCGGCAACAACTGTATCTTCAGCTTCGCCGTCTCTGGCGCGTTTCCCGAGGACTGGGTCGGCAGTCATGGTGGAGAGAGGCAAGTGGTTGCTGGGACAGGGTATTAGGTAAGGACGATTAGATGCAGCAATTCAGTTTTATCAAACCTTTTCCCTTCCCTCCAGCAACGACGGTCTGTGCCGCGTCGTCGTCCACTCGTTTGATTCCGAAAACGTTCACCTTATGAGCGTCAAATGCGTAGATCTGTTGGACGACTCCCAAATCATGGTCTGTCTCGGTGGTTTCACTGTACTCAATCACCCGCTGCCGCCCAGGCTCAGCGTCAGCCACCCTTGGAGACCTCGCACAACATCTTGCACCGACCAGCGCCGCAGCGCGTCCTGCAGAAATCAGAGGAGGATGCAAAGCCGGTGCAGAAACATGGTATGCAGTCAGCGATGCATGACTGACAGTCGCTAACATCCTTCCAGTCAAGCGGAACGCGCTCGGCGTCCAGATGCTGTCCCGCAATGTCCACGAGCAAGTCTTCAGAAACTGCTCCTTCCCCGCCCCACCCCAGATATACACCAACATCGCCCTCGAACATCTCGCGGCGCACGACCTCGATCCAAGCCAGTCATCCAAGCTTCCCTCTACAGAATTCACATTGCCGCCGCTTCAGGGCAAGAACCTGCTCGAACACTTCTACCGCATCGGCACGTCGACAGGGGATCCCTATCGCACCTACGCGCACACCTTTGCCAAGTCCAAGTTGCCTCCGCGTCCAGAAAACTTCGATATCCAGGCTGGATGGACCAAGTACATCTACAACGAGGATGGCTCTGGGTACTCTGAACACGTTCCCTATCCCATGCACAAAGGCGAGCCCGAGACTATGCTCTGTTTCGACGTCGAGACCCTCCCCCACTACACCAAGTACGCTATCATGGCCTGCGCCGCGTCGCCCAACGCGTGGTATGTCTGGATATCACCGTGGCTCTTAGATCCTTCCTCCGCCCCTTCTGAGCAGCTCATTCCCTTCGGCCCCTCAGATGTCCCTCGCATCATTGTCGGACACAATGTCTCATACGATCGCGCGCGTATACTGGAAGAGTACCACGTCGACGGGACTCAAACCCGTTTTCTCGATACCATGGCGCTCCACGTTGCTGTCAAGGGTATCTCCTCTCACCAGCGCCCTGCCTGGATGAAACATCGCAAGGACAAGGAAGAGGACAAGCAACGGAAGGAGGAAGCAGTTGAAGCTATTCGCACCATGCTCTTCGACGTGCAGGAGCAGTTGAACGACATGCATCGTGCCGCCCAAAATGGTGTTCCAGCAGACGAAAGAAAGCGCGCTGAACTCGCCGAGCTTTGGCAAAACCTCCAAGACTCTCTACCTGCTCTTCAAGAAGCCGCCTCAGACACCTTCACACCTGGTCCTCCGCCAGGCAACGAGGTCGAAGAGGACGCCGGAGACGGTCGCAAAAGTTGGGAGGACCTCACAGCCATGAACTCTCTCGTTGATGTTGCGAAGCTCTATTGCAACATCGACATATCCAAGGAGATTCGGAACGATTTCATGACCTGTACGCCAGAAGAGATCCTCGCTGGTATCACCGACTACCTTGGGTACTGCGCATCGGACGTCTTCGTTACCCATTCCGTGTTCCAGAAGGTCCTTCCTGGTTTTGCCTCGAGCTGCCCTCACCCGGTGAGCTTTGCGGGGATGCTGACGATGGGGAGTGGGTTCTTGCCTGTCAATGAACAGTGGGAGGATTACATTCGACGCGCAGAGGGCCTATGGAACAAGCTCGAGCGTGGGGTGAAAGATGGGTTGGAGGCGCTGGCGAGAGCAGCCATGGAGTCTTGGAAACCTGATGAGCCCAGTCAGTTCGAAGACGATCCCTGGCTCAGTCAATTAGACTGGAGTCCCAAGGCTGTTGGTAAGACTCGTGGACTCGTGGAATCTACATCGGAGTCCACAGTAGTAAGTTTGTTCGTTGTTATGCGGCATTGGTTCTGATTCTTGCATAGCCGTCTCCAGCCGACGAGCCTGGGCAACCCATCTGGTTCTCGGAGATTCTGGCAGACCCTCTTTCCAAAAAATGCCTTGAACGCCACCTCCCCCTTCTCCTGCAGTTATCGTACAAGGGACATCCCATGTTGTTCACGCCGAAAGAAAAATGGCATTACATCGCCTCGAATGACTCCGGCGAACCAGAAGTCTTGCGCATCCCGAGCTCAAAGAAGAACATGAAAACCTCGTCGCTTCTCAGTGCTCGCCACGCTCTTGTCTTCTTGAACAACGGCGAGATGGATTCTTGTGACGTTGAATTGGCGAAAAGCATCTGCTCTGGTACTGCCTCGCTCGACGACGTTGTAGTCCTGGCCCAAGCTGCCCACGAGCGGGGGAATACTCCCGATGATCCCTGGCTTAGCCAACTCGACTGGACCGAGACCTGTGTATGGGAGGATGGCGTGCCCAAACCGAAGCGCAAGACTAAACCCAAGGTCGCGAAGCCTCCGCCTGTTCAATGGCCAAAGTGGTTTTGGGACCTCACGAAGCCGAAGAAGGACATGCCACCGGGGTCGCTAGAGATCACGATGAAGAACCGCTTCGCTCCCCTCCTCCTGAAGATGTCCTGGCACGACTACCCATTGTTTCATTCCAGGGAACATGGATGGATCTTCCGCGTCCCGCATCAAAAGGGCGACGACGCACCGGAGAAGTTCAAGCATCTGAAGCAGCTCTTCTTCGTTGATGATGCGGATGTAAAGCTCTCGGAATACGTGGAGAATGGGTTCGTGTTCTACAAGCTCCCGCACAAGGACGGCGAGAAGGCGAATGTGGGTAGTCCGCTGGCCAAGAGCTTCTTCAACTTTGCTATGGACGGGACCCTGCGCAGTGGTGCGGGCGAGGCGGCGAAGGAGATGGTCGACGTAGGCGTACAGTGCAGTTACTGGGTTAGTGCTCGCGATCGGATCCTCAACCAGATGGTCGGATGGCAGGACCTTGAGGGCAAAGGGTGGAACATGGGTTTCCCTCCTCAGGAAGATCCTCAGAGCGTCCCGGAGGGAGAACTTCGTAAGAAGTGGGGCATGATCATCCCGCAGGTGATCACTATGGGCACCGTCACTCGCCGAGCTATCGAAAAGACGTGGTTAACCGCTAGCAACGCGAAGAAGAACCGCGTCGGGTCAGAGCTGAAAGCGATGGTTCGTGCGCCTCCTGGGTACTCTCTCGTTGGTGCGGACGTGGACTCCGAGGAACTGTGGATCTCCAGTTGTATGGGTGATGCGCAGTTCGGGTTGCATGGTGCTACTGCAATTGGATGGATGACGCTGGAGGGAACCAAGTCCGCTGGCACAGATCTGCATTCGAAAACAGCGAGCATCCTCGGTATCTCGCGTGACCAGGCGAAGGTGTTCAACTACTCGCGTATTTATGGCGCGGGTATGCGCCATGCCATGCTCCTTCTGCAGCAGAGCAACTCCAATATGCTGCAGGACGAGGCTCAGAAGCTTGCCACGAACCTGTACGCCTCGACGAAGGGGAAGAACACACATCGAAACGATATGTTTGGACGGAAGTTCTGGTACGGCGGCACGGAGAGCTATGTGTTCAACAAGCTGGAGGAGATTGCTTTGTCGGACCTTCCCCAGACTCCTGCGCTAGGTTGTGGAGTCACGCATGCGCTCTCCAAGGCCAATCTTCCCGAGGGCTTCGGTTCAGACTATATGCCTTCCCGTATCAACTGGGTGGTCCAGTCCTCTGGGGTCGACTACCTCCATCTCTTGATCGTCTCGATGAACTACCTTATCGCAGAGTACAACATCCAGGCCCGGTACCTCATCTCCGTCCATGACGAGCTTCGTTACCTAGTCAAGGACGAGGATCGATATCGTGCCGCTCTTGCACTGCAAATTGCCAATCTCTGGACAAGGAGCATGTTCGCATATCGCCTAGGAATGGACGATCTCCCCCAAGGGGTCGCCTTCTTCTCAGCAGTCGATGTTGACCATGTCCTACGCAAAGAAGTCGATATGCCTTGCGTTACGCCCTCTCAACCAAACCCTATCCCTCCCGGCGAATCTCTCGATATCAACCAGATACTGGAAAAGACCAATGGGTCTTTATTACCTGATGGCCGTCCCATGGTACTTCCTCAGGCAACACAGACTTGGGCACGCAAGCCCAAGGGATATGTCGAACCTGACTGTTTGGTGCACCGCGCTCCCAACCCGAGTTGGCTGCGCGCCCAGGCAACGGATGACCTGAGCGAGATAAAACATCTCGCCAAGAGCAGTGAGAAAAAGAACGGGAACCGGGGTGCGGCTGCCTCTGATGGGGCACGCAAACGTGGTGGAAGGGCCAGAGGGAGAGGCGTTGGCAATGGTGAAGGAGTCGACTGGTCCGAAATGATTGATGAATTGCACCGGTCTGGTCATGAGCTCAATCTTTGGTAAATTATTCTTTGTTTATATATACTTCAGCACAATAGTCCTGGTACATAATACTCAATTCGTATACATATCTCGCCTTTCTCGTTAATTGTGTAGCGGTAGACAGCAACAGCTTGCGTCAAGTCGGGCCAGTCTACTATGTAGGAGGAGCGGACTCCTTGCCTGCCTCTCTCAATGTCGTTGAAATTTTGGAAATCCGAAGGGTAGCCTGCCCAGAAACCGTCTCCCTCTTCTTCTCAGCGTCGCCGCGTGCCTTCCTGGCTAACGTGACTGAGACACCCTGGAAGATACACCCAGTCTCATTGGAAGGACAAGTCTGACAGCCAGTCGGCCCTCGCGATGCGAACCTCCGCCATGGTGTTTGCAGCTCTTCCAAAGGCCCACAGGCTTCTTCGCAATGACAGTGCCGTCCGAGTCACCTCAACTTGGCTCGAAAGCAACCTCCTTAGATCATCATTGAGGACGTCCATGTCATTGCATTCGCGAGTTCTCATCAGAAAATACATAATGTCGTGAGATAGAGCAGACACACTGATCATAACTATCAACATCGATAGATGATCATGTTCATCACGTTCAGTCCGTTCCGTCATAGGCAATCAAAGTCACTGCTGCCCGAGGACCTCCTCCTGGTCTCTCTTCTTCTGTTCTATCTCCAAGCGCGCCATCACCTTGTCAACTTCATGCTGCCAATCGGTCCTCAAACACAAGAGACTCCCAAAGAAGGCACAATAGATGAGAGACACAGTTAGGCCGAGCCATAACCCGTGAAGTCCCATCTGTACCTTGAACGTGAGGAGAATTCCCAGTGGAATACCTGGAATCGGTGAGCGGAGCGCGCATATATTCAAAGACGGCAGACACACCTATTATATAGTACGCGCTAAGGTTGAGAAGAGCCCCAGTAACCTGTTTGCCACGGGCGCGCAGTATACCACCTGATACGGACGCTAAGCCATCGAACACTTGAAAGATGGCGCAAAGTGGAAGGATGGATGCCGTTGTTGCGACAACCTCTGCGTGATGTGAGTCATGGACCGCGAGAACAGGCCAGACACGAACCAGGATCATTGTTGAAAAGCTTGCCCCAGGAGTTGCGGAATGTCAGGAACATCATGCTGGAAATAATTGAGCCAAGGCTGATGGGTGACGAGGATTGGGCTTACCACGAGATACCAGAAACGATCAACGACAGCAACAAAGACGAATTGGAGGCGATACCAGCCCTTCGAGGGTTGCTTTCACCCAACAGATTGCCAATGCGAACAGACGACGCGATCGATAGCGCAAATGGCGCTTGGAATGTTGTAGATGTCGAGACCAAGAGAACCGACTGTGTCGCGAGCGCAACGGGTCCTAACCTGTATGCTGATGTTCGGGTTAACGAAAATGCATGATATGGGGGGAGACTTGCAGAGATGCAGCTAAGCCGATGAGCTCCCAAGCCCACCACTCCGATGCAGTTTGGCCGACGCCGGCTAGACCCAGCTGGACGAGGACACCCAAGGAGGTGAAGGTCCGGCGTGAGAAGGGATACCAGGCGGTATGAGGAGCGACAAAGATGCCATAGAGGATAGAGAGGATGGCAACGAGATTGAAGGATATAGCTGTGGAGAGGGGAGCACCGATGAAGCCAAGACGAATGGGATCAGGTCCCCAGACTGGACAAAGAAGATGAGTCACTTGGTGAGTGAAGAACGAGAAATTGTTCACCAAGTAGGTAATTTAAGAACGCGTTAATTGGAGCAACGATGAAGATGATTCGGGTAGGAACAGCGAATAGACCTGCGGGCGATAAACGTTGAACGTGCGCTCCTTGAAAGCAGAACAGAGATGACGATATACCTTGTGATTGGAAATAGCGCCTTAAGATATGGTTAATGTAAATGGTGTGTGCATGTGGGTGTGAGGACGAACCTGCTGACACAATTGAAAGCATATGCTGCGAGCAGAAGGTGCTTAAAAGCCTAAATAACAGATCCAAAAATAGTAAGCGTACCAGGGAGGCCGAGGGAGACCCATCGTAGGTACGTCGCAGCAAGCCTGGCGACCTCAGGGTCCTGCTTGAGAAGTAGAAGGATAGACTCGGCGTTGAACCAGACCGCGAACATGGGCTAAGAAGGGTGAACCGTGAGCCGAAGTTCCTTATAGAAATGAGCTGAGACTGACGATGAGAAGTGCTGCGACAACGATGGCTATAGAGAGATCAGCGACTTCCATTGCATGAAGAACCCCAACTTACTCATACGCTGGCACCACAAGCCCACGAGCTGGGGCTGAGTTGACGTCCAAGCCGAAGGAAGCATGGTATCGAGTGCGCTCGCGAAGCCCTGGATGATAGAGAAGCCGCTGACGCTGGCGGTCATGGAACCGAGCGTGATAGCGGCAAGGGCAGTGGTGGAAATGTGTCCGACAGATAGGGTAGAGGCAATGACGAGACTGTATTCCAGCACATGCGTTCTGTACGCTTTTTGAGAACGATAGCGAAGATTGCGAAGAGTACGACGCACCCAAAGACCGGAAGACCATACTTTGTGAGAATCCTGAACTCCTCCCAATACATATTTACTTCGCCGACGTCCTGCTCACTCTCGTCGGCCACTTCGTGAATGCGTGGAATTCGAGGATTGATAAGTGGGGTATTCTCATTCGACACGGGGATGCTGGCCATAGAGGGCTTGGAAGGACGGTTTTGGAGGAATGGCGTCTCTTCATTGGGCTCCTCATCCTCGAGATTTCGATGTGCTGCGTACCGCGACAGGAGGGCATAGTCGGAGGGCACAGAACCGCCGCTGGTGACCTGGTAATGGGGAGACGACATCGTGGTGGTGGTAGAGATGAACCAATGAGATAAACAATGACACAAGTCGCCGCTGCCAATTCTTCGCCAACTTCGAGAATGTGAAAATTTGAGGTGATCCGAAGGGCGGATAAGGACATATCGGCCGAGAAATGTTTATCCGCATCATATTCACGAAAACTAGGACATGCATAAACGCTACGGTATGTACAAGACGATGCTCACGAAATCTACGCAAGCACAAAATATACCTGGAGGAGTATGAGTCAGTAATGGTGAAGGACAAAGACAGAACAGAAGATCAGAAGATAGTAAACGTCTCGACACAAGGATTAAGACAGGGATAACTGTAGGATAAGTCTCATCATAAGATGAGGCAAAAGGAATTGAAACGAACCTAGGCGCAAAAAGGGTGGCGTTGGAATTGGACTGAGAAGAAAGGTCAGCTGGAAGTCTCGAAGCGTGGTGGAGGTCGTGAAAAAAAAAGTCAGGATACAAGAGGTCGTCAGACCGCCGGCCGTAGCCAGCAAGTACGAATTTTCAGTGTGATATAAAAGAGTTCATCAAGCAGTCGATGGGGCAGGTTCTACACACCTGATGGACAGAAGGAAAAAGATGCGGATGTGTGTGGACGTGTTTTGACCAGGCTTTATATGCCGATTCTGTACTCCGCTGATGCGTAAGGATGCCGGTTTTTCCGCGGAGCAGTCGCGACTCAATCCGAGTCGCGACCGAGCGGAGGCCGCTTCCACTGACTGTAACCTTATACTTGCTCAAAGTCGAAGGCAAAACCGATGAGTTCGAGCAGGCTGAGTGGAAACGAACGTTTGAAGAAGCCTCCTTCAGCAGCCTTCACTGGCTTCAGCCTCTTCCATGGACACAACGTGACAAGGCGGCTCAAGGCCGGGTTTCAATTACTCCAAATGGTGGTTGTGAATTCCTTCTTACACCACCATTCCGCCTATCCATCTCTGTGCTGCTCTTGCGCCGGACCGCAGACGGACTTACATACACGACTCAGCTGAGCGCCCCAAGCTCGTCGTTCCTCGTGCTGCGCCTCGCCCTGTGATCGAGAGTTCTCTTCTCGCAGCGCTTCTGCGACTTCACGTGTCTGATGTCTGGGAAGCGCCATGGGCTTCATATATACAGACCAGAAACGCGGACAGAGCTGTTTTGCGTCGCCATGGCCCTCGTAGCGCTGGTCATCCCAGCAATGTATGCTTTCATGTTTCTGGCCGGTGTGCAACACGCGCCAATACCTACCGTTGCCGTAGACAATGGAGGAGATGTCGGTCGTCTTCCCTGTACGTCTCAGATATTGTGTAACCTATGTGTATCACTGAATTTTCGCAGTTATGGGCTACAACAGTGAGTCCACCCATTTCGCCGTATTGACACCGTCTGAGTTTATCCCTAGCCTGGAATGCATATTTCGTATGTATATGCAACATAAGTCTGCTGGCCTTTGTTTAAATCCTCTACGAAGTGCAACATCGACGAGGATCTCCTCTACCAGACTGCAGAGCTCATGGTCTCCCTGGGTCTGAAGGCATGACTGCGAGAGTCCCGTATGCTTACACGGAACTCACTATACTACACAGGACGTCGGCTACACCTACGTCAACATCGACGATTGCTACTCTGAGAAGAACCGAAGCGCGAGCGGGGACATTCTAGCGAGTACGCATCTGACACTTGTCCGACATCACCGCCGCTTACAGCGTTAGACTCGCAACGTTTCCCTTCAGGGATGCGAAACCTTACCGATAAGATACATGCATTAGGATTGTGCGCGCAGTTCCGAAGCTTGCCTGTTCGCCATGCTGAATCTTTCTCAATCACAGGAAGACAGGCATTGTAAGGCCGCTGCCGCTCTTCGTGCGCACTTGGGAGACTCATCCTCCGGTAGTATAGCGATTCGGGATGGTTCACCTGCCAGATGTACCCAGGCTCGTTCCAGAACGAGGAGAGGTTCGTCTCCGCCCAAGTTGCGTCCCAGCTGCTACGTTCTCATTTTTTCGTCAGAGACGCCTATCTCTTCAACGTCGAATGGGGCTTCGATTTACTCAAGTCAGTTATTCATCGCACCAAGTACACAGAGGACTGACCTATGATCCAGATACGATAATTGCGCTGGTGAACGACCTTTGTCGGGAACCGCCGAATAACAACTGATTGACTTTCCAGTTCCGTTTGATGATATCGTCAAGGAGGGCCAGATTGGCAGTACGAACTCATTTTTCGCATCCTTCCATGGCCTTTGAACGCGCTCATTGACAGA
Organism: Strobilurus stephanocystis; assembly: GCA_019915075.1. Taxonomy (NCBI): domain Eukaryota; kingdom Fungi; phylum Basidiomycota; class Agaricomycetes; order Agaricales; family Physalacriaceae; genus Strobilurus; species Strobilurus stephanocystis. The sequence goes on from JAHLMI010000011.1 coordinate 668,986, forward strand.
ATACACTCGGATGTCGAATGCGATCAAGGACCTTGCGAAGAAAACGAACAGACCGCCCATACTTTTCTCGTTATGTGAATGGGGTCGCGTGAGTACCTAGCACCAGTCCGTGATCCGGCATGTTCATCACTACACGGTGCAGTTACAACCGTGGCTATGGGCAAGAGAGTTGGGTCAGTCTTGGAGGGTATGTGCTTTTCTCATACTGATCGCATGTCGCATCAACGTTCTTGTCCCAGACTACAGACGACATTGGCGCAAATTGGCCGTCGTTGGCCGGAATTATCAACCAGTGAGTATGGCCACCCCGTCTCCGGAGTCTTGTTGATCTATGGATCATAGAAACTCATTCCATGCATGGGCGTCCGACTTCTATGGACATAACGATCTAGACATGCTTGAAATGTATGTACAACTTCAGTTGCACTGCAGGTCAATGCTCATTGTACGCGTAGCGGTAATGGTCAACTCACCGTCGCCGAGATGCAAAGCCATTTCACAGCATGGGCGCTGTTGAAGTCGCCACTTTTGATTGTTCGTCTTCACGTACTTCCTGAATGTCTTGTTCTCACTATGATCTAGGGAACTGATGTTTGTGAATGGTTCAAATGACAGGGTATCTGATACTGAAGGTGTTACAGTTATCGACGATTGACGACCAGAGTCTGGCGGTCCTCAAAAACGAAGAGATCATCGCTATCAATCAAGACCCTGTGGTCGGTACTGGTGTTGTGCCATTCCGATGGGGTATCAACGTGAGTCGTGCAGATTGGTGAATGACTAGTCGCCAATAGACACACAGCCGGATTATTCTTTCAACGCGACACATCCAGCGCAGTACTGGAGTGGCCAAACTCAAGATGGAGTTGTGATCATGATGGTCAGACCCAAATGTCCCCCACCTATGATAGTCTCACCTTATCCTACGCATCTAGATCAACACTCTCGACGAGTCAGCAGACATGTTCTTCAACTTGACGGAGTCGCCGTGGATTCGCTGGGGGCGGGAATACTCCGTTCGAGTATGTGTAGTCACCAACGATCTCCCTTTCGCTTTCGCTTATAATAACACAGGATCTCTGGGCACATACAGACAACGGGACCATTGTCCGCAACTTCACTGCCGAGGCCGTACCTCCGCACGGGGTTGTGGCGCTGCTCTTGAAGGACGCCGGAGACGAGCCAGCGGGCCTTTCGCCGTGTGCCTTCTACGAGTGGTGGGGGAACCCGTGGTGTATTGATCAGAATGGAACGAAGATCCAGCCGCCGTGATATTAATTGGCGAGGAAGGAAGAGAAGGGAAGGAGTGTTAACAGTGAATTATAAGCTATCGCACATCTCTCGTCTTCTAATTCTGGATGTGAGGAACCAAAGGATCATACTCAGGCTTGATAAGTTCAGCTTCAATCATCAATACACATTGCTGTCAATATCGCCAAGTATATTGATACGATACTAGGCCAACGCTTAACACTTGGCACCGTAAACACATCTTGATGATTTCGCGTCAAGATCTGGACGCCCTCGAGCCCGACTGATTGATTGCGCCTGTGGACCAAAGAGCACCTCTTAGAGGTCTTTCATTTCTTGTAGTCGACCTGTCGTCTTGGATCTTCCACCGTGACGGAGATTCGGCGGCATAACCTTGCACTGGCAGTTACGACATGAACTTCGAAGATCACGATGGAAGATCTTTGCTATTGACTTGGTTTCACCAGTGTGTGGTGTGCCTTCATGTAGTATACTACTGAGCGAACGCCATCCGAAAGAGAAGTAGATGTCTGTGAAACTGCTATCATATCGTTCTCGTGAAGAACGAGCGCTGAATGACATGGAGTAGGTTCGGACACTCGAACGTGAAGACATCGGGATATACCGTGTGTCGTAAGCCTAGTACTCGGTGAGGACTAGCCAGAATGGTCGTCCGACCAGACTCATGGCGTGAGGCGAGGCCCGCGAAAGAATGATTGATAAGCACTATGCAAGCAGTGGAAGAGACCGGAGAGACGGCCGCTGCTCCTGCTCGACTCGGCCGGAGACAAAAAGCGTCCGCGCCCTCGATTCCTCGTATTGTGTCCATTGGACCCTCTTCCCACTCCAAGGAACGCAGGTCAACTGGATTGGGCGAGTTCTCCCTGTCATGTGGACGGTATGGAGCCTGGAGCGACCCGTCTGAGTGTATCTTCGAGAATTTGACGGGATCCTGGAGGAATGAGGTCGTATTGGTTGGACGCAATTGGGCGTCAAGATTTTTTCACATGAGTGTAGCGGGAGAAATGAAGCGCACATGTCCTGTTCGAGGCTGGATCCAGGGTGAGATTGACGGCCGATTTTCGGGCCAAAGTGCCCGAAATGGCAGCTCGCAGTTTGGCTCCGTGTTCCCCATGTTCCACGATGAGCCAGATCTATATGGTCTCCGGCCCTCCATACCGACCTTGTCACTCGACAGCGACTGCGGGTCTTGTGCTGCTCGCCACATACAAGTCACCACGGCCTGCTTTCGCTCATCCTTTCCCCCATCTAGGCCAACTACCTGGACTGCGTTGTCGCCTACTCGAATGAATACTGGCTCGTGATCTCTTGCCTCCTGAAAAGCCAAACACATCTATGGCGACTAGACACCGCCTCCCATCCCCGTCGACCATCATGGGCCACATCAGCGCCTCGCATGGTGGCCTCTGGAACATTAGTGTCGCTGAAGCGCCGTACGATGCTCGTTCATACAGCTTGTACATAAAAAGTAGGTTCCATCCAGCTCGGTCATAGCTCCGCCAATCTCAACATCCAATGTCTTATCCGCAACAGCCCCGACGCAACATCTCACACTTACTCGCACGGCCACAGAGATCATGCAGCTTGATATCAAGCTCCGGGCTTCGCAGCCAAACTGCAATATTTGTCCACTTCCTCCCCTCCCCACGTCATACATGCTTCCCGCGAAACGCAAGTCCCCGTTCTACAGGGCACTAGGCAAGCTGTCGCGCAGACGAGTAGGCGGCCAAGGCTCGGCAAATCCTTCTCCGCTTCCAACGCCAGGCGACGAGCCTCTGGATCCCTTCCTCACTGCCGCCATAACAGGATCAACTCATCCATCAGTAGAACACATTGCCAGCTCGACTACCGCCACAGCCATCGCTACTTATCTGACCACCGTCGCAAATATCCCTATTCTTCGACGTACTGGCGTTTGGCGGCGGTTCATGCGCGTACGTTCGGACGATCTGCAAAGCACACGAGCAGAGCGGCCCTTCAAGCGCGTGAGGCCCGATCTCCTGGGTGTTGCTCACAAGCCTGCGACAGGGAACCGAGAAGGGCTTGTTGACCCTCCGGCCAATGACACCAAGGATGCTGGGAAGGAGGTTATCTGCCTTGGTGTAGCAGAAGAGAAGAAGCAAGACCTGCGGCGGGATCGACCGCCAGCGCGAGCTTTCCGCTCACACTCAGCAAGTGCGGGCGTATCGCGGGGCTTTTCCACATCTCTCGTCACGCATGCTCATACTCAAGATTTTGGTCAGGAGGATGAGAAGGAGCCCTCCACTCTGGATTCTACTACATGTGCATCGGCATCGCCCTCGACCTCATCATCTGATTCGTCGACCTCCAACTCGTCGCTCGCCCCACCGCTACCGCTGCTGTCCACTGACATAAAGCCCCAGTCTAGACCACGATCTCTGAAGAGCGCGGCTGAGATCCGGATTGAAGACTACGAGATGTTACGCGTGCTGGGAAAAGGGTGTGCGGGCAAGGTGCTTCTGGTCAAGAAGAAGGAAAACTCGCGACTGTATGCACTCAAGGCCATCATGAAACGACATGTTCTAGCTCATCAAGAGCTTATGCACACTCTCACGGAGCAAGCGGTTCTGAAACGGCTTGGTAGTGCAAATGCTGGCGAGGGACATCCCTTCGTAGTCAAGTTGTGGTGGAGTTTTCATGACAAGGAGAACCTCTTCTTGGTACTGGTTCGTGGGCGTGAATCGTCCTTCTATCTTCTCACTGACCCCGTTTTCTCAGGACTTCCATCCTGGGGGCGATCTTGCTACCCAGCTTTCTCGGTGGGGCCGTCTAGGACGTGATCGTGCCCGGTTCTACGCTGCGGAAATAGTCGAGGGCGTAGAGGGCTTGCATCATGCTGGGATCGTGTATCGGGACCTGAAGCCCGAGAACATCCTGATCGCGGCCAATGGGCATATTGTCTTGACGGACTTTGGGCTGTCCAAGGAGTTTACGGTAAATGGTCCGTTACGTGGATCAGTCACAACGGCGCCGTCTACGCCGAATGGGATACGACGTAGGGAGAGCGCTGGGAGTGGACTGCCGATGCCTGCAGACTATCTCTGGAACGATGATCACGGTGCGCTGCAGCGGGATCAGACAAGTACTTTCTGTGGAACGGCAGAGTATCTGGCGCCCGAGGTTATACAAGGTCTGCCGTATTCTTACGAGGTTGATTGGTGGGCTCTGGGTACTTTATTGTACGAAATGCTGGTTGGCATCGTAAGTTCAGCTTGAACCACTCTTGAATGTCTTTTTCTGACATCCGTTCTCACTCAGACACCATTCTGGGCTCCCAATCAAGCCGACATGTACCGTCGCGTATTGGAAGACGAGCTCAAATTTCCCGAGTCGAAATCTCTTGATCCTGATACCAGAAGCTTTCTGAGAGCCGTACGCCTAATTTCTCTTACTGTTACAATTATTGACAACGGCTTCTCTCGTAGCTCCTCCAACGCAATCCGCACTTCCGACTTTCCGAGCCACGCGTAAAGCAGCACGCGTACTTCTCCATGATAGACTGGTCTCACGTCTATCACAAACGTTATATACGTGAGTTGTACCTTCTTGTCTTCGAAGCCATCTCTGTTATATTTCCCCTTCCATGCGATATCTTACTAATCATTGACCAGCTCCTTATATACCACCGACGGACCCCACCAATGCTATCGATACTCAAAACTTCGACAACATGTTCTTGGACATGGAACCTGTCCTGGATGGCATGTCGGAGGGCCTTGCTAATGACACCGAGGTGTCAGTCACTCACACCCAGACGGACAGCTCGGACGCTCTGTTGTTGCAACCTCCACATCTTGATCTCTTCGATGGATATTCGTACAGGGGCAGGGACATCGAGGACGTACATCCAGACGAGGACAGAAGTGATGTGAAGAGCATCAGCTTGTATAGCCAAGATGGGGATGGTAGGAGTGGTGACTATCACGGCGAAGTATCTGAAGCATCGTTGTCTTTGCCGCCGTCCCCGGTCATTCCCCAGGATCCCATGTATGCGGAAACGGGGATTTCTCATAGGCCGCGCAAGATGCGTCGGAGCAGTCTTGGGGCGTCTACTCCAGCGGCCGTGTCCGTCTCTTCTGCCAACCACGAGTCCACCTGTTCAGAAGTCACACCTACGCGATCATCAGTTGACGAGCCTGACGAGGAGGAACCTGATGACGAATGGGACTTCGTCGAACCTAGTGGTACGGACGATAATGGCGGGGTAACAACTCTCTTCGCCAGAGGCGTCGTTGATCGCTATCGACTCGCGTTTCGAAAGGACAAATCTGGAGATCTCGTGCATTCGGGGAAGGCCCCGAAAGCCTCAAATCCTTCCAATGTTTCGGACGCATGGACCAAACGCCCTCTCTTCAGTCGCTCCGCAAGTGCGAAGGCGTTCATACACCGGAGGTTGGGGTCCAAAGCGGATGGGAAAGAGAACCATCTGAAGAAGTCTCGACCTGCTTCGATGGATATGTCGCGATTATCCTCGGGGGCCGATGTGATGCGAGCTTCTGCAGCGCCTTCGGCGGCTACGTCCCCGACGCTGTCGAGCGGCAGTGGAACGACTGGAGAAACCCTTGCTGAAGAGGATACAGGGGACCAACAAGATTTCGTTGAACGGTCATCGTTCGTATCAGATTCGAGCGACCCGCATCCTCAGATGAACAAGCTGAAGAAGGGCGCTGGGAAGATGTTGTCCATTTTCTCTCACTCGAACATTAGGACTTGATTCACTCATGGTCTTCAGAACTCTTACGACCGCACTCACGCATGGCTATGAATAGCACTCTTCTTGTTCTCTAATGATTTACTAATGCTGAATATATCATAGCACTTCTTGAACTTTCGGTCAGGCAGATCTCTATTTAGCTGGTAAGCTAGTGACTCGGAGTCAACCAGTTGGTTATCCTCACGCATCATGAGTGTGAGGTGTAACCATCAGGATAAAGGCATTGATGCCTTCTTCAAGGAGAGCGCTATAATCGTTGCATTTTCTCTCAGAACGCATGAATGGGTTGAGTCTCCAAATACACCAATATAAAATGTTCTTAATGCTGCGGCTGTCGCGGCCGGTCGTCGCCAGTGACTCGCCACACTGCAACACCACGCACATACTTATATGCCAGGGTCAGACACGACGCGTTTGCATCTGCGCCTGGACGCCAAGCGGTGGCACAACGATGGCCACTCATGTTATAGATCGACAGCGCCTCATGATCAACTTCAGCTCTTGTTGTAAAGCAGGAGAGTTTCGATCGATCACCTTCGCTTCTTTCCTCTTCCCAACATGTCTTCGCTCGACACCTCCACCCTCCTTTCCCCAGCCCGCTCTTTGCCTTTGCCATCATTCCTTCAAGAGAATGGTTCCACATCAAGTACCCGCCGTCATACCCTGAAGCCTCGCATCGCCGTGCGCGATGCCCCACACCGATTCGAGGTCGTCCCACTTCGCCGTCGCACTAAGTTACTCCCGCCTATCCTCAAAGATATTACACCTAGAACAAACGCTTTGGAAGTCTCAAGGCGTGTTAGCCAGGACGCGTCAGGTCTGTCAGGGGAGCAACCGGTATCACAGCCTTTCTAGCTAGATTCATGTGTTGTGCGCCTTACATGTTCGACTAGACACCTGAATCTTCCTTATGCGATGCTTCTTCATTGGTCAACTCGCATCGCTTGGGGAACTCTCACACTGCGTCTACTCGCTCACTCAACATCATTCCGAAAACTAAACGTTTGGCTCAAGATACTTCTACTTCTCCTACGTCCCAACCCTCAACAAGCTCTTCATCTCATACATTGTCATCTCCCACTAAACAACACACCCCAACTCGCTCCGAGGATCTCACAGGCAGGCGCAGCAGTTCTTCCAATCCAAAACCGCACTGGCGACGTGCCATCTATACCCAGAGCCTCTTTGTCCCTTCCGGATCCCTTGCCTTTCTTGGTCGACCGCCACCACCAGCCGCTAAAGCTCAACTTCAGAGACCCTGCCCTTCAATTCCCAATGAAGCACCCGCCAGTCCGAGTCTCCTTGCCTATGCGTGTGAACCCGAGTCTCCGATGCCGCCGTTATCTACTTCTCCACTGGCAGCACCTCTCAAGTCTTCGCTTCGCAAAAGCTCTCTGCCTCGTCCGCGTGAGCCATCGTATCTCTCTCACAAATCTGTCTCCTTCGCGACTTCCGAGGCCGTCGATAGTCCTTGTATGATCATAACGGAGTTGATAGCTGCGGTGGACAGCGTAATTCAGGAATGGCGTTGGGATGCCTTTGCGTAGGCTGCTCTTTCTGTGCTTTTTCACCTTTCGATTTGTGTATCTCCTCGTCTTGATTGTTACTCTCAGATATTCATGCATTGGACCTATGCCGATATCCTGATCCTGATGCATGCCAGTTTCGAACACATAGCCGCGACCGGAGTGAGTACTTGTGATTTCAGAGCCCACGCGGATCACCGCCCACCGAGCATATCATGAGTAACTTGATCTGCCATCGGTACTGGATGGCCTGATGATCAACGCGCCGCTGTCCTACTACTAATTCTACCACGTGCGAATGACACGCTCGTTTACCAATCGATGGTGCTAAATTGCCCGAATTTTGCATCACTCATCACTTTACCTCCACCATCCACTTCACCATAACGGCTTCATCATCTACCCTCTCCCAACCCCAGAAATATCTCATGGGTGTCCAAGATTTCGTCGAGGTGTGTTCGCGTTCTTCATGCGTCCAGCAATCCTGGTTGCTGAGCATCGGAAAAAGGAAAACATCACCTCGAGCAAGATTACCGTCTTCTCCAAGACGCACTGCCCGTACTGCAGACGTGCGAAAGCGCTGTTTGCTGATAAGTACGCTGATGCGGAGATCAACATCATCGAGTGCGTTCCGCCATCTCTTCCGAACCGCATATGACTATAATATGTAGGATTGACGAACGCGACGACACCAGCGCAATCCAGGATTATCTGCAGAGCAAGACCGGGCAGAGGAGCGTTCCCAATATCTTCATCAGTGCGGCGTTCCCCCTCCATAGATGTGATCCGATCCCAGCTAATCCAATACCCATGGCAGACCAGCAACACATTGGTGGATGCGATGATACGCTCGCGTTGGAGAGTTCGGGCAAGCTCGCCGAGCTGATTAGCGCATAGATCGTATCTGATGACGCATATACTCCTACATGTAATCGAATGCGCTGTGTTGTAAAGTTGGAACCTGTCTTTGAGGTTTGAGACTGTGTAATGGAGAAGTTCCGCGCCAAACATCACCTTTACAATGCCTACAGATCAGTCATTATCATTGCCAGTGGGTTTCTTCCGCCACCAGGGCCCACAGGTGTGAAGTGTTATTTGTAGACAACGGTCTTGCACACCACCCCATGGCCCGTACTGCAATAAGCGCTATTGGAGGCAGCATCGAGCAAGCCATTGCCTTGAGCCTCGGAGGTTGAAGCCTAGAGGCTAGCGCCACCGACGCCCGAGTCTCGAGAGTCCAGTCCCCGATTCCCGAGGGTCGACCGTCAAACTAGTACTGCTCACAGTCTAAAGCCTGGGGGCCGAGACTTCAGACAATGAGACATATACTGCAAGGCGCACGGTACCGATTTATGCGCCACACCTCCTTGACTACTCAAGAAAAACAGTAATGATGAGGATGGGATTCGAACCCATGCCCTTTCGGACCAGATACAACTGTGCTTGCTATCGCAAGCTGATCCTTAGTCTGGCGCCTTAGACCGCTCGGCCACCTCACCATGAGAAGTGTGGCGTCTTTGCCTTCCCGGGGGCCTACGGTTTGGACATGCTTACGGTCTGTTGAGCGTTCAAGCGTAGATACTCACTTGCTTGTTGTGTATAGAGCGGTAGGTTGACGTTACTCGGTCAGTCACTGGATTTCATTCTCGTACTCACGTCCAATTTACGGATGAATCACAGCTTCCATTTGAGCAGTCAGACTAATCGCCTGGAGGACGGAATCGCGATGATAGATTTGTAGTGTCGCTTTCCATCCGTGGCGCGGAAAAAGCTATAGAGAATGTGTATCAAGGCCCATGTGATGCACAAAAAGACCTAAGTCGAGGCGGTAGAATGGCCCTCGAGGGCAAGCATCGAATTTAGATCAGGCACTGTCGCTGAAATCGACTAGCGCAAGGAGATTGGATACCCGCAAGCGCCGCTGCGCAACCATCAACCTAAACCGAAAGGTGCAACAGAGGTACGACATGGGGAATCAAGTGGTGGCGTTACGGTTTCGGCTACGAATCCGAAGACGACGACTCGGATATTAGTACGGCGGGAGAAGGTTAGGAGTAGAAAGAGAGCCTGCAGCGTGCTAGATAGATTCTGTCGAGCTAGCACACGAACCCAAAGATGGACCTAGTGCATGAGCAGAGGTATCATAGCTTTGCTGCAAACCAGACGGTGCAAGAGAGGTTTGATGAGGGCCGATTGAATCGGTGCCGTGAAGTAGTAGGAGCAGAAGTGTGATGGATAGCCATGCAGCGGCGTTGTGTGCGCGTCAAGCAGGTCCACGGACGCGTCAAGGTGGGCCGGCACTCGGACCGATCTTTCCGTGCCCTTCTTTGTCTGGTTCATGATCAGGGAATTGTCGAATAGAGCAGGCTCACTCTCGCATATCGTCTTTCCTGGCTGTCGGTGTCAGCTCTGCCTGCCACCCGCTTGTACGACGGCGTGGCGTTTGTCTGGGAATCTCGCGATGACATTATGTTGCGCATCCACAACGGAACTTACCTAACGCCGGCGCTTCGATTTGTGCATGACCGATGGATGGCTTTGATTCTTCTCTGTCTCGTTTCTCTTTCCTCCATCTCCCCCAAAGACATCGCCCGCGGGCAGTCGTTCGCGCAATGTCGACTACTCTCGCCGTGTCCTGCGCCATCCTCCTCTTGACCGCCTCCGTCGTGTTCCTTCTAACAAGGCGACGTGATTTACCTCCTGGTCCGACGCCTATACCGATATTGGGGAACATATCTGACCTCCTCCCTGTCGCTGGAGCGAGCATCTACCGCGACGACCCATCCCAAGCCGGCAAACCCGATGCCACCGATACCTCTCTCAGCGCTAAATCCAAAACCTCCGACACCCCCATGCACGTCCTTGTTTCGCGCTGGGCGAAAACCTTTGGCTCCGTCGTCTACATACACGTTCTATCCCAGCCACTCATCTTCCTATCCTCTCCCCAAGCCGTTTCGGACCTCCTCGAGAAACGCGGGGCCATCTACAGTGATAAGCCATATATGCTCATGACTGGAGAGCTCTGTGGCTGCCAGAACATGGTAGCTTTCACTCCTTACAGCGATCAGTCTAGACGCCAGCGACGTCTCCTTACCTCCGCCTTTGGGCTTCGCGCAATACCCGCCTACGAGCCTCTGATAACACAGAGTACAATCCAATTCTTGGGGGAGCTCTTGAAGGGAGGCGTGGACTACTCTCGCCTCAGAGCTTTGACAAAACGATACGCAGGCGGATTGACGCTTTCTGTGGTCTACGGGTATGAGCCTGTTCCTCTTGGTATGGAGGACAAGGGGGAAGACCCAGACCCTTTCATACGACTCGCTACTGAATGCGTCAACATCCTTCAATCCGAAATCGCATCAGGTGGTGGCATTTGGGCAGTTGATGTTATGCCTTGGTTACGCTATCTGCCGTTGGACAACGTACCTTTTCTGAGCCATCTACCGGGGCTGAGCTTCCAGAGGAAAGCTCGAATCTGGAAGGCCAAGATGGAAGAGTTTGTCGAGGCACCGTGGGGCTTTGTCAAGTCGGCAATGGTACGGTGTTCCTTTCAGTGACTATGGACATTTACTGACCGAGCTGATAGAAGTCGGGGAATTATTCTCCTAGCTTTTGTTCGACGTTGCTCGAGACGAATTCTGACAAGAATGACGCTACCTTTGTTCATGACCTGAAATGGACAGCAAACAGCATGTATTCCGCTAGCGGCGATACAGTGAGTATGTTCTAGGTCACACGTCTTTGTACTCACCTTTGGCTTATGCAGACTATCTCCCTCATGCTTTCCTTCATCCTCGCGATCTCTAACCGCCCCGACTGCATCGCACTCGCACAGAAGGAAATTGACGCGGTGACACGAGGCACCCGTCTTCCTGTTCTCAGTGACAGGGATCAGCTGCCCTACGGTTAGTACACTTTCACGTCGTGTGCTCTTGCCTGAAGGTCGTTCCAGTTTCCGCCCTGTTCACTGAGACGCTGCGGTGGGCCTGCCCCGTCCCACTCTGCCTTCCGCATCGTCTGATGGAGGACGATGTGTATGCTGGCTCTCGTCTACCAAAGGGAAGTCTGGTCATTGGCAACATATGGGCGATCTTGCACGACTCGACGATGTATCCCGACCCGCATGCTTTCAAGCCTGAGAGGTGGCTGGCGGATGATGGGCAGAATGAACTCGCTGACCCGCGACAGTATGTCTTTGGGTTCGGAAGGAGGTATTTACTGTTCTTCTCCGTCTCATTGACATGCATTGATGTGTCATTCAAGACGATGCCCTGGGGTTCACCTTGTCGAATCATCGGCGTGGCTGCTCATAGCCGCAACATTGGCAACGTTCGATGTCAGTCGGGAGGGGAAGGACGTCAAGTGGGAGGGAGGAGTGTTCCGGACTCCGGCGCCATTCCAGTTTTCCATCAGGCCGCGGTCGGAGAGTGCAGTGGGGATTGTGAGGCAGGCTTTGGTGTAAATTTTTATTGAGATTTCTTTGTTGTTGTCTTGACTTATTGTATTTCGCAATCTTGGATGTTTGGATCGTGTCTACGCGCCGCCACAAATTCCGGATAGAGGATGCGCCACACTGCACATGGTGAGGTGGCCGAGCGGTCTAAGGCGCCAGACTAAGGATCAGCTTGCGATAGCGAGCACAGTTGTATCTGGTCCGAAAGGGCATGGGTTCGAATCCCATCCTCATCATACTTGTCCCACAGATGACCACTGTGAGCACTTTTTTGACCACAGACTCGTCACTGTAATGTGAATCTGTATGATGTGAAGTTTGAACACTGAACGTGAACTCTGAGTCTCTGAAGTTGGAACTCTTGCATCGTGCGATTCATGAAGATGTACAGTCTAGAGTCTTACTCTACTATCATGAGGAGGCAAAAACTACCTTCTGGCTGTCTAAATCAGGTCTAAATTGTGATCACTTCGAAGAAGAGTCGGATAGCATTGGACAGTGGATGGCAGAGGCTGCTCATCCTGCACAGCACACCGTGACCTAGGCTGATAGAGGACTCAGAAACGTGACCTTCACTTAGTAAACCCACCAACTCGGCACTCGAAGACAGAGATATGCATGTCTGCACTTGGGCAAGATAAGCAGCGATAGCAGCTGTGTTCATGCGAATGGAGGATCTAGGCCTGCCTAACATGCGGAGCCGATTGTTTCTCTGTGTTTTCCTGACATCGATGGATCCTTGACAAAATCACTGTGAATAACTGTGAATCGCGATGAACGCCCATGACTTCTTTCTTCAGCGCTTGTTTTTCTGACATCGATAGATCCTTAACAAAGGCAGTGATCTCTTCGCCAGCGCTAATCATGATCAGATGTTCAACGACGCCGGTAAATCAATCGGTCTTGCGCTGGCCAAGCTTCTCCTGCTGAACGAACCCATAGTTTACATTCACCAACCGGTCATCGATTGAATCCAGCTCAGCCGCAGACCTTGGGATTCGCAGTCTCGCCATCAGGCGGGACGGAGATAAGATAAGGGTGCTCCGCCTCCGTCCCCGAGTAAGTGACGTGACCCCTATCAACTCAGTCCACTACCACCACGCTTCCGGCACGATGACTTTGCTGACTTAGAGCACAATCCAGACAGCCAAACACGACGAAGACGCCTCGAAGATGGATCGCAAAGCCGACCAGATTTCAGCGCACTTCTATACAAAGTTGTACTATGTGGTCTGCGAGGCGCGGGAGTCGAGCGCGAACGGTAATGGCAACGTTGGCGGCGGGGGCATCGGTGGGGGTGATGGAGGAGCAGGCAGCAGGAGAGCCAGTGGGGAAAGCGCAGCGACGGGCAGCGGTACTGTAAAGGTCGACAAATGGGTGCGTCTCCCGAGCCCGCCAAAAGGGTCTAACTCACAGTCTGCGCTCCAGTTCAACCTGTCAACACCGAGCCCCGGAAGACCGCGGGCATCGCCATTCAGTGTGCACGTAGTGCTCATCCTGCCCGACTTGCCGCCCACGCAGGTCGTCGTGTCGCTCCCTTCACGCGCCCCAGTGCCAGTCACGACGAAAGAGATCCTGCTGGAACGCTGGACGATCTCTTTGTCGTCTACACTGTCGCAGGATGGCGGTGACGACCTTCCGACAGTCTACAAGCATGGCATTCCGCTGTTCCGCGGCGCATGGAGTCTGCTGCGTGTCCTTCCAGCATGGGGCATCCGAGGTCGCTTACGACGCATGGGTGCCCGCGTCGACGTGCGTCTCGTCGACCCAGACCACCAGGGCGATCTTGACTGGTACGGTGGCGCCATTGCGCGAACGCATGCCTTCCCGCCCGTGCCACACCCTCGCGGCACCCTCACTCTTCGTGCCGAGTACCTCCCCGATCCCGAATTCGCCATCGACTCGAGGGAAAGCGTGCTTAGCTCGCATATGCGCGCGGGTGATGACGACTACGCCGACCAGTCGCAGTTCGTCCCGACACTTGCCAGTGCGCGCAGCAGCGGAGGCAGCAGCCTGACTCGCTTTCGGCGGGACTCTGCATTGGGTTCTGGATCTCCTCGGGCGTCCCCACGAACGCAACCGATACTCACATCCTCCCCGAGGCCGCCCTCTTTGCTTTCGTCCTCTCCGCGCGCGCCTTCATTGCTCAGCTCATCACCCCGACGACCGCATCCACATCCGTTCAAAACTGATACGTTATCGGGCAGCTTATCGTCTGTCAATGTCGGTCTGACAGGCCTGGTGAGCTCGTCGCCTTTAGGTGCAGGGAAGACTTCTCCACCTACTATCCCTCAATCCCCCCTTGTTGCGTCCTCCTCGTCACCCCAACAACCGTCCTCAGGTCCTCCGTCTCGGAAGCGTTATTCCTCTTCATTTGGGCACAGATACTCGCCCAATTCCGGGGGCAGACCACTCACGCCTGGTAGCGGGAGCGCCCATTCCAGCTACAACGAGAAGTTAGCGACTGTGGCTACCCGGACAGACGACGACGACTTGAGTGACTTTGTGCAAGACATCGATGCACGGAAGCCACTACGTCGTTCCTCACACTCAACCATGAACACCACGCCATTCCCTTCCAGCTCACCGCCAAAGGAATATCCCTTTAGCTCGATTCCGTACCCTTCGACCTCGACAGCATCTGATGGGTTACTCTTGCGACAAGACTCGGGGTCGAATCTGGCTCTCGGCCGGATCGCGGCCATGACGAGCGAAGAGGCAGTCGAGGCAGAACTGGGCAGGATGAATGACGTGTTCCTGAAGAGTTTGGAGGGGCTTGGAAGTGGGAGCACGGTGAGAAGGAAGACTGCCGAGACGTCGTCGCCATTGTCGCGCGGCAATTCATTACCGAGGCGTGAACCGCTCTCTAGGGGAGACTCGTTTCATCGACGTGGCGCGACAGACACATCGTACAGGCCAAGAGACAGGAAGACGAGCAACTTGTCAGATCAAGACGGTTTGTTCACTTACTCGCAGGAGTGATCAGGCTTCGACACTATCTCCTCCCCTCCACGTCTTATCGACAGATTGTACCAACAATTGACATCGTATTTCTGCTTCATCAATCTCGGGCTCACCATCATCTCACGTATATTTTTGACTCTGACGCGATATTATATCCAACCATTTGTATAGATACATATTCATTGACCATCATAGTACTAAGTACCACTACCTAATTTATACCGCGGCGACGTGCGATTGGACCTTGTGGGCGTCTGACGGGGTGCGTGTGGGATCGACGAATAACGCTCGGAGAAGTTCGCAGCGAGTATCTCGCCTGTATCTCGCTGTTCAAAAGTCCCGATCTCGAAGTATCACGATTGAAACAGATTGTTGAACTTGAGCAGTCAACGAGGTAGCATCCCGGATACGCGAGTCGAGACTGTGCTCAGCACAGGAGTACCGTGTAGTGAGTGTGACTTTACAATGGAAATCAGAGTATATGTATAGTGACAAGTGTACGATTGTACATACAGGTCAACAGTAAGCTCTTAGCTCACAAACGCAACTGTAAAAGTCCAGACACGATTCAGAGAGTCAAGTTAGACTTAGCTAGTCAAGACTCAAGACTCAACTGACAATAAGAATACTGTTAAGACTTAGGTTCTCAGGATGTGGCGCAAAAACTCGCTCATGAATCATGATGAGGATGGGATTCGAACCCATGCCCTTTCGGACCAGATACAACTGTGCTTGAATATACAAGCTGATCCTTAGTCTGGCGCCTTAGACCGCTCGGCCACCTCACCATGAGAACTGTGGCGCCCTCACTTGTGCAGATTTGGCGCCCCCGAGAAAGTCTGAGGAGAGCTTGAGTTACAGTCTGAGTGACTCGTACTCGAATGTTGTTTCCTTGGGAGAAAGAGAGTACGCTCAGCCTCCAAGGACTTAGGTCGAACGGCAAGACCGCTCAGACTGGAACTCGTACAGTCGTAGGTGCGACACAATTCGTCACAAAAACAAGGCGACACTACTGGAAGACTGACAGCAGGTCACAATGCGATGCTAGACTGACGCCGGTGAGAGGGAAGTTTCAGCAAGAGCGGTCGCGGCTATTGAGAGTATGTAACAAAGAACAAACATGAACTGGACTTTCGCTGAGGGTGTATTCTTTCCGAATGTATACATTGAAAGCACGGCCGAGAAGAGAGAAATAAATCGTGCGCCTGAACGGTTGAACGATGAACGTGTTCTCACTCTTCTTAATTTCACGCATAAGGTCTGCTTCATGGCGCGAACAGTAGTGAACGTCTTGGAACTTGAAATCTTGAACTCCGGTCCGAAGGCGGCTTGTACCATTTGCGGACTTTGAAAGGACGTTCTTGGTCTCCCATCACTGACAGCATTCGAGATTCAATGCAGACTGGCCCCGGTCAAACCTGGGCATGTGTACCCGGGACACCGCCTTCAGAATTATACATTTACTGGAGTCTGACGACGCTTCTCCTCAAGATCTGACATGCCAAAGTCCACGAAGTATGGAGAAGTCAACACTTGTCATGTAATTTCGATCATCTTGGTCTTTCTATCACTAGGTGCGTATGGGTTGCTGCCCTGACGGTAATGCTGGTGCACTGAGCGACTTCTGCAACGTAGCTCCTTACGCGGTATTGCAAGTCATCCTCCACTACCTCACCGCCCTTCACGTTCGCACCACTCGGAATGCAACCCTAGCGCGCCGTCTGAGCATTGTCCTTCCTCGCTACCTTACTAGCCACCTCATCTACCCCCAAATCCAATTTGTCCTTGGCCGTCCACTCAAGGTCTTGCGCCTCTGGGCTGAAGTCCAGCATGTGAGGTGGACAGAAGTCATCTTAGAAGACTCAGCCGACGAGAGCAGATCCGGAAACACCGCAGACCAGAGGGCACATCTTGTTTTCCTCGGTCCCGTTCCATCGCGAGGACGGAAAGTCCTTCTCTTCCTACCCGGTGGCGGATACGTCAACCCAATCACCCCCAATACGCTCTCCTTTCTTCTCTGGGTACAATCACAGCTCGAGAACGTGACTGTTGCTATTGTACTGTATCGTGCGTTTTTCCGCCGTCAGGCCTTTTCATCGGTCAAATAACAAACTCAAGGTCTTCGTCCATCTGAGACATTTCCCGGTCCACTCATCGATGCCCTTCTGGCCCTCCGACATATCACCACAACGCTGGGAATACCACCACACGATCTGCAACTGGCAGGTGATTCTGCAGGTGGACATCTGCTTCTCCAAACCCTTGCGATACTGGCCGGGAAGGTATCTTTACCGCGTCTTCCTCGTGTTCCAGCGCTCAGCGAGGATGACAGCCAGCTAGCTGGTGTACTTCTCATCTCTCCTTGGGTCTGCCTGGCGACGGAAGATCATTGGAATGACCGCCATGACACGCTCGCGAGAGAGACATACGCATCCTGGGGTGAAGAGTACCTCGCAGACATCACAGCGTATCTCGAGGCGCCACACCCAACAAAGATAAACGGACCACACGCGTCCCCCACTGACCTAAAGGCGTTCATCGATCCACATCACGCGTCACCGACGTACTTTTCTTTCCTTTCAAAGACTACGCCACGCATCTATGTCACTTCCGGGGCTAAAGAGTGCATGGCGCTTAGTGGTGCGCATAAACAGCTACTTGAGAGACTCTGCGGGAAGGAGGAACACAATCTACACGCCGTAAATGGACATGGGGTGGAGGTGCGCTCGGTCATTCAGAGCGATGGGGTGCACGGAGATCCGATGTTGGACTTTTTGTTCTGGTTCCGGGGCTGGAGACACTACTTGTGGGGAACAGGCATGTCGGGAGATATCATAGATTGGCTGAAGGCAGGCTTCTCTGGGTAAGGTGGCAGTTCCAGCACCTTGCCTAAATTGCCCTTTTAAAGGCAGTAGTGAATCGTGTCTTGTGGAGGCTTCGTCGACCTGTTCATCAGCGCTCTCAACCTTGTTGATAGTGTGTGCGGGCTGTTCTTTTGATGATTGCATTACAAAACACAAGCTTGAAATTCGCATGGATGCAAAAAAAGTTGAAGGCGTATTTCAGATCTACTAGTATATGATGTTAAATGTCATTTCAGCCGATGTGGACGATTGAGAGTACTATCCGAACCAGCGCCAACGTTGAACAAAAACTCGCAAGAGGTGCGCAAGAGGCAATTGATCTCTTGTAGATAACGATTATGCTGTGGCGCAGCCCGCAGGCCGTGAATGATCCAAGAGGTAACCTCATCAGATTGCCATGCCGATATGTGTTTACATCGGAGTATTGCAGTAGTATTGCTGCTGAATCACGATGTCGACTTCGCCATGTACTGACTTGGAAACACATCTCTTCGGATGAAATCTATGCAGATGAGAGCAATGTTGGAGCAGAACATGTGGGTAAGGAAAAGTTCGGCGTTGCGCAGGCGTTGCGGCAGGCAACTCTACGCTTATGTGATGCATGACATCACCGGAACATCGGCTCACAACTTCTTCCACCGCGTTGACCCCTGTCGACCCCCGGTCGCGGGTCGCCCCTATGATTCTGAATTAATACAGAAAGCTGCGCTTTCTTTTCTATCACACGATCATCGTACTTCTAACTTGCCTCCCTCGTTCCTCCGCTTTCTCTAATCTCTCACACACCACTAGGCTCTTTCATCTAATCCCTCACACACTACCAGGCTCTTTCATGACATGGACACCTCCTCCGCGACTATCCTCCCCCTGCACTGGAAAGCACCAAGCGTCCTCCGCGAAGTCGTCCACACTCGAACGCGACGCAGTGCCCTCGTCGTCCTATTCACTATCTCCCTCGTGTTTGGCATCCTCATCATATTCGACTACCCGCTCTATCCTTTCTCCGCGCCAGTTGACCTTAGCCTCGAGTTCACCGACTCGCCCCTGCAACCAACAGATGTCTGGGAAGTTGCGGATGGCGTGTCCAAAGTGCAGTTCTCCGACACGCAAGATGGTATCACCTACCACCCATTCTATCCCAACCCACCAGAACACGCCATAGCGGACCATAGGGTGAGGCCCATTAGATCGCATACGCAGCTTTCGGACACCTGCATTGATCATTGGGTTGGAACGGGCCGCTGGGACGGTCCTTGCGCAGCACAAGAAGTGGAAGACGCCGTGGTAGACTTGGTGTACGTTTGGGTTAACGGCTCGTGAGTCTTCTCATTTCACAAACTGTGGCGCCCTCATCTGTTAACTCTAATTATAGGGACCCATTACATGAGCAAGCCCGCGCTAAATATATCAGCGAGACGGGACATCGACCAAAGAACGCGCGTTTCCGCGAGCACGATGAGCTGAAGTATGCCTTGCGTGCAGCAGCTCAGGCGACAAAGTCTTGGAAGGACTCAGTATGGCATATCATCACCGCCGATGTCGACCACCCCCACGACTCGCAGAGGCGCCTGGGTCTAGTTCCGCAATGGTTGGACCTGAACTCTTCTGGAGTGAGGACAGATAGCACGCAACCACCCATCCATTTCTATCACGGTACGTCGACGTACTAGCATTTCCTAGTTCGTCGACTCATCATCCGTTACCAGACAGCCAACTGTTCCGTCTCATAAATTCTACCGACGCTCCTTTGACTGTAGAAACCGCGGTAGCCTGGAGAGAAAAGGTGGTACCGACTTTCAATAGGTAAGCCCTTCATCTATCTACCGTTTCGCATGTCTCCTATTTACATTCCCTCAGTCACTCCATCGAATCTCAATTGCCCAACCTCGATCCACACGTCGTGTCCGAAAATATGTGCGTATTCTTGGCTCAATTCTTTGTTCTTAAAATAGCCTAGTGTGCTGATATCTTCATAGCGTCTCTCTGAATGACGATCAGTTCCTAGCACTGCCCATAGCACCGTCTGGGTTCCACTCTCCACTGTATGGCCCTGTGTTGAGACTGGAGCGCAATCTCCAGGTGGGCGGAGATTCCTCCGGCAAGGCGGATGGAGGAGGAGAGTGGAGGGCGCTGGGATGGAGTGAACATCTTCTGAGTGAGTGCCGCCCGTCCCCAAAATACCCCTTCCCACGTCCACGAACCTCAAGCTCATCTGATCACAGATGAGCGCTTTGGCAGCCGAAAACGCGCCTATGTATCACATAACGCGCGCTCGTTATCGTTACCGCTCATGCACGAGCTGTCGCTGGCATTTGGACACCAGTTCTCTTCGACGCCTCTTTCCCGGTTCCGCGGTTCTCACTCTGCGCCTAACGAGATTGAGGTCAATACCGTCTTCATGTCGGCGCATTTTATCATCGAGAGGAAGCGCGAAGCACTGCTTTGGTCGTGGATTGTGGGGAAATGGGGAGGGGCAAATGGCGGTGTATTGACCGAAGAGATCAAGAGGGAAATGTGGAGGGAACTGGGCGGGACAGAGGGCAACAACGAGATTTCCTTGAAGAATACGAGGAGGACTACGCCCGACGACGTGGATGACCAGCTGAAGCTCGCCAACCTGCAGTCGCCCCGGGTTCCAGATCACAAAGTCGCCGCACACACTGAATATTCCTTCGGTATGTTTCGCATCTTCGGCCGACTATTGTCCCTCATGTCCTGTTTCCAGTCTCGCAAGACGGTTATCAGACTAGCCTCGGCGACCTGAAATTATCTAACCTATACAAAGCCCGCTGCTTCGGAGAGGGTACATCTACTGCTTGGGACCTCTTCCGCGAAGTTACAAGTCACAAGATAGGATGCGGCGATAGCAGTAAGTCGTTGTTCCATCTGCTCTATTGTTCCATACTGACTGATCTATGTAGTCATCTACGCTCTCGTGGCTCAGCAAGGGGGATCGGGAGGGTTGTCAATCTTCCTCCCCTCTGGCACGACCGAAAGCGACCCGTCGGACCCAGTCGCTCTTCCCCTCAGGCTTCCCTCGGACCCGCCACCTCTTCCCGCCAACCCCCGCGCATTCGCAGTTCGCCTCATCCACAGATACTCTTACGCCGTCGGTGAAACACCTTCTCGCTTCTTCGGCTTGACGTCCTATCGTCAAGGCGAACGTATGCTCGCCCAGACAACAAAACAAAAAGACATCGCGCTTCTTTGTATAAATGACGACCTGCCAGAGAACTCCGACAACGACGCGTTTAGACGAGCGGATGAACTATTGAAGGGGTGGTTCCAAGACCGCTGGCCGGACAAGCTAGACAGGGAGATTCATACGGAGCCTCCTACGGAGACGATCGTACTGACTTGACTGCACCATTAACTTATGTACTTAGAATGTATCATACCATGCATATGAACAGCTGCTTCATCTGTATCACCAATACTGTATATTTATTACTATATACCATAGGATCACTCTCTTTTGTTGCAGTACACCTTGTTGTCGTTGTCTGAGACATACGATCGTGTCTACTCACGGCATATCCTGATACAGCCAATCTTGCAATTGCCGATGAAACGAAGGCATGCAGAATCACGGAGATCCGAGTGCTTGGAGTGTAGCGCCAGTGCAAGATCGTTCAACTGATTGAAATGACTTCGGGTCCACCCAAGAATGTGTGCCAGTATAGCATAGCCTGTAGGTAGTGGACAATGATGTTTCTACATATCTATCTCGCCAGTGGCGACTTAGCTCTCGTTCCGGGATCACCCTCTTTTGACCTCAACGTACTCTCCTTTCTATGCCTCACACTCCCCATCGAGCTGCGTCTCTTCTGCGAGGGCGACGGCGGTACATCCTTCCTCAAACGCGGAGATGGTGGTCCGCTTTTCAGACTCTTCTGCTTTTCGTCTGCCCTCAAGTCGAACTCCGACCCTGCCCATCGTTCCGTAATGCCCGCTTTGACACTCCATGCCCACAACAGGAAAAAGAGCGGCGTCGATAGAAGCACGTTGAGGACGGGCCACAAGTCTGGCAAACGTGCCACGGGCGATGTTGGGAATATCAATTCCGCGGTGTGCAAAACAGCCATGGTTGCATATGTCGTCGTTGTGAGAGCGAACTTCCAATTGCTTGAGATCCAGTTTGCCAATGATGTGGAAGGGCCTGACTTTGGCGGAGAGTCGCGCCACACAAGCCGATTCCACAACAACAACACGGCGATGTATTGCACGCCCAACCCGTCCCGCTTGAGTAACGGCCACATGCTGAACACCGCGACGTTGTTCGCGAGGACCGTCCACTCGCCTTGAATCATCATGACCGGGAGCATGCACACCAGTATCGTCTTTTCGTGGACCTGGAACCCGAAAAGGAAGAAAGCCAAACTACTGGTGAGCATGGCGTAAGGCAGCAGACGCGGGTCCGGGGACTGGAACAGCAGGAAAACAGCGGGTAGGAATGCGAGGAAGGTCAGTATGGTGGACACACGGAGAAGAGTTGTCGCGGAGAGGAGGTAGCGCCATTTGATGAGGACATTGGATGCACACCAGAAGTTGGCAACCTTGTCCTCAAAGAGGCCACGAGCAAAGGGAAATATTCGGTGTACGACCTGCTTCAACGGCCAGCCATCTTCACCGGGAAGTAGAAATGGCGAGAACATCACAGCAAAGGTAGCTGCCGTCACAAGGCCATATTGGACGAAGCGCTTGAGGGAGCGCTCGTGAATGCATTTGGACAAAAGGTACGTTCCAATTGCCGGTGCATAGTACAGAGACATTTGTTTGAAGGAGAGGGAGAGGACAAAGAACATGCAGCCGAGGAGGTCACGCGAAGTGTAGAAGCAAGAAACGGATAGAAGGGTGAGGCCGAGCATTAGACTGTTGTATTGGAAGTGACCGAAGTCAATCAGAAGCAACGAGGGTTGGAGGAGGGTTATGAGTAAAGAGACGTTCTGTGAATCGATTGAGGTGACATTATTGGCTCGCGTGAAGTGGACTGACCCTGGCTCTGGATGACCGAACCCATAGGCGCATCCACCAGATAATCGCCGGGATATAGACTAGTGCATCCCATGTCACAACGGTCCATCGCATGAACAAGCGCAAACTGTCGTCTTCCCTGCCGCGCGACGCGTCCAGGGCGAACCATTCGGCGTCTATGCGGTTCCCCACATATGCACATATCCAGCTAACATACCCAGTCAGCGGTGGGTAGTCCATCCCCCACCACTGAACATCATAGTAGTACCATTGGCGTAATGGCACATGAAGCGCAACCTCCAGCCAATGGCGCTGCGCTTCAAAGTCACCATACATTGGCGGGGTCTTTTGGCCCGAGTGAGAGGATAGAGAGAGGAGTAGGCGGACGAGTATCGCAACCATCAATGTATGGAGAATGGGTCCAGGAAGAAGGGGATAAAGGAAAGAGAAAGGTGACACAACAAGTTTTTTGTGAGGTGTGGTCGGGGTGAAAGCATGTTTGATGAGACGGCGGGCTGAGGTGCTCGAATTGGGGTTTGAGGTAGAAGCAGATTTCGGTGCAGAGGTGAGAGATGAGAAGGAGGAGTATCTCAATCTCGGACCACCGGGAGCAACGCTGGATATAGCGCTCCCTGTCGGGGATGCAGCCCTTGAGGACGCTGGGGAAGTATCCAGTAGCCATAACGGAAGATGTCGTCGAGGCCGTGGCGCGTGCAGTTCGGTTGCCCCTTCCAGTACGCTGGGATGAGAGACCAGGGAGTCAACGCTGTTGTTGACTGATAAACTCTGTCCAAGTGCATCCGAAGATAGTCGGTTCGTGATACCTATGGGCCGTATGGTAGACGACGAGCTGCCTTGGCGGTGCATTTGGGCATGCAGCGTTGGCTGAGAATCATCACCGACTGCCGACATGCGCTAGACGCGATGGAGAAAGGGTGGAAGGAATGTAATGGTAAGAGGAGGGAACACGTTTGACGATCAGAATCTAAACAGCCCGGCGGCGAAATGCAACAGTGCTTTCGCACGGTCTAATGACCACTCAAATTACCTTACGCCTATGTGATTGGGACAGTCGTAGTCGTGTCCAGGGTTTTACATTCGCGTGCAACTGCCCTGTGCAGAGCGCGTGTCCTGAATAAAGGTTGGTTTACAGTAAGCAAGCGACATCAAGTGCAGACAGATCGATCACACAAGTGGCTATTTGGAAATTTCCCTGATCAGGACGTGAACACCTTGCTCCCGCACCTCATCATCTTCTCATCCTCGTCTGTACACGCTTTTCGTTGCCCACGTCACCGCCATTCCACGTCGTAATCGTTGTACTACGTGAATCTCGCGACCTATCGTATTGAGAATCCCCACGGACCCTATCTGCATGACAATGCCTCTCGACCGCGACTACGACATTCTCATTCTCTCGCGACTTATACCTCTACCACCCGGTTCCTCATCTGAAACCACAGTCTCCACCGAAAGTTCAGCGATAACCTCCCCATCTATTCAACCGTCGTCCTCGAGTGTCAACTTACACGACAAAGCCAAGGCGCTACTAGCGAAAATCAAAGAGCCATGTACCTCTCCTGGAAACGAGCACTTTCTTTCTGATCTGAGGGTTGGCCTGCCAGCCTTTTGCGCATATCTCGCCTGCTCGGAGTCAGACAGTCCCGAAGCAGGTGGAGTTACGCTCGAAAAGGCGCAAACCGAGGCCTGCCTGACTAGACAGGACTTTATACGCGGTGTTGGCATCGTCGCACGCGCGGCGCGGCTGAAACTTCCCCTCATTCCATCGCAACTACCATTCAAGTCGAGATCATCCACTGTCGCTATCACACCGACGTTGGTGGACAAGTATGACACGATGAGGTCCAGCTCCCTCTCTCAGCCATCCACATCCTCCACAAACATGAATGGCCCTTTGCAACCCTTGACATCAGTCTCGAGGTCACTCACACATACGCAAATCCTCCAAACGCAGAAGAAAGCTGGAAATTATGGTTACAACATTCTGGAGCCGCTCTTTGCACCTCGTCCTACAATGCCTCAAACCCTCAGCGCTATAGCCTTACCGAAACTACCAACATCGTTGTTTCCAGGACCAGATGCAAAACCTCAACCTCAAACTCATTCTGCGAGGGCGCAGACAAATGGTGCTAAGCCGAATGGAGTGGAGGAGCGACCCAAGAAGCGTAGGCGGACGGAAGGAGCTGGTTTGGTGTCGGGACTACAGGAGATGAAGGCTTTGGAGGAGGAGAATGTTCAGCTGCGGCATCGGATCAATAGTATGTCTTTCTTTTGATTCTTGCCGTCCATAGTTGACAAAGTTTAGGTCTACAACACCTCTTGCACCGAGAGCGCTTCGACCGCGAGGAACGCGATATCGAAGAGCATCATGAGTTGACTGTCTTAAGGACAGCGCTCCTCAAACTACTGGACCCAGCCTTGATGCGGCCTCCCTCGAGCATCGCTTCTACGAGCACAGCGCGCACAAGACCCTCACCTTCCAGCCATACGAATGTATCCATCACGAACGGGAAGGCGGCGATTGAGACGGCAGCGGACGCCATTAGCGCAGTGGAGAAGATGGCGCGGAGGCGTCTCATAATCACCGATTTGCCTGACGTGGAGACATATGACCACGATAACCCGGAGGACGACAAACAACCCGAAGATGAACAGGCGCTCGAAGACGACGAGCAGTCACTTGACGACGACGTCCGAATGGACGACGATCCGCCAGCGGGAGATGGACCTGCTGCTGGTGTGTTAGAGAGTGGAAAGAAGGCACAGAAAAAGAAGAAGAAGAAGAAGGAGAAGGAGGAACGTCAAAAGTCCGCATCATCTTCTGGCGAGGACCCATTGACTGCAGCGATCTTTGAAGATGAGGATGTCCCAGAAGCGGGGACGATGGTCTGGGCGCGGCTTCCTTCCCATCCTTGGTATCCCGCCGTTGTGTACGATGAAGGCCCTGTCAACGTCATGGAGTCCAGACCGAGGAGCAAAGACAAGAAATATTGCCTCGTGAATTTCTTCGACGAGAGGAAGAGCTGGGCGTGGCTGTTGCTTCCGCCAGCTGCAGCTCGCCTGCGGATGTTTGGGTATTCGGATGCACTGGATGAGGATATGGTAGCGGAAGACTCGAAGATGCAGGCTACGCAGCACGTCGGGAGGAAGGCGGCGGGCAGGAGGGGCGGAGGGGGACGTTGGGGGAAGAAGGAACGGGAGAAGGTGTTGAACGCCGTGAGGTGAGCTCGAATTGTCGTGATGACTTGTATACTCATTGTCAAACAGGGCAGCAACGGAGAACATGGCGCCGGAGGAGGACGGGTAGTTTCTTCTTGCATGTGTGACTCTAAATCACATTCGTTGCTATCTATCTCGCATCTCACTGCCGACCCCAGTCTTCCACTGACCATGACGTGTGTTTCTCATCCCGTAGCAATACGATTGTTTCGGCTCAGTTGATGCGTTCAATGATTCCTGCGCTGACGGTATTCCCTCACTATGAAGAAAGTCTTTAGCACAAACTCAGTGTCAAGTCTCTCGTCGCAGTTCAAGGTGTCCCGGCACAGCAGATAACGCATGTGGCTCTGCATAGGCACTCTCACTGCTTGCAGGGCAACTTGGCCGAGTGGTTAAGGCGCTAGAATCAGGTTCTCCTTGCCTATCTAGTTCGAAAGAGCGTGAGTTCGAGTCTCACAGTTGTCATGCCGTGAACGGTCCTTATTTTTGGACTCTGATTATAGGCCCGCTGCGCCGCCGCCCCTGCGGCAGGCCGCACCGTCGGCCGCCGGTAGTAGGTACGTGCGCCATGGCCATTGTGGAATCTGGAATCTGGAAAAAAGTACTGGGGGGTGTAACCTTAGGGTCCTGTGAATACTAATACAGAGTAGTCAAGTGTCACTAGTGACTCAAAATTCAGGCTCATTGCTCTTGCTCAACTGTCAACTCCAGGAATCAAAGAGTCAAAAGTCAACGGAAACTCGTCAGTCAAGAGTTAAGAGTTCAAAGTTTGGGGCTGTGAGTTATCGAATTCTGTAAGCCCCGGGGCGAAGGTGCTGTAATCTACTGTCCTTTACCGTCCCTGTGAGAAGTTGCTGTTAAAGCCAGGAGGCGCGCGCTCATCACATGGAGATGTTATGTCTGGGTATGTTACCTGACTGAGTCTGGCAGTCAGCGTCAAGAGGCACTCGCTGATGACTGCTTAGAGTCAGAGTCACAAACAGTGCTCAGTAGTATAGTCAGCTCTCACAAGTTACTACTTGGCACTCACTGCTCACTGCCCAGACATCAAGTCCTGCCTCCCGACTCGCGAGTCATGGCAAAGCACAACTCGAAAGTGTTGAACAGGTGTTTTTCCACCGTCATGTAGCCAAACGTACTGCGCCACTGCGACCATAGTGAGACAACTATGTATGCGAAATGGGGCATTCCTTGGCCTCATTATCGGTCTTGTCTTGATGCAAAGGACGACTGCTTTGTAACAGGACGACAGGACGCAACAGCATTGGCTGACCCAGTTTGTGCAGCCGATGTTCGTTTTGGCGAGCATCGGAAGGTGGCATGAACGAAAAATGCAATGGTGTACTAGGCCCCGACAGGCGATGCACATGGGTCAAGCAGCATCAGAACTCGCCCTAGTAAACGAGGAGATGAAGTTTTCGCAGCAGGGCTGAGCGAGGTTTGCATTGTTTGCATTGAGAGTTACTTGTGAAGACGGAAGACGCAAAATGTGCATTTTAGAACAATCCTGTCTTTGAGCAAAATCTGCATCAATCCCACTACTGGCAAGAAAAGCAGCACACCTACAAACCCTCTCCCCCCCGTCCCATCCCGTGTACAACCTAATTCTCGGGATGCCACGACGGTTTCCGCGCGATAATCTCCGCTTCATCCTGACGTTTATCTACAAGGTTCACCCTTTTAGTACCGTCCGACGTTACGCGTACATACGACGGTCTCAGATTGGGCCGCGACCGCGACAGGCGCTTGAGACTTTGCGTCAAGGAATCCTTGTGCTCCGCCGGTGCACACTCGATCTCGGAGCGGATGAGGCGGTGTGGGAGAGTGTTGAGAGGTGCGCGGTGGAATGAGCGAGGGACGCGCACTGGTTGGGCGGGTGGTGGGGCGCGTGCGGCTATGGATTCGTAGAGGGACGTGGGAGGGGGATCGGGGGATGGCGTCGGTAGGGAAATGTCAGCCAGGGAAGGGCTATAAACCAGATTAGCAGACGGAAGATAACCTATATGGTGGACGCACTTTGACTCTGGAGTCAAGTTCTGTTTGTTTCCCTCTTGGGTGGTGTTTTTTGTCTCGGAGACGTCTAAGTCGCTTGCTTCCCGGGTGAGTCTTGCTGTCGCAGTTGATTGCAGCCGGTGTATCCAATGGTGTACGACGCTGTATTTCTCGTGTTCGACATCTACTGGGAGTGATCATAGAGCTCGGGGACGTACCTCCTTAGAGGAGGTGCAGCCCTCAGACAGGACGAGGACGGAGTCGCGTATTGTCGGAGCATGTTTTGCTAGCCGTACAGTAGCCGTACAAATTGATGTTCAGACGCGTTGTGTTGTTATGAGTGTAATCAATCCGACTCTTGAGAGGATTCTCAGAGAAGCCAAGGGAGTTGTACGGTGGTAAAAGGTCAAGCAGGGTCAACGGGCTCTCGGCCCGATCGTGCTCAATTTGATTTGCTTCGTGTTCCTCAAGCGAATGTTGCTGTAAAAGTGCTATGCTTTCCTTACAAGATGCAATGCTCTCCAGGCTCTGCGTTCGGGAGGCCTCGCTGCGATGGATGAAACACACAAGTAGTATTAGGCTTTGACTTCTCAGAGATACTACGGAGGGTTTTTGAGTCAACACCTCACTGGCAAGAATACTTACTCTGATGTAGGAAACCTAAGGCAGCGGTACATCGAGCCCACGCGCTTGGTCTCCTGCCAATGGGCTGACATTCCGCCATCTATATCTATCACACCCACCGACTGAGAACTCTCCTACCTCGAAACTGTCGTCTCCAATATCCATAGCAAATTAGATTGTTTGCCACTGCCCTTCGCCGGCTCGACCAACCCTCCTCGTCTGCTGTTGTTTTTGAACTGCCATCTCTACATTTTTGTGTTGTGCTGCACCAGCGCAAACTCCCATCTCCCTACGCGAGACAAGTTCGACGTCAGTGTTGCGAATGGTGCATCGAGGATTGAAACGCTAGGCGTGCAGTATAGAGCGCGTCAATGGTAACACTCGGTCAGAGCAACCATCTCCTATCCGAGGTGCCATCGTTAGACTTGCGATTTTGAGAGCATCAATGTCCTCCATAATGTACAGGCAATCCAGAACTTCCTAGGCATCGCCCAAGATCCTCTTGAGCATTTCTGGTGGCTGGGTAACCAGTGCCCATTTCCCCTCTGCCGCAACACTCCCGCCGTGCATCTCCCGTGCCCACACATCACGGACGAACCAGACCGCATGCCCGACCACACATCCCATCAGATCCGCCTGTGCCGCCCTCCACTCTCCATTGACCACTACAGTGAACCCCACGAGTGCATACGGCAGGTACGCCGCCCCGATTGTTACGAGCCCAAACAAAGATATAGGCGTAGTCGGATGCCGTCGGCTCCATACATAGATGGGCACGAAGGCCAACGAGCTAGAGAGGAACGGACTGGTGCCGCCCATAGCGCCGGGTATGGGGATGGAGCTTAGAAGGAGTAGCCCTGCGGCGCTTTGGAGGAGGAGCCAAAGGTAGGCGGCGGGCTGTGCGGGAAAGGAGGAGTCCTCGAGGATGCGGCTGTAGCGCATGAAGAAGAAGAGGTGGAAGAGGAGGTCCAGGCTCAGCGAGCCAAAGTACAGGAACGTCGTCAGCGTGCGCGTCGAGAGCAGCGAGGGCAGTGTCGGCGCGGAGTACAGGTGGAGCGGCGTGAGCAGGTGCGAGTGCACGAGCAGGGATGTCAGCAGCGAGAGCAGGAGCCATGTTCGCGTGATGGGCGGGATCTGCAGCAGCCATGAGATGGGGCCCGGCATTGTGTCGACACCTTCCGCAGGCCGTGTCGCGTATCGTGGATGAAGACCGCCAAAAGAGCCACGAACAGACGTGTCGTGGACGTGGCACGGAAGCAACTCGTGAGTGTGGCTGTGTTCACATCGGCTAGACGCTCATTACCCTATGGATCTGCGCTCTCTCATGCCTACCACGCCCAGTAGCCATCGCAGACATCTACCCGATACAGTTTTCAGGCAGAGGTTTGCGCAGCAACACTCATGCCTCCACTGCTGCAGCGCTTGACAAGCATCCTCCGAGGCTTTACTAGCTGGAGCCCACCCTCTGCTGCGTCAGACCTTCCGGTCGAACTATTACTTGCAATCTTCACATTGTGCAAACCAGACATCATTCACCGCCGCCTCGATAGGCCAAAAGTCCCTCCCACCATGATGCCCGACGAAAAAGAGTTTCCCGCTCTCTACGTCAACAAGCATTGGCGCGCTGCTGCTCTCACCTATCATCCAATCCCGATCTACCTAGACATTTACCTATCAGATGACAGATCTAGAGACCACACGCGTATTCACACACTCATTCTCTCCCGTTTGCGCAGCTATCTACATCAACTGCCTCCCAATGCACCACTGTCATTCCATATCACGAGTTGCTGGTTCATCGCTGGTTCACCGTCTGAGCACCCCCCTTTCGAGATTCTCAGCCTTCTCTGCGCGCATTCATTTTGCTGGTCCGTTGTCTCCATCCACCTGCCTTCCATCATATTCGAGGCCTTCCACGACATCTTGCGGGGCCCTCTCCCTCAGCTCAAGTCCCTCAAAATTCATAACACCCTGACATACAATCGACTCACCACTGATGGAAGGACACTGACCGTGCCCTTGTTCGCACACGCTCCCAACTTGACCTCTCTTTATATTCATGGCGTGGCGCCACACCCCGTTTTCTTGATTCCTTGGCACCAGCTCACCAGCCTGATACTGTCATTCCCCGACCATGCCACCTTCTACACGATTCTATCTCAATGTACCAATCTGCACGAATGTTCGGTGAAGGGCGACCACACGAGACCTTGGACGCGTCCCACTGCTCCACTTTCTCACACCGCGCTGAGGGTGCTCAAATTCAAAGGTGCGAAGCCCGACGCATTTCTCCAGCTGATACACGCACCGAATGTGGACGAAATATACTTGGATAACGTGTTGTACGATGTCGCGGACGCCGTTGCCCTTGCAACGCTTCCCTCGCTACGTACAGCACATCTCTACTACGAATATCTCAGCGAAGGGACTGCTTTGAACATCCTCCCTCGCCTCCCGCCCTTGGACCTGTATCTTGAAACGCTCGGCAATATGCCTGAAGGCGCCTTTGCCATCCTCTGTGGTGGTTTTCAGCACTCGAGTCTGAGCCTGAAGTTCAAGAAAACGAAAGATGAGAAGGGTTTGGTCAATCTGGCGAGGGCTCGGGGCGGGGAGCATCTGCATGTAGAAGCAGCGCTGTCGCAGGCGACGATCGAGACGCTTCGAGCATTGGATGCTGAGATCTCTGGACTCGGTCGATGTGAGGAATTGGTGAAGAGGTCGAATAGGGGGGCGTGGAGACAGGGGAAGAGGCTGTATCGGAGTCTTGTGGGCAGCTGAATAGAAATGTGAAAGCAAAGCCGCGATGCATTCGCGAGGAGTACACAGAAGTGGATTATGTGGGGCCACTGGATGTCGAGCTCATTAGATCTAGACCTCCGTGAAGCGGTCCGTGTCCCCGCCACACATAGGAAACACGAGTGGCCAGGTTTTGGCAGCGCCTTGCTGGTGATCCCGGTCCGATAGAGTTTTGCGCCGAAAGTACTATTGGAACAAGGGGCCTCTGAGTCTTTGAAAGTAGTCTCGAAGAGAGCCACGCAACAAAGACTAGCTGCTTATCATATCATGACAATTTGCCGGGTGTTCCTTTCCGTAAGAAATGTATCAATTAGCAAAGGGACGAGCTCGATAGTTTCGCGTCACGGTACGCGTACGAATCACAAGGGCCGACTGTTGAAGATGGGTCGACGCGAGGTAGGGCAAGCCGGATGGTCGAGGTTGAATTTCGAAAAATGACCGATCACAGACTCGAACCCGAGGTCTCCAGATCTCGGAATCATGTGGGTCTCCCCCTCGATTCACCACATCTTCGCACCACCGAACATGGAGGAGTGTTCTCTAAGCTGAACCTAGTACTAGATTATGTTTATATCCATGAAATACACTTCCTGTCAAAAAATCTTATATCCTGGTGCAGTGGAAGCCACGAAACAGCGTTCTTGCGCGAAAAGTCACGCGAGTCACACGATCGTGACTGACGCGTGAATGTTGCGTGAACGCGCCGTTGACTTGTTGATCTTCGACCACCACCATCCGCAACAGCTGCTTGCACTCAGCCTTCCTCTCTGATCGCCTCACATCCTTCTTGACTATGCCAGAGACTGGAGAGCTCGTCGCCGACTACATTCTTGCCAAGAAATGGAAGGACGACCGGGATCAGGAGGCTGCTGAGAGGAAGGAGAAGTGGGCTCGGGCTCGGGACGCGCGGGAAGAGGAGCGCGCTCGTGAACGCGCTGCCCGCGAGGCTGCGATGGATGAAGGCGATTTTGGTTTGGAGGAGCTGTTTCCTGAGGAGGACACTGAGGAGCTGTACCAGGACGACTCTCTGATCCTCAAGAACATCTATGTCGATGCCACTACCGAGGAGCGCGAAGCTGCTGCGTCTCATGAGGCAACCGCGTTCTCACTCGCCGCTCAAGGCCTCCCGTATCCCATATCTCCGGGCTGTGCTGTCAAGAGAGGATCCAGGAAGGATCAAGGCAGCGTCTATCCGCCACAACTGGGCAACACAGACATTTCCGACGCACAGCTTACGCTCAAAGAATTCCACTCCAACCCTCGGAATGTGATCTTGGAGATGGATTCACCCCTTTCTGGCCCGCTCTGGATGCAGGTAAGTTCTCGCTAGATAGCTCTGTTTGTTTCTGAACACATCTACACTAGGTTCAGCTGCTACTTCACACTAGCCTCCAGATCTACACTGCCGCTCAATTCCATGACTCCATAGCCAAAGTCAAGTCGACCGTAAAGCTTTCCTTGCGCTTCCTGTTTTCTTGGCTCAACACATTTCTCAGGCGCGCGGATTTCGAGTGGGCATGGCTCTTCAATTTGGTGACTGGGTTGTTGCATTTCTTACTCATGATAATATGTTCGGGTAAGTCTTGTACATATCATCGCGCCTTCGCTAATTGATAGATCGTTTCTCATAGCCTTCGTACGCGACATCGAGGTTGAAGTTACCGGCACAACATATCGATGTCTATACCAACTTCAAGGGTTTCGTGACCAGTGCGGTTCGCTGGGCGCTCTGCTCTCTGACATCTCAGAAAGCTGCCAAGAACTCCGACGCCATTGAGAATCCGCTAGTCCCAACAACGGTAGCCAAGCGCACCCGTCTCGCAATTCACGCCATTCGTGACAGCTCTCATGTATGGGGTGGTATAGGCGTCTATACCGTGGTCGAGGTTTTCTATTTGGCCGGTCAGTTTTCTGTAGACTTTAACCCGATTCATTCTGAGTGTTCCGTCAGGACTCTCGCCTTTCTTGACCGAAGCAGAGGTGTTTGACGTTCCCTCACGCTTTGCTCGGCTTCTCGAAGCATACTACAGCTACACCGCAAATTTTCACTTGAATGTCTGGTACGTATTTGCGCTTACGCGCATAGCACATATATGGTTGACATGTTGTTGACTGGAACCTCAGGGCGCTTATTCAACCACTCTTGCATGGCAATTACTTCATCTCGGTCACGAACGAACAGCGCCTTCGTTACGCCGATTGGCTCTACGTGTATGCTAAAGATCGAACACAGATGCCAACACGTCTGCGAGCGCTCTATACGATTGCCATGGTCTATTTCTTGGTTGTTCAATGGTGCCAAAACTAACGCATCCCGTCTAGAACACCTTTTCGTTCGTTGGTGAAGACTTCGCAGTCCGAAATCCTGACTGGATAATGGACGTCTTTGAACCGACATATCTTCAGCTCGGTCTCAGGCGTGCCGACAATCTGGGACATCTTATCTTTGGATGCTCCGCTGCGGAGTGGTCCTCCGCTGGCTTTTCTGCATGGCATGATAGCCCTCTAGATCAATACTACATGCAACGAGGTAAGCCTTCTCTCAATCTCTACACGCTACGCGTGGGCATCTGACTTCTGTGTCAGGTATTGATACCTCATCTGCGAACACGTATATCTGTGGCCAGAATTCATACCAGCCACTCTTTCTGCCATTGAAGGAAATGCGTAAGGCCTGGGTGACGACGCTGATGTTCGAGACAAATGATGGCGTTGTCTGGACCATTCAGCCAACTTTCCGCCTCAATCGGTTCCGTTCGCACCTGAAGACCACGCGGCGTACGATGCTCATTCATCTCTAAGTATACATGCTCCCTAACCTTATATCACACAGATACAAGGCGAACGCTGCTGTGGTCCCCGCGTCCTTCGTAAAGCGCGAGCATTCCTTGTTCACTTATATTGTTCGCTATACCAAGCTTTGGGCGGTTGGGCCACTTGACTTCTGTGGTATTGCTCGCATTACACACAAGCGGTTTGTCTCTCTCGCTTGTATCACTCTTAAGAAAGTTTGAACTAATTTGCTTCCAAACCTTGCAGGATATCCCTCTGCAAGGACGACCCAGCTGTCTCGAGCTACGTTCGAGAGCGCCTCAAACAGGGTTATGATTCTCGAACACACAACAAGCCAGGAAAGTCGAAGGTAGCGTATGCGGTAAAGCGCAAGCGAGCAAACATCAACGAGAATCTCGCTCCCTCCAGCGATGATACTCTGGTACCTTCATCGGATCCTCTCACTAGCGACGATGTTCCATCTTCGCCTCTGCATACTCTTAACAGTAATGTAGGACTACCCTCAAAACCAAAGCGAAGACGGCTTTCTTATGATCAAAAACTTGCCCTTGGACTTATTGTATAGATTGGACTGTAGATACATTCTACCTATTATTATAGACTATCATTATAGAATTATAAAGACGATAATTACGTTGTAGCAGGGTATCAAGACGAAGATGAACTAGGTGCATTTGAAGCTAGAGCTTGAATACGCTTCTGGCGCCGATGTATAGCGGTAACGAAATGTTTCCAGAGGCCTTCCTCTGTATATCCTAGAGCCTCGTAATGTGTCAAATCCTCTGCATTCTCCTGTTTGGCGTATTGTAGGTGTGCATGGTTGAAAGACGTCTTTTTCCACTGTGAATCAGGGAATGCGAGTACGAACGCCTTTGATCGCTCAATTGGCCGCTTGCGTAACCCGCCTTGAAGACGATCCATGTACTGGAAGCCAGATACAATATATGTGGTGGGGAATTGACTCGGCCATTGGCGACGGCTCAATGAAGGAACTGCGAGTGCGAAAGGATCCTGCACTATACGATGACCATATGGTGAAGGTTCCAACGGCATGTTCTGGGAATCCCAAGCAGGGTATTCACCGGTGTACGCCACTGAGAGAGCTCTTCCAGCGGCACAGTTGAATGTGGATGATGTATGAAGAATGGATGAGATACTGCCAGTTGGTAGGAAGGGGCTGAAGGGCTCAAGCCAGAGACCAGAGATGACAGTGTTTGTTGTAACCGGAATGTGTGGGTCCATGTCAACGTTTGGCATTGCTACTAGGGATGTATATTGACATGAGTAAGTCTCTGGAGAAGCGGGGGCACACACCTTCAAGTTCGCAGCCCATGTGGGGCCAAGCAACTTCTATTTGGTCTCCTCCAAAAGGCCAGAGACCGCTCTCATGAATGGGACCACCGTACATTGTCTCCGTGGTCGTAGACAAAGTGCCAGAGGTATACACATACACACACAAGTACGTCAGTCTGATGCATACATGGGAGGTCCCGGACACGTGGTTTGCATCGCAAGCTGCGACGCTCATCCTCTCTCCTCTTGGCACAGAATCTTCTTGAGGATGGTCAATGACACTGGACAAAATGGTCATAAAAACGGTCAAAGTATCTGTTCTGTCTATCTGTCCATACTACAATGCAATTGAACTCGTATCTAGAGCCACCGGACGAGATACTGAGCACGGCTCTCAAACAGTATGCGACAGAGGCTCTACCACTGGCCGCACGCTTGGACTATCTTGCTAAGGACTTTGGCTATCGCATAGGGTCCCAAACTTGTTTTTTCTTTATCTACGATGCGAGTCTGATTGTCTTCAGACTGACGACACTGAAAAAGCTCAATAAGGAGTTCAACGTCTCCACGGCCAAGAAACCCCTGCCTCGAGCGCTTGCTACAAGTCTTATCTCTGAATACGTGTCAGAGAATCTATCGTCTCGAAATGGACCTTCGACTATCAAAGATAAGATCCGTCTCGATGAAGGTATCATCATTCCTCGGTGCGTCCCTCAAACTATCTACTATCTTCACAT
Organism: Strobilurus stephanocystis; assembly: GCA_019915075.1. Classification (NCBI taxonomy): domain Eukaryota; kingdom Fungi; phylum Basidiomycota; class Agaricomycetes; order Agaricales; family Physalacriaceae; genus Strobilurus; species Strobilurus stephanocystis. Next base: position 705,249 of record JAHLMI010000011.1, read on the forward strand.
TCTAAAGTATATATACCTTTATGTCCTCAGCTCTATGGTCCGTGACATCATGCAAACAGAGTTTCCGGACGGTTTCGATATGCGTGTTCCTGGTCGCAAAAACACCGAACGGCGCAAAGGCCACTTGACAGGACAGGGCATCTTTCAAGAGCTACATTGCGATGGTCATGAAAAGCTGAGTGCAAAAGCCTTGCAAATGGGACCAGTTGGAATCGATATATATGGCTTTCGGTGTCATGCAAGCGGCATGATCATCTCCGAACACGCTGTTCCCAACAGTCGTTGTAAGTGGACTGTAGCACACTGCTACCTTGATGTCCTTGAGCAATATGGCAGTATGTGGTTCATTGGCCGTTACAGACAGTTTTACCTCATTTCCTATCTAGAGGTACCGCTTCAGATTACCGTCGATGGTGGGCAGGAGACTGTTGAGATGCAAGCGTGTCAGTGTGCTCTTAGGTATCAATATCTCGGTCTTCCCTCTTATTTCACTAATGTTGTTCTTATCTAGGCGTATTCTGACACCGGACGTTACTTTTGAAGAGATGCCCCCTTTCGTAGCTCTTCAAAGCAAAGACAATGTCCCTATTGAATCATCCTGGTTGTACATGCGTAACTTCAGTGGTCATGACCTACGCCGCTTCATGTTACAAGGGAAAACAGAGCAACGCTTCAACTATCAGGATCCTACTCAAACGTATGTGACAAGGTGTTCTGTTTTGATTTCATATCTGTTATCTCATTGTCCGTACAGTTCTCTATTCCAATGGATATGGGGACAGGTCACTCAGTATGAGATTGACAGATTCCAGCGATATTGGAACCATCACCGCGTACGACTTCAACCAGCGAAGGAGCTTCCCTCCGGTACAACACCGGCACAGATTTTCGACTTCCCCCAGAATTACAGTCTCCTTGATCTAGGTGTACCTGTTGATAAAGAGGTCATTGATACTCTTCGCGGAAATTTGGAGAAGAGTAGAGAGGACTGTTTTGCCTTCGTGGATGTTGGGTTTGATCTCAGAGCGCGTGATGCATATATGCAGATCGGGAGTCCGCAACTTACTATGAAGTCTGGATGGACCGTTTACCGTCAGATATTAGCACTGTTAACATGAATAGGCTCAATTTAGGTAGTGATACTCAGACCAAACTACTGATACAACGGTAACTAAGTACCGATAAACATTGACAAGTTGAACGTCAGTGCCTTTCTCATCGCGCAAGACGGTCTAGTGGTAAGAGACTATGTTGAGCTTATACTCATATCCGACTTGGGGTAGCTCAATTCCTCCTCGTCCCGCTCCCGCTCCCGGTCCTCTTTCAAGAGAGGAAGTCCAAGCTGCATACAACGACTCACGCAGGCATGTTGATCTACAAACTGTTGGATGTCGGTAGGTCCATGGTCACCGATACCACCATCTCCATTGGCCGTGTGAAGCATCATGTCGAACAAAATATCCTTTTTCTTGAAGGTCGACGCTGTGACAAGGCCTTCAGTATCACCACATGTCAATCGAAAAGATGGGAGTACGAACTTTGAATGTCCGCAAGTACAATCTCTGACATAGACTGCATATAGACAAAGTGTGCAAAAACGTTGATTATGTTTCCAAGCTTGTTCGTGTGGTATGCAGGATGGGTGTTGGTACCACTCCATTTGTGGGAGTCACGCGTGCGCAGCTCCTCCAGCAACCAGCAGCATGACCACTCATTCTGGCCACCTTGAGCGGTAGGCTCTGCAATCGGAAAGTCGGTCATGGTCAATCCGGATGCGGGGGATGGTCCAACGCTTGGGTTGACAACTTCCTTCACGAGGAGGTACTTCGCTACTTCAAGACCTGAGTAGCAATGAGACAAATATTCATGACAGGAAGACGATGTACGCACCACCTCCACCGCTACCTCGGACATCTACATTGCTCTTCTCCGCATGTTCTTGATACTTCTCAAGGAAGTACTTGGTAAGCGATAGTGCAACGCCTTCTTTCTCGAGAGCGTTCTTGTTTTCATCGAGTGTTACCTCAGTACCTTGCCCAACGGCATAGTAACGTTTTGCAGCATACTTCACGCCACAAAAGTTTGACTGGATGAACAATTGTTAGTTTCCTGCACACGAGTATTGGTATGAGATGAGATACATACCTGAAACACTCTCTGTGTATTTCCATGAGCATATTCCTTATCAGAAATTGTGCCCAACTCGAAGATAGCACAGTCCGAAGCGTCTAGATCGGGCCAATTTACAGTGACTGTACCATCCTCGAGCACTGTTACAGTTGCAACACAGAACTTGACCGTTGTGTATCCGGAAGGACGAAAGTTGGACACCAGAGGAGCGGGACCGCTCACTGAGGAAGCAAGGGTACTTCCTGTGAAGAACATTATTCAAGAATGAATCATTGATAACAGTACCAAGTACTCACTCTTCAATCTTTTGCTTGCAGGCTCCTCATCTCCAAAGCCATCGGCTTCGGCTTGCCTTTTATGTGTGTGCTTGCGCTCCTTCTTCTGCTTGTCCGTGAGAGCGAAGTCGGGGGCATGGCACTTGTGAAAAGCCTCAAACTTTGAACAAGTAAGATGGTGTGGTACCATCAGGAGGAGTAGATACAACTCACCGCTTCAACATGAATAGTAGCTTCCAAGTAGAGAAAAGGCGCCTTTGGATTCAAGGTTGTCGGGGTACGCTTCTTGAGATCAGCATCTTGAAGAGGGTCATTGATGCGGCAGAACTCCCTCAATGAACCAGTCTCGCTCCCCACAATGTAGTTCTTGCTTCCAAGGAAGCGATAGCTGATGAACTCACTGAGAGTAGGAAGAGTCAATGATCAAGTTCCACTAGACCTCAGCATATGTGCATACCGTGTCAAGCTCTCTGTAGTGCGCGCTTCCCAAGCCAAATTCCAAGATTCCAGACAGTCATCGAGCACATCTAGATCCGAAGTATCAGTACCACCTCCACAGTTACATATACGAATGAACAGACCCAGAAATGACATATTCTCAGGATAGTGATGACCAGCGCGTCCCAAGGCTGAAAAGACATCGGAACGAGGAATGATAGGAGTGATGATAACATCAATTTGCTGGTTAGAGCGAGTTGTGGATCCAGATACCGGCGCCGACTTGACAGACTGAGCGGAGTCTTGCTGTTGCTGCTTCCGCTGAATGACTTTCAGGCGTCCGCTGGTAGCGTTAGCCCGTTCGATACGTCTAGCCTCCTCTGCTGCCTGAGCAAGTGTATCTGCAGAAGTAGCCTGAGAGCCGGTCTGTACCCGAGCTGGAATAGCTCTGAGACAGGTATCATAGAGTCGAACAAGAAACATACCTTCTGCGCGACACTTCTGAATACAGCCTGAACATAGCTGGTCCCCGTCATTCCCCCAAGGGACTACAGACCGGGAAACGGTGCCACAATGATCACACTGCGGAATAGCCTATGACAGAAAGTTAATACACATGCATCAGAGACATGGTGAAAGCAAACATACCTCTCGCTGACTGCGCTGCACATCGTCTCCAGCCGAGAGTCTCATGGTGCATTTAGCACAGAGTCCTTCATAATCCTTCCTTGGGAAAGAGCTGTTACACGCATTCTCAGGGCTCTCTTTGGACGGGCAGAGGCTGAGAGTAGTGTCTGACATGTATCAAAGTGGTGAGTACTGTCCTGTCGCCAACTCGAAAGTAATTCAAGACTTATATACAGTTACAACTCGCACTGTATTTCAATATACAAAATGATCGTTGGCCTTCGGCAGTGAACATTGTTCTCCGGCAGCATGATGTTGGCCTCCGGCAGAATAGAAGTAGATCCTGATGACAAGCGTTCGCAGGCAGGACTCAGATGAAACATGCAAGTGAGCGACTCAGAGTCGCGTTCACACCTGTGCACGCGTAGTCACGATCGTGTGACTCGTGTGACTTTTCGCGCAAGAACGCTGTTTTGTGGCTTCCACAATGCCTGCATATAAGATACTTGGTCAGGGCATGTATTATATGTATGGAAATGTATTCTATGGCTCAGTTTATCTTAGAACACACTCCCCCGCGTTCGACTCTGCGAAGATTGGCTGCATCACGGCGACCCACATGACCCCGAGACCTGGGGTTCGATCCCGTGGTCAGTCATTTTTTTGGAAATCAACCTCGACCATCCGGCTTGCACTACGCGAGGGCCAGGAAACATCAGGTTGGAACTTGACTGGGACATAACACCTCAGAAACAAATCGTCAATCCATGTAGACGAAGCAACGATCAGAACCCAAGCGGTGATTCATTTCCGCTTGTCTGTTCAAGAACACGGTCCCGCCCGTTTAAATAACTTGAATCTCGGTTGAATGCGAGTCCTTCCATCCAATGGTGTGAGCACGGGATCGCAGCTTGTGCTTACGAGTAGAGTGAAGTTGGTCCGTGCACGTGTGTCCATTGAAAAGGGAGAAGCGACCTAAAGACGGCAATTGAATCTGGGGAGGCGAAAATGACTCACGATGTCACCCAGTAATAAGTACTACATAGTGCTTAACCGGGACACGGCGCCTCGGATGCAGTGAACACGATTCCTGACTTTCTAGGTAGAAAGAGAAGACAAGAACCAGGTAAGCGCTTCATTTCCGCGTTTTGTTCACCCCCTTTCATTAATTTCGCTTGCTGGGACCGGTGTGTGCCAGTGAGCACGAGATTTCTTTCGAATGGTAGTCACGTTCATGGACTAAGACTCTGAGAGCAATCCCGCCATAGACTCGAGAAGCGAGCCGGAAGATGAGGTGAGTCTAGATGGAAGTTATCCCCGGCGCGAGTGTTGGTTCCGCGTCCATTCCGTGGTGGATTCTGACGAGACACGTAAATTTCCTATCACGGTCCACTGCAATCTGATCTCGTATCCTGACGTTACTTACTCGTAGCTTGCAGGATCTCGTGGGCCGCGAACACAGGGTGACCAGCTTCAAGTTTGACTCTTCTCCGCGAGGGAAGAGACTCCGAGTGTCGGGAAAGTCAAAGCTGGCGCAGGTACGAAGTCAACGCACAGGACAGGATGGAGGACTTCGAACGTAGACCGGACGAGCTCACGAGTAAGTAGGCAAATGGTATGGACCGTAGGCCCACACTGGCAGCGATGGTCAGGTCCAGAGGCGTAATTTTGGTCAGGCTCACCCGCGACTGCCGCCCGGGAGCAATTTGCAAAATTCCTCAGCCCCGGCGATCGATACTTGACTCGGCTCTGCGCTTGCTTAAGACCCACCAGCAGTCGTCCGCCCTTCGTCAAACAATGGCCCAGGTGAGTCCGTTCATAGTATCGTCTATCCGAGTCTGACTACACATGTACATGCGTAGGTCGACGAACGCACGGCGCTGCTCTCCTCTACCCCCACTCTATCTTACGATGATAACGCCAAAGTCCCAGGATCTCATTCTTCTTCCTTTCACGATAACGACAATCGCGATGCCTCTACATCCACTTCCAGTTCCACATCTAGCTCGAGGGCGCCGTCCAAGTCTCGTCGTCCGCCCACGCCTCTCCCGATGCTCCAAATCTGGGTGGTCCTCCTCCTGCAGGTGGTGGAGCCTATAACGAGCCAGAGTATCTATCCGTATATCAACCAGGTGAGCAGTCCAAGATCAAGACAAGCGCTGTTTGCTGATGATTCGCTGGTAGTTGGTACGCGAACTGGACATAACAGGCGGGGACGAGAAGCGCGTGGGGTATTATGCTGGGTTGATTGTGAGTTGTCTGTCTTTGTTGTTGCTCGAGCTACCCTACCTTGCCTGTGGCCCACTCATTTTTAGCTAGCCCCACCCATTCTCGTCTTATCTCCCTCCTTGCTAATCCCCTCCCTCCCAGGAATCTCTCTTCTTTGCCACCGAAGCCCTCACCGTCCTGCACTGGTCCCGCCTCTCTGACACCATCGGGCGCAAGCCCGTCCTTATCATCGGGCTCCTCGGGACGACGATCAGCATGCTGGCGTTCGGGCTGAGCAGGACGTTCTGGGCGCTGGTGCTGAGTCGGTGTGTGACGGGGCTGCTGAATGGGAATGTCGGTGAGCAGCATGTCTTGTCCTTGTCCCTAATCATCTCATCTACCCGTGCAGGCGTGATGAAGTCGGTCATGGGCGACCTGACGGACCCGTCCAACCGCGCTGAGGGCTTCGCACTCATGCCCGTCGTGTGGTCGTTTGGTGCCACGATGGGCCCGCTTATTGGTGGGACGTTTGCGCGCCCGCATGAGCGCTTCCCCGGAGTGTTCGGGGACGCGTTTTGGAGGACGTACCCGTACTTTCTGCCGTGTGTGATCTCAGGCGGGTGTGCGTTCGTGGGGTGTGTGATTACGGTGTTCGTGTTCAAGGAGGTGAGTCTGGAGTCGAGTAAGGAGATGAGGCAAAGATAATTGAATTGGTGTGGCATAGAGCGCCCCAGGACGCAAGAAACGCGTCGTCTCCCTCGAAGACCAGGCGTCGAAATCACCACACTCGTCCTCGCCCGTCTCCCTGCACACACTCCTCACGTGCCCGCGTGTCCTCATCTCCGTGTCCAACTACGTCTCGCTCGCCTTCCTGAACATTGCCTTCAACGCCCTCTTTCCCCTGTTCCTCAGCTCCTCCCCGATGAGCTATCCGCCGAGCACGATCGGCTACATCATGGGCGCGTACGGCTTCCTGTGCGGGGCATACCAGTACTTTGCATTCGCGTCCGTGATCCGCCGCTGGGGCGAGCGCTCCGTGTTCATCTGGGGCATCGCCATGTATCCTTTAGTCTTCGCGCTCTTCCCCCTCATATCCATCTACGCGCACACCGGCGTGGACGTCGTCCTCATTGCTGTGATCGTCATCGCGCTGGTCCTGCAGGATATGGCGTTCGGCGCCATCTTCATGTACGTGACGAGCAGCGCGCCGAATCCGGAGAGCTTGGGCGCGACGAATGGGCTGAGCCAGACGGTGGCGAGTATTGCGAGGGCGGTGGGCCCGGCGGGGGCGACGTCGTTGTGGAGCTTGAGTGTGGAGAGGGGGTGGGGTGGGGAGGGTGGGTTTGGGGTGTATGGGGTGTTTGTGGTGTTGGGATTGGGGGCGATCCTGTTGGCGAGGAAGTTGCCGGAGGGGCTGTGGGATAACGAGGACGAGGACTAGCGGGTGGGTGGGTGGCGGCTATGACAAAAATGCGCATTGAACGCTTTGTGTTCTGACGACCACAATGTATCATCTAGATCATATTTTTCTATACCTGAATAGACGAACACACATCGGTGCCGGTTCCCAGTGCTCATATCATAAATAGCATGCATTGTCCACCATACCTATGATTGTATAGTCACTCGCGAAAGACTCGACTGTCTTGAATCTGAGCGAAGAGCCACATAACCGTGAAGAAAGATGAGGACAAAGATGAGGACGCCTAATATGGGTGTGGCGCACCCCCAAAGTATATGGCAACTTGGCCGAGTGGTTAAGGCGCTAGAATCAGGCTTACATGCCTATCTAGTTCGAAAGAGCGTGAGTTCGAGTCTCACAGTTGTCAATTGCGCGTGATTCATTCTTTTTCACGACTTTTTTGATCCAGACTTGAAACTTCACTGTGCAGTGCACACTGCACACTGCAGTCACTGTAGTGTGCACTGTGCTCAGGTGTGCTGCATGCACTAAGTTAGCAGTCACGACTCACCAGTGTGCACTGTCAAGTGACGACCTTACTGTCGAGCTTCTCACCTCCAACCGAAAACACCAAGCAAGTAAAGTAAAATAAGAGTCTCCAATACAAAATAAAACATCAAGATAAAACCAAAAAAGAAAAACATACTGGGCGCCAGCGCACGACATGATAGATTCTTTTTAAACATTAACCACCCACACGTGTATACTCCCTTCCCACCACATCCAAACCTCCAAGACGAGTCCCTCCCCTCAAACCATCGTCTTCCTCCTACTCGCCTTCCTCTCCTTCTCCACCTTCGCCCTCTCCTCCTCCTCCATCTTCGCCGCCCTCAACGCCGCGCTCTTATTACTCCTCGGCACGATACTAGGCGCGCGCACAGGTTTCAGCGGTTTCGGCGTGGCCTTGCCGTTGGTGTTATTGGTGTTGAAGGGATCCGAGGTCGTAGACGACGTCGACGCGACCGATTGTGTGGACGGGAACGCGTTGTGCAGGGACGGCCGCGCGGCAGAGGCTGGACGCGCCACCTGGGATTGGACAGATGAGGGGCGGCGCATGGATTGGGAGGAGGAAGGGCGTGAGGGGGTGCTTGTAGGGGTTCGGACTGGAATGAAATCGTCAGTGAGTGATAAGGAAGGAGGAGTCACAACGTACACATAAAACTCGTCGGCGGCGCCTTCGGCTGTGTCCTCAACGTCGCAGAGCGGTTCAGCCTCGGCGCGATGCTCGGCGTCGTGCTCGACGCGCGCCTGTGCAATTCAGGCTTGGCCTTCGGTATCGGTACCTCCTTCTTCACCTCAACCTTCTGCGGCTTCGGCCTCTCCACCTTGGGCACCTCCACACCCAACCTCAGTGCCGCGGCCTTGGTCAGCCTTATGGCGATCTTGGGCTTGTTCGTGGACGCCACGGGGATGCTCTCCCGGCGCTTGTGCCCCGGCACGCCCGCGAACGTCTCCTGCAGCCGCTCCTTCGTTAGTGCCAGACGCGGCTTGCCCACGGGCTGGTGGTACGACGGGTTTGAGGGCGAGCCGGAGGCGGAGGTCTGGCGGAGGAGGGTGGCGCGCGTGGGGCGGGGGACGATGTCGGGGGAGCGGGTCGTCGAGGGGAGGGGGCGCGCTTTGAATTGGGAGGCGGGCGACTTGTGCGATGACGACGACGGGGACTTGGAGGGGGACTTGAGCGAGGCGGAGGCGGGGCCGGTGCTTGCCTCCAGCTCGAAGATCGGCGAGCTGGCGAAGAGCGCGGAGATCTGGGCTTGGGCAACTTCCGCGGAGGGGCTGAGGACGACGCCGTCGGGCTGGGTGAGGGCGGAGGGGGATTGGAGGACGTAGACCCAGACGCCGTTGTCTGTGGTGAGCTGGTCGAGGGGTGCGTTGGGGAAGAGCTCGGCAAGGTATTCCGACGCCTCCAGGCGCAGCAGCCGCTCCTTGAGGATCTCGACCTGCGGCTGTTCCGTGAGCTGGGCCTCCACGGCGAGCCGGTCATCGCTGTGCGTCGGGAGTATGACAGCGAGGGTCAGCATTGTGGGCTGTGGAGAAATAGATTGTGGGGTGTAGATTGTTCCGACAAGGTGAGTGAACACCTGTTGGGTAAGAAAGCGAGCAAAGGAAACGAAGGTGGAGAAAGCTTGAGAAGGCAAAAGGTTAAGTGTGCAATAGGGTTGTTTGGCTGTTCAAGGAATCCTAAGCTTTTGTTTGGCATCGCCTTTCTTGTCTTGCACTTTCATCGGCCAGTCTTAATTCTTGTCAGTTGGCATATGAGAGGAACTTCGTCCCCGCTGGAAGGCTTCTGTACGCTTCTTCTTCCAAGTAGCCTCTCAATGATCCGCGCTATCGACGCCTTGACTGTTCCTCACACTTACCACCTGTCCCCTGATCTCTATGTTAGAAGGCAATAGAAGTTCTCTTCTATGGAAGCCTCGTCTCATTATTTCTTCGACATGATTTACACGAGGTCCCCAGCCGGAAGAAGAGCCTCTCATCTGGTCGCCGGCGTGCATCGTTGCAGTTGCAAGGTACAACCGACACTTGTTACTTTATGTCGACTCGCTGCTTGCATCCACGTCACCACGCACTTTCTCCGGGGGTGCATAGTTTACTCATCTCATGCACTGCCCGTGGTTCGTAGACGTCCTCCATTACATATGGATTTTTTGCCAGTGTTGGATTCGTGACCTCCGAGCTCGAGTCGCAAGTCAATGCGTTCCCCCGTTGATACTCATGAGGGAGCGTCCTCCAGACTGCTTGGACGCCTTCATCGCTATTAGATCTCATTCACAAACAGCTTTCTCGGCCGGCCTCCAGCGGGGTTTTTTTCCTGTCCACGAGTTCAAAAAGCATTCGCTACTCAATGCTGGCATTTGTTCACTCCGTTAAGCAAGTCATTGGTAAGCCCGTCGTCAGGATCCACTCTCTTGGATGTTGTGATATATGGACAAACACGTTGTGACTTGTCCCGCAAGTGGCATGGAGCTCGAGGCCCACGTCGACCAACACCACGGAGGCGCTTAGCCCACCCGGTTGAACGCCTACATGGATATTTTCCTACAGAGTCGTGAGATCCGAGTACTACTGCGAGTCCCCGTGAGGCGTAATGCCCCCTCATAGTGAGGCGTAATGCCTACGACGGAATGAGTCGCATCGTATCTCAACTACTGCAAGTCCAGGGTCCACCTGTGATTTTCTAGAGTTAGGGAAGCCTCGACTCGGCATACTGCATTATGCATAGCATTATATTGTACAACAACATGAACTCTATCTTACATACAAACAATGAAACAGCATGCGGAAAGCTAGTACGAGAGGAAGTGCTGGGGTGGTATGAACGGCGGTGGGTCGTCTGGGCGAGTGAACGGATGCGGATTTGGTGGTATGAATGGCAGTGGATCGGCTGCGATCGGCGGTTGTGGTGGTACAATCAGAGGCATCGTCCGTGTCCGGTGTATTGGAGGTGATTGTGTTGTTGTGAAGGGACCCGGAGGTGGCATCGTCTGAGTGCGGTTCGGAGGGGGGTAGTAATGCTGTGGATTAGGCTCGAATTGCGCGGGGGCATGCGGATACCTGGGCGGTGGAGGTATGAACGGCTGTACGTTGTCTTGAGGACTGGCACTCGGAGGAGGGGGTATGAATGGCGTGAAATCTGTCGACCGTGACTCGGATCGTGCATACAACGATGAAGATGACATGACAGGTCGTGCATACGGTGAAGGCATGACAAATCCTGGATCCCGTGCATACATGGGCTGCGGGGGTATGAACGGCGCAGGGGACTCGGAGCGCGGGGGCACGAACGGAGCGACGTCCTCCCAGTTGACGTTCGGGGGTACGAACGGCTCCGGTTCCGATTCCCGTTCCTCGCCATGCCACGCCTCCTCCCCCCTCACCATCTCCACGACCTGCCGGATCTTCCTCCTCCACTCCCCCAGCCGCGCACCATCATACGCCGCGTACCCCATATCCGCACACTCCGCCCGCAGCCAGCCCTCCAGCACCGCCGCCGTCCACCGCACACCACCCTTCTTGTTCTTCCCCTGCAGCTTCGTACCGTTCTTGAGCAGCACGATGATATCATCGACGTCGCGCGCGTTGCACCGCACCAGCTTGAGCGCGACCGCCCACGACGGCGGGACGCCCACCAGCACCAGCCGCCCGTTCGGGCTCGCGTACAGTGTGTGGTGCGCGCGGTTCGGGGGGGAGAGCGAGGAGAGGATGAGCGCTTGGGGAGGGGGGAGCGCGATGTCCGCTTCGGCGTTCATCCAGTCGCGCGCGACGGGGGCGGGCGAGGGGGCGGGGGAGGAAGAGAGGTTGAACTCGTCGGCGGTGCGCGCGATGGCGTGGAGGAGGACGTGCACGACGTCGGGCGGGAGCCCGCGCAGGATGATGTCCACGTCCATCGTGTGTGTGCGCGTCGAGGGGATGGTGGAGAGTGAGGGGTGCAGGAGGTGCGCGGCGCCACCATGGACGATTAGAGTCAGGGGATGGGGGAACTGGGAGGGAGGGAGGAGGGAGGAGAGGAGCGTGAGGAGGTGCTGGAGAGTAGAGGGCGTCAGCGGGAGCGTGTTCTGCGTCATACAAGTGGCCGGCGGTGTCGTATCAGAGTCGTATGTGTCTGGCCGCACATTTATCGATCGACCAACGACTTTGGGTTCTTCTTCTAATGTCGATGTCCAGAGTGTCTCTGCTGAGCATTCAGATCAAGCATGCGATATGGACGGCATGCATGGGCGATGTACCTGTCTAGACATCGTCATTCCACAGTAACGTTGTGAACGTTCAAGCACAAGAGCGGATCGACCTCGTGGATCCCACGTGGGGCACGGCCCTGACATCGGCGCCACGAAATGAAGTTGCTGCTATCTATCTATGCTGTAAGTATAGCACAACGACCCAGGCGAGTTGAATGGCACTCTTGATCGCAATGAAGGATATGCCCTCACCATGAGCGGAGTCGCTTGGTGGCTGCACATAGAGCGGTCTGACAGCTGGCGTGAGATTGATTCTGTCTCCCATTAGAGTGGGAACGTAGTCTTCTACCCGGACACTAGTGATAGTAGGGACGCTTCTTATAGTAGTAGAGCGCTACATCATGGCAAATACCTTGCGATGAGTCGTAATTGCCGCGAACTAGTACTTGAAAGTATTACGCAGACCCGACGTCGTTAGTTGAAACTGTCTCCAAGTACTAGAGTAGCCACGTAGTTCACCCAGACACGTCGCGTAATGCATGAGATTGTTGCAACTTTTTTCTCTTTAGAGCGGCAACGTTAACAAACAACCCGAAGTCCAAGAGAGAAGATAACAAAGCAAGTCGCGACTCGGAATCAACACTTAATTGTGCGCACCGTGCACGTACAGTCTCGCAAATTCCAACCAGTGCCAGTGCCAGTGCCAGTGCCAGTGTGGGCGCGTAGTTTACCTATTAGACATGTCGCCTACTAATGAATCATTGAGACATTCTGGTGCAAATTTTCTTGATGCGTGGTATGGTAGTCTAAGCTTAAGAGCGACAAGGAAGGATTTGGTGTCCGGATAAGCAGTTCAAGAGCCTGAGAGCGGGAGCAGAAACAATTTGTCGTACAGTAATCGCGCCGGGAATCAAGACTTTGAATGCGCAAGTTTCCCAACCAGTGCCAGTGTGGGCGCGTAGTCTACCCAGACATGTTGCCTCATACATCCTTCAGACCTTTCGGTGCAACTTTTTTACAATGCGTGGTATGGTAGTAGGCTGCTAAGAGCGACAACGAACGATTTGGAGTCCAAGACCCGAATGTGGCGACGTCAAGCGTGCTTGTAAGTCCCACACCGGTGGGTTCTGTCTCCCATTAAAGCAGGCGCGTAGTCCAAAACTCCAAGAGCAAGTGAAGCCTGAGGCCTGGGGGCCCGAGTGTGTTCATGTCCTGGGTCAAATATGTCTCCCATCATAGTAGGCGCGTAGTCTACCCGGACACGTCGCGTATTATAGATGTGCTTCGTGATTTTTTGGTAGACTCGGGACTGGAACCTGGGAGGTAGCTCAGACCCAGAACAGCTACTAGGAGTTCCGCGAGATTGGTTCGAGTCTACGGAAGCATGATGGCGGCGAAATTGACGGATCACGATCCATGGCGCGGTCAGGGACGCGCTCGATTAAACCTTACATCCAAGTTTCCATTCCGTTTCCATTCCTTCCTGATTCCTTCGCTTCAATTTCCTACACTCCTTCGGTAATCCGTTCACCTTCATTTCGATTCCCTGTGGTCCTGGGCGGAAAGAACAACACTCTTGAGTGTGTACTCGGTTGCTTGGCAACGCTCTAGATATCAAAATCAAAATCGCGTGTTCTCGTACAGGGCTGGGAAGAGTTGGTGGGTGCGTTTTTCGCTTCCTTCGGTCTTGCTCTCTGAGAGGGACTGACGACCAGGACCAGGACGCGTGCGAGTGCAGGATTCAACTGACGGAGACGAGACGGAGACACAACTGAGCCCATCAACAGACACGGGCCAAGGCGCGGAACAGGCAAACTATCGACGCGGAACAGCCACGCACTACAACAAATTTACAGGTGCGTTTCGTCCGTCGCCCTCCCATGAGGCCTCATTCCTCATTTCTCAATTGCCTACAGACAGACTACACCACAACTTCCCTAGCCACACATTCCTTCCACACACACCACACACACGCATGTCGATATTCAGACGACACCGCACCTCCCACTCCAACTCGCACGAACCTGAGTATAGTGGGAATGGGAACGGGGACGCGGCGTCGTCGTACTCGCCCTTCCTCCAGGCCTCATCTGGGATCGGACAGTCTCCGACACCGTACAAGTCTGGACAGCCGCCATCGTACACCCAGTCCCAGTCCCAGTCCACATCACCCTACCCAAGTGCCTCCGCATCAGCCTCACCCTACCCAAGTGGCCCAGTCGCGTCCACCTTCACCTCAAAAAGCACCACCTCCCTCGCTTTACTGGCACGTGGAGGGAGTCGCGCGAGCAGCACCAGGAGCTTGGGCGGCTCGGGCGGGAAGCGGGCGTCCATCTTCAGTATGGGCGGCAAGTCTTCCGCCGCACCTCCTCCTACCCCCGCCCCGCCCAAACCCACCGCACGCCCCCAACCCAGGCGGTCCTTCATGAAACGCATGTCCGAGGTCTTCACCGCCCCCACCACCTCCACCGCGTCTACTAGTGGGTGTGGGACTGTCGGGGAAGAAGAAGAGGAGGAAGGGGATGGGGAGGACGGGGAGGTGGGAGAGATACGGCGGCCGAGTGGGTTGGGGGATATGGCTTTGGATTTGGGGATGGGGAGGGGGAGTATGAGTACGATGGAAGATATGAGGAGCACAAGTACGAGAATGGAGGAAGGGAGGAGCAGCATGAGTACGCGGATGGAGGAGGACGAGTCAGAAGACGACTACGGGGAGGAGGTGGAGGTGCGCCTCGCGTATGTCCTGCCGAGTCCTAGGAAGGGAGGAGGAGGCGACACCACACCCACGATGCATTCGTCATCGCTCCAATCGCCGCGTCGCTCATCCTCATCCGCCCCGCTCTCCCCGCCCCCCTCCGCGCCCCTTCCCCCGCCCCCACGGCAGCCGCCCACCAGAACGCGGGTGAGCATGCACTTTGTCGCGCCGCCGGTCGTAGCGGTGGGGGTGCTCAAGGGGAGGGAGAGGGGGAGGGATATAGGCGAGGAGTACAGTGAGTACAATATAGGGGAGGAGCAGGAGAAGGAGGAAGGGGCGCTCCTCCCCCTCCCGCCCTCCCTCCTGCTACACGCGCTCCTATTCCTGACGCCGCACGAGCTGGTGCCGAGCATGCACGTGAGCAGGGCGTGGGGAGGCGTGGCGGTGCGCGCGGCGTGGTGGAAGCCGTGTGCTGCGCAGCTGGAGGTGCTTGGGCGGATGGGGAGGGGGAGGGAGGAGAGGGGTGAGGATGTCAGGGGCTTGCACTTGGGTGCGGGCGTGGAGGCGCCGCTGGGGGTAATGACGCATTTGACGAGCATCTCCCTGCCGTACTTTGACGCGCACGCGATGAGGGCGTTTGTCGGGTTCGGGGTCAGGAGGGTGTGTTTGAGGAATCGGGGGATGGGGGAAGGGGAGTGGGAGGGCCTATTGGGGTTCTTGGACGGGCTGGTGAACGTGTGCGAGCTGGCGTGGCCGAGGTTGAGGGACGAGTGCGTGGAGGTGGAGATGGAGATGGAGATGCCCGTGTCCACGTACCTGAGCACGCCCAAGCCCCGGGTGAGTGCGGACCCGCCGACGATCCCGCAGACGCCGGTCGACACGGGCTTTGCGGACTCGCTCCTCCACGCGTTCCCGCTCACGCCCACCACGCATGAGTATAACTTGGACTCGCCTCATTCCAACTCCAACTCACCCAACTCCCCGACCACGCCCACACCCATCTTGATCACGCAAGAAGACGCAGACGCAGACGCAGATCTCTTCACGCAGCCCAGGAAGAGTCTGATTCGGCGGAGCGCGAGCTCCCCGACAACCAAGGCCGAGAAGAAACCGCACAACCCCGGTTTGACCGTCTCCGTCCCGCCCTACACCCCCCTCCCCACTCTCACCACTCCGTGAGTCCCTTCCCCTCTCTTTTCCTTTGTTGATTCATTCCTGACTTTCACTGCTGCAGAACCACCCCCCTCCGCTCCCCGCTCCACTCCCGCACCCTCCTCCCCGCCTTAACCCACCTCCACGCGCCCCCCGCGCTCATCATGCTTCTCTGCCAGGTACCCTTCTCTTCCTTCCCTCCTCTCCTTTCCTTCCCTTCTCTCTTTCCTTCCCTCTTTTCTTCCCTTTCCTTTCCTTTTGCTTTGTGTTTTCTCCATGCTAACCCCCCTTCCCTTATTCACAGACCCCCCGTCCCCTAACGCACCTAACCGTGAACCTCAGCACGCCGCTCTACGCCGGGTTCAAGCCCGCCCAGCTCTGGAAGGCTGTCCACACTTCCACCACATCCACCACATCCACCTCCCCCTCCTCGCTAACGCACCTAACGCTCCTGTTCGCCCGCGCGCTGGATAAGCGCACGAGGGAGAAGACCCTCCGCGTGGCGGGGGCGGTGCTTGGAGGGGGGGTGGAGGGGTTGGGTGTGGGGGAGTTGGGCGAGCACTCACAACACCCACGAGGACACCATGACCAAGACCAAGAGCAGGAGCAAGACCCCCGCGGTAGGAGAACACGCCAAGCCCCAGACCCAGACCCCGACCCCGGCCGGCTATTCAAGCTCCTGCACGCCACGCTCGCCGCTTTCCCGCGTGTCACACTCGTCTCCATTGTCGGGGGAGGAGAAGGACAAGGGGAATGGGCGGCGTGGTTAGGCGGGTGTCAGGCGGGCGCGGGGTTGGGGGTGGTGCTTTATGAGGAGGAGGAGGAGGATTCTGCTTACAGGGATGATGACGGGGCTTATGGGGAAGAAGATGAAGATGAAGATGGGGAAGCGGGAGACGTGTTCACGTGCGCGTACCCGAGGAGGGCGTGGGTCCGCGCTCGGGTGGAGGAGGTGCAAGAGAAGGAGGAGGAGGAAGTGGAAGGGGAGGAAGAGGAAGGGGAGGGTGTGGAGGTAGCGGGGATGCGCATGGATCTGATGTGAATTGATGCGTCCCCGGCGTCCAATTCGTTCATCGTTTATTCACTTACTTGTTGTTCATTCACTTACATCCCTCACTTTGTCTTCCTATACCATACCCACCACGCATCACATCACCATCACTATTTCTACACTCTGATTGTGCCATGGTAAGACTTGCGGCACTAGAGTCTAGTATTATTGATTCCAAGCCCGGCGCCCTCAGAAATCCAGATTGCAGATTGCAGATTGCAGAACTCCTGGATTCTGGAATCTGGGTTCAAGATTGCGGGAGTCCACGGGCCACGGCCCTAAGAGTCTCAGTCCTCCAACAACAACAAAAAAGAGGACAAGACGATATATAACATGACAACTGTGAGACTCGAACTCACGCTCTTTCGAACTAGATAGGTTGGTATACCTGATTCTAGCGCCTTAACCACTCGGCCAAGTTGCCATTCATGATTGAGCAGTGTGGCGTAAATATAGTCATTCCTAGTCTCAATGATACCACACGTGTGATGTAACAAACACGGATAAGTATGAGAGTGATAAATACGTTATGGAGGCCTTGAATATCAACAAGACAATAAGGATACACGGGGAAAGAACGAACGGATGAGGAGGCAGAGCTATCCGGAGCCATAACTTGAGATTCTTTCCTTGCCTCGTCAATGAAATTGGGAGGTACGGCTTTCAAGTCACAAGAGATGGGTGACCTGTGAATCCTGATACCCCAGATCATAGGCTGTCGTGTCCAGTCCTAGGGCGTGGCGCGACATGTGTACCATGTAGTGTTCGTACATTTGATATCCTCGAACACGCAAAGTGGTGGTCGATCGGAAGCTCTGGAAGCAGGTCCCCTATCAGCAGACGGTTGAAGGGCCAAGCGCCATTGATGGAGGCGAGGTCAATGGAGGAGAAGAGAGATGATACATACCTTTGAGCAGGGCTGCGTGGGCCTTGTGGGTTTGATACGCGCTCGGGCTCAAACATCATGGGGATGTTCAGCATGAGTCCGGGAAGCGGGCTCGGCACACACAGAGCCTACAATGAGTCAATCAAGAATCAGTCTTACCTGTACACCTTCAACCTTGAGATGAGGCCGTCCCTTATGCGTGCTCCGTACCTTGGCAACGACAGGTAGTGGCAGAGCCCAAGCGGAGCCTGGAGCATGAAGCAAGCCAAAAATGATCCAGGTGAAATCATACACACCTGGAAATGGCTCGCGTATGCAAACGCTTTCATGGCGTTGTTGTACAGTAGTTGGAGTTGGCCTGATGTTCGTTTCAGATGATGACAAGCTCGTTGTTTGTCACATTACCTGTGTTGGTGAAGGGAGGACTGGTTTGACAAGCCTCCTAGACAACAAGAGTGGGCGGCCAAGCGTCGGCCTGGGGACCTCAATGTTAATGAGGTACGAGCTGATCGAGTCTGTGGGTAAGGTCAAGATACTGGCGACCCTGCCCATCGGGAATACACCGTGGCGCAATTTCGCATGGTGAGGTGGCCGAGCGGTCTAAGGCGCCAGACTAAGGATCAGCTTGCGTACGCAGCGAGCACAGACATATCTGGTCCGAAAGGGCATGGGTTCGAATCCCATCCTCATCATGGAGTCTTTGGATGCTTTCAATTTTTGTTACGCGTACTAGGTATTAATAATTTAGTTTGACGGCGAAAGCCACAACGCGTCTCGCCGCGCGGCCAGCCGCCACATGTGTGATTGCCCATACATGGACATCAGATCATGATTCTATCATCAATGCTCGTGGCACACCTCACTGCCATTGGTCAGACTGCCAGGACGGAGGAGTTGGAATCAGTCCAGTAGGCATTCCAAGGTGCGAATGTACGAACGTCGGTGCCTCAGTTTCAAGCGTCCGACTCCGTGGGCCCGTTCCAATCCAGGATACAGAATCACCGGCTCAATGAAGGGCGAGGGAAATCACCGATGATGATTGGAACTCGCTAAGTCATACTTTATCGATCTAAATAGTGCAAACAAGATGATGCAAGAAAACAAGACTGGTGTAGATCTGAAAGCGAGCTGGCTCGTCCGTCGGGAAAACAGATGTACGTGAAGAGACCATAAATGAGCAACATGATGGGAGCTGCCGTCTATCGTAAACGCCTATTTGGACCATCCCCAGCACCGAGAACCCCGGAACTATATCCTCTCACCGTCTGCGGTCTGGTCAACATCACGGTGTACGTTGGGTGCAGTTGGAAAACCAAACCCAGACTTTCCCAATCCCCAATTTTGAACGAGACTCTCGGTGGCGAGCTCGTATTCGTCGCGTCATAGAGGCCGTAAAGTGTGGGTACTCATGCCTTCGCTAGACTCCCACCTCCGTGTCTGGACAGCACGCGTACGGATTGTGCCATCTTCCGGTGTGTCTGATATTAGACAGCGCCACATCTGTGACGATTGTTCAATCAAAACTGAGATCTGCCAAGAACAAGGCATACTGTTGTTGCCAGTGATCGTAACCCTGGTGATAGATCTACAACTAGGCTGCGAGTGTTCTGTTCTCACCACCAATATAGTGGTGTTCCGTTCTCACCACCAAGATATGATTCGCACCACTAGGGACTTGGTACCCGAAAGATGCATCAGACCGGCAGTTACCATACTTCGCGGCAAGATCCAGTCAGTATGTGGGGAAGCTGTAGTGAAGTAATCCGAGGTCCTGAGAATCAAATGTCCGCCTGGCTCTGTCCCAAAGCGAGCCCGGACCATCGGCACAGGACATTCGCCTAAAAGTAACACGTGGCCTTTGTGCAGGCCGAGTTTTTTCCCCTTTCCGGTGTTGGTCGTCTCGTGAGAGGATAGCTGAACCGTTTCTGACAGGTGAATCGTCGGACTCACCGTGACGAGCACAAGTACTCGCTAAGGTCCACTCGCTGGCGTTTTATCCGAATGCAGAGAAGATCGCGACAATTCGCCTTATGGGAAATGAAACACGAGCAAGCCAGTCGGGAACACAATGGATATTCGACGTGATACGTCGTCATATCGCCAATCGGATTATGAGGACCTGGACTTGCGTGCATGGACCAGCTAACGATACGTGTAGACTCTCCAGAGAATGCTACGCGTCATATGGTCCTGATTATCGGATGAGCTCGAGAGAATGTCACAATACTTATGGCGGACTCTGATGTAGAGATGGACCTGCATGATAATAAAGATGTACTTCGAATCGCCCATGCTGGAGTCGCCAAGAGGCTCGGCATCAGGTGTAGTTTCTCCGCCTGTTCCGTAGCAGGAGAGTCCTTGACGACTGACGGTAGACACACTGTTACTTGATCTCCAGCTTGTACGAGTCCCGTGGGCTAGCATCTGGGGCAATTCTCGACGACGCAACCGATAGTGAAAAGTACGTGGGGCAATAGGACGACAGCGTTGGCCCATGGGACGGTAAGCGAGAAGGCAATGCACTCGGACGGGATTCGCGTATGAAAAGACTCGTCGGAGGTTTCTCCGAATAAGTACGGATCCACTCGACTGCGGATTCTAGCATGTTCAAGAGTATAGTTCTGTTGCATGAACGAGACCAAGAGCCTACGACGAACTATTGACACGCACCGACCGACATTCGTAAAATTGGCCATCACCACCATTCGCGTAAAGTAACGGTCAAATCACGACATGATGAGACGCGAAGTGCCTTGAAGGAATGCGTGAACGATGTGAGTGATTGTCTCCTGGATGAATTACAGTGAGTACAGCCAGAGAATCCCGAGTTGCTCAGGTTGGCGGCCAAAGAAAGTCTTTCATGGGAGAAACTCACAACTCCCTGTGCCCCGAGTTGGCCGTTGAAACAAAATGAATCTCTGTGTTCATGTTACAGTTGGCTCAGGGAGAAAGATGACCTGACGGCGGTTTACCACAAGGTGGGAAGATCATACCATGCCGCGTACCTCATGAAAGCAAACAGAGGCCCACCCCGATATGCCAGAAGCAATGCGCATATGCGTTTCGTGTGCGCGAACGGGTCGGGTGTGAGGATGTCACTGTCGAAGCAGCTGGCACCCTTTCTATTGAAGTCGGCAGTGCCATCGATACCCCGGCGAAAGCTGCTTCTGTCGAAGTATGAAAGGAGGCCGACTGTTGAGTTTGGCAAAGCAGGTAAGAGCCTCGACGCATGTAGCGCTGGGATGGACACAAGACATAGCGGAGACGTGGTGTATCATCTCCTTGATGACCTTGAGCCTCAGCGAACTCTAGGGACGATTTCTTGTGATTTCGTTCCTTCGCCATCGACGCGACCACACCGGACAACTCTCCGCACTAACGAGTCGTCCCGGAAGTCGAAAGGTACGCGAATGGTCAACTTGCAGGACATCGATTTCCAGTATTCGAATGCTCCAGACCAGATTGTGATTGTGATCGTGATTGAGGGTTCGCCCCAAGACGTCCCTTGTCGACGCCCACGGTCAGAGGACTCCCCGTTCCAGTACTCGGATGATCGTTGGCGCCCCGGGAACCGTGAACTCTGTCGAACGCTGTCGAGCATTGTCGAACGCAATACATAAGGGCTTTTACGTGACGTGTGTTAAGAGCCTCACCAAGATGGACTAGCATGCCGTGACCTTACCGAGAATGGTGCAGCCGAAATACGTACGGCAAAGCCTAGGGCATCGACGCGGCTCTGGGGTGGTGAAAGTAAAGCATCCGTGTTCATCAGGGAGACATTTTGACGGGAGTGGCGCAGAGTACGAAACGTTCTGCACACAGATATTGGAGAGGGTCAAGGAACTCCGCACTGTTAATCAAGCGGACGTGGCAATACTGGGCGAAGGGAGACAGTGTAGATGTGGCGTGGTAGTTAGTGTCCATCAACGACTCGCACGTCAAGTTGCTCGAAGGGACACAGCGCCCAATGCCAAAGTATCCGTATGTCCCAAGGTACAGGATAGATGGGACAGGTCGGCCAAAACACTCCCCATGCCCATCGGCGAATTGGGTGATGGTCGCTAGCGTTTGGCTCGGGAGCAGCGTAAGCAACGAAACGCGTAAATCCTGAGTAAACTATGTAAGCATGAGTTTGGGGTGAAGTGAATTGAAACGAGAATGTTGGCGCGGGCCACGTAAGTTAACATCAATGCACCGTTGAACAGTTCATCGTGATAAAATTTCGTCAACCGCCGTAGAGACATACCCAGTTGGTATCATTTGGGCTACAAAGTTTCGGTTCAAATCATGCTCTCACCGAGAAGATTGAGGAAGTCCAGAACTCGCCATACAGCGCCACGAGTGTCATTTCGAGCAGGACTTCCGCTTGCTGTGGGGATCTTAGCGATTTATCGACGCACGACACACTGTAGAGTGACTTTCCGACGTGTACACTGCACACAAAGATTAACTCGGTGTTGGCGACTGACACGCTGCCGTCGGGATGCCGTTTGATTCTGAAGAGGTAACAGTCAGTTGTCCGTCAAGCCAACAAAGACTTGGGACTGTTGCGTTGGTGCCCAGGATATGGATGACCAGAACAGATGCTATCAAGTATGACGATGCACTACACTATTTCGAATTCTGCCGTGGCGTACCTTTTTCACGATGCTCGGCCGATACGAAATTGGAGGGAGGAGGTACGGTCAGCTCGGTTGTCCCGAAGTGCAGGCGACTATTTAGAATCTCGCTGCGTATGTTACATGACCGTCAGTGTACTAGAGAGGCCGTAAAACGTCATCAGAGATGATACTTGGCACTCTTGGCAAACCGTGATTGTTCCTTGGGGTAATCCTCGGAAATCTACGAGAGGAATCAGTTAATCACAGATGAACGCTGGGCGCAAGTTCACATAACTTAAACAAGGGAGCATTAGGGAGCAGTAGCATCTGCCTTCGGACCTACTCCGAGCGACGGGCAACGGACGGTCCGTTGGTTTGACTCGATCTGATACTGGTGCGACTGACTGGATACGGACGGTGGGATGACGCTGCGCGTTACCATCGCGCGCTCTCATGGAGACGCATTGGATTTGGCGGGCGACAGCGTATGTGGCAGGCGACACAGAGCATGTCAATGTTGCTAGTACAGATATGTGATGTACTCGTTCTCAAGTTCTTCACCGGAGACAACGCCCCAATCGTCACGGGACGAGATACAGCAGGATTGTCAAAAAAGCCAATCTCGAATTTCAACCCGATCCATCAACGAGCCACCTGAAACCGAGCCAACTTCTAGTTGCCACACCCCATATTGTTGCCGCGACCTCGTATGGCTGTCATCAGGGCACCCTGGCTTACTTTTTTCTCAGAAAGCGGCGAGCCCGATTTCCCACCCTCGATTCCGTACGCCTCAAAGAAACCGCCTCAACACTCGGCGCTCTTATCACCCATCTCGCCCATTTGCACCGACAGCGAGGACGACGAGAGCCTCGACGACACCCACGAGCTCGCGGCCGCGCGCGACGAGCAGTACCGTCATAATCAGGGCGGGCCGTTTCTATTTGACCTGCCGGTGAGGTTCAATTGCCTTTGCTTTCTTCGCATCCTTACGTAGCGTGCCTTTTCGCGCGGTTACTGTTTTCTTGACAAACAACTGACGAACAGTCCATTCAGACGCGCCGTTCATTTCTATCCAACCCCATCCGCGGCCCCAGCAACAAGGTTGCCCCCGACAGTCTTTCCCATCCTTCTCTCTATCCCGGTCGCAATATGGTCAAAAAACGCACCTCCCTACAGTCTATATTTGCACCTTCTTTTTTACACTCGCCATCGCCATCAACGAGCTCTAGCTCCAGCAGGATGCGGTCCAGCTCCTCTGGCTCCGAGTTCCCGTACGCGTCCAGTGTGCTCGACATTTCACACTTTGCTACCCTTCCCCGCCATACCTGCTACTCCCCACCGCCGGACCTAATAGACGATGACCCATTTGCCAACCTGTCCGCTCTCCAGCCGGCGGCAAGCGCGAGCACGAGCTCCTCTCCATCTCCACCAAGGGCCTCTTTCGCCATCCCTCGTTCACCACTCTCTCCTAATCACCCCGATCACCCCGCTTTGCCCGCCACCCCCACCAAGCCGCAGCTCACACGCACCACATCATCTGGTCGCGTGCACGCCCTTCCAGCTTCTCAGAAACCAGCCTTTAGATCACGTCCCTCCCTCCCTTCTCTACATACCCTCGCGAAAATGAATCTGGTCCTCCCAAAGAAGGTTAGTCGCACGTAAATCAAAAGTCTAATACACGTTGACTTTGCTTGTAGGCTCGGAGAGGCAAGGTAGGAGCTGGTCTTCCATTCGAACCTTGGAACGAGCAGCCCGATGAACCTGTTGCGTCGGGCTCGGGCTCCCCAATTCATACACCCTCTGTGGACGGTCATGAAATGGAACCTATTGTTGATGACTACTTCACCCAATCACCTACTAGCGTGTCGTCGATGCAATTGCATATCCCCCGGTTCACGATGGACACGGACACGGACTTCCTTGATCTATCTGACGACGATAGCGGCGATCACCAAGAGTCCTTCTATGCAGCACCGGAGGATGGAGACGTCGAGTTTGGGCTCGATTACTCTTCCGGTCGGAATCTAGAACTCCCAGACGATATACCTCCTTCACCCGCTCTTTCTTGTGACCGCTCCTCGGATTTAGGCCACAGCTATTCCACATCGACTTCATCTACCTCCTCCATCGAGAGCTTGGGCGACGAGATTTCCTTATCCTACGAAATGCGACATTTCTCCCTTTCGTCAGATAGCCGGCACGGGGACGATGGTGATACACTTGCATCCCTTTTGGAGGAAGCTCCAGTGCCCCCATACCATGCCCGCGGAGACTCGTGGGGATGCACAGCGACACCACCGTCTTCAATGTATATCCCTGTCGACCCTGACATTGTCGAAGCTGAGCCGGGCACTTCCGTCGACACGATCACGCTCAGGTCCTACCATTCTCACCATTCTTCCATCATGTCTGACAATTACGACTGGCTCGCTCATGGCGCTGTTGACGGCGACGACTGGAACCAGCGCGGAAGAGACTCGACTCGACGGTCTGATTTCGCCGGCTGGGCGCCAAGTGGTGATGGAAACGGTGGAGACAAGAGGGGCGGATATGGCGGATCTTTGAACGGTCGCTGGAATGGCGGCAGTGGGAACGGCAACGGGGACGATGACGATGGACGCGGCGATAAGCCGAGGCGGGAAATCCCCTCCTTCACACCGGATGACAGCACTTCATCTGAAGAATCAGATTCGAACGACGAGTACGGTCAGCCTTCTGGCAGCATGCAGGAACAAACCCAGTCTACGGACGATGACGACGTACCTTTGGCTCAGCGAATCCCGACTGCTCTCAAGGCCCAGCGCACTATCCGACTTCAGGAGAAGGAGCGGCGGGAACGACGGGAGCGCAGGAAGGCGGAGAAGGAACGTGTAGCTCGAAGCCGTCAGGAAACCCTCCGACCAGCAGGTGCCGCAGCACCGGTGCCTCGAGTGATGTCAAGCTCACAGGAGGCAGCGCTTCACGCATCGAAGTCTGTCAGACGCCCCCGTACCCAAACTATTTCTGGCACGAATCCCCGGATGCCCTTCGCCGTCGAGGACCTCTCACATCGGCTCCAGAACATCAAGGTCGCTGCTGCTGTCGAGGCACCCGCTTCTTTGCCAATACCACACGAGGGTCGCGAACGTATGCGCAGTGCGTCGCCCGAGCAATCGTTGTCCGCGCCTCAGCGGTCCCTGCGCCCCATGCGGTCATTTCATAGACCAGAGCGCCGTCGTATCGACGATTACCAACAGGTGCCGGTGCCTGCTGATGCGGAGGTGAGAATCCGAAGGAGCCACACGCGCGGGAAGAGTAGCACGCGTGAGGACATCGGCAGTCCTTCGCCGGGTAGACCTTCGAGAGCTCGCGCTTTGACAGGTCCCATTCCAGATGAGCCTGTGCCACCTCTTCCGAGGCGAAGTGTTGATGATCAACGGGCCTCGGCGAAACAGACCAAGCCAAGGACGTCGACTGAGCAGTCTGTTGTTGCTCCGCTCCCTCCGAACAAGGGGGTTGTTTCACAGCAACGCATCTTCATTGGTGACCGACAGCGATTCAACATCGTCGAGGTGGGAGCATCGACGAACGCTGGAGAGGTATTGGACATGATTGCTGCTCAAGGCTCCTTCAAGGGCTGGCAGGGAATCGGAGGCTGGATGCTCTTTGAGGTTGCTCAGGACTTTGGCATGGGTGCGTTCCTTTTGAGTTAAACACAATCATCTCGAGTGTCTAAACATGACTCCAGAGCGTCCTCTTCGGAATTTTGAACTCTTAAGCGATGTTGAGGCTTCATGGAACAAAGACAAGACTGTCAACCTCTTTGTCGCCAAGATCACCCCACTGGAGGGTGTGCTTCGACGCTCTGTATGTCTATCAAGTCTCGCACAAGGGCCCCCTTGCTGATGTGTTTAGGCCATTCCATCTAGCTCGCCGGTCTACTCGGGTTATGTCGAATGGGAGATGAAGCGAGGCAAGTGGGTCAAGCGCTGGATGTCATTGCGTGAGCACAGTATATTCTTATCCAAACGTGACAACGTAAGTGTCATTCTGACGTGGTATACCATCTCTATTAACTCCACTCTTAGGGAAGGGATGAGACTCTGATATGTTCTCTGTCGAACTTTGACGCCTACACCGTCACCCGCCTGCACAAGGCACCAAAGCCCTTCGTTTTCTCTATCAAATCTACCGACAACATTTCTTTCTTTGAGAATACAGCGGATTATCTGCACATCTTTTCTTGTTCTCAAGCGGATGGGGAGGTATGGCTTCAGAAGATTCTTCTCGCTCGGGTATGTGCTTCTTTGACATTGCTGTCATTCATGGATTGACGTTTTTCATTTGTAGTCCTATGTTCTCCATCAAGAACGCAACATCCTATTCAACCCCAAGACGGCCGGCGGTAACAATGCAGGAGGAAACAAAGGCTTGACGCGAGCGCCGACACGCAAAGTCCAGCCGAGTCACCATACCTCGTCAACCCATGCCGCTCCCCAACAGACTCTTCTTGACGTGCGCCCACCAGACCTTTTCGAGCCTGGCTCGCTGCTGCACAAATAACACCTCAGTGCGGAATGGTCTTCTCACAGCACGACGGTTTCAACTGTACTCTCACTGTTGTAAAATCGCATCCATTGTATGCTTTACTATTCTTGCCTTCGCAACAACTGCCTTTCTATAGATCTTACGTCGTCCGTCACACATACCAAACCCTCTCCCTATCTTCATTCGTATTGTCGGGTTGTAGAACAATGTATTACACAAAAAAAATTGAAACAGCGGAATACTTGACAGAAACTGTGAACTAATAACAAACAGACGAAGACACACACAAGGACACAGAGAGAGAGAGCTCAGTCGTCTGCCTTTTTCTGCTTCTTTTTTGGAGGCTCGTCTACATCTGCATCTGCCGCCTTTGCCTTTGGCTTGGGCTTCGGTCTCGCTTTAGGAGGAGCTGACGCCGAGTCCACGTCCATCCCGTCACCGTCGGCCTTGGTCACCTTAGCTTTAGCCTTGGGTTTGGGTTTGTCCTCATCCACATCCATCGCATCCTCCGACTTCTTCTTGGCCTTCTTGGGCTTAGGCGACCCCTTCCTCTTCGGCTTGTCCTCGTCCTCATCTTCTGCGTCGCTGTCGGCCGCTTTAGCAGCTTTTTTCTTCTTCTTCTTGGGACTGTCCTCCCCGTCCGCTGCCTTCTCCTTGCCCTTGGCCTTCTTCGTCTTCTTCTTCTTATTCTTGATGAAGTCGCGGTCCCCACTAGCGTCTGAGGCCGTCGCAGCACCACCTTCCGACGAGTCGCTCTCGCTAGGGGAGCCTGCATCAGAAGAAGACGCTCGGAAGGATTCTAGAGGCATTATTAGCGTGGTATACGCGAAAGGTCTGCATACGAACCATCCGTTTCGCTATCGTCATCGTCGCCCCCGGTACGAACTTTGGCTTTGGGTGCATCACTGTCCGAGTTGATGCTTCCCATGGACGCATCGTCGTCATCGTCGTCAACCCCAGCAGCGGCTAGCAACATTTCTGCGTCCGGTACCTGCTCGCTCTTGACCTTGATCTTCTTATCCTTCAGGTACGTCTCCACGCCATCCTTTTCCTCCTTGTTGATGGAGGAGAACGTGTATTCCGGACCGCTCTTTTGCACGATGCGCAGGTCAAATGTGCGCGCTGCGTTGGCGCCCATACTCGCGCCGACGCGAGAGAAGTAAACCTGATGGATCTCGGAGAGCTCAATGAGAGTAGGCTGCTTTGACACGAAAAAGATGTATTTCTCGAGCATGAAAAGGTCACCCTGGATAGCCTTGAGATTGGCTTTGATACCAGGGTGTCCGTCGCGACTGGCAGATTCATGAGTTAGATGGTGTAGAAAGGCAAATTCAGCAGGAAACTTACCTTGAGAAGCTCCCAGAGCCTATGATCTTCTTTCCTGCCAGAGCACGGAAAACGCTTGATACGACCTCGAAAGTTGGAGCTTCGTAGTTCTTTTGCAGCTTCTCGTACTGGGCGATCTCTTCACTATAGTCGTCGTCAGTCAACTAGTTTGAATATCGCAATGTGGCACGTACTCGGTCAAATTCAATTCCGCTGTTATTTCCTCTTCTCTGGTGAACTGTGTCACTAAGTATTGATATCGCGTCTGCCCTTGTCTGACAGGAGTGCTGAGGCCCAGCTATGAATCATATGTTGAGCCCACGAGGACCAGATTGAAGTGATTCTCACAATGAACAGGACGTGCATGTCATCCTTGGGTAACAGGAAGAGCCTTGATATGCTCGAGTAGAGGATCTTGTAATCATATGTCTTTCCCCGCAGACGCAAGAACTCCGTGTACATGTCCACGTCGTATCGACCACGCGGGGTGAGGACGAGGACTTCTTCGAAACTGAGAATAGTGTCCCCCGCAACTTGGCCGATTTCAGCCTTCTCTTTGACCATGTCGTGGAAGACCTGGGCGGCGCTCTGCTCCTCTTCATCCTCATCGTCCGATTTTTGAGAACCTGCGTCCGAGCCCTTGACCTTGGAACGGGTCCCCGGCACGAAGAAGCGAATCTCGGTCATCTCATCACCGGCTAGCTTTCCCTTGGAGGCTGAAGACGCGTTGGAGAACTCGAGTGACACTTCTGTGCGCGCGGCGATATTGGAGTTTGTCACGAACTGGAGCGGAAGCATGAAGGCTGTTTTATCCGCTACGGTGAAGGCCAATTCTTGGCCTGTGGCGTTCCTCGCTCAGCCTCGAGGGAAAAACGCGATGATTATACACGCACCTTGAAAGTCCGTCATCCCCCAATTGTACCCTTTGACTGATATCTCCTTGGATTCCAACGTGATATTGAAGTGCTGTTGCAGTAGCTTGGTGACTTTTTCGTGGTCCTGCGCGTCGGTGAGTGCCTGCATAGCTGTAGACTGGGACGTTGAGCACCTCTCGCTGGAAGCCGTCGAATGTTTCCTTTCGGTGGTTGATGAGACCAACGCGAAGCTGGTAGCCTCGCGCTACACGCAGCCACTGCGCCCATTTGATTTCTTTGGAGCCCATGGCCACAACGGGTTCTGCGTCAATAGCTTTCCACGCCATTCCACTAGCGGCGACGCGGAACTCTGTGAGATTGATTTGAACATCGTGGAAAGGCGAAGAGGCGACATGAGACGTACTTCCAACCTCTTTGTTGATACCATGGTAGATCTTGTCGAACTGAGTCGTCATGGTGGTGGTGGTCGGTGGCTAAGAGAGGCGCGCCAAATCGCGTTCGTCCGAAATTCGAATTTCCCATTGCCGAACCGGGCGACGGCATCTCAGTGATCTCACCCTCTTCCCTCGTTGTTCTCCGATTACTCTACCATCTTTGCCTAATTTTACGTCTACTTCATAATGGACACCCTGGAAAGCCGCTCGCGCGACATGCAGGAGAGAACGTTTTGTAAATGGTACGTCATTGTGCAGCCTCAGGCGCTGTGGTTGATGATTGATCTTCTGCCGTGTCCAAGGCTTAACACGAAGCTGGAAATGAACGGCTACCCGGCAATGACATCGCTCGTCAAGGACCTATCTGACGGTGTGCGACTCATACAGCTCATGGTGCGTGCTCGTTTGATATGGCCATATCTCGAGTCACCAACTTCGACGACCAGGAAATCATGGGTATGTCTGCTTTGATATTAACTGGATCTGCTCTCAGAGTAGTTCATAGGCGACGTTTCTCTTGGCCGATACAACAAGACCCCGCGAATGCGCGTTCAGAAGGCGGAAAACGTTAACAAAGCATTGGAATTCATAACGTCAAGAGGTGTAAAGCTCACGAACATTGGCCCGGAGGGTGCGTTCTCCTTGGTCATTCATTCATCCGTGCCCATCCAGCAATCAGACATCATCGACGGAAATCTCAAACTCATTCTTGGCATGATTTGGACACTCATTTTGCGATTTACCATCGCAGATATTAGGTAGGGACCTTCGTCTTCTCCGACGCGACATCATAACATATCATCTGTAGTGAGGAGGGTCTGTCTGCTAAGGAAGGTCTATTGCTGTGGTGTCAGCGCAAGACGGAGCCATATAAAGATGTCAACGTACAAGACTTCTCTCTCAGTTGGTCTGACGGCCTGGCATTGTTCGTCTTGTTTCCTCGCTTATGCCCCCTTGATAACGTCTCGAAGATGTGCCCTTATTCACTGTCATCGTCCCGATTTACTCGACTACGACAAACTGGACAAGGTTTGCCTCTACTTTTCTCAACATATGCATGTCGACCAACATGCCGTACGTAGTCGGATAGACATGGCAATACAAGGCTCGCCTTCCAGACTGCAGCCGAGCATCTAAACATCCCGGTGAGTACTCGTCCCAAGGCAAACCAAATGAAGCTATAATTTGCTAAATAGCAACTTCTTGAAGTCGAAGACTTATGCGACTCAAAAAAGCCGGATGAACGCAGTGTTATGACCTACATTGCCAGTTACTTCCACGCTTTCTCCACTATGGGTTCGTGGCCACCCTTACCTATCAACCCGCCGTTCTTATCGCGTGTCTACCCACAGATCAAGCTGAGACCGTCTCACGACGTGTCGAAAAATTCGCAGAGCTGATGCAATCCGTTTGGGTGTCTCGTAACGATTACGAACGACGCGTGCGACTGGTAATGATCTATCATTGGCGCGTCTCCTACCTCATCAATCTTTCAAACAGCTACTGAAGACCCTGTCTGCCATACAAGACGAGTGGTCCGCAAGTATATTTGCGGGCACCTACGCCGACGCTAAGCATCAGTCAGCCGCCTTCACGACCTATAAGATAACGGACAAACGGACATGGGTGACAGAGAAGCAGGACATCGCTACTCTCTTCGGAAATGTGCAGACGAAATTGAAGACGTATGGGTTGAGGGAATACGTCCCTCCAGAGGGGCTTTCACTGAACGATCTTGATGAGGCGTGGTCGGAGCTATTACAGTCAGAAGCTGAGCGCTCACGGTCCATCAATGCGCAGATACGACAGTGAGTTTTACATTGTATAGATGAGCGTGGTTCTCATAAAGCCCTAGAATAAAGGAGATGCTGCGCAAGCAGTTCGCAGATTTGGCGAACGAGTTCGAGCATCGGTTGCATGTCATCTCGTCTGAGCTGGCTGCTGTTGATGGGCCTTTGGAGGTGAGAATCACTCCGAGCCCGCCCAGGTGTATGTGAACATCTTTCTATTATAGGTGCAGCAGCAGGAAGTACGGGACATCCAAACTCGAATACCTGGCCTCCAGGACATGCTGTCAGCCGACGTTGCCGCGGCCGAAGCTGAATGCAACAACGCCAACGTCGAAGAGAATGATTACACAGTGTTCACTACCCAGGACCTACGCTTTGAGCTTGAGCTCGTCGTCCAGAGCATTGCCAAGAAACTCGCGTTCATCGAGAATCAGGTCGGACCAGCGTTCGGCGTTCACCCTCTTTGTGTACTGACAGCGTCATGCGATTCCCTTTGAAGGTTGTGTCGCGCAATATGACTAACGTGACACCGGCGCAGCTCGAGCAGTTTGAGAGCACATTCAGATATTTCGACAAGGACGAAACAAATACGCTTGTACAGCCGGAGTTGACTGCGGCCTTGGCGAGTCTCGGGATAGTGTATTCCGTGAGTCATCTCGTTCTTACTGACAAGGCTTGCTCTCATTGAATGCTTGATTAGGACGAGGACATGAACTATATTTACGACCAGCTGGTGCAAGACTACGAGGCTGTCACTTACGAAGCGTTTATCAATCTTCTTGTCGACATCATGGAAGACCAGACGTCTCCGGAGCAGCTGCGTGAGGCATTCAGAGGGCTTGCGTCGGACAAGGTCATTTGCACCTCGCCATCATTCATCGGAAGCTGACTTCCCCGCAGCCGTTCGTCACCGAGCTGGATCTGCGCATTGCCAAGCTTCCCGCTCAGTCCATTGATTACCTGCGCGAAGTCATGCCCAGTGCACAGAATGAAGTGGGAGAGGCGGAGTATGATTACGAGCGGTGGTTGGACGATGTATTTGCGTAGATTGTATACCTACCATAACGGACACATATATCATTAGATTGTTGGACGCGCAGCCTTCGGTGCACATATATAACACATCATTTGTGACCTAGATTGTCATCATCGCGCTCGAGACATACTAAACAAAACATGGTGAGCAACTGTGAACTTGCAGCTTCTGAGGCGTCTGACTATGTTGCTATCAACAGTCTTCTGGAATCGTCATCAACCCAGTCTGTCAAGAGGCTTTCCAGGCTCTGAAGCTCAAGAAGAAGATCAAATATGTCATCTATCGTGTCAGCGACGATAGAAAGAAAATTGTCGTCGAGAAAGAGTCCAACGCCGAGGAATACGCCGACTTTCTGGGAGACCTTCCCGAAGACGGTTGTCGCTGGGCGGTGTATGACTTGGAGTTCACAAAGGAAGATGGAAGCAAGCTGTGCTTCATCGCCTGATGGGTCGTGATGCCGTTTCCATACTCTCGTAGTGAAGTGGCTTTCGTAGGTCCCCAAGTGATGCGAAGATCAAAGACAAGATGGTTTTCGCAGCCTCTCAAGTGGCATTGAGAGCGACTCTACAGGGCATCGCGGTTGAGGTTCAAGGCGGCGATTTCAGTGAAGTGGCGTTTGAGGCCCGTGAGGGGTATCCCCCTCGAGCAGTCTCCCGATGGTCCCGAATGAAAGTAAGTTCTCGAGAAGGCCAATCGCATTCGGTAAAAGCTGGTGTGTTCTGAGTCATCTGGGCGCGAATGTAGTTGAGGGTCGGTAGTACTGCCTAATAATACAACATGCGAGAAGAGGAATGAAAGCCCTATTGCTGACCAGGCTGAAGGAATTGGCTCTTGTCTCTCGTCCTTTCCATGGCTGGAGAACATGGGTCAGCAACCACTGGAGGCAGGCAGTAGAGATCTTGTACAGACGATTGTATTGCAAGAGCTTTTCGATGAGGTCGACGTGGGTGAGGACCATACGGCGGCAGCAGTATCGCTTCAACTGGAGCTCATCCAGGGCTTCACTGGATATCGCATTGAGGTTAGCACGCGTACGCGGTGAAAGGAACGAAGGACACACCCTTCACTGCGCTCTTCGTTTAACAGCTTTAGATATGCGTTCCATTTGTCACCAACAACTTTACCGCAGGAGAAGCAGCGAACAGGAATGATCTGGTGGCCTTTTCAGAGTACTCGGAGCATGGTGTGGAATTGACGAACCATCGCTGATGAGGGCGAGAGCTAAGTGGCGGACTGTAAAATTGCCGATTTCTGCATTCGGCAAAGAGCGATTTAGTGGCGGGACGGCCCGCTGGGCGGGCTTACTCTATCTGGTCATCGGCAGTCGAAGGTGCGACTCAGGTGCAATTTGCACTTTGTTGACGGAGACGCTACGCACTACGACTTATGACTACAACTCATGAGAAAGAAGACCGACGCGCGTTCTATCGACGGTATCCGTATGTTGTGAAACATCTGAGTCTGACGCTAACTCTCACAGCCTTCCTCCCTCTTCTTCCACGCAGATTAGGCTGAGCCGTTTCGTTTCGAAACGAAACTCGCTTGTGATGCATGATGGGTGATGATTAATGAAATCTGACGCTGAGCTCCCCGATATTTCCTTACCCTCCCACTGATGTTTGATATGTAGTCTCCCCCAGGCAGACGAACAAAACCGAAGACAGTCGACGGTTCATAGACTTAATATGTGCGCGTGGTGAATGCCCTTCCGATTCTCTCCAGCCTGAGTGAGGCCATCCAATACATGATAATCGAATGCTTGAACTCGCTAGAATCTGACAGGCGCTATTAACGCGCCGCAAAAAGAGATCTAGAAGAGGTCCTTCGATCTTGACAAGGTGTGTTGCTTCGTTCTTGGCATGGCATGGCTCAAAGTACGAGGTGAGAGAAGATGCATGACTTGCTAATCACAGCAGTCATACGTACGAATCGCGGGTTCTTTCTCTTTCAGCAGGACTCTGCCACACTCATCGATGTCCACACCGTCGCTGCCCAAAAGTCTCATTGACGCGCTCAAGGCAGACCCTGGCTTGTGCGCGTCTCAGTCCTGGATCTTCCGTCCGGAGTTCGAACAATTCCGCTTCGCCTTCGTCAAACGCGGTGGCGCTCCCGCTGAAAGCTTCATTGTACTGCCACAGGTGCAGGGCCTTCTCATGGGTCTACCTATTCGGTATGGCGATGCCGCAATGAGCGAGCTCATCAAGAATCTTGACGCCTTCGGAGAGGGAGACAACAGGACATTCTTGCACGTCGCTGCACGCCAAGGTGACCTTGCTCTCGCGTACGAGATGCTACGCATTGGTATCAACATCGACGTCAAGGACACACACGGATCCACAGCGCTATTCCTGGCTCTTCAATACATTCTCATCTGCGCCCTCCTAGCTCGTGTCTCCCAGAAATTGACTCTCCCAATCGACTTATTACCCGTCATTGGACCTGCTACCTTCGCCAAGACAATAAAGCGCGTTTCGCGAGTCGCTTCTCTCCTTATAAAGCAACACGCGGACGTCAACGCTGGTGTCTTCGGTGTTGTGCCGCTGTCCCTTGCTGCACAAGCCGGTCAATGGACGCTCGTTGAACTATTACTCCAGCACGGTGCACATCCCCCCTCGAGTATCAAATTCCCCACCTCAGCCGACGAGTCCCGCTTCACCTCCATTCTCAATAATACCAAAGTCCCACCCAAGCGTCCCGCTCTGCCATGTCCCTGCTGGTCTGGCAAGACCCTCGCTGAATGTCACGACGACGGCACAATGCAACCTTATCCCCCCGAATTTCCATGCAACTGCGGGAAGTTGAAGTCGTATGGCGCCTGCTGCAAGAAGCGGGGACTCGTCATAAATGAGCAATGGGTCAAAGAGTACAAAGGCATCCAATGGGTTGAGAATCTCAGAGTCACAGCCATGCTTGGCGACGTCTTTGGCCAAACTATCCATTTCTACCACACGAAGAATGCGCTGGACGACGATGCCTTGCAAGCTATCACAGACGCGATGCAGATCGGCTCGAATTGGAGAGGCGGCATGCCGATTCGAGCGTTGGGTGCCCAAGACCGCTTTGACCCTGCCTTCATGTATGGGCTCGACCACATCAATTTTTTCCCAAGGTAGTGTATCTGATTTTCCTCCGTGTAGAATGTCGCTGACCCTCTCCCGGAATTCTAGACCGTGGATACGACAAATCAGCTTAGTCGAAGCTCGACTCCGAATGAACGAATGGAATGCCGCGATCGACGAGTACATATCGACGAAGGGCAGCTCAGACTCTCGGTCCCGGCTGGATATTGAGGTGGTAGCCAAGATCGCCCTGCACGGTGGTCCTCTTCACAGACATTGTGAAGCAAGAGGCTGTAAGGAAGTTGAGGGCCGCGACCTGGTCAAAATGAAGGGATGTGGCAACTGCAAGCTCGTCAGTGGTGATTCGAGAACTTGGACGATGTTAAATGCTTGCCTCGTCTAGATATTCTACTGTGGCGAGGAATGCCAAAAGCGGGGCTGGAAAGAGCACAAAGCAGAGTGTAAGAGAGGAAGTCATCGTCCACAAGGGCTGGCGGCACAGGAAACGATGCTGCAAGTGATCAATACGATATTGCCTCGCATACTTGCAGGAGGGCTGCCGACGTAATATGTAGATCCTTCGACGCTAATGTTGGTCCCGCAGCCTCAGGCTCTTGCAGTTTATTTTCGTCATTGTTGAACGAGCGTCCTAGAAAATACGACTGAGCGAGTGTTGTCTATCGACAAGTGTGTTGATCTATATTCATGAGAATCGATTAAAACAGCATACGAACCTCCCTAGATCTGTTGACTGTGGAGTGAGTGAGTACTTAGTGCGAAGCTTAAGGTTATAGAGAAACCGGAGCTAAACGGACACGGGTGTCGATCGGCCATGATTTCACACTTTGCATTATAACTCCCATGTCTGTGAGACGTTCGGGTCTTCAGAAGGATGTGTTGAACCTTTACAGAAGGTTAGCTATTTCTTGACTGATATCTGTGCATTCACTCTCACTTACGTGGACCTTCAAAGGGCATTGCGTATGGTGCAAACCAAGCCTCCTACGACGCGTCCCAAATTTCTGTTGTTCGTTCGCTACAACTTCCGTCTGAACGCGACCACCATTTCCCCACGGAACGTCAGCGTCATTGAGCATCTGCTTAGGCAAGGGAGAAAACAGCTGGAGGTGTATGAAGATCCGTCAGTCAAGGATTGTTGGGTGTCGAACGAGATGAAGGCTTGGAATGACGATAACCCAGCTCGGCGCTCAGACTCGTAGGCAGATCAGGAATTATAGAGTGTATTCCAATATCTGATGGAGGTCATGCTTCCACAACACTATCTGCTGACCCCGACACCGGCTGCTCCCTTGCAGCTTGTTTGGCCGCCTTCCGCTCCTCGTACTCTGCTCTTCTCCTGCTTCGCAGAATCCTGTTGACGCGAGGCTCCTTCATTTGGAGACGCTTGGCTTCCCGGCGTGTTGCGAGATAGTCCTTCAGCATCACTTGGTGTACCGCGCGAGTCATCTTGTCTTCCTTGTATTTCTCGGCGAGTTCCACAGCCCCGAGGTATGCAAGTCGGCGCTCGTTCATGATGAATTTTATATGTGACATGGCGGTGTTAACCTGTATACGCGTCGGAGTTGAGGCACGACAGAGAAGAGGAAGCTAATTGAGACGTACATCAGCCTTTCTCCAGCCAAGATACACCATCGTCGGATGCGCTCCCAATCGGGCCATTTCGTGTGTTTGTGTTGCCAATAGATTCCGTTCTCGGATGAGTACATACCAGAGAACATGCAGGTCTTCGAAGCTTTTTAGCCGCAGTTCGGAGGCCTTCCAAGCACGACCTGGGTTGATGAGAGGTAGGCGGGGTGAGCAGAACCTGTCAACACACCTCCCTTCTCCGCACTGTCCCTTTCATACGACCCTCCCATTGTCTTATATTTGCCGTCCACTTTTCGGAAGAAGCCATACAGGCCATGGTCCTCCGACACTGGGACATGATTTGCTCGTGGGTGCGGTGGTGGGGGCTGAACGGGCTGCTCTTCGGCTGGCACGATACTGGCGAATGAGCGGCCAAAAAGAGAGTGTGCACGGCGCTGCCGCGTCGCGCTTCGGAGAGCGGAGAACATGGCGAGAACGAGGGAGGGTTTTGGGTAAATTTACAACGATCAAGCCAAAATTGGCCATGCCGCGCCCGGCAAGTGCAACGTTGGCCCCATTGTCAGCCCGAAAGGGAGTGTTTGCCTCACAAACATCGACACGGTCCCGGCGGCAATAACTCATCTTCCTTCAACGCGTTCACGGAGGCATGGCCTCACTCAACAAGCTCGCCATCCGCGGCATCCGCTCCTTCGACGACAAGCAGATTGCCGTCATCGAGTTCTTCTCTCCCGTCACCGTCATCGTCGGCCACAACGGCAGTGGCAAGACTACCATTATCGAATGCCTCAAGTACGCCACGA
Organism: Strobilurus stephanocystis; assembly: GCA_019915075.1. Classification (NCBI taxonomy): domain Eukaryota; kingdom Fungi; phylum Basidiomycota; class Agaricomycetes; order Agaricales; family Physalacriaceae; genus Strobilurus; species Strobilurus stephanocystis. The sequence goes on from JAHLMI010000011.1 coordinate 742,911, forward strand.
CCGGTGACCAGCCGCCCAACACCCGCGGGGGCGCCTTTGTGCACGACCCCAAGATGGCCAACGAGAAGGAAGTGAAGGCACAGGTCAAGTTGCGCTTCCATGCGGCGAACGGCACGCGCATGCTAGCTGTGCGAAACCTCAGCGTGACTGCGAAGAAGACGTCCGGGTTGACGATGAAAACGCTGGAAGGCATCTTGGCGCTTGCCGATGCAAACGTGGAGAAAGGAGGAAAGGTCGGTACCTTGAAATCTGTGGACGGACGCGTCGATTTGAGCTCTTGCACAGCGCGGTGTCATCTCGACGAAATGCGCCGAGCTCGATACGGAGATTCCTCAGCTACTTGGTGTCTCGAAGTCTGTCTTGGAAAACGTCATCTTCTGCCATCAGGAGGAATCCTACTGGCCCCTCGCGGACGCTTCGACGTTGAAGAAGAAATTCGACGATATCTTCGAGGCGACCAAGTACGCGTCACTTCTTCTGGTCCACGCCAACATCTCAACTCGCGTAGGTACACCAAAGCGCTTGACAATATCAAAGCCCTCAGGAAAGAACGCGTCGCCGATCTCAAAGCCGAAAAGGAACATATGGAGGGTCTCAGGCGCGAAAAGGCCCACGCCGACAAACTTCGCAAAACGATATCTGACCTCGAGTCGACCATTGCTGCGAAGAAGATGGAGTACGACGAAACCTCGAAGGCACACCAGGCGATCCAGCTAGCTAATGCAAAATTCTATGAATACTCAATCAAGTTTCGTGAAAAATACCAGCAAGTTGACAGACACACCGAGAACATCAAGCTCTTCGAAGAACAGATCCGTGAAGCCAAAGTGAACCTGCAGACGGAAATTCCTGGTAAGAACACACCTATCGTTTCCATTCTTATTTCATGTGGCATCGGTAGGAAGCGAGCAGGAACTGAAGAAGGAGCAAGACAACATCGCCGGGGACATTGACAAGAAGCGCGCTCAGTTGAAGCAACAGCAGCACCAACTGGAGGACTATGAGGAGGAATTGCAAAGCTTGCAGAAGCAGCTCGGGGAGCTGAACAAGCGACAGGGTGAGCTGAAAGGAATGGAGGAGGTACCATAACTTCCTTGTGCTCACAAGACGATCTCTTACCGCGACTTACAGGCTCAAAAGCAGCGCATCATCGACCGAGATCATCTTGTCCTCGAGTTGGGCGAGAAACATGGGATCAAAGGATTCACTGCTCCTTTGGAGGCGGCCAAATATCTCGAGTTCAAGTCGCGATTAGAGGATATGTCGGCGAAGCAGAAGAGTGCTGTGAAGAAGCTCAAGGTCTCTTGTTTCGATTCTCTACGTATGCCATTCATTTGACGCTGAATGTGTAGGCGGAAGAATCTGCCAAGCAAGCCGAATACACGAACAAGCGCTTGGAGCTCAGCAGTGTCGCCGAAAAGCATAAAGCGGAGAAGACTAGCTCTGAGCAACGCATCGTGGGTCAAGCTCCTGTTCGTCGACGCCTTTACTAAAAAAAACTCTCGCAGGCAGAAGCGAAGCAAAAGATCAAGACATTCGAAGCCGCGTCTGAAAAGATGGAGGGTCATGGCTTAGACCTCGACACTCTGAAGGGCGATATAGACGAGAAGAACAAGCGCCTTCAGAAGCTGAAGTCGACTATCGAATCTGCTGGCTATGACGATCAAATTGCTGAGAGGTCTACAAACATTCAGGGACTCGAACGACAGCGCGATGCCGTTAGCAGTGAGCTGAAGGCGCTCAGCTCGCAAGGTAACTCTCGCGCGAAGTTGGAACTGAAGCGGGGCGAGGTCCGAACGAAGAATACCGACATCAAGCACACGTCAGTCGCCTGACAATCTGAAGTTCGGATGATGCTGACGCTCTTGGACTCACAGCGTGGAGAGTATCAATGTCAAGTATCGGACTATTACCAAGAGGGATGTCAGTGCCGAATCAGTCGTCAACGATATCGATACCCTCCTACAGTGAGCGTCTTGATTGACGATGTTGACGGCTGACCCGATTTCTCTATTTAGAACCTCTGAAGAGAAACTGGCTGAGGCGGAGGAGGAGGCTGCCAGTATCAATCAGACACTTCAGCATGGAAGGGCTAACCAGTCGAATTCGCAAGGACAACTCAAGAGGAAGGAGAGCGAGTTAAAAGGTATGTACAGTCGTCTGACTCGTGCTATGGTCTTGACCTTTTTTCTTAGCCGCAGAAAAGGAGTTGGCTGCTGGCGTGGATGGCGAATTGGACACGGCCTTGAAAGAGGCCGCCGAGGAACTCGATGTTCTCAGTTCGTGAGTTTTTGCGTATCATTGGTTCGAACACCCTGCTAACATATCGTCCAGTCAAAAAGGGACCTACAAGGTCTACGACCGACTACTGAGGTCAGGGCAAGCCTCGCACATCTGCGCACTATGCGATCGTAAGATGGACGACAAGGCGTTCGCCTTTTTCGAGAAATTCGTTCGTTTATATTCCGATGTTCCATATCAGTGTCTGACTTTCTTGTCATTCAGCTGCATAATTCCATGAAGAAAGCATCCCCCGAGTCTCACGAAGACGACTTGCAAGCTATTCGCGACTGGACGACGGAACTGGAACGCCTACAGGGCTTGTTACCCGTGCAGAAGAAGGTGAATGAGTTGAGGGATAAGGATATCCCGGCGTTGCAGGCAGACATCAAGAAGCTGGACGCGGAGGTTTCTGCGGCTGGCGAGAAAGCGCAAACGGTAAGCGTCATAGGTATGACGCCTCTGCACAACGACTCAAATGTGTTATGTCCAGATTGACGAGACTGTTTCGTCCTTGAAGCGACAAGTGCGCGACGTACAGGCTTTGCAAATTAGTGCAAGAAACATTGCCAGGCTTCAGAAGGAGGTTCAACGTCTGAACGAGGAGATCGAGAGTCTAGTCAACGAGCTTTCGGCTTCCGGTTCCACGAAGACCGTCGATGATGTACAGACCGAACTTGACGAAATTTCGGCCCACATGTGAGTGGTGGGAGGGATGTATCCACGGCGGCGAAAGCTGAACATGTCTTTAGTCAAGTCCATGATCGGGAGCGGACGAACATCATGAAGGAGAAAGAACGCCAGACGAAGCTTCAGCACACCATCGAGAGCGATATCCACAAAATGCAGCTGGAGGAGCGCGACTTGCAGGCAAAGATCAAGGAGAAGGAAGACCTGCAGACTCGTATCGAGTCCGCTAGCAAGGACATTGTCATATACACGCAGCGCATGAAGGTATTCTGACTAGCTTTTCTTTGCTTCATGCGTTGATGATCTCTCCAGGATGCCGACACCAATTACAGAGCCGCTCAAGCGCCCATCGACGCACTTACTACCGAGTGGGAAGCTGCCAGCAAGGCTCTGCAGGCACGGAGCCATGAAGCACAATCCCTCGCCGAAGCCCTCTTCCAGAGTGTGGACAAGCTGGAGATGACTGGCAAGGAGATCGAAAGGTGCGGCCTTGGTCGTTCTGAGTCGTTGACTTGACGGTTTACCCACGCGATTATATAGATATCACAAGGCCAAGATCCCCTCCAAGAAGAAGGACTGCGAGAACCAGCTGATTCAGGCAAATGAGCAGATCAAGGAGTGCGAGCAGGGCATGAAGACTGGACGAGAACTCGTGTCCAGTTTGCAGAGCGATATTTCTGGCGCCGATGTCAAACGGGCAAACTTACAGGAGAACATCCGTCTTAGGCAGCTTGTCAGGCAGATTGAGGAGTCTCAGGCGAAGATCGACGAGTTTGATCTGGAAGAGGCTTCGAGGGCTCGTCGGAACTTTGAAGAGAAGTATCCTATAGAGAAAGAGAAGGAGAATAAGTTGAGCGGGTCTGTACGCCGTTTTCGCTGTTTCGGGTCGTCCCACCGAACCTCACGTTCTCGTAGTGTGCACATCTGCAAGGAGAACTCGCAACTTTACAAGTGCAACTCAAGGGCTCGCAGAAGGATATGAAGGAGTTCAAGGATATTGACCAGAAGTACACTGATCAGTTGGTCAAAGTAAAGGTGCGCAATTTGGCTGGTCTGCTGAAATTGCCTAAATAAGTTTCTGCAGATGTCCGATGTCGCGAACAACGATCTCGAACTTTATGCCAAAGCCTTGGATAAGTGAGTGTCCTTCTTAACAACGTGACGGGTTCACCTCAATTTCATGTAGTGCCATCATGAAATATCACGGCCTCAAGATGGAAGAAGTCAACACGACGATGAGGCATCTTTGGAATCGTACTTATCAGGGAACCGGTGCGTACAGCATACATGTTCTTTGTACATTGCTCTGACTTTCCTCAGATATCGACGGTATCAAGATTAGGTCTGACGTTGAGGGCGGGGCCTCGAAGAGATCGTACAACTACCGCGTACGTTTGACCCTATGGCATGTGCTTGAAGTCCAGCTCAGGATCTTGTAGGTTGTCATGACCAAGGATCAAGTCGAAATGGACATGCGAGGGCGATGCTCTGCTGGCCAAAAGATGTTGGCGTCCATCATCATCCGACTGGCGTTATCAGATTCGTTTGGTCAGAATTGTGGTATCCTCGCCTTGGACGAGCCAACGAACGCTCTTGACCGGGAAAACATCGATGCTTTAGCCGCAAGTCTGGTCGAGTAAGTTTTGTCGTCCCAACAGATATGCTATGACTGTTTATTGATCGTATTACAGTATCATTGAAGAGCGTAAAAACCAGTCGAACTTCCAACTGATCATCATCACGCACGACGAGACATTCCTGGCCAAGCTTGGGCAGAACAACGTCATGCAACACTACTGGTACGTGCTCTGAGTCTAGTATGCATGAAATATGTATATTCATTCCGACGTAGGCGAGTTACCAGGGATGCTCGACAGAAATCTATCATCGAGCGTCAGAACTTCGGTGTCTGAGCGCTATACCTCTGTTTTTTCTTCTTTCTCATGTTTGCTTGCATATCTATCGGACGCTGATATACCAATTTGTACTACTTACCACCTCACATGCTTTGTTCATTACTCTCTGACGTGTGCTACTTACCTCACTTCACTGTGAGTCAATATTGCTGCTCTTTTTCTAGATCAACCATAGATCGTATATCCGCTGCTTGGGTCGTGAAAGTAGCCAAGCATCTAGCCGTGGTACGTGTGTTTACCTTGTCTCTGCAATTCTAGAAAAGAAGCTCAGTCTTCTCGATGGGTTATCTAGGTTCTCCATTGCGGGTTCATTCCTTAGCTCTTCATGATCAATTGAGTGTGGCACATCTACATCAAGGACCATGTCTTCCGAGGCTTCGAGCTTACGCTTACGCGGACTTAGAGCGGATGCGCTAGTCAATCGCTATGCCTCACTGACGATATATAAGCCACACATGAGACAGAATGGTCCTACAGGAGCCCGAGCAGATGATATGGACTTCGTATCTGGGCATCGTCTTAATCAAGGCTCGTTCCATCGCCTGCGGTCTCTTCATCTTGCGGCAAGCATAGGTGCATCCCCTCCTGCTCCTGCAGCCCCTCACACTCCTTCTCGTTCACGTTCCTTTACTTTTCAATCCTTCTTACCATCACAACGTCATTTCTCTTTTCAGACTTGCCGCGATGTTTCTACTCTCCAGACCTGGCGTACTCCGCGAAACGCAGCAGCTCCTGTTCCAGCAGGCTACGTAGTCGTGTTTGGGTGTCTTGTCTCCCTCGTGTTCATAATCACGCTGGCATGCACCTTTCGTGGCGCTGACGCGGGGGAACCACCTTTCAAGGCGATGCTTGACGGCATGGCCAACGATAATCCTGGAGTACGTATCTCATTTCTGGAACCACCTTCGATCTGACTGATCAGCTGGCTTTTATGAAGATTTTACTGATAGGCGACAACGTCGACGTCGATGCCGACGAGCCGTCTGTCACCATACGATGGTCAATAGTTGCCTGTGGTCAAGCATATGTCCTCCAAGCGTCAAACGGCACACATGGGAGCAACCTCTGTGGGCTACCCAATGTTCCCTTGGATATATTCATTGATGGGTGCGTCAAAGCTTGCTAGGTCGTAGAAGAGTATTGAAACTCGAGACAGAGAAGACTCACCCACTGCGTCGTATGATCCCGCGGATATACCATTCGTGAAAGACACTGAATTGCGTAGAAGGTGAATCAACTCATTAGTCCTCTTTCTCCTCTCGTTTTGCCGAGCTAACTGATCTCTTGCGTCCGCAGCGTACAGAATCTCGTTCAATTCGACTCAGAGCACATCTTGGATGTTCACAAAGCGCGATTATACCCTTTTGACACGTATTTCCTGACGAGCAGTATTCGAATCGCGTCCCCATCACGCGTCGACAACTCCTCCACTCCCATAGCGATTCAGCGACTAGTAACTCTGGATGTGGTCACCAACTTTGACATCGACACATACGACGTCGAGAGCTACGTGGTCGAGCTGAACAAGGATCGGACGACTCCCACCAGGTACAGTGGGACTCACTGCCATCGCCACGTCGAGCTTACGAGTTACACCCATTTAGAGACATTGACATGAAGCTCCGGCGTCCTGCTGAGGCTCGCGCAACGACACTCCTACTCTTCAGCATATCATGGATCCTGACTCATGTCTGTGTCGGCCATGTATTCCTTGCGCGGCGCATCAGCAACTCTAAAGGTGTGATCAAACACCTTGCGGCAACAGGTGCAGTCCTTGTGGCGCTACCGCACATTCGGGACAGTATGCCTGATGTACCGGGCTTAGACGGGTTTCTCATTGGTGTGTTATACTACGTTGTAATTGTGAGCTGGATGTAATGACCTTTCATAGACACCATTGGATTCTTTCCCCAGATGATCATCACGGGGGTATGTATCGTCGCGCTTCTGCTCGTTTTGATTTCGCTCGAGCTTGATAGCGAGACTGGCTGCAAACCCAAAACGTCGGCGCCTTCTGTATTGCCTGTATTCACAGGTGGCGACAAACCCCCGAGCCCAACGCTGGGTAGTACACTACAGTCGGGAGAGCTGACGCCATACGAGAAGGATAGGATGAGAAAGCACCTGAAGGGCGAATACCTGTTTCCTCCTCTTCCACCAATGCCGCAGAATTCGACTTCGCGTGGAGCTCACAGGAGGACAATGACATCTGTTCACCTCAAGAGAGATGTATGATATTCTGTGCACGCGTTCTTGCTTTGCTTTCTAGCTCTCAACCATTGCAACCGCTCTCCTTTGGACTATTTCCGCGCCTTTATTTTTTACCATTGCCTGTAACTCGCTGTTTAAAGCAAGCTTTCTAGCTCTCACCCACTGCAACCACTCTCCTCTGGACGATGTCCGCTACTATACCATTACCTGTATCTCGCTGCTTGAAACAAATGTTGGTAGCCAGAATGGTACCATTCGACAAGGGTATTCTTCGAATCTTCGCACTGTAAGTCAGACTCTTGGGCGGGCTTGGAGGAGCCCTCGAGTGTCACGATGGAAGCTGATAGGCTGTGATAGCTGACAAAGTGCTGTGCTGACCAGTGCCGTGAAATGCGTAGTCTAAGTCTGGATCTCGGTGATTGTGTGATGCTTAAGCAGTGCAAGACTTATACACTGCCACGAATCATCCAATCGCTGCGTGATCCTTAACACTCCATTCAAAATTGAGGCTCCGCGGCAGGCTGCGCTTTCTGAACGCTCTTAAGCGCTTGCTCCGACTCTCTGCCAACCCACTCTTCACACCACTACAATGATGATCGTGCCGCCCGACAAAGACTCGGAAATGACCTCGATGTCCAAAGCCGAGGAACATGCCCGATCTGCGGTGCCTGATGCGGTATGCCCCAGATCCGCGTTCTCGCTGTGTGAACTCGAGCTGATTGTGAATATCCAGCCTGATGCTCCCCCGTCCTACGACGCCGTTCCCTCCAACTCCAGCGGCTCTACCCTCCCTCCCGATCTCAATCCCACCAACTTCGTCTACGTGCATCGCAGCAACAACTCCATCAAGGAGTCGCATATCATCGACACCTCTATCAGGATCCCTCAAGCGGTCCTTCCTCCACTCGAGGACGGCGAGACGGACCGCAAGAATGTGTCTCTGATGTCCAAGAACGGGAGTGTAAACGGTGTAATACATGTCGTGCCCGTGGAGGGCAGCGCGCGTGCTGAATTCGCACTCAAGTCCCACAACGGATCTGTCGAGGCTAAGATCGTATGTTCTTCTTGCCCTTCATAAGCCTAGTCTGACTGTGTATAGCACCGACCGTCCAACTCGGGTGTAGCATTCCGGCTGGACGCACACTCAAACAACGGGGGCGTCAAGATCTTCATACCGCGAGACTTCAACGGGCCCATGTCCATCACGCACGGTAATGGTTCCGTGAAGCTCTCAGACGCGGTCAAGGGCTCCAGCACCTCCTTCAGCGACGTGGGCAACGTCGTCAGGTGCTTCGTTGGCAATATGAACATGTTCAAGGAGAAGGACTGGGTGGGCGACGAGCTTGTTTGTGGATCGAAGAATGGCCAGATCAGGATCTCTTACACAGACGAAGTACCGCCTCCGTCCACATCGATCTGGAACAAACTGTTTTCGTGAACATCACATTCTGACCACTGCAATGCGTACATTGTATCGTCTTCGTTCTATCTTTGTACCTCTCTCTCTATATCTGTACTCATGTGTCTTGATCATTGAACTACTTGCCCTCCAGAACCTTGCCGACGTTCAACTTGATGATCATGATTGACTCGAATGAATGAGTGGTACTTATTACTTTCGATAGTATCTTAGATGTATAGAAGCCAGGATATTAGAGCGGCTACTACAGAGCCAGCGGCAATACCTGACAATATTGCACGATCCTGGAAGTCCGGAGTTGGTAACGGGTTGAAGGGAGAGAGCTTCGGGGTAGCGGCGGCCAGTTCGCGCTCGCGTTCTGCTCTCAAAGCTGCCTCTGCGAGTACAGTCAAGACGCGAACCTGCTCGTTCAGTTCCTGCTTGACCTCCCCCAGCCCATCCTCCACCATTCGCCTCGTCTCCTCGCTCAGCTCCTCAGTCTTCTTCTCGAACGTCTGCGCTAAGCGCTTCCGCTTCCACGGCTCAACGAATACGATCGCCGAGATGAACACGAGCAAGTTGAGGCCAAGGACCGCAAGCTGGCCGTAGGTCGACGCGCTCCGAATCTTGTCGGACCACACCTGTTCTTCGTGATAGCGGCCCAAAATTGCCCGCATGAGTTCACTGAACTCGCGGTCCTGTGCGTCCTCGGACTCGTCCACTGCGGCCTTGGCGCGCGTCTCCTCCTGCTCGAGCATGTGGTCCTCCCGCACAAGCGCAGTAAACCGACTAACGTCGTGGTCCGACCAGGTCGACTTGCGCTGCAACAAATCGTTCGCTTCCCGCTGGGAATTCGAGCGCTTCGCCACGGCATCGTCGTACCGTAGCTTGGCGGCGCGCGCCTCTGCCCGCGTAGCCTTTATCCGCTCCTCTGTGCGACATGTATTCAGTCTACCTCGGCGGGAACGACGAGAAAGTGTACAACTTACACGCACCTTGTGATACCACCTGCCTCTTCAATGCTTCAATCTCTTCATACCCAGTAACTTTGTTCAGCTCCGCTCCAAGTCGGGAGAATGTGCTCTTGGTCGTCGCCGTGAAGTCATCAGTTTTTGTGCGCATTGTTATGGCTGTGCGGTTGGTGAGCTCCAGAAGGCGGGATCTGACCGTTTCGAGGTCATAATTGGGCGGCGAGGAGGAGAAAGACGATGATGGAGGGTTCAGATCCGGTGAGGAGGACTCTTCGGACGTTGATGAGGTTGGCTCTTTCTCAGCCTCGTCCTGCGGCGGCGTAGAGTCCGCAGAAGGTAGACGGGTTGTTCTCCGCAAAGCTGTAGTCGCGAAAGAACGCGAGGAGGCCGCTCTAGATGAGCGCGACACGGCTCTGAGCATCAAGGTGGTGACGGTTCAGGCCAAGGCGCGTCCTTTCCGCATCTTTCACTCGGAGTAGATACCATGGAAAAAATATAATTACTGTAAGTATGTGGCTCGTTGGCTACCTAGAACCTATATCCCAATCTAATGATTCTATGCCAGTGACATTAAGTATCCCGCTAGGTACCCAGTGATATAAAGTTGTGTGTACAGTAGTACGAGGGCACCTTGATTGGTCGTGAGTAGTAGGAGCAATGCAATCGGGCCATAAACGAGGAGTGAGACGAATCGTCTAACTCCAAACATCGAGCAGGAGCCGCGATCGCTCCTTCAACATCTTCAACTCAGCGGCGCCCTCCACCTCCGCAGATCCCCCCTTCGCCTCACCGAGAATCTTCGCCAGGGTGTCCTCGACAGACTTGGCCATATTTTTGGCGTCACCGCAAATGTAGACGTATCCCTTGCCATTGATGATACCATCCGCGATGTTCTCCCGGTCGTCCCATATCAAATCCTGCACGTATATCTTGCTACCATCGGGCCTGAACTTCTCGCGAGAGAAGGCGCAATGCAGGGTGAACTTGCCCTTGAGCTCCTCAGCGTACTGCGGCCACTCATCGGCGTACAAGAAGTCCTCAGTCGACTTCCGGCATCCATAGAAGAGCGTAATCTTGCCCCAGTCAGCAAGCGCGTCAGGTCCGTTCTTCTCGAGGGTTCGGCGAGCAAGAGCTACACGCTCTTGGACGAAGCCACGGAAGGGGGCAACACCCTACAAATCTTGCATGAGTCAAACGGACCGGTAAAGAGAGCATGCGACTTACAGTCCCAGGACCGATCATGATAACAGGGCTCTTGGGGTTAGTCGGCAGACGGAATGTAGACCTCCGGACATGAACAGGCGACTTGTATATGGTTTCCGACCTATAGGCGCCACGGGGACCTTCGATGGCGTAAGCGGGGAGCACGGTGTTGGCGACACCTTCGTCTTCAGTGATGAGAGGAGCAGTCTCTCCATTCGATGCGTGCTTGAGGTTCAGCAAGAAGTTTGAACCAACACCGTACACCCAGCGAGAAGGGACCTTTTCGCTCTCCGACCGGTATTTGAGGACAACACAAGTGACATGGATGGAATTGGGGTAGAGCTTGGGGCTGGAGGAGATGGAGTAGTACCGAGGCTGCAAGCGAGGAATGGAGGAGACTATGATGTCGAAGGGGATGTTCCAAACGGTGGTGTTGTCCTTGTTCGGGATGGCAGTAATGTCGTTACCAGCAGCGGTCTGGAGGATCTCTCCAACCTTCAGACAGCCGTTGGCCACGATCTGATGATAGACATCCTTGTCAGTGTTGACCATCTTCATGAAAGCCTCAGCCTCGGGAGTAGGCGCAAACTTGGCAAAGGTACCGAGTATCTGGCGACCAGCCAGAGCGCTGATGTCTATGTAGTGACGGAGGACTGTGGCATAGGTAGTAGGGACCGGGAAGGGGACCTTAGCGAGAGCGGGATCAAGTGACTCAATGCCAATGACAGTGTCCTTCTTGTCAGAAAGACCGAGAGCGCAAAGAAGACGTTCGACCTCGACCTCGGCGTTGGTGGGCCAAACACCGATATGATCACCATGCTGATAGGTCATGCCAGAGCCTTCAATGTTCAGCTCGACGTGCACGCAGTTACGTTCACCGGTCTTTTGGAAGAGCTCGCGTGCGACAGAGACGGGGGCGGCGTAGGGGTTCTTGGCGTCATGAATACCCTTGGTCTTCGTCAAAGCACGGGCAGAAAGTTCACCTGGGCCAGAATCAGTCATACTCAAGAGCACATCGCGAGAGAGCGTACCAAGATAGACCTTCTCGGCGGGGTGTGCAGGAAGCTCTGAGACAGCGAAGTCGGCAGTGTCTCCGCCTTGGCCTTCCTCGACGTTGAGTGCTTGTGCGAACGCTTCCCACATGCCATCTTTCCACTCGAGGTAGTCCTCTTCCATGCTCTTGTCGTCGTCGCCCTCGCCGCGCTCTCCGATGCGCTCAGCACCAGCCTGTGTAAGGTAGTCGTCGACCTGACGCGCAACCAGGTTGTAGTGCTCGTAGGTACGGTTGCCGAGACCAAAGATCACGTATTTAAGGCCGTCCAGTTTGTGTTCACCTTTGCTGTACTCAAAGGAAGTGTCGCCTAGGTTCTGAAGGAGTGTGACGGCGTTGTCGGTGGGTTCACCCTCGCCGTAGCTGGCCATGACGAATATAGCGGCCGTGCCCTCGGGAAGAGAGTCGAGGGTCTCAAAATCATACTCTTCGGGGTCGCAGACAAGGGACGTCAGCCCAAACTTGGACTTCGCCTCCTTGGCAAGACGAATAGCGTATTCCTCGGCTGTCCCAGTCTGCGAGCCATAGAAGATGACGAGACGCTTGTTCTGAATGTGCTGCCAGTCAGGAAAGCATGCATTGAAGGTAAGGATGGTTACACTGACCCCTGCCTTCATTTTCTCGACGAAGTCGCGTGGATTCCCACTGCCGTTTTCCCTCGGTGTCACTGCTGCCACCTTGGGCTGGGTGGCGGCGTAGACCTGATCACGGAAGAGGTAGGCTGCCGCAAGAACAAGACCGAGAACAATAATGAAGACATCGCTGGAGGATGTCGAGGACATGTTGGCCGATAGGAAGGAAGGAACTGCAGTGGTGGTCGAGTTAGCCTCTGAGAGGGTACCCATGACCGGAGGGAAGTAACAGCAGATGATACGGACCTGGCTGAATATATACCTGTGCGCACTTGCCAGGCCGGGCTGAAGCGAAGAAAAGCTGCGATAATGGAAGTGGAAAGCAAAAGGCGTGGGACGTGTTCTCCGGGCTTCCAAATGGCGTATCGCCTGCCTGGGTCCGTTCGTCTAGCGTCCGGTCCCTCTGATGACCGATGGTTTCACAACAGTTCAAGGCGTTCATTCCTGACCCTTCGGGAAGATTTCTGTAACAAGTATGACTTGTGTCTTGCATCGCCTTGAGATATAATTGTGCTCTACTTCGTTGTCTCAATACACAAGAAGTCGAATTTTCACGTTACATAACCTCGACCATACTCAGATGTTGGTTTGATCCTATAACATCCGGATGAGCGGTCCCCACAACCTGTACTTATCACTCCAATGGTGAATACGGCGTGTTAGGTCCTCGTCCGATATAGCTACTCACTACTCACTTGTAGACCTTTGTCCACGCTTTCAACGACTGGGGGAAGTCTCCACCGAGGTGCCCGTCAACTACCCGCGCGGCATGGACTTGGTGAGATTAGCCTCGACGGTCGACCATTACGGCAGCTACATTCTCACGTCAGTTTCGGCGCTGTCGACTGGGCATCTAGATCGCAGTACCTATAACCGCAGATAGCATCAAGCGGGATAGCCACTGTTATGTCCATAGGACTCCAACGAGAACGCTGCAGCTGATTGCGATGGAGGACTGGATCATCGACGGGAACGAATCGACCCTTCGAGTTATCCTACTAGTCAGCCAGCTCCAGCATCGCCACAATCCTGTCAATCCAAGGCGCTGTCAGAGGCAGGCATGAGCCCTATCAAATGCAAGCAATGGCACAATTCAGCAGCTCAATCCTCAGTCTACCGTCCACTTTTGAGACCGACATCATACCTGCTCGACTGATCGCTCAAATCGACTTGAGCTCGCCGGCCGCGGGAGGTGGCCTCATCCCCAACTTCTTGATTGGGACAAGGGTTTCTATCCTGTGCATTAGCATCACAGTTCTGGGTGGTCGCGAGTCGTGACAAGGCCTCTCAAGTCGGATGGTCTATGGACCAGAACCGAGACCGATCCGCGCGCACCATACCCCACCATACCAAGATAGCGTCCTGGCTAAAGTAGCTACACATCTTGATGGCCACGTCATCTTGAACAGAAGACGTCGACGATGCGATCAAATGTAGCATTCCAGATTCTGAAAACACGCCTTTGAAGGGTTGAATTGTTGTTCAACTTGCTCGCGCGAAGGAAATATGTGTTACTTCCAGTTGTCTACTCAAGTGCTCATGTCAATACGATTCTGACCCAGTGAAATCTCACACCTCTTGATGGATTTGTGGGATATGTACACCATCGAGTTTCAGCGATCCGAACATGGCGGAGGGCTGTTTCGTCAAGCATGTGGACCTCCGACTTCTGTGGCCTCTCTCGTCCCCCACGTACCAGCGCCCTCTGGGTCAAGCATAACCCTCTTCATCTGCTCAACACGCTCATGATCACGCCCAAGCTCATAGCCAAACCATTGCATCGCCAGCTGTGCCCAAGCCTTGGTTGCGACGGCGCTACGCGGCAACATATCAGTTCATGGGTAACGTCGAAAGAGTAGTGTTCTTACTCAGAATGGGCTGAGGCAATATGGCAAGCGTCTGCAGCAAGCTGCCCGCGCTCGCTCCAGTAGCCCTCCTTGTCACCGAGAACCCAGATCTCGCGCACAGTGGCCATTGCTTCGCTTCCACTTATGCTAGAAGTAGCCCAAGTGGATAACCGGCTGTATAGGGCCGACATGTCTGTCAGCCGTTGGTCCGATTCTTGAGATTCCAGGTCGGGCAACGAGCACACCGCGCATGAGCATTCGAAGTCATAAAGTTTCGCAAGATAGTCTCTTGAATCACGTACTTCGTCAGGTACGGGCATGCTGGGATGTTCCTCTTACCTTCGTTCGCTCCTCGGTCTTCTCGTGTTAGTGTAAGTTGTGAGTATCTCCTGTAGCACTATTCAGCAGACAAACATAATTCCAATGAGCGTCGCGGGCGTACCTGTCCTTTAGATATGTCTTTCAACGCGTAGACCACGATCTCCCCGGTACTTGGTCTCCAGGAGTACACCGCATTGAACGCGCTGGAGCACCCGTGATTCAGACGCGCCATTGTGGGGAACACACCAACGCCATCCCCATCCCCAGCCGCGACACCATTCGTGTTGATGATCGCAAATGCATGCTCCAAAGGCTTCTCGGCTGGATCCCAATCTTGCGGAAACCTGACATATGAGAGATTATAGAACGCCGTCCTGTCCTCCTCGCTCATGGCTGCAAGCTTTTGTTCGACAAATTCTTTGGGGCTGACACCATCGAAGACACGAGGGATGATGATGGCGGGTTTGTCCTTCATGACAAGATCACCTTGCTGTACCGGCGCCATGAAGATAAGTCGACGCGCATGCTGGTATATCTGGCGCGCTCACCTTGATATCACGAAGCGCTACAACGCCCTTGCCTTTCCCAGGTAAGTCTACAACCTCAAACAAAGCATCGTTTGCGGTTTGGGAAGGGATAGCTTCAGGAGTCCCTGGAGAATAGAACAAGAGTGATATTACGACCGCCACGATCAAAGCCAAAAATGAGAGGCGGACGACCTTTGGAGAAGTTTGCGGATCAACGGCGGGCGCCATGATAGTGTCTGGCACTACCAAGAAGCTTACGGGAGGGGGATAAATTCAAGAGAGTGGACGTATCGAGGCAAGGTGGCTCGCCATGATGCATTGATGATTGGAAGTGTCATGCACGGATGGCGGTACCCACATGATCGCAACGCGAACCCACAACCCTACATTTACGCAGAATTTGAGTGAAGTTCAAGAGACGATCAAGTTATTATGCGTGTCCAGAACCCTTAAGGTATATAAAGTACGTATGATATGCGAGTGTTTGTCGTAGATTCGTAACAAGTCGTTAACTTAACTAATAAGAGTTTATCGACTCAGAGATGCAGGTTTCCATCTCTGACCCCGAGTCTTTCATGTCGTTACAAGTCCGTTTGTTCAGAAGATACTATACAGTGCTCAAGCTTTAGAATGGCCACCACGAAAGGAGGTACCACCTGGCATATTGGAGTCCGGTCAAGGAAGAGAATTCCGTCCATGTCGACGAGAACATGCTGGGCTGGTCGATATCGACTTCATCTGTGTGAGGCGCGAGATAGAAGCCAGCAGTAAGGACCAGGTAGCTGCACAGACGTTTAGCAGCATTTCGCGCGAAGTCCTTGAGAAGACAAACCTGAGAATGAGAATGCTTCCACGATGGTAGTTGCTCTTGGCCTCGATGTAAGTGTATGTCATCAGAAACATCGACAGGATGATTGCAATGACATCCCATCTTGGGAAGATAAGCCTGGACGACAGGTCAGCCGCATACTTTGCAAACGTGATAATTGGAGGTACGTGAAGGTCTTGGCGACTTCGCCCATCGACTCTGGTGCCCACCAAGCAGAGAACGCCACCATAGCCGGAATCTGAAGGAGACAAACTTGTAAAGCATATGCCGATCCGATTTCCATGCTACGATGATGATCAGGAAAGGTCCATTGTACCAAGTGCTGAGCTCACCTGAGGGCAATATTACCGTTGAGGGCAAAGGAAATGGCGTTCATGAACTCAGTTGTGTTCGGTACCAAAGCGAAGAGTGTAACACCCAGGAACTTCTCGTCAATACCCGATCCGGCCAGAATAACATCGACAACATCAACAAGGATTTCTGTGGGACTCAGCATCAGTATTCTGCACGACCATAGCTTTGGAGGTTCCTGACCTGCAATGATGGCATAGAGCAAAGTGCAGGACATCAATACCGTAGCACTAGTCGTGCGACTCCACGATGGCGCATCGTGGCCACCGTGGCCACCCCCGGCAACATCACCATGACCAGCAGCCGGATCGCCTTCACCTGAGTGACGCGCAGGGGCTGGTGACATCGGAATGACCTGATGTTGTCGAAGAGTATTAACCGTAGCAACTGCCACTGCGCGCGTAATATCATCCGTCGTCAACGCTTCGGGGAGCTGCATGGGTTGCAGACCCGATTTTTGCAGTGCCTGATCCACCCCCTCAAAGATGGGAGTGAATCCGGGGGCGACGGGCGGTGCTTTGGGAGCATACGTGACGTGACGTGACGGTGCCGGAGAGGGTGGGATGGAAGACGCACAGCGTTGCGAAGAAGGCGTTTCCGAACGTCCATTGATCCTGGCGCGGCTCTCCTGGCGTGTCAAGGAGTGCTGACCTCCGGGAAGGAGACGCTGGTATAAAGAAAGACGCTGATGATTCGGTACCTCCTGCTTCATGACTTCTTGAGGATTCTGCCAGATCTGACTTGCATGGGTACGAAGCGAGAACCAAAGTCCGATAAGGTATGACTATTAAGAGGGTTGAGTACCAAGCTTCACTTTAGGAGAAACCATACTCACGAAGACGAGGACGGCAGCACAGAAGTACATGAGCTTCTTAACGGTGGCCTGGTAAAACGGATCGCCTACTGGATCAGGATGCTGATAGTAGCATTGATCGCAGATCCATGGCATATTCGTCTTTCCTGGCTCCGGAGCAGACGGGCATCCTTTACATATCAGTTGGAACTGTCGGGAGTCAGTGAGTATGATACTAGGCATGACTCGTTTGACTTACATTTCCGTAGGTCTGATAGAACAATGTCGGTGTCAAGGTCCCGATGATTGCCATGATCAACATCATGCTCGTTACTCCAGCGCTCTTCGCGTTGAACTTCTGCTCTTTCTGTTTCAAGGCGCTGCTGACCATGCTCATACCAGGCATAAGCAGAACTCCAGCCAAAAGACTTCCAACAATTGAACCCTCCACCAGGTGACCCTTGTTTTGGATTAGAGCCATCGAGTACAGGATAATTTCGATGATGGAACCAAATGTAGCATTGATGACAGCACCCATACCAATTGAGGATTGCGCAGATATGGAGGCAACCGCCATGCCGATGAAGTAAGACAGAGGAATGACGCTGAGCAGACTCATCACGAATATGAGACTTTTCGAGGTGATGGCAGCCAGGAAAGCAGGGACGTGCTGGTGATGCTCCTCTCTATGCTCGACCATCGGCATCAGGAATAGTCCGTCGAAGATGACAAAGAAGACCACTGGCATGAGGTTGACAAACAAGATGTTGACCTAAAGGTGCGTCATTGAGTAACTACTGGCGAGGACGGAATGAGAACAGCTCACTCCTCCAACGGTATACTTGACAAACTTCCAGCCAACGGCACGATATGTACAGAAGAGAACCTTTGACGATCCGGAGGGTGCGACTTGGCCGGCTGATATTCGGTGATGCCTGAAAGAGAAGTGAGGTGCGTTGGCCTCAGCAGTAGATTCGCCTTCAACGTCTGCAGCCTGCTGAGCGACCACAACTGCAGGAGGAGCGGCACAGAAACGGATGGCATCGGGTTGCGAGAAGATGTGCTTGAGAAGACCCCATGTAAGCTTGGCCATAGGAATGGTTACCACCAGACCCCAACAGATGAGGCAGACGAAGAGCAACATCGGAGCGATCAGGCAGACCATGAATAACCAAAAGCAGGCTTTGCCCAGGATGTCGGCAGTATCGACCTTCATGTTTCCTATCGAAGTCTCCGAAGATGTCGCGGACAATGTGGCGCCATATGACTTTGAAGGGGGAGGAGGGGAATGGATTTCCGAGACAGTTTGCAGAAGTGATGTCTGTTCGCCGGGAATGATAACGGGGTCCCAGGATAGAGTCTGAACGTGACGAGAAGGAAGTTCGGACTGCTGACCGGCTCTGTTATTCTCGTCAGCCCCCCTCACTGTGTCGCCAGAATCGCTGCTGAGTTGGCGTTTGTGCGATCCCTCGCCTTCTTCTTCCCCGTTGTCTGCCTGCTCCTCTTCGTCGTGATCAGCCTCGACGTACTTGCCGAAAGGCCAGGCAAGGTACCACCCCAGCCCATACAAGAGCGAGGAATATCTTGGGCCACCTTGCGGTATGACCGACAGGATACCAGAGACAACAAAGCAAGTGATCGAGAGCCACCATCCGAAGACGACCGCCCAAAAGATGTTTCCGGGCAGCAAGTGACGTTCTGCTTGGGCGGAGGGCACGCTGTGCAACGCCTCGTCCGCGTAGCGCGTGACGGAACGGGACTTCTTGTACAGGGCGGGTTTCCATATCGGCAGTCCGAAGGGATGCTCGACGTTCATGAGCGACTGTCTGTACTTGAGCGTGATGGGGTCTTCTTCTCCTCTGTCAGACTGCGACTCGTCGTGACCTTGTCCGCTTTCGTCCTCCTCTGCCTCGTCAACGTCATCCACAGCCGCACTTTTACCGTGGCGACGACGCCTTTCTGCACGTTCGGCCGGATCCTCGTCTTCGTCTTCCTCGCTGAAGAGCTCATCATCGTGGAAGGCCCGAGAAGCGCTGTTGCGGCTGGTGCTTCGTGGGCCTCGGCGCATCGAGTGGGTCGACGGAGTATGAATAAGGATCGGCATTGGCGTGTGTCTAGCGGTGGACGGTGGGCGTTGGGAATACGACGTTCCCTGAAGATGGTGCTGAGGGCTGTCCGACGCCGACCATTGAGAGTTGTGGCTCAGTGATCGGTGCAACTGGCTGTGAGGCGTCGGCGTCGAGGAGATGGGCCCGTCACTGTCTGACGACGGCGATATGTGGCTTGACATCGCAAACGGCGGTATCAAAAACGTTGTTCGTCGTCCGTGTCGTTGTCGACCAGCGCAACTGACAAGAGAGAGAAAAGCCGAACAGTGTAAGTATGTCGGTGTCAAAGGTTAAGGAATGATGAATTTCAAATAATAATGATAGAGAGCGGAAGTTGCCGAATGGTATATAACCTCGTCACTTTTTCATCAGCTTTTCGTGTAACTGAGCTCCCTTCAACTTGGCTCGCAAATACTCGAGTCGCGCCTCGTAGCGCATGCTCACTTCCTCCCGTCGTCGCCTAATGTCTGCCATCTCTTCCTCCAAGGCGTGGTCCACTTCCTCGGGCTGCTTCACAGATCTTGACGACACTGACTTCACCTCGTCCTCCGGTACGGAGGTCATCGGGAGATGCCCCGTACTACGCGTAAGATTGATACTGGAGCTACTACCGTTGAAGCCAATCCCAAGGGCTATGTTGCTGGGTAGCGACGGAACGGGAGGCGGTACCAGCCCACTTGATGCCATCCCCTTTCCAGACGACATACTGGAAAGGGAGTTTTTACGATGCATTGAACTGGGTTTCGAGGACATGGTCGCGAGGCTGGAGCTCGTCTTTTGTCGCTGCACGCGCTTTCCTGTGTGAGAGGTGCCCATAGAGTTCCCAGACCGCACTGATGTCGCGTCACTATCGATCCCAATTCGTCGCAAACTTCGCGAGTCGGGAATCAATGTCCAAGTCGACTCCTCTCTGCCATCGTTAGGCGTGCTCGCCTGTCGCTGATGCTTTCTCTTCGTCATGGTGGTCAATTCCAGGCCGTTGAATGCATCCAATAACCTATTGCGCTCCGCCTCAACCGCAGCTAGCTCCTGTTTGATTTGCCCAGAGCCCTGCAGATTTTCTTCATCAAAGACATCCTGTACATGACCCGTGTATTTCGGGTCGCTTGCCAGCGCCTTGACGCCAGGAAAAGATGATGGTGGGGTGGCAAATCGCCGGATACTTGAAGCAGTGGAACGAGATGTGGAAGGAAGGTGGCTCAGAGTGCTGTAATCACCGCGATCCGCAGCGCTCCGACCAGTTCTTCGAGAGGTGATGGACATGGCGTCAGTACCCTGACGAGACGCCTCAGAAGCCAAGGAGGAGTTGCTTGACTTCTTGGTGAAGCCGAATTTGAAAATATTTGACGTTCCTGACGTCGAGGAAAAGACGCTGGACGTATCACTGTAATCCTTAGAACCAGCAGGCGTTCTTCGGGTATGGCTGGTAGAACGGCGGAACAAGGACGCGACCGAGTTCTTGGACCGTATTGAGGGCGATCGAGGCACTTCGACCACAAAATTCGATGAAGGACGTGACGTTGTAGACACTGATGATAATGTCAATTTTGACCTTGTTGCGAACAACGCTGATAGGGTACATACGTCGACCGCCTTCACTGGCTGAACTTTGGTGACGGGGAACGACAGGAACAATAGGTGATTCAGAAGGTACAGTGCTAGTGCTAGCGAACCGTTCGAACAGATTCTGTCGAAGCATGCGATACTCGTCATCGCTGTTAATATGGTGAGAAACAGAATCGCATGCCGATGCTTGAGACGCACTTGAGAAGACCATCCGAATTTGCCACTGCTAGCTCGTTGAGACGTTGAGCCAAAGTCATACTTTAAGGATTATGAGAGGACAGTTCCAAAGAAATAGCAGGATCGCGTACGTCGCATTGTCGGCAATCTTTCGGGGGATGGGCGCCGCAATAGAATTGTGGTTCTCTTTCGACGCGCGAGGGGGCATGGACCGGACTGAGGCTGGCGGCTTCATGGAACTGCTAATGCTGCTGATAGCCGGTGACTTCGACGCGAGGGAACCAGAGTTGCCATGAGGGAGACGCGTGCTTGTTGCAGCCTTTTTCTGCGTGGAATGCGACAGCGGGGGTCCATTTCCATGCCCAACCGAAGGGTGCGATAGAGTTTGTGACGCCGAGGAAGCTGGATCAACAAAGGTCCCGCCAGTGTCTTCTCGTTCCTTTCCCTTGTTTTTACCATACTAAATGCGAAAACGTTGGGCAGGGAGGAAGAGCAAGTCAGGTTCACAAGAAAGGCAAGAGCAAAGCTTATCAATAGGCTGTGCTTTTCAACGAACAGATACTCACGAAACGAGACCGAATGACTTGGACGACAGTCTTATCGCCCGCTTGCACGTAATCGTCGTCGGGCCTCCTGGAAGAAAAGAACCCCATTGCATTACAAGTCGCTCGTCCGACTCTGGGAAGAAAAGAGAGTGCCGGCGGTGCAGAGGCGCCCCAGGAGAGCCAGAGTGGCAGGAAGGAATGGAAGGTCCACGATCGGAGTCCAATTTGAACACCGGCTATACGGTAATGATTCGCGCAGCCCGACCAAATGTTGATTTCAGGTTGTTTCAGAACAAGTGCTTGGATTAACAAAGCGACTTGCCAGTGTTTCCTGCATGTCTTAGGCATCATATTGACTACACTCGCATCGCGAAAACGTCTCTCATTGCTTTTTGTCACGGAAAAATGACCCCATCTCTTTCATCCCCTGGCCAAACGTCTGGGCAGTCTTCATGTCACTCGCGATCCACTTTGGGAGCTTGTTCTTGATAGCAGTTGACGCATAACGCTTGTCCAACAAGACGAGTGCAGCCCAATCTCCGCGATGCCTAATTGCCCTTCCTGCAAATGCGTCAGTAGCTGAGACTTGCCGAGGTGACTTAGACTGACCTATACTCTGATTCACCGCGTTCATGCACATATTCTCATAGAGCTCCGCCGCTGCATCTTTCTGGCCCGGCTGCCTCTTGAGCATTCCTTTCTCTTCCAAACGTTTGACGTATTTCATACGTTCGCGAAGCTCTGGAGAACCCAAGTTCGCGAAAGGAAGACCGACGATGACTACTGCGCGAGCGAGGTCGTCGGCGAAGTTCAGACCTTCCGATAACTTTGCGCCTATTACGGCAAATAGAATGGCACCGTTTACCCCTTCGCGCTACTCTCGTCACTCAGTAGTATGTCAATGTAGGAGAGGAGTGGGCTGACCTCTCCACGGACAGCCGCCGCGTAGTTTTGCATGACACTTTCCACAGCAGTAGCATCTTCCGGCTCGAAGAAGACCTATGATAGTTCAGTGTAAGCTTTCACAGAAATGGCAGAATAACTAACCGCCTTCTTCTTTCCGTATCGTGCAATCTGTCCGCTAGTGTTCCAAGCATCTTTGGCCGTGTTGAGAAACTTGTAGGACGGAAAGAACACTATCATTCCCGCTGGGACAACATTGATGAAGTTTGACACAATCTGTCCGAGCTCGCCAATCTAGCGACCTCCTTTCAGCACGACGGCATGTCCTACTTTCAGCGGACGAGTCACGTACCACTGCCTTGTCACCCTGTTTATCAGACTTATACTCCAAATCAGTCCCACAAGGCCCGTGGGCGATAGTGATACCAAGAAGGTTAGAGGCCGGTATGATGTGCCCACAGGAGAAACTCGTAACGCGATTCGCAGGCACCGTAGAAAAGAGCTGGTTGATGACATCAGATATCTGTTATAAAGACCCTCGTCGTCAATCAGCGCCGCCACATTCGAACATGGACCCACAGGCGACATTGTTCCTCCGGCAAGAATCACAGATCGGGCGGTCTCGACGACTTCCAGGAAGCCTGGGGCTGGGTTCAGAAGCTGGTACTTCAACTCGACGTCTCCAGCAACGAGAGACAGAATTATCCGCCCATCTAGAAATTCGTTTCAACTATTCGTCAGTCCTGTGTAAGCGCTACAAACCATCATTGCTCTCGGTCAGCGATAGCAACAGGTCTTCGACGCTGTGGAGAGGTGGGACAGCACCCTTTCGCGACGGGTTAGGCTTCGTCAGATCTTTCGATAAACGTAAGTAAGCACCACCAATGTCAATGTAGAAGAGTTACCAGTGTTCTTTTCCATCTCTTTATCGGAATAACCCGCTATCTTCCTGGCGATCTATACCGCAGTAATGGTCAGCGACTCCACCGTCAGGCGACAAAATCAGAACTCACCTTGCTCGACTTCAGATATCTCGACACCTCCAAAAGGTTGATTGAAGCGGCCTTAGCGCCTAGTCGCCCGACCAACTCGGCAACCGGAATAATCTCAGACTTCAAAGTCTTTCTGGCGTCTTCCTCTTTCCATTTTGCGAGGTATTTCTTCAAGGCGTCCAAGAAAGCGACCAAACGCTTCAAATGGAGCAAGTTGGCCGGTGACAGTCGATTGCGAAACTTGGTCACGTATACGCAGACTTGGTGGAAGGAGATGGCAAGGACCTGAAAGGATAGCCTGTGCGTCGACAAAGAGAGTAGGGTCGGAATGAGATCTGTTGTAGTTGAATGAGCATATCAGATGAATGACCACAGAGATATTACTCGCTGTGCGCCTCGTCGATGATCACTACTTGGTCTGTCAGATCGATACCCAATGCCTCTCTTGCCGATTTCTGCAGAAGAAGATTATAGGGTAGAGTGACAAGTTCAGCCTGTGGAATGGCACGTCGCGAGCCGAAATATGGGCAGAGGCCCGACATCGCTCCGACGCTTGCAAGGTCCTCGATGTCTTTGGGTGCTGCCTGAGGCCCTGCATGAGAATCTGGAACATTACAAGCGATCTGTGGCTCACAAGAATCTGATCACGGAAATCAAGCATCTTCGCCTCGTCCTCAAGCGTGGGCAGATATTGACATCGTTTGCTGCCCTTTTCTGAACCTTCTTCGTCAGCGAGCGAACAACGACTAGAAGAAAGGGAAACAAACCGTCCAACAACTCTCGACACGCTTCGTCCAGATCCCTCTTCTTTTTCCGAATGGCCTCGTTGATACACAACTGTTTCCGTGACCCAAGGGAGACGGTGCGCGTATAGGAGAATGGCTGCTGCTCCTCGTCCGCCTCCATCTCACCCAAAGTACGCTTGCCTGATGATAACGGCGAAGAGCACGAGGGGCTTGTCACTAAAGACAATTTGAGACGCTGGAGCTCGGGAACGACCTGCATGAGTTGTGAATGCGTTCTCGACGCATAGTATATCTTGGTACAAGTTAGTTCCTCTTCTTCTAAAGCCGAAGGGCCTTTCGACAATCTGAGAAATGGTCATTCTCATTCTCATGATCATGAATGCATGCACGTTCTTACTTCGCCATGAGGGCCTTAACGGCCGGAGACAGATTATCGTCTTCATCTTTCTCCTCGTCGTCCGGAAGAAATATATCATCGTTTTCTGGGTCAACAACAGGAGGAGCATCAGCAAGTCTCTGCGAAACATAAGCTCAGTAGGAGAAGCAGGTGATTGAGCCCACAGGTCGCTTGATGACGCGTGTTTTCATCTGTTTCTTGATCTCAGCCTCCTTTTTACGCGCTTTGGCCAAACGTTCGCGATACTGTTCCTCTTGCGCGTCGAGTTCCTTGCTAAGTCTTTCACGGGTTTGAACGGCCACCCAGTCAGTATCTGAGATATGTGTGAGTCTCATAAGATTGGGCTCAATATGATCGCCTGTCTCACCATCCTGGGCACCTGCCACTGCAGCCATTTTACCCTTTCTAGCGCGATTTCGTTCGTCGGTAAGCCATGTCAGGCTGGCACACAGAAGGCTCAGCGTTTTACCCTACATATCATGTGGGTGACATTGAATTCAGTACCTGATCCCTGCTCTGATTGATTGGCATTCTCACCGTTCCCGTTGGGCTTTCAACGATGGTAACGTGTTTCTGCTCAATTGACGTGTAAAGGTGGCGCATGAGATCCACTTGAATGGCATATGGCGGCGAGAAGGGGAAAGCTGGGAACTCTTCGGGCGTTGGGAGGTCGAGGGACATGTTAGACGGTTTCCCCTGCTGCCACTGTGGGGGACGCGTGCCAAGTTGCAGTAATTGAGGCACGTGAGCCGTGTTCTCATTTCGGCATCGCACGATCGCAAGCCGATGTTCCGAACCAACCTTGACCCCACTCCACCATCTGCATCGGCAATCTTGACTCGAGTCGCTCCCAGGTCACCCCGAAATGTTTCGCCGAATAGCATACTATACACACATCCCTCGCCATCAGCTTGCTTCGCTACGGCTGATCTCCAACTCGAGACCTTCTCCGCCTCCCTTACCTCGGGAAGAACAACGGGAATTTGAGGAGCTACAGCGTCTGGCTCAGCAGCCACTTTTGGCACGAGGCACCAAGGCGGAGTTGGAGGCAGAGCTAGCATTACATCCGGATGCACGAAAACCTGTGAAGGCAGCTTTCGAGGGAGACGTAAACCCCATTACAGGAGAACAAGGTGGGCCCAAGCAGGAGCCTGTCAGGCGCTGGAGCAGCGAAGATGAAGGCGATTGGAGCTACAAAGGCCGCGTCTCGGACTTCTGAGGTCCGTTCCGCCTGTTGAATCTGTCGAATGTGACTCTGAGCATACCGCTCATTCGTTCTCCAGGTCATCACCTCCGGATATGGTACGTTCCATACTATTTCCTGGGCCAGGAGTTGGCATTGACATCTTCATACGGTCCAGTGTATGGACATTATGTTAGTGTGATGAGTGTCAATTCTCATGTTACGGAAATGTTACTCTGAGTGGCACGGTGACTATGGCTTATGCTTAGACGTGAGTTTCCACCGTTGCGATTCTCAGCCGTGTCTCGGATCGAACGCCGTTCGCGCGCTTGTGCTGAGTTGAGTGTGGCAGTAGTGTGGCCAGCCAGGGCATCAAGGCGATTCCTGTGAAGGCAATTGATCTTAATTGATCCTGTACCTCTTGAAACTTCCACCAGATTTTCCATGGCATCGGGCCCTTTAGAGCGCGATCTTCCGAAGCATGTTCAGGAAGGATGATGCCTTGCAGTGCCTTGCTTTGCGAGTCGTCGCGGTGCTTGATCAAGTTGATGTCATGATGTCAATGCACGCCGCCTTGAGTCCGATAATGGAGTGTCTCTCTTATCGCCTTTCACCTAATACTGAGAGCTATACTCAGCCCGTAGGGATTCATGAATTGCAGGGAGAGTCCTGTTTCATGGTGTCATTGGCCTGCTCGTGGCCTGCCTACCGCGTGCTTGATTTCGTTCATGTGTCTGCCTGTTTTTGCCGGACCAAGGCCGTCCCTGGTGAATCTATTTAGAGGTCCTCGGTGCCTAGCCTGAGCTCGACTATTGAAATATCGAACTATGAGTGTGAGGGGGTGTGAGGGCTGGTACATAGTGGGTGGGGGTAGGCCATGTATGCTCCTCTCGCTAAGTGACAAACTGCACTTTATCTCTCGGGCCGGCCTTGCTATTTCAGATCAATATATGTGTGTTCCCATGGCAAAGACTGAGGAGATTCGCCGGAAATTAAGTCAGACGTCACGTGCAATCTCTGAAAAAGTGTGTTCCTGACACTGACAGTCGCAGTGATAGACTCCTACCCTCGTCGTTCTTTACCTTACCTATCGTTCGCTCCGCCATTGCCTATCCTGGTCGCCTTCTTCGAGGCCCTTGTCACTCTTTTTGAACGTTCTCGTTTCAACATCCGTCGATTTCCGCTCTCCGTCGGACAGACCGTTCGACTTACGTTCCCTTTTCATATCCTTTACACGTGCGGCCTCCTATTGAAAGTCCCCCGAGGTGCTCAATTTGATAGGCATCCCACCTCCCAGTTGCCCATAGTAATAAAACATGTGTGTCCGCTTGCTTTTCCTCGGCCATCTCAAGTGCTTACATACGTCAGGTCAACGGCTCTCTAGACCTTTAACCTACATTGTGAAAAAGTTAGCCGACTATGTGCGTCCCCACTCGTTCCCCTTGCTTGCTTGTGCTTACATACCATGTCCGACAGAATCTTTTGGTCCATGTCTTTTGCACCTTCCAGGCCGGAAGCTAATCGCCAGTTGTCGCGACGCACTACCGCGAACTCATGTCCACCATCGAAGACCATAGCACCTGAGGCAGCTCCCTCCACGAGCTTCAATCAACCAACACCTAACACGTCTATTCGCCCACAAGATCACTCCCTCCACAGTCTATCTACCCCACAGACTAATGCACCCGGACGGGTCTATTCCACCTTGTCACAGTCGCACAACTCCACCCATACTGCCCTTGATCCCTCTCTTCCACGACTACGCGCTGCCTCCTCGCACACTTCCGCCAAGCCATCACGACGGTCCGCTACTGCACCTGCTGCTTCATCTTCCGCCAGAGGTTTACCATCCCCGTCTGGTCCCCGAGACCAAATAAATCCCATTTCTTCGTCAATCCGATCTACAAGCCATCGTAGTTCGATGCCGTCACCTAAGGCGAAGAACGGAGAACGGCTACGCCCTTCTGAGCCCAGAGGTGTGTTTCTAGCCTTCCCGTCGCGCCGTTCTTTCTGGCTGACACATTGCCTCGATTAGCAGATCCACCACCCCCATATTCCACGTCGGCGAGGAATCGTCGGTCCCGTAAGTTTCTCATCATACCTCAGACTCTATCCAATCGGTCATTTACCTCGTGCTATATAGCGGAATTATCCTCCAAGCCGTTGCCGACACTATCCGGTACGTGTTCATTCACCTTCCCGTAACGAGTTATTAACTTCCCTGCAGTTTCCTCCGCATCAACCTCCAGATCCACCGGTCAGCCCTCAAGTCAAAAGCGTATGTGAATGGCACTGATAGGTCAATATCATCGACTAAATTCCGTGATTAGAATCCTCATCCGCCAATTGCCCTCCTTCCATCACCGAGAGCATACAGGGTGCGCTCACTCTCAAACATAAAGCGATCTTACGCTGACATGTATTTGAAGCTAATCGTTCCGGAACAAGAAACCCCTACTCACGACCAGCAACACGACCCTCAGGTAGGCATATCTGTCACCAAGCTAACTGCGCGGCTTCTGATCACGTCCACCCTATCATAGCCGCATCCGACACGATGTTGGGTAGTACCAGCGTTGGGGCCAGTCAACCAGACTCCGCTTGTGAGTAATCAATCCCTTGTCTTTCGAGTTAATTCCCAAGCCCTACTTGTTTGTTCTAGTTGGTTCTTTACTCCAAAGAACTTCCTACTCCGATCTGCGTTCCGGTGTACGTTCGAAGCAACCGCGTCCCTCCTGTATGTCACTTTCCCCTCCAGCGTACCCAGGACTCACATCGATGCAGTGTCAACGGAGGCCTTTCCCACCTCCGGACAGTCCTCTCCTTCGCCTGCATCATTCGGCGCTCATCAAAACGCCGGGCGTCCAAGGAGCTCCCCAGAACGCGGCTCTTCCGCCACACAGACCCCAGTTTCTGGCCAAGCATCGCCATTGTCTCCCCCACCCTTAGGGTCGTTATCTCCTCCATCATCGCGGCTTCGCGGCTCCCCTTCGCCACAGAGAACACCGGCAACTTCCCTATCATCTGCTACGTCCATCAGTCGTCGAAACGCTAGTGATTCTTCTCGCGGGAAGGGCATGTCGGCGTCTCCTGCTCTTGATGCTCTACCGCAACGTCTTGGCTTTGATGACATGAAGCGTTTACTCTCCAAGCCTGCGTCTATCATGTCCGCGTCCGATTCGGAAGGCTATCGCTCTATGGGCGGTCATGCGCCGACCTGGAGAAAAAACGTCGCTAGTAGCGATGATGACATGGGCGGTGGCGGCTACCGCAGTTCGCCAGGGCGGATGAGTGGTGCATTTGCCCCGAACAGGTTCGCGTTGAAGGACTCGAGCCCCAACTCTGACGCGGAGGAGGACAGCCCTTCTGTTACTCTTGAACGTCCCACGCTCCCTTTACCGACGAGCGTCAAACGATCTCCATCGACAGAGAAGCGAAGGAACATCCTGAAGCGCCGCCCTAGCAATGGGAAGCAGTCTCGGAACCTTTCCATTTTCCCTGCGTCGTACACGGAGTCCAAGACGAACAGCTCGGATACGGTTTCGAAGTCGAGGTCGGTATCAATGAGCACTGCGCCTCGGCATCAGGAACTTCCTCCAACAGAACAACCGACGGTCAATGGACTAACGCCGGCGAGTGCTCTCATCATGGCCTACAAGCAGCAACAGGTGAAAAAGTCTTCCGAGGACAGTGAGAAAGGACCAAGTGACAGTCCCGCGACTCTGATGAAGGCGTCTTCCTCCAGTCATAGTTCAAACAATGCGCCACAGGGATCTTCTACGCCTCCAATCTCAAGCACTCCGCCTGCTAGTACAGCCCTCGAAGAACCTTCTGCGCCATATTACACCGTCTTCGGGTCGAAGTCAGGCAAGATAATCGCAGTGGGCGGGCCTGAGGATGCTTGGTCGGAGTTTAGTCTAGGCTCTGGCTTCGCTTCAGGACTTGGAGCGAGCCTTGGGTTAGACGTGACCGACAAGGCGGTAACTATCAGTGCTGGAAAATCTCGCTCATCGAGACCCTCAAGTAGTGGATTGGGCAAGACGCTGACTCGCAAGATGTCGGGGCGTTGGCGAAAAGGTAGCACTGCGGCTGATGAGATAGAGTGGGAGAGGGTTGAGCCACCGTCGTCGAAGTCCATGGAAAGGGAACGAGATAGGGAGAGGGAGCACCGGAGTGAGAAGGCCGTGCCCGAGATGGAAGAGCGTGGCCGCATGAGCCTTCAAGAGCGCCGGGGTCATCATCGGAAGGCTGTCGTCAACGGGGGTACCAAAACCCTCAGCGTATCCATCGACAACCACGCCGTACCCATCGAGGCTTCTGACACGCCACTCAAAACACCTATTTTGAGCAGTGCCCTAACGACACCGAAGTACGACGAGAGTTTTGGCGGTACCCCAAGATCTCGGAAATCTGAACCCGCCGGCGGTAGCAAACTGTGGAAGTTGATGAAGCGGTTAAGCACCGGTGGTCTTCGGGACCGGTACGTCGACGAATCGACCATCGAGGCACCTCCTCCAGTTCCTGCTATCCCCAAAGATTATTTATCCATGGCAGGCGGTCCACGGTCGGTGGATGGACACGGAACTAACCGCCATCCGGAACTCATCTCGCGCGTCCAACCTCATTCGTCACTTTCGCAGCCTCGACCTTCCCTTTCCACTGTCACCGTTCATCCGACTACTGGAACTCCGTCCTCCTCCTCCGGCGTAGCAAGACCCAGCACGACCACTCGTTCTTCCTCCCCTGTCTCCTCAGATGTTGCCTCCTCAAAATTCTTCAATCGTGCCCAATCTCAGCGCTCTTCGTCGTCGTCGTATGGCGAAGAGGTGGTTCCCCCAATGCCGAGCCCGCTCGTTGGTCAGCATATCATTCCTCCCAGTGAACTGTACAAGTTGACGATGCGTATTTCCATTGAAGAAGATAATCGGGCCAAACTCGTGAAGCATCGAATAAAGCGCCCGACCTCCTCACCCGAGAAGTGGCCAAGACAATCCATGGGAATCGAAACACCTTCGCTTCCCGTTCCTCCCAGCCAACGCCGCATCAAGAAGGATCCTAGCCGACCTCCTTCACCCACTATCCCAGAGTTCTCTACTAACGCCCCCATCAATGCCTTCGCTAGTCACCAGTCCTCATTGACGTCCTCTCCCGACACTGATCCTGGACGCTCGTTATCACCTCCCCCTCCGAGACCTTCTCGGAGCCCTCATCGGCCCAGTCCATCTTCATCAACTCATTCTAGTCGCGTCACATCGCCTGTACCTTCTTCTCCACCTCCCCTCCCTGATAAGCCCAACACTAGCCTTGAGTTAAGGCGGATGTCGACCGCTTCACATTCTACTGCCCGTCCAAAGTCATATGCCAGCACCTTTGGGCCTTCCACTACGCCGCTCACTGCCCACTTCCGCGACAAGGCTCCGCCGAAACAGGCACGGACGCAGCAGGAAAAAGCTGATCTGTGGGATGATCTATTGGAGAGGAGTGCACGCGCAGGAGGTACTCTACACTTGAAGGGCGGAGACGGTCTGGCATCTGACCAGCTGCGTTTCTCTGGAGTGAGCACGGACATGGATAGCGAGACCGAATGATTTATCTGCTTTGAGTGTTGATCTGCTTGCAATTGCTGTATTTTATCCTTTCCTACACTGTTCGAAATACCCCCTGCTCTGTATGACACTCGCGCGATGTCGAAGCTGCTTTCTATATTTCTAGTGCAGCCATTTTGTATATCTGGACTTGACTCTATACGCATTCAATACCCTTACACACGTATTCACCACCGTCAGCCTGGCTTCGCAGACCTAGATCTATCCTATCATTTAGCTGTACAGTATACATCAGTACGAATACCATTTTACATACACTTGATACCCACTGCATAGTAGTAATAGCTGTTATGCCTCACCTCAATCTTCGAGGTGCAAAGACCATGGCATGATTTGCTTGCTGCGCGTAGGATACATGCTTTTCGAACAAATTTTATCGTTGCCTATGTACCCGAGCCCTTCGGTCCAAAGGAGCCTACCTGTACAAATCTAGGGGATTGGCTGATAGTATTCTCTGCAGACATATGAGCTAGAGGATCAGCTATTGAATGTTGTCGAGTTCCTTTGAGACTCTCAAGTTTTCACTTGATCAGAGACATACAAGGAGACGCGTTATTTATACGTGTGTACGCGCACGGTCAAAAGGCCCGTTTCTCGGCGTCCATTTTGGGATATCTCTCCACGTCACTTACCACCTTCTGCTCTCCGAACTTCGTGTTCATCCACTCATTCTAGCTCTCTTCCAACTTCTAGCTCAGACTCTTAATATGGGCAGCTTCTTCGGCGACGTTTCCATCGAAACAGTTGTCACTGTCGCCATCGTGGCCGCAGCCGCCGGCTTTGCCACAGTGCAACTCACCTCTCCCGCCGCCGCTGCACCCCAAAGCACGGACTCTCAAGCAGACACATCCAAACCTTCGAAAAAGAAGACCAAAGCCAAAGCCAAAGGGAAGGACGAGCCAAAGTCTACCTTGGAGAATACGTCTAAAGCAGCCCACGCGGCAGTGGAGGCTATTCCCGGAGACTTCAATGCGCCCAAGGTCGACATTACCGCTTCAGAGACGCTCAGCTCCTCGGCGACTTCTCTCAAGAAGAAGAATAAGGGAAAGAAGAAGAAGGGGACCACTACGGACTCTCAGACACTCTCTTCCTCTGGACTGTCCATCCCAGAGGTACCACAGCCTTCCAAGAGTCCAGCTACTCCCAAACAGCCTCTTGAAGCGCCGGTAGCGGTTCCAAAACCAGCTCCTCAGGTCCCGCCCAGGACCGAGACTCCGGAGTCGGCTGCCAGTGAATCAGACGAGTTGAGTGACTGTCTTGCCGTCAGTATGTGGTTTCTCATGACTTGAACAGTGCTTCGCAGACAGGAATAATTACTCCTACGCGTTCTACCACATCTGAGAGCTCCTCTCGTCCTGTACCTGCTGTGGGTTTCTCGTGGGGAGACTACGAGGATGGCCACGATGTTGAAGACGACGACGAGGGATGGGGTGTCGTCAGAAGGAAAGGAACGCGCAACACCAGCACCATCGTTCCCGCAACCGCAAACAGTGAGTTTGCCTGACCACAATCAATCTCTCGACGCTAAAGCCTCATCAGAGCCCGCCACATCTTCCTCTGAACCCTCAACGAAACGTCAACGACAGAACGCCGCTAAGCGTGCTGCAGAGAAATCCCAGAAGGCGGAAGCAGAAAAGGAAAGGCTTGCGTTGCTCGCTAAGCACAAGAGGGAACTCGAGAAGTCGCGAATGGCAGAGCAGGCTAGTGGCAATCCAAGCAAAGTCAGTGGAGGGATGAAAGCCAGTGTCGATGACAAGGGAAAGCTGGTCTGGGAATGAACCATCACTCTCGCATTATTTCTTGATTTACAAGTCGTTTTTATTGAGGGTCCAGTCACATATACCAAAGTACTTACATCGCACGAGATAATCGATGTTGAAGGTCGCATAATCACACCTCAAGGTATTCTTTCTCGTACCCACACACAACATAGCGGCCCCGCCAACCAGTGGGCTCAGAAGGACGCGGAATGAAGCAGGGGCCGCGCGGTGCATCGTTTGGGGATGTTGACCCCCGCTGAATGTTGATTGGGCAGCTGCTACGTAGCTGCTTACTGCCAGTGCGATACAGCAGAAATAGGTTTCACTCACGTTAGAGAGTCCAGTATCTTGCCAGTACTTACTGTACCGCGAAGAATCTGAACCTTCGTGGGTTGCTTGTCAATCCACGTGTTCGTGACGAAGGGTCACAGACGCGTCTTTCATCTTCCTTCCTCTTCCTTCGACAACCATTGACTAGATGGCTACCTTAGACGAATCCATGCAGCCACAACCCACAGATACTACGACTGAAACACTCGAAAACGCTACTTCTGGACCTCGAGTAGTACCAGACGCGTCTGAGACCAAGAAAAGAGAACGAAAACCTCAGCCTGCTCTCACTCGAGAACCGGGGAAAACCCTATTTCCGGTATCAAGAGTTCAAAAGATTATCAAGGCGGATAAGGCACGTCTTCGGGAAGTCTCACCCCAAACAGTCTATTGATTATTGTCACGAAAAGGATATTCCAATCGTTGCTAAAGAGGCTACCTTTCTTATATCACTTGCAACGGAAGAGTTCATCAAGCGACTCTGCGAGTCTGCACAAAAGGTTGCCGAGCGAAGTAACCGGATGACAATACAGCATAAGGATGTTGGTAAGTATCTCATGTCGACGTGGTGCCGAAGCTATCGCTGAGTATCTTCAATAGCTACGACTGTTCGAAAGGCCGACGAGTTTATGTTTCTAGAAGGTACACTATTCGCAACCTTTTGTGATGTGTTCTCATCACGTTCGCCTCGTTGGCGTAGACATCATTCCTTGGTCAATGGTAGACGCGCCCGGGCCGAAGAAGAAAACGAAGCAGAGTGCCCAGAAGGAGGCTGGGTCTGGTCCGACCTTACTGGACAACTTCGTGAGCAGGAGACCAGACACAGAGACGCAGGAGATGGACGATGATGTTGACGAGGATGACGTTGGAGATGATATCGATGGAGACGTGGTGATGCTGGAAGACGGGACGATGACCGGCGCCTGATTGCATTTTGACTCTTTGCGTCCATCTACTCATCGGGTGTGTGTATACTTTTAGGAATGTTGTACAATATTATTCTCGCTATCATACCCCCCTCTGACCTTCTCTGGTCGGTGGTTCCTCTCGGATTGTACCCATCTGACGATTACCCAGCAGGTCTTCGTCGAGAACATGCGCTATCGATGTGATGGGATATTTCAAACAGTGATCATCGAAATCACGGGTTGGATTGGGAATTGGACAAGGCTGCTTGTATGTAATCCGAACACATACTAACGTCGTGCTACTGTGTGTCCCCATGGGTCCCAGTGAGCTGAGAAAGCTGGCCGTGAGCCTCGTGGGAGAGCGGGTGCTGACGTAGAGGGCGGGTGTCATCAATTGGCTGCTGTTTGGCATAGGCAGGTCCAAGCAGGGTCCAAGCGATTCCTCTTCCTCTCATGTTGCCTTTGGACCCTCACAGCAAACGATGCAGCCCGTTGCGTCGTCCTCGTCGCTCGCAGCGCCCAAGCAATCGCTCATTCCGCAGAAACGCACGCTGGACACCGGCACCGACGACGGCATTCGATGCAAATGTGGCTACAAGCACGACGACGGGTTTTCTATAGGCTGCGATAAGTGCGAGCGGTGGTGCCACGGTGCATGCTTCGGCATATTTCCAGGCGTGAACGAGCCGGATCAATGGGTATGCTGGGAGTGCGACCCCAAGCAGCAGCAGCACCGGGGTGGCAAGCAGCACAAGCGCCGGAAAGAAAGCCCTGTCATCGTCGTCGACGACTGCGACGAGGAGAAAATGTATGTCCCCATCACCAAAGACATCGTGCCGCAGGCGCAGACCAGAGAAAAGTTGCGCGAGCAGGCGTCCTCTTGGCGGGGCATCTCTGCCCTTTCGCCGTCACCTTCCCACCTCCGGTCGACCCCCGACTCGGCCTCGTCGATCCTCCCGCCCTCCTACACCCTTCATACGTCGAATCCAGTCCCCCCAGAGACGTATCTGTCGCCATTCGTCTCGTCGATCACCCCCTCCGCCACCTATTTATCCGACCCGCTTAACGCCTACGCCCACCTAGGCATGCCGAAACCTTTTGTCCACCTTATGGGTCCGCCGCTCGACCTGGCTCTCGACACCCGTCTTGTCGGGAACAAGTCGCGCTGGGTTCGCTCAGGATGTCGGCCAAATGCTGTTCTTCGGCCCATGGTCTGCACGGAGTCGTCCGAAGCGCTCGGTTTTGGCCTCTTCGCTACCAAAGCTCTGGAAAAGGACGAAGAGATTGTGCTCGGCTGGGAATGGGACGACGGCAATGTTGTACATCATCTTCCGGCCCTCTTCAATTGTCCGGACATGTTCAAGCCGGCGGAACGGGACCACATCAGGAAGCAGATGAGCGGAGTCATGCATGCACTGGAATCGACATTCGCTAAATGTGCATGCGGGAAGGCTGTCAAAGGAGAATGTGCCATTGAGAGGATGAAGAAGTATATCGACGGCGAGGAAGCCGATGGCAGAACCGACCTGGGACCGCTAGTAGGCAAGGAACGAGGCTTCAGGACGCAGGAGAAGGTTCCGTGGAGTGGCGGTATAGGCGGCGTGGAAATGTGCCATACCGCATCGCAACTTGCAGAGGCG
Source organism: Strobilurus stephanocystis (assembly GCA_019915075.1). Taxonomy (NCBI): domain Eukaryota; kingdom Fungi; phylum Basidiomycota; class Agaricomycetes; order Agaricales; family Physalacriaceae; genus Strobilurus; species Strobilurus stephanocystis. Next base: position 778,793 of record JAHLMI010000011.1, read on the forward strand.
CCTGATATCATGCCGCCGAAGATGCGGAAAGCCTCGCTAAGGATGCAATTCCCTCGTGCGTGCACTGATTGTGGCTTCCTTTGCAGCCGGGCTAATTGTCTTCGAAAGCAGCTGCATCTCCGAAACCTACCACGTCACCGACTGCCGCGTTCGCCAGTTTGTCTCTCGCTTCTCCTTTCACCCCCACTGCTATCGTCACCAAAGATCATCCTATGGAGATCGATACAGACGTTCCTTCCACTCCAAGTCTCATTTTCACCTCAACTACCACAACCGAAAGTCCTTCGTCCGCCCATTCGCCTCCCTCTCAGCAATCAACTCTGCCTCCCGCCATGGCGCATAAATCACTCTCTCCTTCCTCAATTCCTGCCGCGCTCTCTAGGCGGAGGGACTCACGTTCCGGTGCCGTCCACTGGGATGACACAGAAATGGTCGACATCGAGACAGTGTCGCCACGCACGGTGCCGTTAAGCATGTCACCGCGATCACCGCCACCAGAGATTTCAACTCCTCGATCTGTATCGGCGCCTCGCTCTGTGCAAATTGATTCATCACCTGGACAGTCTCCCATCTCTACGAAGGCTGAGCTCGGAGAAGAACCACTTGTAGAGAATGATGTGGCAATGGAAACGACAGTAATGGCATCGGAGCCGACACCGTGTCTCTCTCCTTCGCCCGCTACCCAAGCGTCTCCCGGCGGTGCCCCGCCATCAGACCCAACACCGAGTCAAACAACGCCGACCCCATCTTCGCTGGAGAAGGACCTACCCGCTTCCTCCAAAGCCCCAATCAAAGCATCCACGCCACCTTTCAACCGTCCGAATGAGAACTCTCCTCCCTCGGGTGCGCCGCCACAACCGAAGAAGCTTACTCTCAAAGATTTCGCGCGCAGGAAGAGAGAACAGAGGGAGAGAGAGGAGAAGGAGAAGGTGGTGTGCAACTTCCAGGAACCAGAGTCCGAGCCAGCGATCATCACAACCCTTCGTTCCTTGGAAAGTGGCAATTGGGATGGTTCCGCGCCTGGGACGGATGTTTCTTCGATACCGAAGTCACTTCTCGGCGAATCACAACCTTCGAACTCGTTGTCGTCCCAGTCTTCGGCGCCAGCTGCTTCTCGGCCAGCACCTGCCACCATGACCAACTCTCCGCCTCCTCCCTCGCCCTCCATCTCAGCTCGAATCAGTTCCCCGTTCACTTTACCCGACGTGGAGCACCAGAACCATAGGTGGCCAGAACCTGCGTCGACCTCTTTTGTTCCGAAGGCAGAGGATGTACAAAGCCTGGGGCGGGAACTTGCTGGACGAATGACGCACGAGACTTCGACACCCGCAGCTTTCCACACGTCGGCGCCTTCTCTCCATCACCTACCCGCCAAGCCAAATGCGCCGCCAATCGGTGGGCATGGGCGACAGAGATCGAACTCGCCTATCTCGCCGATGGGGGATTATGGGCGAGTGGGGAAGTCGGCGGTCCCACGAACCATATCGCGGGCGTCTCCGCCGCGACAACCCAAATTCTCTCCCGAGGACGGTGAGATTGTGCAGCCGCCACGATACCCGCGTTCCATGAATCTGCCTGTCTCCAAGCCTATACCAAGTGGACCACGTGCTATGAGAGGACTCCGCTAAGACTCAGACTATTTTTCGTTAACTCTGTTCGCTCTTCTATTGTTTTCAACGTAACTTATACTCTACAGTATGGTCAGTGGTGCCGTTAAATTAAAAATGTATTAGAACCTGTATTGTGTATGCCTACAACAAATTCAAACGGATAACCTAGCTCTTCTTCAGTTGGTCCTTGAGGTTGATTTTCGAGAACAGGCGCTGGGCTCGAAATGTCGAAACAAATTACACCATTTCCTTTGTATCGCGGAGTAAATCAAAATCTCAAGAGGGGAAGAGTTGTGCCAAAAAGGAAACTTTCCTCTTTCCACTCTAACATGTACGCACCCAACACCCCTCCTCACAAACGTCCACGAATGGACTCCAACTCTGCACCACCGAACGGGAACGCAAAGCTACCGCCGCTATCGCTATCGATCCTGGGCGTCGAGCCAATGGACGAGTTCATCAAAGAGATAGCGGACTTTGTGCACCATATGATCTTGAATCGGCCGAACATACCAGGCAGCAATATTGAAGTGGAGGCGAAGATTGGCATATTGCGCGACAAAGTCCCTGGGGGTGGGCCCGGAGGTCCACGAATAGGACTACCAGTGCTTGTGGAGACCAGTGCGTACTGTGGAACCCAAATGGCTGTTGAATCATCCCACTCACGGCGCCCTAGTTCTCCAACCCGATTCGTTGAGCTGTATGTTCGAATCCAACATGACTGCTGTATGGACGCGATTTCCTTCCTTTCTGCCTTGACCAGCTTGAATGACGCATCTCCGTCGTACAGCACCAACACAAACACTTCAACACCCTCCTCAACAACCTCAAAATGAGCTCGACGTCGTCTCCGTCGCCGCTGGACTACCACCATCTCTATCTCGTTGACACGTTCTACCCTACGGAAGGCCGCGAGAAGATTCGCGTCACGCGAGACGAGAAGACCAACAATGTTGTCGAGACTATACGCAAAATCAAGCTGGGCGACCTGAATATCTACTCTCCGAAACGCGCCGCGGATTGGAGGGTCTCTGTGAATCTGGAGGTACCCGGTGAGTGCTCTAAACTTCGAGCTCGTCGCGTCGCGTGGCCGCATCATGGAACTCGACTCGACGTCTGCAATCTCCATATTCACTCGTTCCAAAGAACAGCATCCCGTCGGATCTTCGACATTAACGAGACGAAAAGACCGACTGAGTTACACCCACGAAGAGTTCAAGATTGATTTAACTCAAGTGACCAAGTCGACGTCGAACGGTTCGGTGCGCATGCCATCGTCTCCTCGTCTGAGCGTCTCGCCAACTCATTTGTCTTCCAGCCGGAAGTCCTGCATGAGCTCGAACTCGAGATCTCGCGGTCGGAGCTGCTGCTCTCGACTGCAGCGCGCAGGGCGGACCCGCATGCGTCTGAACTCGAGCGGTCGGCGTTTGATGAGCTGATACGAGCGTTTGTGAATAATGCGCGAATATTGGTGCGGAATGCTACTGATGGGTGGCATTGATGTGACTGGCGGATTGAATGTTAATCGTTGATGAGTGCATGTTCGGATGGAGTGCTGCGTTACCTTCGTGATACCTTTAGATGGGTGCAGACGTGATGAAGGAAGATGTCGACATGCAATTGATGTCCTTAGATATCCGCTCGTTCGGCTGTCAGTGCAGCTATTGTGCTTCTCTCTTGCAGAACAGTGCAAAACGCGTCTCCGATATCCCTCTCACCGTCCCGTAACATTCTCAGATGTGCGACATCTAACCTGAAGCTAAGCTTACTGTCTGAACCGAGCAATACATGTATAACATTCAGGCGACTTGATGCTCAATCTCCGAACTGTCAGAACGGTTGTCTCATCAGAGTGTGTCTACGGTCTCGCGTGGTACATCAAGGACCTAGAAGAGTGGCGTATCGCAACCTTCGAATGTCGTGGTCATGGTGACTGGGGCACGGGGTCCTGGGTCAGCTAAAATAGTCCTATCGCGATATCTTTGCGATGTTTCGGCCCTTTGGTTGGCTTTTCTTATGTAGATTGAGCTGGAATGAGGCTAGCAGGTCAGAGCGGGAATGCAAGCGAGATGAGACGGAAAGCGCTAGGCACTATGGGCATCAGAACGGCGCCGGGCGCTTGGAGACGGAATGAGTCCTTGATCAATTTGGGATGCATGTTGTCCCGCCCTGTGTGACTGAGTGACCATCACTTGCCTTCTTCCTTCTTGTCGCTGCGCCCCGGCGCATCTGTTTCTGTTTGCTTTCCACTTTCATTTTACATTCCGCTCCTTATAGACGGCTCAATGGCTCCTCTTGCTGGCCGACCACCGTACGCAACCAACGAGCCGGATTCCATTTACGAGACTCCTCTGCCTCAGCGTCGTGCACGCCAGCCAGCGCCGCCGAATCCGAACAACAGGTCCTCTGCATACGACGTGTATGTCCCGATTTGCCTCTTGTCTTTCCGCTGCTAAGATGGGAATGCGTTCAGCTACGACAACTACCTGGGAAATGATCCTCAAGCCAACCGTCAGTCTGGCATGGGTGCCCTTGGAATGGGCTTCTTGAATGGGTCCATGGACGACGAAGATGACGACGACGACGATGTTCGCAAAGCGCCATTGGCAACACAGTCAAAACAGGCGGGGCCTTTGCCGTCCAAGCACGCTGCCTTGGCAGCCGCCACCGCAGGAAGGGGCACTCCCTCCCCGCCACCGCAGTATATCGCGTCTCCGCGCCCTGGCTACGCGGCACCTATCGCTGCTCTCAACCTTGCTCGTCCGGAACCAGCTCAGGCGGCGCAACCCCGCCAGCCTCCCCTCCAGATCAACACCAACACACCACAGGGCCAGAATCCCTTCCTTTCTCCTTCCGAGCACTTTGGCCAGCCGCCGCCGTCGCCGGCCATTCCCAGCACGCCGCACCCTCTGCAGGCTCCGATGACTCCCATCACACCCGTCTTCGCTCGCCCCCAGAAGACTGAGATCTCCTTTGCCGATGAAAAGCCCATCATGCGCGCGGCTGGAGAGGACGTCCTCCTGCCCAAACGTGGAGAGCGGGGAGACGACTTTTGGCGTCGTTTCAGCGTTATTGCTCACGACAACGTCGAGAACAGGAAGTCTGGCAGGTGCGCAGTCATTTATTCGTCTTACTGGGTCTCTCTGCTTATCGCTTCCTTAGCTCTTGGCTACGGAAAACCCAGAACGGTACTAGTCGTCTTTCCGTTTGGGTTTGGGTTGTTGGTTTGATCCTTTTCGTCGTGCGTACTCTATATACATGACCCCAGGAGATCATGCTGATCCCGTATTTCTGCACAGTGCGCTGCCGGTGGCATTGGTATCGGCTGGTACATCTCGCACAACGACAATTCCATCAATGACCCGAAAGTGTTTGGTGGTTCCGAAGGCAACGCCAACGATGGCTCATCAGCGGCTTCGACTGCTGGAACTGCTACGGCCACTGCCGCAAGCTCTTTCCATGTCTCGCCGACGCTCACTGTCGCCAGAAGAGCCTACGAACCGGAGTCAACTGATGTCCCTCTGAGGAGCAACCACTCTCATAGAAGGAGACAACATGGGGACATCAACTATTAGATAACCAGTACGTCTGTTCTTTTGCTCTCAATTGCTCTCGTCGCTCATCCCACTGCAGCAGTCCTCATACATCGACGATACGCCACTTACTCACCTCGACATATCGCACACTCCTCCCCTGGGATCGCTATCCTTCCCGTCCGTTCATTCCCGCCATGTATATTCACCCACCGCCAGCTTTTCTCACACATCCTACATGTATATATTTCGCTGCACATTCCTCATCTTTAACGATACGGGTTTTTATTGATACCCATACTCTGCACTGTACAAGTCTTTCATTCACACCACACCTACGCCAGTTTGATTTCGCACTAGGGTTTACTGCTTTATCTACTCCTACGTAGCGGCCCGTTGTCCCTCGTCCCCTTCCTACTCCACTATTCCCACCACCTTGTATTTGTGTGGTACTTTTTGCGCCCGTTTGGGTCCTTGTTCCGGAAGCACCTTTCGCGCGGTATCTTTTCTGATTTGAGGCTCCGGGAGGCTGTGCCTCATCGCCGGGAGTGGGAGAAAGGAAAGCCGACGCCCTGACTCAGCTGACACGGGGTGGGTGGTAGCCCCTTATAGCACTGACAGGAAAGCAGGGCCCGGGCGATAACTGGATAACTGGATTGGACGCTTGCGACTCAGATCCTTGGTAGGGTAGGTTGGATGCACGGGGACAAAGGGGGGGGGGTCACTTTTCGTCATCTGTTCTGTCAGTGTTCTGTTCTCCTCAATGTCCGCGTTATTGTGTCGTGTCCGTGCGTAGTGTATGGTACATATATTGGTCTATCTGCACATGCACTCCAGACCAGAAATGCCGTACAGCAAGCCTGACATACCTTCGTTTTGTGGAGTGGACTGGAAGCAGTGGCACCGTCCGTACGCAAGAACTTACGGTGGCTTGACGAAATTACGGTGGCTTGACGGAAAGGTGCGTCTCTGTGTGCGTAGGCTGGCGCCCAAACGTGCAGTTGCAGAGAGAGCAGCGCTCTTTGCCGAGTACACTGCACTTTGCACAGATTCATAGTCATCGATAGCGTGTTGCCGCATGTACAGCGCCCATAGCCGATCATATTCAGAGCGCTTCGCCGCGTGCACACAGAGTAGCGCCCATAGCCGATTCGATCGCGTTCATAGCGCGTTGTAGCGTGGGTATCCCGTAGCAAATAAGTCATGATTCGATCGCGTTCATAGCGCGTTGTAGGTATCCTGTAGCATAAGTCATGCATCATGGATAACTTAAGATCAGCTCTGGATCAGCTTGCCCTTCGCTACGGCGCAAAACAATTTTTCGAGTGCAAAACAATCTTCGGGGCACTATTTGGACTACATGCAATGCAAATGTTATCAAGGCGAGAAAGAAGACTGGCAAGGTGTGTACAAAATTTTTGTACAAAATTTGTGCGTGAGTAGTCTTGAGCACTTTCAATCATTCAATCTGCTGCAAATTGAGCTCAGAAGTAATTAGTGGTGATTCAATCTCACCTTATCAGTTGCAGAATCTGGCAACGACAACACGGAGAGACTAGTAGTCGTGGTGGCGTCCTCAACGTCTGAACTGCCGGCACCCAGCTCATGCTTAGGGCAAGGGATACGAATATAAGTGGTGTCCGTGACTACTCACCTGAGTCGAGCCGAATCACCTGCCGCAGACATTACAGTGACTAGCGAAGGACGCAAATCGTTGGCACAGTCCTTATCGTCAGGATACGACACGGTGGTGAGACCATTGCTGCCCCAGAGTAAGAGTAGTGAGAAGAGCTGGCAAGGAGATGCGTAGAATTTCACTTTTGAATGGCGTCGTCCTCTTGCTTGTCTGACGCGGCCTGGATGCAGAAAGTGCAAAGCTCGTTGATCTCAAGAACAACCATGTCCTGCTCTTTGTTCAATCTGTCGATAGTAGTAGGCCTATAGGTCAAACGCTTCGATCAAAGAGAATCACTTTTGCACGCAAGACTGATCACAGTCATGTCTCGTTGTAGGAACATGGTCGGCCCTGAAGACGCAACGAGCTTGGTTGCAGTACACCTGGATCACAAAGTAAGAGCACCTCTTGGCGGCTAGACATAATGACAAACTGACCAGTTGCCGTCTCGAGAGCACCGTATGTCGACACTGGAGGTACAAATGGGTGGCATTGACGATAAAACACATCTCGACGCTGGCAGACTTCAATCCGGGGCAAGAGACGCCACAAGGCCATTTGGTGGCCTTCTTATCATGGGTCGGACTTGACTCAGACTATCCCAGACCCCGAAGCCAACGCGTTAGAACAGGTGCTTCTTTTCGTCAGGTTGGTCGAAGCGGTTCGCTAGCGGTCCGTTCCAGGAAACAGCCGATTCTGAGTTGACGGCGTTACCCAGAGGAGAGTGACGATTCGTCTGTGATTCTTGAACTGAACCAGTGCCATCAATGTCATGGCGTCTTGCAAACCTTCAGGGATGAAGCTACCACCTTTCTGGTTTCCAGCAGACAATGTCCTTGTATAAATTCATAGACGAACATATCGGCACTCTGATCAATGTGTCGACCGCGCGAAAGGTGCATCCCCTCCGAATCTAGTAGGACCAGTTCCAGCGACACTACCGCGCCCTTACGTGAGTCTTGTTTACCTCCATCTTTCATGTCCGTGCGACATTCTCCGACGCGTTCTACAGCGTTGCTCAGTCACCTTTGCCTGGTCCTTGTTCAATATCTCGTCACCCTCTGGTTTGAGGCCCTTCGTTGTCTTCTTTGTGCTGCCGTCGGCCTTCACTATGAGGCTCATCGAATCTGGACATTGCGACCGCGCAGTTATCTAGAAGCGCACCCACCTCACTATATCCGAGCAAGGGAAGATCTAGCTACACTCTTAGCGCAGGAGGAACGAATGGTATGTATCTTTGTGGTTGAATTGAGCGATAATCTCAAAAAAGGTGGCTAAGGTTTACTCCGCACGCTGTACTGAGCCCTCGTGTGATGCCAGATTCTCTGTTTTTCGATGGAGGCATCATTGCAGCAGCTGCGGCGAGATATTTTGTTATTCTTGCGTATCATACAGAACCCTTCTGTGGGATGTCACCGCCTTGCCTGTGCATGCTCATGAGCGGAGCGTGCCTCCACGGAATGCTTCCCCGACCACTTTCTTGGCTCCTCTGCTGTACAGCCAAGTCTGTAAAACCTGTTTCTGGCGAATCCATGGCCAGCCACCAAATCCTGTTCCCTTATCCATTTCTTACAACGAGCTGTCCAGCTCGACTCGGGAGAGAGTCAGCGGCTTGTCTTCCACTCACTCTCCTCATGCGCCGCCGTGCCTGTTCCCTGTGTTCAATAACCGACAGCTACACCGAAATTATAATCCACTGGAACTCCCTGATCCCTTACGAGAATATCCTCTCTATCATAGTCGTACTGTTCGTTGGCGGAGTCCGAGACTCAAAGGGATTCCAGTTGTCCCTAGGACGGTGGTACCTACGACTTCTCTCGTAGAACGACTCGTACGCAAAGCAGAGGAGAGGGAGCAAAGACGCCGGGACCACCCTCATCGAATCATTAAAGATGGCTTGTTTCAGTATCGACTAGGTGGTCCTCAACTTCCGCAAGGCGCGACTGTTGTTGTATCTCTTTATGAGCGGTTGTCTACGTTCTGACTTGTATATCGGTTTTGGTTCTTGCTTCATTTCTGCATACCCACTTTTCGATTCAATCAAGAAGACATATGATGCTCCTTGGCATGGATAGAAAGGCGAGTGAAATCAAACAGAAGGGCCAGGACTTGACTCGGAGTGTGAACTGAACCAGTCCGCGCCATATAAGCTCTGACCTCAATTCGAGAGTTCAACGAGGGATTGATCTCAAAGTATGCTACTCTCTCCCTTTCATTTATAGTGTGCTTCTCCGCCGACTGCACTTATTCATTGACACGGGGATGTCTCTTCCGGCACATACTTGTATCGCTTGTGCCCCCACGTCACGATCTCATAGGCGCATCTCCTACCCACCGGCTTGCTCTTGTTCGACTGGGGTGTATCCATCTTCGAGCATTCTTGTCTTTCCCTTGCTCATACCCCACATTGCGGTCTCATAGGCGCCTTCTCCTCACGAGCTTGCTCTTGTTTTGCCTTCCTCAATTGCTCATTGTCGACGCGTTCATTCCCTCATCTTTCCGATATCATGGTGAAAGAACGGCTTGCCCCACCCGCTGCCTATGTTGATATGTGCGTATTGTGTAGTATTGCGGTTACTGTCATATTTGTTTATGGGACGGACTACAGTGCAGAATGTGTTCTAGAGGGCAAGATTCGACTCTTTGAGGGTTCTCTCTTACTGATGGCGAGGCTAGGTCTGTCTCAGTGGAAGGACAACTTGAAGCAGATCCTACATGTGCGCACTCTGTCGCATGTACAAGTTGAGACTCAGTTAGAGCAAAGGGATCAATATATTTGTGAGCATGTCCAGAAGCACCTTGGAGTCTATTGCTCGCCAGGGCAGATTGCGCTGAGAATACAAGACTTGGAAAGATACTCCCGAGATTCTCGAAGTATGTTACTTTCTACAACATCTATGCGCCATACTCATGTATCCGCAGTCTTAGCAACTCTACAGCCCATCAGCCCTGCGATGCTTGCTCTTAGAGAGCAAGAAGGAGATGAGTGCTACAAGTGGGCCCAGACTCAAGCGCTTCTACTGCGAGAGGAGGGACAGAGGCAACTAGCGCGTTTGGAAAGGTTGCGTCGGGAAAATTCCAAATGCTGTCTGGGGCTGGCGGTCCCGGTCCCACCCTTCTCGTTTTTGCCTTCGGGAGATGGTATGCTTCATACTTCGCCCTCACATTCGCTCATCGAGCTTTCATCGCAGTCTCCTTCCTTTCCGCCAAGGAGCACTCTACAGTGTCTACCCTACAGCTGACACTTCGAAGGCGCAGCAAACGTGATGTCTCTTTCGATGACATTTTGCTCTCTTCAGAAACCTTGGACCATGGCCACAGACACTTGCACTATCATGGCCAAATGTACCTCACCCCCATTCATCTGTCCGACGATACGTTGACTTACAGTGGACTCTTGTATCTTGGGACAGATTTTCTGATTGAATACTCGTCATTTTTCCTTCTTTTAGACTCTTCGAGGCGGGTCATCCACCAGGAATCTATAGGAATTGAAGCGAGTCAACCCACTGCCGTGTTTGGGCAAGTCACTCCCCGATGGCCGCAGGCTAGATACTATCGCTACCTCGTTGGTCTTGTTCCTCGAGTCTGGGAATGGCTCATTAGACAGGCTTGTATGTCTTCTGTCTTTGCTGTGGTCAATGCGTTGATTGCAATGTATAGCACTTGAATCGTACACAGTGATACAAAGCATTCGTCCTGTAAATCCCTTATTAACGCCACTCCTTCTTGTATACGAGTTTAGTGTACCAGAGGTGCCTTCTTCGCATACAGACAATCGCCTCTCGGAGTGAATGTTGCATATATAGCTTTGCTTGTACATAAGCTACACCGTAGGTACTACAGTTTGAGTTCGTCTCTGTCGTCCATGCAAGTTCCATATTCTTGACGTTCATTTGTTCTTCCCGTCACGATGTCATAAGAACCTGGGACAATATGACAGAGAGCGTCCGGAGAAGTGCGTCCCAAGAGCGGAGTAATCAAGGAAACGAACCGGTCATGGAACCTGGCTTGAATTGGGACCCTGATCAAGGAAAATCGAACTTCGAAGGCGGAGATGGTTGTAGGGCTTGGACCAACCAATTCCCATGCCTCGGAATTATTATTGCAAGCTGATTAGTATAAAGTACGACGACTTGCATCTGGGGTGCAGTCCTGTTTCATCCTCACTCTGACGAATCGCTTGACATGTCTGATACTCTATATCAGCCACGCGGAATATGGTCGAAGATTGAGTATGTCATATTCTGCCGTGAGAGTGCATCCAGATGCTAACCGCAAGATTCTAGGACAGAGGCCCTTAGGGAAGGTATTTTCAGCACCACTCGAGTATTCAGACCTTGGGCGACTCAGGAGTTCTTCCAGCGCTCAAAGAATTGTCCAAGGTGTCACCCTCCATGTCTGGACTTGGACCTCGTAGCCAAGCATTCTGGCGGCACAGGTCTATCCAGACTTTCTTATTCCGAAAAACGGGATGCTACAGGTCCGCAATACAGATTGGCAGAAAGCTCAAGCGTTGTAAATCTCTTATGTCAGACCTTACCGGTATGTAACAGAGAATTTGATCAATAGAATGGACGGCTCACCATAGTCGTAGCTGTTGGAGCAGTAGGACAATTGCCAGAACAACCAAGCGGACGGCGGGAGGAGTGCTTCCAGAATCAAGAGAGCTTGCTACGGCCCGAGCGAACAACAACAGCGCAAACACTGTCATCTTCTGGATGGGCAGTCCCTATAGTATCGTTCGTTAAGAGGCCATACTCAGGTCATCCTTCAGCAAGCTTGGACGGAACGACTCAGCCTACGATGTGGAGATATCCACGCTCGAGCCTTGGACCTTCATGCTGTGAGTTCAATCAACAAGGGCTCTGAGAACACTGACTGATCAAAGGACGCTGTCAGCGCGCAGCGACCACAGTCGTTTCAGTCGCGGCCTGTTAGCAAGCATGGCTGATTTCGACGCTGCTCTTGCTGGTCAACCCAGGCTACCGTCTTTGAACTTGTCGGCAAGCACAGCTAGAGTCAGGCGACTCGAAATAACACTGTATTTTCACGCTCGCACCAGCCGACTTAGGTCATTGGTACCTATTGATCTCCCGTCCGCTGATGTGCCAAGACCATTCCACGAGAGTTTCTACCCAAGACCTGTACTGGCCTCTAACGGTGCCGTCACCTACGAACCAACCATTCGATTTGTTAGCGATGCAGCCTGGCCCACGGACACGATCGCATCGTGCATGCTTTGGAAGGACGACAGTTCGAGCCCTGTTCCGGTCCACGCCGAGAACATACAAGTGGACAGAGACGAGTCTGCATCAGAAGGATCGTACATCTATTCCACGACTCTCAACAAGGACATGTGGCAATGGGTGCTTAGATGTTCAGGTAAGTAGTAGTCGATGAAGCGACAAGATACTCACAGCAGCTACAGATTACAACCAATACCAACTCGTTCAAAAAATCCAATTGGCAGACAGCAGTTTTGCCTGGGAAATTAGCTACAGATTCTTTCTGTTACAATCCGCGCCACTCGAGACGCCATGGAGCGATTGAAGCCGGTTCCCCGAGCCAATGGCGGAGGTAAATAGAAAGGACGCACAGTGATTCCCGTGTATCTTGAAAGTAGTTCTTGACGTATCCTTTCATCTTCTGGGAGTGTGAGGCACAAAGTGAGTGAATCTGTCGAGGATAGGCAAGTAGTGATGTCACATCTCCTCTTCCTCTTCCTCATCATCGTCCTCATTAGGAGCCGAAATGAGCGAATCATAATCGATATACCTATCAAAGGACGTACTCGATATCCTCACCCACCAAAGCGTTTTTGTCCTTCACAGTATGGATCTGTGCCTCAACCTCGTTAATGGCCTTCTGCGCAGCAGTTACAAGGCTCTGCAAGCGAGCCTGAGAGGCGTATCAGTCTCAAGGCAGCGTCAAGCCAACGACTAGACCCACCTGCTCTTGAACCCATTGATCTCCTCTTTTTTCTCGTTATACTCCGCCTCCAGCATAGCAAGATGCTCCGACGAACTATCTTGTTCATTTTGCGCGGTCTTCACCTCCGTCTTCAGTGCCTCCAAATGTGCCTCGATCTCCCTCAACTCTGCCTGACGCCCTGTCAACTCGTCCTCCGCCTCCGCAAGAGCCGCCTTGTTTGCTCTAAGCGACACCTTCAACCGCTTGATGTCGTTCTCTGCTTTCTCGATCCCGAACTCGTTATTTGTAATCTCATCGTTGGGAATTCCGATCTCAAATTTGAAACCTTCGACCTTTGAGCGCTGGGCCATGAGCCGCTAACCACCAATGTCCAGAATCTTCTGCTGAAACTTTTCGATGGCGGCTTCGATCTTGCCAGCCTTGTCCTGCAGACCCTCGAGTTCGGCCTCCCACTTCTTGATGTCGCCGATAAGCTTCTTGATGCGTGCAAGGTCACCAGCGTCTGGCTTGTTCTGCGCCCTGTGTGAAGCATTATCCACATGCGCCATCCCAAGAAAATGAATTACTCACTGTAACCCCTTCAGTCGCCTTTCGGCACCAAAATCCTCTTCTTCCCATTCTCGATGTCCATCTCCAGCTTCTGGAACTCCACGTCTTGCTGTGGTCCTGCGGCCATCATAGTATCGCGCGCCTCCTCCGCCTCGCTGTACTCCTTCTGCGCGACCTAGGGATCCTTATCCGCCTGAGCGCTGTCCGCCTCGTGATTGCGCAACACGTTCAGCGCAACAGCATCCACAGTGAACTTGGAGCTCATTCCCCCAGACGCCGATCGCCCACCGCCGCCCATCGTACCATTCACCTCAATCATCTGCCCTTGGAGCGTAACAACACGCCGACGGGCGCCGTTCGCAAACGCAATGCCAGTCGCCTGCTCCATATCGTTTGCGACCAACGTCTCCCCTACCGCTTTGTAAAATGCCTGCGGAACTTGGGATCCTTCGGCGTGATCAAGTCGAAAAGACGAGGAACGTTCTCTGGCGTAGGCCTCTTTGCCATCTGGTTCTCCTGCACACCGGAGTCGACCTTTTCGAGGTGGTACCATAATGGACGCACGACCGGCGTTCGTGACACGGAGATGGTTTATGCACGCCTGACCTTGATCAACGGTGTCGACGACGAGATTGTTCAAGGTGCCGCAGGCAGTCGTAACAGCGATGTTGTAGTTGTCGTCTGCAATCTTTCCAAGACTGCCTAGACGTCCCTAAGAGCTGAATTAGAACGAGAAGGCTGAGAATTGAAGGACCCTACATGGAAGCCCTTGACTTTGCCATCGTTCGCAAACTTGGTCAACGTCTGCAAGACCAAGTTCTGGCTTCGTCCCTCAGCTTGTGACGCCCTAGCTTCAGCGACGATCTGGCGACTTGAATTGGCCTTGGCGCGACATGGTCAAGAACCTGCTTCGTGTCCTGACCGAGTCTCTCAGCGAAACAAGTCCTGAGCGACGTTGATGACACTCACGGAGACGCGCTTCTCGGCATCAGCGACCTTCCTCTTCGATTCCTTCTTGTTCTGCGAATAGCAGAACAAGAATAATTCTGTGCCTCTTTACTCTAATCATTGAATCTCAGCCAAGTCCCTTGAAACGTCAATCTAAAACGAACCTTGGCAGCATTGTCCGACTTGTGCTCCTCAAAGTTCTTTGCAGCCTCCTCACATGCGGCGGCGACAGTCTCCGCCTTCTTTGCCAATCCGTCCCTCTCGCTAGTCGCAACCTCAATCTCTGCCTGTTTGACGTCGATCTTAGACTTCCACGGAGCGAGCTCCTGTTGCTTTGCCGTGATCTGGTCGTAGAAGACTTGAGTCTTGTCTAAATCGCAGTCGTCAGCGGAGGGAGAAACGGTCAAACAGGAACATACCTCTCAAGCCCTCGGTGATAGCCTCGAGAGCTTTCTCTTCCTTGGCCAGCGCCGCTTCCTGCGCGATGAGGCTTTTTCCCTTTGCTTGCCCAACTTGGTGCCCGTATTGTCGAGAGTGCGCTGGGTATCATTGAGGACATGTTCATCCTGGACCAGGTCTGTCAGTAGACGCAGAAATCATGAACGAATCACACCAACTTCCGCCACAGTCTTCTTGAGCTTCTTTGCCTTGGTGTGCGAGTGTTTGCGCTGCTCATCCGTCTTCGCTTCCCTCTTCGCCTCGTCATTGAGTTGCTGAGTCGCCTCAGCCGTCAACGCGGCCAAATCCTAGGGAGAGAAACGATGTCAGACAAGAACGAAAGGTAAGCGACCGGTTCTGACTTACCTCGAAAATCTTCTTACGTTGTTCGTGGTTTGCCTTGAGCGTGTCCATAGCATTGATATTCGCCTGATTTCGCTCGTTCTCCTCAGCAAGGTCCTCTTGAGCGGCCGTCTAACAAACAGCGTTGAATAGGAGGATCGATGCTGGAAATGGCAAGCATACCAGGTTCTTGCTCAACGTACTCTCCTTGGCCCATAGCTCGAAAAGTTGGATCTGGTACAGCTTCGATTGCGTGCGAATGAGGCTATTGCTCGGCTTGGACCATTCGTCCACCTCCTCCTTCTTCTCCTCGAGCGCATCCTTCTCCTTCTCGGCGAGGCGCAGACGATTGAGCTTGTCCCCGCGGCTCGCTTGGAGCTCCTTGACCTTGTTCAAGGCCTCCTCAATGGGCTCCTTGTACTGCGTAGTGCCGATGATGTCCTCGAGGTATTCAAGGAGGCCGTCCTCGGTTTCGCCGCCCTTGGATTTCATGAGTGCGATCTGTTCGACTTCGCCCTGGGAAAAAATGTCAGAATCCGAGTGGACGTTCTACCATAGACATACCTGGAGAATGAGAAACCTGTTGTGATCCAAGTCGATACCATGTCCAAGGAGAAGGTCCCTAACGTCGCTTCGCTTGACCTGTTTGCCATCGACAGTGTACTTGCTCGAGTTGTCCTTGTAGGCAGTTCTGGTGACGACCAGATTGGTACCGGGGACGACTTGAAACTCGTCTGGACCCTCCTGTTATAGTAAGGTCACAAAGAAGAATAACAAAGAGCGAGTAAAGAACATACCAAGTCGATGATATCACGGAAATGGACCTCGACGCTGCAATTCTGCAAAGCGGGATGTCTGGCGGAGTAATGGATGAGCTCGGAGACCTTGCACTGGCGCATCTTGTTGGCCTTGTAGTCGAACACAAACAGGAGCGCGTCGATGGTGTTAGACTTGCCAGATCCGTTGGGACCAACAATCGACGAGAAGGACTAGACTGACCATCAGCGACATTACCTGGAAGAAAGAGCAAATTACCTTGTGAAAGGGACCAATCTCCTGGCGACCAGCATAGCTCTTGAAGTCTCAGAACAAGACTGGAGATAACAAGGCGCTGAAGGGGCGCTTTCGGCTCTTCGACCTTGTACTGCGACTGGGAGCGCGGGATACGGCCGGAAAGGTTCTCGAGGTCAACGTTACGCTCGTTGACTGCAGGCGCAGGGTCGGCTGGAGGTGGCTTCGCCTCTTCGTCGACTTCTGGAACGGACGGCAGGGATCGGTCGGATATGAGATCCGCCTTGACGTCGGTGTCGTCGTCGTCGTCGGGTGGCGGAGGCGGTGGCGGTCGATCGCGGCGAGAAGAGGGCTTGGCAGAGCCTTTGCGTGTCCGAATGGGAGGGATGTCCGGCTTGACGTCCTCCTCCTCCTCTCCTGCTTCCTGGACAGATGAGCGGTTCGACAAACGGCGGCTGGCGGATGTGCGCCTGCTGGTGGTCGGTTCAGACGGAGGCGCGCGGCAAGAGGGTGGTTTCAATGTACGCGTTCGAGTCGCCCGCTTAGCCGGCTTGACATCCTCTTTCTCGTCCTCATCTGCTTTGGCATCCCATCTCCTCGTCCTCGCCGGTAGCGAACAACGGCGTTTCCGTCTCCTCGTTGCTCGCATCGACATTGATGACGACCATGGAGACCTTTGCCGACCGCGATGTTCAGGTAGATCCTTTGCTTGGCAGTGGGTCGGCGCTGGCGCTGCGCGTTGCCCTCCTGCGTGGTCGCTCGTCAGGTTCAGCCTTCACAGGGCCAGGCTTGCGCAATCCATATTGCGCGGCATTGCGCGCCGTGCGAGTTGTCGACGCAGGCTTGGGATGGGGAACAGAATTTCCTGTATCTCGTCATTGTCGATGTCGTCCTGATCTTCGGGCTCCAACAACGGCCTAAACTTCTGGGGCGGCGGCGAGTCGGCACCACGTCCTCCTCGTCTTCGTCCGGTGCCGGATGATATGGAGGGCTGACCGTACCTGCAAGCGGTTGACAAAACCACTTTCGGCGCTTTGGGCGACAGGCCTGAGCGGAGGCAAGCAGGTTGACCGGTCCACAGCACCCATTGGCATCGGCGTCAACAAGCAAGAGATGGCACGGTGTGACAAAAGGCCTGATCGTGACAATGCTCGTGGTCGGCCCGGTACCTCGGGCCAGGTCGGTTTCGTCCCGACCGCCAGCCAGTGACCAAGTACGCTCAATATGTGCTAGCTGAAGCTACGTGAGCTTGCGAACGGCTAGCGTAAGTGTAAGATAAGGAAAGAGAGGGTGATTCAAGTAGAGGATCGCACCTAATCAGATAGACGCACACGTGTGAACGTAAGGCGTCCGAATTGGGAGTGATCAGCGCGCGTCTGACAAGTTCTCTTGTCGACGCTCATCGACGTTCCACCCTCGCACTCTCCATTGCTCATCGTCCTCGGGAACTCACAATATGTTGGCATATGCGGATCTGTTTCTGAGGCCGCCTCCGCCACACTACACGCACGATGACAAGTTTAAGGTATGGCTTTTGTTTTTGTTTACGCAAAATAAACGTAACCGCATTGTAGGCAATCAGCAGACTGATTGGCGACGATACGCCAGATTCAGCTATAACGCGAAGACTTTATAAAACGATCAACGGCGCGGACCGTGTCAAGGATCATGCCCAGTGGCGGAAGGGTGCATGTGCGGTAAGCTGCCTCTGCCCGCAGTGTTTCTCTCCTTCGTCATCTAACGCACACGATGAGATTGGGTGCGGCCGTGATGATATTCCGCCAGACTTTCTTCTACTGTGCTTGTGCATAGGCAAGCTCTATCACTATGTTTGTACATTGCTTGCAACGGTATCCAGAATATCTGACATTGTCACTAGGAAACCTGCATCAAACCTTGGTGGGAACAACGAGCCAGAGTCAAGCTCCAGGAAGTAATAGCAACAGAGGAGCTCGACGACTCAGAAGGCGACCTGGCTTACGAGAGCGTATTTCAGGAAAGCAAACAGTGTTGGTGACTCCACGCGTAGCTTTCCTCATGTTGCTCAGCCCATTTCTCAAGGTCCAAACTGTCGTGCTACCGGCAAGAATATCTATCCCGTCCAAGTCGAATGGATTCTGATCGACCGCGCACACCAGCTGGCCTTCAGGAATAAGCAGAAGGAAAAACATAGGAAGATGCTGAGTGACGAGGCAAGGCGGCTGAAGAAAGCCCTTGACAAGGAGAAGCGCCGTGTCAAGCGATTGAAGATACAAGAGGAGGCGGAGAGGAGTTTCCAGGACCGCCGCCATCCAGCTGAGCAGAAACGACGTGCTCCATCAGAGCAGCCGGAGGGCAGTACTGAGGTCAGCCGTCATTCATCTGATCAGAAAGCCTGTGCTCCACCAGTGCAGAGATACCATGCTCGACCTGCGCGGAGATGCTGATAGTGCCTTACGAACACCTTCCCGCAAATCATCTTCCCTTCCCGGACTACCACCACGGTCACTAGTAGCGCAGGCAGTAACGGCATGTATGTACCAACGTACCTTTATCAGCTAGTCGATGATGCTTGTTCATTCATTTACACGGAACTTAGAGCAAATCCCATCCTTCTTCCCTGCACCGCGCGGCTTCAACAAAAGGAGGATTATGATGCATCGGCCCTCCGTGTTCGTGGGTGGAATAATGAACTCAAGGCAGAGCGGCGGCGGCGCATTCGGATGCGGGAGTTTAGCAATGACGACAGGCTTTAAGGCCCTACCTTCACAACAAGACCTCATTCTGTAATCTTATATCTATACTGTACTCTTTCGACCTCCACATTCACACAACGCTTCACGGGCGCCCGTGAAATGAAGTCTTAGAGAGATCAATGGAGACCTACAGAAATGTAAGATTCTTGGGTCGCTTAGCAACTCTACAGCGCTTGTCTGAAGGCGGTTCCCGTCGAATCAGTACCCGGGTGCTTAGCAGAGGTGACGAAGTATAAAGACACGTTGATTCAATGAGATACCAAGCAAGTGTCATAAGGGAACATTTCGAGACCGCATTGCCGCCGCGTCGCGCGATCCTGCCACCAACGCTCCCGCCGTTCCGCGGTTGTACCACGAAGGAAAACATCCCGGGTCTTGAAGTCATTCGCCACCCATTGAAAAAGACCGCCCGCGGTATACTGGAAGATGTTTAGCAACAGTGGAAACAATCAAAGAAAAAGGATACCTACCGTTTCTCCGCCGCCATTCGAGACCCCAATAGCGGTGGCAGGGAGAGGCCCGCATTTACGCTTCCGAGGGATGTACGCCCCGCGAACCCTCCTCAATGGCCTCAGCCAGCGGTTCGACGACTTTGGTCTTCCATGATTCGACCTCCGCCCGGAGGCCTCCCACGCATGCCACATTCGTTGCTTGCAGTCCACCGAAGGAATACTGCCATCACCCTCCCGGTAACGCAGGCGGGCACCACCCAGGTTGAGAGCACAGAACATCGGCGTCCCGCCAGTCCTTTACCAAGGTGCGACGCACGCCGCCAAAGCCCGAGGAGTTGACGGGCAACTCTTCGGCATCCAGATCGAATTCAAGCACACGCCCCATGGCCGCATCCACATGGCGTCGTGTCGAGTCCTTGATGAATCCCTCACCCGTCGCGACGCGCGTTGCGATCCGTTTATTTTTGCGGCGAAGATGGGAAGTTTTTTGCCGGGCGTCTTTGCCGCGCGTGATATCGGAGAGGTATGGAGAGGGACGCGGACATGGGATCTGGTGGATGCGCAGATGTTGGCGACGGAGTAAGCGGCGCGAGGGGAGAAGGGAGTGCGGACGAGTCGAATGGGCTACACGAAGGGGGGGGACCAGAGAGGAAGCGGCGCATGTGCGTGACGCGCTGCAAGAGATCCTTTCAGCAAGATGGGGTGGCTGTAGGGGAAGGCGTGGCGGAACCCTGTGCAAATCAGCACGGTGAAGATTACATTGCAGAAAGAAGAACGCACCACTTCAATTCCTTCATCCGTCTCCAAGTCCTCTTTCTTTTCCTAGGGATCAGCATCCCTCATTGCGTCCAGCTCGGCGAATCGCTGTTTGAGGAGATCCTCGGCATCGACATCAAAGACCATTGCTTCGCCAATCATGAAGGTGCTGAGCGAGTGCGCGCCATCTGCAGAATGATATCAGCAGCTCGTCATAGGAAGAGTGTTTCGAAAGAAACGTGGAAGAGTTGCAGTTTTCTGGACAAGCAGAGATTGGCGCGCGCGTCCCGTGGTGGAGTCGACAGACCCCACCCATCCGTACTTGTCAGAGGGTAAAAGGGGAGATGCTAGTCAAAAGGAGAGCATGAGATGAGACAGACCTTGCACTGGGAGCCAAGACCGGCAGACGGTGGTTGAAGTAAGAGAGATGCACAAACATTACCAAAACAATGGCAATGCAAACGCGTCGCACGTGCACGTATCGCTGCCGAATAAAGCGAGCAAGGGCGCACGGACCGTGCTTCAATAACAAAACGAGCGTTTCCTTGCCTTTGCCATGGCGCTGCCGGTGTTAATACAGTGTAAGACGCTAAGCAGACTCGAGGTGCATAACATGCTGTAAAGCCGTGTATCCAAGTTTACAGTTATGTACCCCATACAATGAAACGGTACAATACAATACAATCGACCGCAGGAAATGCCCTTGCCCAGCAAGAGTTTCGAAAGTGAATATATCTAGGCTTACGGAAGACGTCCCACGGTTGGCGCCAATGCCGCATCTATTCAATCCCATGAGGTTCGAGACAACCATACCTTGCCCAACTACTGTTCCTCTGGTATGACTTGCCACCGAAAACCTTTCTCAATTTTTTTTCCGTTCAAGGTGTCCAACAAGATAGGCTCAGGCTCGCTGGAAAAGAATCAGTAATGTTGTGTGTTGCGAACTCGTCAAGGTAGCACTCACTCCGCAGCCTTGTCTTGCTGTCCCAAGCGTCGACCACTCCGTCGAACAGAGGTCAAATTCTTGGGCGTTCTTCATAGTAATTCATAATTGCAGGTGCTAAAGAATAATGATTTGCATACCTTCTGCTTGATGTCTTTGGTGATTTATAGGTACGAGATTGAGATACGGTTGGAGCAGCCGGACTGCGTCGACGTTGACGTTTCCTTGTAGCCACTGCGGACAGAGTCTCAACTTGAGGCGAACCAAGATCGCTAGGAACATCGCTCAGGGGCGATGAAACTAGAGAAATTTTGAATAGCTCAAGCAAGGGACTGCAGTCAACTAGACTGACCTGATCTCGTGTGCGGCCTGACATCCAGGAGATCTTGGTCCAGGTCGTGAAATGGTTTCGAGTCTCCCGGTGAAGCTGTGATTAATGAGGACTTTGGACTTTTTCGGTTCGTCAACCACTTTACTTGCCGGTCAATGGCTTCCAAATGTCAGGGAATGGTGAGGCTGAGGCCAAGATCAGACAATAGTCAATTAGATCGAACAATACATACGCTTTGCTGGTACGACGAACAGTAGTTGGCCGTCAGGCAGATTTTGCAACTGGTCAGCGAGTTCGTATAAGGCTTGTCTTGGTAGCTGTGATGGGTCAGAAAGCAAAGGTGCCTCTGACCATCGCTCAACAGAGTCCCAAGGCACCTTGGATCCGAAATTGGCAGGAGAGCAAGTTGCGTCTGGGAGTGTTGTGAGATCGTATAACACTCAGCGAAGGTGAAATATACCCCAATGTGCTTGAACATATGCAACGAGAACGCGGCGTAGTTCGGCGGGCGAAATGGTGTCCAGATCGATTGTGTCTCTGGGGAACAAGGGGCAGCCGTGAGAATCACAGGCAAATGATCCTTGAGCAAGACTCCGTGCGGGTGGCAAATTATCTGCACAACAATGCTGGAAAAACTTGTCCAATGCTATGGAATGACATGATTCGAACCTGGAACAGTCTGCATAACATGTGAATCCCATAGAGAGCGCAGTACGTCGTATCTTTCGCCGCCGATGGTATCTTTGAAGGAGGGTGCATCGTTCAAGGCGGATGAAAAGTCCAGACTAGCGCGGCTCAGCTTGTATCATATGCCTGCTTCCAAAAGTAATCATACATTTCAGTGACCAGGCAATCATTCTGAGCACGGAGACCATAGAGGACACAGAATGCAGCGTTTGAAAGCTCACCCTCGAGAGCGTTACCGCCTCGGAGTCGTGAGAAAAAGTTCTCAATAGACCGCGAAAGGGTGTCTTGAGGGCTAAGTACTGGAGTATGAGAGAGCGCATGCACCCAAATCCCAAAGGATACCTATGGATATCATGTTCGAGCACAGGTTGGCCCGACAACAGCACTGTCGATTGGAGCGTGGTAGGACTGTGTACTGCCTGAGGATCCTGTTGAAGCAAGGACTCACACTGGTCTGTGACAGCCGATGAGGGTGCTTTGAAGATCAGGGGAGAAGGAAGCTTTACCTTGCATCTTGGGTCCGAACCTTTCGACAGGCGCATTCGTGGGAAGAACACAAGGGCCCTCTATTGATTGTTTGTGGTGGGAAACTAGACCTGTAGAAGACAAAGTTGGGACGGCCTGGCCTAAACAAAATCAAGAAGCAGTTTATAAAGGGCATGACAATGCTTACTGGATGCATACAGTGCTTGACGGTCTTGCGCAGCCTTTTTTTCGCGATACTTGCGATTTCGAAAGAGATCGTCCACTGACTGAAAAGTAGGGGTTAGTATCTTTTGAGATGCTGGCATGAGACCCGAATGAACCTTGCGCAATGTGTGCACGTCTAGGCCAGCAGCTGCGCTACTTGGTCCGTAGCGGCTGTACCATTCGTCTTTTTGAGCCTGTACCCAGGTACTTAAATCGTCATCATGCCGGGGCGGAGCACCTTCGTCAGTGACAGGTTTGTGGTAGGAGAGTTTGAGCTCATATTGCCGAAGAATAGGCTGGAAGTACTGGATCTGAGCTGGGGGGAGGTGTGAAGGAGGCATGGTGGCAAGAGACAGACCCTGAAACAGCACGATCGAGCCAGATTGAATAAGCGTGAATGATCAAGTTTTGCTGGACAAGGTAGAAGGAGAAGGAACGACTATATAGAAAGCCAATCAGACTCAACGGAGTCTCGGTTGAACCACCGATATCAGCGAGCGATTAGTAGCCTTAAACGGCAGACTAGCAGCCCAGGCAAGTCTGATTATAGTATTGAGGCGTCTCTGGTGGTATTGCAGGAAGCCCTTGTCATAAGAGGACATGAGATAAGGTGCGTCGCGTCGCCGGGGTACGAATGGCAAGTTGAGAATTGTCCTGTAGTATATCTCGGTACATACAGGCTGGCTGTCCACCCATCCGCGCTGTTTCCGCCAAGCTCGAAAGTCTAGTTCGACATCATCACTCTCCCAGTAGTTGTAAATCATGGCAGTCCAATCCACACTCAACACACGCCCATACTCAAGGAGCAGACGATAGTTGTACGCCGTCATGTCCTCCTTCCTCCAAAACCCCTTTGTTCACTGTCTCCCTTGCATCGCGATCTCCTTCCCAAAATTCGCATGCCTGCCATCCTCACTCAGTCCGTCCGAAGCCACGCCAGTGAGTCCCAAAGATCCAACAAATCCGTCCGCACGGGCACATAGTGTACTCACTCCTGCACGCCATCCAGCCGCTACTCCGGGTAGACGGTACTCCTGAAGATGAGCGAGCGCGACTCCATGAGCCGACGAAAGTGCGAGCTCCACCCATTCTGACCATCAACGTCCAAGATGCACTTGTAGCGGTACATCTCCTCAGATGTGTGCGGAATAGCGTGGAACGGATACAGCTTGGCGAGCTCCGTGCAGGCCGGCTCTTCACATTCCGCTGGCAAACCCACAAATGCCATGTCCAGCATCGCCGATGCCCATCTGGCCTTCTCCACCGCCACCACTCGACTCCCCTCTGCTTCTCATGATCTCACCGCTTCAGGACCGACAGGTTCCCACCCAAGCAGCGATTTGGGAATGGGGTCTTGATGCCAGGAAAGAAACTGCCCGTGCCATCGCAGGATAGACGAATGCAGGCAGGGATCCATGGCTTTGCAATGGTCGAAGATGAATGCCTTAGATGTAGGCACCTGGGCTGGCTTTGTGAATTGGATGTGATCCTTCCATGCAGGGCTCATCAGGTCGCACGCAGTGATCCATCCGTGGTGCTTGGCGGACATCTGAGGATTGTACACATCCATATCTGCGAAGGCAGTGAGGATCAAGTTTGGGAAGACACAAGTAAACTCACAAGTTCCCTTCGCTGCATGGTCCAGCTTGCGCATCTTCCAGTCTAAGAAACGCTCCAGCTTATCATCCGAAGAGAAGACCGCTCTGAAGGACGACAAATCCGCCTCAACGTCCGCCATAAGCTGCATCACGTTCAGCGCTCCATTGCTCATCCGCTCAAATGTGTCCTCCAACAAAGATCTGTTCAACATTTTAACTATACCATCATCCTCAGTCTTCACGAGCGTGAAAGTATTCAGATGTGCTTCATACTCGAGTTGGCCTATTGAGGTCTTTTGGCGACATGCCCCAAAGAGTTGAGAGATCGCAGTGTATCTGGTCGTACTTATTTGGAAGCTTGACGTTGTGTTTTTCGATATACGCCCACCTGATATGACCTTAACAACGAGCGGGAGGATCAAGAATAGGACATACCATTAGTGGAAAGACTTCGGCGGACTCCTACCGTACCATCTCTCATCTTTGACAACCCCTTCATGAAGTGTCCAACTCGCCCGCCTCAACTCGGCATGCCACTTGCGCTGGGCATACGCGATCAACCCATCGCCACTGCCAACAAACCGTTGATCGAAACCGGCGTTATTTCTGTTTCGTGTCCTTGAGTCTTTCCGTCTCCTTGCCGCCACCTCCCAGGCCAAAGCCCCAGTACGGCATAGGCAGATCATCTTTCTGCGGCGGCGTCATCTTGTTCCCAAATTCCTTCATTCGGCCCTTGCCGCTGTTGAAAGATCTCTGCTCCTGCGGCCGGTCGTGGTGGTCATAGTTGAAGATAATGGTCGCCGTCGTGGTATTGGATGATGAGGTGAAGAAGCCATGCAAGAGGCTAGCGACGACAAAGATAGCGAGAATGACTATGGCGAACATCTGGCGCTGCGAGCCACGTTATATAAGCCTATTGAGGCAATACAGCTGTAGAGAAGGATGTCGCTACCGCAAGGATGGGAAACAGCAAGGTCATATGAAGAGCGGACACACCTTGCGAAGCCCAGGCCTGATAATCTCTTGGTGTGGTTGTTGGACGTTGACAGATCTAGCTTCCTCAGCGAGTGCTGTTCAAGAGCTAATTTGACGTATATTTTGAGGCTGGGCCCTGGTTGATGGTCTCGGGAGAGTCTACGTTGGAAGCATATTACTTACCATATAAGCTGCGATGCTTGGCGTAGTGAATCTTACATGCACCGAGCTGGCTGTGACCGCCACCACATACTAAGAGTACCGGTTCGAAAAGGGTGAAGCATGACGGCGAACAAATCGACGAGAGCGAAGACTTGGACGATGGACATGAGTGTTCATTCCAAGCCGACCGTACAAGCAAGCCGAAACCTAACCTTGCTTAGTTTGGGAAGTACCGAGTGCCGCGTCCCGATACCGCCCAGCGCCGTCGGCACTTGTGGCTCCCGACGCCGTGTCTGTTCTCGAAACCGAGTTCAGGCGATGCTATTAAATATCGTTGATACGTGAGCGATGCACAAAGTGACTCTCGTTGGAACCATGCGTACAACCAGCATTACTCGCAACGATGGCTCAACGCCTGCTCAACGTGAACCTGAGGCAGCTGTGGGGAGCTTATCCGTTCAGCCCCTTCGCACCGTCCATTCAAGTAAGCGTCTGGGTGACAACACAATCCGTCGCGCCAGTGCTGTCAGACCCTCTCTTCAACGCAATCGAGTCGAACTCGTCGAAGAACCTGGCGCGAGGCTGATTTCCGTATTTGTTCTCAAGAGCAGGCCTCCCTTGTCTTAGGGATCCATGACTCTAGAAGAACGATGAGATGGATGTATCAGACGTGAACGCTGCACTCCAAACCTATTATCAGTCTGACTCTTGTTCGACCAAGAACCAAGACATCTATTTCCTGCCAAATTTGGCCACGCAAACTTGCGAGAGTAATGTGGGGAGGTATGCGTAAGAGCGCACTATCGACGAGGAAGAAGACATACTATGTCTCCTGACATGAATCCGGACCCCATCGCGTATTGTAGGTCGATCTCGACGGTCCCCATTCTTTCTCCAGCATCGCCGGCGTTAAAGCGGGCTAACGACATCGGACGAGGCGAAGGCCATGCCCATCCACCCCACATACGCCTCTCTCTTTTTGCGACCATCTGGGCAATCTAGCGAGAGGTGAATTTCGAGTCCTTGCGGTCGCTGGACTCGGTCAGCGAGAGGGAAAGACGGTCCAGGCATATATCGCATATGACTCCGCGTGCAAGAAGGGGTCCATACAGCGATATCGGAAGGTTGACCAGCGAAGACCAGAGAGATACAAAGTGTATGCGGGCCGGTCGAGTCATAATTGAGGGTGGCTGCTAAGAAACGCTCGCTACTCGTCGACCGGAGCGATGAACAATGAGTTTTGGGTGACCATTGACGAGGATGTATGTAGATGAACAACAACGATGTCGATGATGATTGCCTGATTCAATCCGTGCAACTAGTGACTAACTAGTGCTTGTCCTCCAGTGCAAACAGCCTCAAACGCCGGTCCGCGGTGCGCCTTACAGTACCAGACGATCCGCCGCTGCAGTATTATGCCTTCGACGGCCCGTGGCATGCTTGACTGAAGATAGGGAGGGATGGTAACAAGGAAAACTGGTGCGCGGAGTTCATGTTACACAGAGAATGATATATATATGCAAGGAGATCCCGAGTGCTTTAAGCACAATGGCAAGTACGATTACAAGTGTAGCATCTAAGAGCAGGAGCACGATCGAAGTTGAAGAGATCCCGTCTAGCCACGGATGGGTTGTCGTTCCATGAAATGAGGTACTTTACGATCGTCAGCGAAGAGAAATCTGAAGACCATCCTCCATGTTCACATATTTGGCGAAGGGGCCAACGCATATCCACAGACAACCATTGGCAACCTCCGCGTCGAAAAGAATGGGTGCCAAAGGAGTAAATGTTGTCCACTTTGATATCGACGAGATTATTGCGAAAAACTCTTAAGAACACGTCGGCAGCCTGTGGATGCAGCATAGGGTAAGTTGGGAAGTTGACAGAAAGATGGG
Source organism: Strobilurus stephanocystis (assembly GCA_019915075.1). Classification (NCBI taxonomy): domain Eukaryota; kingdom Fungi; phylum Basidiomycota; class Agaricomycetes; order Agaricales; family Physalacriaceae; genus Strobilurus; species Strobilurus stephanocystis. The sequence continues at coordinate 806,057 of JAHLMI010000011.1, forward strand.
CAAACAGACCATTGGAGTAGACTTGAGCGCGAGAATTTCCCCAGCCTTGCTGAATTTTGGGAACAAATGACCAGACTTGAGGTTGGCCGCAGCGATCCACATAGCAACCGCCCGCACAGGACAAAGATGAGCCAGAGCTCTAGAGAAAGCACGGAGGATAAAGGGTTTGATGTCTAAAGATAGGGTTAGCGCCCCATCTCTTCGTGGACACACTGAGATCTTACCTCCAAATTGATGAGTTTTGCGAAAATTCAACGTCAGCGTGAGATAAGTTACGCCATCCTCATCTGTTTCCCAGGCAAGGTCGTGGATCTGAATGTGAAGCACTTCATCTACTCGGAGGAGACACACGAAAGCCAGAGTATAGATAGCATGCATACATAACCGCCACATTGGTCCACACCAATCATTAGTCGGGGGAGTTGATATTGCCTGCTGATTATATCGAAATAGCCTTGCAATCGTTGACTGATGGGCAGTTCAGTGATAGCCAAGACAACTTTTGGTCGAGGAGGGCTAAGACACTCTTACTTACCGCAGTGACAGCTCGTGCGCTGGTAGATACTTCTCCATGTTGTTGCACCTGTACACGCTCAACATCATGCCGGCCAAATCACAAGGTAGTGTCTTACCTTACGACGTTTAAGTCCTCGGCAGTAAAGAGCAACGTTTACAGAGAGCGATGGGTTTCCTTCCGCAGTGACAGAATTCCATCTTTGTGAGCCACGTTGTCCGTCGACACCAAAGCCCTTGGTCATGGCAGAGCGCATCTTCGAGGCATGAGACCACGAGGATGCAGCATCTGAGCGAGGGGCACCGTGCATGTTGTGATCGTCGCATCTGTGAAACCATGAGATTCAGCGAGGAGGTCCAGAAAGCACGCACTCCTTCATTAGCCATCCGCAGATCCACAAATCTACATCGCCAGGCAAGGCTCTTGTGGTAAAGATGTCGGATGCGTGTGGTATGAGGTCCTCTTGGATACACCATGAGTTGAACGAGGTCATTAATCTGAAAGGCCATAGTGAGTTAGATGACAGCTCTGACTCAGTGATGGGGAATGATTCGAAGGCAGACTCACGTTTTATAGGCAGCGTCAGTTTTCTCTTGACGTGCTTTTGAGGTAGCTGCAAGAACGGTGGTCTTCGCCTGGGCAGACATCCCTTTGCCACTGCGGTTACCGCGCCCGCGAGAGCCACTAACCCGAGGGTCCGGATGACCAGATAAACTATCCCAACCAGACAGAGCGCCTCCTTCCTCGTCTATATCGTCTTCTACCTCTTGACATCCAGATTCATCAGGGCGTAGTTTGATCAAACTTTGAAACCGAGGGTAGGAGCTGACGGTGGTTTGCATGGGGGATTCTTAGCGCGCAAGGAGCTGCTTTGGAGTTTAAATGAACCAAAATTTGAGATAGGAGGCCCGACGATGACTCGAGTCTCATGTCTCACCTATGTACTGCGGTCGAGTGTCGAGGTGACTCTGTCAACCAAGGCGCAGCCAAGAATTCCAGCATAGTGAGTGCCTACACAAAGAAAAGGAGATCATGAGGTGGTGCTTGCGCTGTAAGATGGCAGAGAGATCAAGTAGAACCCGCCGCTGTCAACGTTGAGAGTTGGGTCAGAGTTTGCCGAAAGTCGGATCACCGGTTGAATGTATATGTAGCTCCTCCAGGCCTAGACCGTCTTACACAACCACCAAAGGAAATGACGATTACCGTATCGCCGCTAGCCTGGAAACCCGGCTCTAGTAGCGAGACTCTTTCGCTGTATATAGTGCCGCCGATTATTGTATGTACAACCGTGACTAGGACCACTTTTCACAGCAAGTCAAAGCGTGCGCGCTCACACCCAGACTTAGGCATGCACCTTGCACACTAACACTCGCGTCGTATGAGAAGGCGCGTGTCGGTATGAACCGGATTAGCATGTGATTAGGGATCACCACTGCTTTTCTTTCAACTTTGCATATACACCACCCATTGTTGTTGCTCCAGACGACGAAGTCAGGTAACCACCCGTCCTGCCGTTCACCACAGACCAACTTCGAGAACCCTTCCTGCTTGCTTGAAATTGTAGTACTAGCGAGCATTTGCCGGTGAGTTGTTGGTGACGGCCGCATACTGTAGTCTTACAAAATCCAGTCAATCCAGTCTAGCGGCTTGGCTAGACAACAATGTCTGTGTGGCAATGTGCGGGATGATCGCGCCATGCCCTCACCTCTCCATTAGCGATAACAAGAGGACTCCAAGCCAACATAGCATTGTTTCTTGGTGAGCTCTTGACTGGCACTTGCTGGACGCGGACTGATCCATTGCAATTGGTCACACACTGGGAGGCGGGACACCCGTGAGCATTCTCACTTCCTCGCCAATTACACGTCAGGTTGCGGCCCAGTATAAGGGCAGCGGCGGACGCCATCGCCAGTGAGTCTTGGATTGTGACTAGTTTGACGCGGACTGAACAACCTTAGGTAGACGTTGCTTCGTAAGGGTCTATGCCTTCCCACATTGATGCCTCTTGCTGCCTCTCTTGCTGCCTCTCCAGCAATACCAAATATTCTTACGTTTTTTCTAGATTCAACACCCGAGTTTCTTACAGAAAGCGAACAACGACGGATACGTCCTGCGTATTTCAGTAAGTGGGGTTCATATGTATTTGTGAGTTCCTTCGATTGATATCGATGGCCATTTTCTTGTGTACTAAACTCGCAAACTTGGATGTAACGTACAATACGCCTACTTGCTCATCATCACCGACGTCAAATCATACTCTGCGGGGAGACCAACAGTTGCCTGGAGCCCCGCACAGGCCGCACCTTGTGCCACGAGGTTGGACCGCTGGCAGTGTCTTTCGCGGCGCGCGCTCGGATGTCTGGTGCAGATCGCCTAGTCTCTCATACATAGGCAGACTTCGATCGAGACTCAAAGCTAGACAGTTCAATGAGAGTGTCGCCATAGGCTGTGTGGTTAGGTTTTGCGGTTCGGTCTGAGTTCAATGTTCACAGTCCGATCAGGTATGTCAAGCACAACCGGTGTGCATCCCCCAGTATGAGTGTGCATTCTCGAGTGTGGGGGTGCGCGCTGTGAACCTTAAGCCAGCAGTGAGTAACGACGGTACCCTAATGATATAGAAACTCGACGACATTCGGCATCTCGGCATAGAGCGTATTTCGCACAAATTGCCGAGCCCTTTCCAGGCCCTTTCTTTGACTTCTTGCTATCGCCATGCCTACTGCCCGCATGACCTATCAAGAGCAGGGACTTCCGGCGAACGCCAGCATACTGGAGCTAACGGCCCGCCGCTTAGCATCGAGGAGACCTACCTCTTGTCCCGGCGAAGTCATCGAAATTTCATCTGACGACGACGATGCGCAATACAAAAATCGGAGGCCTCAACGTCAACCAGAGCTCCAGCATCTGAAAACGGCCTGTGCTCCATTTTGTACCTTGGACTACCAATTTGCTGAACTTTCTAATCCAGAAATTCCAATGTCTCAAAAATGAAAATAAAAGGATACGCAAGGAGCGCGACCAGCTCAAAGAGGCCGTTAGACGGCTAGAAGAGGACAGGGAGAAGCATTCGATTGCCCTAGAGTTTCAACACCGAAAAATCGTCTGTCTCTATCCATTGTCTCGGATTACACTGCTGAAGCCGTGTACAGGAACTCAGTAAGCTAGAAGACGATCTCACCTGCAAAATTTGCTCCACAAGAATCTGGTATCCATTTGTGTATGCTCGCAGTCTTTGCAAGTGGATTGTTGTTGACCTTCCTGCAGACTTGCTGAATGCGGACATACATTCTGTGCTTCTTGTCTACAACATTGGTTCAAGACCATTGCAGACCGCCACAAAGCTGCCCACCCGCGATACAATCCCCATACGCCGATCCCTGTTCCCAATTCGCTGCAGGACGCAATCCACCGGGGCCAGATTGCACCACAGCAGCTATTGGCCACCTTATCTCAAATATCTACGGGCGGCCCTCCTTTTACATGTCCAGGCTGCCGAGAACCTATCAAGACTCGTCCTGTTCAGTGTTTTGCACTGAAGAATCTAGTGCAGACTGTGGCTACCGCAGAGGGTGAAGATGCTCCGTTTGCCTTATCTGGGCGAGTAAGCCGTGGCGCTCCAGGCGATCCATGGGCCCCGTATTTCTCCTGACCTTGTCTCGTCGTCCTTGCTCTATCTTGGAAACATTTATCTGAAGAAAGCCTGTCTTCCATGACCAATATTGCACGGGACTGATCACAGTAACATACGACTCTGTCTCTACCATGTTATTTGGTTACAGCCGCTGTCGACTCTCATATTTGATAGTACTCAAAAGCGCTACCAAGAACATGTTGGGTGACTAGTCACGTCTTGACAGCACAACTCTACTGCTTCCTCTCTCAAAGTAGACCGCTCCAGAATCCGTCAGCCTATACTGCATAGCGCGACTCCGCAGGACGGGCTTCGACAGGTGGTTTAGAGATGTGTTTGGCCCAATGCCCAGCGATACGTGCCTCAATTTTGCGCGCTCGAATGTCAAACGTGTACTCAAACTCAGCTCCCCAGTGACGAACCCGCTCCTCCCATTCGCGAACGCGCAGATTTACGACAGCCTCCATCGCCTACGGCGGAGTCTTGTACCAGATTACGACCGCAACGCCCTCCTTCCTCATCCTCATGCTACCCGATGGCCAACGGCCAAATCAGTTGGCCGTGTACTTCTTGGTAAGCTGTCCTGTACTCGTAGTCCATTCAACATTGTACTCGGCCATTACACCTGCTCCTTCTACCTCTATGTTGACAAGCAGTGATCTGATGTCGCTCCAGCAGCTTCTTTGCTCAAAGCTGGCGTCCAATTCTGCGTTGTTGGAGAAACTTACGTCCGAGTCATTGATTATCCGCTTGTCCCTTCTCTCGACGTCTTCGAAACTGATTAGACGACCGTTCAGCGCCACCTGATCTTCTCCGCTAATGTGTGGCAATCGAAGTGGGAAATATCACCATTCACTCACCCTACTTCTCGTGCAGTGAGATTGGCGGACACGCCGGCAAGAAGCGCAATGAGAATCAACGCATCTCTTGCAGCAAGGGGGAAGTATAACAGAGTTAAAATGTAGACGTAATTAAGCCGTATTATATAGCTACGCCGACTTGTTATAGTCAGACTCAATCCAAAACTTCTTCGCCTCGATCTGAATCACCCGATGGACCGTCATCGCCTTCGTCCGAGTCATCATCGCTTGCGCCATAAACCTCCCAGTTAATTGCATCGTACTCATACATCCCTTCTCTACAGCTCTCGCATGCAGCGGCATCCTTCTGATAGCGACTTCGAGTCCCATAGTGAGCGTCGAAATAGTTCTCAAAGAAATAGTAGATGTTGTCCCGGCACATGTCCACAAACATAGTTATAGGCGCAAGGTGCATCTCAACGTCGTCGACTGCCTGGTATATATAGAGTCAGTGTTATTTTGATGCTATGTAGACAAGACTGACCTCGGCAACGTAGTATGTGAAATGATTTGAATGCCCACTGTGTCGAGCTTCAAACCAGAACCATACCGTTGCATCCTTATCTCGAACAATGGCCCCTCCTAGCGGACCTGCTCTGGACGGGGGTATGATATATACCTCGCCATATTCTAGAAGGCCGACTTTGAATACCATATCTGTGCGAGGCAGGCGACGTCCAGTGGCGAGACGTCCGGGATCGGGAACGTTTGACATGATGATAGTCAGCGGCTGAGTCTTGAGTGCGTCTTGCGTTGCATATAGGGGTGAACGCCCCCGCAGCCTTATAAGAGTGCATCTACAAAATCTTCGCAGCTTTTGCTCCCTGCGGTTCTCGCCATCCCTCGTCTTCAGCAATGGCTCAGACCAAGTTGACGATTTCCACTCGCACGAACGCTCCGTCGACACTCAGTACAAATACTAATCACAGCCGTTGATTGATTTGTAGTCAGTCTACCATTCCTTCGTCTTGACCACATTCCTTCGTCTTGACCAGACGGCGAAGGCCGTGGTCCAACTATTAGGCCGGAGCTGGAATTGTTGCAAGCAAGGCGCGAACGTGCCGGACTGAGTTGCAGGAACCGATTCTGCCCCCCCAAGGTGCAACGATCAGACAGTCGTCCGCTCAACTATTGATTCTCGGCCAGATCTTCTGGGAGAAAAGGAGCCGTCATGCCAGATGCATGACAACCTGAAAAAGAACGCCTTGAACCCTTCCAGTAGAATTGGTAAACTGCAAGCGTTTGGATTGGGTGCGAATGATGCGGTACAGGAGCCCATCGAGATGCGCCTCCTTCAGATATCGTGTCACAGCGAATGGATGGAAGTCGAGCTGATTCTTCAGCGCAGTGCGTAAGAGGAATGTACCGAGTGCTGAGCCCTTCCGCAATCGTAGGACGGCAGTGTTGTAAGAGTCATGGAATGACCACCGGTACGCGAAATGACCAGGCCATCCCCAGAGCTCTTCCCAAACACGTAGGAAGATCATATCCGCGTCGAGATACACTCCACCGAAACAATGACACAGCACGAACCGCACCATGTCGGACGTTATGACCTGAAAGGCGAGCCCATGTATACGCAACGGCGTTCTACTGTCGATGTCATGACGCATCGCCTTTGAGCTTCTTCTCCGCCTTGCGCTCGCTCTTTAGCCTCTTGCGCTCCTCCTTGCTCAGTTTGGGCTCTTCGATCGCGTTAGTCGCATCCACCTGAGCCGCAGACACTTGCTCCTCCTTTTTCTCCTTTCTCTCCTTCTTCCGCCTTTTCTTCTCCACCAGCTCAGCATCGGTTACTTCATCATCCTTCTGCTTGCGCTTCTTCTTATCCTTCCTCGCGGTCTCCGTCTCCGCCCTGGTCCCTGCGTCTTCTATCGGTTCGCCATCCGGAACTGGAGTTGTTAACCCGATGCTTGTCGTCGAAGCCAAGAACGCCGAAGACATAATTGAACCGAACTTGGACATGCCAAGTCCCATAGCTCGCGGTGCATCGTCCTCGTTGTCCATCATCTGAGAGCCTAATCCCAAGCGGGAAGAACCAATTCCTCCGCGGCTAGGCGCTTCCTCCTCCTTGTCGTTGCTACTGGGTGTCACCGTCCCGCTCTTGCCAGCCGACTTGGCCATGAGCCACTCTTTAAAGTAGTCTGCCACGCTCTTCGTCGATACAGTGAGTTTTTCCATAGTTGGAGGTTTGTCCAATTTCGTGAGGGTTGCAGATTCGGTGTTTGGTGTTGGCGTAGAGGATTCGGATGAGATACCGAGGATTTCTGACGTAGCGGCGGCAGAGTTGAAGGCACGGTTCTTGGCTGAAATGTGTCGTGCACGATGTCTGTAAATGAGAGTTTGAGACGAGAACAACGGCCAGAAAGTAGACAGAAACATACGCTCTATGTCTAGGGACAACCTTCCCTTTCGGCACAGCTGGCGCTGACGCTGGCTCTTCTGCCTTTGCCTTTTTTGAGTCCTCCTCCTCAGCAGCAGCATCGTCAGCATCGCGTTTCCGTTTCTTGTCCTTTTTCTCCTTTTTCTCCTTCTTTGTCCCTCTATCGGCTTCAACTGGGGTTGCAGAGACGAATGCGCCGGCCAAAGCCGTAACCTCCTCCTCCGCTACGTCCCCATCCCCAGTGCCCATGGAGGCGTTCAGCCGTCGAAGGACATTCTCAAAGTCCTTGTTCTGTTTCCACGCAATGCCGTTGGGGTCTTTCTGATGTTGCGCGCCGATTCCCATCACGTCCAGCTTCTGCTGCGCCTTGATACGGCTGGTGCGACCGTCGCCGCCAGCTCCCAGTCCCTGAGAAGAGTCCCAGCCAAATTTCGACAAGTAGCTCTGCCCGAATTCCTTCCCAATGCCGCCTCATCGCAAGATCATGGGAGTCCTGTACGACAGATTCAGATTGTACCCCACTTTGCTGCTACCGAAAGGGGCGGCTCCGGCAGGAGTGGAACTAAAGCGGTCGAAGACTGCTTGTAGAGATGGTTAATATTATGGGACGACAGATGCAGGAAGCCGGAAGCACGGGTAGTTGTTTGTCCCCCAGGAGAGAGAAAATGCCAGCGGAGGGCCGTCTGTGCCAAACTGGCGCCGTCTCAACGAGCGCGAATAACAGAGTGAGAGTCTGCGTGGCGATCGCCATTCTCTCCCATGCTAGTACTCTTGGGACGTTCGGTTTGGATGTACTCGACGGGACGGTTCCAGATTTCCGCATAAGGCCAAAGAGAAGATCGACTCGAATTCGGATTGTTCAGAACTACGAAATTGCGGTTCTTTGAGACCACGAATGTCCAAGAGGCAGGAAAGAAATGCTTGAACAATCCGCCCGGCTCGCTCTTTGCAATCAAGGCAGAGTCCTGCAGCAATACAGGGATGTCCCGAGCAGTTGGACTACGCAGCTCATCAAGACGCGATACGCATATTCCATTCCTTGAGCCAAGTTCAGGACGAGGCTTACGAGGATGAGAAGACCTTATATGTACCTTGAGCTTGTATGCTACGTCCGTAGCAGAGTTGGCGCTATTGCGACAAATGGTCCTGGTAGTAGAATCATGCCCGATAGCCTTTGACCAAATAGCGCCGCGTGTCTCCCTTGAGGCAATCTATCTCAAAGGGTAAGAACTTGAGTCTAACGGGCTCGTATCAATCTCACATTGCCAATAGCATGTAGCAAGGGAACAAGTCTCTTCGCCGTCCGAAAGCCAGTCTCTTCGCCGTCCGAGAGCCAGTGCAAGTCAAAGGCCAAAATTCCTAAGCTACGGAACGCGGGCTATTAACGCATCCAATGGACACCTGACCCTGCGATTCCACCCCATGAAAGAGGCACTCGGAATGTTTGACGAAAGCCAGGCAGCTGCACCCTCCCGACAGGGTTGAGAATCCCGACCCCTTGACGAATATCTGACACAGCTTGTCCGCCTGGTCCAAGGGGCGGCTGGAGTAATTGATGGAGGATAGATAGACAATACAGGCAGACGGGGCAGGCGGTAAAGACAAATTGGGCTGTTTGTAACGATTGGAACAGTAAGCTGTGACAGTCGCAACAATCACAAGAAAGTTGAAACCATGGACTGCCAAGTTGGCAAGGGTGACCTGGGTAAACAACGTGGACCACACTGCCCGAGAAGAGAAGGAAAAGTCAGTTGAATTTTTGAGACTAGGTACATATATACTTACGAAAGCGCAACAGTACAGGCAGCCAACCGTGGTTCTTCATTTGCAGAGTGCAAGATATCCCAGTTATTGCCAGGTCTATAGTAACAAGTTACAATCCGACACACGGTAAGGTAGAATGCACAACTTACTTGACCTTGTTCCCGCAACTTCAGAGTCGTTGACGAGGACGTCTTTGGGAGGTTCAAGGCGAGAAGCGCAAAAGTCACACGAAACGGTGGGTAGCTCGACGGCTAAGAGTAGTCAGTAAGGGACTGACAAGGAAGGAACGTGAAACTCTTACCAAGGAGCGTCAAGAGAAGGACTCTTGAGTGATGAAGGCGAGTAATCGGGAAAAAAATGACCATTTGTTGACGGTTGGTTGTCGTCGATGAAAGTCGTGATTCCGGAGACCCATTGTTCCTCAGAACAGTCAATAGCCTGGTCGAACAGACGAAAAGCCGGTTTGATGACGTTGAGTGGCTGATCGTTCTTGCCGTGGCGCTGGGCGTACTCAGCCGAGTCGAAAGGCAGCAGCAAGGAAGCAGCCTTGCTAAAGCCACGAACAAGGGCGGGGAGGTTGGGGAATGAAGTCTTACATATCCTTGTCTTGACCAGACTCTCGCACAGCATGATCGTGAAAGCAGCGACCTGGGTGTGTGAAGACGCCGTCTTGTCAACCACGGCAGCGAGGCGCTGGATGTCGAAAGATGGCAGCTTGTACTTGTTGCAGTCGTCAAATCGCCAGTCGACGCCCAATGTTTTGCGTGACAGCAGCTTCTAGAAGTAGCGTCACACTGGGTGGGACTAGGGACAAGGGACCCGGAAGGTTTGCCAAGCTGTAGTGCGGTCTGGGCTGATGCTCGGTTGGGCTGGCGGTAGCGCTGATCGTAAACGAGAGCGGGCTGCCGTGGAGGGTGCTGTGCAGGCGGTACGGCGCGGAATTGGTGCTCATGCCTACGATCATTTTCGTGGGCACTGAGTCGTCGACTATGTGCGTCTTGCTCGCCGGCGATCCCGCAACAGAGTTGGGCTAATGATGACATGGGACGGCTGATGCACCTTAGCGCATGGTGCTGGGACGATAGGGGATCGTAAATACGCCGGGGATAGACGATCCGGTAGTGTCTTGAAAGGCCTGCATGTGCGGTGATCGAATACGAGTCTCTCCCCGTAGATCTGGTTGTGACGCATTGCGTAGGAGTAATAGGAGTGGGAATGGCTACTGCGATGGTCTTGTCGTCGTCATCGTCAGATTCGTCGTGTTTCGCGTCGGCCTGTCGGTGCGCCTCTTCCAGATCGTACCCGAAATCGGTGACGTGGCGTATGTTCATGAGAGCGAAGACGACATCGCTGGGCAAGAGCCATGCGTGTCAAGGCTTTCAATCGTCTTCTGCTCTGAACGATTATCAGCAATTCAGCGTGGGTGGCGATTGCATGAACGGGGCCCGTACCTTGTGTCTCAATTTCCATATGGTAGTAAGAGTTCAATACCAACGTCGGCAGGCTCCAGCAGAGAAGTGTTATGTTATCGGCGGGGGCGGTGCGCCTGCTGAGAGCGACCTGAGCCATTGGCGCGTGCCAAAGAGGCCGAGGACTCCACGAAGCGCGTCGCGGAGCTGCTGGAAATGGTCGACGACGGACAACATAGATAGCAAAGAAGTACGATTGCGTCGCCATGAACGTGCTTTCGAGCATCTGCACGACACCAGTGAACGTCTGCAAGACGCTGTGCAGAAGCCTGAATGTGAGCCGCTGTGGATTCAAGGCTTTGCGCAACCGTCGGGTTCATGCCCATTCCCATGCGACCGTCCATCCCCGTACACGCCGTACCCCATGTCCAGACATAGCCCACGCCGCTATAGCCGTCCTACCGTATCTCGAACCCATCCACCGTAGCCCGTCCCAATCCCACCGTAGCCCATGCCACCGTACGAGCCTCCATGGCCCGTGCCTCAGTACGTTGTCGTCGTCCCAAATCGTGGTTATTGCTGCTGCGTGAGCGCGGTCGGCCGCTCTGGTATCACCGGCGCTGGGTTTGATAGCGGCAATGTTTGCAATGTAGCGCTTCATGGCAAGGCTGTTCCGGTGGGGTCGGGAGGAGGTGGGTGGGTGGCGGCGGCGGCGTGTTGGGCATGGTCTCGGGATGGCCGCGGTCGAAGTCCAAGTCAAGGGCTCAAAGTATCGAGCGTTAGGGTCCGCCGTCGCTGTCGTACGGCAGGCCATACGAGCCCTGACCCTAGAGCCGGCAGCGTCAAACGACGGTTGACCCGCGCGTCATGAAAAGAGGGCCCGTCCAGATTACCGGTGAGTGCGAAATACTAATTCCGGGAGGTCAATACTGGTATTGACTGTTGATTAGCACGCACCTGTAGTCACAGCCAGTACCAGACGCTGCGCCTCAATCAGCGCTCTGCAATATCCAGCGCATCGTCGCGCTCCCGTATTTTGACAATCTCCGTCCCATTGAAGTACCGTAGAAATCACGCTACGTCCTTCGCGATCGTCCCACTGGGAAGGGTATTGTGGCAGCCGTGGCCGCGGAGAAGAGGTCCACGGTCCTAAAAGCCGGCAGCAGGCGTGGAAGTAGAGATAGCGTCGGCGAGGAGCAGTCGAGGAGGGCGTGATTGAGCGGAGGCAGGTAGCGCAATGTGGCTGTGCTTCGCATAGGGCTTGATCTGTGATCGGCAGCCTCTTGTCTTCTAACCGCGACTCGCAAGAACAGACGAGATGGTGCGTGCGCTTTCACCAGCCCATTCATCATTGCCTGAGAGTCCATTAGATGTCACGTCTACACTGGGACCCCATCACGCGGGTGGTGCTCATGGCCCATTCAGCTGCTGAACAAAATTCATGCTCGAGACCCTAACGAACCTCAAGGACAACAAGACCAAGAAAACCGCAACGCAGAACCAAGGCGGCGACGCCTTAGAACGCATGAAGAAGTGTATCTACTCTTGGGCAAGACGAAACATGGTACGGCCCGAATCGCCTCTTCAAGTTCCTGGTCTTACAGGCGTTCACTTTACAGTGGTAGCGAACGAGCCTCTCCGCGTCTCCCTCACAGACCTCCAATCTCCTGGGACAAAGCGCAAAAGGTGGTTGGTCGGTGCGGGAAGGGGTGGGGGCCCTCGGTCGATCGTAAACAAGAACGGTCGGAACGTCATGCGGATGCGTCGACGGACAATACCCTGCTGAAGCTGGCGCGAATGCAGGGCATGTTGAATACAGATATCCGCAGAAGCATATTTGTTGAGCTGTTGAACGGCGATGTATGTATACGTTGTACCTTGACAAGTGGGTGCGATTCTTACTGTATGCTTAGACTATGTCGACGCGTGCGACCGGCTCTCCCAGCTCAACCTTACCAAGATGCAATAGCGTGAGATCATTCGCGTCCTCTTGCATTCTTGCGGGGATGTACGCAGCCCCTCCTACACATCCATACTCTTCGGATATTGACGTTCTTGCCGTGCAGGAGAAGACATACAACCCATACTATGATCATCTAACCTACCCTTAGACTACCGCCTCATGCATCAAACAGCATTTACTCCCATCGAGGCCTGGTCCCGCTTCAGGCACCCCAATATTTCAGCCGTGGCAGAGGCGTTCACGACTCGCGCCTTATCATCCCAGCGCCAAGACGCTATACGACACGCACTTCAAGACCCAGACCACGGCGTTCAACCGCTCGCTGCAGCAGCCCCAGCCAATATCTGAGCGCACTCTCTGATCGTACATCATCCAGATTGCCTCCACCATCCACAGGGTGCACGACGCTGGTATGGCCGTGCGCATGATCTGCTTCTCCAAAATCCTCATCACGGGCAAGAACCGCCTACGCATCGGCTCGTGCGGGATTGTCGACGTGCTCACGTATGACACACCGCATGATGTGCACGTCCTGCAGCTTGACGACCTCTCCATGTTTGGGCATCTCATCGTCTCGCTGTGCTGCCCCAACCCCACCACGGCCAGTGGGATCCACTTCCAGAAGAGCCTTGAGACGACGGCACGGCTGTACAGTGCCGACGTGAAGGACGCGGCGTTGTTTTTGGCAAGAACAATCCACCGTGGAATATCACGCACTTTTTCGTGTTTATCGGGAGTCCGCTCTCGCTTCTCTTGGATAGGTCACGTAGAGGGCCAGAGGCGGGTATGACGGCGGCGGCGATAGCTCAGAAAACAGATCGCCTGATCGTCATTCGCGAAAAGTCGGTGTATTATTTATAGTTGCAGTCTCACGCAACCCAGCAAAGTTGTGGGTCTGCGCAATTTGACCCTGATAGTAGCGAAAGTCAAGGAGCTATGACTGAACCAAGAAATTCTGTGACAGATAAAACAGACTTGTCATACTCTAAAAAATCTACTCTCTTTCCACAATTTCACGAGCCCCGTACGCTGTCAATTTCCCCCAGCCTGGGCCCTTGTCCTTGAGTTGGTTGTATGCGCTGCTTGGAGTATAACCAACATGGCCAATTCGTCCCGGAGTCAACCCGAAGCGTGACATGTGCTTCTGAATCTCTGGTGAAGGCGCTTTTGTTACCGTCCATGGAGTGACACGGTGGAACAGAGAATGTGTGAGTCCAATGATAATGTGACCGGGATAGTATGCCAGGCGACTTTTTAGCTCCAAAATGTCCATGTTGCCGTCTTCGAAGAAACCCTCGCTGAAAGTGACAGTAGGACCCCAGTCAGAATCATCACAGTGCGGTATACTTTGCAGCTTGTAGATGATGACACGGGTGAGAAAAGGACCAGGATCAAATCTGTACCATTTCCCAGCCGCGTGAGCCCGTTTCGCTTGGCCAAATTCTACCGGAAATTCTGTTTCGAACATGAGGTTGAGACACTGATTGATGGGCTGCGAGGCCTCGAGCCATGTTTCGTAGGCGTTGTGCGTCGACGCCCGCCGTGCCAGGGAGCTGGACGGCGTCATTCTCTGACAACACGAAGTGAGGGCCAGGGTACCAGAAAAAAAGGTAGGGTAGCATACCTCGTGTGGATGCCCACATTGAGGCCAGCAGGTTGCAACATGAAGGGTTCCTCGCATTTCACCTTGGTCGGGACCTGTGTTATCCACGCCTTGATGTCGATAGTAGTGACTCTCTTGTTTATCCATGTCAAGAGCCCCGTGACGACGATCCTCCTTGGTGTTCTTGTCCAGGGTTGAATCGGCTACAAAGGCTTGAGTAGCAACCCAGTGGTCAAGAAGAAGATCAGCCTGCTCAAGATTATCAGTCTCTTGAAAGTGGCCCGAGCTGAGAGCGTAGATACCGGTAAACCATGATCGTGGATTCGTTCACCCTTCTCTTTCATGACCCTCAAGTCTGATTCTGTGGGTTGTTCCGAAAGGCTCAGCCGACGAGATGAGGACTGAGGATGCTGCACCCCATAATAGGCAAGGAGTAGGTGCCCATCCTTGGAGAAGTAGCGTGACGAGAACGGATTGGATTCAACGTGCTTGAAGGACGAGTCAAAATTGGCTTCCAGTCTCTTGATGAAGTCAGCTCTTTGCTCGACATTTTTCTTGGGGATTGCGGCGTGTTGCCTCCAGGCAGCTTTATGCTCTTCTAAGGTTTTGTCTGTTGAGAACTCCAAGATGCTATCGCCAATGAAGGGCAGCTTGTTCGAAAAGCGCCGTACTGCTTTTTCTGCCCTCTTCTGGAAAGACCGAGCATGGTGTAAAGGAGGAGGGAGAACTTTGGGATGGGGAGTTTTCAGGAGTTTCAGCCGCTGTCACAACGTTCAAGATACAACGGCACATGCACTCAGCAAACGATTAGACTCGCCTTAGCGTCAAAGGGAGCCGACGGAGAGAAGTCAAAACCTCGCGTGTGCTCCTCGGATTCCTCCGTGCGTTTGCGCTTTTCACTTTGCCTACGTTGTTCATCTGTGTAAAATGAGGTTGCGACACGTTGCAGTGGCCGAAAGAAAAGCGTACCAACGGTCGCAGTCGCGTCGCTAAGGTAGGTGCCAGACCGAATGTTTCTTATTGACCGTCGTGGCTCGATAGGTAGTGCTTGATCCTGGTTTGTCATGTGAGAGTCGCGGTCTGGAAAATAGGGATTCCGTGCGCGGCGCAAACGCTTGGCGCACCTGTCCAAACTTCGGGTTGAGCATAGACAAGATATTTGTCGCGTCTGAGGGAAGACCTACTGGACTGTGGGAGTGATGAGTGGGACAATGGTGTCACAGCTGGCAAGCCAAGAATTAGGCGCCAGAGAGAGTAAGCAGGAGAGTCTGACCGCCGATGGCCAGAGTAAGAGCGAGGTACGAGGCTACTACGAGCTGATCGCGTCTGTAGGCAAGCACGTAGGGCCAAATCAAATCACTTACCCTGTGTAGCTAGGACTCTCCATCGTTTGATCCTAATGCAGCAAATTTGAAGGCAGCGCTCGATGTCAAACTGCCTTCCTTGAAATTTCGTTCTTGCGCCATCTCAGCATCCTCGGCACAGCAGCAGTGCGCTCGGCTGCTCTGAAACTTGTGCAGTCATATAACGGACGCTCGTGGGCATCCGCTAGTGACAGCCTCGTATGTGTGCTGGACATTGGCGGTATCGTTTCTGTAATGTCTGTCGGTGAGTGCATCTGGGCCGGCGGTCGGTACTGGCGCATCTGACACTGTGGTCAGCGGTGGCGGTTCATCGTCTTTCATCGCGGCATCCTCGTGTCCAACGGCGGACATCTTCACTCACTCTCTCTCTCGTCATCTCTGCAGCTACTTCGCCGTCGTCTTCTTCGCTCACCGTGCCCATGAACGTGATGCAGTCGTCCTCAGTAGTCTGTGGAACTCTCGGCGCCACGCCTGTGCAAAACCCGGTCGTTTCGAGCAGCGGGGATGGATGGAAATATTCCGATGGACTCTTACCATCTACAGCTTCAAGTTCATCCGCGGACGGACCAGCTGGCTCTCCCAGGACAGAGAGGTCATACCCACCATCCTAGACTCCCTCTCAAACCTGACAAAGGTGATGTTGAGCGGCCAACACTATGATCGGAGACGGGACGGATCCAGCGACATGAACTCGCTGCTCTGCAGGAGCTTTTCGCGTCCCCGCATCAAGAGCCTGTCCCTCATATACGCGTCCTTCCTCAGATTCGGCGATTTCCTCTTCTTGTTTTCCAACAGCTGCGATCTGCGCGAGTTTAGACTCCTCAACGTCTACATCAGCGATCAGTTCACGCTTCAACCCCCCTTCCCACCGCCCGACCCGGACGAGAAGCGGCCTAAGCTTTGATCCCTCGGGATACAGAACGTCCTGCTAGGCCTCATAGATATCCTCCATACCGCCATCAACCTCTCGTCACTCCGCAAACTACAGTTCTGGAGTGATAACGGGCGCCAGAGCGAGCGCCTCCTTGAAGTCGCTGAAGATCAGGAAGACGTGACGTTTCATGGGTCTTTATCTTCCACAAACGGGGTAGACATATCCCACGTCCCGCGCATCAGAGGCTACTTGACCAAATTCCACAGCTACGGGAGGTGCGAGCTCAATTCTGTAGGGCCAAATTGTTACTTACCTTGTGTAGCTACCCAGCCCCGAGGTCTCTCAATCGATAACCCGGCGACAGTCGCAGGATCCCGTTCTCAATCCTCCACACCTCCAGCCCACTGGTCTGTCCCACCTCAATATCCGCTGCTCGCCGGCGGTCAACACCGACCTCGGAAATCAGGCAACAAAGCATCGTCTCAAGGCGCAGCCGAACATCACCGTCTAATCAGCGATTCATTGCTCGGGCCACCCTGCCTCCGCGACAGCCTTCTCTGCCGCCATCGTCTCCGCAAATTGTAGCCCCAGTCCCTCCGAGAACATGATTTGAATTCGTCAATGACATCTGTCCAGAATCTTATGCCGACCGCGAATCCACTCACACCGACCACGATACACTCATGGCACCATTTTCATCAGCTATGAAGCGCTCCAGAATGGAGGTCAGTCTTCAAGCTGACGGCTCGCGGGTCCTCAGACGAGTTGTCGTCAATCGCGCCTTGACGACAACACGAAACGGCATCAAGAAATTGGTGTGTCTAGTCTCACAAATTTGTTTGTCTCTAACATCTTGTTTTCAGTGCATCAAGTCGCGGGACTATCACAAGCAGAAGAACCCCAACATCGCCAGGCTTGCCAAGAATATTATTGGCAAGGAGCGCACAAAGTTCATTCCGCTAGGCCTTGGGCTTTACGACCGGTTAGCATAGATCGTGAGCTTCCGTTCTTGCTTCTTCATTTCGGCGTCATAAACTAGACATGTCAGCGCTTTCTTGCGCGCAAACACCACGATGTCAACATATTCTGGAGCGAGGTCGACCGTGGCCTTGACGAATTTCGTTACACGGGTGATGAAGGCTTCTCACGGTATGTTGAGTCTGTATACGAACATCTCTTAGCTTCGCAAAGGGCCCTCAATGTGTGCTATGACGACTATATATGCTAAGCCAGAGTGGATTCAACATTGCACAAGACGAGTCGGCTCCTGCATAGTGAGATTCAAAGTCTCCTTCAGGGCTCCTCACAGTCGATTGAAAGTACCAAAACCGGAACGACGACGAGGAGGAGGACGAGCGTGATGTCCGAGACGAACAGGACGATGACGAGCAACACGAGCAGGATCGCGAAGCAGAGCAAGACGAGGAATGATCAGAACACAGACTGTAGAATCGTACACAGGCAAGCATATGGGGTGCCGAAATGATGCAATTCCGAGATGTGACGAGTAAGTGCCACTGTTGCGTCGCAGTGTTACTCCCGTCGGTTTTAGCTCCTGACCAGGAATCAGGAAGTCGCCCCACGGATGCCTCCTGTAGAGGTGCAATGCGACCCACTCCGGGCATATAGGCACCATGCACCCCCATTCCCGGTCTGAATCTTATTTGTACTCATTATGCTTATAGAAATTAATAGAATCACTGTATTCATTGTAGGGCTACCAAGTACAACATGTGGAAGATAAAATATCTATCTGAGAAGCAAAGTAAGCCGAGAGCGAGCTGAACTGCACGATACGATCAGCATTGAGACAGAACTGACGAACCCTACAGACGCGAGACTTACCACACATCAGAAGCACCGAGCGCCAAGCACTAACACGGAGAAGCAAGCAGACGGTCAGAATGTGGGAGGAGCATGAGAGAAAAGATTGTACATCACCGTGAATCTTGCTGAACCAGTCTCGAGCGCCTGTGAGTATCGCATCGACCTGCAGGCTCGTACTCGAGTAGGGTTGTTTGGGGATCGCCCGCAGGTCTCAGTATCGGAGTTCAGTCGTTGGTCGTCGCAAGTCAAGAGGTCGGTCGTCGCAGCTGAGACCTGGTCGTTAGAGTAGTCATTCGCCGGTCTCGGGAGTCGGTCGTCGCATCTCGGGGCTGGTCATCGTCGTCCCGGCCGCAGGTCTCATGGCGAGCTGGCAGTTATACAGATCTTGAGGCTCGTCGTCGTCGTTGCGGCAGATCTCAAGGTAGGCCGGTGCAGGTAGTGTCTTGGTGATGGCCATCGGTTACAGTCGTGGTCGTCGTCGTTGCCGCAGGCCTTAAGGTGGGCCGGTGCAGGTAGTGTCATGGTAATGGCCGTCAGTGAGTCAGTGCGTGTGGTTCGTTGGTCTTGGCGCTGGTTGTGAGTGATCGCGGGTCTCGAGAGGTTGTTGCATGTCTCGCTTGGCGCTGGTCGTGGATCAGTCTCGGTGCTGGGCATCAGTTCTCGCGCGCCTCAAGCTGGTCGTTCGTTATCGCGGGCCTCCAGTCGGGGTATCGTTGCAGGTCCAGTCTCGATGCTGGTCGTTGATTATCGCGTGCCTCAAGTTGGGGTAGTATCTCGGCGCTAGTAGTCGCTCAGACTCGGTGCTGGTCGTTCGTTATCGCGGGCCTCCAGTCGGGGTATCGTTGCAGGTCTCGTCTTGATGCTGGTCGTTTGTGATCGCGTGCCTCAAGGCGGGTAGGTTGTTGCAAGTCTTGTCCTGGTGCTGGTTGTTGGTCAGACTCGGAAGTAGATTCAGCATCTCTGCGACGGAACCGAAGAAAGAACTTGCCCTTGGATATGACACGATCTAAAACGGCGATTGAGTCCGGGGTATGAGCGGAGCCTGAGGGACATATAGCGTACCATGCAATGTTCTGCCCTTTAGGTGGCATGGCAGCGCGCATGTCGACGCGTCTCTCTAGCGCGTGTCAGCACCGGAAAATGGCACGGGAATGGGTCACGCACCTTGTCCATTCGACCTCCTACTCTGGCGCCGCCTTTGCGTCTATATATCAGCTCCTTACAGAAGAACTCACCTCAGTGCGTCGTTTCCCGCACCTGGTGGCATATTGACGATATCTTGACATCGAGGGCGGATTGGTGTTGACAGCGCCGCGCAGAGATGGCCGAATATCAGAGGTGTGCGGTAAATGTGTTGCTGTGGTCATCGCGGGAAACGATGAAGGGCGGTAGAGGAATCCGAAGAGGTGGTGGTGGTGGTAGGTGGTCAAGCCAAAGCGGGTTGATTGCGACCGCTCGACGAGGCTCGTGAGCCGACGCTTGACCGAGGCGCCTAATCAGTGCCTGACTTGTGCTCTTTTGCTACCGGCACTTTATTTCGCGCAAACTTGGTGTTCAATTGCCTGTCTCCTACAAACAACTGCAGAGCATATTCCGACCCAAATCCCGGTGTGATCTGATCTGCTGTTGTCTCTTCCCCTCATGGCCTCCCCTGCTGCAACACAGCCTTTGGGTACGCCGCCTCTAGAACGTACAGCGGCCCTTGTAAAGCGGGTCCTGGATCTTTCTCTGGAGATTCAACTGCACACGCTGCAAAGCATGAATGACCAGCGCTTTGCTCAAGATGGCACGGGCGGGACGCGTTTCAGAGACGTTGTATCAGGAACTGAGACGGAGTCACCGACGGCTTATGTGGCGGCAGCCATTCTGCAGAGAGGGTCCGTGCAAGTGAGTCGTGGCCTCTGCCAGACTCCAGTCTCATTCACCTCCATATTTTTAGACTTTCCCTGCTGTAACAGATCTGTCCGCACAGAAATTCAAGCCTTATCGTGAACTCTGGGTCTACCACACTTCTTCGATGCATGTACTTGATCTGAGTATAGCCGCCGCCCTTGAAGACGTTCAAGACTTGCCGACTGGAGCATACAGCTTGGACTGCCCACCTTCCACCCGTTCTCGCCTGCTGTCCTGGTTCCGCCAGGGGCACCATTCTCTGAGGGACATTACGTTCCGCTACCGCGAGTCTGAGCAGAAGAAAACTTTTGAACTGGTAGAAGAGTTGATAAAGGCCTTACGGAACGCCCCTGAATTGGTCTGCCTGCGACTCTGTCAAGATGGTGATTGCAGCCAGGCAAGTCATCCAGATACTCACTAACTATCCACTTATTGTTAAGTAGGGCTTTATGATTGATTATTTCCGATCCAACAGATTCAAACGTGCTCTTACGTCGCCTCCAGCTCTTTCAGAGCTTGCCATATCTTTTTTCGCTCCTATCTGCTGGAAATCACTTCAGGACTTTGAAGAAGCGCACAACGAGTGGGATGAGAATGGAAATGAAGACGAGGGGGTTGGGGAAGAAGACCGCCAAACGCCTGTGGCGTGCTATGCCTTGAGCCCTCGGGATTCAGACGATAGTGACGGTAGTGCAGCATCAGAAGGAGGAGATTCAGACGAGGATTCAGACGCCGAGGTGGAGGATGCCAAGGAATACCCTCAAACAGAACACGGATGGCGCGAGATGGAGCTCTTGTACGCGGCTTGGGTCGCTCCCAGCCCCTTACGGTTGATTCACCTCAACCATGCAGTTAGTGACTCCTTCTATGGCGTGACTACCGGCGGTTGGAACACCACTTCTGGGCGCACTGTGACTATGCAGCGGCAGGAAACTGAACATGGTTATCAATGGGTGAGAGGTGGTGGTGGTAGTGATAGGTCGCCTTTCTCCTCTCAGGTGTGGCTGGAGCCTATATTTCCTGAGAACTCCAGTAATGTGGTACTGTTCGAACATTTGTAGCCTTGCCTGCGCTTGAACCACTTTCCGTAGCCGTCTAGTTTGTCCATCTCTCTCGTTCAAGTACCGGGCTTTCCATGTTTCTCGCTGTTCAAGCACCGGGCTTTCCATCTCTCGCTCTGGCTTCCCGCTTCCCTTGGATAAGTCACGCAGTATTAGAGATGCTCTCGCGCGTTGGTTCTATCTCTCTCTTGCACTACAAGTAATCTTTCTCTTGATATCTCTCGCTGACCACCAAGTAATGCGCAGAACTTGCTCGGCAGTCCCCCGATACATCAAATTATTTGTGTACTTACTGCTAAAAACATTCGTGCTCAACAATCTAGCTGATCACCGCGCGAACAGGAAAGCCGGTATCATAACTCAGAAGCACTCTTGCTCGCGGCCCCGATTCTTTAAACGTGCACTCTGGCCCTGATACTTTTCCAGCAAAGCTTCGGAGGCATAGCACAAGGACTGCCATGGAACGACATAGAAATGAAGTGAACTGCGCGTTATATTGACAGAGGGGATCGTCGTTACTCGAGTACATTATCTGCAAGAATGAGGGCGGTAAAGATATCTGTGTTGCACGACGGGACACCGGCGGGGACGATGAGGAGTTCAAAGCACGCTTGTACGCTCCTCAAATCCTTCTCGTCAACCAAATGTACTGCGTGTGTACGTTTGCCTGATCATGAGACAAATAGTAATAGAAAGCCGGATGTGTGCCAGGGCCGTACCAACCGACAATGGGATGACGGGGTGTGGTCGTATGAGGCTGAGATGAAAAGAAGAACCCAGGGAAAGCCGCTGAGACCGTCGCTAAATAGGTAGACGATGAACGCGCGGAACGCGACACTGGACAAAGAGATGATGAGTTGTCTCGAGTGTACCGCATCCAAATTGGCAGAGCGGAGAGATGTCGCCAAATATTCGGAATCGGAAGTAGGCGTTGTCCAACTGCGAAGAGCGAGCGTACTTCTGTACTGATGCGGCGTAGGCGGAAGACGCTCGTGTTCAGGGATGTTCAGGCAAGTGCCTTCTGAATAGAATGGCAATTGCATTGCAGCAGCAGGGCAGAATGTGGGGTCGTCAAGCAGGGCGTCCGTGAGCGCCGTGTCGATGTACGTGTGGGTACTAGATTCATTGAAGCCGCCGGTGGGTGACCATAGAGTAAAGTAGTCCATAAAGAAAGTAGGTCTGGGGGCAGGTGGAGGTCGGTATGAAGTTAACTGTGCAAAGGTAACGAGGTGGTCGGTGTGATTATTGATGCGTGAGTAGGTGTTGGTTGCGTTTGTGTGAGAGTGGGTTTGAATAATAGTGGGCGGGGACATGCTGTCTGGAGGACTTTGGCGAAGGTAGAGAAGCCAGCGGTATATAGCCGCGCTGGTAGGGAGGATCACTGATGAGGGAGGGCTGGTGTGGCCATGGCGGAGGTTATGAGACGTTGCGAGTAGAGGTGATTGATAGTGAGTGTGGAGTTTGGCGGTCAAGTGTTGTAGATGTTGAGCGTCCGAGCCACAAGGCCGTAAGCTTCGGCATGATATGTGTACGCGCTTGTCATCCAATCGTCTAGAGTAAGCACAAGGGTTGAGTGTTTGTCTGTAGCGGAAAGCATGACAGATCGTTGAGAACGGATGGGCGCGTGTGCGGGGCGCATCGAGCCGTCAGTGCTTGATAGAGAATCGTCGACAGCGGGTAGTTTTGGAAAAGGATGTGGTCGTGAGTAGCGGTAAGCGTCGAGGAGCTGCTCCGCGTTGACTTTCCGCTCGTGGCGGGACAGAGCAAGCTCGAGAGTTTGTACCGCCGCCGCACCAGACAACCAATGTCCGCCGACACTCAGGCGGGATATACTGCTTTCACCACTCGTCCTCTTTCTCTTATGGTTATGCTTCTCCTGGCGTAGTATCCCAATCCCTAAAAAGCCGCCGACAATCTCTGCTAGCGTGATCGATGCAAGCCAATCCGAAATATGAGGGCACTGTTTGGAGGCGCGACTATGTGCATGCAGCATGGCTGAACGCCGTTGATGGAAGCGGCAAGTAGCGTCGTGTATGAGTTCCGCGGCCCGTCGAAGGCGGTGCCAGGCGGACGACGTCCTTCAGCTAATAGAGGCCCGCGAATTGCAAGTTGGTGATTTGTGAGGCGGCTACAGCATCAAATATGTGTGATGGTAGGACGGAAAGGACGGGAATACATACTGAAGGCGTATGTATGTAATCATGGGGGCGTAATCAATAAGTACTTGATCAAAACAAGTCGCAAACAGGCAATCGCTCACCTTCGCTCACCCCCTCGTTGTTCTCCCATTTGTTTACCTCCTCATGCCGCGAGCTCTAACAAACGACAGCGAGGACATAACATATCTGGGACGGCGTCAAAACAACGCCGTTCTTCGAGTCTCTCGACGAGTGACGTTTACTGCGTACCGCCCGCTGAGTATCTACTCCATGCGAAGCATTGTGGCCAATGATGGGACGACTGTGATTGATTTAACGCGTAACCGTAAGGAGCAACGGACCAGGTGTGCCCCATGTCCCTTCTTACTGCATGAATACTGATGGCAATTAGACGTCCTCCTCCGCCCTCGTCCAAGTCAAACAAGTCACGGGCCGAAGCGGGTCAACAGCACGGGTACGATGCTTTTTCTTGATTTCAACACTGTGTTGAATGTCAGCAGTGCATGTGTCGACTTGACGAATCTCGATTCAGATTCGTCCGCGAGTGACACAAGGCAAGTGGTCGAATCTCCGTTAAGGTGAAGGTTAACGCGCTCAGTCAACCCTCAGTGCCGTCTCCGCAAAACCTCTCATAGATTTGACGGAGATCGACGATGTGCTCTAGAGATATACTGCCATGTTCCTTCCTGGGCGTCGCGCGTGTATTAGAAGTTTCCACTCAATCTGAAGTACTGTGAATCGACAGCGCGAGAAAAACATTCTGCGCGGGGTGAGTAATAGCTACTCGTTGACCCTTCTCACGCCCGTCCTGGAGAGCCCTTCATCTGAGCTTGGCCATCTCAGGCACGTTCGGTCCTCCCTTGCTTGCAGCTGGTGCCTCTCCTGTCGTTCATGTACCCCACTTGTGTGCATGCGATCAACGTCGGTCAGCCCTCTACAATAAGGCTACAACCGTATTTGGAATGGATGTGCCAGCGCTTCCTTGTCTCCCGAGCCTCGTAATCTTCTTTCTTGGGGTTGTCAGAGTCTTTGTGCAGGCGTTGAGACTTGCAGCCGGACGTCGAGTCAAGGGGAGTACCGCATCATGTCCTCTTGCGCCACTCCAGCCTACCCAATGTGACCAAGCCCATCTCCACGTTGCGCTTCCCTGCAGCCCTCCAGCGTACGTTTATGGTGTAGAGTCGGTCGATTATCGAGTGGGCGGATCATCCGGCTTGGCGTGTGCAAACGGTTTGAGGCGTTCACGGATTTGGGTGTGGGCTCTGGCGAGGCGCTGATAGATGCTGTGTGGACTGAACTTGGCAAGTTGCGCTGGACGTCTCCAGGTGGGTAGGGAGCGTCGGGACTGAGACGGGCTTTGCTATCGAGGGGAAAGGTGCCGGAACCTGCCATGGGTACGGAACCGCAGATCTTGCCGTGTGAGAAGAGGGGATCCCTTTCGAAGTGCTTGTAGAATGCAATGATTGACCAAGGCAAAACACTGTTTGAGTTACCAGTATAACGTTCATGACTGCTTCAATCGACTGCACGGTACATGAGTAATAGATCAGCCAAACACACCGAGGAGTGTGTGGAATTTTTTGAAGGTGTGCGTGGCAACAGGTCGGAACTCTGGCGGAAGAAACGCTAAGGGGGAGGCATAGCTTAACATTGGAGAAGAGATATCTCCGCGAGGAGATTTGGAGCGCGCTGCAGGCTAGTGCATAGGCCTGGAGAGACGGTCTGTCGTGCCGAATGAAGTGGACGATGTAGTCGAGGATTTCTTGCGGTAGTTCGGATGGAGCCATGGTGGCGCTGGGCACATCGGCACAGTTCACGTTCGATGAGCCGAGAGCCATCTCGGAGGCTAGCATAGAGGGGAGCTGCACGCTTGCGGGCAAAGCAGCGAGAAATCGTAGTCTGAGCGTACGTCAAGAGTGCTGTGTAGAAGATGAGAGGCTCATCCCTCACAATCTTCAACTGGGCTGTCCGTTGGGCAGATGGAGCCAATAGCACAGCTTGGCCTTTGAGCCCAGCAAGCAAGGCGCAATGGCCTTTGGAGGACGGTACCGCGAGCCAGACGTGCCACGGTGCAGTGGGAAGTCAAGTCAAGTCAAGTTGAAGGTCTAAAGACAAAGGTACTGTACATGCCGAGCGGCCGATCTCATGTCATCTATCCCCAATCTGTCATCGCGAAACGCGAGCGTCGGCGCGCCTTGCGGCATGAGCGCGCTGTTACCAGTCAGATGTGAGGAGTGGCGCCAACTCGCGTCAGCAGAGCCCTGCTTACCGGCATGTGAGACCTCGAGGATTAGAGTCATATATGTTATATACAGAAAGCACTACTAACCTACAAAAACGTAGAGAAACCTGCTCACACCAAGTAATAGATCCGCCAAACATACTGAGTACAACCGGAACTCGTAGAAAAAAGAGATAGTAGTCGGAAAATGTCCTTAGATTCCGCCATTGCGTAGACGCTTCAACTCGGAAGCCATTTCTGCCACAGCTGCCCTGGCTTCAGCGATTACTTGGGCATCGGAGGCTGCTCTGGCTTGCGCATCAGCAATCACCTGGGCATCGACAGCGGCTTTGGCTGCAGCAGCAGCTTCTCTGACGGGAGCGGTCTCCACGTTATGCAGGAAGGCCTTCTGACTCTGTATACGTCGATTGAGAGACAGAGAAGAACGAATGAGTTATTACACACCTCATGCTCCGCAGATAATTTTTCTTCGTTTTCAGCCCATTGCTTTTGATAAGCCTTCCGGAGGGCCGGCAGCTTATGCTCTTCCGGAAGCTGAGCAAATGCTGCAGGCGGGATGCCATTCCATTTCGCATGCCTTGCCCAGCCGTCCTCGAGTTTTTCGGAGGCGAGTTTTTCGGAGGCGAGTTTTTCCTCGAGCATGAGATCCCAGAGCATGCCTGCAAACCAATAACATTGTGTCGTCACAATATTGTACTCCGTCGACGCCCGACTCATAACAATTGCCATCGTGAGGAGTTCTTCGAGACGGAACTGGATGCTATGCTTTGCAAAGTCGATCTTCTTCACCTTTTCCGACGGCTCGCTGTCAGGCTCCTTTGTCCCAAGCCGGTAGGTCACTTGATCATCAGCTTTGCGCTTGCCAAAGGTCGCGTCCGCGGACAAGGCGAACGACCGGCTGGCACTCGAAACGGAGATTCTGGGCTTCGGTGCGGGCCTTCCCGCCGGCACGGGGGAGTCAGAGCGGCTTGGCGGTGAAGGTGGGGTCGTGGAAGCAGGCAAGGCCTGGAGAGATATCGAGGAAGCCTCTGCGTCCAACGACAGCAGGTTTGTCTGCCCTACACGATGTTCAGCATTGGGCGTCGAGGCATGTTTGGAAACGTGCAGCGGCTCACCATTAACCATGCCTGGAGGGCCGTCCTCTAGTGTAACGTTCTGCTGCGTTTCGCCAGCCTCGGCTCGATCCTTCTTCGCCCTTCGCTTGCCACTGAGACGCTCCAGCTTGACCACAGCGTCTTTCTTAGCTCTGCCTTTGTCATCGACGAGCTCGAGCCAAGCGACGACGTATTCGTGCTGGCTACCGGTGTTGTACTTGTAGAGTATGGCACGCCTGACAAGCCAATGGCCGATGTCCAGTGGAGAATGCTCCTGTAGATTCCCTAGTAGTTTGCCTGCACTATGGGAAGAGAGATCCTCGTAAAAGACATTTTTATTGAGACGAGCTCGGATCAAGTCAGAGGGAGATAGAGGGTTCGCCATAAAGGAAACGATGAAGCGCTTGAGTCGAGTGAGGATGAACATGTCAGAGGAGAGACGGCGAGCTGATGATATGGTCGAGAGAAAGCAGCGTGTATGCAGCGCGTATGCCAGTCAAGCTCAAGTCAGGAAGCGCGCAACGAGCGATGACGAACAGGGTATTCGAGTTCGAGTAGAGCCCATGAGTGAATGAAAGCAACGTGCCCTAGCAGACAGGAAGCGCGCAACGAGCGATGACGAACAGGGTATTTCGAGTTCGAGTAGGGCCCATGAGTGAATGAAAGCAACGTGCCCTAGCAGATGAGGTAACGATCTTGCCGCCGAGTATTGAAGGTCGGACCCGGCGTCAAGGTCCCAGTGGTCTTGGAGGTCAATACTTGGGAAAAGTGTCCTCTCAATGCTGATAGGCACTGCTGCTGAGTACTGAAAGGACTGAACGCTCACCTTTCCAGTTTCACCATAAGTCTCCGCATCACATTCTCGTGAGTGTATCGATCATCGAAACATGTGGACACTGCCGCGCCCTTTGATCCAAACCACCGTCATATGTGTCGATCATTCAATTCCTACTAAGTAGGAAAGCCCCAAGATTGAGGGACCATCTCTAGATCCTCGCTCAAAAGGGCCAAGGCATGTAGCATCCCAGCTCCGAGGAAGCGAAAGTTGATATTGGACCGTATGTTGTTGTTCCACCTCTACGAGTCTAGCTGACGTGCCTCCGTATTGTTCCTCGGTCTGACATTCGAACACACATTTCTTCTTGTTGTCGCGCATGTACACTTTCGCTAATCACCACCGTATCAGCTGTCTACGCATCTCAAAATGGCCTTTCCTGCGACGCGTGCAGCTGTGATATCGATGCGAAGGATCATCTACATGTCGTTCTGCAGCTATGGACACGCGTTTACAGGCTACTCTGCATCTTACTACAGCACAAGGACGAGGCAAATACGCGTCTTGAGCGCGTCTTACGACCCTTGTGATTGGCTAACCGTGAACATGCTAGGCCGATACAACTGGGGTTCATCGCTTTGCCCTTTCTCGGTGGTATGGTGCAGATTGCTACACCGTCAGCCGACCGCACCTCAGTGCTTCCACACTCAGCTTGGTCCACCTAATACCAACGTTCTGACAGACCGGAGTGGCAAAGTGACTGGTGTCGAGTCTAGTGCAGCTGTGACATCGATGCGAACGATCGTCTACATGTCGTTCTGCAGCTATGGACACGCGTTTACAGGCTACTCTTCATCTTACTACAGCACAAGGACGAGGCAAATACGCGTCTTGAGCGCGTCTTACGAGCCTTGTGATTGGCTTGCCGTGAACGTGATAGGCCAATACAAGTGGGGTTCATCTAGCCTGGAAACCCGGCTCTAGTTATTGATCGACTGTCATCACCTCAACGCCTGACCGGAGTGAGGCTAGGCTCTAGAAGCGAAGACAGTCGTTCGCTGTATACTGTAGAGCCTGGACTCGGGGGAGGGGGCATACCCGCGGGCCGCTGGATCCCTCTATCACAAGTTTCAAGGTCCGACACTAAGGCCGATATTCGGCGCTGGCTGTGAATGGGATCGTAGATTATTCTGGAAGTGCTCGTGGTCAACTTCTTGGTCTATATAAATAATATGATGCAGCTGCTTTGACTTTACTGAGAGTGCCGCGGGATAGCAAAACGGAAACGTTTTCTCGAGAATGATCAAGGACGACGATGTGATAGGGTCGGGCAGCCACCGTGATCGCCGCACGTTCGGTGCGCCTGTCGGACATCGAAATTATTGATAGTGAACACTCGTCTTGAAAGGAGCCCCCTTGTCTACATCATCGCGACTATCATGTCTCATCCTTTGCACATATACACACCGCAATCTTACACTGTAAATGCTCACGCTATAGATGGCCTCCAAAGTATGTTTGGTTTCCTGCCTACTGTTGTACTCACCAATGCTTTCTCATCATCTAGCCAATACGTTAGGCGCACTTGAATCCAATGACTCAGACGAGGGGGGGCCGCCTCCTTTGGAGGGCTATCATTTCGAAGACAGCAGCTCAGTCTGGGATGTCGGTACTCAAGCCGACACACCCTCACAGGAACCTATTTTTGAGATTGCTGCAGCTGCTCCAGCAGATCCCTCCGCGTCTTGGCCTTTTGCTCCGAACTGTATGTGGTCGGAAATGATGTCAACACATTCTCACTCATTGATTCGACCAGATCCTCTTTTAAATTCTCCGTCTGCCATACAGTCATTGTGTGCATGGAAATGTGCTGAGCACGGCCTCACAACTTTGAGGCGGTTGTGGAAGGGTGGCCAGTCGAAATTGGATTAGCGTTCCTCAGCTTATGTTACATTTGTCGCAAAAATTGCCGTATCGCTTATAACGGATTTGCAGTGCTTGCTGGCTTATGAGCGATTTCAAGCCGTTGTAAGCCGCCGTCAGCATCGTCAGCCGCCTCGATCTCTGCTTTCGGGAGCTCGGTCTTTAGATTAAGGGCGGCTTAAGTCGCAGGCTTCAAGGATCAGAAGCAGTGAGAAGCACGTACAAGCGAGTGACATGTACTCCAGCAAAATAACTCGGTGAGCACCAGGTACGGACATAGAAATGAATTCAACCTGAGTTAGAGACCTATACAAAACTCCGAACGTATCGGAAATCTCATTGCAAGGACTCCAATTCTTGCAGCGAACCTGAGCGCTAGTGCCAGTTCTGAGCCAGGTGACACGTCGGTTTTATGTACCACCACAATCTGATAGAACCCCCAATGCTCCAGCCCAAGGCGCTTACTCTGCGCCACACATATATTTGCAGGCAAACAGGACTCTTCTGATGGTTCGTCTAGTCTGGGACTTGGTTCCCCTAGTGACTACAGTCCGAAGGTTCGCTTACAACTCTGAGCTGCCGTCACTTTTGACACGGTAAACTATAGTTCATCATTGGCGGTCTGATGAATCAGATCAGGAGTATTCTCAGAGGGTGCCGACCCTACTGGCAGCGAGCATCTCCTTCAAAAATGACTGATTCTACCAGTGATTGCAGTCTTGTCTTTTCTTGCCTTCAAGTTCCTCTACATGGCGGCTACCGCCACGCCTCACAGTGCTTTCAAAGGCGTTGAAGACTACTTAGACCTCGAGCGCAAAACCACCATTTCAGATGATGATCTACTCGAGATTGCTGACGACCTCGACGAGGAGTCTGAAGCGGCCGAGTTTTGGGAGGCTAACGCCGGCCTCACTTCCCATGATTTCGAGTTCAGTGGTATTCGCCAACGTGCAGCCCAAGGGCTGGCAGACCGCACGCACCAGAGTTATCTCAAGTGAGTTTGTCCCAGTCGTCAATTGCGTGCAAGTCAAAGCTCGATCTGACGAGTCCTCCAGTCTGGTTATGGCATTTGCTGACTTTTGTTGGGTTCGAAGCTGGATAGCTTGGGGCGTCAAGCCATGGGAAATGTTGATTCTTCCTCTCAACATCGACTTGATGATTATTGCGTGGATCATGAATGCGTATGTGACCGTTCTATTCAGATTGACGACAGTCCCTTATTAGTTGAACTCAGTGTCGACGACAAACTTTGCGACGGCAAACCACGTACAACCCCAGCATACTCTGGCAGTTACGCTAGCAAAATGAGAGCTGCCGTCACTCGGTTCTTTGCTTTCGAAGGAAAGAAGGGGCGCATGGCATGGGATTCTGATAAACAAACAGGGAACCCTGCGCTCTCAATCAATATATCGTCGTATATTCGGGGCATGTGGCGCAGAAAAGTTTGTTATCTTATCTCTTGATTGCTGAGCTATCTTCAATTACGATGCGATTGTATTCAGGTTCAGCAATTTGGCGAAACTCCCACAAGTACCCGAGCGATATCTGCGGTACTGTCATTCTATTATACCTACTTCTGCAGATGAATGATTGTTTTTGTTAGAAAGTCATCAAGCAATTATTTGAATATCACTGGACCGCGACTAGTAACCCCACTAATATGGCCAAGGACTGGGCCAGTCCTCTCATGCGAACCATGATGTTCGCAATCATCACGGTGGCATTCGTTTGCTTTCTCCGAATCGACGAAGCTTTAGCTTTACAAGTACATGAAGTGGCCTTCAACTTTGATCAAGAATTGGAGCTCTGGTTCATGGTGATCCATATCCATCATCGAAAGAACGCTCCATTGGGTTGTAAGTTAGTTCTACCTGACTATTTGCTGAATACGTTGATCTAGCTTGCTCATAGTAGTGAAGCCATTCCTGATCTATCAGTTTCCTCTCGACAAAGCTCATTTATGTCCAGTCCGGGCTATGAGTACATGGATAGAAATGTCTCAAATCAAGACAGGATTCCTCTTCCAAGGAATGAGCACGAAGCTTGAACTGAGATCTCTCAAGCCTACAGCCTTGGTATGTCTGAGAGTGTTCATGTGCTTTGCTCACCAAATCTCAGAGCGCACAAACTTTTGTGACCTGGTTTCGCCTGCTGTTGGCCGATATTGGGGTGGATAGCGTCTATAGCTACGGAGGTCACTCTTTGCGTCGCGGCGGTGTCCAGTGGACCAACAGCGATCTGGGATGGCCTCTGCGCCGCATCGTGGCCTGGGGTGGTTGGTCCACCTCCTTTAACTCTAAAACAGTGCATCGTTACCTGCTAGGCTACAATGATGATGATTTGGAGGAGAGGGAGAAATATTTCTTGTTTGGACGCACCGGACCGACCGATTGCAAAGTATGTGGACGATAGTTGACTCGCGTAGCTATAGGACCCTCTAGTCCCTAGTCCCAAGTAACGTATGATGACATTGTAAATATAATACTTGAAGGATCGCCTGCCACCCACTACTAAGCCAGTGATTTTCTGTGGGCCTACGGGCTACAAGACTGCGTTACTATTAGGCAGCGCTCACGCCGCTAGGCCATCGTGCTGTCACGTGTCGATCCTTTGCCTCTGACAGTGACAGTGCATCTTCTTTGCCCCGCATCTGCACCCGACATCCCAAACCATGCCTCTGACACGCGTCGCCTCCCTTTGTTCGTGCCCGTCTTCCTCCAAATCGGTCTCACATCCGGCAACCATCCATACCAGAATGCATGCCGCAATTGTAGTTGCCGCGACCACGGCCGTCCCCTCACTCTTTCCATTCCGACTACAATGCGCTGCTCATATCAGTCTTGCTCTTCCCTCAATCCAGTTGCTTCCGAGTTTCACCAGTGCACCGCATGTCGCAGTCGCTACTGCCGTCAATGTGATTCTTCTCAGTCTCGCGAAGAGTTCCGTAAACGCGGTCTAAGACATGGAAGCGGCGACGGCCCTGCCGAGCACTCTTTCTCTACTTGCTCAACCTGCCGTGCCAAGAATTCGGCTGGCGAAGATCGTAGAGCTGAAGCTGCAGCCAGCAATGGTAACGGTGTTCTGCAGCGCATATATACACACTAAATCAAACTATACCTTCCTTCTAGGCCTCAAGTTCGTCGACGAGGCAACCACTTCGCTAATCCACAAGATTTTGAGCGGAACGGTACCCATCGCAACTTCTGTAATAGCTGTCGCGATCGCGCCAACCAGACTCGCGCCGATAACCACAACCGCGAACCAGATGATGTTCCCGATGACATAGTCGAAGGTGCTCCTGACGGTGTCTCCGTGGACCGTTAGCGTCTCGATGGCGACGATCTCTTCGCGGAATTTGGCGACGGCGCAGAGTTTGCCAACCTTGGCATGCCCGATGAACCTGCCGTATCCGAAGAAGAGCGTCGCTATATTCAGAACTTTCTCGATGCCGAATTGAAGCTGATGCGCGATGTCTGCTCTTACTGCTATGAGCGGGGGAGCAAATGGCTGATGGAATGTGCGGGTCCTGTCGATGCGAGACTGGAGATCCTGTCCGTAAACTATCCCCTGAAAATCTTGCTAATCCATATAAGCTTGTCTTTGTCCCTCATTTGACTGTTTTGCTGAGCTTCATCCTGTAGCCAACGTCCTGGACTGCCTCAAGACTCTCACCGACATCGAGGAAATGATGATCTCCCTCAACCTGCCTATGATGCAAGTCCGTTACACGAACGGCCGACAGTTGTGTTATAAGGAGAACATTTGCTGCTTTGTCCAGGACATCTCCAACCTCGCCGAGAAACTTCCGCGCATGCCTGAGGGATGCGAGGTTGTCCTCATCCGTCGCGAGGGTATCGACATGTCGACCCGTGTGGACTTTACTGTCAGGCGCGACGTTGCTCGTCGAGCCTTGACGCAAATCAATTACTCGGCGGATTACTTTGGCGGCATTGATGTTTCCATCATCGGCGACTTTTCTCAGCTTCCGCCTGTCAAGGATCGAAGTCTCTATGCACCAGCTGAGGAATCGGACACTCTGCTTGGACAGCTCAGTCGCGAAGGATTTACTCTTAGGCTCTGTCGCCAATTCACTCAAAGCCTTCGCCTCCGCGTAATTCATCGTCAACAAGGCGATGAACCCGAACAAGTGGCCTTCCGACTCCTTCTACAGCATGCTTCGAACCAGGGACTCACTATGGACGACTGGCGTTTACTGCTCACCCGATATCAGCATGATCTCCCAAGTGAGGAAGAAGCCCGATTCGCAGATGTACCGTGTCTCTTCCCTACTCCGAGTCGTGCCGTCGTTCTCGCCTCAAACATTGCCCAACTTCTCGCCCTCAATCGTCCTTGCGCTAAGCTACTTGCTCTCAATGTCGGTGGAGCCGCAGCAAAAAAGGCTACTGCTGATGACACTGGTGGACTGGGATCTGAAGTCTTGCTCTGTCGAGGAGCAAAGGTTATGATCACCCGCAACATCTGGCAGACAAATGGTACTCGTGTCTGCAGCTATCTCATTTGCAGCAATGTCATGACTACCCTCTGCCTAGGCTTAGTACACGGTGCTATTCGCTTTGTGGAAGACATCGTCTGGGCTGAAGGCGCCAATCGAGACGATCTTTGCATTGCGGTCCTCGTGTCCCTCAAGACCTATACAGGACCAACGCTTTGGAGGACAGCGCCGCGCCCCAATTTCCCCGACGGGGTTCCAATTGTACCCATCAAGCCGCTCAGAAAGACCTCCTTCGAGCTCAACGGCAAGCACTACTCCCGAACACAACTTCCGCTTCGTCTCGCTTGGGCAATCTGCATACACAAGTCGCAAGGTCTGGCGTTGAAGACTGGAGCTCAGATTGTATTAGGTTCGGCGAAGGATTTCTGCGTGGGGTTGTCATTTGTGGCTTTGTCGAGGGTTACACGGCTGAGTGATATTATGTTGGTGGAGAAGGTGGACTATACCCGGGTGAAGAGTCTTGGTGGAACTGCTCTACAGGAACGACTTGCAGATTTCGACCGACGCTATCCGGCCTAATGCATAATGTTTTTGATTGTGCTAGTGTGTGTGATAGAACACTGGATTCTTGTGCACGAAGTGCACTATCCTGCACCCAATAGTTCCGCCCGTAGGGCGGCGGCAGAGGCGTGGCGCAGCCGCCGCCTTCATGCCACAGGATTGAAGAGCCCGCCGCTTGCGCTCGCTCACCGTAGGACATCCCACATCTTTTATAGATGATTCCCATCGGTGGCATCAGCAAGGCGAGGCAGAGGCAAGGACGCGATAGAGAAAACCCCGGGTATCTCAAGCGTTCTTCCTTTCTCCCTCCGTCTGCTCTCATGTCTGTCGAACGAATAGCGGCATTCGTCGGCCATCTTCTTGACCTCTCGTTGGAAATTTAACACGCTACATTGCACAGCTTGGACGACTGTCGGTTTGCCCAAGAAGGGAGGGGGGGGGTCTAGATTTCGGAGCGCTGTGCCAGGCGAAGAACACGACTCGGCTTTGATCGGTGCCGCCCAACTCGATGGGTGTGTGCAGGTGTGTTATATGAGGTGCAATACAACTCTCGGTTCACTGTCTCCGCAGCCCTTCCTTCTACCCCCTACACTTTCTGCCCCCAGATTTCGCGTCTATAACAGCCGCTGGATCTACGATACCGCCCACATGTGCCTACTGGATTTGGATGTTGACGATGCTATTCCCTACAAACGCAAGACAGCTCGAACTACAGAGCATGGCGATGGGATCAGCATGCCCGAGGTACCTCTCTTCTTGAACCTCCAAGTGAGGTTACCATCGATCCTCTCCCTTCCCACTCGATCCAATCGACTCGTCGCCGTTTGCTATCCAGGTTCTGTCACGGGCGCCACTCTCTTCGGGAAGTGACCTTCCGGTACGGTCAAAGAGACGAATATGCCACCTTTCAGCTGCTTGAAGATTTGATTTATGCTTTGGGTAATGCCCACCAGTCGAACTACCTTCGTCTCGTCATGGACGAGGACGGCGACTTGGTAAGCAGGAATATTGATTGAACTATGTCTCACTTATGCTGTTACAGGACGATACGTATCTCAGATCCGAGCGTTTCCGCCACGTCCTCACCTCTCCCCCAGCCCTCTCTGAGCTAGCCCTCTCATTCAGGGCGCCTATCTGCTGGATGTCCGATAGTGACATGGTTGACGAATACAATCCATGGGATGAAGCAGACTTTACGGCCAATATACCACTCAGGGAGGAAAGAAAAATCACTATTCACGCTGACTCTGAGGAGGAGGCAAGCGACAGTAGTGATTCTGACCTAGATACTTCTGGTTATCCACGGACGCGGCGGGCTGGCTCTTGATGGAACTGCAATACACAGCTTGGCTGGCTCCACCCCGTCTCCAATTTCTCCATGTCAATCATGCCTGGGCTGAGGAATTCTCCTATGTATCCAACAACGACAGTCCTTGGTGTTCTGGCGGGCGCACGGTGACCTTGAAGTGTACCAAGACGAAGAGAGGAAGCTTTAGGTGGAAAGAGGATGGTGGAGGCAAGCCGATAGGTGCATTTGCGAGGGACCCTTGGTCTCAGCCAATTTTCCCTCAGAACGATTTGAGTGTAGTCCTGTTTTTGTGTCTCTGAAACGTGAAGATTTATGTATAGCATCTCGACACGCCCTCAAGTTCAATGTCCTGCACATAGGTATACTGCTTGTGTACCCGTACTAGAAGAATACAGAGAAAGCTGTAGACTATGGAAAGCTATGACCTGGCTATGACGATCATTAATTTTGGGATAGACGCCGTATGATCGTTGATGGTCTGTAGCTCCCGGTAGCGTCTGTACTGCCATCATCTAGCATGCAAAAGCCGGTCCCCGATCCTCTCACTCTAACCATCTGCTCTTAAGTCTGTACTCCTTTGCCAGCAAAATACTTCTGTATTGAAGCACCCCAGCTTGGTGACTAGCGGCGCGACTCCAGCCGAATGTGAATCTTCTTGCCCAAGCCTACTATATCGCACTGAGCAGACGTAAGAGATGTCTGTATTTTACACTCAAGACAACGCGTTCACTCCTTCTAGTTGTCCCTGCGCTCCCCATGCGCATGCCAAGCCAGAGATGTCTCTCTCAGTCAAATCAACCGCCATCCTTCCGAACTTGATCGCCTCTACCTCCCAGGCAAACATCCCACATGAGCGCGGCAGCACTGCAAGCGCCTTTGCCACTTCCGAGGACCAGTGCGTCTCCGTTTCAAGATTCTGTACATCTTTCAAGTTTCATTAGTACTCCAAGGTCATTGTCTCTCACTGCACGCAGGCTTGTCGATGATTCTGGTATCACAGCAGCTTAATTCAGCCTTATGCGCTCTTTTCTCCGCCGCCTACTGCCGCATATAAGACACGTTACCCTGCTTCGACCTTGCTCGGTCAACTTCAGGCAGTTGCGCATACCAACTTGCCAACCTTGCATGCGAGCCGGACGTCTCTCGCCATTGTTTATTCTCGGCGTCAAGAGCGCTCAACTCCGGAGCTCGCAGTTGAAGGACCTCGTATATCGCGGCAGGAAACTGCAAGAGACGGCGCCGAGGGCGAGACCCAGCCAGGCGACGAGGACGATGAAGGCGACGATGGAGAAGGGACTGCGCGAAAGGCTTGAGTGCTCGCGGTCTATGTTGATGCTGATGGGAAAGAGTAGCGTTTCCAACGGACGTGCGTTCTCTGCTCCATCGCCGACTCTCAACCCTAACAGCGCACAGGATATCAACGACTGTAGCATCCGAGTACGAGATCAACGGCAAAGTTGTTACATATACCAACTACAATGCAGTACTCATCGGTCACAATATCCTGGTCAAGGCCAAGAATCTCCTCGTCTTCCAGGGCAACGTCGAGGCTGTCGCGTCCCAGTCACCTCGTGAGCTTGCCCATCTTATAGAGCAAATCAGTGGGTCGCTGGAGCTAGCCGGCAAATACGACAAAGCCAAGGAGGACCAGGACAGGGCTACCGAGAACGCAACTTCGAGCTACACTCAACGTCGCGGTATTGCAGGCGAGATCAAGCAATACAAGGAGCGAGAACCGAAGCAGAGCGTCTTGAAGCCAAGTGCCAGGAGCGCGTACGTGACTTGCCACCTTGTGTCATATTCCTCTCACTGGCATTTCAGGACATTCGTACTCACGCATCTTATTCCGACTGTTCCACATTGAAGAGAGTATCGAAAACAATGTTTGCGAGATAAATACACAGAACTAGGCATTGGCTGGTCTTCGAGAGGAACAGAGAGTTCAAGATAAAGCTTCGGAGGCAGCGCGCGCGGAACAAGCCAGAGCACAGTCTAGTGTGATGCAGCTCGAGAGAAAAGTGAGGAAGACCGAAAAGATTCTTGAGACCAAGGTTCGTTTCTCCCAACTCCACCTGAAGAAGGAAGCTCATTCGCGTTGAAAGAAACCTGAGCTGGCTGCAATTGAGGCACAAATCGCGCATTCGGAGAGGAAAGTTCTCAAAACAGTGAAGACCAAAGGAGACATGGAGAAATCAGCCACGGACTCTGCTGCCAAGGTTCAGAAGTTGGAGGCCGAACTCAGGAACACTGAGAAGGCAGGGAAGGAAGCTCAAGGTATGCTCTTCTGTGGAGTTGTGATCGTTCCCTGAAATCCGCATCAGAGGCCCAAATGAAAGCCTTCCAGCACAACATGGCACTCAGTGAGGAGAGTTTTTGAGAGTACAATCAACTGTGAGCAAAATTCTCAATCCTCCAGCGTCGATTGCTTTCTGACTTGTCCCACAGCCAAGGCCAGGCTAGTACGATCGCCGTTGACGAGCGACATGCGCTGGAGAATCTCACCCGTGATGAGAAAACAGCGGGGCGGACTCTCACAACCTTGAAGGAGAAACAAGAGGGCTTGCAAGACAAGAAGGTCACGAAGATCGATGACTTGAAAGCTCAGATGAAGGCCGAGGTGAGATATTCTTGACCGGCACCGACAAGTAGCTATGTCTTGCGATAGCTCGAAGCCAAGATTGCACAGTGTCAAGCGGAATTGACGGAGAAGAAACAAGAACTCGGAAATCAACAATCCGAAAGGATCAGAATTGAGTAAGAGTCTTCCTCTTCATTCCTGGGTCAATCTTATCCACGCCCTCCAGGCAATTGGAAACTCAGGCAAACGAGAAACTTCAACAAGGGTTCAACCAGCTTTTACAGGCCGGTGTTGACAAACACGAGTCTGAGAAAGAGATGCATTTGAAGGAGACCCAGGCCAAACTGCAACGTCTCCTCCCAGGTACGGCCCCCGTACAGTACTCTACCCATACCAATCAACTCCCTAGCAGGTGTACGCGGGCGCGTCGTTGATCTGTGCAAGCCTTCGCAGCGCAAGTACCAGACTGCAGTTTCGGTCGGTTTGGGGCGCAACATTGATGCAGTCGTTGTCGATCAAGAGAAGACAGCTATAGATTGTATCGAGGCGAGTTCTCTCCATCTCTGAGCTCGAAGCAAACCTGAATTGTCCCACAGTACATACGCAACCAGAGGGCGGAGCAGGCCACTTTCATCCCATTGAACACTATCCAGGTTAAGGCCGTCAACGACAAATTCCGTTCCTTTGCCAAGGGAGCAAGATTTGCAGTCGATGTCATTCAGCACGAGCCAGCTGTCAAGTGTGCCATGCACCACGCGTGTGGCAGCGCTCTTGTTTGCGATACGATGGAGGTTGCTCGATATGTCCGCTACGATAAAGGACAAGAGGTGAAAGGTGTAGATCCGTGTCTACCCTTGTCTTATCCGTTGCTGAGATTTGGCAGCTGTTACTCTGGAGGGGACGATCATCCACAAGAGTGGTCTGATCACTGGTGGACGTAGTAGCCATGGTAGCCCGAAGAAGTGGGACGAAAAGGATCTTCAGGGCCTTATTCGGCAGAGGGACTCTTTTTTTCAAGTCAACATCGCGAGCTTGGCGAGCAGAAACCCCAAAACAAAACTGACGACAATCTCATTGATGATGTCACACGACTGGAATCCTCTCTCAATACGGCTAGGGACGATTTGGTCAGTTCTCTCTTCGAGGTTTCTTTCTGTCATGACTCACAGCTCTGCAGAATGCCTGTAAGCGATGCTTGACGGGGTTGAAGGATGAGCTTAACACCTTGATAATGAGATCAAGACCAACGCTCCTGAGCTGGCGAAGGTGCGCGACGAGTCCTGAATTTACTCTCCTCGAGCTGACGCATGGGCAGGCTCAGAAGAAATGGGATAATATCACCGCCAAAATCACTCGACTGAAGGCATTCATCGATAAAGCCACGGAGCGGATTTTAGCTCCATTCTGCCGCAACATCAGCGAGTACGAAGAGCGACAACTGAAGGTGGCTTAGGAAGAAAGTGCCGCTCGATTCCGATATGAGACCCAGATTGCGCGCTTGAAGCACCTGTACGTTCAGTTGAACATGCTTCTTTCTCTAGAACTAACACTGGTCAGGCGAGATTTCGAGAATGATGCACTTAAGTGCGAAGGAGCGCTTGCAGACTCTGGAGACCAACGTCGCCGCTGAACAGGCTACGTCGGAAAGGCTGCAAGTGGAGGAAGAGTCCATCGTCAACGAGATATCAAATACTGAGTCCACAATTGATTCCTTACAAGAGGATCTCGGCGAGCTCCAGGCGACTTTGGAAGAGAAAGCCAGAGAAATGGAGCAGGTCAAGAAGGTCACGATGAAGGCGTCCAAGGCTCTTGAGCAATCGATGAAGGAAATCACTATGCGTGTATGTGTTTTGTGCACCTTTCGTCATGCAGTCCTGGTTGACCTCAGCCCAGAATGATGAATTTGAGAAGTTTGGCATTGAACGATCAGCGATTCATTGGAAGTGCCGATTGGAAGAGGTCCAACTCCCGCTCGTCGCTGGAAACCTCCGTCATGTACCTATGGAAGAGGTACGATTACACGAGTTTCTGATTGGATGTAATCTGACGGTACTACTATAGAACCTTGTTGACGATATGGCTATGGATATCGACGAAGATGAGGACCGCAATCAGCGCCCAAAGCGTGTCCCGGACTACGGAATTGAGGTCGATTTCGATGAGTTGAGTCAGGAAGACCGCGATGTGAGTGAGATTGTCGACGCTCTCTGTATGATCCTCATGGCTGTTCAGCGCACATCGGAAGAGTTCAATCAAGACATTGCTGCTTTAGTTACTGAGAGTGACAAGATGGCACCGAACATGAAGGCCGTGGACCGGTACGTGTATACTCCCCCATGATTGTGGGGACTGAACTCGATCCTTGCTAGCCTGGACGACGTCGAGGCCAAGTTGGCGGAAACCGAGAGGGAGGCTGATCAGTTTCGCAAGGATTCGAACACAGCTCGAGATCAGTTCAATGATGTCAAGCAGCGACGGTAAGTGCGTTGAAACACTGATGATTCACGGTCACTGATGTTGCCCCAACAGGTGTGACCTCTTCAACAAGGCGTTCAACCACATCTCGGATTGCATCGATACTGTCTACAAAACTTGACCAAAGACAAGACGGCGCCGATGAGTGGTGTCGCGTACCATGCACTGAAGGATAACAAGGTCAGCTCTCCGGTCCTGTGAGTAATCTCCTGCTGACGGGCTTCTAGGAACCTTACAATGCTGGTGTCAAGTACCACGTTATGCCGCCCATGAAGCAATTCCGCGACGTGGATCAACTGTCTGGTGGAGAAAAGACTGTTGCAGCTCTTGCCTTGCTGTTCGAAGGTCATACTTTGGCAAGGCACTGAGAGTGGCAGAGCCTTGAGATAAAGAAGATAATGACAGACTGGATGGGGACTGCTGGCTTGGACTCGGAGCACTGGGTTTGCCATAGCAATTGAACCCCACACGTGAGAGCAAAACATAATCTCGAAGGCGAAGTCATTGACGACCTTCATCTCTAGCAACTCGTCAGCCGCATGATGACCCGCATACCTCATCACAGACCGAGCCAACTCCCTCTCATTCAGCCGAGGATCATACTCGTTTCTCCGCACTGGGCAAACGAGAGCCGGTTTATAGGCCGCTCTCGCCTCCATTTCTTTGGGGGGTATGAACCCATGAAACTGCCCTCTGGCCTACACCCTTTTCTTTTAGTGCATCTTCAGCAACAACTGGGACATTCAGTACCGCTGAGAGACTGGTGGAAGTACAGTCGAACAACAACACAAGCATATCGAAGAGCCTGTGCGGAAACGTGTGACTCGGCCTGCGCGGAATACTCTATGGGCCTGGACGGCGGTTTGCCTGTTTGACAGCGTGATGTAGCATGGAAGCGATATCCTATGGGTAGCCGATACCTCTGTAGCATATAAATAATAGTCAGAGTCGCTGTATACTGTACCTTATATGTACCGCTACCCAGAGGGATCTATAGCAGCTAAAGTAGCTATAGCCTACAGTGTACTGTATGTAATGTAGTTCTATATAGGCTGAGGGCAAGATCCTGGTGTCTGTACGGTAGGTCTAGGAGAGGTCGTTGTATGGGCAATGTTCATCCTCCTTGATGGTATCTTCCCCAACTCGTTCGCCAGATTGTTGTGTCGTGATACGATACTGCTCGGTCTCTGGAGCAGTACACCTGGCCTTCCAGTGACTTGGAAGTACTTGCTGTAATCCTCCTCTCCCCAGTAAGCATGGATCTCTTGTAGGGCTTTCGGCTGCGAAGCAAGTTTACGCTGCCCGGCCAGAAAGTTTTTGGCCTTTTCGAAGGTCCCCCTATCCTGCAGATTTCCGAACTGTGTCTGGAAAGTTGAGAGGCCGACAGTCGCAAAGTATTGCATGACAAACTAGAGAAAATTAGCACACGGTCAATTGGTACAGATGGTCGAGTTACATGACATTGTCCCAGATAGGCCTCATGTCGCGCCCAGACACCTGGAGCTTCACCGTTATGAGAGTATAGTGACTTCAGGACCTCGAGTGGTACGAGATGCAGCTTCTCCCCCACTGTGATCCCAATCTGATACTCGGGCGGTGGATCGAAAGTTTTGTGGAACCAAACGCGAACGAGCATCGCACAGTTCCACATAACGTTGATCCCACCGACAATGCGTTTTGCCACCTGGTCTTGTCGAACCTCGATCACGCCGTCCAAGGTGAGGACTTTCAGTATAGGACAAGTCGCCGCTTTGCTCCTCGAGG
Organism: Strobilurus stephanocystis; assembly: GCA_019915075.1. NCBI lineage: Eukaryota > Fungi > Basidiomycota > Agaricomycetes > Agaricales > Physalacriaceae > Strobilurus > Strobilurus stephanocystis. Next base: position 848,533 of record JAHLMI010000011.1, read on the forward strand.
CTCTTTGAGATTTGACTGGTAAGGGTGCGGAGGCGGAGGCTGGAGCAGACGCTGTAGCTTCGATTGGCCTTGACTTCTTGGAAAGAGGACTACGCGAAGAAGGAGAGCGCTGAGGCCCTAAGAGGTCCGCTATAGCGAGGTTTCTCTTCTTGGCTGGAGGAGGGGAAAACGAGGGCGCCCTGGAAGGAACAGACACTACACCAGGTGAAGAAACTGGAAGAGGACAGGCAGGCGAATGAAGATCCTCCAACCCAGGTGCAAAGCCCTCTCCGTCAATGTCGATAGGCGATGAGACTCGATCAGCACGAGGGGGTGAAATCACCGGCGAGGCGGTCGTCCGACCGGATTGACGAAGCTCCAATTCATCGACTACCTCTTTGGCAACAAGTCGGACCATCTCCCGTGTCATGCCTTCTATGCGCAGAGCAGGCGGGTCTGGCCGTACTTGAGGCAGCATGGTGTTCCGTAGTCGCACCGTTGAATCGACTTTCAATGCTGCAGCCGCTGCACAAGCCTGTATCCCAATCTTAGGTTTCAAGGCCACGTAGATGTGAGCAACGTACCTTGTCGAAATCAGCGTTGATCGCGTGGGCTTTGCGAGCATCACGAGATCCACGACTTTCCAAAGGTAATGGCTCTTGAATGGGGTTTGCCACAGCGTAGTCTTCGAGTCGCTGATCCCATTTTCCCAGAGCCGCTGCATGTGGTGAGTCAGGTTAAAGTAGGTTAAACATACTACGTACTAGCACGTTGGGATCCTGCCGTGCGCTTGTGAGACTTGACAGGATGAGCGACACTATTAACGTCAGGATTGAACTAGAGAGGAAGAAGCCATAGCCACTGACTGCTGGACCCATTCCTCATCTGCCAACTGAGAGAATGCTCGAATGGCCGCAATGACATCGCGACGATTGGGCCCTTGGCTAATATGAAGCAGCTGAGCAATCTTCTTGAGCTCGGGCAAGTTGAAGTACGGCGCAATCCCTCCCGCTTTATTTTCGGCTAGACTTGCAGCTCTGCACAAGAACGTTGAACGATTGGTCAATTTCGCGAATGCAATGAACGCACATGTTGATAAGACGTAATTCCTTGTAGCGCTTGACTGTGTCTTTGACTATGTCGGTCAGTCCGCCACTTGGTTCCGGCACCAACACCTCATCGATGCTCAACTTGATGCCTAACTGGCGTTCGCAAGACCGCCGTCGCGCATTCACCGCCTCCTGGCGTCGCATGTCCAAGGACTTTGAGCTGATTGTTTGATCCCATTCGTCGAGGCTGAACGTCTTGACATCATCTACCAGTATGGAACGAGCCAGCAGAGCGTCTATGGCTTCCGGGTCCGTCGGAGGAGGAGGGACAGAGGAGGAAGGCTCGCAGTCTTCAGAGCATCGCGTTGCATCCGCGTCTTCATCGAGAATGCCACGGGAGGCCATAGAGGCAACGACAGCAGCGCTGGCTTGAGTCGGCGCCATCTGAGGGCTCCTGAGTTTATAAAACGCCTGGTCATCAAACTGTTGGAGGTATTGTTCGGGATTGCGCTTCTCCACGGCAAGCTGCAGAGGAGTCAACTTTTCAATTGTCGTTCGCGCAGCTTGTCGCGGAGTCCTCATGCCAAAGTGAACTGAGGCGAGTGGAGGTAAAGTTGACGATGAGTTTGTTGGGAAATGGATTGGTGGCAGCGCAACACCAGGAGTGTTTGACGGTGACTCGTGAAACTCGTTCGAGCCCCGCCTTGCATGAATCTCATATAGGGAATGGGCTGCTGTGAAAAAACCTGCTCGAGTGGGAGTTTTGGGACTTTCTCCGTGTGAATAGAGCCAAGGACGATGCAAATTTGGCTCGCGGTGTTCATACTGGGGATATGATAAGACCTCATACCATCTTTGGAATAGAAGTCAATACACACGTCAGAGTCTTTGTTCGATGCAACCTTGAGCGGCGCTTGCCAGTCCATGACAGTCGGTTCCATATGAGAAGTTGACCTCGATTGCGGGGAGTCGGCGAAAAAGGTCTGCCCGTATCGGAGCCGCATTGGCGAGGCGTAAGACGCAGGGAAATGCTCATGGAGAGCGCCTTGAGGCTGAAAGAAAGCTGCGTCCTCCGTGGAAGTCACACTAGAAGGACTGAAGTGGGACATGCCCGTAGAAAATTGCGGAGAATAAGGTGGTGGGGGACGGTCAAAAGGAGAGCTACCCGTCGCCACTATCTGACCTCCCGTATTGAAGGGCGGGCGGTGATACATGTCAGGCGGCATAGGCCAATGTGGCCAGTAATTGGGTGCAGGCTTGACAAGCTAGTAGTACCGCAGATGAAGGGTCAGAAGAGCATGACAACCAAGAAGATATTGGCGGCCATACCGCCCAAAATTCTGAGCTCTGTAAGACTTTGACTAATATACTGGAAACTGTAACAAAGACAAACCTGAATATGTGAACGTATTGACCTCAAGACAAGAGAGAAAGACGCGTCGAAGGACTACGGAAGGCGATTCACAATAGTCGTCGCGTGTTCAGGTTCAGTATGAATACTCGCTAGACTGCAAAGAGACTGTGAGTTGCTTCTCTGCCAAAGGGAATGGATGGGGAAATGAGAAATAAATCAGAAAATGGAATCAGAACAGCTGCCCAGCAAGGCGAGAGCGGTGAAGACGCGCGGAAGAGAAGGCAGCCAAACTCATGGAGTAATCACAAGTGTGGCGTCCTGGATGTCAACAGACGTAGGTAGAAGCTAGCGCTAGCCACGCTATGTGGACGGTAGCTCCCCGTAGCTGATTGCTAGCGTTGCGTCTGGCCGGCAAGACCCTGAGGTCACGGCTAGCACAGACTAGCGCGTGTATACCAGGCTACGCCATAGATTGTCCGATTGGATCGTGCAGCTATCGATTGTCGCACACGCACCTTATGGTAACCTAGCGAGCCTGAGCTCAAAGTGTCGTCCTCTTGCTCCGCCTGTAGTTCGTCCGTCCTTGAACTGGTTCAATGAAACGGGGACCTTAGCATATTTCAAGAAACGCCAGAACGCCACCAACCAGGTAAGATAGAAGCACAGGAAGCACCGCACCGCAAATTGCACGCAAAGCTTAATTACAGGTCCGTGCCCTAAAATACCCGGAGCGCGACACGCGCCGTGCAAAGGCGCAGATGCAGAGCAGAGCAGAAAAGAAAACGCGTTGTTGTCACTAACCACACCGACGGGCGGGAGGGAAGGGGGAGGGCGGGGAGGGCGGGAGACTACCACCTAGCCGGGACGAGACGACCGACAAAGAAAAGAAGAACCAGACCAAGGGCCGGTCATGTCAGCGCCATTAGAGAGCCACCGCAGCCTACGTAACGCACACTGACAGGAGGGTATTGCATGATGAATGTACATTACGACAGGGTCCTAGATAGGGAATACCCCGGTGATCAAACCTCATAGCGTCAATTTGAAAAAAGTGGAGAGCAGCGCCGGAGAGTGTCGGCGAAGGTCGGCGAGCGACCGATCATGTCTGTGCCTTGCCTCAAATCAGAAAATTGTCGAGAGAAGTAGAAATAAGTGCGAGAATAAGGCGGCTCAATTCTAGCCAGCCGAAGCCAGCCAGAGCCAGCGCGCGTCCCTGGCGCCCAATATAGTAGTCTCTTACCTGTTTGAGCGATGACTCCGAGAGCGCTCTCTCCGACGTTGCGCACCGTCGTTGTCTTCTACGTACCGCCGTTTTCACTGTCAATCATTCTCATACATTTCTTCTGCTGCTCGTCGATGTTGTCAAAGTGTGTAGAGACAAATCATCCACCATTGAACTGATATCTATTATCAAATACCATCCTTGAAGTTATTATCCAAGTGTTCTCCACGACTGCAGAGTACGGTATATAGCTTCACTTGTAAGTATGGTCTTCTTACGGGACTTGGCTGCAGAGGGATGGAGAGATGAAGCTGGCGATGGCCAAAGGCTTGGTCACCGGAGCTACTGCCCAAACAAGTAAGAGACTACTATATTCGGCGCCAGGGACGCGCGCTGGCTCTGGCTGGCTTCGGCTGGCTAGAATTGAGCCGCCTTAATAGAGCTTGAAATCAGGAGCTTCTGTTAGGTTCGATCATGCGCGTCCTCCACGACGAGCGTCCGAGCAAAGGAGCTGACGCGTCTGCGTCTGCAGACACGTTCTGTGTATGGCGCCAGGACGTGTTCGCATGCACTGGTACGCCGCTGCCGGTGACGGGGAGCGAGGGAATGGAATGGGGGAGAGTGATGGCGTAAACGGCGCGCCGATGGGGACAGAATTGTCGCGCGAGACAAGGACTGGGGCTTTTAAAGAATTGGCTGAGGGTACGTGCATACGTCTTTGCTTCGTGCAGGCGCGGAATCTGGCGGAACACATGAGCTCAGCTCGCCGCTAGCCTGCGCCGTGCATCGGCGATATCTCACTTCAAAACGTCGAAGAAAAGACGGGTGCTCTGAGCCGTCTGTCGAAATCGCCAATGTGCATGGTCATAGCCGGTTCTCGCACGCTGCATTCGTCGCCGCTGCGGTGATGATGATGGAGGTGCTGCGTGCATGCCAGAAACGCACAAGTAGCGCGTCATGGCCTCCTAGTCTTCCGCATGCCGCACCGATGTCAAAACGTCGCGGTGCATTGGTCGTGAGAGCTGAGTCGAGTACGTGGATCAGCTCGTTCCAACGGTCGCGCCATGGGCATGTCGGCTCAGATGCACACACTGTGGGAGTGTTGGGGTGGCTGACACGATATCTCGGTGCCAATCTCGTCATGCGCCCAACTTATGCAGTGCTGACAGGCGACTTGTCCACACGCATCGCTTTCCTCCTCCCACCACGTTGTCCGCTCACCACAGCTGCTAAAATGCCTAAACTCCTCGATAAATTTCGCAAGAAGGGACGTTCATCGACCCCGACGCCGTCTCAGCCAGCCGCGGGCCCGATCGTTGTGCCAGAGCCGATAAAGGTCGTATGGTCCGGTATAGAGATGCTGTTGAAGCGAGTCGAGAAAGGACTGGACGGAACACCAGCCAAGACGCCTGTTGCTGTGATCAATACTTTCATTGACCTTGTGCATGTATGTGGACTGTTCAGCCTTATTCCTCAATTTTGTCTAATACGGTCGGATGTTTAGCAAATCCGCGATGTTGGGGAGGATGCATCCGACATGGCGTTGCGCACTAAGGATCTTCTGGAGGTCGTGAACACGGCACTTTTGGACTCATCGGATCAAATCTCAGACGGACAGAAGGAATCGTTTGCCAAGTACGTCCTGATTGTTGCAATTTTTCAAACACAATTTCATCTCATCCCAAGGCTGCTCATTGCCCAGGCCACTAAAATCCAGGACATGCAGTCGAGGGGCCTCTTCACGCGTGCCGCACGTACCGACAAGGACATCGGGGATATCAAGAAGACTGTCCAGACGTTGGATGCAGGCACAAGGCAATTTCACGTAAGTCATTCGTGTTTCCTCCCATTGATCCACAACTTATTGATAAAATCAGCTTGCCGTTTCCCTGAGTATCGAGCGCAATACCACCAATATCCTCTCAGCCGTTGTGCTTGGGCAATTGCCGCGGTCTCGCCAGGCCCGTTATGACGCCGAGGTTGACTCCGAAGCAGTCAATGTTGTACGCCAAGAGTGCACACCCGGGACACGTGTTGAGATCATCCAGCGCCTGGTTGATTGGGCACGGAAACCATTGTTGGAGAGTTCGGCGTCCATTTACTGGCTGAATGGTTCAGCCGGGACGGGAAAGTCGACAATTGCGTACTCGGTGTGCAAGGCTCTTGATCATTCAGACGCAGAGCACAACATTCTTGGGGCTTCCTTCTTCTGCTCCAGACAGCTTAGAGAGTTGAGGGAGCGGAAGTATATCATTCCATCCATTGTCTATCAACTTGCTCGCTACTCTCGCTCCTTTGCTCTTGCCCTTTTGAATGCTGATCTGGATTCTGCCGATTCCCTCTCCAAACAGATGGAGGATCTTCTTGTCAAACCGTGGCAGCAGTCGGCAAGCTCCCGCTTATTTAATTTCCCTCCATGTGTTATTGTCATTGATGCCTTGGATGAGAACCAGGGTGGCTGGAGGTTCTTGGATGATTTGATCTCCACTGTGAAATCAGGCTGTCTCAAGGGACTTAAATTCCTCATAACAAGTCGACGAGAGCCAAAGTTGGCTGAGAGATGTACCGTGCTCATTCCAGACTTGGTCTGTCATCTTGAGGAGGTGACCAGGGACAATGTCCAGCATGACATCCTCACATATCTGGAGGCTGAGCTTCCTAATCTTTCTCATACGCCTGAGCTTCAGGCTCTAGCTGTGCAAGCGGGTGGTCTCTTTATCTATGCAGCTACTGCAGTTCGGTTTATTTCACGAGGTTATCCGGAAGATTGTGGGGAGCAGTTGAAGGCTCTACTAAGGAGCTGGCCTCTCCGCTCTGAGAGTGTTGATGCACTTCTGGTGGATCAGTTGTATCTTCAGGTTCTGCAGGAGATCACTACATCTGTTGGGGAAACACTCGGACGTGACCGTCTCAAAATCCTATACACCATTATTTGCACAGAGGAGCCTGTATCCATTCATGTACTTACGGGTCTTGCTGGCGGATCCTCCACAGACCGTGTCAAACGTGTTGTGGATGATCTTCATGCTGTCTTATATATTTCAAAGCTTGACGGCCATATCTACTGGTATCACAAGTCATTCTATGACTTCATGTGCAATTCCGAGAGGGCTCATACTTATGCATGCAATACTGTCACTCAGCATTTTCTGCTTGCACAACAATGCTTCACTATTATGGATCATGATCTGCATTTTAACATTTGTAACCTGCCATCTTCCTTTCTTTGTGATGCTGAGGTACTTAATCTTGCTGAACGCATCCAAGAATCAATCCCGCCTCTTCTTCAATATGTTTGCTCTTACTGGGCAGCACATCTTCATGGTACATGCAATACTTCACTTGAGACTGAGCAAGTCAAGAAAGTGATTGCACAATTGCGCTCAATCTGTGATAACCATCTTCTCTTTTGGATTGAGGTCATGAACCTCATTCATCGAGGTAGCAAGTGCTCTGAGATGCTCAAAGTTGCATGCCAGGTTCTGGAAACTATGGTGAATTTTTTGACTTCCATCCAAATATCTCATACTGAATGTGGTCAGACTCTAGAATCAGTACAACAAGTAATAGCTACTCTGACTGAGGACCTGAAACATATGCAGAACTTTGTGACAGCATTCATTTCCAACTCTGTAGCTGAATCAACACCACACTTATATATTTCCACACTTGCTACTTACAATGGCTTGTCTGGTTGTTTGAACAGGTGGAAGGATCAATTCACCGGCCTTCCTAAGTTAATTGGGCAAAGGAGGAGGGAGCACTTATTGACCACACTCAGAGGCCACACTAATACAGTCTCTTCTGCTTTTTTTTCACAAGATGGGAGATACATTGTATCTGCCTCAAATGACATGACAGTGCGGATATGGAATACAGAGACCGGCAAGGAGGAAATGAAGCTGGAGGGACACACTTCTTGGGTTCATTCTGCCTCCTTTTCACATGATGGGAAGTACATTGTGTCTGCCTCAGAAGACTATACAGTGCAAGTGTGGAATATAGAGATGGGCAAGGAGAAAGTGAAGCTAGAGGGACACACTGCTGCAGTATGTTCTGCTTTCTTTTCACATGATGGAAAGCGTATTGTGTCTGCTTCAGGTGACGAGACAGTGCGGGTGTGGGATGTAGAGACGGGCAAGGAGGAGATGAAGCTGGAGGGACACACTCATTGGGTCAATTCAGCTTTCTTTTCACATGATGGGAAGTACATTGTGTCTGCCTCAGGTGATCAGACAGTGCGGGTGTGGGATGCAGAGAGAGGCAAAGAGGAGATGAAGCTGGAGGGACACACCAGTTGGGTTCGTTCTGCCTTCTTTTCACATGATGGGAGGCATATTGTATCTGCCTCAGATGATGGGACAGTGCGGGTGTGGAATGCAGAGACAGGTAAGGAGGAGGTGAAGCTGGAGGGACACACTGATTGGGTCCATTCTGCCTTCTTTTCACATGATGGGAGGCACATTGTATCTGCCTCGGGTGACCAGACAGTGAGGGTGTGGAATGCAGAGACAGGCAAGGAAGAAATGAAGCTGGAGGGACACACTGATTTGGTCCATTCTGCCTTCTTTTCACATGATAGGAGACATATTGTGTCTGCCTCAAGTGACAAGACAGTACGGGTGTGGGATGCAGAAACTGGCAAGAAGGAGGTGAAGCTGGAGGGACACACTCTTTTGGTTAATTCTGCTTTCTTTTCATATGATGGGAAGTACATTGTGTCTGCCTCAGGTGACTGGACAGTACGGGTGTGGAATGCAAAGACGGGCAAGGAGGAGGTGAAGTTGGAGGGACACACTTCTTGGGTTCATTCTGCTTCCTTTTCACATGATGGAAAGTATATTGTGTCTGCCTCAGGTGACCAGACAGTGCGGGTGTGGAATGCAGAGACGGGCAAGGAGGAGGTGAAGCTGGAGGGACACACCAATTGTGTTCATTCTGCCTTCTTTTCATATGATGGGAGGCATATTGTATCTGCCTCGGATGATCAGACAGTGCGGGTGTGGGATGCAGAGACGGGCAAGGAAGAGGTGAAGCTGGAGGGACATACTGCTGAGGTTTATTCTGCCTCCTTTTCATATGACGGGAGGCGTCTTGTGTCTGCCTCAGGTGACCAGACAGTGCGGGTATGGAATGCAGAGACGGGCAAGGAGGAGGTGAAGTTGAAGGGACACACTCATTGGGTCAATTCAGCTTTCTTTTCACATGATGGGAAGTACATTGTGTCTGCCTCAGGTGATCAGACAGTGCGAGTGTGGGATGCAGAAACGGGCAAGGAGGAGATGAAGCTGGAAGGACACACTAATGAGGTCCATTCTGCCTCCTTCTCACATAATGAGAGGTATATTGTGTCTGCCTCGGCTGATCAGACAGCGCGGGTTTGGGATGCAGAGACGGGCAAGGAAGAGGTGAAGTTGGAGGGGCACATTGCTTCTGTCTATTCTGCCTCCTTCTCACACGATGAAAAGCACATTGTGTCTGCCTCAGGTGACCAGACAATGCGGGTTTGGAATGTAGAGACAAGTAAGAAGGAGGTGAAGCTGGAGAGACATACCAATCGGGCTCATTCTGCCTCATTTTCACATGATGAGAAATATATGGTGTCTGCCTCGTATGACCAGACAGTGCGAGTGTGGAACATGGAGACTGATTCTACCTCATATTCACAGAATGGCAAGTATTTCATCTTTATCTGCAACCATTATTTCTTTCTAATATCAAGTCAGAATTTTCAACATTAATCAATTGGTATGTCCAGGATGGCTGGATAACTTCCCAGAAGGGATACAAACTTCTCTGGCTTTCATCTGATATTCTTCGTGCTCTTTGCACTCCTCACTGTCAGCTGATTATCTCAAGGTTTGGTAATCTGACTCTAAGCTTTGTGAATGCATATTTAGGTGAACAATGGCAGAAAATCTATTCTAAAACATATTAGATTACTTCTTTGCTGATTAATGTCATGTAGGGAGTACTTAGGATACAATACACCTGCTTCTCAGACTATTTCATCTACACAGCTCAACATACTCAAAACAGAATATTTCACTATTAATGCTATTGGTCCAAAAGTACATGCGTCAAAGGTTTGAAAGCCAAACTATTGTTCAGAGCCCAGACACATGTATGTTTGAGCCACCAATTTTGGCTGGCCAATGAAGGTCAGACATATGCATAGCTATTAATTTGAAAGTTGGGTTGTCAAGCCGTAGTGCTCACAGTGCTATAACTCCCCAGCCAAAGACCATCATACTTCCTGCCAGTGGAAGAATTGTATGGAGAAAAGAAAGAACTGTTCCCAGGAAATGGATGCACAACCCAGGCCGAGGCCTGCCATCTCTCTGTACTAAACCTTGATATAACAACACTCAAGCAGTGGAAGAATGGTTGAGAGCAGGAAAGGAAATGAAAGCAAGAGGAGAACTTTAGGGATTGGAGAGGAAACAAGTGTCAAGAATCAACTTAAGCGGCAGGTCTCTGTACTTTAGCACAACGTCGCTGCGTGATAGATATCAGAGGTAGCTGGGTAGTAAGTAAGCAAAATGCTACTGACCTGTACTGACACGAAAGGAGAACAGACCTTGATCGCCACCAAGTGCAGCAGCCGTACCCACAAGCAATCCCGATTTCAGGCCCGGCCTGTGGTGAGAAATGAGAAACGAGCTTCATACCACGTTGCAAGCAAAAGAACTTTGATCAGTGTCTGCGCCCGCTACAAAGTCCACACAGGATAAACACTTGGGTATGAGAATGCCTGATTGACGGACGGAAACATGATACATTGTTATTGCAATGGTCACCAGCCTATAATTAAGGTGACAAGCCACTGTGTGAGATCCGAGCTTACCGATAAGGCATTGCCCTGTAACAGGAGGTAAGAAGGCCGTCAGCGTGACATGATGGGAGAAAGTTCAAGAAGAGGAACATGGGCAAAAGAGTTCAGACACGATTACTGTGAAGGCAGTGCCAAAGCTGCAAAAACAAAAACTTGAAGAACACATTGCGGTTTGCCCAACAGGAACAACCACTTTTCCAAGGCCAAGGAATGTGGGGGAACATTCCTGTGTGCCATTCAGCGCGTGAACATACCAAGGAGGCAGATGCAAATGCTCAAAGAATCGGGCGTAATGACTGTCCTATTCTGTACCAGGAGATGAAACTCCCACCGTGGAGCAGCCGTATCTCAAATGCAATGTTTCCGACTTTAGACGCTGATGATGCATTGGCCTGTTGTTGTTGTTGTTGTTGTGTACACAGCGTTGGTCCATAGGACCTGCCGGTCGTGGAAGGTGCGCACACGATAACTCCGCTGCGGCATGCGATGGCATCATCTGTACGTCTTGCTACGCTCTCTACCTCCCCAAGAAGCCAAGCTCACCGGGAAGCACAATGGCAGAACCGCAACGTGGTGAATGTACCTTTATGAAACCGTTATTATGCTCTAAGTAGAGATCAGTCGGAATCGAACGTCCCTTCTTTCCCCATCGATTGACCAGCCAAGACCACTCTACAACCTTGCGCAACAGGGGCGGAAACTCGAACTCAAACTGTGCCTTCATCTCAAGCAACTCGTTCCCATAATTGTGGCACCCTGCACCTCTCATCATGAAGATCTAGAAATCATACACCTGTAAGCCTGTTGGCTTACCACGGACACTGCCGATCGGACTTATATCGCGCTGACTTCCAGCTTACTTACTTATTCTTTTACCATCATGTACACCTAGCGTCGACGTCCTCCTATCGAGTCTCTGTTGCTATTATCCTTGCCTGATTCTCTCTCACGCTCGCTCTTGCTCTTGCAGTGTTACCGCCCCATGGCGGGTTTCCAACACCAGCCACATTTGCCCAACGTCAGCATCATGTATCGCTTCACAGAATTCGGCAAAGAGCAAAGTGTCACGCATGAACAGCATTGCATGTCCAAGAACATCATCACCGGAGTCTAGCGCATCATGAGCCACACTCGTTGTAGCGAAGTTGGCAACAATATCTATTGCAACATTGTTGAATTCGTCCCAGGTTGGTTTCCAGGTTGACAGCTCCGCGACGGTCTTCAGTTTGAGCGTCAACCTACTCGGAACGTCAGTATGATGTTTATGAAATCAAAGAAATAGCTACCATGCACAGTCCAGGATACGTGCATACAGGGAGTGCATGACAAGCTCTTTAGCCTTGTTGTACTCGGGTTTCTTAGTGTCAAGCTTTGACCGTCGAAGAATGGTCCGGTGATGGTCCAGTGAGCTCGGATCCGCTTTGGTGTTGATACCGAGGTGCGTACGGCAGAGCATGTAGATGGCGTTCAGCTGGAAATGAAATGACATCGATGCCTCTTGCACCCAGGAAAATTGCCGGAAGGCAGTGAACTCATCACATTGTTCTTCCACCATCAGCCTAATATTTCGGATAGTAAGCCAATCACCAACAAGAAGCCGAAGTTCGTTGTCGATAACCTCCATAGTCAGGCCGAGCACCTTGAGAAAGATCGTCTCCACTACGCGAATGGTTCCACCAACCGAAGCCTCCTCTTGATCCAATGCTGTCAATGGATAGAACTCGGTCTTCTCGCTACTGAGGCGTCGGGTTTTGGGCTTGAGCTCAAGCAATTTTCTACGGAGCCTTCACTGAGTCTTTCCCTTCTGTATCCGCCCCGGCACACGTGCAAGCAATATCGTCCGAACAATATGCTCGAAAGACCTTACTAGTTGGGCCTGGCGCTCAGGAGTGAGCTTCAGCATATCAGCGGTGAGCTTGCTACGCTGACCACGGAGCTTATGGCGCTCGGCAATCGACATGGCAGCAGCATAAGCCTGTCGCGTGAATTTTTTGGGAAGCGAGAAGAGAGCGAGGGTCGTTGCATTGAGCTGTCGTGTACCGGAGTCTAAGCGTTGTGATGCTTTGCGTAGCATGAAGTTGATGTTATTGTAAACAATGCCCCACAAGCGGTTCGCCTTAGCGATGAAGATCTTGGCACGTTGGCAGGCATCCAGAGAAAGTGTACGAAGACTTTGTTGTACGGTTCTGTTCCAATCAATGAGGTTTGGCAACACGAAGACTGGATTGTGACATACACATAGCTTACAGAAATGCCCATATGATTGCAAGTGTCTATGATACGACGACTGGCTCCGGAACTCGATAGAAATATGCCCATAACCATTTGAAAGGCGTTGGTGCCACGATTCCTTCCAAAGAGCAGGATACTGATGAGCACAAGTAGGAACTAGAGACAATCAGACCTAGTTCCAGGATATCACAGCAGACAAACACCTTGTTCGAGTTCTCCTCTTTGTTCTCCTTCTCGGTGTTATGACTGATCTCGTACTCATTCGGTGCCGTGAGCAGGAGTTGTAGGAATAGACAGAGGCAGGGAAGGAGGGTAGTGTAGAGGCCGTGAATTTTCTTCAACCCAAACTCGCTGCCTGAGGTCAGGTACGGGATATTGACCTTGCTCGACGGCAGGTTCAGTTCCGCATTGCGAAGGGCCTTGTCCGACTCTGCAATCATATGGTAGCGGCCTGGCGCGTCACGGTATGATGCATCTGCTCCTTGGATGGGCCATCAGGAACGTTCTGGATCCAGCTGTCAAGGATGCGGGATGGGCCATATGTCGTCCGTTGACCGTGGTACTTCAGGGCCTCAGTAGCGTGTTCGGACGCGTAATAAGCCTCGATGAACTCGGTGGTGCTGCGCCAGCCAGCTGCTGATGTAGCAGAAATGACAGAAGCGAGTTTTTGCTGGCGGATTTGCTGACCGGAGGGCATGAAGGGCGCGTCGCAGTCCCAAGCGTGTCTCGATCGTGAGAGCAGGACACAGAGGTGGTTTGTCACACTATGTCACTTAGCTCGGCCTTCAAAACCCTTCAAATGGATTGAGATCAGAGTCACGCTGGCAATGTGTCTTTTTTGACGCAAACACAGCCCAATGCTCCGGCATTCATTGATAGAATAATAAAAGACATCGGTATGTACATTTGACATGTACTCTACGAGAGATTTGGGGCATCACCATGAGCGCTAGCGGGCGAGCAAATCCACTTCGCAGTCACCTGCCAAATCCCCGACTTTGTTACAAACCCTCTGACGTGTCGGCAGGGTCTTGTTCCGAGACTAGAGCTTCTGTTGCGTCCAGCTCTTGTCGCATGTACGGTGGCTGTCAGAACGCGTGAAGTATTTCCAAGTTAAGATTGGAGCAAATATTCTGATACAGTACATGTAGAGGATGGACCGTGGTTTTACATAGTGACCAAAGCAGAACCTAGAAAAAAAGAGACTACAACCCAACGACATCGACCATATCGCCATCCTCCAAATCCATCTCCCCAATCTCAGTGTTGGGGTCCATCTTGTCGCCGTCAATGAACAAGCGCGGGTCCTTGGGTGGGTCCGCATTCTTGCCGCGTTTCGTTGTAGGTGGCTTTGTGCCGTTCATCACATGTGGGTACTGCTCCGCCAGGCCAGCCTTCTTGAGGAAGCCCTTGACGATGGCACCGCACGTCGTGGTGGGCCGGACGGTCAGGACGACCTCTCCGGAAGTCAGCTGCGATTTCAGGTGCAGCTTGAACGTGTTGTCTGGCCCATCATCTTCGTGATCGGTGTCGGGAGCGATGGATTCCACGCGCTGCCCGTATCCGGATGAGGCGCCGTAGTCGTCTTCATCATCAGAAGCTACGATGACGACGTCTGGGTCGTCTGCTGGCTCCGAGGCGACATGTGTCTGCTTTGGAAGCATCGATTGCGAGCGCATGAAGTCGTACGTCTTGATGTTACAGGCAACTGAAGAGAATGAGTGCGAAGAGCGCGACAAATGAAACGAAGCCGGTACCGAACTCAGCAGAGCCCCAGATGTCGAGGGTACCAGGTGTTACTGACGGATAGAAGCGACGCCCTCTATATGTCATTACCAGAGAGTCGAAAGGTATAGACTCCTGGTCGGCCATTGCTTCGAACAGATCCCGAAAAGTGTCCGTCTTGAGAAGTTGTGGGACTCGAGAATGACAACATAGAGGTAACAAACGTACACGGTTCATCTTGAACACGCTCGCGTCAAATTCTCCAGCGCTCTCAAACTGTGGATGTGGTTGCCACTTGACAGTGATTTGAACCGTGTCGTTCGAGGAGTCTTCCCGCAGTATGGATGAGTCTCTGTGATTCGCTCTAGACTGCTTCGCTATCAGGTCGAGCTCGGGGTCGAGTTCGACGCTGTCAGTTGAGATGTCGTTTATATCGTCGTAGGCAGAGGGAGACGGTGCGCGTGGCTTCTGAGCCAATGCTAACCTGAGAGGGCAGTCAGGCGCAAGTAAGAGTCGCAGGCGGAACACAAACCTGACAATATTCCGTGCATTCTGGAGCTGGTGCTGAGGAAGGGCTGGCGGAGGGGTGATCGAGCGGGATCGACTTCTCTCGCGTTCTGTGCGTTTGCGCTTGTGGTTGGGCGCGTCCCCGATGCCGAGGAATTCCACGTCATCATCGCTCACATCAGAAATTTCAACGGAGAATATCCTGGATGTGTTCAGCGTACCAGCGCGCGCTTCAAAGTCAATGAGACACACCTCGCGTTCTTCTTGCCATTTTGCCAGCTCGGCGCCGCGTCCTTCTTCTTCTTGCTTTTCTTCCTAGGGCTGTCCGGCTCCTCTTCATCATCCGAGCCACCACGGGATTTTATTTCTGTGATTTGCACGTCAAGCAACGACCGCGTCGTGATAGACTATCAGCCACACCTTTGTTCTTTTCCTCCAGTTTCTTCCATGTGCCGATGTCGCGGCTGGTGTTGCGCATGAACATATCATCGCTGTCAATGACATTGCTCGACGAAGACGGGCCCGCTGCAGGCTTCGCTTTGGGTTTCGGGCGGGGTCGAGGGCGGGCAGATGACATCTCTAAACAAGGCGGAGGACCGGGGTAATCGTCGGCTCCGTTTGGACGTGGGAACTTCGGCTTTACGCATCCTCTACCTCTCTACCCACCATGTTCAACAAGCGCGTCAAGTCAAAGCCGGCTAACAGATCGCGCCAAGTGTCCGACGACGAGGACGGGCCCGCCGCGACTGGGTCGGCTGCGTCGGACTCGGCTGCTGGGGACGGTTCTCCCAGCATACTCGCTACAAAACTCAAAGAGCGAGTCAAGAAATCACGGCCAAAGTCTCGACTGAGCTTTGGCGGCGCGGACGAAGAGGTTTGCGCTGGGATTGCCTCTTTGAACAGCTTACTAATGGTACCGGTGTAGCAGGAGGGAGCTGACGACGTCTTCCAGGTCAAAAAGTCGAAATTAAGCAGGAAGCTGACCTTGGGGAAGAGTAAGCATTCTCAGTATGTCGATTATGTTCTGCTTAATTCTTTTAGTTTGCTTATTTTGCGCAGGGAATTCTTGCCCAACCTTGATCAGGCGTCTATCTCACCCAGTCGCGGTCCAACATATGATGACGCGTATCTCAACGAATTGAGAGCTAGTACGAGGAGAGCGCCGCCTCCTGCTGCCGATGGATATGATGCCGACATGTCAATGGACGTGGACCTATCAGTGAACCTCGATGAATCTTCCATGCAAATTCTTGATATGTCAGAGCCTTCAGGTGCGTTGCTGGAACAATCTTTGATTCAGTACTGACCGACGTAAAGTGGGAAGTAGTATACCGTCGGAGTCATCTATCAAGGTCGCGAAGGAACGCCGTGAAAGACTACGTACTACAGCAACCTCTGGAGAAGATGATTTTATCTCCCTATCGTTAACACAAAGATCCGAGGATCATGGTCCTCACCCGGAGAGTCGTCTTATGCGTGAAGATGATGAAATGGGCGAGGGAGATGATGGTGTGTCATAATATCTCTCTCTGCGTTGACCCCGCTGACTCGACTCTCTAGAATTTGCCGAGTATACTAGCGCACAAGAACGAATAGCTCTCGGCAAAAAGTCCCGCAAAACGGAAGCCAAGAAGCGGCGAGAAACTATGGAAGAGATGATTGCTGACGCGTAGGCGCTCTCATAGATCGACGATGGCCTCGATTGTATTGATTTCTCTTTGTAGTGAAGAAGAGGACGACGAAACACAGGAATGGGAGCAGGAACAGTTGCGGAGGGGTGGTCATCTGGGCTCGACCCCTCCACCTGATGCCAAGCAGACATATAAGCCTGCACCAAGTGAGCGGTTTCATCCCAGAAACCCCACTTACGCTTATACCCTTAACAGTTCCTCCCGTTACTGACGTCCCTTCGCTTGGTCCTGCTTTGGATCGTATAACAATGCAACTTGCGCAACTCACTACCTCGCATGCGTCAAATGTGTCTGCAATGAACTCTCTTGCCAGGGAACGGAACGACCTCGATCAACGAGAAACCGAGATGCGCGAAATGGTCACAAGGGCGGAGGAGAAGCGAGCCTGGTTCAGCTCCTTCAATGACTGGGTGGAAGGTGTCGCAGGGTTCTTGGACGAAAAGGTTCGAATCCTTTCCTATATCTCTTGCTTGCTGACTTACCACTTGATCCAGTATCCTCTGCTTGAGAAGCTTGAAGAAGAACACATATCGCTTCTTCAAGAGCGTCACCAGATGATCGAGAACCGACGCCTGGAGGATGATAAAGATGACCTGTCATTATTCCTCGGTAGTCCGGCCATCCTCCCGCCAGTCGAAGAGCCTAAAGAGGAATTCGACGAATTCGGTCGTACGATCCCGAATCCCACACCCGCAGAGTTGCGGACGCAACGACGCGCCGCTCGTGCTGTTCGCCGCCAGAAACGCAACCGCCAGCAGAATGCCGACGAAGGGCTCTCCACTGATGATGAGCTACCATCGTTCGACGAAATTGCGTACCGGGAAGCGCTACAGTCCGTCGCTAGTACGAAGAAGGAAATTCTTTCAGACGTTAAAGCCAAGGAGTTCTTAGATCCATCAAAGGGGCGCTGGAATGAGTGGCGGGAGCTTTATGCGGACAGCTATGTCGGTGCTTGGGGTGGTCTCGGCGTGGTCAGCGTTTGGGAGTTTTGGGCGCGGTTGGAGTCTGTTGGCTGGGACTGTGTTGAGGTACATTTTGGTTTTCGTTCTTATATGCCCGAACATGACTGAGTATGTTTATCCAGGATGACAGGAGTTTAGACAGCTTTGCCTGGTACAAGGGATTGTACGACTACTCGCGGCCTGACGGTGAAGAGCTTGGCACTGACGGCGACTTGGTGTCGTCGATGATCACCACGGCTATAATACCTCGACTGTGCAAAGTGGTAGAGGGAGGAGCTTTCGACGTGTACTCGGAGAAACACGTCAGACGCATGGTGGATCTCACTGAGGAGGTAGAGGCAAGTGTTGAACCGGGCAATGTGAAAGTGCAGGTACGTGGTCATGCCGTCTACGCGTAAGGCCATTGATTCTACGCTACGGGATTCAGATGTTGTTCAAAGCCGTTGTCGTATCATTTGACAAGGCTGTGAACGATGGCGACACTCTGCGTCAAGACCTCCAGCAGACGTATGGGTTCAATCCGGATTCGATACCTGCTCGGCGACAGTTTCTCAACAGGAGGATCAAGCTGTTGCGCAATATCCTTCGATGGCGAAAGCACACCGGAGAGAGATTCGGCGTTGGGCAGATTGTCAGTAGGCTGGTGGACGGTACGCTGTTACCTGTGGCCGAGACGGGTTGGGACATTGGTGGGGAGGAGGTCATGCGCCAGGTAATTTAGCAATCGGGTCGTTTCCTTGGCTGACTTCTTTCAAGGTGGCCGACCTGTTACCAGGAGAACTCGTGTCCAATACATTGAGGGACAGACTTGTGCGATGACACCCACCGGCCAGTATCCCCTGCCGTATTGTCAAGGAAAATTATCAATGTGGCGCCCTTCCTCCCGAGTCAATCCTTTACATCGGGACGGCAGCGCTGACTTTCTAGTCTTCCCCTCGCTGTCGTCTCTTGGATCATCTCGAAGATCAATCTCGAAGCGATTATGACCCACGAGACGAACGTACCTATCGCGTATCCTTAGTCGTGTGAGGCTCGTTCCGCTGTCGAACATCCATGACTAGAGCCAAGCTGGCTCACCCATATGTATCAGGTTCACGAATACACAGTGATTGCGCCAGTCTAACAACTGGCAGAGCTGAGAATTGTGCAGCGACCGAGCGAGTGTACTGGTGTTGAAATCAGCTGACGCCTTCCATCCGTGATAAAATCGGTTCATCCGATTCCCTTTGGCGGCGAACTCATTCCGATGTCTTATCAGATAAGCTTAAATGACAGTCACTGTGTCACCGCAATAGAGTCATCAATTCACTGTCGGCAAGGTCTTCGTCACGACTTTCATGGCATTCTACAACCGACTTCATATAAAAGCTGCGCTTCACGCGAGACGTGGATTCTCAACGCCTTGAAAATGACTGCGGCCAAACTGAACGTCGTAATCGTCGGAGGCAACTTTGGCGCTCATGTCGCTCGTTCACTCTCTGGTTCATTGGATCCCGCCAAATACAACCTGATCCTCGTCAACTCTCGTCCGTATCGGCTGCACCTCATCTCTGCCGCCCGCATGGTCGTGTCAGACCTAGACCACCTCGACTCAGAGGACGCTGCTTTCGCGCGATATGACAAGATATTCCGAAACAACAACGGCACCTTTGTCTGCGGGACTGTGACGGGCATAGAGAAGGAAGGCAAGGTCGGGGGACGCGTTGTTCTCGCAGACGGAACGAAGATAGACTTCCATGTCCTCGTTCTTGCCACCGGCTCCCTCTGGAGCGGACC
Source organism: Strobilurus stephanocystis (assembly GCA_019915075.1). Taxonomy (NCBI): domain Eukaryota; kingdom Fungi; phylum Basidiomycota; class Agaricomycetes; order Agaricales; family Physalacriaceae; genus Strobilurus; species Strobilurus stephanocystis. The sequence goes on from JAHLMI010000011.1 coordinate 867,865, forward strand.
ATTTGCCATTCCAGACGGCCCGGAGGACGTGTCTCGCTTCATCAATGAGACGCGCCAGATGTTCAAGGACGCTCAGAACGTTGTCTTAGTTGGTGGTGGTCCCCTGGCTTTCGAAGTCGCAGGTGAAATCAGGGAAACCTGGCCGGTCAGTATTACTCAGTAGTGAAGAATTCCATGCAGTCAACTCTCTGACGTCTTACCAGGACAAGAATGTCACGATAGTCCACCGCGGAAAGCAACTATTGACCAATGTCTACACCGACAGGTTCCGGAATGGCGCGGCCAAAGATCTGGAAGCTCGGAACATCCGCCTGATTCTGGACGACTCGTTGGACTCCGTCGACTTACCTGATGGAGCGACCTCCATCAAGACGAGGAAAGGCGAAACCATCGAAGCCGACCTTGTCGTAAGTCAATGTAGAGCTTCATCTTACGCCCCTACTTGATGCTTTTCCAGTTGCCGATGTAGGGTACACGCCCAAATACTGGCTACGTGGCTTCCTCTCTAGGACATGATGTTCTGGCCGAGAATGGCTGCGTCAAAGTCAAGGCTACGTTACAGCTATTTGATCACCCAGAAATATTCGCAATGGGCGATATGATAGACTGGCCTGAAGTGAAGCAATCGCTGAAAGCCAATCGTCACGCGCTCATCGTCGGCGCGAACGTTCTCAACTACCTCAACGGCAAGCCTCTCAAGGAATATAAAGGTTCAACAGAAATATTGGTTCTCACAGGTGGCAAGGTATGGGCGTCCAACGCATTTTGAGAACCGTCCTTCACTCGCTTCTCATAGACCCATGGAATTGCATACATCGGCGTTTTGTGGGGCATCGTTCTCGGTGCATGGTACGCCAGACTAAATCGCGGGCGCAATCTTGCCATTCCGTACTTCAGACGAACCTCTGGGTATTGATTTCAGACAGTAAATAACGTCCTACGAGAAGATCCTGCAAATACAATATAAACTAGCTGGCTCCTGACGATAGCCCGCCGAGACCATAGATCAATGAATCAAAGTCGATCACAACCCCATTGCTGAGCGGAACATGGGGACCAGGAGATCACGCGACTTGGCCATTCGTGCAAACCAGCCACCGAACACCAAACCCCACAAGATACCAAGATAGGCGACACCGTCCTCCTATGATCTATGTCAGCCTCTGGTACGGCAATGACTGGAGCCACATACCTTTCCGTTCGTAATGAGTATCATCTCATAGCTACCTTTATAATTCTTGACAGTCTTTCCAGTGGTCACATAGCTGAGGACATTTGCCGTCACAACGGCTGCATGTGCGTTCGCTTTAGCTGCCTGCTTCTGCTCCTTCAGGTCTACAATGTCTCCGAGGGCAAAGATATCTGGGTGCTCCGGCAATTGAAGCGAGGGTAGGACTTTAACAAAGCCATCTTGTGAAAGGACGCCTTTGAGGGAGGACAAGTACTGGGTGTTGGGACTAGTGCCCCAGGCAGCAACCTGGACGTAGACGTGTCAATACACCGTCTCACAAACTGGTACAAGCATACTCACGACAAGGTCTCCCTCCAAAGTTTTGCCATTCCTCGTCTTTATGGGTTTGGCAGATAGGTCATCAATGTAGTCGTTGTATACAAACTTGACTCCGCGAGCAACGAAGCTCTGCTCTGTACGTATGCGGAACTTGTCTGGGTACACATCGTTGAGAGGCTTGGCAGAGCTGTGGACGATGGTGACAGGCTTGCTCTGTGTTTCGGAATGTCAGATCGCAATGTAGCCACAAAAGCAGGCCATACCGGGTATATGTCTTTGATTTCACCAGCAATTTCCAGCCCCACTGCACCTGCACCTGCGATAACGATGCTCTCTGCGTTCTTAAACTCGGCGCGCCGAGCCTCCAGCCATTTCGAAATGTCATCTGGGCTGTTCGGGAAGTCCACAGGCCCGCTCCATTTCGACCCAGAAGCGAGGATGAGAGTGTGGAAAGGGATTCGCTCGCCATTGTCCAAGGTAACCGTGCCCCCGAGCTTTTCGGTCTTTTCTACAGCAGTGACGGTTCCCTGAACGAAGGTGCCATTACCGTTATGGAAGACTTTGTCGAAGGATGCGAAAGCTTTGCTCTCGGTGGCCAGGGCGTCTATGTCAGAGACGACCATACGGGCTCCAGCGATGTTCCAAACACTGTAGGGACGTGGGTCTATCAGGATGAGATTGAAGGAGGACGCGTCGAGCTTGGCGGAAAGTTGACGCGCAACGACCGCGCCGTTCCCGCCTCCGACTACGACGATGTTGCGCTTTCCGTTGTTGGGAATCTGGGCCATTGTGAATGCCACGGGGAATGTGGAAGCGAGTGGGATGTTAGTGGGGACGCAGGCCAGATGGTCCCCTTTATATTGACAACTGTGGATTGACACTTGAACGTTACGAACGTCTTTCCAAGCATGTACTCTTTGTAAGCCAGGCGTCAGACGAAATGACACACTGTCAGCGGTATTTGTCCATCCAGTCATCCAGTCTTCGGTCAGTCACGTACCCGGCAGGTACTAGACTCGAAGGACTCTCAATGGACTTGTAAAGGAGCAGGACAAGCTTCTTGCGCGCAGCCTGCAGGCGCTCTAACCAATGAAACTAGTTGATGTAGTTGGGGTCGGTTGAGTCGGTGATGTCTCGCACCACTACCGTTGCCGGTCCCCTCGTCCTTCGTGACGGCAATGGATAGAAATTCTATTCGTACATAGTTCAATGCACCTAGACGTGCAACAGTTGTAGGAACAACTCCGTCTCGTCACCCTCTCGCATCCTTATAATGGGAATGGCAACGTTTCCGCCGGACGCCTCATGAAGGTATCTCTGGGCGTATTGCGGGGCTAATCGTCTCTCTGTGAGCGAAGCTTGTTTACCAAGCCACACGTAGACTGTTGGGAAAGAGGGGTCTGAGGAATTGTCGAGAAGGAATGCATCGGTGGAAGACAGGGATTCCAGTGTAGGTTGAACCTTCTCAAACACAACCCGACCAGAAGCGTCAGACAGACGAAAAAGGGAGATGGGGGAGGCAGGGGGAGCCGAAGGAGCGGGCGAGATCGTGGTGTCGTCCCCGAATTCAGCAAGAAAGACACCAGCACCAGAGGAACCTTCATCTGAGTAACCGAAAGTGAGTAAACGCTGATTATTCTTCTGGATGGATCATGAATGTACGAACCGAAGACCTTGAGCTCACTCTGGCCCTGACGTTCATCGATCAACGTCCTCACGAATTCGGCAGCTTTGAATTTCTCCTTGCCGGCGCTTTCCTTGGTGTTGAACTGCCAGATGGAGGCGCCTTTGTCGAGGACATAGACGTCACCTTCGATGAGACTGGATGCTGCAGCCGTCACCTGGCGCACAACGAGGTTGTGTTCAGGGGTGATCGAGATCTTGTACAAGATATGAAGATCGACAGGTACAGGATCCGAGACATGGCGAAATCCACTGTCGACGCCACCGCGTAGACAAATGAAACGAGGGAAGTAGGAGAGGAAGCGAGGGGATTCGTGACCTTGAACTTCACGATATTGGACAGGGACGCCGTGCAGATCTTGACTACGTTCAGTACATGCTAGTGGTTGATGAATGCAGAACAACTTACGATCGTCCAGTTCGACGGTCTTGTACGCTGCCGTTCCAGCTTCGTCCTGGGAGGTTTCCTCGCCGAGCCAGAAATGAAGGTCATAAGACAGTGATTCGGCGTCCGGGGACTTCTTATAAGTCTGAGGCAAGAAATATAGAGGTCAGATGAGGCCTGATCGTCAAAGATGGTGCATAGACAGACGTTCAAGACGATGTAAGAGTCCCCGCTATAGAACTCTCCGCGAGAAGGGCGGGAGGCGACAGAGAATTGTTCGATCCGCCAGGTTTGGATTCCGACTTCTTTCCCAGCATTAGCCCAGGCAGATTCTGAGTCGCCAGCATGCTCCCTGACGCGCTTCTCCAGCTGTGATTGAGTGATGAGTACATCCCTATAGGTCTATGATGGCCTAAATGCCTGCTCACATCGGAGCCCAGAAGGGCGATATTCGAGTCCTTGATGTCGTATTTTGTGAGTCTGGTGAGAACAACCATGTTACGTTGAATGAGTAGCGAGATGAAGGGGATTCGATACCAGGAACGCGGGTGACGAATGGTTTGAGGATGATGGCAAGAGCGAGTCGGAATCACGAGCCTGATCGCAGCCTATCTGTCAACAACTGCCATGATAAGTCCAATAAATCGTCACTTCATACCTCATACAGCCTCACATCTCGTCCCATACTGCATGCGTTTCCATATGCCGCGTGTTGTCGTCTCGGACAGGAGCTATAACTGGAGGCGTGCGCTCCCTATGATATTGATAGGTTCTTTCGCGATGGCAAGGGGAACAATCTACCATGCATATGTGACGGCAGGCTCTTCAACTAGCTAGGCGCGCAGTGACTGGACTGTAGAGTTTTATATGTTAGACTCTCAAGGAACTCTAATCATCTATGTGTACATGGTTGCAATTCATTAAAAGTAGCTTTAACTTAGTCAATACCCCCTCACAGTACAGAAATCTGCGTGGTATCCCCTCCGACCTAATTAAAGAGGCCTGGTAATCCCGCTTCCACAAGCACCAAGTCATCTCCACCTAGTCTGTCTGTGGATACGACATGGCACGCCGATCCGGACTCATGAGTCTACCATACTCCAATAGTAGCCTTCAAACCAAGTCAGCTTCTATGAAGCCATGTCAAGTTGACCAAGCACTCACCGGAAAGTATACGCGACAAGGTCTTCCCTTCTGAAGTACGCCCTGCTCCAGTGCTTTCCCTCGATAGCTATCCGCTTAGCGAGCTCGTCATGCCCGCCTTCCCCATACACATCCCCGTGAAAGAATACCAGCGTGTCGTGCAAGTCGGACAGATCGACCTGTATGGGGACGTAGTGCACCCAGGGCTGGATGCGGTCCATATACCTTAGATTCATGGTTAGAGGCAGACAATATGCAGAGTGAATAAAGAATATTCACCAATCAGCATACGCAGTCGACTTGAACACCAAGGAATTCGAGCTCATCAGCCTCTTGAAGTTTGTGGCACCCTCATCTCCGTCGACATCCAGCACATACTTGTGCGTCCGCTCGAGTTCTTCCGGAGGTGCAGGATCCCACGGGTACTCACTCTTCAAGGCCTCACATACATCTGGCGTGCACCGCTGTGGGGACCCATGAAACGCCACGTCCATGAGTGCAGGGTGAACCATTGATTTCTTCATCGTCTTCACAGTTGACGCGTCGTCCATCCCGCCCGAAACAAGGATATCTAAATTCCCGTTCAAATCGTTGGTCTCGGCCACCAGCCGCGTCCTTAACGCGTTCCGCCAATTTGTACGTTCCGTGTAACTTGCGTCGTTGTTGGAACCTCGCCATAGTAGGCGGTCGTCCGTCTTGTCGTCCCATGATGGATGTGTTTCCACATCGGAGTCGAGTATTTGGAACGGCGCAGGGATGCAGATGGAATTATGCAGATGTGACCCAGTGAACGAGAACTCTGGAAGCAACCCAGAGGCCCGCGGGCTTGTATGGTAGAAACCATGAAACCATAGATGGTTCGGGTGCTGACATGGGTCGGAGCCCGCATGATGATCGTGGATGAATGTCTTTCTCCTTTTTCGGGGAGCGGCGAGGTCGAGGTTGATGGGCTTTTGACGGGTAGGGGAGTTGGGCGGGCATGCGGCGGGCCAACCGAGACGACTGGATGGATGAGGTAAATCGTACCGAGATAGATCTAGTCGGCGGATTAGATGGATGGACATTGGGTAAATGACGAACTCACAGGTCTGGGCATGCGCACCGTCAATTAGTATGTTGCGGATGTTGTAATCCGCGAGATTTCTGGATGCATCGCGGGGGGAAAGGATGGCTCGGAAAGGCGGTAAGTATTGCTCGACTTCCTGCAGTATGTTGACTAGTACGGAGGTATGAGAGTAAAACTCGTCGTCGTCGCCTAAGAGAGAGAACACAGCTTGCAGAGGAGCATCAGACCTCTTCTCAATGACATAGGAAGTAATGTCCGCGTCCGACTCGAGCTCAGATAACATAGCGTGTATGTCCTTCGGCTCTAATCCCCAGAACGGCTCAAGGTCATGATAGATTTGGTCGTATTCGTCCGGGAGCTTGACGTCGTGTTTTACAGCGTACGCCCACCTAAACCAAGAAAATGTGAGCGTTAGCTAACTGACTAAGACAAAAACGCACCAGTGCTCGAACCCCTTCGGAGGGTCTCTGTGGTACCTCCGTTTGTACTCCCGCACTGCCTGGGCCAAAGTCTTACTCGCCTTACGGGTCTTGGCCAGCCATGTTTGCTCCGCCTGCGATATTAAGTCGTAGATTGGATGGCGACCCTTCGGATTGACTTCTACCAGTCCATCCGACCGGTACCTGGGCGGCCGCAGCCTGGCTTCGACGGGGGGAGGATAACCTTTCGCACTGCTCGAGGCGGCGTGCTTGTGAGCGCATTCCGAGTCCGTGGGGCAGTCCGAGTCGCCGCCAGAGACATTTGACCGGAAGTGAGGAGGCGCGCGAAACCCGTAGATGCAGAGACACACGGCGACAGCGATGCACGCCAGGCCCAATCTGCGTCGCTTAGGCGAGACCATAGTGGTGGTGGTGGTGGAATGAGCTGAAAACTTGCGCGACTCAGATTACTATTAGGAGTTTGGAACGGAAGAAAGAGGGGTTACTGGGTGCCGTCAAAATCGCGCTTCTCTAGCCAGCATCCCACGCGCCTGGCATCCTATTAAGAACGCCTTGAGAGAGCCTAGTCATATGATAGCCATCATGATGTTCGTTGAACAGCATTGTATTGCGCGGGATGTAGATGGCAAAGGTTACGTAAAGCCGGGCCGCCCATGAAAGAATCAAAGATGCCGCCGGGCTAAACTCAGGCTAAACTCAGGCTAAACTCAACGTTGACTCAACACTGCAAACTGCTTCAAGGTTCGTCGCCTACGTGCTCCAGAAATTGCGACGAACAAGAGCAGATCCGTATAGATTGGACTAGTTGGAAGTCTGCTGCGGAGCCAGGAAGACTAGACTCTAAGATGTCGTGCAACCCTACATGAACTGTCTCTACATGACTGTCCCTACATCCGATGAGCTATGTATCTAGGACCATCCATCCATGATTAGTCCGAAGGCAAAGGCTATCGTCAGTCTCAAGTCCAGTTTGCATAGCGCAAAGGTGACAATAACCCCGTCTGATATCTAGATCGGTCGTTCGTAGTTCAGCCTCTCTGTCCTCTTCCATACCTCCCTCACTAAGCGTTCCTGCTGTTCTCTTGGCGAGCGCCCTTGAGCATCCTCTGAGCAAGCTCGTATGGCCAGATACCTTGTTTGTATCATTAGCACATGGAAAGTCTACGGCGCAAGGTACTCGCATACCTTCGTCCACCCAGATTGGCCATCGGGATAGGACCTGTACTCTCCAAATCCGGCGGTGGGTTTGAATCCACAACAATCCCACCAGTCTGGAGGAGAATGGCTATGCCAGCGCAGACATCCCATTCCCAGCAACCAGCTAGGAACAGACGCGTCAGATCCGTAGTAGACCAGAGGGAGATATGCAGACCTTCAAACATGATGTCGCCCTGGCCCGAGGCAATGTACAGCATGTCCATCGTCGAACTCCCCAAGCTCCGAATACCGTGTACCATACCACCTTTCCCACCTCTACCCCCGATCTCGGTAGCCATGTTGATGAAGTTGGTCGACTTCTTCGTAAGGTTTGAAGTGGCCGAGTCGCGTCGATCTTTGCCCCATTCACCAAAGAATAGACATCTGTGACAAGTCAGCATCTCGACTTGATGAACGACAGGACGGGACTATACCCACCCTTTGGGCGCGTCTTCGGGCAGGGGGAGGGGCGGTGATACGATTGGGAGGGGAGAAGAGGGCCCATCTGGTCCAAACTCGGACGTCCACGCGCCGCCTTCCGGGTGATGTATGGCGGAATATAGTGTTCCATGGCCGCCGCCTTGTCGATCTCTTCGCGGGTCCAATGGGGACCGTCATCTTCATCATCATTATCTTCATATTCTTCTTCATCATCTTCATCGTTTTTATCATCCTCTCGGAATCTGAAGTAGCTGGTATAGAGGTCGTCTCCAATGAGCTCATCGTAGAACTCTCTGGCTTCGATCAGGTTCTCGAAAGCCTCTCCGATGGCCTTGCGCACTAGAGGGCCCCTGGCTTTGAGGACACGCATCACCAATTCGTCGGTGAGCTCGATATCAGAGGTGTTGGTGGCTTTTGTGGCGTATTGTGGCTCAGGTTCGAGGCGTCGTCTTTTGATACTGACAGGAATTAGCCTTCTTGGAAGCAAAGAATGAGAGAGGCCTGCGTGTCTGTTTCCGTTGGTTGCGACAGTGCTAGTGATGAGGAATCGCGCTTCATGGCTGCAGAAGAGGTAAAAGTGGTGATGGAGGAACAATTCACCGGAGTGGGTCTTTTGTACTCTATGGTCTTTGTAATTGATGGATCAGCGTAGACTCAATGGTCTGTGCAGCAGGTCATGCAGATCTCTTCGCCGGCCGGTAGAGTCGTGGTGGACTGGCATCATATAAGACGAATAATCACACGGCCAACAGAGATGGGCAAGAGAGCTCGAGCATCGGCAGAAACTTTGAACGTGACCAGTTTTTACATTCCAGGTGGCATCGTTGTTGAGTTTTGAAGCCAGAAATAGCAGAAGCAGGTAAGCGAGATTGAAAACGCAGTCGCCAGATGCGAAAGTAACGAGATGCATGGGACTCCAGAGCAAACCATAGCTGAGTTGAGGCGTGGGTATTTGCATCAGAGACGGCCGTCCGGCACGCGTTCAGTTGACACCATCGAGGGCTCTCCCTTGAACCACGACCATCGACGCGCCAAATCGCGTTGATGCTACCAACTGTCTGTTGAGCTTGCTCTCACTGTGGGTTTTTATTATTGTTGTTCGTTTCTTAGCTGAGAACGCGTCAGACCTCCAGCTGCCCCATTTTCACTAGCTTCATCACCGCCATGTCTCTCGCTCTTGCCCTTGACGCGCTGCCTCCCGCCATCGCTCAGTACAGCGAAGGCTCGTCAGCGTACGAGCCTAAACCCATCGAGGGCTTCATCGCTGACTCTGACGCGCTGCTCTCCAGTCTTCAGGAGGTGCAGGAGTGCAAGCCCAAGCAGAGCCTGCAGACCACGCTATCCCCGTTTTGTCGCCTTCCAAAAGAGATAGTGCTTCACGAAATATTCCGCTGGTTTGGGCCTCTCGACGTCCTGAATTCCCGGGACTCGCATTGGGTCATCACTCATGTCTGTCGCGAATGGCGCGATTTTGCTCTCTCTCTGCCATCGTTTTGTTCACTATTCTTCGTCTCCACCACAGAAGTCCCTGACCACTATCCCGTGGATCCCGCTGCGCTACTCCAGACTGTGCTAGACAGGAGCCAGGATCACGATATCGACTTCAGTTTGCATACATTGAGCATCGACCTCTATGACATGAACGACAATAGTCGACAGCAAAAAAATTTACTCACTGAGCTCCTCAATGTGATTATGAAGTACCCCTCGAAATGGAAGCGCGCCGACCTTGGACAGATACCCATGACCTTGGCGATCTCCCTCTCTGTTCTTTGCAGCGGAAAGCTGAGCCATTTAGAGGACCTGACAATTGATCCTCTTCCCGGCTTGTATTCACGATGGCAGCCCATATGCGCTTTTAAGGATGCTCCCATTTCTACGTTGAAACTTGGCTATCTGCCTCTACGCTTCCTCTCAGGAATCAACTCCTCCCGCCTTAGAAACCTGGCTCTGTGGCATCCTGACGTCCGAGCGGGCGACTCCATGACCAGACGATCTGACCTGTATTGCACTCTCAAGCGCTTTCCCAGCCTTACCTCCTTCGAATTTTCAGGTCGTTATTGGAAACATATTATAATCCCACCCGATGTACCATTTGTCCACCGCAGTCTGGCATCACTTTCCACGACTGATACCAATCATTTTCGCCATGTTTCTCTCCCGAGTCTGACGACACTCCAAGTCACTGACAGGATCCTCAACAACGGGCCTCCGGAGCGGTGTCCTGACATTGTACACCTGCTACAAAACTCGGAGTGTCGCCTCACCCACTTAGCGCTGGTCAATTATACTTGCATGAAGGCCTTATCCGAGGTCTTTCGTCTTACACCTCATCTGGAGGAGTTGGCCGTGTCCTTCAATGTCGTCAATTTCAATCAGATGGCCTTCCTCAAGCACTTCGTTGACCTCCTTGCGTCAATTGACCCTCCTCTATCTTCCTCTCGAGGCCCTTCTCCGCATTCTACTCATCTATACATTCCACACCTCAAGACGCTTTCGCTGTCCACGCACAGGGATCGCCCTTGGTCATTCTTCGACTCTTGCGTCGTTCGTATGCTCGTGGAGCGTCACCAGGCTAGCCTAGAATCGGCGTCGTTCGAGCGCCATGCGGGTGGGAGTCGGCGGCGGCAGTACGCATTTCCTGCTCTGAAGCGCACAGATATTCAAGAACTGAGGGCTTTGAAGGCGGCCGGGCTCGATCTGCTTGTTCAGTGGCGACATGGAGACATGCTTGGTTGACGAAGAAGACTAAGGCTCGGACGAAGAGGAAGAGGGGTCGGACAAAGAGGAAGAGGAGTCGGACAAAGAGGAAGAAGGTTCGAACACCTGTTGAAGTTTGCCTTGCTCGAATCGGATAGTGTACTTGGACGAAGAGGAAGAAGGGTCGGACACCTGTTGAAGTTTGCTTTGCTCGAATCGAATACTGTACTTTATGAATATTGCTATCGTCTGCTAGATTACCGTACTTGCTCTATGCTGCCCAACGTTCTGTGCTTTCTAAAAAATTTGCTGTGTTTTTATCGCTACCATTTGCTGTGGATTGTCGCGTTGTTCGATGCGAGATTTTTACCCGCAAATACTGATCTTCCTACATATATTCCCTTGACGAGGTGCGAAGTAACTTACGGAGTCCTTGTAGAATAACGTCATTCTATGACGTGATCGTTCAGGCATACCGTAGAACGTTCAACGCCGTTCTTCCCCGACGTTGACCAGCTCCATCCAAACCAACATGGCCTCTCGCGTTTTCACTTCATCACTGCGCACGTCGTTGCGCCCCTCACTGCGGTCGTCTGCTCGCTATGCTGGACGGCGAATGATGAGCTCCCCCGCACACGCCGCGCCCAAGAGCGACACGCCATGGATTGTGCGTAGCTCGCTGCCAACATTCTGGCGCCAATTTGATGGATTGTTCTTAGATTGGCTCTGCACTGTTCTTTGGCCCGTTGGTGCGCATATACGAGCTTTTGACTGGAAGACAGGGACTGATTCGCGTCAGTTCGCCTACCTCGTTTCTCCGAGCGCCCGTGCAAGGGGCAACGCGGATGCGCACGGCCATGATTCCGGCCACGCAGAGAAGCAGGAGGTTCCTGTCGTAAGCATGACTGACGATGAGGGTACGGAGGCAGAATTCACCGCCTCTCTCGCGACTGCCGAGGTGCGCCCCCGTGTTTATGTTCAACCAGGCGTTTCTCACCAGAAACATTCTACAGGCCACTGATGCCCCCGCCTCTGACTCTGCTGAAGTATGCAACATTCGTTGCGCGCACGTCTTGTTCTCACCCAGACTTTCAGCCCCCAACTGTTGTCGACCGCGAACCTAAATCGTCGGACGGTGGGCACAAGAATCCCGAACCTGAGACTGACACCTCCGGCGTGGTCAAAGACGACGATGATTCCCCTACCAAGATGGAGGACGCTGCAAAGACGCAGGTGGTACGTGTTTCGACGACTCAAGTCGCGTAGGCGAAAGTAACGTTCATCACAGCAAGATGACGTCCAATCTCCCAAGCAGGCCGAAAAGAAGGCAGAGTAGGCCATCTAGGAGAAGAAGGACCAGTCGTCATAGATGCTTCTTCAATCAAATGCATTCGACAAGTTGACGAGATTGCGTGCCTCAAATCTACTTCCTTACAGCACCCATTGACCGCTAGGTTTCTCGAAGAGACTCAACAAACACACCTACCGTTTCACAGCATTTGTCGACGTCCGCTTGAGGGACAACGACTCCCATGATGCCTACATCAAATTCGGGAGCAACAGCGGTCTTAAAAGTTACTACGCGCCAAAACACGCCGAGTGAGCACAGCTCATTTCATTATTATTTGACGCGCCAGACGCCACTGTAGCCTTGCTTCATTCTCAAGGGGCACTGACAAGATTCTAAATGAAACCACGACCCTTCTCAGTCCACCCGCTGGGTTCGCGATTCATAAACTCTCGGAGAACTCTGGCTTTCTTTGCTTCCCCCGTCAACCCAAAGCGGTGGCAGTATCCTCTCCTCCAAGGGTCACTATCGGTCACGAAGATGACGTCCCGTTGCTTGGATATAAAGATCCATTGACTGCTGAATCTATTAGTCTTGAGTAATTGTTCATGTGTCCTGGGTGGACTAGCGCCCGGCGGCAATTGCCACTCCTCCTTGCCGTTCTTGTCTTTGACCCATTCACCTTCTGCTTTCTCGTAGAGCACACCGGCGTCGGGGTCGATGTCGCCGAGTAAGCAGAAGGCGCGAAAGTGCGTCACATTCTTGAACCCGCATCTGATATGTTTCTGTCAGTTCGTTCTGTCACGAGTTAAGTATGAGGTACGCACTTATCCGAGCCCCAAGAGTACCAGAGCTTTCCCTCTCCTATTTCAAGTGTATATGGACACCAAGGATCTGGTTTGTACCACTGTCCGAGGACATCAGCAAACAAGCTGACCGTACCAAGCAGGACGGGCACAAACCTTCTGGAGCCAGCGAGAGAAAGCTTGGGCAGGCCGTAAAGACAAATCCCCGTCGTCGTCGTTTTCATTCCAAACAATTTCGTCGTCATCGTCGAAGTGAAACGAACCGCGGCAGGGTTGCTTTATGTAGAGCCTGACATAGACATCTTCGTACTGGTTGTCGTACCCAAAATTCTCATCCAGCATTTTGCCCACGGCTTTCCGCCCCAATTTGTGGTTCAGTACACGATCCACGAGCTCCTGGGTGATTGTAGTCTCTGGTTGCGGCTGGCGATGCTTCTTCCTGCTGACGGTATGTGTCAGAGCTTGAATTTGGGGAGAGTCTGTGGACTAACGAAACTGAAGCTGCCTTGGAGCGCCACAAGGCTAAGGCCGCCGTGGAACCTAAGGCTGCTCTCGAACGTGTCCTGGTATTTGAGTTCATATGAGAGGATGTTGACTGTTCCTGCAGTGAGTGGTGGTCGGATATGGACGTGGCCACAAAACCAGTCGGCCTTTTATACGATGGCCTCTCTTGTTCTGTTCTAGGTGAGCGATCAATCGGCGAATGGATCATCTCTATTGTATTGTATTGTTTTTGCTTGGGCCACACATCGGTCGTGTAGATCCCGAGTCAACCTGTGCTCCGACCAAGATCAGCATGGCCCTCCATCTCTCTCACTGGATCTGGATCAAGATTCAAGATACTCTGTCGTCTGGATATCATGGTCCCATGCGGTCGCCTGTCATCGTGCCGGCCACGACCCTTCGCCCACCAGCAATGTAAGTACCATAGATGAACGTGGTTTCTTCATGTCTTGACTAGACTAACGCACGGACTGCCACAGGGGTCTCAAATCGCAACTACGATCTACGAGGACCCGCGCTAAGAGATCTGCATGTCATTCTTACCGGGTCTTATTGTCAAGACCCTGTTGCTGGGTATAAAATCACTGCAACTCTGGATGATCGCATCCACCTTTGTCTCCCGGAGAGCAAGGCCAAATTCGCCGACCCGCCATACAAGACTGCACTGCATCCCACCCAAACCCCCTCTTGTCATTCCGCCAGTGTCAACCCCCTACGATGAACGCCGGCTCTGTCACCGTCACTTCCTTGTCGCCGACCCTCCCATCTTTGCAGAGCTCTGACGAAGAGGTCCGAGCCTTCTCTGTCGTACATCCTTTCGCCGATTTACCGCAAGATATTGGGCGTACCATATTCGAGTTGGCGTTTTCGGGCACTGCATACAGCAACCCCAACCTTTTCATCACAAAAAACGTCAACTCATAAGAATGCATACAGTACCTTGTATTCCAAGCCGTGTGCTATCAAGAGCCTTACGAGGTCACCCTACCCTTGCAAGAGTCTTACGCTAAATGCCAATCATTACAAGATCCTAATAATGATCGGTAAGCATAATAAGGGCTCCGATGCATAGCATACCTTCATATGACCTTGAGATACCATTATTTGGGTGGTCCCAGGCAAGTAAGCTAATTCCGAGCCTGCAATTAAGGGCATAACGAGGTAAACATGTTAGAGAAACATGGGTTCGGAAACCGGCATGGGCTCAACTCTGCAGGAGTCTGAACGTCGGTCGTGAGACTTGCTGAAGTCGTATTGAAGACCTTGAGAGACCTGGGGAGAGCCAAGCTCATAATCACTCCGAGAAGCGCCATAATGAAACTCTCAAGTTTCTACAGCCCGATAGCGTGGTCTGCGTGACTTACGAGTACTCATGTCTCACCGCAGTGTGGCAATTCCAGGTCTGAGGGCACTTGCTAGGCTGTTGTCCATTGCAGCCACATATACCAGTCCCAACGTACTTGCTATGGATTTTCATAGTCGTGATACTGCGGGCATGAAGTGCAGCTGGCTCTATATATCGCCATTAAATCCATCTCATTTAAGAGCTAATGGCTGAACGGTTATATTGTCTGGACGTTGTCTCAATTGCGAGCGTTCGATTCCCGCTGTAGCCGCTACCACACCAACCTGGGTCCTGGACCCGCCGCAAAGTGTGGCGGATGGCCGGGGATCGAGGTCGAGTTTTGCCGTGTGCAGTGATGGGACTCCACCTTTTGTTATCCACGTTTTCATAACATTTCCAGGCTACTGTTACTCATATTATGCACTTGGTATGCAATTTCTGACCTTACCAGGCCTTTTCTATGCATGATATAATGCTGATTAAATGACCCTTACTAACCATCGATCTGTTCCGTAAGACATAAGGAGGCCTGGTATGCATGATAGGTCTTCTCATGGTTATGTTAGGTTCAGTGAACCTTGCAATACTTTACATGGCCATGATTATGACTTGACGTTTTTTGTGATGTTGCGAGTCTCTCGAATGGTTCACAGCTGGTTAGTGTCGAGAACCAATATTGACGCTGCGTCCTGCTCATCGTAGTTGCACACAGGCTTGAGCCGGTTCTTTATGATACCGTCATATTGAGAAGTTCCAGACGGTTGATCTTGTTCGCTGAGGGTATTCGGAAGCGCAGAGACCCTGTATTTTTCGAGCAGAGTGTCAGAACCCTCACCATCGTACACGGACTCAAGCACAAGCTGTTGATGGGCACGTACGACAGAGCAATCGCCCGCCATGAGGAGACGTGCATCAGCCTCATACTATCTACTTGCTCGCAAGTAAAGAGGCTGGCATTTTGCCTACGCAATCCAAATAGCACCGCAGATTGTACAAAGTATGACTTGCATCTGCGTTTCGGAGTGCGCCCGACGCATTTGTCTCTAAAGGTCGACCAGGTTGAAGCCGAAGACATGGTCAGATACCTCCCATGGAGCGTAACTCATCTACATCTTGATTATCAGCGCTGGTGCACGCACTCCGAGTCTACCCAATGGCCCACCCTCTTCGAGCAATGCCCAGGACTGACACATATCGTGCTCACTTCCTTTGGACAAGCAGATGATTACCTATACAAGCATGGCATCCATGAGCCGCAGAACGGTATCAGGGCCATTGCTCGTCGAATCTTCTCCTGCGCTCCCGCTCCATTCAGGAAATTTGTGTACATTCCGATGGTGACATCAGACACGGGCAGACCGCTCGACTCTCTCGACTGGGTGTTCGACTGGGTGTCTCGTTATGAGAAAGAGATAACAGACATTGATCCTCGGTTCATGATCTTGTGGCCTTACGGACACTGTGAAAACAGTCTCAACTCCCTGGTTTTTGAACATTTGTGGGAATATCGTCGAGACAACAAGGACTTGTGGAGTCTCTTAGACTGACCACTGGATATGTCTTGTGCAAGTAATGAAGACCTCATGGCGTGATATTCGGTACGGAAAATAAAGGCAAAAAGCTTTAGGCCCATACATCGAGTCTGTGACTAGTACACTTCAGTGACACGGTGTTCATCGTGTCCATGTTGGTAATGTTGGTAATTCGACAGACTATTGCAATGGAACCCACATTGGTGCCAGATTAATACTAGCTGGGGCTGCAGTGACCACGGTGCCCCGTCCTTCAGGACGGACGGGACTCGGAAGGGCAGTTCTCGTCGAATAACCATTAGCGGAGGGTGGCGTGTAAGGGTTCTTCGATGAAATCTGAAGCGTTTGAGAAAGCGTATGTTGCAGACAATGCTCCTCTCACCTTTACATTCTCCGCCAAAGCGCTCTTCAGCACTTTAATATTTGCAAAAAGTAACTTCAGTGGATCAAACGACCATTGGCCATAAAGCCTTTCGAGGAGCAGAGTGTTCATAGAGACCTCGGAGTCTGCACGCCGAAGGAGCCTCCCTTGAGAGAAGTCTTTGAGTGGCCACAATGCTGACGAGAGCTGACGGAACCCAGGTTTCCAGTCCCGAGGTTCCAAGGAGTCCAAAGTGGCAATACAATCGACCCAAGCCAAATTGGAAGGCTGTAAACGTGCCAGTGAGATGATAATGTTGTGTTCGCGGCGCTCTAAAGTGAGCAAGAGTACCAAGCAAGCAAACATGAGATTGTGAGGATCATGCAGGTAAGCCAAAGCATCCTGTCGCACTCGTTCAGATTTGAGGTTCTGGAGACCCGCGATGTAAGCGTCAATGACATCCACAACGACAGCTAGGTTTGGACGCAGAAGCCACACTCCAGATAAGTTTGTGAACAAGTTCACTTCCAAGGATACTCTATAGGACATCTCATTTCCTGACATGAGGCCTGACCCTAAGATGTATAGCGCATGTACAAAAGTCGGCAGCTCTTGAGGGGGCGGTACCGTATCAAGTGTGAAGAAGTCGGTGTCCTTCAGCACGACACAGACAGGGAGCATGAATGGGCCTGGTAGTAACGGCATGGAAAACATTGCGAACCAACGGAATATGCGCATCATGTTGTAACGGCAATGCAGAATGACTAGACACCGCGAACATGAGTCTGTGGAATCATGGACACACACCACTGTCTCGTTCACGACAGAGGAGACGAGGTTGAAGAGCTTGTACACGAATGAAGTGGGTTCGGTGTGTGGCCGTCGGCAAAACTGCGTAGTTCTCGATGTGCGTCCTTCATAAAGGAGATCACCTTTCCCTGAAAGATGGGGCAAGAGGATCTGGTCGATGGCCTCGAGTAGCACGCAGTCTAGGAGATTTAAGGCAGATTCTGGTAATGTATCGGTGGGAAAGGCCTCTTCAATTTGTCGCTGCGCATCACTGCCCGCGGCAATGAGAATTCGATACCACTGGAATGGAGGGAGGGGCCCGTAATTGCTCTCTGTTATGAGCGCCGGCTGCTGGCAGAACATATTCCATATACGTGGGATCAGGCGCTGCTGTATGGCACTATGAAGAGAACAAGGTCCGGACTCTGCGCGTGTTCGACGGAAAGGCGATAAATCAGGAAGAAAGAGAGCAATGAGTTCAAAGTCCCATAGACACCATGAGGTCAATGTGAAAGTCTTCCGTTGATGGGCTAAAAAAACAAGGGCCACCCAATGGGTAGGATCAAGAAGCTCATTATGGTGTTGCAGAAAAAACGTCTTCAGGTCCCAGCTAGAGGGCAACCCGCCGAGACCTGATAGATGGACAGCTGCAACCAGCCTGTGATTGGACTTGAGCTCTGCGTGAATGCGGAAGTCCTTGAGCTTGAGTCCAGAAGATGGAGGAAGGCCTGGCAAAGTAATGAACGAGCGGCACAGGCGCTCCAAAGCCGGTTCACAGCCAGGTAAGCACTTGTATTCACGTTCTGAGACCTGCTTCGTCAAGGCATGAAGAATACGCATTCTTTCCTCGCGGATTTCGTCTTTACCGTGCCATGTGATTTTTGCATACTCTCGTACAGTTGGAGGAAGACCCCCGACGGCCTGTAGAACAAGTTTCCGTACAGACGGATTAGACGACATGGTGAACATCCAGTCTAGGGCATCAACAGAGAGCTGATTGTATCTCTCCTTGACCTCTAACTTCTCGAACTTCTCGAATGATTCAGGACGACTGGTGACCCGCGAGTATAGGGCGGGAGCGAGAATAGTACTCGCACCGTGTCGTCGAGCTAGAAGTCGGCGGTGCACCGAATGATAAGAGATGTTTGCAAGAGTGGACAGGTAGTGGAGGAATCCGGTCAATGGTGTATGATATGGGCACTGAGGGAGGTAAATCGGGATGATATTGCTGATGAGATAGAGGACACAAGCGACGACAGTAATGACGCCAACAGTGCACGCTAACGACGTGCGGAGGGGAACATAGAACAGGACAAGGCCGGCAAAGAATAGAGCCAGAGAAACATGCATGATGATAGGGAGTATGCCAATGATAACATTGACATTCCACTTCTCGAGGCCAATGAAACGATACTGACGGGTATGGCTGCGAAGGCCCGGGTCTCCGGAGACTGGGGTCAAGTAATGGTGCAGCCATTGCTTCACTAGGACAGAAGCCAGAGCGACAACAAGGCTTGCAACTAGACTGACGACCCAAAGGCCATTTACCCAGACGTCGATACTGTCTGGGACAAACGGCTGCGGGGGATCGAGAGAGGTGGAGGGGATGGCCAGACTAGTCTGATTATCGAGCATGGCGCGTTGAAGAGCGACCATTTCGAATAACAGGATGGTTGTCATTTCAGTGAAGTCGGCCTGGAGGTTCTGTGACGCCTCGACGAGGAAGGTTGTTACTACGGAAGAGAAAAGACCGGCCTGATCTTTTCGTTAGACACATTTATTTGTATCAGGCGAGTCACTCACGAAGACAAGCATAACATCTAGACCATCTCGAGACTGATTGATCATAGCGCCGTCGAATGCAGCCGCCTCCTCCTCATATGTACGCCAAACGCGCGCGTTAGGCGCTGTCTCTGCATAAATGGGGTCTGGTGGGAATGTCCCCTCGTAGTCGTCGTTGAAGGCAGGCTGTGTCGCCGCGGTATCATGGTTGAGCCCGAAAAAGCGTTTCCTGCTGTTGTGATCGTGTGGCGTTGCACCACGACGGACACCTGAGTGACCTTCGGTCGCAACGTCTCTTGCGGGAGGGGAGAATGGCCCGCTCGACATACGCTGTTCTTGCATTGACATGGGCGTCAAGGACAAGCTGTAGTTGCCTGGACCGGGGCATGGGTATTCAATCAGGACCAGCACTGCCCCCTCGACGCATGCCGCCTACGAACATTGATCTTTCTGATTGCGAACGCGTTCTGGTCTTGGCTAGAAGGCGATGACCGGACCTTTGGTAGGAACGATGGATCGGGTCTGCTTCCACTGTATAAAATATGGTTGTACGCTGTACGCGTCACGGCATCGACTCTATCGGATGTCCGAGGCTCGTCCTTGATGATCTTGACGATGGCACTCGACGTGCACTTCTCCTGGTCCAATGCAAATGCTCGAATG
Organism: Strobilurus stephanocystis; assembly: GCA_019915075.1. Lineage (NCBI taxonomy): Eukaryota > Fungi > Basidiomycota > Agaricomycetes > Agaricales > Physalacriaceae > Strobilurus > Strobilurus stephanocystis. Next base: position 887,500 of record JAHLMI010000011.1, read on the forward strand.
GCTCACTCGGACCCTGCAGACCTGTAGTGTGTATTGAGTCGTCTTGGCGCTGGGAATTGAGGAGACCTCTCACGAGTATGTGCACTTTTGTTGAAATGGGCGTCAAACGCTATCCTGATGTGGTTGTTGAGCACTACAACTGGTGATTGACGTCAAATAGGCCAGTGCACTATGCCGCAAGTGCTAGGGAATCGGAAGGGTTATACATACATGTTGGGCAGAAAGAAGAGAGACGACAGTACAAGAAACTCATTAAAGACAACTAGTCACGATGACAAGCATTTTCTTTGCACCGATTCACCATCCGCTTCGTCAAGCCGTATAGCACACCTCCCGACCTTTCAGTAACGCCCCAAGGAAATGTACGGGTCGTCCCATCCTCGCACAGGAATTGAGCGGTGAAGAGGTTCTTTTCAGGCCTCTCGAAACCGTACTCATCATCCTCTCCCTCGTTGCTATCGGAGTCATCTTCGACATTGGCTGTGAGCCCCGCGACAAAATGACCATCGAAATGACCATCGAAGTAGGGCCGCATGAGATAAGGTTTCATGATGTGTTTCAGCGACTCTGAAGCTTGAGCCATGCTCAGTATGGTGTCGGCATCGTCAACGTAGGAAGCTATCAGGTCGACCAGCTCCGCAGGAAGTTTCAAAGGGCTTTCGTCGGGCAATGATGTGATGAACGGACCATGAAGGTCGTCGAGATACTCGCAGAGGCGAGCGAGTAAGGTGATTCCCGGAGTGCTAGGCTCAGTGGCGTACCAGGACGGTAGGAAGTCGAGCGCCTGGCTATGAATCACCTCTCCTTTGGAAGGTTCTAGCCGTACTACGGCGCATTTAGTGACGGAAAAGAGGACGGCAAACATGGGGTCCTTCCTGTCGTCTGGGCACCCCTTCTTCATTATCTCGACGGCCCCAGCCACGCTCGCCCTAAAATTGGCTGGATCCTCCAAATGAGTGGTTAGATAGACATAGAAACTATCCCGAATCAACCAAGAAAGTTTTCGCATGTTCGACGGAACATGAGCGCGTATGTCCAACATCCGCTCCAAGTCGTCGTCGGAGGAGAACATCGGAGGTGTGAGAGCGATGAACAGCAGTCGCTGAGCCAAGTCGACGACAGCCTTTGGCAAATCCTCGCGCCGAGGCGCCTGAAGTAGCCTCAAGTACGTCTGATAGACGTCTTGGGCGCACATGAGGTTGCCCACAGATGCCTCGAGAAAGCGACAGCGGAGGGGCGTCACTGCGGTGGTCGGCAACAACATGTCTGACTCGGAGTCGCGTGTCGCTAGGGAAGAGTACGCGTTCAATGCTTCACTGTCAACGACCGGTGGAGGAGCATCCCAGCCAACGTGGAATCGATGGACCTCCGGACAACGGCTACTGTACGACGGGCCATGTCGATAAGAGTTCGACCCGATGAATTCCAGAAAATCATCCTCAGATCGTGGAAGATTTGCGAGACTGAAGGTAGGCTGAGAGTTGATGTGAAAGACCAGATTGTCTAGGTCAAGTTCGTACATCCACTCGATGAAGAGATCATTATGAGGTGGCGTCTTTGAGACTTCCCAATCGTCACTTTCAACAGGGTCCCCGGTTTTCCCTCCCCACGCTTGCAAAAGCGTGTCGAGCCAAGCACGGCGCCTCATGAGCCACTGTTGGAACTTGGCTGAATCCCGAGGAACTTGAGCCCAGATTGCAAGGCCAAGACCATCAGGGTAGGAATCGTGGTGGTTGTACTGGAAGAACCAGTGCTTCTTGTGTCTGTATACCCGGTAGCCGCGAGTTCCCATATCGATGTCAATGGTTGTGGTCGATGATCAAGGAAGCGTTAGCCTGTGAAGTCTTTGACAGTGACATGATTTGGACATGATTCATCAGGCGGTGCCGAGTTGGCACGCCGATTACCTGTACGGCTCAGGTTTGCCAGTGGCGACTACGTATACGAGGTTGAAGTTCTCAGAAGATTTTCGAGAAGATTGTGGTATTAGGTAAAGTGTGTGGGATTGCTGGAGATTTGTTTGTGCAGGTCGTTGCAAGTGATGAAACTTCGTCTATGGCCCGCAGCGCAGTGTCAAGGAGTCGCCCAGAGTACCCTCCGATTTCTGAAGTAAGTTGTTATACATCGCAAGGATTACAAGACAGAGATGTCATCGAGAGCACGCTGATGGACATCATCGCTGAGTGCCTCTAGAATAGAGACGAGATATACGAAAGAGTTTACATCAACATGCAGTCCTTGCGCTCCTCGGCGACTGCTTACAATCGATTCAAGGACTTCGGTCTCGTTGGTTTGTTCCCTGCGGTCCCTGTGAATATCGTCGCTGTGACTAGGATTTAGGAAAGTTGCGAATCATGGGGTAATTGACAACCAGCAATTGTCTGATCATTGAGCGAGCAAGTCAAACAGATGCAACCTGCAATTAGACATCTTGACGGCGGAGATCGAGGAGGCCTTTCATGAGCATCTGCACTTCCAATACGGCGTCAATTGCGAGTCGCAGAGGTGTTTCTTGCGTGTTCTGCATGGGGAATGCAGTTTTGACTTCGACCTCCCACAACGTGTCGACGCTCGCTGGCGCCGGCTCTTGCGTTTTTGGGTCAATCTACTTGACATCTCTGAGGGACATACACACATTACCAGGCGTAACACGCACCTTTTCCTGCTGGAACATCTGGATGAGGAGCATACCGCGTCTGAAGAGGTACCCCTTCTTGTAAATCTGCGAGCGGCGGACGTAGCCCAATGCACACGCGAAACTCAGCGCGTCGCCCTGTACGCGGACGGTCGCCCATGGGCGGACAGTGGCCTCCGGGTGGGCGCGCACAGATTCGGGAGCAAGATACGAGAAGAGGGTCCAGCCGGCGTCGGGGTCCATGAGGTCTTTGCGTGCGCGAAGGAGGATGGGGTCGCCGTCGCGGGTGACGGGCTCGAAGACGACCTCGCGGACGTGCATGGTCTCGGAGGACTCGCTGTGCAGCGTGATGCGCGCCAGAATCGGCGTGAGGTCGCGCGAAAAGAATTCGGCGAAGAGCGCGACCTCGTAGGACTGGATGTGCGCCTGCGCCATGATGATGGCGGACCTCAAGATAGCATGCCGCCGTCGGCTTGCCTTTTCCGGTCTCGACAAGGCTCAAGTAGGGCTTTCCCACGTTCCCGTCACCTTCTAACCCTCAATCTCTCTCTCAAAGCAAACGATCCATTGACAGGCACCAGAACATGAGAAAAATGGGTCTTTATCCCGGTTCTAGAAGATGCGGCTCCCAGTGCAGCAACAAGACGATCTACCTCATGCTTTTGGCAAGTTCTTCTGGGCTCGCTGATTGAACATACTGCTTGGCATTCACGGGGAAGAATACTGCCCTACTATCTGAGGGATCTCCTCGTGCCCTCCTATCTACTCGTCTAGATCCATGGAATCTTCGGTGACTGTGAAAAATCCAGGCCTACTATCAACGGCAGCACCATATGCTGACCACGTTGAACGACGAGGTATAAGTGGATCACTGCTTGCTAAAAGGTGACTACCCCCTTTCGCTCAGTCCAAAACAAGCCTACCCGAGCTCAATTTCTCTATGCATGCCGGTGACGGAGATCTGATTGTCTATACGCCATACGATCTCCCCTTCCTTAGTATTCAGGCTCACGGTGGACTTCACGACGGCCTTTCTTTGAGGCCGTACCTCATAGAAGCAGTAGCAAGCATTCGGCATTACTAACTTGGACAGCGAACGTCGAATACTTACGATAGGCAGATGGAATAGCGCAGCGACCTTATGGCGGAAGAAGCAGTCAAGCGCGGCCCCCTTTCTCCAGGAAACATGTCTCGCTGACTCACTCGAAGGCAACTAGAAGGCTGATGCAACGTCGAAAAGTCTGTACTTGGCTCAATGTCGACAGAAGACGGAGGAGAGCCATCAGTAGATGAACTGTCTCACGACAATATGTCACCGTCAGTTTGGAATGACGGCTCTTTGTTCGGATATGGCGCAATACTAACCTTGGAACTTGAAGGAAATCACAATGATCTTGTCGTCTACGAGAAGTATCGGGTCAACAGTCGCTGAATTTTGCATAGGTTGTCCGAGTTGTCTCCTTCATCAGACTCTCGCTCTCGACCTCTTCATCCTTTTGAAATGCGGGATCTATCACCATCAAGCAATCTTTGGTGTGTGCTGGGTGCGCCTGCCATTGCCGCTGTGCCTAGCGCCTCACAAATGTGGTCTAGAGCAGCGACACCTCATACACCATGTGTCAGTACTCATGGCCATTGACTCGGAGGACCCGGACTCCGACGGACGTCACATACTGTACTCCAAGTATAGATGAGACTTCAAATGAAGTCAAGCTCAAGCAGCCCCCAGTTAGACTATCCGCGCAATGCATTGTGAGCTTTTGGACTGTTTGATGCGTAAAATTTTTGACCCCCATTTCCACCAACTCCTCTCCCACCCGACAATGCAGTTCGCAGGTTTATTTTCAGGCAGACTCATGAGAAAACAATCTAGCCGATGATCCTTGACTCTTGGCGCACTCCCACACCACGGACAAGGGCTACCCATCCCGTGCAGTTGGACACGGAACGAAGACTCCCGAAGGAAGCGTACTGCTACAAACCAGGGTACCCATGGGGTAGGCGCACATTCACGAAGCAACTTACCGGCCTCATACTGTGCCGCCAGCGCTCCTGTGATAGAGGATATGCCGCTTCCGGACGTATGGAGTTGAGTTGCCGACTCAACAATCGCAATGGCTCGTTACTTACTCTTTTTGACGCGGGAGAACATATTGTATTGCTGTGTGGGAGATAGTGCCTCCTTAATGTCGCAAGGTGCTAGCTCTAGCAGGAAATCCATATCTGCAAGCCTTCAATCTGACAGTCTGACGATGGGAGGAGATTGTCCTGGACTACGGAGACTCTCTCGAGCGGGTGCTATCACAATCCCATATGCGCGTATTGGCCAGATTATAGTACTTACAAGTGCGAATGCTTCCATCTCGTGAGAGCTTCGGACACAATCTATCGATCTGGCCCCTGCAAGCACCCATTGCCGGTCCATGCGTAAACAGTGTACTTCAGGCAAAACAACAGAGATCGAAGCATCGCGTTGTTATCTATAGGTACAAGGAATGCTACAACAGATATCACAAGTCTACAGCTATATACAATCTAAATGGGTGAGCGCTACCACGGCGCACCGGAGGTTCTGGGAGCCAAACCAGTTGGGAGCTCTTCATCAGAAGATCTCTCTATAAGGCAATGATGCCTACACATGTGTTATGGTATGGATGAATGAAAGAGTCGATGTCGGGAAAGATGCAGATGTCGCTTGTGATGAGAAGGATGCGGAAAGAATCTAAGAGTCCCAGATGGCTCCGAAGGCGGGAATGCCCCGAGCCATCAGACCGTATACGACCTTCTTCGTCAAAGGCTCGTTGGAGATGATGACCACGGCCTCTGCGTTGAAGTCCTGGACCATCTTGTAGGTCAACTTGACCATGTCAGGGCGTCCGTGGACGCGTGTGTCTGATACCAGAGTCAGAAAGGATCCTCGGCGGGTGAGACATATCGTGCTCACCATAAATACAGGCGTCGGGATCGGCCGTCTTCACTGCATCGACAAGATCATCGCCGAAGGTTTTGAGTATGTTGGCGCCAGTCCACAACAGACGGGAAGGCCTGCGCATCTCGAAGAGACATGGCGCGATGGGTCCGATACCGCTGCCAGTGGCTACAAAGAGCACGCGACGGAACATGATATTGACTCGGAGGACACCGCAGACGGGGGTACCGCGTACCCAAATTTCTTTGGGCGGGTTGCGAATCAATTCAGTGGTCCAGTCCCCGGCCTGAGAAACAACGAGAGAGAACTCCTCAGTCCCAGGAACAGGCACGTTGGCAAACGCGTGCCATTCATGGAGTGGATTGGTGCTGATGCGGCTGAAAGAACCAGGAACTGGCGAAGGAAGGAAACCGAACACTGGTAGCCTATTGGTATGATTATCCGAAGAATCACGTAACTACTTACCTCTATAGTTGACGAACAGTCGTACAGCGTGGTCAGAGAGGACGACCGCGCGGACAGGGATCTTCCGGAGCCTGGTCCAAGGTAGAGCAAGAGAAGCTGGAAGTGAATGAGTACACACTTCGTCAGAATGGCGGAAGCGGACCTGTGATAATGGACATAAGCCACATGGGAGCTGAATGGACCAATGCGTATCCAAGCGATGCGTCGCCTCTCCAGTCATTGGTGAGCAAGACAACCTATTCGTGGTACCATCTGAGTACTAGTTTACAGACGAGCACATGAATGTTTCTACGTACCTGAGCCCAGACAAGAGCAGTCGCGGTCCATCCCATGAACCTGTGTATGCGTTCAAAGGTGTCGTGACTCTTGTAACGAACTCCGGGATAGGCAAAGATGATGATGCCGACCAGAAAGGCCAGGATGATCCACGTAACGGCAACAGTGGCAACAGAAATCTGCATGATGCCGCATTAGCAAAGACTGACAGGATAGGTCCAAAGTGACTTCGATGTACCTGCTCTCCTCGTGCAAGTTCCTGGGTTCCTTGGCCCGCCAAAGCAGCAAGCCACACAGTGCCGGATACAGCCGCTCCGGAGTGAATACCACCAAGGTGGTAAACACGGGCCATGAGCAGGCGAAACCAAAGAGGCCATCTTGCAAATCGCATTCAATGATGGATGTCAAAGGAAACAAAAACAACTGACGAAGGAGAGACGGAGGTGAACACGTTAAAGAAGGCGTTCACGACGTAGTCCTGTCGCATGAGAATAGCGACGAAGATATTGGCGACCGTGATCAGGCCCAGTCTCTGCGAATTGACGCCGTAGACCAATAGTGCGATGAGGATTCCCAAGTTCGACGCAAATACCACGCCGAAGAGGCGGTGGTATATTGTGAAGACCAGATGTCGAAAATCTCGCATCACCTTGCCCTGAGACTTGTCCGGGATGTCGACCTCCAAGTAACCGTCCCAAGGGAGTTTGTCAATTACACTGGACGTCTCTGACTTGAGCGACGCGTCGCCAAGAACAGTCGACTCGTCCTTGGTCTCATAGCTGGTGGAGGTAGGACTGGTAGACTTGTAGCTGAGGGAGGGAAGGGCGGCTGCGGGAGTGCTCATCTGTGCAGATCCACGACGTCTGTGGGGTGCTGGACCATGACCTTCCACACATTGGGTCTTTTATAAGCAACAGGTATTGTCACACTAATGGACAGTTACTGACTAACTTTTATCATAGAGAGATAACAATCCACAGTGCGTTTCGAATATGTGTACCACTTCTTAAAGATATGGCGCAGTGCGTGCGTTATTTTCGGTGACTTGCCTGAAGTAGAATCATTAATTCGGTTGTCGAGCCGTTGAATCTCACTGCGAGGATGGGTATATCTCGACTCGAGCAGTGATCAAGGCTCCATGTCATTATTTTCGACTTGTGGCCTATCGTAGTACCGTCTGAAGGAGAAGATGTGCTCCATTCCATTATCTATAAGAAGGAGAAGAGAAGATCAGACACGTTGATCGCATATAGTGCTGTGGTACTACCTATCAGCGTGGCGCGGTGCAACCTCCGGCGCGTATCAATGGCTCGTACCCAATCTAGGAAACGGTCTTGGCTAATTTTGATATCTGCCAAATCTCCTTGGGTTTCCGGACACCCATCATACATCGAACGGGGGACTTTCGATAGTCGTAATCAACACCAAGACTTGCGCCAGTGGCATATGGACATAATGGAAGTATGATGAAAGCTCCATGGGTGTTCGGGAAGACCGGTGGCCATGTAAGGATCGAAGTGTGGACGTGTGCATGTGCTCGCGGTCCGTTAAAACCTCTGTTCTATGTTCGCAGATCGGACGTGAGCAATATGGAGGTCAGAGTCAGGAGAGTCAACGATGATGAACGTAGCACGAAGGCAAGCGGGGCGGGGTAGCCAATGCCGGATGCCTTTGCCGGGTCCACGTGTGAAGGTGATCTGTGATCGAGTTCCATCTTTTGCGCCTTCACCTCACTTACTGACGGATTTCCACAAGTCCGCCGTTTCTACTTGACGCCCGTCGCGGTTCTGTCCGCAACTCGTGCTCATCACTATTGAGGCCACCTTCGTCAATTGGCTTCATCTTCCTTTGCTTCCTAGCAATGGATTCCTCTACGGCGGACCCCTCCATAATGTTTGTACAGGTATGTACGTTCAGAGCTTCCATCGATGAAACCAATAAATATGTCTGATTGCAGCCCGACTTAGGCCCACAATCCCAAATCGACTCTACGACGCCGGGCATGGAGACACTGCCCCCACGCCCTTCTACCTCCAGGCAGTCATTCTGCCCAATATGCAAGTCAAACCCGACAAAATATACATGTCCGGGATGTTCCACGCCCACCTGCTCCTTACCGTGCTCGAAACAGCACAAATCTCAATTCGGTTGTTCTGGCCAACGCAACAAAGTGGCCTATGTGCCCATGAACAAGTATGGCTGGGGTCAAATGATGGGCGACTACACCTACTTGGAAGACCTTGGACGTCGCTCTGCAGAATGGAAGGGCAAGTCCAAGGACCACACGAGCTTCAAGAAGGGGCGAGGAAAGCGCGAAATACTGCAGTCGCAATTACAGGTGCTGGGTATCGACATGGAACTTCTTCCTATAGGGATGTCCCGCCGTAAACTAAATCAATCTACCTGGGATGCTAGGTACGTATTCTCTACTCTCTTGATAGCTTGACATCAGTCTCATTCCTCATCCAGATCGTTAACGGCATACCTCACAGTCGAAGTCAAAACGCACGCGGGCACGTCCAAAACTTCAACTATCACACACCGTCATAAGCTGGATACGACGTTAGCTTCAGTGCTGGACGCACATCCCTCGTCGTGGTGCACTTTTGCAGATGCCACCGTCGACTCGTCGAAAACGCTCCGAGAGGTTTTGACCGGTACATCCTTCGTGGAGTACCCTACCTTCGATCTCTGGGAGGAGCGACCACGGAAGTTGGGGCCAGCAGCCATGAAGGGTATCTTGAGTGGGTACGGAAGTGAGGAGGATGAAACAGAGGAGCCTGCCGCGCAGAAGGAGAATAGCGCCTTGGCTTTGTTGGGTGCCTACGACTCCGATTCGCAGGAATCTAGCGGCCATGGTTCTGCAGCGAGTGAAGCTGAGGTTGATTGGGGAGACTCGGATGCCGAAGAGCAATCGTAGCATTTCCTTGAACGGACATTTTATCGCTCGGAATTCTTTGCTTACAGCAATATGAGCCACGATGTTCAACATGCAGCAGGTTCCTTCCTACCTCCAACAAGGCGCGATTTCGAGAAGTTGTAGGCCGCTACTCTGGTTATCAGGAACAGGCAATATGTTCAAGGATATTTTAAGGCCTCTTGAATCTGCTGTTGCACAACGAGGATGCCACACAGCTTTGCTCTTCCTGTCCATTGTGCGGTCGCGATCACCAGGTTCAGGACTCCGTCAATTTGTTACAGTTTGTCCAGGCAAGGCGTCGAGGTCAGACGGTGTACGCAACGCGCCTGGCGCCCATATGTGAGAAAGCGAATCCATTCTTGAATCTGGGAGAATCTTCGTCTGCTCCAGTCTGAATGCGCTTGACCGCTGGCGCCAGCGGTTATCACTGACCAGGGCCGGGCCTGGCACACAAGCTCAGAGATGAAGGCTCAGATCTGTCACGACTCACCTGATCATGATTGTCTACGATGGGTCATTGGCCCTCACAGCCGCCCACGTCGGGCGGCGGGCCTTCAATGAGTCGAATCTCGTCGTCGGTCGATGGGCCATGGCCCTAGTCGCCCGACGAATTTAAAATCAAAACCATGGGTGTCTGTGAGCAGTGAGACTCAGAGATTGAGTGTCTCTTGACTCTTGACTCTGGACAGTGGACTCTGGAGTCTGTCTGACTCTCTGCCACTGGAGTCTTGAAAGCTTGACTCCTGACCCTTGAGTCTTGAGTCTTGACTCTTGAGTCTTGACTCTTGAGATCGGAATCATCGAGTTTCGAAAGCTGATCAGTGATCGAAAGCATTGTCAAAGCAAAAAGAAAAGTCATCAATAATCCTAACTCAGTCCGACCTGCCTGGCTCGAACAGGCGACATCAAGATGAAGTGGTATCCATTACAGTCTTGCGCTCTTCCAACTGAGCTAAGGTCGGTTAGCTATTCAGCAGTCAAGCTGTTGATTAATATTTAGTTCTGTTCGAACTCGCCATTAGGTTTGCAGCGCGTTTAACCTTTTCGTCGAGGAGCGGTTGAAATCTATGCTCTCTTCGTTGAGCATCACTACCAGGCTCTCGGACGAGCTTGGGAGTAGTGAACGACAGTTGGACGACATAAGTAACATGACATTACGGCTTGACGTCACAGCTGATTCTCGTTCACTTACGACAGCCATATTCAAGTTGTCGCGACTGCCACGCCTCAATTCGCGGATTGAAAGACCAGCCTTGCCGCCACCGTTTCTGCATCGTGGCCACCAACCGATGCCGGAATGTCCGCCAGCAAGCCGCTCCCCGCCATTCCTCCTCTATCCCATCCCTTGTCGAGCGAGGCGAGACAGCATCGCCGGAGACTGGTCAAGGCGCTTCTGGGCTTGTTGAACGCTGAGGAGGTGGTTGCCGATGACGACTGGGAGGACCTCGGCGAGAAGAAAGGCGGTCTTGTAGAGCAGGTCGAACAGGCTTTGGACGGTGCGTGCTCGGTCTGAACCGTCGACACGGTATATGCGGACTGAGTGCTGGATATCGCAGAATCGGGCGATGTTGAATCCCTGTTGCCTCCTGATGTCAAGGCGGCGCCTCTCCTGTACGCCCAGCGTAGTCTTGTCATCGAAGAGGCCTTCCTGCGAGAGTGCGGGGTACCCTTGACGTACCCGCCTCCCAAGATCAAGCCAAAGCACTTTTCCAGCCACAGCGTAGCATCGTCTCCCATCATGGAAGAGCGCGCAATGGGCAGCGCAGGCTCGCGAAATAGTTTCATTCCTGCCAGCATCTTCAACTTCTTTACCAAGAGGAGTCACAGCCGAGAGAGCTCATCCTCTGTACGCAAATCCACAGCCTCTCCGCGGTCATCCGTAGACAGTCCTGCCGGCTACATGCGACAGAGGCGCTTCTCTTTGCTCCCCAACCTTCATCTTGCTAAGGAGGTCAAGAAGAAAAAGCCAGAGACATTCCCGGTCTCGACATCGCCAGGTGTCGAATTCCCTTCATCTACGACCAACTTTCTCAAGACGCAGGCCATCCCCGTCCTAGTTGACTCGTGCACGACGGAGGTGATGCGGTACTACGGCAAAGGAGATCTTTCACTGCTCGACGCGATCCGGTCATTCGGTGGGAATAAGGAGTGGGTCCATGCGGGCGTCAGAGTGCGGGCTACAATTACTCATCTTGAAACGGAGGCGGCTGCACCCGCAGATCCCGAGCCTAATGACACCGATCTCCCCATTCCTACGACATCTGAACCCGATCCCACTGAGCCTTCTACGCCAGAGGTTGTTCATGTGCACTCCAACGCGCCGCTAACGCCGCTCCTCTCTTTTGGCAAGTTCCTGGAGCTTCTCATTTACTCACCCCGGATGAAATCCTTCATCGACGCGAATCCTGACCATCTAAAGTTCAGGATTGGCAATCTGAAAGAGGTCGCTTTTTCCGTCGAACGTGATCTTAGGGTGTACACCATGTGTGCACCGCTTGTTCAACCCAAATCGACCGAGCCTCCAATCAAGGAGGCCACAATCGAAGAGGACAAGCATCAGCTGCGGCGCGAGATCCGTGCTTGGTGGGAGGGTGTCGGTTTGCGCTTGGATGCCTACGAACAGGAAACCGAAGGCGCATCACACAAGAAGAAGCGACTTCCTCGCCTCCCCAGTGAGTGGTGTGATGATGTCGATGACGGATCTGCATCCACCTCTTCTTCGATCACCACTTCATCGTCCTTGTCGACAAGTTCTGAGAAACCGGATGTCTTAGCTCTGCGCGAATCCTTCCACGCAACAGAACACAGTCTCTATGCCCAGCTTGCCAAGTCCGGTGAGGGAGACCTCAACGGTGTGAGGAGGGCTTTCCTGCGTGAGGCAAAGGAAGCCGAAGGTGTTCTGGGAATTCTAGGTGTTGACGATCGGAAGGGCCGAGATACGATCAAGAAGAACGCAGGCCCGCCAGAAGGTAGCCGCGATACGGTCAAGTCAAGAGAGAGTTCAGACACAGTCAAAGGGATTGCAGACGTTCCGCTTGATGACGAAGGAACAGAAGCAATCCCGCATTGGTGGTCGAAGTGTTGTCATGTTCCTCCCTCAGGAGATGTCATCGTCCGGGAAGATGACTGGGGTAGTATCATTGCTTTCAGCATGAGGTTCGTAATCACTATCGGCGAATCTCTCATGCTCATTCGATTGCTCCAGTACCCCAGAATACCATGCTTCGCTATCGCCTGCGCCGTCTACCACTGATTCAATACTCTCCCCAACATTGTCCAAGGTCACCGGTTCCTTTTTCGCCCCCTTCCGGGCGTCGGCGAGTGGCTCTACCATGAGCTCTTCGACATCTTCGTCGACCAGCGACCACAAGTCGACAACTTATGAAGACGAATTCTCCGCTGTCATCACTCGAAAAGAGAACCCTTCTCAGGTTGGAATGTTCGATGTGCTGAAGGACCGTGGTAGCAAATTCGGTATGGTCTATGAATGAATATTTGGGCCACTCATTGACTTTCTCTGCAGGAAGTCTGCGGCTTCCTGGGATAAAGTCGCGAGATCTCAGACATGGTGGCTCAGAGACCAGCGCAGCGTCGAGCTTGTGGGGCAAAGCAGGCTTTGACGGCAAGGCGCCTACAACTTCTGAGAGCGGTAGCTCGTTGAAGACGTCAACGGACGTTAACAGTGTTAGAGCCGAGGACGGCAGTATAGCTTCCGTGAGTAGCGGGAGCCTACTTTCCGCCAGTGACGCCGGGAGTGACGATACGGTGGGACCGGAAGTCCCTCCAAAGGACGATTCTGCGACTGCGACACCTCCAGCGGATACCTGTCCCCCTCCCACGCCGTCCAAGAGCACTTTACGGTCTGCTTTTGGGATCGACCGTTGGCTGTTCCCGACATCTTCTAGTGCGCCCGCTACTGCATCTACACCAGACCCTCGTCCGCACATCAAGTATGATTTTACCGTCTCCCAGGGTCCGCGACCATCCGATGGAACTTCCGCTCAAACAAACCCACGCCGCTTCAAATTCTCCTGCACCATCTACTACGCGTCTTCCTTTTCGATGTTGCGCTCCAAATGCTCGATTTCTCATTCGGAATTTGTGCGCTCCTTATCGCGACTGGAGCCGTTCGCGGCCGAAGGCGGGAAGAGCTCGAGCGGGTTCTGGCGCACCGTGGACGGGCGGTGGCTCGTCAAGACGCTTGTGAGCAAGTGGGGTGTCGCGGATCTTTCTGTGCTTCTTGCGATGAGCCCGAACTACTTTGACTGGGTGCTCCGTGAAGGCGGGGAGAAGGGCGGTATGGTCAAGTTCATGGGGTTTTATACGGTGGAGGTGCGGAACTTAGACACGGGGGCGGGGGAAAAGGTAGATTTGCTGGTCATGGAGAATCTGTTCTGGGGGAGGAAGGTTGAGAGGACGTATGACCTTAAGGGGATACAGGGGCGGAAGGTGAAGAAGAAAGAGACTGTGAAGGACAAGGAGAAGGATGGAGAGAAGCTGGGAGAGGTCGCTGCCCCGTCTGGTGTTCTGTTTGACGCCGAGTGGCTACAGGGCCCGCAGATGTATGTCAAACCACAGTCGAAAGCCGTGCTTATTGCCGCGCTGTGCGCTGATGCGGCGTGGCTCGCGCAGAGCAACATCATGGACTATTCGCTGCTTCTTGGGGTGGATAATGAGAAGGAGGAGATTGTGGGCGGGATTGTGGATACAATTGGGTCATATACGTTTGCGAAGACGTTAGAGTATAACCTCAAGGCGAATGCGGCGAGGAAGCCCGAGGAGGTTACGGTGGTGCCTCCGACGGAGTATCAGGAGCGCTTCGTCACAGCAATGGGCAAGTACTTCACAGAGTGTCCTGGTATGTCAAACGTTCTGGCATCTCTTCTCTCAAATAGCAATGCTGATCACAAATTCTGTGCAGACATGCAGTCGTTGCCTGAGGTAGAGGAGGGGCATATTGATTTGGCGGTACCACAGTTATCATCATGACGACCGTAATGCTACGACACCACATACATACACACATATTGTATTTTATCACTTGTACGTTTCAGATGTATTCTAGCTGGACGATTTTGGTGGACACAGACCGAGATTTGAGTGGTCGGGTGCCATAGGTAGATCGATACGACTCGGATTGGACTACACGCCACTACATATCCTTCTGCCCTTCTCCGCTCCACCGCTTAATTTTCAAGTGGTGTGAGGTAGGTGCGACACGTAAGGAAGTGTGGCGTCAGCAAAAGCTCGCCGATTCTAGCTGTTATGCAAAATGGTTCCTCATGGTGAGGTGGCCGAGCGGTCTAAGGCGCCAGACTAAGGATCAGCTTGCGAGCATAGTAATATCTGGTCCGAAAGGGCATGGGTTCGAATCCCATCCTCATCATTGGCGGCGCAACTTCTTTTGCTTTTTTTGTGTAAAATTTTCCAGTGACTTTCAAGTTTACCGACGTACCTAGTCTAGGATTTGATGAGTCGCCCCATCAGATGGCGGAGTCTGAATTGTGAGACGGCCCGATGCCTTCACCTGCTGTCGGCATCGTCGATGACGGCTGCCACCACCCTGGTAAGGGTTGGCGGAAGAACAAACCCACTGTAGGTAGCAGGCGGCCACAAAATGGCAGCAGCCTTTCTTGATTGAACTCCTTGCTACTTGACCTCAATCTCCTCTGTTCTTCGCTACGCATGTCTCTGAGTGCGAGGGGCAGGGAGTTTCGCGATTTCCCTGCCGAGTTGCCGGGAATTTCAAATAGGCAGCTGTCAGTGGACCCATTCATCAAACTCCAGACTTTGTAGTGGTAAGAACGACTGTCTTCTTACACCTCACAAATTCTGGTTAACGAGACTACGACGTACCGTGTACTAAGTACTACTTGGTCTTACGGATTCTTACTACTTACGACGTACGTACTACGTACACGCCGCTCGTCTCTAGACTCTTAGCGCTATAATATATATACTCTGCGCACTGTACAGTGAAGCTTGGTCATGAGTGTAGTAACTAGTTAATGTAGTATGTACCCTGTAAGTACTGGGTACCTGGTACTGGGTTGACCCGTCTCGACTTGGCCCTCATACTTAGTCTCATTATCAGGAATCAGGATGGAGGATTGAGAGAACTTACTACTCAGCATGAGTGAGGCCGGTCGAGTGCCCAGTGGACACTGCCGCACCCAGTGGGAAGTTTGAAAGTGGACGAACGTGGCGCAGTCACCAGTGCACAGTGCGCACGCCGGTGACTAATCTCACATAACACTAGACACGGACCGGTGGAGTCAATGCACCGTTAGCCCTCAAGTATGTCATTATTAGGGTTTTCTGCCCATACATGAGTGGCCAACAGTGCATACATGTTCCCAAGGCTAATCAAATCCAAGGCCACTTCATTTCCACAGCCTGTCTAGGACTTGATCGGTTCGGGTAATGGCTGCTTCGCCAGGCGCGCCGCAGATTTAAGAAACACGTTGTGAGTCGTGCCATCACCTAGCTGTCCCACCGGGAAGCCCAAGTCCAGTGGATTGGCATCCTCCAGAAACTTGATCTGCTCTTTCGACAGCGAGATGTTCAATGCCTCGGTGTTGCTCTTGAGATGCTTGACTTTTCGACCGCCAAGAATCGGGAAAACGTATGGTGTCTTAGACATCACGTATGCAATGGCCACTGGGACGAACAAATCAATAGATCGCCTAGCAATGTGCGGATTCAACCAACCAGACGTGATGTTCTTTGCCCCGACTTCCTTGGCCACTTTCCCAAGCGCCTTCGACATCTTTATCTCGAGCTCTGTCAGTTCAGGTGCGACTGTCTTCGCGCCTCCAACGGTCCGCTCCGCCTCCCCCGTTGCTTTTCGTCGCTTATCCTCCTCCTCTGTTCTCAACCGCCCCGACCCGAGTACCTGGAACGGTGCCAGCGCCAACCCGAACGAGCGGGCCATCGGCAGTATGTCGCGTTCAAATGACCGCTCCAGCACGCTCCACCGGCCTTGGTAGATAACGAAGGGTGTCTTGCCATGGTCGAGGGCATATTGGTTTGCCTGGGCGACGACCCAAGCAGGGGTATCAGAGATACCAAGGTACAAGACCTTACGCGCGGCAACAAGATGATGCAGATTGTCCATCGCCTCCTTGACGGAGGTCTCGTAGTCCCACCAATGGATGTACAGAACGTCGATATATGATGTGCGCAGTTTCTTCAAGCTGGCCTCGACACTGAGAAAGAGGGATTTACTGTGGTTGCCAGTGTAATTAACTTTCTGGTGGACGTCGCCTCTCTTGAAGTTGGTCGAATACTGTGTTCATGTCAGAAAAACCATTGCAATTCGTCGTGTGCGCACAGAACCTTGGTCGCTATGACGAGCTGGTCTCGGATGCCACGCTGCTCAGCCCATTCGCCGATGAACTCTTCTGAGGTCTCATCTTGACTGTAGAGCAAGTCAATCACTGCCCAATGCAGGCGACAATGGCTTACTAGACGTTGGCGGTATCGATGAAATTGCCTCCCATATCATAGTACGCGTCCAGAAGCTCAAAACTCGTCTTCTTGTCCATCTCGCCCAGATACTGGCCCCACTTGTCGCCTAAGCTCATTGCTCCTAGCTGCAAAGGAGACACGCGTATGCCAGCATTCGGAGACAGCACGCGATAGATGCCGAGTTTCGAAGGGGGCTCCGGAGCGGGAGGGAACATCGACATCGTGGGCGGATTGTGGGTGTTCATCAGAAGTTCATGCCTTTATATTGCGCTCTGCCGATTGTGCCGCGAAGCCGCCTAAGCAGCGAGGACAAATCCAGTCATCTTGTATTAGCTGATAAGCCCTATTTTCACTGTGGTCGTGCTCATATAGTGCTATGTCCTATTCATGAAGCTTGAAGATCAGACTCTCTCGGATGCATCGCTGGTCATCGACTCACGGCAAAAGTAGCTCTCAGAGCGCGAATCCAGCCATCATACGCCTCTGGAACAGTAGCCCGATAGGCCTGTTCTATGTGAATGAAATGGCCTGTGGCGTCTGCCATTGCAGCGGCTTGCGTACACACTGCATCATCTGGAACCCCATTCAATAAACGACCGAAGACGTTATTGGTGGCGGTTAGAGAGCACGTCGTGTCAGATGGGAGCGATACGTTGTAATTTGGGAAGGAGGCCGCGAGTTCTCTTCTCAGACGTTTAGCTGGCCTATCGATGCTGTCGCGATACCAAGCGGCGTTGGCTGAACCTACGAAGACCACTCTTGAGGCAAAATCAAGAAAAAGTCAGTGATTCGACTTACCGAGACCAGCAGAAAGCATCATATCAACGGCAGAGCATGAAGTAGAGGCTTTTCCATGGAGTTGAATGTAGGCGCAGGATTCAGGTGCACATCCGCCATCGGCTTCTTGCCAAGCACGGATGGCGAGATTGGCGACACTAAAAGGTTCGTTCTGAGAAGGTTGTCACCAAGGGAGCCTGAGAGGCGCAACAGAAAGATTACATACTACATCATGCGTAGGGTCAGTGTGGTAGTATGTTGTACTTGCAGGAGAGGGTACGCAGTCAGTAGCGACGCTATACGCTGCACGGTGACGGCCCGATATTAACAGGCTCTTTGCTCCACTACGTTGAAACAGCGTGACGGCCTGGTCTGGGGTATAGAAGTCGAAGATTGGATGCGGGGAGGCGAGATGGATGCCCAGGGTAGGACGAGCAGCGACCATGAAGATACCCCAACCTTTCGCGTAGAAGTTGTCCACAGTGGCGTACATCTCTGAAAGGATGCAATACTGCGCACCATCCGGGGTGTTGGTGAACAGTGTGACGGTGAAGCTGTCTTGCAAGTCGGTGGGCACCGCGACAGATGTGCAGTTGTCCTCGCCAACGTAGAGCAGATCGGTGACAGCCTGCATCCATGCTAGGCGCTGTGCAGCATCGGGTTGAGCATCGGCATACGTTTTGGACGTGTAATAGTCGCTGAGGACCGTGTAGTTGTTGAAGCATTCTGAGAGCTCGACAAGCGTGGCAGGCGGAGGATCGCTGAGGCAATTTGTAGGCTGTAGACCGGTCGGAAAAGACCTATCCAACCACCAGCCGACGGTAGCAGCGTAAAACATGAGTGAGCTTGGTAACGTCGAATTGAAGAGCATTCCGAGCCAGCTAGCCGCCGTCATGGCGGCTCAGGACAAGCGGTTTCCTGAATTGCAATTCTTACCTCCGGCCATCATGTTCGATGATCTGCCCACAGAAATAATCATTGAAATCCTCTCTCATCTGCCGCTCAGCTCTCTGAATGCCGTCTACAACGTCGCTCGTATCGCCAAAGACTTCATTGACGTGAACGAGTCCAATATCTACCGCAATGCTGCTGTAGAGCATCAATTCATCCCGTCCAGGGAATATGCTCTCTCCGACCTCCCCCAGAGATATACCCGAAGGGCCCTCCGTGGTGTAGAAGGATGGAAATCTTTCTGTGGGTTACCAGCTCATCACACGGCCAAGTCAGTCTCAGTCAATGCGTTCTAGGTCAAAAACAGCACCAAATCCAAAAGGCCTGGCAGGGCAAGGGCCCATCAGCAATCAGGACGTTCTTGCCTCTTGAAGTCGACGACGTGCATCGCATCAAGGTCGACGAGAAAGCAGGTATTGTCATCTGCTCATACGTGGATGGCGGCATCACCGTGTCCGATCTGGAGGATGGCTCCATCCTCTGGGGATTGACGAGGGTACGCATCGGTGGTCGCAGCCCAGACCTATTTCTTACGCCTGTTACCCTTATTTCAGAGTCATGTACCAGAAGTCGCGCACGTCGAATACGACAACGGATATCTCATCTTCAACATGCTCGACCGTCGCAAGGAGATATGGCGCCTCGTTGATCGGGAATACGATGTCTCGTCTCCCTTGGAGAATGCTGCAGATGATCAGCAGCGGGATGCATACCAGAGATCGCGAAGCTTGTACGCACACACGTTTCCGAGGGGCGCCTTCGAGCCTTGGTGTGTCCTCAGGATTCCCAGGATTACCTCGGCATTCAGATTCGTTTTTCCTACTCTTCTTACGGCCACACGGCGGCACATCTACCTCTATGATGCGCCTTCCGGGAAGCTGGAGAAGAAGATTACTGTCAACGACCCAGAGATAGATAACCAGACACTCCTCTCGTATGTCGAACTGAGCGACCGACATATCTTCTTGAGCGGGTATCCTTCACTGAGAGTCGTCTGTCGTCAAACGGGAAGAGTACTACTTGACATACCTTCAGATCGTGTAAACTACTCTGACCACGCCTACAAATTGAATGCCGACACGACCACCTCGGCAGGTTCCAGCTTGTGCGTGCATGGTACGCACGAGGAACAACCCACCTCCCCGCCAGCACACATACAGAGAATCTATGATTACTTTGCAGCCGGTGCGCTCTCTATATTTCTCTTACAGCTCATACCAACCGCGTCCAGTGCACGTCTCGCCCTGTGGTCGCCACCTCGCAGTGATGGCAGACACGTCTCGGATCTTGATAATATCGAACTTTGAGCGGTTGTTCTCCAGTCTCTCCCCACCTGCCATGCTCGAGGACGTTGTTCTAGAGCTGGAGCTGGGTAGTAGATTGCATCATTCGCGGTACTTGGCCTTCGACGGGATACGCGCAGCTGTTGTCACAGACACTGGTGTATTCGTTATCCATGTTGGGCATGACAAGCGCCCGTACGTATGCAGAGCCACCTTACTGGATAATCCGATGGCCCTTTCCGAGGTTTCCTGTCTGCAGATGACGGACACTGCTCTGTGGCTGACGTGGAAATGCCCGCTCTATGGTGGAGAGAGAGTCAACTTCACTGACTATCTGAGGGAAAGTTTGGAATATCACTGGCACGGTAAGGTTATCTCTGCTTTTAGTGGTCTACAGAGCTCAACGCCTGCATAGTGTTTAATCCTGATGTTCCTATTGCAAGGTTACATGTCCAACCTATTCTTGCTGGTGAGTCCCAGATCTTTCCGGCTCAGTCATCACTCATCATTGCTGGTACTACTAGTAGATCCGGTCGTCACCGAAAGTCGAACTGCTGTTTGCATGATTGATTTTGCCAGCGCGTAAGATGGTGAAGCTCTCTGAATTGATAGCCTATACAGGTGATCTACATCCAAGGAGTCAACGTTCGATTTGCTGGCTGTATTCCTGCAGAGCAGTACTGAAGAGGGAAGGGTTAGATTAGCAGGACTATTAGTAATCATCAATTCCGGACATCTTGTGACCGTGCCAGTCTGAGCTTTCTAGTTCAGGCCCCAGGCCTCGATAGTGCCTCGATGTGGAGTCTACTCTCGTTCTAAGACGCTACTGGCTTCTCGATAGCTTCTGGTAGCCCTGCCCATAAATATCGAAACCGTACCATGCACCTCTTCCCGCAACCTTTACCCCATGTTAAGCCAATCTCAAGTCGCGAAATATTTCGATGAGTGTACAGACAACGACGGTGTTGACGAGGTCCTCAGTGCCTATGTCTTGAGGTGAGTTTCAACCTTGGCTCTCTATGTAGATTGAACTCACGCTGGACTAGTAAGATGCAGAATGGCGCGAGTTGTGCGCAAGCGCTGCATAAGCTGTACCTTCTTCGCTGCTATCTGTTCGTCACGTAAGTTGATCTTTAGCTCGCTTCTGGCTTGGTATCCACACCTCTCATGGCGCATCATCCATAGAGGCCGCGGCCACGTCCTCCGCATGGGCGACGAAGCTCTCAAGGCTCTTTGCATTGAGCTTTCTCTTGGTGGAGAACGAATCGGCAAGAGTCCTGGTCAGCATCACTTCTCAAGTTTGCTACGCCTTCGAGATTGACATGGTATCCAGCCGTGACAAAACCCGGTATTGCAGCGTGGAACGCACTACGCAGAAACCAGAAAATGACTCAGTCAATGCTCACCGACTCGACATACGGCGGTCCCGGCTCAATACACACATTCCTCGTGCCCCACCAAAGCGACGATATGCAACATTCGATAAACGCCGAGTCGCAAGAACGCCCAGAATGGGCGGAACGCTATTACTCTGCGCGCCTGGAGAACCTCGACGCTGAGGCGTTTGCTCTCCCCGCATATTGCCGCACAGAACCTCCTACATACGCAAACATCGGCGGGGACATGAGAGTCATAATATGAACTGAGTGGGTAGCCTAACAAAAACACTAATGAGTAGTCTGGAAATACAATTCGTGATACACTGCAAATAGATAGAACGGATGCAAGAAAGCAAGGTGATAGTAAGTAGGACTTTGGATACATTTCTAGGTTGTGCGTGAGAGGTAGTCCTTCCAGAGGCTATCGCCGAAAGCCTTGTCCGTCTGATTTGGGTTGTGAGGCCATGGAAAACAGCGGGAAGGAAAGAGACGTACGTGCATGAGAGTCAACACCTCCCTCATGAAATCATTCTTCTCCATAGGCAGCTGAACTGCAGAGAGGGTGTTGATCACGCTCGCCTTTAAGATAGCAGGGTCCAGCCCCGACGTTGGGTGGTCATGTCCATTGACGATAGCCTTGACCTTTCCATTGACGTATGGCTTCGCCGTAGCTGGCGACTCGATGGGCGCGGGCTCAGGCGCGTGCACCGCATCCGGTAAGTCCCAACTCTTCTCAATCTCTGCCCTCTCCTTAGCATTCCTTTTCTTTTTATTCGCCTTCGAGTTCTTCCCTCCTCTCTTCTCTTTCCTACCCACTTCGCTTTCACTCGTACAATCCTCGGTCGCCTTGTATTTAGATCTAGCAGCCTCCCTCATGAACTTCTCCGAGTCACTGAGGGCGCTTGTATCCCGGAAGTCAAGCTCGACGAGCTCCTCTTGATCCTCATCGATGGGGGCGCGGGGATAAGGCCAAAGCTGTGCGTCCGCGTCGTCGAAGGGGACCAGGCGACGCCCATTGCTATTGTCGTTGAGAGGGACAAAGACAGCCTGCGGAGGAGTTGATCGAGAAGTCGCCGATGACTGCGTTGGTGGTGCGGGAATAGAGGAAAGCGATGTCCCAGGCGCGCGCGGCGTGACGTCTCCATTGACGGGAGCTTGAGCCGCAGCAAGACCGAGCATGTTGTTCGAGCCAGGCGTGGTCTCCATATCTGATGCAGTACTCGCCGCAGATTGGTCTTCGCAATCTGCTTCCCGAGAGCTCGAGAAAGAATTGGTGGACGACGCTCGTGAAGTGGGAAGTCCGAGCAGATTCGCAATGACATCTTGATTCAGGATTTGAGGAAGCGCGGAGGCAAATGGTTTGGGAGAGTGTATGATGGGATCGGGTTGTTCAGGTGGCTGTAATGAGGATGAGGGTGGTGCAGGCGGACCGGCTGAGGCGAATATGGAGTCTAGTAGAGGAATCCCAGTGACAGGTGTTCGTGGAGGTGGAGTGGAAAGAACTTCATTGATGTGAGGAGTCTTTCCTGCTGTCGCGAATAGAGTCTCGACGGTCATGGCACTTCGCGAAGGGGTCTGCTGAATAACAGTAGATGAGTCTAGCTTAGCTAGTAGTTGAGTGAATTCTGGCGTAGGACCGGGTTGTTGTACATTAGATGGAGCAGGTGACCGGATTGCTGCGACTCATTCAGCTATTGAGTGAGGTGGGTGTGAAGAAGCGTACCATTACCTGCACTGTGTGTTACAGCGGGCGATGCAGGTGTCGTGCGCAGATGTGGATTAGGAGGCGGTGGTCGGCCGGGGCCGTAGCGAAAGTCGTCTGGGTACGGCTCGTTTTTCTTGATGTATGAGTGCAGCCTGTACATGACGTCGCGCAATGGTTCACGAGCGTCAGTCGCAAAGACCCACAGGCCGACCGTCTTGAAAGTGCTGTCTGCCTCTTTCTCTTGTTTGGTAGGAGGGGGACTGGATAAGCGGTATGCGTCGGAGAATGGAGGAGGCGTCTCGAGGGGATGTTCTTCGTGAATTTGGCCCAGCCGGCGGCGGGTGAATTCTGGGTACGAGCGAAGCATCACGTAGCCGCCCACCTCGCCGATGTCGTCATCTGGCTGCATGCGCTGAATATAGTCGTCCATGCCCGCCCTGTTGAGGACATAGAAGCCGTAGGGTGGGTATTCATTTCTGTAGGAGCGTTGAGCATCGAGGATTCGCAATAGGGACCGCGGAACAAACCTTTCATATAGGAACATGGTGCCCTCGTATCCGAGTTTTTCCCATTTGTTCGTGTTGATGTTATAGTGGTACACGCAGACGTGGCTGAACTGGTCGAATATGCTCGTGATGGACGGATCCCGACGGCGTAGGACCTTGAGATTGTGGTCGTATCGGGCGTCCTGCGACATTCCCAAGTCTGGCTTCTGATTGGGCTGAGGCGTGCCGACAGAGACGGGGCGGACAGCCTTCTGCTTGTGCTTCGCGTTACCATTTTGGTTGGCATTCGTTGCTGAGGGCGCTCGTTGATGATGGGGCATGATGAGGTGTAAGAGAGAAAGGGTGTGACGGTCACGTTGACTCGGCATCAATTGCCGTCTTTGCCGCCGCCGCCACATCCGTGTATGGATGGTAGTGGGTCCTACCATGTCATTATGTGAGGGTGATGACCTGTCTCAACAAAGGCGCAGTCAGAGGTAATATCAGTGTCTTGATCCTCAGATGATGCTGGCTCAGGGACTCTCATTCTCTAGCTAGGACGAAATCATATCTTACGGATCGGCGAGGCCCTCAAGCTCAAGTAGAACAGTAACTGTCATCCTTGGTACAAACACACTATACTGGTACAAACTGCCTTCCTGATCCCCAGATGCTCTCCGTCGTCAGTCGTAAGGTTTGTCAAAGGGGTACTAACCCGGAAGTCATACCTGAGACGTCCTCCTGCCTTGTATTGTCAAAGTCTAGTCTATGCTCCGTGTGCGAACTGATCCTGTAAGATGGTCCAAGAACCTTGAAATCTGAAATCTTTCGAGTATAGTGGTGTAAATCTAAGCGACCTTGACCCCACCGCGAGTTAGCTTCTTGAGTAGAACAGGCTTGTGCCAGTGACTAGCATTATCCTTCTCTATAAACTATCATAGATTGATCGCACTAGCGGTGCCACCCACTTCAAGACTAGGAAGATACTAGCCCGACGAGATTCAAGATCACCCATACTAACCATACAGGTCAGTATCGGTCAGTATCCGAGTTGGTACAAATGAATTGATCCATAGCATTGGCAAGCTTCAAGAGTGGCCGATCTCTGGAGCCCCATACGGTGAAGAGCTTCCTGGAAGCTGAAGCTAAAAGCGGTTGAAGATAAGTACATGTCATACAGTTGAAATAGTTCCTCAATGAATGAATCTGCTGACAGTGACTCGGAGAGTCAATAGTAGGGCCGGGTATTGATAATTGACTCAATACCCGGCCCGGGCTATGATATAAGTGGTGGCACCTGACAACATCTTGCGTCCTGTCTTCAAGTTCGAGTCTTGCCATCATGTTCAGCCAAGGACAAGCTGCGCGATACTTTGACCAGTGTCGAGACGACAATGAAATCAACGAAGTCCTGAGCGGATACATTCTAAGGTGTGTATGCGCACCAAGTTGAGGTTTCATTTCTCTGAATGCGAGATTAGCAAGTTCTTAAGTGGTGCGGACTGCGCGCAAGTCTTGAGAAAGATTCACTATCTCTGTTGTTATTTGAGAGTAACGTACGTTGCCCATGTACACCGTGTACCAGATCTCGATCTCAGTGCTTCAGCAGTGGTCGCAGCCATATTTTGCGCATCGGGGAGGAGGCGTTCAAGGCGTTGTCGTTTGAGGCAGCTCTAGGAGGAGAGAGAATTGGAGCAACACCAGGTGCGTCAACGGCATTCAATTCGAGAAGAATGATGAGACTGACCATGAGATCTCCCTCTGCCGCAGCCGCTACCAAGCCTGGCATCGAGGTTTGGAATATGCTGCGACGAACGGCCAGTAAGAAATACACCTTCTCTACTGAGCCAACGTACGGAGGGCCCGGAACGGTCGCGTTGTTGCTCAAACCAAGCCGACTTGCGCGACTCCGTCGGCTGAGGCAAGAAGATGAGCGCCCAGCGTGGTTAGAAAGATATTTCTCGGCTAGATGCGGTGTACTTGACGCGATTGCGTTTGCACTTCCAGATTATGAGAGCCGAAGAGATACACTGCCTCTATACGCCAGCCAGGAGGTGGTCGAGGGCTTGGAAACAGTTGAACGGCTTATTCGCGAGACGCGTGAGGAGGAGGAGGCACTGCTGTAGGAGTGTTTCCCGAAAATTGTTGTAAGAATTGTAGAGTGTAGTATACAGTCCGTATACAGTGTTTATTTTCTGGAACAGACAGTGACAGTTCCGCGGAAGCAAAATGAAACAGGGGCGAGCCGGAAGGGGAGCGCGTTGTAATATTCAACTTTTGTGTTGGGCACGTGCTGGGCCGTTTGAGTGAGGTTGGTTCTCATCATCCCAGGGCACGTTTTCCTTCCTGCCGTCAGCTCGACTCTGGGCGCGCTGCATGTTCCCGCCTGTCATCCGCCATGGACACGCCTCAAGACATTAACGACATCTTCTCTCTTTCCGACGACGTCCTCGCTGAAAAGCTGACGTTTATCGAAGAGGTGCGTTTTTTCCCGCGTCTCTGCCCGCCCTTCCCAACGACGAGGGCCACATAGATTGGAAACGGCAACTGGGGCAGTGTCTGGCGATGCAAGCCCAAGACAGACCCGTCGGCGACGACGGCAGAAGACTTTGACAGGGTTCTCCGGCCCCACATCGCTGTCAAGGTCGTCCATCGGGAGGCGAAGAGCAAGACCAGTGTTGCACGCGTCAAGTCCCTGTAAGTGGACGTCTTCTGTCAGTCGCGGCCTCTGCTCACTGGCTCTGACAGCTGGAACGAAATGAAGATCATCCGCACCTTCAAGAGCGACCCCCATCCCTCCATCGTACCATTCTACTCCTTCATCATTACGCCTTCTTTTGCACTGATAACCATGTGCGTCAGCCTTCTCTGTCTTAACTGCCCGATACACAACTGATTCTCGCGCAGGGCATTGCTGCCCACCCTAGTTCCTGTGGAAGTGGAGGAGTCTCAAGCGCGCGGCTGGTTCCGGTACCTTCTCTCTGGGGTAGAGTTCCTTCACAAGCGTGGAGTTGTACACAACGATATCAAGTGCGCGGCCTCAGCCTATCTTTCCTTACCACAAGCCATCCGCTGACACTTTCCTTCCCATGGTCAGGCCCGCCAATATTCTTGTTTCGGAGAAGAACATCCCCGTACTGGTTGATTTTGGCTTCGCCGAAAAGTACGACACGACTTCCGACGTTGCGTTCCACAGCAAGGTCGCATATGGCACTCCAGAGGTATGTCCTCCCGCTCGATGCGGTCACGTGATTGTTGATGAACCATGCAGTACCTATCACCTGAGCGTGCACGCGAGATACCGCACGATACCAGGAAATCCGATGTCTGGTCACTCGGAGTCACCTTCTTTGAGATTCTCGTTGGGCGAACTCCCTTCGAAGAATCGGATCAGGAACAATTCGTGACAAAGGATGATCTGGAGAAGTATTGGTCGCGAACGGTAGGGACTAGTTTTCCTGTTGATCTCAATCTGATCCTCCCTCATAGATTCGCGGAAAGTGGGTTGGCAGCTGGAAAATGTCGCGTGGCATGGAAAAGCTACTCCATAGAATGATCGCTCCCAATGCTGATCTCCGATGCACTGTATCCCAAGCCATGAGGGACCCGTACTGGGTCTCTGTCAGGGAGACAGAATCGCAGCTCAGTATGAATTCCACTTTTCACCCGCATTCGTGCTAATGCTCACGCAGGGCGGTCATCGAGCTATACCTCTAGCATTGTTTTCGAGAAGGACATCTCCAAACTACTTGATTACACCACTCCGACGCGCTCACGCATTACTAAAGGAAAGGAAAACCCCAACACTCCGCCCGGCCTGTTCTCTCCCAAGTCGAGAAACGAGGATTCACTCCGTCACAATGCTCTTACTCAGTCACAACCCAAAGTAACTGCAACCAAACGTAAGTGTTTCACACATTTGGGCGGACATTGCTCATTCAGTTTTTGTTCGCCAGCTGCGACTCTGCCACCCAGGAGGCGTGCCCCTGCGCCGCTTACCGATCTCTCGCCTATCAAAGCGTCTCCTCCAACTTCCCCTCGTGCATCAGGCCCCCGCGCTAGCTCTCCCGCGATCGTGAAGTCTTCAGCCGTGAAGGCACGCAACCCACTTGGTCCACAGACACGCGAAAATCTGCCAGACAGACGAGTCAAAGCTCGCGACATGCATGTCACCGTCCGAAAGCCAAAGGTGAAGGAATCGGCGAAGCAGAACGACAGGAACACTGCTGCTGTAGAGAAGGAGAATGACGTCAATCAGAGGGTGCGGGATTGGGAGCGGCTCAGAGAGATTTCGAGAATGGATGACACAGAGGATGAAACCGACACGGACGAGGATAACGCTGATGTCCCACAAGACGACGGAGTCGCCACGAGAGACAGCGACAAGGAGAATGAGATGGCGGCGGAGCCGGTGTCGGCTTCGGTGGCCACATCAACCACCTTCACTGTAGAAGTGACAGAAGCTTATAGTTCAAGTGAGTTTCGCGCACCTTCGTCTTTGTCTGGCGCTCATTCCTTAGCAGCATTGCCGACGTTCTCCCCAATCGCACGCAGTAACAAGGTTTCTTCTCCAGAGTTGCACAAGACGTTCATGTCAGGTTCGTCCACGAACGTCTGTATTAGATTTGCCATTCATCTTGAATCATGTCACAGCTGTCCCTCCAGCGTGTTCACCTGGTCCCATGTCAAGGAAGAACTCCGCCTCCGCATTGAATGGTTTGAGACATGGCATCAAGTTGTCAATTGGTATTTATTCATTGTCTACCCTATGGGGTGGTCCCGACTGACCATATAACCTCTTAGACAAGACTGTGCAAATGTACAAATCATCCACTCTGGGATCAAGTGCAAAGAAGGCTCGCAGTTACTCTGCTGATCTGCGAGATGCTTCACAGAATGTCGAACCGTGGGCGGGCGACGTTCAGCAGACTAACGCCTCTACCCCGGCTCTCAATGTCAATCATGAAACAAATGCCCAGACAGCAGACAGGATATCAACATGGAGGAGAAACGTGGAAAGTAAGTCTCACGTCAATCCAGACTTTCCATAGACATTGAGTCACTGACCTGCATTGCAGGAGTCGTTGATGACGCGCGTCAGAACTTTGGACAGTCCTCTTCTCCGCCACCCGTTGAACCTGAGCGTGGAACGCCCCCACTTTCTCCTCCTCCAGGCCGGCTATCTCCATCTCGATCTAGGAGCCAGCGCTCTGCTCGACTTCCTCGCCGTGTCCTCGCTGCCAATCAAATCTTTGCGAATGATACGGATTGCCTTTCCCCCAACTCATCTTATATCACGTCGGCGTATGATACAACTATCGGAGGTAGTGGTTCGACCAGACCATCTAGCCCAGTCCCTGTCATTTACACGCCATCGTCAACGCTCCGTAGCAATACGCTGTCGACGGATTCGCGTATCATCGAGACTCCACTGAGACACAGACGGAAAAGCAGGTCCCACGATTTGCTGCGCGTCAGTCCCAACGCTTCCGTCGATCTTGCCAGTAAGTCAATCTAGGAGTTGCCTTTGGAATTGATTCTGACTCTTCCTTTAAGCACGTTCTAGGATATCACCACCTAAAGCATCCCCTCCGCTGGACCGGAAGATGTTTATCGCAACTCCTAGGCAATCTCGAGACTCGCTTTCCATTACCACACCCCGGACTGTTAACAAATCGTGCGATGAGTTGACATCCTCCCCGCTCCAGGTCGAGCCCTACCCACCAAGGCGAACGAGTGCTACAAACCAGCTGCTGCCGGACACACCAAACCAAAGACGATTGGAGGGCGTTTACGACCGGTTCTTGATGGCTACCTCCGGTGTGAAACGCTTGGGCAAAGGCTACCAATCGGAGTCTTTGTTCAACAGCACGCCCAGCGTGCCGCGCCAGAAACCTATGTCGAGGCAGAAATCGATACCCAAGTTTGCATCCATCCGGCGAGCCCAACCACCGCCGCCTGTGGCGAGCGATGCTTCGAGGAAGGACCACATGACTATCGATGAGCTCGGGGTGATGACCTTTGATTCTACTCCGACTACGACCATGTACAAGGACGAAAGTAACGCGACTATGGCCCGCGTGCGCCGAGCTATGAAGGCTATCGTGCCCGGTAAGGCCGCTGCGTCGAGACGCGTGTCTCGTCAGTGAAAATGTAAACTTTATATCTCTTGACTCTCTTGTATATTTATCGCTGCATTTTTCTTCTTCATTATCTCATGTCATTTCATCATCATCCTCCCCACCCACCCATCACGTTCTCTTGACTCGACGACACTGCTATCTATTTGCTATCGATGCTTTCTTGTTACATGCATTAGCCATTCTTCACGATGAATTTATGTTGTTATTCAATTCTTTTTTCGACGACTACGCATTTGTTGCAAGATTTTGTTTGGACTTTTCATGTTCATGGTATATATGTCTGATGCAATATATTATTTGACTTACGACCTCATCGACGCCTCTTGAGTGACACAGTGCCGGCGCATGGTTGAATGACCTTCGAACAGACTTCGACAATGAAAGCAGCTGGAGCTCGGGCCGATCAGGCCGGTATTTCAACTCCGTCAGGCCGTTTGCCCTTCCTTCCTCCCTTACAAGAGTCCAAAATCTATCTCTGGCCTGGAGCTGCATCTTTCTGACACAACTACTTGAATTTCCACCTCTTTCTGGATGCCTCGAGATCTACCTGGCCTTTATTGGGACCAAGAAAGGAATCGATACTTCCCGTTGTCCTCCAAACCTGCTGGACCATCGACTACAGCCCAGAAGGTTGCGGTGCCAGCCCCACGACACAAGAACACGAAGCGGAACTCTAACAAGGAGGAAGATAACACGGGATCATCATCTGTGCCCAGACGAAAGCGACAGATATTGAGGACGCCGAACTTGTTGACATTCAGCGAACGCAGTCGTGCCAGACAGTAAGTCCTCATATCCCTGTGCATGTATGCGATTCCATTCTCACTGCTTGTGAAGTGATATATGGTGCACCCGCATCCAGGCCAACTGCCGCGTCATGGCCTCACCGACGCCGGTGTTTGGGAGCATAACAGCTTTTTGTGTGAGCGCCGACACACAAATTCACTTGGAAGAAATCTAAAAGGTTCGAAGTCCTCCGAAACGCGTAGAGTCTTGGGCGACGACCACGGCTGGCTGTATAATCTTGACAACGAGAGTGGAATCTGGACTGCTCAACTCAATCTGCATCCTTCATCACAGGTTGGTTTGAGTTCCTCTCACTGAAATGTTAGCTGATTCACCTCGCAGGTCTCATCGCTTTGTTTATCTGAGAACCTATGTGTGTGAGGACGACTATCACTTTCGGTTTTCCTGTCCTGACTCTCCACAGCGCAACATCCTTTGGATCTTCATCCAAGATTGCTTTGCAAAACTTGGGATCATCAGAGTGAGTGAAATTTACGTTCATGCGATGCCTGACAATGATGTCTAACCCAGACGTACAACGATCCTCACGTTGAAGAATGTACACGATATATGGACAAGTAACCTCCGAGACCGCTCACTTGTTCTAGGCGCGAACAGAAAGGCTGTTTTGATGAGAAACATTGAAGTTCAAGCTGTCGAAATGCTTGACACCAAGAGTGATGTCTTTGCCGTCATACAGACTCCGGTAAAGTGACAGAGACTGTCTTTTGCCTACTCCAGACTCAGACTGGTCATCTCCCCAGAATACAGTCTATGCTGGTGCCCGCAATGGCTCCATCACGCGCTTCGATACGCGGACGAACGGCGGACAGGTCTTGTACGACGATCGGTTCCCGAGCGAGCGCAGTTCTGTGGTACATCTGTACGCCCTCCATGAGACGCGATTGCTGGTGAGCCACCTGAATGGATCGGTACGTTGGGCTGGCTACGAGACTTCCGGCATCGACCTCATCTCTTTGCAGTTGTGCAGCTATGATCTTCGGTTTTCGAGAAGCAACACTCCATATATGGCGTTTGACGGACATGTCAATACTGTAACTCAGAAACTGGTGCGCGCAGTTCGAGTCTAGATCCAATCCTCGCTAACAAGGGTCTGATAATATAGGGGGTTTCCGTGGACTCGCTTAACGACGTGTTGTTCGCAGCAGGAGAAGATGGGGTTGTCCGAGGATGGTCAACTCGGAGTGGCGTGCGCACATTCAGTTGCCAGCTACCAGGGAACGTGCCGTCCATGCAGGTGACCCATGAGCGGGATGGTGTGTGTCTTTGGGCAGGTAGTGGGCGGACCATGTACCAGATGTACGTCGGATATAGATAGAGTTCTGCACAGTTGATGGGAATCGATGAAAACGGAAATGAAGCGCCGCTTTGATTGATCGCTTCATAGTATCCCTCTGATTCGACCTTGTACATGTTCCACCATGTCTGGACGCCTCTCCTCCAGCTCGTCGAGTTCATCGTCGCCGGTGCTCTCAGCGCTTGATTCCTCCGCCCACCTCATTCTTGTGCACGATGACGACGACGACACTGGAACCCCATTGGATTTTAGCCTCGATGACCAGGATGACCATGATACTGTCTTCGACATTGGCAGGCCCTATGTGCTCCCATTGGGACCCTCCGTCGTCCTGCTCTATCTTCTCGCTCCATTTCTGAAGCTCGGCGCACTCCTTCTGCCGCACACACACCTGCCTCTCAAGTACGGGCTGCCGGCATTCTTCCTCTTTGCTGTGCTCAGCGCGTTCACACGGCGGATCTGGTACATGCTGTCCCGTTATCTTCGCAAGGGCGATTTGGAGGACGTCGTGCTGGAAGTCTTTGCGAGAGGGAGGGGCAATGTCAAACCGAGGGCTGTGCTGAGAAGTGTCGTGCGGGGAGGCACAGGCGGCCTGCGAGTGCTCGTTGCCTCGCTGTATCTTCGTGGTGCGTAGCACTGGCAACTTCATACCGATCCTTCTGACGAGTGCGCAGATTCCGTTGATGTTCTTGTGCCATTATTCCCCTCCGACCTCTCATTGTCGCCTGGCATCGTCCTCGCAATTGTCATTGCTATTTGCCTACTCCCACTCTGTCACGGCCAATCCCTAGGCTCAAAGCGCATCATATATTGTACCGGGACATCTATTGTCACCTATATTCTTTGGCTCACTTTGGTGTCCGTTGCACACGCTAAGGGAACACTGAAGAGCTGGTCTTCTCCGGGAGCCCTTTGGCAGGGCATCAGTCAGTCGCAGTTCCAGTCATAATTAGTTGTAAAACTGAAGGGTTCTCACAGGTATCGTCGCTTTTGCATTCACGTCGTCCACCACACTCCCTCTGTATGCTTCTTTGAAAGCAAGCCTACCACCAACCGTAACGACCGTCAAAAGCCCAAAATCACACTCCTTCATGATCTTGTCCATTATATCTGTAACATTAGCCGTTGTCCTCACATTACCGTTGATGTTCTTCTCTGCATATCCTAACATTCCGCGCGTCGTGAGTCACCTTCAAATCGCCTTTATCTCCGATTCTGAATGACTATAGCAGGATCTGGCTGCCTACCCGCTAGAACCCTACATAGCCCTGATGAACTCATTCACCCTACTCCTCGGCATTCCCTCCATTCTGGTTACATCCCCTTCTCTTCCCATACCAGAGCGAGTGCGCCAGTCGACAACTATTCCTCTATCCAAGCTTGGTATCTTTACGATCGTCATCATCTTTTCCCTTCTCCCAGCCGCTGTATTCGCCGTTCTGAGCGATGTCGTACTAGTATGCGCCCTTCTCGGGACATACTTCCTTCCAGGCAAGGCCCACCCCTTTCATATCGTCTGATTGCACTGACATTATAGTACAGCTCTGGTGCACATAACTGCTCACTACTTCAAACGGCCTTTGTCGATCATCATGCCTCCGTCGACGCCCAGCCCAGTCGCTCGAACTCGATCACCAACTGCACATGACGAGCTGTTGCAGCGCAAAGAGCAAGCCTTACAACGTGCGCAGCTGCGCAAGCGCATAATTTGGGATCTTGGGGTGTGGTTTTTGTTAGTACCGGTTGGATGTGGAGGCGGTGCTTGGGCAGTAGGACACATTGCTGGGCAGTGGTAATCAAGACACATGGACTTTCTATGTAGGCCTATCATTCTTGCTTCGTTGGAAGGTCATGATCTCGGTAAGTCCTCAAAATCCGAAGTAGGCGGTGTACCGCCTACCGCCGCTCGCTTGGTCACCCTTCCGGAATAGCGAAGGTCTGGCGAGGGCAAGTGTACCATATTTTCTCCGCTCCACCCACTTCTGACAGTCGGTCTTGGTCACCTTGCTCAAGTTGCCGTTGCTCTCCGTGGTCCGCGATGTATAGAAGGAAGGTATGAGTCGCAACATTCCCAAATCTGGACTCGCGCCACTCAAAGACCGTGGTTGTGACTTCAGCGTACCTGGCGCATGGGCATCTTGACATCCATTGAGTCAGAATTGGGGTGCTAAGTCGCTGGTACGCTGACGACTCAGAATCAGAACTAAGGCCTTCCGGAAATTCATTTTTGAAATAGAGTGACATCATGATCATGTCCCGGATGGCTTTTAATCGACTTGAGAGGGTATATAAAGGACCGCCTCATAAAAGAACAAGTTTACTTTCCATCTATCTTTCACCAATCTCATGTCGAGCAAAATCCTGGATCTTCACATACACAGTGGAGGCGACAATGGCCTCGCTATCCGCAAGGAGATTATCGATGGCCTCCAGCAGCCCATTGGCGCCAAAACGCTGCCTACAATGCTCCTCTACGATGAACGTGGGCTGAGGCTTTACGACGACATCACGACGGAAGCTCCGGAATACTATCTCTTCGGGGCGGAGGAGGAAATACTGAAGAACAAGGCGGACGAGATCGTTCGCGTTATGCACGCCGGCGCCGGCGTATCACCCGACGAAGTCATCCTTGAGCTCGGTGCTGGGTGAGTGCATGCCTGTTCTGGGGTTCGAATGTTAAACTACAATGCCCTGACACGATCAATCAATCATGACGCGCCCGGCCCATCCGCACTCGCTTTGGCACTACCAGTGCCACCACCTTTGTATCCAGTCAGCTGATACCCATTTACAGGGCTCTGCGTAAGACATCCCACGTTCTGCGCGGCTTGGCTGGTCTCGTCGACGACACTACATCGTCACCAATCACCTATTATGCCCTCGATCTGGAGCAACGCGAATTGGAGCGCACCCTTGGGGAAATCAACAAATCCGAACTTGGACATGTGCTCTCGGGCAAGGTCGAGACGCGGGGCATGTGTGGCACTTACGAAGATGGGCTTGAATTCATCCAGTCAGGTGGTTTACAATTATCTTCCAACAAACTACGACCATCTTCCCCTGGCGGACGCTTCGCAAAGGAATTCAGCATGGACGCCGCCCGCAATCTTTCTCCAGACTCGCGCTTCTCATCTGGATCGTCAACCGGTAGTGCCGGTTCTGAGTCATCCCCTCCATCCACCCCAGGAGAGACCCAACCTCCACTTCACTTGATGTTCTTGGGCTCATCTTTGGGCAACTTTTCACGCGCCGATGGCACTGAATTTCTTCGCTCTCTTCCCCTACGACCGAGTTCAGGTGATACTCTGCTTTTGGGCCTTGATCACGACAATGCTGCAGATGTCATCGAGGAGGCCTATAATGATCCCAAAGGTCACACCAAGGCTTTCATCATGAACGCACTAAGGGCTGCAGGCAAAGTCCTTGGTGATGAAAGCATGTTTGATCAAGGGAAGTGGGATTATGTGAATGTAGGCGTGCCTGTTATCGGCCGACGAATTATGCTGACATTGCGCGCTCCCTAGAGATATGGTGCTGAAGACCGTAAGTTATAACGGCAGGTCTTCAAAACAATACTGAAGCACACGTAGGTCGTCACGAGGCTTTCTTCAAGTGCAAGGAAGATCACGAAGTCCGCGTCCCAGGCGAAGATGTCGCGTTCAAGTTCGTCCAAGACGAGCTGGTCAAGATTGAACAATCAATGAAGGTACGACAGCATTTGTCTGTGTTCAGCGAGCCTTATGCTCTGGTCTAGTTTTCCGACATCGACGCGTATACGATGTTCACGGAGAGTGGTCTACGACCCATTCAACGCTGGACAGATACCAGCTCAAGATATTCAATGTGGCTACTCGAACGTCCAACGTTCTCGTTCCCGTTATTGACCTCTCCCAACACGTGCAACTCGAAAGGCTATCTGGTGCCTAACCAGCGTCGTTCGACATCACCTTTTGGCGTGCCTTCGCCCCAAGAATGGGAAAACTTGTGGACGCTTTGGGACTTCATCACGCGCAACATGATACCACCCTCTATGCTATATCAGAAACCGATTGATCTACGACACATCTGCCTCTTTTATCTAGGCCATATCCCGGCCTTTCTAGATATTCATCTATCGAGACTCTTGAAGGAGCCGCATACGGAGCCGGAGTATTTCAAGACTATATTCGAGGTAGGTGATTTTCTCGTCTCGGAGAGAGCTGTATCTCAGATGTTATGCAGCGTGGTATCGATCCAAGTGTGGACGATCCTACTCAATGTCATGTGAGATACATTCTTCGAGTTCTCGCGATACATTCGCTTATCCTTCGCAAATGTTTTAGTCCCATTCTGAGGTGCCTAAATCGGATGACGAATGGCCAACCTTGACTACAATTACCCAATTCCAGACGCGCGTTCGGCGTCGCGTCCTCAAGCTGTACGAGGACATTGATGCTGGCAAGTTGACGCTCGACAGGAAGACAGGCAGAGTCCTCTTCCTCACATTCGAGCACGAAGCGATGCATGCCGAAACACTGCTCTACATGCTCTTGCAGCGCGCGGGCTCTGGGACGGTTCCGCCCATTGGGTTCTCACCTCCGGATTGGGTTTCTCTGAAGGGATCTTGGGACTCCTTGCCGAAACCCTCTTCTCCGACCGTCACTCTGGGGCCGGCAGAAGTGACCCTTGGCCACGACGATTGCGAGGCTGAGGATGACGACGCCTCGGATGTTCGTGAACATGAGTTTGGATGGGACAATGAACACCCCAAGCGACAAGTCTCGGTTGGAGAATTCCGAATTTCTTGGCGCCCTGTCACCAATGGGGAGTTCTACGCCTTTACTCTCTCAAAGGACGGCGAGGGAGTAGAGCTTCCTGCCAGTTGGATCCGCAAGGATGGTGTTGTTCAAGTAAGTGCAATTGTATAAATTACCGTTTTGATCCAGACTGAGGCGTCCAGGTTCGGACTCTGTATGGGCCTGTTCCTATGGATGTGGCTCAGGATTGGCCAGTAATTGCGACGTATAACGATCTCTCGCGCTACGCAATCGTCAAGGGGGGCCGACTTCCGACCGAACCAGAGTTGCGCTTGTTCTACGATAAGTTCGAGTCAGGCTACGAGGGCGGTGCAAATGTGGGCTTTCGCAACTGGCATCCTATACCGTACGCTCCTCATTTCTTGCTGAGGCACAATGGCACTAATTAGCTGATATTCTAGAGCAACGACTGGTGGGACGGCGAATGGAGGGAAAGGCTCTAACGGAGGCGTGTGGGAGTGGACCTCAACCAAATTTGACACTTATGATGGATTCGAACCGTCGAACTTGTACCCAGGGTTCGTTTTTCTTCAAGTCTCTCATGTTCGAGGTGCTGAAGCCAGATTTCAGATACTCGGCCGACTTCTTTGATGATGCACATCAAGTTGTGGTGAGAATTGCTAGCTTTCGACTTGCTCCGGACGACTAACTATCAGCTTAGTTGGGCGGATCTTACGCTACGATCCCTCGCATCGCTGAAAGGCGCACTGTTCGCAACTGGTATCAGCGGAATTACCCCTTCCCTTGGGTCGGAGGTCGTGTCGTGTACGATAACTAATTTTCTGAAGCAAGTTCAAACCTCTCCTGTAAGATCATAACAATGTAAATGTTTCCATATGTTGCAATCTACCCTTGTATCTGTTCTTCCGATCTGTTCTCTGTTCAAACCACTAGAGCCAGCTCATTGAGAGTCAGATGAGATCAGCAGAATTTAGGACTCAGGAGCAGCACCCCAGCGTTCAACAATGATAAGTGGTCCCGAATCCCAGACTGAGCTCGACTCCAGTGACCAGCTCTCCCAAATCTCAGGTCCGGGACCCACTAGCCTAGTGCCCACCTAGCCTTTAGGTCTCTAGGCCCCAATTAGGACTACTCAGAGCCCACTGTACATTGCCCAAGCACGGTGACCAAAAGTAAATTCAAGTTTCAACTTCTCAATCGTCCAATCTCCAATCTCCAATGTCCAGACTCCAGAGTCCAGACTCCAGAATGTTCAATCCCAAGCCAAAAAGTTGAGACAGGCGTGTAATGATGAGGATGGGATTCGAACCCATGCCCTTTCGGACCAGATAAACTGTGCTTGTGATACAAGCTGATCCTTAGTCTGGCGCCTTAGACCGCTCGGCCACCTCACCATGACAAGTGTGGCCAGGAAGTCCATCAGTCCCGGGAAGACTCTACATCACCTCGTCTTATGTACGTCATAGCTTTTAGTCCTGCCGCTCTTTACCATCATTACAACATCAGACGTACAAATCAAAACTCCGTACAGGTTTAAAATGGCCAAGACAATGAACTATCATCGACATCTGCATACCCCCCTCATATCCGATGACAATCCTTCTCACTGGTGGAACAGGGAAAACTGGCCTCCGCCTGGCGCGTCTCCTGCAGGCCGCTGATAAACGCGTCCTTCTGACTTACCGCGCAAGCGCTGTTCCCGAGCCGTTTATTGGCGTCCATTTCGATTGGCATGACCCCACCACATTCGAAAATCCCTTTGCTGCAGATCCTCGTATCGACAGCGTTTACCTCGTTGCTCCCACCGGAACGGTCGATGCAGCGGGACCCATGAAGCCCTTCATCAATCTTGCTCTGAAGAAGGGCGTCAAGCGCTTCGTTCTTCTCGGCGCGTCCACTATTGACGTTGGGGGCCCTGCTACAGGCGTGGTTCATGAGTATCTGATCAGCCTCGGTGTTGACTATTTCGTTATCCGCCCATCCTGGTTCTTCGGTACGCGTCGAGCACTCTCTCTGGACACAGCTAACATACTCACAGAGAATTTCCTGACTCTATACCTCCACAGCATCAAGAATCAAGGAACTTTCGTCAGCGCATCTGAGGGGGGCAAGGTTGGCTTCATCTCAGCGGACGACATCGCGGCTCTCGCCTTCGATGCTTTGACTGTCGAGAAGAGTTACAACACAGACAAGCTTCTCCTAGGACCGGACTTGTTGTCTTACGACGACGTCAGTGACATTCACCGCGATTGTAGACATAATCTCATCCAGATCTACAGGCCGCCGAGATTTTCAGTGATGTTCTGGGTCGTACGATCACTCACACTCGTATCTCATCGGAGGATTATCAAAAATTGTTGACCTCCTTCGGGGTCGAGGAGAAGTACGCGGGGCTATTGGCCTCATTGCAGGGCATGAACGCGTCAGGGGTAGAAGAGAAACTGTTCGCCAACACAGACAAGGTCACAGGCAAGAAGA
The DNA here is from genome assembly GCA_019915075.1 of Strobilurus stephanocystis. Taxonomy (NCBI): domain Eukaryota; kingdom Fungi; phylum Basidiomycota; class Agaricomycetes; order Agaricales; family Physalacriaceae; genus Strobilurus; species Strobilurus stephanocystis. The sequence goes on from JAHLMI010000011.1 coordinate 926,257, forward strand.
CATTGAGGTCTTTCATCGAGGAGAATAAAGAGGCGTGGTTGTAGATTTGAAGAGTCCCACGCGCACAGCGCATCTCAGGGTGCCCGTCGGTCATAACTTTTATTCGTTCGGAGCGCAATGCTTACTGAGGCCTTAGGTCAATCAATACACTCTTTACCAATCCATTACAACATCAGACCTTCAAATCAACATTCCGTATAGATTCAAAAGACAATGAACCACCACCGACACCTGCAAATCCCCTTCATATCCGATGACAATCCTTCTCACTGGTGGCACAGGGAAAACTGCTCTCCGCCTGGCGCGTCTTCTGCAGGCCGCTGATAAACGCGTCCTTCTGACTTACCGCACAAGCGCTGTTCCCGAGCTGTTTACTGGCGTCCACTTCGATTGGCATGACCCCACCACATTTGAGAATCCCTTCGCTGCAGATCCTCATATCGAGAGTGTTTACCTCGTCGGACCCAGCCACGCAGTCGATGCAGGGGAACTCATGAAGCCCTTCATCGACCTCGCTCTGAAGAAAGGCGTCAGGCGCTTTGTCCTTCTCAGCGCGTCGGCTATTGAAGCTGGGGGCCCTGCCCTAGGCGTAGTTCACGAGTATCTCATAAGCCTCGGTGTTGACTATTTCGTTATCCGCCCGACCTGGTTCTTCGGTACGCGTCGAGCGCTCGATCTCTCTGGGTACAATGCACCCGTTGCTGACATACCTACAGAGAATTTCTTGGGCACGCACCTCTCCACCATCAAAGATCAAGGAACCATCGTCAGCGCATCTGAGGGTGGCAAGATTGGCTTCATCTCAGCAGACGACATCGCTGCCCTCGCGTTCGAGGCGTTGACTGTCGAGAAGAGTTACAACACAGACAAGCTTCTCCTAGGACCGGACTTGTTGTCGTACGACGACGTCAGCTACATTGACTGCCGATGTGAACAATATTCTGATTCAGATCTACAGGCCGCCGAGATTTTCAGTGATGTTCTAGGTCGTACGATCACTCACACTCGAATCTCAACGGAGGAGTTCCAGAAGTTGTTGATCTCCTCCGGTGTCGAGGAGACTTATGCGGGAGTATTGGCCTCATTGCAGGGCATGAACGCGTCAGGAGTAGAAGAGAAATTGTTCGCCAACACAGACAAGGTCACAGGCAAAAAGACACTGAGGTCTTTCATCGAGGAGAATAAGGAGGCGTGGTTGTAAATTTGAGGAGCCGCTGTAAAATATGAAAGCAAATTCTTAGCAATCTTCGGCCGTGGATGTGAGCCTCCGAGAGCACCTGAGTCACCGTAAGATTCAGAACGCCACAAGCAAGGTGGCTGTGTAATAGTAGAACGCGATTACTGGAAAGCCTACCCCGGATTAGTGATAGAGAGAACGATTCATCGTTCACTGATTCAGTCCACATTCCATCACCTCTGCAATCTATGAAGCGCCTTACCAAGGCAAGGAATGTCAGAGATTCAGAACGACCCACGCGCACAGCGCATTTCACGGTGACCAGTCATATCTGTCATTCGTTCGGAGGGCGATGCTTACTGACTCCCGAGGCCTGAGGTTAACCAAACCACTCTTTACCAATCCTTTACAACATCGCCGAGACGTACAAATCATTGACAAACCTCCGTATAAATTCAAAAGACGATGAACCATCATCGACATCTGCATATCCCCTACATATCCGATGACGATCCTTCTCACTGGTGGAACAGGGAAAACTGGTCTCCGCCTGGCGCGTCTCCTGCAGGCCGCTGATAAACGCGTCCTTCTGACTTACCGCACAAGCACTGTTCCCGAGCCGTTTACTGGCGTCCATTTCGATTGGCATGACCCCGCCACATTCGAGAATCCCTTCGCTGCAGATCCTCATATCGAGAGTGTTTACCTCGTCGCACCAGCCCACACAATCGATGCAGGGGGACTCATGAAGCCCTTCATCGACCTCGCTTTGAAGAAGGGCGTCCAGCGCTTCGTTCTTCTCGGCGCGTCGACTATTGACGTCGGGGGCCCATCCATAGGCGTGGTTCATGAGTATCTGATTAGCCTCGATGTTGACTATCTCGTTATCCGCCCATCCTGGTTCTTCGGTACGCGTCGAGCAATCTCTCTGGACAAATTGCACCCGTCGCTGACATACTTACAGAGAATTTCTTGACTTTTCACCTCCCCAGCATCAGAGATCAAGGAACCATTCTCAGCGCATCTGAGGGTGGTAAACTTGGCTTCATCTCAGTGGACGACATCGCTGCCCTCGCGTTCGATGCGTTGACTGTCGAGAAGAGTTATAACACGGACAAGTACCTCGTGGGACCGGAATTGTTGTCTTACGACGATGTCAGTCAGACTCGCTGCAATTGTCAACATTATTCTGATCCAGTTCTACAGGCCGCCGAGATTTTCAGTGATGTTCTGGGTCGTACGATCACTCACACTCGAATCTCAACGGAGGAGTTCCAGAAATTGATGATCTCAATCGGCATCGAGAAGATTTATGCGGGAATGATGGCCTCATTGCAGGGCATGAACGCGTCTGGGGAGGAAGAGAAGTTATTTGCCAACACGGACAAGGTCACAGGCAAGAAGACACTGAGGTCTTTCATCGAGGAGAATAAGGAGGCGTGGTTGAATTAAGGAGCTGCTCTGTAGTATCCAATCCATGTCAGCAGATTTTTGGCCGTGGATGTGTCTGAGGGAAGCCTATGTACGCGGAACATTCAGAGTTGAGCGAAGATCACCACGGAAGAGCACGGTGGCTGTGTAGAACGTGAAAGCCTGCCCCCGAGCCCGGACCAGAGAAACAACTCAGTCTACATTCCGTCACCTCTGCACGTTCCCTCTCGGATCTCCGAGCTCCAGCGTGATACAGAGCGCTTCATTGCAACTCGTCCTGGACAAAGAACACAAGCGTGCTGCAGTAGGTGGTAGACGCGCGATTATTTGCATCTGGACCCCGGGGGAACAAGACGACCCAAGGTCGGGTACGATTGATGTTTGAACTCGGTCCACTCGCCTGCCAAACTCTGCTGGTTCATGAACGTTGGCTGTCACTCTGCGGTCGGATCTGAACTTGCCCTTTGCCCGTCATCACCATGGGTATCCTTGGCAAGGTTCTCAACCGGAGGACATTTGTCGTCGCCTTTGGAGGATCGGCTTTCGCTGCTGGTGGAGGCTACTGGTACTTGAATTCGGGCCCGTCGTATCCACTGTCGACGAAGGAGACGCGTCGTCCGCCCCCGATATGGTCGCCGCCGTCAAGGAAGGAAATGCTGGATCGGCTGAAGGCTTCAGGCAAGATACATGCCGTGACATCGACGGGCGACGAGGATTCTGTATTCGATCTGCTCATCGTGGGAGGAGGTGCGACAGGGTCGGGATTGGCTGTTGATGCTGCCAGCAGGGGTCTCAAGGTCGCTTTGGTTGAGCGGGATGACTTCAGTGCGGGAACGTCCTCCAAGTCAACCAAGCTTGTTCATGGCGGCGTTCGGTACTTGCAGAAAGCTGTGATGGAACTCGACTATGAGCAGTACAAACTCGTTCGAGAGGCGCTTCACGAGCGACGGATCTTCTTGCAGACCGCTCCATACTTGTCCGCAATGTTGCCTATCATGCTTCCCATCTACAAGTGAGTCTGTGTAAGCTTTCCGATTCTAAATAGACTGACAGCACTCTAGGTATTGGCAGGTCCCTTACTACTGGGCTGGATGCAAGATGTACGACATGCTTGCTGGCAAAGAGAACATGGAAACATCCTACCTCATGAGCAAAGGAAAAGCACTCGAAACATTCCCGATGCTGAAGAGTGACGGGCTTGTCGGCGCTTTGGTATACTACGATGGTATGCCTATCAGACCCGCCGATGTGGCTCTGAGTAACGTATCCGCAGGACAGCACAATGACTCCCGAATGAATACTGCCCTTATCATGACAGCAGTCAAGGAAGGAGCGACCGTGGCAAATTACTGCGAAGTCACCCAGCTCCACAAAGATGCTACAGGGAAACTCAACGGCGCTAGAGTCAAGGATGCACTGACAGTTAATGAATGGAATGTCCGCGCAAAGGTACTTTGTCTTCTTCCACCCGACATCAACAATTTGACACACCGCAGGGAATCATCAACGCCACAGGACCGTTCTCCGACGATCTTCTTTGCCTGGATAACCCTGAACACAAGCCCATCGTCCAAGCATCATCTGGTGTTCACATCACACTGCCTAACTACTACTCTCCGCGCAAGATGGGACTGCTTGACCCCGCTACCTCTGACGGACGCGTCATTTTCTTCCTTCCTTGGCAGGGTAACACTATCGCAGGAACTACCGACGCCCCGGCAGCAGTTACTCGGAATCCCAAGGCTCAAGAAGAGGAGATTCGCTGGGTTTTGGATGAGATCAGGCGTTATCTTTCGCCTGACATCAAGGTCCGTCGAGGAGATGTACTGAGCGCTTGGAGTGGTCTGCGCCCGCTAGTGCGCAATCCCAATGCAGCCAGTACAGAGGGACTGGTCCGTAATCATATGATCCACGTCAGTCCCAGCGGGCTGTTGACCATTGCTGGCGGGAAGTGGACGACGTATCGGGCCATGGCGCAGGAGACGGTCGATGAGGCTGTCAAAGTATACAAACTGGAGGGCCGTGTGAAGAGTGGATGCATCACTGACTCACTCAGGCTTGTTGGAAGCCATGGATGGAGTCGAAATATGTTCATCGGCTTGATCCAACGCTTCGGTCTAGAGACAGAAGTTGCGAAACATCTGTCAGAGGACTATGGCGACCGAGCTTGGACTGTGTGCTCCCTTGCTGAGCCCACGGGCCTCGTCTGGCCTCTGCATGGAACCAGGCTCAGCCCTCTATATCCTTGTATGCTTGTTGTCGTGATTTCGGAAAGGACGATACTGAATTTCTACTGCAGATCTTGAAGCAGAGGTTCGCTATGCCGTCCGACACGAGTATGCCCAGACGCCCGTCGACGTTCTGGCCCGCCGAACGCGCTTGGCCTTCCTCAATGTTCAAGCCGCTGCCAACGCCCTCCCTCGCGTTATTGAGATCATGGGGGAGGAACTCGGTTGGTCACGTTCACGAAAGGCATTGGAGTACAAGAACGCAATGTCCTTCTTCGAGACAATGGGTCTGAGCCCAAGAACGGTCGTACCAACTCCAGCCCAGACGTACGTCACGAAGCTTTGGAGAAAGTTTGGAGGCGCCTCGGTGGAGGAGAGACTCCTGTATGCACGCGCCAAGTTCGCGCCTGGGGAATTGGACGTCCTGAGATCGGCGTTTGAGAAGGGCGCTTCGGGCAGCGAGATCAAGACTGAGGATGTTATTAGTGTGTTGAAGGAGGTTCCTGGGTACGAGGACGTTTCGGCGAAGGATTACGAGTACGTCTTGGAGGAGACTGGGTTCCAAGGACGTGACCATATAGACTTCAACGACTTCGTAGAGGTGAGTGCACTTCATCCTTCGATCCTGGGTATCTGACGAAGATTTCAGGTCTGCGGGGACTTGAAGGAGGTTTCGTTCAAGCATTTGCCTGCAGTAGAGCACAAGAAGCTGAGCACCCGCATTCCTGTAGAGAAGAGCGGCGGAGGCGTGTGATTGGTACTCAAGGATAGCTTACTGTTGTATACCTAGTAGCAGATTATTCGGCGGCACCGAGGTTGTATAATATCATGGGCATCACTATCTGTGGTGACGACTCTTCCTTCCTTGGCGTAGATGACAATAGTTGAGGCCTCTGTCCATGCCACAATTCATTTGAAGATCAGCACAAGATCAGCATTGACAACTCGTCAACGTCAATCAGATTGTACTTACAGTAAAGTCACGGAGCGTTGCCGTCACTACTGTCAAGTGGCAATTTCAGTGTGGCTTCCCACGTGCGGAAATATTGATGTCAGAAACTCAGAACGACCCACACGCATCTCACAGTGACCACCACCATGGCGGGCCCGATCTTGCCCACCCGAGCGCCGTCATCTCGGACGCCGGGGCGGGACTCCAAGGACAACTGGCGAACTCATTCAAAGAGCCTGCTAACACGACGTTATGCTCGCATACTGCTCCTGGGCATCGTCAGCCTCTCCTTCCTCGCGGTCTTCTTCAACCGCGACACCATTGACGGCGCCCTTCCATTCCCCATCACGCTGTCGAGCATGCCGCCAGTGTACGAGAAATACCACGAATATGAACGACATTTGCCGCAGCATGATCTGTCCTTGCCGGCACCAGACGGAAAACATGCTAAATATCTATACATAGCCAACCACGCTCATGGTTCGTTTCCTTCTGACATCTGCGTATCTCTCTGAGTCAAACACAGCATCCGGTTGGGGAAACATCATGCAGGAGCTGCTCTTGAACGCACATTTAGCCTACTCTGCCAAGAGATCGTACGTTTCCAAGTCATTTAAATCGCTCTCAAGCTTATACTATCAGCTTTGTTTTTGACAACTATACATGGTCGCGGGACATGAGCTCCGAATACTCTGAATTCAATGGCAAAGTCATTCCGGCGCGTATACCTCTGACTGCATTAATAACCGGTATGTATTCGACCTTCAACCTTCTCGTTCCACTGACATTGAACGTCCTCGTCGGCAGGACCCATCATTGGAGAACCATGGGAGCCAAACAGCGACGTTCCGCGATCGGTATCCAGCGAGTTCTATCGCAAAGTATGCCCGGAACCTACGGTGATAGGCTCGAGAGACTTCAAGGACACATTAGGACCATGGGGAGGATCGGACGGCGCTCTGAATATGGAAGGGTGGACGAAGGAGATAATGAGGCGTCCAGAACGTTGCCTTGAGTTCAAGCTCGACGACATAGCCATCTTCGACATTTGGTGCGTGGTCGCATGCACATTGTATTCACCTTTCTTACTACAACGTTAGGATGTTTGGCACACGGCACATACTCTCCATATTCCCACTCATTAAGAATGCTCCAGTCATCACCAAATTTGGCTGGTCGCCTCTCATTTTGTCTGCGTATCAAACCAATAGCGCCTTCTTCGAGTCCACATCGTCCGGCCTCCGGTCATGGCTATTTCCCCCATCTTTACCTGAAAGGCCCTACAAGTCACTACCAGGCGTCATAGCCCTTCACGTTCGACGCGGTGACTTCGAAGAACATTGCCTAAATCTTGCTGAGTGGGGTTCTCAATGGAACGGCTTCAACACCTTCCCCGAGCTCCCAGACCGCTTTGACCCTCCGCAGGACGTTCCGATGGAGGAGAAGCAGCGGTACTACGTTGAACACTGTTATCCGAGTATCGATCAGATTGTGGACAAGGTGAAGGGATTGAGGAAAGGGCGGAAGCTCGACAGGATTTATGTGATGTCGAACGCGAAGAGGGAGTGGCTAACGGAGCTGAAGCAGGGACTTGGGAAGCTTAGAGGGTGGAAGACCATCAAGACGAGCAGGGATCTGACACTGAACCGGGACCAGAAACCTGTGGCACAGGCTCTGGACATGTTCGTCGCGCAAAGAGCGGAGGTTTTCGTGGGTAATGGGGTACGTTGCCGGCCTGCCACTTGGACACAGTGTGCTGATCCGATTTCATTTCTCATTAGTTCTCGAGTATGACGAGTAATGTGGTCATGCTACGGATGGCCAACGAGACCGATCCCCAGACCACTAGGTTTTGGTGACGATTTATCCTGTTTATGTATCTTTATTATACAACCACTAATGCTCGGAGATGTAAACATTGCGGGGAGCCTTTGCCACGAATTGCTCGTGCGTGCCTGGAAAGGCTGGCGACTGGAACATTCCCTGTCGTGCTATCGTCGGAAATGGATGCACATCTTACAATCCATATCGAGACGCCAGTCAATATCGATCAAACCGCTTTTCCAGCACCAGCCACTGGCCACTACAATTGAGTACCAGCATCCGAAATCAGCAGCTGTGGATCGTTGACTTAACACGCCATCATGAGACTTTCACTTATGTAAAGCCAAGGGATTATTTATACTCGGATAGGCTTTCGGAGGCATAATCTGTGCGACTCTAAGTGACGTCGGATCATCATGGCTAGTTGAGTATGGTACATTGAAGACGAGTTGAGAGAGAGGGTACAGCAAGATATCCGACATTATACACGAAAGCATCGCAGGTTTAAGCGTAAGATATATGCCAAGCTGAAGGCAAAAAGAGAATGGAGAAACCTTCCAATAAAATCGCATGTTTCCATGGTGGCTAGGTCACTATCCTGAACGCGTGAAAAGGTGGGTGAAGCGTATCTTCTCCTCCTGGTGATGGTGTCCTTTTGGTCATGTCTACCAGTGAAGAGTTGCGCGGGGAGGCATTCAGGGCTCCTGATTGCAGTAATGTCATGTAGTGCCCAGAGGAGATGCACAGAAGCGTACCACTCAATCAGCCTCTTCCACAAGCACATCGACACCCTTTTCCTTGAAATAGTCTTTCAGCCATGCCTCGGCGGTGTCGTACTCAACCTTCACAGTGCCCATTAGACCACTAATCATCCCCAACGCCTCGACATCTGTGAGATCGATGTTCTTTTCTTGATCCTTTAGCTGGCCGTAGTGTTGTATTTTCTCGCACGAAGCCTGTACCCGGAAGACGCCTAGCTGCGCGGATGAACCCTTGAGAAAGTGACCGAGTTCGGAGAGTTTATGGAGGTCCTTCGCTGTTCTGGAGCAACAATAAGACGGCGATAGATGTGATGTGATAAAGAGGGGCGTACAAGGCCTGTTCCATCTCCTTGAAAGTGGATGCAGCTTGGCCAAAATAAGCGCCGACCATGGACGCAGAGAATTCGCACTCGGGGTCTTCACCGTCGAGCTCGAGTATTTGGTTGAACTGCTCCAAGTCTATTGTGGCCTGAGGTAGAGCTGGCGCAGCCTGCGAAGGCGATGTCAGATAAGATGTGATGGATGATGTGTTGCGCACCGCTGGTGTTGCTTCGTCTGCAGCATCGGAGGACGGTTTCTTCGGTGTCGGTGAGGCATCGGCGTCCGCATTGCTCGTCGACTTGTCGGCGGGCGGCCCAGACTTGGTGTCTGCTGATGCATCGACCGTTGCTGACACAGCCTGCTTTGAGGAGGGAGAAGGTATTGATTCCGACGCAGCGGGTGATGATGGCGAAACGGCGGTCGTCTCTGAGGATGCCGCTGTCTCTGTGCGCGACATTGAAGGGGGTTGTAGGGGTATTCGTACGGATATGGTACGAAGTGGACAGTGCGTCGAACCGGGCGCAGAAAATAGGGAAAAAGGCAAGAAAGCAGACGCTAGAGCGCTGGGAAGATGGCCTGAGCGACACAGTAAATCAACCAAAAGAAAAGATCACAACGACTGCCTTGGTGGCCGAATGAGGGTGACAATCGAAGAGGATCAGTCAACGGCTCCGTGCCTATCATGTGACGTCATTCGCATTTCATAATCCCTCGTGGTTAAACTTTTCTGGTCATGCTTGAACGTGTAGACGTATGTAGCGTAACTTTAGGCGTCTCCTCATCCCGTTGATGTGCCCAGTATACAAGAATCTCCGAAATGTTCGAATGCCCAGGCCGGTATAAACCGCGTTGGGGAGTGCTAGAGCCTAGCGTCCATCCTCAGGCCTGGCCTCATTGATTATCCCCAATGACATCAGTCATTCTATATGGCACCCTGCACTCGAAGTGCCGCGATTTCCGCCCTCGTGTAGCCCAGTTCCGTGAGTATCTAACAAATCATCAGCCTCAGCACCTGGACTCTCAGACATTTATAAACGAGAATTCTTCGTACCTCATCCGTGTGTTGTGATAACCAAGGGGGAGGTAGTCGCACGGGCATCTTCTCTCCGTTATAGGACACCGGAGGCGCAACAAGTTTGATTTTCCCAGCGCGTGGGTGCTAGAGGAGTTACATTAACCGCAGTCGAGACATCCCGAAGACACTTACGTCCACTTCTACGGTGACTTTGCGCGCCAACGCCTTTGGAAGGCACTTCAGAAGGTTCTAAATGAAACTAACATCTTCGCGGCTCACCTGAGGATGCTCGAACGTCTCTCTGATGTTATTGATTGGCCCATAGGGTACTCTTCGATGAGATGCTGTCAAGGCTGAAGTTGCCAATCTCAACATCAGAACTCACCCTATCCCTTTGAACATTTCCAACCACTCGTTCCGATTTCTAGCAGCAAGCACGTCACTAATGATCTGCACCAGTTCCTCACGATTTTCCACGCGATTTTTGTTATTCGAAAACTTGGGATTTGCAGGGAGATCTGGGAGCGACAGGATCTTGGTGCAGAGCGACGCGAACTAGAGATAGCAGTAGTTAGTGATTGCGCCCGAGTTGCCCGCTGTACGCCACCATCAGACAGACATTGCAAGAACCTATAAGTGATTTGCAACTCAGTATATTAATTCACCGTTACAACAAAAATACCCACTTCTTTGCTGCGCCTCGAGGATGAGGTCGGCCCCAGATAAGAGGGCACAGCGAGCAACCCAGAGCTGCTTTGGCTCGAGTGTGGCAATGAAGAATATTCACACCTGTTTGTCATTGCCCGCTCCAATCATGATGAAGCCATCTTTACAAGGGAAAACCTGGTAGGGGACGATAGATGGATGTGCAGTGCCATGCCGTGAGGCCTCCTTGCCGGCGATAAGATAGTTCGACGCAATGTTGGCAAGACCGGCAATCTATCGTAGTCCAGGTGGTGACTTCAAGTCACCTCCTTCGTCCGCGATCATAAACATACCTGGCTCTCAAACAGATTACAATCGATCCAGACTCCGTTACCCGTCTGCTGACGCGAGATAAGTGCAGCCATTATAGCACCATGTGTGTAGAGTCCTGTCGCAATGTCGGTGGCGGCAACTCCGACTTTGGCGGGCGGGCGGTCGGGTTCCCCAGTGCTAAGATATCATCCCTGTCAGAAGAACGCGACAACTGACGCGAAAACACGTACATATGCATCAGTCCCGCTTCGCCTTCGATAATCACATCGTAACCTGCAGCCTTTCGATAGGGACCCGTCTGTCCATAGCCTGTATGAGCAAAGGGATCAGTGTACTGCGCCCAACGCGCGTGCGCATTTAGTACCCGTGATTGAGGCGTAGATCAATCTCGGATTGATCTTGCGACAGTCGTCCCATCCCAAGCCCATTTCGGCCAGCTTCCCCGACACGAAGTTCTCGACGAGGACATCTGCCTGCGCGACGAGTTTGTGCAGGATGGCGATGCCCTCCTGATTCTTGAAGTTGATCGTGATTGAGCGCTTGTTTCGGTTGACGGCAAGGAAGTACGCTGATTCGGGAGTGCTGTCGACGGCGGCGGCGTCTGCTAAGAGAGGAGCCGACGGTGGGTTCCAAGAGCCTGAAGCATGTGAGCAGAGCAGAAAGTCACTGGCTGGACGGAACCTACGAGTGTCGTCTCCTTTCCCAATCTGTTCGACTTTGATGACATCCGCTCCAAGGTCACCTAGAAGCATAGTCGCAGTTGGCCCAGCAAGAACACGCGTCAAATCCAAGATTTTGATTCCTTTCAGAGGCGGAGGTATGCCTTTGGATGGTCCAGCAAACGTCTCAAGAAATCGACGGTGGCCATGACGCTGGAAGACTGGACGGAGAGATAACATGACCGTAAGACGACAAACAGTCACGAGGCATGGCGGCACGGGCGAATTCGAATCTACCTGGCGTTCTGGGTTGTTCAGCGTTCACATAGTCAACCCGGTGAAACCAATCTCAGACTCATTGATAGCCCTTCGAAGCTCGCGTCTGCTCTTTGTCGTTCAGATTTGGACGTTTGAATCTATTTACTCGGGTAGGTCTGGCTTGGTGTTCACGCGTATGTAATTTAGCAAGCTTTCTCGAAAGTCCTCATTTGCTTGCGTAGTCAGAGTAGGTAGATGACGGCACAAGGTCCCACATAAAGGAACGGCCGCTTGTGGAAGCCCTTCAATTGTAGTATGTGAGCGTCGATAAAAATGCTCAGCGAATGCGTCCTTGGTGTTTCCTCATGAATAGAACGCGGAAACCACCCTCAGTCGGCCAGATTGTAGTGCACATAGAGCTCTACGAGGTGCGCCAGCTCGACAACAGCTCATATATGGTCCCTTCTTCGGCTCCAACGAAGCCGATTGTGGTCAAAAACGTCAATGGTTCGGTTGTGGAAGACAGGTGGAAGATATATATCGCCATGACCTGAAGCCATGAAGCGAGCACATATTGGGCAGGCAATGGATCTACGCCAACATGCGTTGTGTACTCGCCAGGAGTGAAAGAATCTCAGGAAGCACGTACTTATTATACATGTTGTGATCGTGGTCGTTGTATCTCTACGTACTCGTGATCATTCAATTTTCATGGACTGTCTAGTTCATCAACGGGAAATGGTCGGTCGTCCTTCCTCTGGGAAAGCTAGAGACAACGACAGGATCCTCAATCTGACATGCCGATTTAGTAACCATAGTCAAGCGAGAGCAATGATTGTCCACACATACCGGCCACCAGTTTAGTGATTCTGCATCTAGCACGGTGCCGTTTGCCCGACATGCTTCAACCAAGAGGGAGAACTCGGGCTGTTTCCAGGAATCCCTGTCACATCGGAATGTCTTTAAATTAGGCAATCCACGGACTGCGTCCGCGAATATTTGCCAATCTAAACGCTCTCCCCGTGAATTGAGTGCCCAATTCGCAAGGTTGATGCATTCAAGGGAAGACGGCATCGCCTTCAACTGCAGGGAAGAAGGCACACTCGAGAGGACGAGCTCCTTCAACTTCGTACATCCCTGGATGATGCGAGGCGTCCCCCTGGAGTAGTGTGATACGCGCATGCGCAATGATTGAATTTCGGGGCTGAGACGCTCGAACAACGCGTCCATCTCTCTGCTGGGTATATCCAGCAGCTCGAGGATGCGGAGGCTGTCCGTCGAGTATGCTAGGAGCCATTCTATAACACCAACGGGCAGAGACCGCCGCAGAGACAGCTCATAGAGATTTAGCGTCGGCGGCGGTGGGGTAGAGGGAGAAGCTACAATCTCTGCATCAAGACTGAGACATTGAATGGTAGGGAAGAGGACAATGAGTTCGTAAAGAAGGGGGGCCTGAACGCTGCATTCCACTAGGCGAAGAGCGCGAATGCGCAGACCAGAGGAGACGACAAGGGCGGCGATGGTCTCTCGAAATGACTGGGGGAGCGTCACTATGCCGGAGGCTGTGATTCCCAAACCATAGAGACGCGGCATGATAGACAGAAGATACGCAAAAGTTGGTAAAGTGTTTTCGTGATATGAATCAATCCCCGTGGGTGCAAGGGTAATGTCCAGAAGACGAACATGGGAAAGGAGGCCTTTGCTCATCGATTCCTCATGTTCGCGGCAGTATTCCACGAATTTGGATAGTTTCTCTCGTCTCACCAATGTGACATGGCGAAAGAGAAGCGATTGTGCGGGATAGGACCAGGATCTTTGAACCAAGGAACAGCTGAGCAGATTTGCATAGTCTGGCAGCCTATGCCAGGTGGGGCGATAGTAGAGATGTTTGAAAATAAGTTCGATAACCTCTAGTGGCGGGTCGTTGAACATGACCTGGACTGATGATGGGACGAAGACAAGGTTAATGAACGGGCCGGGAGCCGTTTCATGTCACGATCATTATCCCATTTGCGCTGGTTCAAGTTGTCTAGTTTTCAGAGGTCGGCTTACGACTACCATGAGTCCTCCACATAAGCCTGCTTTCTCGTCTCTGCTTTCTGTGTCCATTGTCCACGATTTTCTGGGGATTCGAGGATCAGCCTGAGATTCTACCCTGGCCCTCATGTTACGACCGTGAACTTGACCTCAAACAATGAGGAGCACAACTTCGACCATTCTCCTTGCAGGTATTCCCGCCATCCTTCTGCTGCGGCAACTGTGGCGTGTTTCCTGGACGCCAGTACGACTCTCGAAAGTATCACAAGCCGAAGAACGTGTCCTTGTCCTTGGGGCAGGGACAGGCATCGGACGAGAAGTGGCCAAGCAGTATCTCGACAGAGGCGCCAAAGTCTGTATTGTCGGTCGGAGGAAGGACAAGCTGGACGAAGTTGCTTCGGAATGTGGCTCCTCCAGATTGCTCTCAGTCGCTGGCGATGTTTCTTCGGTTGATGACATGGTAGCCTTGCGGGAAGTGCTTGTGAAAGGTGTGAACACAAAGATGTGTTTCTGAAGCCCTCCTGATCAACACCTCAGAATGGAATGGCCTTGACACGATAATCGTGTCTGCAGGTGTCTCAGCACTGCAACCGATTCTAGGAACAGCTGGAGTAGAACGACCGGATAGAGCTACAGAGCTACATGACATCGACTCCCAAGGGATACATAAAGCAGTACTGGCGGCCGAGTCCGCTACCCAGGTGAACTTCTATGGCCCACTTGTGGTTGCGGTGACCTTCGTAAGTCACTCTTATCATATATTCCAGCTCTCGAGTCCCGAATGATGATATCAAATCAGATACCCTTGCTGTCGCGTTCCTCCAAGTCGCCTTCGATTCTTCTCGTCTCTTCATTAGGTGCCGTAGTTCCCTCACCGACGAGAGCGTTGTACGGTTCTACAAAATCCGCCGCACTCGTTCTATATCAAGGAATGTCTGCCGAGCACCCCTCCATTGCCTTCACTTGTGTTCTACCCGCCACGGTCGAAGGATCTTTCCGCGCTTCTGCGGTTGATGTTGATGCCAGCGGAGCGGCGCCAAATCAAGCTGGGATGAAAGTTGGCGTCGTTGCCAAACGATGCATAAAGGCGGTCGACAATCAAGAAATGACGGTGATCCTACCGTCTTCGCTGGCCCTGGCGCCAATCATGTATGCTTTTTGGCCTACCTTGATAAACTACATCACCAAGAACAAGTATCACTATCACCCTACTATCTAATGGTGAGATGGCCTACATCCTTCTGGCAGCATTCTGATCGCATTTGACAGTTAACTTCTACCTCTTTGTTTGGCATATTAAACGACTATTGGATGTTCACATCATTCCGCTAGTAACTGCCCAGAAACTACTCCGCTCTTTGAAGGACAGTCGAAGGATGTCATGAACGAAAGGAAAGTATACTACCGGAGGCGCTGATCCCACTCGAACGTGAGCTTTATGCTGCGCTGTTCTGTTCGTCGAAGTTTTTACCGGCGTTCACGCCAATTCATGCCCGCCTTGTAGATTAAAGTCGATGCGTCCTCACTCGAGGTGTCGATATTCAAGCTCAAAGGAGAGGGTGCCAGTCCCTCATGCTCCCAATGGTTCATGTCTGTTGCTTGAAACCTCCGCCAGAACTCCACACTCATATTTTCTCTCTGAATCCTAACGGCTTGCACTCTTATAAGAATGATATGCGATCCGGCCTTTTATTTCTCCTGTTCTTGTTGTTCGCTAATCATCACAGTACTTCGAGCATGCAATCGTTCGCGACCGTCCTCAATGTTCTTTCCGGGAGAAGCTCTTGCGCTTGCTGTGTAATCACCGGCCATGCGAAGTCACAGCACCGCACATGGTTATGTAGGATAACCATCCCAAAGGTCAGATGGCTGCAGATGGTAAGTCGCATATCGAAAGTCTTGGCATCAGCTCCATCCCCATTCGAAACAGACTTCGGAACATTCAATGAGCTGCTGTTGAGCTGTCAATGAGTTCACTGACTTAGACCATGCTCCTTTTCCGCTGTCTGCTGTTCTCCACCTACGTCTTCGACTCATTCTAACTATTGCAGAGACGAATGTAGGACTCGTGAGTTTCTGCAAAGACATCGAGTCCTCTGTGAGCCTACTATGGTCTACAGAGCAACATACCCGCGTTGCTCTCCGGCGTCCCCGTCCTTTTTAATCATGGCCGTATAGACCTCGTGTGATCGACAAGATACATTCTGTGCTTCCTCGCGTCGATGGAGTAGGCCTTATGGCTCCGTGAAGCCGTGAAACCCATCTTTCTCGGGGCCGGACTGTTTCCTTGAGGTCTCAGTATCCTCGAAGTGCATCGTCGGTATTTGATTACGTGCCCTAGCTGGGAGTGGTATAAAGAGTGTTTCTTCGTCCAGATAATTCACAGCCGCCCTCATCCTCTTATCGTCGTCGACTCCATGTACGCTGCCGTCCTTCTCTCCCTCCTTGCCGGATCCGGTGTCTTCGCTACGCCCCTTGACGGTCTGGTGAAGCCCAGGCAATCCCTAACGTTCGTGTTAACCATGCGCTCCCCCTGTCCATTGCTCACTATTACTGTTCCAGTCGTTGCGGTACTGTCATCAGTGACGAGAAGAAGAGCGCCGCGGAGAGTCACTTCGCCGCCAACAAGGTTCTGAAAAGTGACTCGACGAGCTTCGCTGCTGCAAAAGCGACCATTGATGTCTACTTCCATGTCATTTACTCTGAGAAGACCGAGGAGGGCGGTTACATCCCGTAGGACATTCCGTCATGGTCGAAACTCACTGCTCACATAGTCTACTACTCCAGGACACAGCAGATCACTGACCAGTTCACTGTCATGAACAAGGCGTATAACAGCAGTGGTCTTTCCTTCACGTTGGCGAACACGGAATACGTGCACAATTCTGACTGGTTTACCAATGTTGGACCTGACGAGTAAGCGCGTCTCCTGGGGGTTTATTGCATGTTGCTGACCATAACTTTAGCTCAACCCAAGACGACATGAAGCAACAGCTGCGTAAGGGTGGCGCGAGCACGCTCAACGTGTACACCGTTGGTTTCCAGTCAGGAAGCGGCGAAGGACTTTTGGGTTACTCTACCTTCCCTTCGGACTACGCGGACGCACCCACGGATGATGGCGTCGTGATTCTGTTCTCGTCCCTTCCCGGGGCCGCCACTGAGAACTACAACGAAGGCCAGACCCTCACACACGAAGCTGGACACTGGGTTGGTCTCTACCACACCTTCCAGGGAGGCTGCAGCGGAGCTGGAGATGAGGTCGATGATACGCCTGCCGAGGCATCAGCGAGTTCGTATATTCGATATGGCTATGTGACCATGACCTGATGATTTTCTGGTAGCGAGTGGATGCCCTGCGTCTAAAGACACTTGCTCTTCAGCGGGCGTTGACCCCATCCGTGAGCAGGTTCCAATCATGATCGCCTTCCATTTGTATAATTCAAATTTACAGACAATTTCATGGACTATTCGTATGACTCTTGCATGACCGAGTTCACAGCTGGACAAAGTACCCGTCTTCAGGACCAGATGCGCACATACCGTGGCGTGGACATCTAAGAGTACTGAAGCTGAATGGTGTTCGACATCAAATTGTATCAAACACCCATGTATTATGATACAAAGTTACTTGAAGTCGTTCTTTCGTAGTACTAGTTATATTGCGAAATATAC
This sequence comes from Strobilurus stephanocystis, assembly GCA_019915075.1. Taxonomy (NCBI): domain Eukaryota; kingdom Fungi; phylum Basidiomycota; class Agaricomycetes; order Agaricales; family Physalacriaceae; genus Strobilurus; species Strobilurus stephanocystis. The sequence goes on from JAHLMI010000011.1 coordinate 943,570, forward strand.
TTCTTTTCTTCCTGTTGTCATGGAATTGTATGGAAGTAAAGAATATTCGTGCAGTTGGAAATGCTAGTCGCGTCATTTGTCGCGAGTGGATCCGGCGCAATTGCAACGCAATTGATCCGAGTTCTCACGTTTGGCGTATACCTTGCTGTTGACGTCGTGTCCTGTTTTTCTCCCCACACCTACGCACCAGCTACGCACTATCATGTCTCTCCCTCAACCCGTCCCACCGTCCTGGAAGGTAGTTTCCCGCTACCATTCCCGCGCTTTTTTGCAGTCTAACACTTTTTTCAAGGATCTCGGAAAGTCGTCCAACGACTTGCTGAACAAGGACTTCCCCTTCACGGGCACTGCCATTGAAGTCAAGACGAAGACACCTTCTGGCGTCGTCTTCAAGGCCGGTGGTACACAGGACAACAAATCTGGCATCATTGCTGGCGACATCGAGACTAAATACGCACACAAACCCTACGGTCTCACGTACACCCAGACCTGGACCACCAACAATGTCTTGAAGTCCATGATCGAGCTCGACAACTCCTTCGCCAAGGGTCTCAAGCTCGACTTGAACACCACCCTTCAGCCTGACAAGGGCACCAAGGCCGCACTCCTCAACGCTGCCTTCAAGCAGTCTGGCTTCCACACCCGCGCTGCTCTCGATGTCTTCAAGGTGAACAAACAATCTGCCTATGCTACGCGTCACCTGTACTCATTTTTACGCGCAGGGCCCCCTTCTCACCGCCGACACTGTTGTCGGTCGCGACGGTTTCCTCGTTGGTGCTGAGGCTGCCTACGACGTCACTCAGGGCACCGTCTCTCGCTACGCTGCTGCCATCGGCTACAACGCTGCTGAATACGCTGTCACCGCTCACGGTCTCAACAACTTCAAGACCTTCACCGCTAGCTACTACCACCGCGTCAACAAGGACGTTGAGGCTGGTGCTAAGGCTGTCTACGATGCCAAGGCTACCCACGGTGGTGTTGCTCTCGAAGTCGGTGGAAAGACGTGTGTATCTCATCTGCTAGATAGACTCGTTCTGATCCACCTGTAGCGTCCTTGACCCGATTTCTGGTGCTTCGCTTAAGGCTAAAATCAACAACAGCGGCGTTGTTGCCCTCGGTACGGCATATGCATCTACTCTGAGACCTTGGTCGTTAAATGCCTTCCAGGTTACACCCAGATCCTGCGCCCCGGTCTCAAGGCTACTTTCGGCCTTGCCCTCGACACCCAGAAGTTCAACGATGTGACCCCCAGCGTCGGACCCATTCACAAGGTTTGTTACTCCGCCTCCTTCCTTCCTTACCATGCTGACATGACATCGTTTACCAGGTCGGAGCTAGCTTTGTCTTCGAGTCATAGGGCGCCTGTCCTGTGTTGTGTGGATAGAGTATCGTAATGACGAATAATCATGCAATGATATTGGCGCATCTGTTCAGACGTTATCAGTCTTTTTACTCAGACACGCGTAACACTGCTCTGCTGCGGCATACAGGATTACTCGGTATCAGCCACTGAATGACTGGATGATCAACTTTACCTGACGTGTATCTGACGTGTATAGAGCTAGAGCTTGGCAATCATGCAGCCGCGTAAACGCGCCTCATTCGAAGACGCGTATTGTAGAGTATCGCTCAGTAAAGTAGAATTTACCGACACGGAAGCACGCTTCGCGCGCGCTGTGCAGCGTGCTCAATGCGAGATCAGCATCAGCGCCCACTGCCGTAAATAACACAACGTTAACTTGCTTCGCACCATCATCCTTTCCCTGCTCCAGGAGCTTCCTCCTCTGTCCCGACTTGTGGCTTGTGCACATCGAATTATACCACCTTCATTTTATTCTTTTCCGATACCCTTTCTCCGATTATGGCGACCAGTAGCAAGTCCAATGGTTGCGTCCATGGGAAACGCTCCTCCACCGGAAAACCTCTCTTGCCTGCAGTCCGCCCCGAGGTCTCCTCCGTCGCACAACTAGCACAACGTCCCGCGACATACAAACTGATAGTTTGGACTTTTGGACGCGGTTCTGTGGTGCGTATTGACAATATCAGAAAAATGGGAGAAGCTGACTCAAGCCTTCTAGATCTGGAGGATATGGCCAGCCGTCTTACTTCATACTTCCTTTGCTGCCCGTGCGTGGAACATTTGTAGACTTGTCCTTGCATATTGAACGAGCAAAGTTGTCGTCTTTCTGGACGTCAACAATTACCTGAAACTGAATGTCCCGAATGTCATGATGACCGTTCTTGGTGTGTTCAACCTCCCTTCCCTTCACCCGATCTCATCGTGTTGTTTCACAGGTGTTGTCATTGGATTTGTTATTTCATACCGTGCGATGAGCGGGTGCGTGAATACCTCGCGGGCGTCACGACTTGTTGATCGTTCTCAGGTATGATCGTTATTGGACTGGGAGGACATGCTGGGCAGACGTTATGCGCAACTCGCGCACAATGGGACGTCTGATCTGGTTCCACGTTCCGCCACGCCTCACCCCGAAAACACCGGAGGAAATCGCGTCCGGAGAGGTCAAACGCACAAAAGAAGAAATGAAGAAGGTTATGGTCGAGAAACGGGCGGCGCTTGACCTGGTCGAGGGTTTTGCAGTCGCCTTGAAGCATCATGTTCGCGGTGAGGTCGGCATTCATTACGAGGATCTCTACCATTTGGTCCGCCCTCTCCATGATGTGGGTGAATTCCTGGAGTCATCTCTTATAGTCAGATGCTCATGGGCAAATTCGCAGCACGACCACGGCGTAAACCAAAAATCCAGGGCAATTTCGACAGCCGTACCACCCCCTTCTCGCGCTCATCGCATCGCGTCAAGCTCTCGCCTTCCTGCATCCACAAATCCAACGTCCACAGCAGGCTCGTCGGGTTTCAGCACCCATCTATCCGACCGGGACCCGGTCATTCCACCAATCAACGCTTATGGTACCTTTCAGCCTCCTGGCAGGTCACTGCGTCGAACTTCCTCTCCTTCCTCTTCGGCGAGCTCTACCCACGAGCCTCTTCAGGCAGCGCGTCAAGAACCTCTAGACGGCGTGATCAGTCACGTCTCGGGCGACCTCATTCCTTTCGCTGGCTTCTTTACGACCATCCGATCTTGGTTCGCACGTCCGTCAAACGGGTATGATGCAGCTCCGACATCCGTATGCGATTCTCTGCGTTCCTATGTCTGAGCACTAATCTTCTTTGTTCTAGGATGACGGTGCCAATTGGCATAAAAACCCCATCGGCTTTGACGCGAGTCAGAGGAGGCAATGGCGTGGACCCGTGCAACCTCGCCTCAGGTCGAATAAACATCGTCCTATCATCCCTGCTGCAGGAGAGAATTTGCCTCTAGAGATTCTGAGATGTTTGAGTGAATGGTATAGTGTTTTGGAGGATCGAAACACGGTACCTGGTATGCCGACACTTGTATTCGATTGAAGTGTGTCGAAGCCTGAAAATCATACAGGTACGAGCATGGGTTCCATGATTGGCCTCATTGCGGGCATGGAGGAGACGTTGTCCGGTATGTCTCGTCACAAAAGGGAACCAATCAGCTAATGGTATACGAGCATTGGAGAGAATCTTGACTACCCCCTTACCCTTGTGAGTTCCCAGGCAAGTCGTGCTTGTAAGTGTCTGACCGTGTATCCTTAGTGTCTACGCTGTTCACATCAGGCAAGTTCTTTCTATTGTGCCTGTCAGCGGTTGCTCTCAAATGAGCAATTCATTCCCTCATTCATAGACAGTGAGTGCGTCGTCTTATCGTCAGTATACATACTTAATTACAACATTCTCTCAGCACTGTGTGGATCTACCTCTTCTTCCTTCCCTTCCAACTCGTGAATAGCTTTGGGTGGCACGCTGTCACTGGTGTCTGCATCGCTGCATTCATTTACCTGGGCTTCCTCGCAGCAGGCGAAGAAATTGAGCAACCATTTGGTTCGTGTCCCCTATTCCTCATTCGCTGGAAGTCACTGAATAATTACGTGTAGGTTACGACGAGGTCAGTTGATCGCTGGAGTTCACCTTGCCCTGCTGATTGATGCCGCGTTTCATTCAGAACGACCTTGACTTGGATATGTTCTGTCAGGAGATCATTCATGTGGACATCGAGCAGCTGAAAAAGTCACCATGCTTGAACGCTTATACGGAACCCCAGCGCCAAGGTGTCGTCAGGCATCATTCGCTGACGCTCACTGAAGTGACTGCGCCAGACAATGAGTGCGCAAGTGACGAAGATGGGGTTACAGACGCTCATATATAGAGTGTCGAGTTATGATGGTCTCGTGGAGGCCACTTCGGCGCGCGCGTTGTAGCTTCTGGCTGACACATTCGAGGCGTCTTGTTAACTTATCTTTCTATGCGATCTATGTGTTACTTACAATTCATACCAGGATTTCCCATAGGATACATCCGTTCATCCGGCACGGAGTCAGACTCCTTCCCATCCGCTCTTACGCCCAGCAAAATAATCTCAAATCCGAAGCCTAGGTATATACTGAAATATTGAATGCCATGTTCAAGATTCGAACCCTTGCTCGTCATATGATTGCATTATGTAACTCTTGAACCTTAATTATTTTGCTAGGGCGTAATAGCGACTGGCAAAACTTGCGGGGTCGTGTTTGTTTGGCTGCGTCCTGTCCGTGTCATTGCAAGAATTCCCGGGACTCCGTGCAAGTGCGCCACACTCTCTGTTCCATGAAAACCTTTCCCGCATGCTTGACAACCCCATTGTATGCCCAACTAAGATGAGGAACCTCTCAACTAACCACCAATCTGAGAAGGCCATGTCCGGGAGTTCTACTAATTGATTTCATCGAATATGCTGATTTAGAGGTGGCGGACGCCATTCCAGGAGACCGTAACGCCCGGACACAGTGGGGAAAAATCACTGTGATTACCAAAAGAACACTGCAAAGACCGCTTGTATGTAGCCTGGAGACACCAGGATTGGTAGGTGACCGAATGTGAGGCGAGTGAGGCAGATATGGCGGGCATGGATTCACGTCAAAGACTGCAGCCAAACAAACAGGACCGGCAAGTTATGCCAGTCGCTATAACGCCTTAGAAAAGTGAATAAGGTTTGGACAAAAGGGGAATGAAGAGTTGGGTGAGATTAGATTAGATTGGTGGCATTGGTCATAGTAATTAGGATACATCTTTCGCCACAGTAATCAGCCTTGTGTTCGCTTTTCTGGGCGTTATAGCGAATGGGAAGGAGTCTGGCACGGAGTCCTATATACAGACTGAGACTGTTTCCACTTTCGGCAGGGGATCAAATCTCGATAGACCTGTCATCTTGAGTTTTTCTTTAACCCATCAACTTGGTCACATTTAGCCGGTATCGCGGTCGGTCCTGGTCCCGTGTTATCTTCCATTCCCTGCAGTGTGTATAAATTGAATTGGCCTCCGAAAAATGGGAAGTGTTTGTCCCAATGTCCGCCTCTCCTCCCCAGCCGACAGACAAGTTGCAAGACAATGGCGGCGACCTGGAGAAGCGTTCTATCTCCAGTGCCCGTAGCGAGTACATCGAAACGCCCCAAGACGTTGACCTCGCGTCCTTCCACGAGAAGTTCGCGGGGAGGTTGGTCGTCGACCCTCTGTACGTTCATAGCTGCTCGTGTCTACACTGTTGGCTGACTCTCGAGCATTCTAGAGAAGCCAAGATCGAATTCGGTGAAGCTGTCGCGTCTCGACTGAAGCTCTCAAGAGACGGTACCAAGGTGCTCTGGCCTCAACCCACTGATTCGCCAAGAGATCCACAAAATTGGAGCGATAAGAAGAAGAACTTACATTTGTTCATCATGACACTGGCCGCCATCGTGCCCGACTTCGACAGTGCAATCGGTGAGCCCCAAACTGGCCTCATGTAGTGGACGGCGTTCCGACTCCATGTGCCTACGTGCAGGAATTCCGTCAGTGTTCAAGTTGGCCGCCGATTTCAACACCACTACTGGAGAGATCAATAACCTAACTTCGAAGTGAGCATCTCGGTCTTATGTTCCGAGAAGGAATGGCTTTGACCGTACAACCCTGTCTAGTTGGAGTATCTTCCTCTTGGGTACGCTGTGAATAGGCCCATTCTAGCGAAGTCGATCTGACAATGTGCGGTTCTGTAGGATGGGGCGGAATATTCGCAGTCATGATTATATGCCGATACGGTCGCCTTCCCGTGTTGTTCTGGTCCCAGGTGAGTAATCATCGAAGGGTAATAGGTGGCACTACTTAAAGTAGCGCGATGATTCCAGGTCCTTGCACTAGCGTTCTTGGTTGGGTGTACCTTCGCACCAAATCTGAAGACGTTCACTGGTGAATGAACATCTTTCAGACGTTTGAACCGCGAATTCATATTTGCTCGGGATATAGCAATGAGGTGTTTGACGGCATTCTTCGGGTATGGATCGCTGATGTCTGTCACCGTTTCTATTGAATCTGATGTCTTGAACCCATAGGACAACGCCTCAAATCACTGTCAGTCGATTACATACGTTATCGCATAGGTCATACTGTATGCTCACCTCTGTCTAGGGTCTCTATGTTGTGACAGATCTGTTCCCATTCCATATACAGGCGCGCAAGGTATTGTGGTGTTTCTTCTCAACGAAGGCTGCGTCTCAACTCCTGGCAATGAAGCTCAATACCTGGACCATGGGCTTCATTATATCGCCGTTCTTATCGCCATTCCTCTTCGGCTTCCTCATCGCGCGGACGACCTGGCGTTGGGCCTACGGCATTGCTTGTATATATGCAGTGATAGTCATTATTCTCATCGTGTGTTTCATGGATGAGACGTGAGTCTTTCTTTCGCCTTTTTTACGCGACCTGGCTTCGTGTTCACGCGTCGGGGTTTCGTGTGACCCGGTTTCCATATAAGTGGTTGCTGACGGATATTTCCCTCGTGTAGAATGTACGACCGCACGGTGAAGCCTATTCCCGAGGCACCGCCGAATAGGCTGAAGGCCTTGGTGGGAATCACTGGTGTCAAAATGGCGAAGTACAGAATGTCATGGGCTCAGGCCTTCATGGCCCCGCTCAATGTAGTTTGGAGACCCCATCTGCTGGCCATACTATTGTTCGAGGTGTGCCTAACATCCTTACTTCGTGTTGAGGGCTAATAACGTCTTCGATAGGGTCTCCTCTTCGGGTTTGGTATCGGTTTGAATGTTTGTGTGAACGCCTAGCCTTCCTTGCGAGTGTATTGACCGCACCCACGGACAGGTTACCAATGTCGTTTTCCTGGGAATGCCTCCTCCATTGGGTTTCGGATGGACACAGTTCTCTATCGCGGGCATATATGGAACTCCCATTGTAAGCTCCGATTTCCCGTCTAGTTACCGTGTTATCGCCACGAAGACTGACCCGGTCATCTACAGGTTGCGGTGTTAATCGGCGAGCTCGTGGGAAGGTATGCGAACGACTGGATTATGAATGTCAGTATACGAAGGAACAGCGGAGTCTTTGAGGCAGAGAGTCGGCTATGGTGACTACTATCTGACCTTCTCCCGTAGTCCTTGTGGTGCTGATAATGTTCAAGGGCATGCTACATCGCCATTCCGCTGTACATCTGCGGCTTCGTAACGCTAGGAGCGGCAGTAGAGAAGCACTTGAGTACCGCGGCACTAGTCATGGGCTGGGGCATCGCCCAGGTGGCAATTATGATCAACACTGTGGCCGTATGTGCGTATACCATCTCTATCGCGTTTTCGAGCAATACGGGACTGACTGTGGCCAGACGCATATTGCAACGACGCTTTCCCCAGACATCAGGTCAGTCTAACCAAAGAGATTCAGAGCTGATGCTTACGAGTAAATAGGGTCAAATTAGCGCGCTAGTAAACTTGGCACGAACACTAGGCGGTTTCGCCGTGCCGTACTTCCAGGTGCCATGGGCAATGAAGCATGGGGCGATGCAGACCTTTGGATGCGAGGCTGCGTGAGTGTACACGCAAACCGAAGCTGATTCCGCCAGACTGAAATTTGCGGCTAGGATCGTGGCTGGCTTGTTCTTGTTGATTGTACCGCTAATCCAACTGAAGGGGCGCGCCTTGAGAGTGAGTAGACTTTGACCGCAAGCCGGTTGATGACACTAAACATATGTTAGAAACGATTCTCAATCCCCCAGTGAAGGACTCAGAGTGCGGATAGCAAACGGGTACGATAGGAACGAAGAACAATCATGCAATGCGCTGATAGTTGCCTATGACTGTATATATATACGAGTGTCACAATTCCATGCTACTCTCATCCACCCCAGAAGCTGTTTGCTTCTGGTCGAACAGTCGTTGTACCAACCTTGACACTATCAGAATCAACGAGAGTCAGCCACGGAAGGGACGTACCTCCCAAACTTATCCAAAGGTGCTTCCCCATCTCCAATCACCATGCCCCCCTCCGCCTCTCCATATGAAGCAATTGGAACCCAACTACTGAGCGGGCTTGGGCCTGATTCGTAGCTTGCCTCGGAAACGTACAAAAGCAGTCCATCTGGAGAGACCTGTGCAGCGAGCTGCGTAATTCCCGTTGAGGAGTCAAGATCCATGCCGCCCGTATAAGGAACCGTTATGGATACAGAGCGCGATGCGCGAGCTGCAGGAACTATCTCGGAAATGAGGTTCGGCAACGACGTGTCGGGATGGTAGGGAACGGGGAGCATCAGTGTTGGATAGCTGAAACGGTATTGCGACGAAGATGATGACGGAGGAGGTGACTGAGGTAGTTCGGCTAGCCGTGTATCTCGCCACCAGAACCTGCGGCCTTGTTAAAACGGCATTTACACGAGTCGGTGGAAGATATGACCTGAAAGCCGTCTCGCAATCTCCGATGTCCTGTCCTTTCCACTTGATGACATCCAACACATGTAAGATGCCGTTGTCGCGCCAGTTCGCGTCTAGTATACAGTCGAGGACAGTGTTGGCCGGAAAGGCTGAGGGAAACCGGGCCATAAGCGGCTTGCCCAATGCACGCGAGCGGAGTGTGGTATTCGGCGCTGCGCTATCAGCTCGAGAGAGGACTCAATTCATACGGATCTTGAACACACCGAGACCCAACATTTGGTGAACGACGGCTAGACATCGCTTGCCGACAGGTACCGGAGCAACAGCGACCCACCCAGTTTCCAGATCGTCAGGTAATCCATGAGATGTTGACCACGGATCGTCAGAGTTCATCTCCAGCAGCTCAGCGTACATGCATTTGTCCGCCCATTCGTTGGGTTCATCAGCAGGCTGTTTCTTGATGCCGCGCTGTTTCCGTTTCTTTTTCGTTCTGCGAGCCGGTTGGGTGGGGATAGACGCGACAGGCGGAGGGGATGCGGTGTTTGTTTCCGGTTCTATCCTGCCAACATATGCTCCGAGTCCCTCGCGTACGACATGAGTGAGTTTCTCGTCATCGTCATCGTCGGATCCAAGATTCAGATCTGCAAAGATATCGAGCTGCCGCGATGCGTCAATTCGCTCGGCACGACGCTGGACATGATCGTTAGACTCGGATGAAGAGCTTGAAGTTTGACGATGCCTTTTTCTGCTCTTGAAGTGCCTGAAGCCTGGCGATATAGTCATGTATGCAGATGCGGAGGATCCGGAATGGCAGACCTTGGATCGCCGGGCCTGCTGCGATAACAGGCTGTCTGCGCTCGGAATGTGCTTATAAGCGGCCTTGCGAGAGTCCGACATAATAGTGATGAAACAAGGAGGTCGTGGCCGTAAGAAGGAGAACAACGTACGCGCCGCGCGTTGTTTATATCTATTATAAGTCCTACATATGTACCCCCTGTCCGTTATTTATCTCTTCCTCCGTCATGAACTCTTTCACTATCGAGGAGTTGCGCGAAATCCATACACTTGCCTGCAATATCGCACGCACAGCCGGCAAATATCTGCGCGACGACCAAGTCCGCAGGCAGAAAGTCTCACTCACCACACGCGAGAAACTGAACTCGGTCGACCTTGTCACCGCGGCGGACGAGACCGTCGAGAAGCTGATTCGGTCCGTCTGTCATTTCGTGGACTGCCTTTGCGCTCATCGCTGTCGTTCAATCTAGTGATGCTGTCCAGACTGCTTATCCGGATCATGATGTATGTTGAGGACTTTACCTTCTGAGCTAGTATTCACCATCCCAGTTCATTGGTGAGGAATCATACTCTGCTGGCCAAGAGAAGAAATTTCTCCTGAAGGACGGTCCCACATGGTGAGCCTTCTCGTCCCAAATCATCGCGCACTGACGGTAAGCTAGGATCATCGACCCCATTGACGGTACAGTGAACATGGTCCACATGTGTCAGCCTCTCTATTTCATCCATAGGATTTTGCTGAAGCCTTTCAAAGTCCCTATGACCGCGATATCTATAGGCTTCTGCGTGAATTCTATCCCCATAGTCGGTGTCATCTTCGCGCCGTTCCTTGGTGGCCATGGAACACTATATTCCGCCATACATCACCCGGAGGGCGGCGCGTGGATGTCCGAGTTTGGACCAGATGGGCCCTCTTCTTCCCTCCCAATCGTAACACCGCCCCTCCCCCTGCCCGAAGACGCGCCTAAAGGGTGGGTATAGTCCCGTCTGGTCAATCATCAAGCCGAGATGCTGACTCGTCACAGATGTCTATTCTTTGGTGAATGGGGCAAAGACCGACGCGACTCAGCCACTTCAAACCTTACGAAGAAGTCGACCAACTTCATCAACATGGCTACCGAGATCGGGGGTAGAGGTGGGAAAGGTGGTATGGTACACGGTATTCGGAGCTTGGGGAGTTCGACGATGGACATGCTGTACATTGCCTCGGGCCAGGGCGACATCATGTTTGAAGGTCTGCATATCTCCCTCTGGTCTACGACGGATCTGACGCGTCTGTCCATAGCTGGCTGCTGGGAATGGGATGTCTGCGCTGGCATAGCCATTCTCCTCCAGACTGGTGGGATTGTTGTGGATTCGAACCCGCCGCCAGATTTGGAGAGTACGGGTCCTATCCCGATGGCTAATCTGGGTGGACGAAGGTATGCAAGTACATTGCGCCCGAGACTTTCCGGGTGCTAATGATATGAACAAGGTATTTGGCCATACGAGCTTGCTCAGAGGATGCTCAAGGGCGCTCGCCAAGAGAACAGCAGGAGCGATTAGTAAGGGAGGTATGGAAGAGGACAGAGAGGCTGAACTACGAACGACCGATCTAGATGTCAGACGGGGATGTTGTCACCATCTACGCTATGCAAAATGGACTTGGGGATGACAATAGCCTTTGCTTCGGACTAATTCTGAGTGGATGGTTCTAGATACATACATAAATTTTGGAATTGTTTACCGGGAAGCACGGCGCATGAGGATTGCAACATACAGCATCGGGAATATGCCTTCTGTAGGTACAGCTCATGTAGGGACAGTCTTTGTTGAGTTATTTTATGTAGGGACAGTCATGTAGAGACAGTTCATGTAGGGTTGCACGTCGGACATCTTAGAGTCCAGTCTTCTTGGCTCCGCAGCAGCCTGTCTTCACCTTGTAAGTCGTCCAAGAGGGTCTGCGAATTCGTCTGCAAGGTGGGTGGAGCAGGTGCTGGGTGTACAGCATCGGCAAGGTCTGTTCACGGGAGCCTGAGACTACTCTGAGACTACTTGAGCGATGCAGCGTTCGTTCCTGGCACCGTGGGAATCATCCAGACAATCTTGAGCAGTCAAGTTGAGCACGATCATACACCAGACAACCTGTATTTCAGGTCGATTCTTTCCCCGTCTCCAGCCTCACTTGTTTTCGAGAATCACTGTGAATCATTACTCTTGCACGTCGATACGTCAGCCACCTCCCTGTGCATTCCAAGACTCGCAGGAGCTGGAAAATCATTGCTAAGCCTTATCCTAGGCGGCCATTTCGATGGTCATTTTGCCGCGATTTTTGTTATACCGAAAATCATGGTGACAGCGACGGAAACACGGAGACGTCCCGGTACCGTAAACCGCTTGACCTTGTTGTGAGGTTAGGGAGATTCATCAGTTTTCCCCGATATGTTTGTAAAAGTTGGGGGTTCCCCAATACATTGACGCTATGGACTGGTGTGAGCAAATTGCTCCTGGGACGTCACTACCGCTGATTCCAAAAGCTCGCTTGTACCAGCCAATGAAACGTAGATCGTGAGGACCGTATCGATTGCATGTATCCGAAATGTTATTATTATAGCATTGGGTTTTGGTTCCTCTCAAGGTGGTAATCAGATTGCTGCCCAAGATAGACCGTCTTACTGAATCTTCTAGACGGCATAGTGAGCTTTGAATATACTAACCCTTTGGCGATTATTGTAGTCTTGTAGCACAGAGCGAGTCTGAGCGCAGAGTGTGGCGTAGTCCAAAAGGCATCAGCTGACGTAATGACCGGATGCTGTCTTGCCTTCGTCCATCACTGGCACTCGTCCCCAAAATACGTCTACCTTTCCCCACCATTCGCCACTATCACCCGATAGGCATGCCGATAATACGATACATCACCAACGACGTGGGCGCTCCCGCTACCCAGCCTCGGATGTCGCTGACAGCCTCAGCCTGCAGGAGCTCGCCGCGATGATCAAGAGCGACAAGGTGCCGAGGAAGGACTACCTCGTCGTCGACGTGCGGGACGACGATTTCGAAGGCGGGAACATCAAGGGCGCGGTGAACATGCCGTCGAGCAAGTTCTGGGACAGCGTGGACGACTTGGTGCGGGACACGCGGGAGACGAAGGCGGTGATATTTCACTGTGCGCTGTCGCAGGTGCGCGGGCCGAAGGCGGCGCGGGTGTACGCGGAGACGAGGCAGAACATACTGCAGGAGCCGGAGCAGGGCGCGGAGGTGTTCATTTTGCGGGATGGGTTCACTCAGTTCCAGGCAAAGTTCAAGGTGCGCTCAACACAGGACTTGGTGGACGTGAAATTGATTGCATGGCGAGTATGTAGGACGATCCGGAGCTGGTGGAAAAGTGGGACAAGGACGTGTGGGCGTCAGAGTGGAGTTGAATAGGCGGTCAATTAGTACTGTTTTCCGATGCGTCTTTGTATATAACTTTGCGCGACTTCGTGCCTTCGACCAGCTGGATGACGCGCTCTCGTTCCTGCTGGATGCGGGACTGGCAGAGCTTCCACGACACAAAAGATATTCCGACAAACGTAGCCATTGCCCAGTGCCCTGCGACAATTGGCGCTGGTTCCGTGGTGTGAGCCGCCACCAAGTTGCGATAAAAAGTGTGACGCACGGGCAGTTGTCCCTCTGATGAATCCCACACCCACTCCGCTCAGAATTCCCTGCATGAACGCGTTCTTTGCACATGGGACTTGAAGGACGTTGGTTACTGACTGATAGCGTTCAACTGAAGCCGAGGGATGGGGCTTGGAGGCTTACGTTGTAGACATCGGTGGGCATGTGGCCGGTCGGCGGGGGAAGGCCAGGAGGAGGCGGGATGTCAGTCGGCTCAGATGCGCCAGGCGGTGATGGCGGCGCGTTCACATTGTCTGCACTGGACATCGATATACGCCTGTCGTGGTGAGAAGGAAGGTCAATTTCAACCCTATATTAGGGTTCTACTTATTCTGTCGCCACAATTGTGTTCGCAACCACTCTGAAGAAGGGGTCACAGTGAAATACAGCAGCGTCGGCTGCTCCGTCCCAAAATGCAAGCCGCCTCCGTCGGTTCCTTGAGGAGTGGATAGATATAATATGTATTAGGTAGAGCATAGCATGCTGTAGATATAACGAATGGACGATGAAATACGGTTACTTTTCGACGTTCAACTTCTTCAAGGTCTCCTCAGCTTCCTTGATCTGCTGTTTAAGCTGGACGAGCTCGTCAGTGAGTTTAGCCACCTCCTGCAGGTTGTTCGTGGCTTCCTCAAGCTTGTTCTCGTCTGATATTGTCCGTCAATGAGCAGCAAGACACAGGAATAGATTGAGAACGTACTGCCAAGCTCTGCCTGGATATCCTCGGCGACTTTTTGCACGACCTCGTTCCACTCGTCCATGTCTTCCGGAGGATCAATACCCATGCCAACGAGCATCTCGTCAATCTGGGCTTTGATCTGTCCATTTTCCACGTCCTGATCCGCCTCCTCCAGGACCGTGGCCTCCTGCTGCTCGGTGGTAGGTTCCAAGACGAAGGGAGTGTACCCAGCCTGGAAAAGGGCCTCCCTGACAGAGTCTTCGCGGCTCATGATCTGGTCGCAGAGGGTGCAGCCTTCGGTGGTCTCCGTGAGCTGCTCAACTGGGCGTGTCGGGTCGCCATCCTCGAGCCTGAAGACGCGGGACTCTGGCTGGGAGTAGTCAATGAGGTACGAGACGCCGTCAATGCGCACGACAAATGCACCCTCCGAGTACATTGTTATGCCAGAGCCGGCTGGGACGTCCTGGCCGAGCGATGGAACGAGGCCCGTCCAGGGTTTGATGCCGAAGCGCAGGAGGAGGAGGGCGGCCTGGGGAAGCATGAGGAAAAGTGGGCTGGGTGCCCAGAGTGTGGCAACGAGGTCCCAGGCAGGCCAGTCCGTCGACCAGCCCTCGGGAACGGAGGTAGCTTTCGGCCAGTGCCTTTCGCCGTGCTCAAGGACGGCGGAGATGACCTCGTCTGGCACAGAGAACGAGAGGTTTTCCATCTCTTCTTCGGTCATCCCTACTGTCTCATCTTCCTCTGTCCGCTCGGGCTCAGCATCGTCCTCTTCAATGGGCTTCAGCTCGCGCGGACTGCTTCGCGAGTCGGTAGTGGTGAACGGCGCGCGCGGAGAGTAGCTGCGCTGCAGAGAGGGAGTGAAGCGTGGCAGCGGAGGAATGGCGAGTCGTGGGCGCAGCTGCACTGAGCGGCGCGTGAGTTGGCGCGTAACTTGGCGGAACATGGCGGTGAAAAGCAGAGGAAAAATTGGCGCACGTGTTTAACAGCCTCCCTGCTCTTTACGTCACTGTCAGTCAAGCCTTGTCTTTTGCCAACGCGTTACGATGCCGAGCGACCTCGACAGGTGCGCCCATCCCGCCAGCAGGGAAGTGAAATTCACGACTTGCAAAGGCAGATTGCGCTGCTCCAGACCTGCACCCCGCTGCCCGAGGCCGACGTCAAGGCGCTCTGCATCAAGGCCCGCGAGATTCTCATCGAGGAGGGCAACGTGCAGCACATCGACGCGCCCGTCACCATCTGCGGCGACATCCACGGCCAATTCTGGGACCTCCTGCAGCTCTTCGATGTCGCCGGCCAGTGCCCGAACCGCAGCTACCTCTTCATGGGCGACTTCGTCGACCGCGGCTTCTTCAGCGTAGAGACGTTTCTGCTCCTCCTCGCACTGAAGGTCCGCTGGCCGGACCGGGTCTGTCTCATACGCGGCAACCACGAGAGCAGGCAGATCACGCAGGTGTATGGCTTCTACGACGAGTGCACCAGAAAGTACGGTTCCCCAGCTGTCTGGCGGTATTGCACGGACGTGTTTGACTACCTGTCGTTGGCGGCGATCATCGACGGCCGTGTGTTCTGTGTCCATGGGGGTCTGAGTCCGGCGCTATCTTCTGTTGACATGATACGCAGCCTAGAGAGGCGCATAGAAGTGCCCCATGAGGGTGCTATGTGCGATCTTTTATGGAGTGATCCGGATGGTGAGTATCGCTACTATCTTCCTTGTCTCTATTTGCTCAATTCCTCATCAGACATCTCAGGATGGGGTCTTTCTCCGCGCGGCGCCGGCTTTCTCTTCGGGGCCGATCCAACACGAACATTCCTACGCCACAACAACCTCGACCTCATAGCGAGGGCACACCAACTTGCCATGGAGGGCTACAAAATGATGTTCGAGAGAATGATTGTAACCGTCTGGAGTGCTCCGAATTACTGCTACAGGCGAGTGACGTGTCATATTGGCTTGCAAATAGTCTCATTCGAAACTCTCATCCGCGTAGATGTGGCAATGTAGCTGCAGTTCTCGAGCTAGACGAACACCTCGGGCAGGAATACAAGGTCTTTGGCTGTGCACCAATGGTATGTCATTTTCACCTTTGCTATCTCGCTCTCATCGACCGTCAGGACGTGCGCTCTATACCCGCGAGACGCCCGCCAGCTGAGTATTTCTTGTAAACGCTTATATCCTTGCTTGCTATATCAAAGTAAGTATCTGTGTATCGATAGTAGAGTCAAATGTAAATGTGGATAGTGTAACATTTTCCTTATTTTCTCACCTTGCTTACAGTCTTGTTCTTGCTCGTCAAGACTTCAATGGTCTCCATCATCATTCACTTTTGCAAAGATCGACCTTCTCCGGTGTAGACCGCAAGGATTTCCCCGCAGACTTTCCGCACAACCTTCTTTCGGCTCCTCCCGAAAGGTACTACGGTGCAAGCTTGCCCGTTAAAGCTCGAACTGAGCTCGTACCGGATCTGTCGCGAAGACGGGGACGATATCCAGTGCGTTTATCGGCGTCTCTACCACTTCCAGTTCAACAGCGGTGCTCCTCCGCAAGATGCCGACCGCCTCCCACTAGCTGCTCCGACCTTTGAGCCATGCGTGTCTCTCTGCCTCGAAGGAGTACAACCTTGGTGTTGGTTCGGGCACTGACGCTGAACCGAAGTCGAGAATCATAACGGAATGATAGGCTTCATCAGCGCCAAATGTCGCCGGGAGCTCATACAGTTCTCTCTCTCATTTCGATGACATTTAAAGCTTGTGTGTGCTTGTGGGTACGATTCTCGGAAGTCGACTGGTGTCCTGAATCTGAAAGTGGATGTTTTTTGAGAAGTCCAGCGCACCTGGCATAATTGTAGACATTTACCCGTGTACCAGTCAGGTACCACTGGTGATACATGCTAGAATCAGACCTGTCGTGACCAGGCTTTTGTCTATCTCGCAATTAGTGGCCATAATGCAACCATCCGCCAGTGTCATCAATTTATCATCTATGAAACGATGAAACGATTTGAACTACCGACTATGCGCATGGAATGAAGCAGCGGTACGTGCCGGAAAATGCCGGTGCAGCTTGCCTCCTCCCACCATGTACTCCGAATCTTGGCGGTCGGTCATCCGTATGCTTTTCTGCGGCGCACTACATCACTCCAGACATCATCAAAGAAGCAGGAAACATCACATACACACCCTTTTGGATTGCGTTCGCGTTGATGGATATGTCGATCTCACGTTGCAGAGATAGCCTCCATGCCCTCCGGTCTATCAGGACTTTTTCATGGCTAGACGCTGCTTAGCTACAGCTGCACGAACAATGGCTACGTTGAGAAGAAAGAATTTCTGCAATGGCTTGATGAGGAGTCGGCGGAAGTGCTCTGATCCTCTGTTGCGATCAGACCTCCTCAGGACGCGCCTTGGATCGCCCCGCAGATATTGCCGACGCACACACGCGCCCGCAAACGGGCGTGTCACCGTAAACATCTTATCAGTGATGCGCCTTTGCCCAAGAGTCGTGGATCTGGACCCATAACTATGTAGCTTTTCCGAGACACGGAGGGCGCCAGTCTTTGCATGTATAGGGTATAAAGCCGTCCTATTGACAGAGCAATACCTCAGTCTCTTCAGGATCTCCTTCCCTCGCTACTCACGACAATATGAGTACTGTCGCCTCCTCCCTTCCACCACTTGCTTCCCGTCCCTCCAGTCAGGAGTCGATTCCTTCGTCCAAAGCACCATCGACCATAGTAGGCGAGCCTTCTCTCAAATCGGAGACGAGCAGTGTGTTGGAGAAGCTACCTTGGGATGGGTATCTGGAGCAGGAGATCCCCGACAAGAAGGAAGGCAAGGTGGTGCGCGACCTTCGCCACATTGCCTTCACCATCTACCACCGCCTATTTGGTGTGGTGTTCTTCACCAACATTGCCATCTTGATTGCCTTGCTCGTCTACGGAGTCAACTCCCAGAGACTTGGCTTAATCACGGTCGCCAACATCTTTGTCGCCATTCTTATGCGACAAGACTACATTGTAAACGCGTTCTTCTACGTGTTCACTTCCGTACCGACTTCGTGGGTTTTTCTTACGTCTTGGACTTCCACATCTGACGGTATTTACAGGTGGCCTCTCTGGTTCCGAGTTCTCATGGCGCGAGTCTACCATCTTGGAGGCATACACTCTGGCGCAGCAGTGTCTGGAACTGTTTGGCTGGCAGCACTGGCTGGTCAGGGAACAAAGGAGCTTATTCGCAATGAAGAGGTAAGCTCTGAACTCACTGCCAGTAGGGTTTTCGCTCACAGCATACCAGATTTCGGTAGCAACTGTGACCCTCACCTACATTATCCTGATCTTCTTGTGTGGAATCATTCTCTTTGCGTATCCCGCATTCCGCTTCAAGAGTCATGACACCTTTGAGCGCATTCATCGGTTCATGGGCTGGGCTGCCACTGCCCTTGTGTGGGCACAAGTAGTGTCGCTCACGAACGACTGGAAGGGCGACGCCACGCTGGGACACGCTCTTGTGCATTCCGCACCTATGTGGCTCATGCTCGTCCTTTCTGGTTAGTAACTTCCAGCGCTCGTCTCTGGCAGATAATGACTGGCTGTACAGGCTCTCTCATCCTGCCCTGGACTCGTCTTCGTAAGGTCCCCGTCCGAGCTGTCGTTCTCTCCGATCACGCCGTTCGCCTGTTCGTCAACTATAGAGGTGATCCTTCTGCCATAGCATACTTGTAGTATGATGCTCATTGCGTTTCAGTCTTTGGCTTCCACCCCCGCCCAGTTCCAGGAAGCTTCAGTCGTATCTCCAGTGATCCTCTCCACGAATGGCACGCCTTTGCCAACGTCCCAGTCCCGGGACAGGACGAGTTCTCCATCGTCGTATCGCAGGCGGGTGACTGGACGACCGAGCTCATTCGCAACCCCCCCAAAGAGATATGGTTCCGTGGGACACCAGTCTGCGGTGTTCTGCGCGTCAACATCATGTTTCGCCGCGTCGTGTTCGTTGCCACAGGTAGCGGTATCGGCCCCATTGCGCCTTGTCTATTCGAGAAGCGTCAGCCTGCGCGGCTGCTCTGGACAGGCGCCAACATCGTCAAGACTTTTGGCACGGATCTCGTCAATGCAGTGAAGGAAGCTGAGCCTGATGCTTGCATCTACGGTACGCGATCACTGTCACATCCCCTTGATTAGTAAACTCATATGGCCTCTCAAGATACGCGCATACACGGTCGTCCTGACATGGTGAAGCTCACATACAAAATGGTCAAGGACTTCAATGCGGAGGCGGTTGTCATTATATCCAATGAGCCTTTGACGAAGAAGGTCGTGTATGGTATGATGAGTCGAGGCATCCCTGCCTTTGGTGCTATCTGGGATTCATAGATGCCTATGATACAATCACTAAACCCCACAGAAAACCCAGAAACTTAGACTTTTCAGTGACACCCACATACATTTGTTCAATTGTTATACATCTTAGAGACTACTTACCTGTAACTTTGTACTCATTTCAAAAAACTGCCTCGATGAGGTCGAGTTCGCCTTGTGTTTGTTTTCAAGTCCCAGAGTATGCTTCTGCCTCAAACCTTGAAATCAACTTCATCGTGCATTGGAACATTTTACAGATACTATGATTCAAATGTAATTGCGACCTAGCTCCGTCCACACATCATCCTCTCGATTCATGAACTCTCGCAATGCCCTTGCTTTCTTTGCTTCTCCGGTTACCCCGAGAAGGTGACAGTACCCATTGATCAGAGGATCACTCAGGGCTTCAATGACCACGTCGCGCGTCTTGGATATCCAGATCCATCTTCCGTGACCTTTCTTCATTAGTAGTTCTTGTGTCTTCCATCTGGGCCGTCCGGCGTATGGCGACCGTTCCAATACAAGTCCATCCTGCTCGTTCATCTCATCAAGGCCCCATAAAATATTACCCTCCTCGTTGATCAGATGCTCATAACGACTGTAGAGAACTCCTGAGTCGGGATCGATGTCAGCCAGCTTGCAAAAGGCACGAAAATGCACAGCATCTTCAGAACCACACCTGTGTTCGATAGCATTGTCATTGGCTCATGTTCTGATCAACCGGAGTGAAAGGACGCACTTATCGGAGCTCCAGTAGTACCATGCTTTTCCCTCCTCTATGTCAAGTCTGAACGGACACCCAGGGTCCACGAAATAGTCCTAGTGAATACGTCGGACTTTTGTACGCAAAAGCCACTAGCTTTGAAAAGCATTCACGTACGCGTCTGGCCGCCTCGTCGATCTCTTCGCGGGTCCAATGGGGACCGTCGTCTTCATCATCATTATCTTCATATTCTTCTTCATCATCGGAGCATTCGAAGTCTTCGGTATAGAGGTCAAAGTCAAGAATTTCATCGTAGAGCCCTCCGGCTTCGATGACCTTTTCGACAGCTTCTCCAATGGCTTTGCGCACTAGAGGGCCCCTGGCTTTGAGGACACGCATCACCAATTCATCGGTGAGCTCAATCTCAGCTTCGGAGGTGTTGGTGGCTTTTGTGGCGTATTGTGGCTCAGGTTCGAGGCGTCGTCTTTTGACACTGGAAGGAATCAGCCTTCGTCAAGGCAATGAATAGAAGAGGCCTACGAGTCTGTTTCTGTCGGTTTGGGCAGTGCTCGTGATGAGGAAGTACGCTTCATGGCTGCAGAAGAGGTAAGAGTGGTGATGGAGGAACAATTCACCGGAGTGGGTCTTTTGTACTCTATGGTCTTTGTGATTGATGGACCAGCGTGGACTCAATGGTCCGTTCAGCAGGTCATGCAGATCTCTTCGCCGGCCGGTAGAGTCGTGGTGGACTGGCATCATATAAGACGAATAATCACACGGCCAACAGAGATGGGCAAGAGAGCTCGAGCATCGGCAGAAACTTTGAACGTGACCAGTTTTTACGTTCCATGTGGCATCGTTGTTGAGCTTTGAAGCCATAAATAGCAGAAGCAGCTAAGCGAGATTGAAAACGCAGTCGCCAGATGCGAAAGTAACGAGATGCATGGGACTCCAGAGCAAACCATAGCTGAGTTGAGGCGTGGGTATTTGCATCAGAGACGGCCGTCCGGCACGCGTTCAGTTGACACCATCGAGGGCTCTCCCTTGAACCACGACCATCGACGCGCCAAATCGCGTTGATGCTACCAACTGTCTGTTGAGCTTGCTCTCACTGTGCGTTTTTATTATTGTTGTTCGTTTCTCAGCTGAGAACGCGTCATATCTCCAGCTGCCCCATTTTCACTAGCTTCATCACCGCCATGTCTCTCGCTCTTGCCCTTGACGCGCTGCCTCCTGCCATCGCTCAGTACAACGAAGGCTCGTCAGCGTACGAGCCTAAACCCATCGAGGGCTTCATCGCCGACTCCGACGCGCTGCTCTCCAGTCTTCAGGAGGTGCAGGCGTCCAAGCCCAAGCAGAGCCTGAAGACCGCGCTATCCCCGATTTATCGCCTTCCAGAAGAGATACTGCTTTACGAAATCTTCCGCTGGATTCCGCCTCTCGACGTCCTGGATCCCTCGGACCCGCATTGGGTCATCAGTCGTGTCTGTCACGAATGGCGCGACTTCGCTCTTTCTCTTCCATCGTTTTGGTCGCATTTCGTCGTGGACATCGATGAATACTGTCCCGTAGACCCCGCCGCGCTACTCCAGACTGTGCTAGACAGAAGCCTGGATCACCTCATCGAGTTCAGTTTGCACAAGTCGTTGATCGAGTTCCATGACATGGACGACGATAGTCGACAGCAAGAGAAATTACTCAGGGAGCTCCTCAGTGTGATTATGAAGTACCTACCCCTCGAAATGGAAGCGCGCCGACCTTGGAGATTTACCCATGACCTCGGCAATCTCCCCCTCTGTTCTTTGCAGCGGAAAGCTTACCCATCTAGAGGACCTAACGATTGATGTTTATCCCGACTTGCAGTCCCGACAGCAGCCCATATGCGCTTTCCAAAATGCTCCAATTTCTACGTTGAGACTCGGCTATATGCCTCTACACTTCTTCTCGGGAATCGACTCCTCCCTCCTTAAAAACCTGGCTCTGGCTAATCCTGACGTCCGAGTGGGCGACTCTGGCCTGTATCGCACTCTCCAGGGCCTTCCCAGCCTCACCTCCTTCGAATTTTCAGGTTGTAATTGGGAACACAGTGAAGTCCCACCTGATGTACCATTTGTTCATCGCAGTCTGGCATCACTTTCCACAACTGACACCGGTAATTTTTGCCATGTTTCTCTCCCGAGTCTGACGACACTCCGGATCCTTAATGGCCGGCTTCGGGAGCGGGGTACCGACATTGTACACCTGCTACAAAACTCACAGTGTCGCCTCACCCGCTTAGAGCTGGTTAATTGTACTTGTACAAACACCCTATCGGAGGTCTTCCGTCTTACACCCCATCTGGAGGAGTTGGATGTGTCCTTTGATGTCGCCAATTTCAGTTACAGGGCCTTCCTCGAACACTTCGTTGACCTCCTTGCGTCACTTGAATCTCCTCCATCTTCCTCTCGAGGCCCTCCTCCGCCTTCCACTCATTTATACATTCCGCGCCTCAAGGCGCTTTCGCTATACACGCATAATTGTAGTCAGCGATGGGCATTCTTCGACTCTTGCGTCGTTCGTATGCTCGTGGCACGCCATAAGGCTAGCCTAGAATCGGCGTTGTTTACCCACCGTGCAGGTGGAAGTCGGCAGTGGGCGTTTCCTGCTCTGAAGGAAGAAGACATCCAAGAACTAAGGGCTTTGAAGGCGGCCGGACTTGATCTACTTGTTGGATGGCATCATGGAGACATTTTTGATGAGGAAGAGGAAGAGGAGTCGGACGAAGAGGAAGAAGGTTTGGACACATGTTGAAGTTTGCTTTGCTCGAATCGGATACTGTACGAATATTGCTCTCTTCTGCTAGATTACCGTACTTGCTCTATGCTGCCCAATGTTCTGTGCTTTCTGGAGATAATTTCCTGTGTTATCATTGCTATCATTGGCTCTGGATTGTCGCGTTGTTCGGTACGAGATTTTTACTCGCAAATCGTTATCTTCCTACATAGATTCCCTTGGGCCTCAAACCTTGAGGTCAACTTCATAGTGCATTGGAACAGTTTACAGATTTCATGGTTCAGATGAAATTGCGACCTAGCTCCGTCCACGCATCATCCTCTCGATTCATGAACGCCCGCAAGGCCCTTGCTTTCTTTGCTTCTCCAGTTACCCCGAGGTAGTGACAGTACCCATTGACCAGAGGATCACGTCCGGCCTCGATGACCACGTCGCGCGTCTTGGATATCCATATCCAGCTCCCACTACGATCCTTCATTAGTTGTTCTTGTGTCTTGGGTGGTCTGGCTTTTAGATTCGGTTCTGTTAGGACCTGAGCCAGCACCGTCACGTGCTACAGCTCATACAGCGCCTCGTCTGCGCTGTACACCTCGATATGTGTGTCCCATGTCCTTCAGACCATCCTCGGGGTGGAGGCCAGGAGATCCCTCCAGGCCCACGGCCCAGTGAGACTCCTGTTCGTATCGTCTAGTTGTTGTCCTGCTCAACAACAGACCCGGTGCGTCGTTGTGGATCCTATCCACCTGCGCCACTCGTCACACTCCCTCGGGGCAGCGCTATACAAGCAGGGATCGAGGCCTAGCACTCTGAGGGCGTAGACAGCGATCCGACACCGACTGTAACATCGCCTCATCCACGATGAGAGCCATGCACAGTTGGTGTCCAAGAGATCCATCCATATCCATCCACAATCCACTCGACAGAGGTTCCCACTGGATACCATCCGCAAGGGCAGGCGTCCAGTCGCATAGCGGGTCGATGGCGTGCTCAGTGACGCAGCGGAGAACCTGTAGCAAGAAGGGGATGGAGAGGAGGAAGAGGACGACGAGTAAGAGTACAGTTCAAGGAGGAGTGAAGCATACAATGAGAGAGGGCCCCTTAGGAAGCGATTCCCCAATGGCAGAGGCAAGGATGCCAAAGGGTACTGCGAAGGAATGTGTAGTAGCACAGATGCAATAATGTCCAGCTCTGAAGTACATGAGGGAATGTACTTCGACTTATATACTGTTTCTAGCGTCCTAATCGAGCTGCTGACCGAGTCATAGCTCCCACTGTGTCGGGTATCATGGAGGACAGTTAATCCACTGTTTCAGGGGGCGGGAGTGCGATTGGCGGGCTGTCATTGGCCAGCAGGGCGGGAGGGGCGGGAGCATGCACTCCTGGGCCTAAGTATAGACTTAGTTCGAGTTCTAGACTGTCAGGAAGTTCCTGGGACGACTCCTATGGTCTCTGGATGAGTCAGAGCGGGTAAGGGGCGGGATTCCGCCTCTCTGCATGCTGTACCGACTCCTGAGTGAGTCAGAGCGCTCCATACGGCGGGATGACGCCCTAGAGGCGCCCTGGACCTTCTGGGACCTTCTCCATGGTTCCACAACCTTCTCCTGCGGTCCAGAGGCTCCTCAAGTGTGGGTTCCGCCCCTCTGCATGCTGTACCGACTCCTGAGTGAGTCAGAGCGCTCCATGCGGCGGGATGACCTCCTAGAGGCGCCCTGAACCTTCTGGGACATTCTCCATGGTTCTATAAGCTTCCCTCGCGGTCCAGAGCCTCTCCAAGCGTCTAGTATTGGTGCTGTGGCTTCCCCTTTGATAGATGTTCCTCTAGACGACTCCACGAGTCTCTAGAGCAATCCCTGGTAGTTGTACTTCGTGTGTACTCTCCTTTGGAGTACTGTAGACGTTCCTGAGTGTGGTAGGCGTTTCCATAGTGTGTATGATGGTCTGAGAGGTGATCCAAGACTGATTGAAGCTACTATCATGCTGCAGCAAGTATAGGTTCACTGGTGTTCGCGTCGAGCCAGTGTGAGAGTGTACTCGGATGCTTCTAGAGCTCTGTGGCGTAGAAAGCGAGACACGTGCAGCTGGTGGTGCGTGGGTCCAAGGACAGATCATAACAATATCCCCTTCTCAAGCTTCTTGTCCCCAAGAAGGCAAAGACATCGATGGGCTTGCTATCCGGATCCCTGCGTCCAAGGTTCGAGTGTGGATATCCTCCGCTCGATGCACAGTGTAGAGATTTTGTCCGGGGCTGTCCGAATGAAGGTGCACCAATAGTTTTGGGGTGAACTCGATCTCGACGTGATAGTCCCTGACTATATTCACGGAGAGAGTGTGTTGGTGTCTGTTTCCGAGTCGGGCTCAACCTAGTACCAAGCCCTGTGCATGGTCTGAGAGCGTAGCGTTCTGAGTTCTATCCTCTCCAAGGATGAACATGCTGTTTCGAGGGTGCCCACGGCCGTTTCCTCTTCGCGAATAAGTGTGTCCAAGGTACAAGCGTCCGCCACGCGGTTCGCATTGTCCTGTGTCGTCCTGTTATAGCTCTGGCCAACGCGTCCTGCCAAGCTCTCCTGATCATGATCATCGAAAAAGTGGGTCCTAAATCATAGCAGCATCCCCTTCTCAAGCTTCTCGGTCCACCGAGAAACCAAGTAGCGAGTTCGCCTCCTTTCAATGGAGGATTTTGGCAACCCATACCTCGATTTCCAGTTCGACCTCGTTCCGTTGAGGTACTGAGGATATCCCTTATTGCAATAAGGGGTCCTGGAGTGTAGTACTGGCGCCAGCGTGGAGTGTGATAGCGTAAACCAGCAAGTGGGGAGTCCTTTAAGGAGGACGGAGACTGAAGAGGAGTCGGTCCTCTTGGCAGCCTATAGACCACGTCTACGCCACATGCAGCTCTGCCCAGAATGCTCCGATATCGACGATGACCTGATCGTACTGGTGGGTTGAATCCCGCGACGTTGTTGGTCAACTCCCTAAGGAGGGAGAGAAGTCGATACTCGGTTCTGCGAGCTCGTACAAGGGGGTGGTTCGTGTCGAGGGCCGTAGTGTTGGAGTC
Organism: Strobilurus stephanocystis; assembly: GCA_019915075.1. Lineage (NCBI taxonomy): Eukaryota > Fungi > Basidiomycota > Agaricomycetes > Agaricales > Physalacriaceae > Strobilurus > Strobilurus stephanocystis. The sequence continues at coordinate 969,327 of JAHLMI010000011.1, forward strand.
GGTTTTCTCCTTAGATGAGTCGGAAGCAGTAGTCGATCCAAATCGAGGATGACCGGCGGCAGAAGATGTGAGCTCGCGTCATGAGGGTATGCTCTCAAACGTCTGGGGTGCAAGTCGAGTAGACACAGAGTGAGGGAGGCCGGTAACCGTAGAGGCTGGGATGCAACGTGATAGGATCTGAGTAGTCCAATGTTGCGCTCTCGAAAGGGAGCAGCAGGTAGTTCGCATTCCATAGACCAGTTTGTTCTCCCTCACTATAGGACCTCCCGACTCCACGAGTCGATCCATCAAGTGCTTCGCCGCCTCCGTTGTGCTTGCGCAAGTTGTGATGTCCCCAGGCTAGAAGCCTGTGAGAGTCCGAGATGCCTTGCCTATTGGAAGGCCGAATCGTCGAGGGTGTCCGTTGTCGAGTAACCATTGCCTAACCTCCACAGCGAGTAAGGGGAGAGCTGGACATATTGTTAGGACCTGAGCCAGCACCGTCACGTGCTACAGCTCATACAGCGCCTCGTCTGCGCTGTACACCTCGATATGTGTGTCCCATGTCCTTCAGACCATCCTCGGGGTGGAGGCCAGGAGATCCCTCCAGGCCCACGGCCCAGTGAGACTCCTGTTCGTATCGTCTAGTTGTTGTCCTGCTCAACAACAGACCCGGTGCGTCGTTGTGGATCCTATCCACCTGCGCCACTCGTCACACTCCCTCGGGGCAGCGCTATACAAGCAGGGATCGAGGCCTAGCACTCTGAGGGCGTAGACAGCGATCCGACACCGACTGTAACATCGCCTCATCCACGATGAGAGCCATGCACAGTTGGTGTCCAAGAGATCCATCCATATCCATCCACAATCCACTCGACAGAGGTTCCCACTGGATACCATCCGCAAGGGCAGGCGTCCAGTCGCATAGCGGGTCGATGGCGTGCTCAGTGACGCAGCGGAGAACCTGTAGCAAGAAGGGGATGGAGAGGAGGAAGAGGACGACGAGTAAGAGTACAGTTCAAGGAGGAGTGAAGCATACAATGAGAGAGGGCCCCTTAGGAAGCGATTCCCCAATGGCAGAGGCAAGGATGCCAAAGGGTACTGCGAAGGAATGTGTAGTAGCACAGATGCAATAATGTCCAGCTCTGAAGTACATGAGGGAATGTACTTCGACTTATATACTGTTTCTAGCGTCCTAATCGAGCTGCTGACCGAGTCATAGCTCCCACTGTGTCGGGTATCATGGAGGACAGTTAATCCACTGTTTCAGGGGGCGGGAGTGCGATTGGCGGGCTGTCATTGGCCAGCAGGGCGGGAGGGGCGGGAGCATGCACTCCTGGGCCTAAGTATAGACTTAGTTCGAGTTCTAGACTGTCAGGAAGTTCCTGGGACGACTCCTATGGTCTCTGGATGAGTCAGAGCGGGTAAGGGGCGGGATTCCGCCTCTCTGCATGCTGTACCGACTCCTGAGTGAGTCAGAGCGCTCCATACGGCGGGATGACGCCCTAGAGGCGCCCTGGACCTTCTGGGACCTTCTCCATGGTTCCACAACCTTCTCCTGCGGTCCAGAGGCTCCTCAAGTGTGGGTTCCGCCCCTCTGCATGCTGTACCGACTCCTGAGTGAGTCAGCGCGCTCCATGCGGCGGGATGACCTCCTAGAGGCGCCCTGAACCTTCTGGGACATTCTCCATGGTTCTATAAGCTTCCCTCGCGGTCCAGAGCCTCTCCAAGCGTCTAGTATTAGTGCTGTGGCTTCCCCTTTGATAGATGTTCCTCTAGACGACTCCACGAGTCTCTAGAGCAATCCCTGGTAGTTGTACTTCGTGTGTACTCTCCTTTGGAGTACTGTAGACGTTCCTGAGTGTGGTAGGCGTTTCCATAGTGTGTATGATGGTCTGAGAGGTGATCCAAGACTGATTGAAGCTACTATCATGCTGCAGCAAGTATAGGTTCACTGGTGTTCGCGTCGAGCCAGTGTGAGAGTGTACTCGGATGCTTCTAGAGCTCTGTGGCGTAGAAAGCGAGACACGTGCAGCTGGTGGTGCGTGGGTCCAAGGACAGATCATAACAGGTTCCCACTCCAATTCTCCCTCCTCAGTAACTACAAACTCGCCCGGCGCATCTTCGTAGTAAACTCCTGAGTCGGGATCGACGTCACCGAGCTTGCAAAAGGCGCGAAAATGCACAACGTTTTCGAAACCACACCTGAGTTCGATAGTATTATCATATGCTCATGTCCTGATCGAAGCAAGAGAACGCACTTATCCGAGCCCTAGTAGTACCATAGTTTACCTTCCTCGATGTCGAGTTCAAACGGACATCCAGGGTTCACTGGGTAGTAGTCCTAATTAATACGTCGGAAGTTTGTACAGAACAGCCACAGCCTTCTGAAGCATTCACGTACCTGCATGGCGGCGTCGCTAATTCCTTCGGCGGAGGCCCATGAGGGACCGACATCTTTGTCTTCATCTGTATCTTCATCATCGTCTTCATCATCGGAGAATTCGAAGTCTTCGGTATAGAGGTCAAAGTCAAGAATTTCATCGTAGAGCCCTCCGGCTTCGATGACCTTTTCGACAGCTTCTCCAATGGCTTTGCGCACTAGAGGGCCCCTGGCTTTGAGGACACGCATCACCAATTCATCGGTGAGCTCAATCTCAGCTGCGGAGGTGTTGGTGGCTTTTGTGGCGTATTGTGGCTCAGGTTCGAGGCGTCGTCTTTTGACACTAGAAGGAATCAGCCTTCTTGAAAGCAAAGAATGAGAGAGGCCTACGAGTCTGTTTCCGTCGGTTGCGACAGTGCCAGTGATGAGGAATCGCGCTTCATGGCTGCAGAAGAGGTAAGAGTGGTGATGGAGGAACAATTCACCGGAGTGGGTCTTTTGTACTCTATGGTCTTTGTAATTGATGGATCAGCGTGGACTCAATGGTCCGTGCAGCACGTCATGCAGATATCTTCGCGACGAGCAAGAGCAAGTCCGTATAGATAGGCCTCACAGGAAGTCGAGTCAAATAGATGCTTTTACGACACTATCTCACAAACACAATGCGTGCATTTTGGCTCCAAGGTGAATAGAAACTCGGAAATGCTATGCAACTTCTCATGGACGTAGTCTATGTTCAGTGACGGTGTGAGTTTGGTACAGTTTGCCTCTTCAATTCCTTATCGAGATTGAAAACAAGGAAGCGGTCAAAGTAACCTCATGTCATGACCTGGCTCTGACCTCGTCACTAGACCGCGCGTGTCACTGGGTTGCACCCCGTATTCTGCATCACGCCACGGATGGGTACCATTACCAGCGGTAAACGATCGCGCCATCACGGAGTATGCCGATATCTCGATTCAGGCATCGGACCTCGGGATCCCGCCTCGCGCGCTGGGTCTCGCTATGACCGTTGCGTCGGGTATCGACAGGAGCGACCGAAGAGCCCGACGTCGTCATTGCTCTCGTCAGCGCTGCGCAGACAGGAGCGCGCCCCGCTCTAGCCCGCCTTATCCCGCCCATCGCCCAATCAGCGGCGCCCGATCCGGCGCGCCTCAGAGGACCAATAGAACCACCTGGTGCCCTGACGTCGGAGCGCTCCCGACGTCGCGCCCGCGCGCCCGATGGAAGGTTCGCGAAGGCGGAAGTACGGAATTCGGATTATAGTATAAATACGCGAGTACCTTGTAGTTGATACGCAGACTTCGTCCTTATCAAGTTTATTCCCCTCATCCCCGTCGGGTACTCTGAACCTTCCGCGCTAAGGACTCATCCCATGTCTCCCCTCCACAACTCTTGTCCCCTCGTCCTCGATCCGCTACAGGCGGGATCATCCTCCGACGACCAAGAGGTGCGACCGTTGAGGGCCCCCACGCTCGACGAGTATCGATCGAGCGAGCACATATTCCGGATGCAGGCGTTACGTCCGCAGGAAAGCTACGAGGTGACTACAGGGGTGGTCTCTCGTGAGCGGGTCCTTGTCACGGCGGGATCAGGTCGTAACAATAGGACGAAGTCTCCCTACTGCCCGCGTAACCCTGTATCGCAACCATCCCTCGCCCCCGACCCCAGGAAGACGTCCCCGACCACTACTAACGCTCCCTCTCTTGCACGAGCTCGCCTAACCGAACATCGGATTCTCTCCCTCCTTCGAGAACTGACCACCGACATCACGGACCTCGCATCCATCATACGATCAGGACCCTTTTGGTATCAGAATCTCCTGGGCAGAGTTGCATGGGTTATGGACGTGGTCCAAGAGGCGCGGAGACTGCAGGAGGACTGGGTCCTCCTTCGGTCTCTAGTAAACGGACATCTCCTCCTGGCGGCCCACGGCACGGACATCTTACGAAGCATTCCCCAGTTTCTCCCTCGACACGTAACCCAAGGAATCCACTCCCTCTACGACGAATATTTGAAGGAACCTCTTCAACGACTTCATTCCCCGAGATACCACCGGGAATTGTACATCAATCGCGGGACGTTTTCCCCCCCTCCTACCGAACCGAAACTCTGGGGAAATCAGCTGAAGAGCATAACAAATGCCCATAACACAGCACGACGACGATCTCGTCACTCATGCGACGCCTCGTACGGCTATACCCAGGTCGTCATCAAACCTGGCGACTGGAGTCGAGCAGCTTTCCGGAGCCATACACGTCCCTACGATTGAACGCCTCCCTACGCCAATCCTTGGACCCTGTGCCAAGATCGACGTTAGTAGAGGATCCCGTCGACTCAGTTTATCTACCACGGACGCAACAATTACATGGCACATATCGATCAGGACCTCGTTACACAGACGAACATCAAGGGAGCATCTCGGGGAGATGAATCCCCAGTCAACCTCTCAGGATATAGAAGGGATATCCCATCACACGAACAAAAAGAGAAAAACACCGATTCCGCGAACGTAGTCGTGGACTACCGCGTCGAGGTCGAAACCGCCTCAGAGAAAGGGATGTCTATACCCAAACTCCTGCAGGCCACGTAGGAAACAAGAAGTCCGACCAAGATTCACCTCGCGCGAGTATCGCTACTATCGCACGACGATCAGGCACCGGACCTATCGCGACGCGCAGACAATCACGATCGCAGTACGCGCACATCGTGTTGTGCGTCTACTCCCCGGACGGGGGTCCACTCGCCAGAAAAGTATCGAGGAAGGCACATAAATTGGAAAGAGCTACAAACCCACGAATAGTTCAAAAAGAGATACAAAATCCATCGAGCCCTCCCACCAATCCGTCGTCACCCCCCATTCCTTCTCCATCTCTTGTTCGGACAACGCCTCGCCCGACAAGTGTCCCTGCCACTGGTCCATGATCCCAGTCTCCACCGACGACGCCCAGATGGCCGTGACCAGGTCTCGACGTGGGCACCGGCTCCAGAAGAAGCGAAGGATCAAACGGAGGTCCACATAGCTAACAGCTAAGAACTCGAAAGGGATGGATTCGGCCGCTAAAGACAAGGACGTTGAGAACGTGGAACAACAGGAGAGCGCGGCTCGACGACTCACCGGTGGGTACCAGCAGGACCCAGGCACAGACGGCCAACGAACAAAACTCCACGGTTGCGCCCAACGGCGCATAAGACAGCGAGCTCCAAGATTCGGGCGGAAGAAATGCGATCTCATCATGGAAAGCGAGCGCGGCTCGCAGAAGGGTGAACTACGCGTATATCGCTCGTCAACAGATTTCCACCAAAGCACCATCGAATCACTCACCAGTGCCAACCAAGTGGACGAATCCCACGAACAATGGTCCAGCGAACACGAGCTGGACAACGCCTCGTCAACGACTGTGATACATCGGGCCCATTCCCCCCGAACGACGACCGAAATGCGCAGGGGACGCGCCCAAACTCGAAAGCCACGGACGTCGACCACGACGATTGCATCGGGTGGCATGGCCACCGACCGAAGGGCCAGAAGTGCGAAAAGAGATGTTGGCATTGCTAGAGGCAGATGGGCGCAAGGAAAAGGACACTCTCTCGAGACCAATGCCGACATAGTTGCGTCAAGAACGCCCGCTCTCACCCTCGATTGGGGACCTTCTGGGACATCAAAGATTAACTTTCGCGAAAGCGCCTAGGTCCAAGAGACCGGCTCACCAGGATAGGCGTTACAAAGCGTCCCCGGTCTATTCGAAAGACGATATCTCAGATCGAAATCCCATACAAGGACACGGAGTCCTCAAGCCCTCCATACATCGAAGTAGGACCACGTCGGAAATCTTGGACTACACCACCGCGAATATCAATGGTACCTGACGCGTGGCGCGGGTGCTATTTCAGAAAACCTCAGCGTAACTCGAACTATAGAAGACCGATCAGCGTCTACGACGGCGGATAAAGCGATCTCAACATCGGGTTGACTTACCTCGCGAACGCACTTCCACATGGATGGCGGACGCATACGCCACGCCTCATCGACCACGTGATTTCAGCCAACAAGAGTCGCGTCTCGGTAACTCAACCTCTCGACCGATGGGGGGTCTCCTCATCGCAGAAACGCTTAAAACTGCGGAGGATCGGCTTCCATATCATCAAACCTCTTGCGCTTCTCGGAGAAATTCGCATCACTTCCAAAAACCTTCAATCTACGCCCGCGTGAGAAGGATCTACGCTTCATCGGGAACTCCGTGTCCTAAGGCGGACAATGCGGCGAAACATCCCATTTCCCGCCGAACCCGAACTCGACAGAAATTTCAAGCGCGTGGCGCTCTGAACACATTTACCAAACGCGGGACACGCCCTCTTGGACCGGACGTTCTAAGGCATCCCAAACCTCGGTAGACGAGTACAGTACGAGCTCATCGCAACCACGCATCACTTCACCCACACAACGTTCGATACTTCGATCCGCCTACGGCGTTTGCTGAACCAATTGGTCAACGGACTTACCCAAGCTGCCCCATAACACCAACTACAACGATAAATGGATTACACCATGTTCTGGCCCGCGTCGTCATCACTGACGGGTCCGAGAGGGCGACACTCCGCCTGCCGGGTACCAAGTCCTTACGGGAGTACGAGAGGGCATCGATATGGCAAAGTCATCTTCGGCGTTTCTCGGGACGAGAAACTTGAAGAGGGGATATTGTCATGACCTGGCTCTGACCTCGTCACTAGACCGCGCGTGTCACTGGGTTGCACCCCGTATTCTGCATCACGCCACGGATGGGTACCATTACCAGCGGTAAACGATCGCGCCATCACGGAGTATGCCGATATCTCGATTCAGGCATCGGACCTCGGGATCCCGCCTCGCGCGCTGGGTCTCGCTATGACCGTTGCGTCGGGTATCGACAGGAGCGACCGAAGAGCCCGACGTCGTCATTGCTCTCGTCAGCGCTGCGCAGACAGGAGCGCGCCCCGCTCTAGCCCGCCTTATCCCGCCCATCGCCCAATCAGCGGCGCCCGATCCGGCGCGCCTCAGAGGACCAATAGAACCACCTGGTGCCCTGACGTCGGAGCGCTCCCGACGTCGCGCCCGCGCGCCCGATGGAAGGTTCGCGAAGGCGGAAGTACGGAATTCGGATTATAGTATAAATACGCGAGTACCTTGTAGTTGATACGCAGACTTCGTCCTTATCAAGTTTATTCCCCTCATCCCCGTCGGGTACTCTGAACCTTCCGCGCTAAGGACTCATCCCATGTCTCCCCTCCACAACTCTTGTCCCCTCGTCCTCGATCCGCTACAGGCGGGATCATCCTCCGACGACCAAGAGGTGCGACCGTTGAGGGCCCCCACGCTCGACGAGTATCGATCGAGCGAGCACATATTCCGGATGCAGGCGTTACGTCCGCAGGAAAGCTACGAGGTGACTACAGGGGTGGTCTCTCGTGAGCGGGTCCTTGTCACGGCGGGATCAGGTCGTAACACCTCAGTTCCGGCACTCTCTGCTTCCCTCGAGTGAGATGGACGCGCCTCCCAGCAAAGGAAGGCTACACGCGATATTCTCAATTGCTCAAATGCTGGATAAATCTAATCACAGGACATCCACCGTTCATCAAGTTCATTGGACCTTTATGTAGGGCTGATGAGAAGAAAGCATTCAAGTTCTCGAGACTCTGAGTAACTATCTGTGATCAAAACGCTTGTTGCGAGTAGACGTGATTTGAATGGCCACATTGCCTATCGCTGCCGCCATACCTGTTGCTTGCGCTCGAGCTTCACACGGCATGTTGCATGGGGACCGCTCATCTCTCAACGTATCATCACAACACTACTACTTTGTGCGTGTGTGACTGTCGACAATCGTTAGTACCAGCTGACCCTGTCTCTCTGCATGCTTCACATACCTGCGAGAATTATTTGCCTTCAGCTTCCTGGACATTCCGACTTGGTGGATTTCCTCAATCGGTGGCGCGCTAAAACCAAGGCCAGATCGGCCAATGCTCAAAGCTACGGGTACGACTATCACGAAGCTGACACTACAAGCTCACTAAGATAATTGTCTCGGACGGTCGGAACTCAGGTGTTCACTTAGAGGCAATGAGGCTGCAAGAGGTGTTGTTCTGGCGTGGCAGGTAGCATATGCCGCTGAACTCAAAGGTGCTCCGGTTAACCGTTCACTGATTCCCTGGTCGCGCGCGTGAACGTGTTCCAGGGTCAGCGCGTCCGGTGATCAATATCTTAGTCTACGACCACGGGCAATAAACGGGCCATACCAACCTCGAGTCGCACCTGAGTCACACCAGGAGTGCACCAGAACGCAGAGTAGCCAAATCCCCAAAAACTAGTGGCTTTCCGTGCGCTTCCGTGCGGGAGGCATTTCAGTGTGGACCAGGTATAGACTGATGGGGCGAAGTGGCGTCTGGACTCTGGCGCGTGGTGCCGGAGGTAATGCGGCATCTCTCTCGGCCGACGGAAGATGACGATCTCGCCTCTTTTCTATTGGCGCCGACCCGTTCCTCATCCTACTTCCGCCATCCAAGACAAGCTATGATCTCTCCGGCCAATTGACTTTGAGCCTGTTCGCCTTCTCAACTGTGTACATATTCGCTCGCCTCATCCATGCGGTCTCCATCTTCGATGTCGCGCCCTTTAGATATCTTCCTTGAGGGCGAGATAGTCTTGTCTCCGGAACACTCAGATTACGATGATAGCGACAGTGACAGCGACGACAACAACTCAGATGCCACTATCGAGGACCTTGATTTGTTTCCGAGGTGGGGCTTTGGCCATCCGCTTGAGCGCATGGTCCGCCTTGAGCTAGGCTCGGACGACGGAGATGCCAGCTCCGTCTACCGCAGCAGCTTTTCGTCGTGCAGCTCGGAATCTGGCTCATCCATCTCAACGAATTCATCTGTAATACACGACATGTGCGTTCATGTTCTCTTTGATTTCCATCAGTGTTTAGCTTGCCTCCAGCGACTTTGAAAGTCTGATGGATGATCTTTTAACGAGGGATCCGAATCTGTACCACACTAGTGACCTTGTGAGTGACTTCGAGCTGTCCTGACTCTGGCCACTCTGACACCTTCCATAGGTAATGGTAGAACCATCTACACCCACTTCTAACGACTCCGTCATGATAAAATGTCTTCCACGAAGCGCATCGGAACTTTTCCTCATTCTTCAATATAACCATCCAGAGTACAGGGACGACCCATGGAACCCCGTTCCTCGGCTGCTATGTGCGGTAGAGCGTGGTGACAAGGTCTTCCTGTGTCTACAACGACTTTTTCAATTCGACAAACCACCTCTCTTGACTGTAGCAAACTATATCGATTTTATCAGGCAGTTACTCGAAGTAAGTAGCTGCTTGCGATTGACGATATACTGGGCTCATCAAATGGAAGGGTCTTTCGTTTTTGCACGAGCATTCTGTCGCGCGCCTTTCATGCTACAACCCTGTTTCCCTCATGGTCGACATCGGAGCCGGCACTCTCAACCCTTCCTCGGTCGATGGTTTCGACAGAAACAAATTTCCTGTAAAATACTACTACACCAACCTGTCCTCTGCTGTGCAGGACAACGATTCTCGTGACGCCTACGTTCAAGACGTCAAGGAGTGCGGTCGGATGATAGGACGACTCCTCATCAACGTAAGTCACTCCTTCTAGTGGGCTCCCGCTTCCATCATCGTTTACACCATGTTCAGCTGCCCAAAGTCGGCCCCAAACTTCAATCCCTTGTACAATCAATGACGTCGGGCGGGTTCGGTGCGGAGGACGCGCGAAAGCTGTTCGAGGCGCTTTGCAAGTCCCTCGAGTCGTCGGTGTTTGAGATACCTGTCCCGTCACGCAATCTCAGTGCACCGCTACATGCTCCGTCTATGCGGCGGTCCCTCTCGCACCCTCTCAATGCTGTTCTGCCGGGGATGAACAAAGACTACGACGCCAGCACGATTACACTGGTCCCGCCGCCTCCTATGGCTGCTCGTTCACAGTCTAATCCAACGATCCTATGACTGTACATGTTATTTGCGCCATTGTAGTAGGACAGTCTACTCTACTTCTTGTTGTCTGCACTTGCATCTGCAAGATACTATTCCATGAACATTCATCTGCTATCATTGACACTACGGTCACGTTGATTATTTGCTGAATCCTTGGTGTGCGAGTATAGGTGGCCATGTGCAGACATTGTGGCGCACATCATTCAGGTCTGGGGCTGGTAGCTCAGTTTCCTCCAAAGCTTCTATTCTACTCACTACAACTGGGTACGTCAGACATATGGCAATACGCTCACAGTACTACCTAGCTCGGACTCAAGTCAGCTCGGATGTGACCTGTACCGGAGTCTAAGAATGATTCTGAATATGTACTGGTGACCATTGCTTACGTGAAGCCGGCGCCTTATCTCTCACTGCCACTGGCATGCTACCACGACCGTCGACCCGACCAGTCATGTTCGAAAGCATCGATCTTGTGCGCTATGACTTTGAGCGGAGTCTTTACAGGGACACTATGGAATACAACTTCTACTTCTATGCACACAAAGACGGACAGGCAAGTTTCAGTGAGGAATTTGGAAGACGCCATGTGCACTGACAAGAGTCATCATTATTGCTGTTTGCAAAGTGGTTGGCCACTCGGAGCTGCCTAATCGGGCTCGATCGACTTTTTTGAGATCGCGAGGCCGTATATAAGTTTCGAGCTGTATCTCGCTCAAAACCCTATAGAACAACACATTTTTTTCACATTTACTAAACTTTTGAGTACTGCCGAGGTGCGCGCGCTGTCCGTTTCTCGAAACGATCAGCTTGAAATCTTTGGTCCTCGAGAGAGCCCTCCCGCCACTTTGCACATACTGCCACCGTAAATCGTGGCCAAGTCCCGCCATTCTCACATATCTGGTATATTGAACTGATTCAGAGGTGCGGCTACATTTTTGGGGATGCTGTAAGCCTTCTGCAGGAGCTGTAGGCATTGAACTGTAACCATATGTGCTTTGCATTGCTTGAGGGCCTTGCGGGGGCTCATATGGACATCACAAAGTCATTTGCACCTCCGAAATAGTTGACTATACAACATATTCAAAGATGGCGGGACTTGGTCGCAAGTTACGGTGGCGGTATGAGCAAAGTGGCGGGATGGCTCTCTCAAGGCCCAAAGATTTCAAACTGATCGTATCGAGAAACGGACAGCGCGCGCACCTCGGCGGCACTTAGAAGTCTTGGAAAAGTGAAAAAAATATGGTATTTCACTGAGTTGCGAGCGAGATACAGCTCGAAACGTATTTACGGCCCCGCGACCTCAAAAAAGTCGATCGACCCCGATTAGGCAGCCTCGGCCAACCACTTTGCAAACAGCAATAAAGTTGGTGGAATTAGTCTCGGAAAAAGACATGCCAGCAGGATCTATCGCGTTTTGTGAGCCCGATGAACGGGCCAAGTGGGCAAAGCAGGCCCCCGGTTTTTACTTCGAAGATCTTATGGTAAGCTGCGCTCAGAAGAATATCTGTGGTGGCTGATTGTAACACTAACATGTGTAGTCTACGGCGGCCTGGGGCTGTTGGAACTGTGGTAGGTTCACTGCATCGATGGCAGTTCCAGTCATCGCTGAGTTCTCTATCAGGCGAGCCCGGCCATGTCATTGTCATGCACAATCGCGCCAACGCGAACCTCACGATCTACAAACCATTCTATCACTTGGTGCTCGGGATTGGGTGCGGAGGGGAGCCGTGTGGCAAACGGTTTTTTGATCTCACAGGCGAGATCAACCGCGAGCATTCCAAGTTTCCAGACAACACACCCACCTATGTGCGACCTGAGACGCTCCCCCGGGCAGCACCTAGGTGCGGTTACTTCAAGTGCAGGAAACAGGCGACGGACAAGTGCTGTAGCAGGTGCCGTGCGACAAGGTACGCGGAAAAGGATCTGACATTGCTAGCGACTCTGTTGAATGACTGACATCGTAGGTATTGCGGCGATGAATGCCTGCAAGTAGACACTGTTCGTCACTCAACGACTTGTGATGTTGTAGGTCACCATAGGTCCCACTGGTGCGTTTGTTGACCGATTTCTTAGGTCAATACATGGACCATTACACCTACAACCGCCGCCGCCATGCGCGAACACCTCATCCTTATCGCCAAATCTGGGCGCAGCATCGTTGACGAATGTGACAGAATGAGTGATGAGTTGGACGAGCACTTCGGCAGGGACCACTGCACGGCTTGAAGCTTGAACAACTAGAAAGTGCCATCATTGGCCGCCTGGGCCGTCGTTTGGTAAAGAAAGGCGATGCGAAACTGTACACCATTGCAGGTGGACTGGAAAGGGTTCCAGATTTTTGATCCTCTTGGACAATGCTCGAGCATGTGGCGCAGCTAGCAATCTTGCTCATCCAGCCAGCTCTCCAGGCAAACAGCTGAATGTCTGTCGACATGTATTTTTCCATTGTAGCATATAACACATGTAGTATGTACAGCAATACTTCACTACGCACTTGGTTGACCTCAATGGCTGCAGTCGCGGATCCGGGGGCTTCAATGACTCGGAACCTTGAGACTCGAGAGCTAAGCGTTAAAATGGTATGGCAAACCGACGTATCCTTTTCAAGAAAATTCGCATCAATGACGGTTCTCTGCGCTCAAAGGAAGATAAGCCAGTTCAAACAACAGGGCGAGTACAATAAATGCGTGTAGGGATACAGTATGCAGTAATGATAATTTACAGTAGATTGGGTGGGGGTATACCGAACGATGTCAACACCAAGAACAATGGAAACTGAACCAAGAGAAAAAGCAACAAGACTACTCAACATCCATACTATCCAGGTCTATCCCGCTCTCCTGCTCCCCGCGCCGATATAGCGCCTCTTGCAGAAACTCGTCCGCCGTAAGATTCCCAAGAGTCATGTATGCCTCTGCGAGCATTTTCTTGCGGTCGTCCTCCTCCTTGACATCGTCACTGCGCCCCTTCTCTAGATACTCGATTGCCTTGCCCAGGTCATCCCTTGCATCCTCGGCGTCCTCCGAGTCGAGCACGCCGAGCATATCCTGCATAAGCTGGTCCTCCAGCTGCGGCGCATACGCTGTGCCCGCAATCAACCAGCATTTTCCACGCGCACGGCTGATGATGCTGCGCCACGCGTCCATATCGGCTTCCATCTTCATCTGATTGAGGACCGAGTCAGCCCAGGAGGCCCAGAACTGGCGCTCGGAGGCGTGCGAGAGCTTCTCCGCGAGGAGCATGACTTCGGAGGCGATAGTGTACAGCTCCTTGGGCCGGCTGAACGACCCCTCGGTAAATACGCGCGGGTGCGGCATGTGGAATATGCCACGTGAAAATTGGTCCATGGCTAGAACAAGGAGGTCGTTGGGTGATGATTTAGAAAGCAGCATCCTCCGAGTCAAGGCAGGCCGCCGCAGGGCGATGGCAGCAAAGGGCGAATCCTGCTGCCAGGCGGGCTCGTCAGCGCAGAATGTAGCGGTGCAGTTGGGGTTGCCGGGCGACTGCGAGAGAGTCGCGTCGGCGAGGGCTACGAGGGTGCGGCCCCAGATGATCGCCATGCGCCAGTCCTCCGGCGCATCACAACCAGTGCCGTAGATACGACTCGGGAGGTTCTCGCCAGTTTCAAAGACATCGAGGGCAGCAAGCCAGTACGGGATGGGGGTACAGGGCTCGCCGGGAAGGGCCAGGCTGCCGTCCTGATCGAGGAGGTTGCCAGAAAGGAAGAGGGCGGTGCCAAGGATGGCGTGAAACGCAGTGGGTAATTCAAGGCATGTGCTGTAACAACCATTGATTAGCATACAGCGGACAATAGCAACAATGTGGCGCACCATTTCCGCTGCTCCTGCGGTGCTGATACAGATGCGCGGTTACCAGCAAAGAGGACAGACGGATCTTTGTAGAATCTGAGGAATGAATGACATTCGTGCACCACGCCGCGTAGTAGAGACAGTGCGTAGTTCGGCGCGCCCGTCTCGTACTGCTCCCCCGCCTTTGCAAACAAATCCTTCAGATCCAGCCAGTCCTTCATATCACACCCCGTCTTCAGCTCCGTCTGTGACCCGACAAACGCGGTCGACGTCGTGTCCATGATGCGCTGCCTTCTCGTCCAGCCTTCCCGCTCTGGTATCAGATGGTTTAGCCGACACGTCTGGAAACGCGCAAAGTCCCAGTGGAACGCCGCTGCCTCGCCGTCATCGTCGCTACTGGTGGTGCTCGACGGTGACTTGTGCCGGCGCCGCTTGCGGCTCGAGGACGCGCAAGAGGAGACGCTTTCGAGTTCGTCGTCGACGTCATGGTCAGTGTCAGAGTTGGTAGTATCACGTGGCGTTACAGTCGTCCGCGCCTGGGCCTTCCAGAGCCCTTTTGGGCGCGCCCGCTTGAGGCTTTTGGACGGCGAGGGATAGGGCATCGGGGAGGCGGGAAAGTGGGCCATACAGCCAGGTTGATAGCCTTTTTATAGACGAGCGGGTACTGTATCCCAAAAACCTTGGTCCAGACTGCAATGCAGAGTCCAGGCGGGCAAGGTCTGGATCAGGCTCAATCAATATCAACCTGCGATCACTCTCCGTTTTCTGGCCTCTAGATTTCTTTTATCACGGCAATCGAAACGGCTCTGGCTGGCTTCGCAGCTGTGGTAAAGAGTGTCCTGTATAGCGAATACTTTACAGCCAGTTGACAGCCATCGCGCAAGCCTTGCGGTATTACTACACTTTGCATTGCACTCTCGTCGTCCAGCTTGCGTTCAGCCATCCAGTCAGGTCTTCAGTGCGCTCTCATTGGCCGCAGCCAATCCGTGACCGCCGCATGGTTCAAGACGGCTGATTGGCTGCGCTAATGATTGGTCGCGAGCCTCGCCCGCTGACCGGGACCAATTACCTCAAAATTACCTTCCCCCAACTGGCAGCGAGTAAGAACGCAGACCGGGGAACTCGGTGCTCCGTCTCTTTGGAGTCTCCCACAGGTCTCCCATTCCAGGTCGCACAATGCCCAATGATTATGTACTTACCACCGCTGTAACAAGGAACAATAGCAGCCCAACCATACGCTGCAGTGAACACATTGCAACTCCTAACGTTCGAAGGTCTGAGTTTGGGCGTTTCTCCGATACGCCACTGATTGAACGCAACTTATACTGAGGACTTTCGCAAGAGTAAATCACAAGTTCCAATGCGTATGGCTAGCCAATGGGAAAGGATCTCAACCCTCCTCGTAATTCCCTCCAGTTTCCCCCTCCCACAGTCTTCCTCGTTCAGATGTAAGTAACCCTGTTAAGATCATCAAAGAGCAAAGTAGGGTTAGGGCTAAGTGCTTCTCCCACCAACCATCATCTTCGAAATTCAGTATGAGCGCACGCAGCAGAACATCAAATCGAAGACAGACTGTCATGTTTTCTCCCTCAGGCTCTCTGGGATGTGGCGCAAACTTCGAATTGTGATACTTTCTTTGCATTCGCGCACAGTCTACTCTGAATATAACTGTTCTTTCGACGCATATGCAGTTCTTTCGCCTCGCGCTGCATCACATCATTGGCAGCAGATCCCTTCGTCTGGAGAAACTTCGGTGAGCTTCATTCATTCGTGGGACCCCGATGCCCGACCTCAACTCTGGAATCTTCGACTTACTGATTGGGAACTGGCAGCTCACGCTCAATACCAAATGTCCTTCACACACTCACACAGTCCACTGATGACGTTCTGGTTTTCCTGGGCTGATCCTCTGGGACACCTGCCGTCATGAAATGTCTAGCCCGTGGGCCGCGGTTCTAGCACTCACCGTTGGCCCGACTACTAGCGTTCAACTGCACGCTGAAGATCTCACATACACCATTCGTAAGATGGAGGCACAGGTACCGGACTGTCATCAGATGATCTTTGTAAGGTTGCGCGCTCCAACTACTTTCTATTCAGTTTGGCCCAAACATACAGGCCCTCTGACCAAGGCGGTGTCGCGGAAGTGGTGGCTTCCGGTGGTTTGGTTAGACACTTCCATTCCAGAGATTGACGGGGCTGAACGAGCTCAGTTCAATCCCTGTTGAGTTCGGGTACGCCACATCGTTGAGTCGGGTTTCGAGACTACCTTTCCAGATCTTTCTAAAATTAGCGCACAGCCTGTACACGCGTTCCTCTGCCAAGGGCTACGTACGTGTACGCGCGTTTTTCAGCCGTTCACGGCCTTGACAGCGGCTCTCATGGTATAAAGGCGTAGGTTCTCGTATACGGGAAATGCCACCAACGAACTGAACTCAGATATCATCTCCTCCACCTATGTCTCTCCCCAAGATCTTCTTCACCGGCGCGACAGGTACACTTGATATACATCGTCTATCGTTCTTCCAACTCGAGCATGATCTGCTTCATACTAGGCTACGTCGGCGGTTCCGTTCTCTCTGGACTGCTGGACATCGTAGATCCATCAACTATCACCGCTCTCGTTCGCTCTCAAGCGAAGGCTGATAAGCTGAAGACTCTCGGAATCCACACCGTCATCGGGAGTTACCAAGATGCGGATATCGTCAGCGATGCCGCCTCCAAGGCCGATGTTGTCTTCACATGTGTAGGTTTGGCCTACGTAGCGTCAGTGAACGCTCATTGATGTTCCAACAGGCGGACGCCGATGATGTGGCCGGGACAAAAGCCGTTCTGGATGGTCTGAAGAAGAAGCATGATACAGACGGTTCCGTTCCTGTTCTTATCCACACGTCTGGCATTGGTCCGTTCTCTACCGCTCATCCGCATATAGGCTTCTCTGAAATACAGTTTTGTGCCACAGGATGCATCATGGACCATGCGCTAGGCATGCACGCCAACTCCCCTGTCGTGTCTGATCTCGACACCAAATTTTGGGCGGCCATTCCCGACACCGCACCTCACAGAGCGACAGACCTCACGATAGTGGATGCTGATAACAAAGGTACATACGTAGCCACTTCACTTCTGTGTCCTTATTCTCCCTGACCGATATCATGTAGGTTTTATACACTCGTATCTTGTCCTCCCACCAACCATATACGGACTCGCAACTGGTGTCGTCGCCGACACCGGTGCTCAGAACATTCACTCCATCCAACTTCCTCCCATCGTCAAGTCCAGTCTCGTCCGCAAACAAGGTGGCATGATCGGCACTGGCGCCAATATATGGAGTGACGTCTCAATCGCTGACAGTAGGCCTTTCCCTCTGAGATCCCGAGCTCCAGGTTCTAACACTGGACACAAGCTGTGACGGCGTACACCACCCTCTTCAAGGCTATCCTTTCCAACCCTGCGACTACCGCGCATGGAAATGAAGGATATTACACTCTTGAAGGCGGGGAACACTCGATGAAAGAGGTGGCGACAGATATCTCCAAGGCTCTTGTCGAGCTGGGTTTGGGAACTAGTCTGGAGCCTAGCACGTACACGGACGAGGAACTGACGGGTTTCTTCGGTGTGAGTGACCATACCAAGAACGAATGGCGCTGTCTGATGTTATATCTAGGATCTGTGGCCGTACTTGGGGACCAATGCTCGCGTTAGAGCTGAGCGTCTGAGGGCATTGGGTTGGGAACCTAAGGATGGAAAGAGCGAGCTGTATAGCAGCTTGAAAGAGGAGATTATATCGCACCTTCCTCTTCAGTAATGTCAAGGATACTAGTACACCCCTGGAGATCGACTTTCATCTTCCCTGTTAACTGGCCTGTGGTTAACAAGTGTCCTTTCCTTCGTAAGTAGCCTTTTTGTTACAAACACATCTTGAGTCTAGTGTAGACAGAATTATACGACCTTAACTGTACAATACTTATAGGAAAGAAACCTGAGCCTCTGAACTTGAATCGCAGAGCGTCTTGTATAGTATCCCGATGTTTTCGCATCCTGACCACTAGATGAAGGTGATCTCCTTCACTCTATCCTTCGCATATACATCCTTGTACTTGTCCCAGATTCTGAATGCCGTCAGCTCACCAAAACCGAACAGTCTCGAAGCCTCATACCTCGTCAATTCGTCCATGTACAACTGATGGTATCGCCGAACCTCCTCCATGTCGATGTTCTTCACATCGGTCTTTTCTACATGTATGGGTTTGCCGACTGGGAACGTTAGCAGCGATCACGGAAGGCAAGACTGGAAGACAAGGATTACTCACAAACGACGTGAATGGGTCGCCTATGAGGAATAAGACCGGTAGTATCTATCGGAGGTATTCAGATCGTAACGGGGTCTTGATCTCGAAGAGCACGTACAATTGAACACGCCACGGCCATGAAATGCAGGCATCGTAAAACCAAACATGCGCTGCATCTTCTTTTGTATTGCGTTGATCTTCGTTCCAGGCCCGTTTGGAAGTTGGTCAAAGAGCTGCAAAAGAGTCAGCGATGTTCTGAAGGCAGACGATGCGCGCAAAGACGGCACATACATCGTTTTCACCAAATCCGAACACTGGTACCAAGTCGGACCTATACATACAAGAGGTTAGCGCCCCTTTCATCTACAATTGACCTGTTTTACTGACCCGTGCTGCATAGCAATCTTGATGAATCCAAACCTACAACTCACTCAGCGCTCACACAAAACGCACGCTAGACAGCAACCCACCGATTGCGCAATGTCAAGTCGGCGATATTAGGACGAGCGTACAGACTTTCTGCGGCACCTCCAATAACGATGACGATCGACTCCCCAGGTCCTCTATTCAGAATCCACTTGATAGACTGTTTCCCGACATCAGCCACGCCGGAATACAAGCCAATGTCGCGCCAGAACGGGAGCTTGAATTGGACGGCGAGGGTGAGGAGGTGAGCGGAGATGCCGGGAAACGCTTTGGAGAAGCCGGCGCCTTCGGTGCAGAACGTCGCGAAAGCTCCCCTGCGTGAACGGAGCATGAGTGTTTGGGTATGGGAGGGACACGGATATCTTTACATTCCGATGACACCTAGAGATTACTTCAGTTGTTTGCTTGGACAGAGGAATGGTGGAACAGACCATGCGGATGGTAACCGAATATATAGTTTTTCTTCGGGTCAAGATCGACTTCCTAGGCGTCGTTAGAAGGCATCAACCGTGGAATGTTCGTCCGAGTTTATACCTTGACTATCCTGGTGAATCTCGCGTGTCAGGATCCTAAACCACTCGGGCGGTACTGTCACTCACGTTACGGGAAAGTACGCCGCGAAGTACATGTACCATGCACACGACCGCCACCACTTGGACATAACCCCTCCCCTCAGATATCGCGTGTCCGTCAGGATATGTATCTGATATGCAAGACACAGTGGCCAGAGGGCGGGGAAGGAGCTGGATCGCAATAAGAAACAGAATAGGCTCGGATCTGAAGCGAGACACACCATAAGAAATACCACACCGTGAGGGTGCCCCACATCCCCATTGCCCAGAGAGTGACGGCGGTTGTCTGCAGCCTTCGTTCCAGGGGCACATGCAATGGAGCGAATCTACGAAGACGATTCAATCGGTTGTTGTTTTCCTGTTCTGTATACGCACTTGAACCATTTGTTCAAGCCCGACCTTACGACTGAGGCCATAACAGTAGCGGCGGGAGACACCAATGTGAGCGGTATGAACAGAGTGCGGTGGTGTTGGTTCTGGGTAGAGAGCTTTTGGGGATCGCGTTTGAAAGCCGGCCCAGTTTCGAGGCTGCGAGCCGATCGAGTTTTCCGAGTTCAGGCGCGCTCCTGACGCAGAGTGACTTCAATAGAAAAAGCTAATCAAATTCACACGTGGTAGTAGGTGGTAAGTATTGATTAGGATGTTGATTGGAGACCAGAGTGGTATTGAATATGCAGGACGAGCAAAGTAAGTGTTGATGAATTAGCGTGTAGAGTGTAACTCGAGTCTCGAGATAGGTTCCAAGCTTGATCTGATGTGAGGAACAAGGGTACGATACGTATTCAAGGAAACACCAACACTGGTATACCAGATGAAGGGTGTTTTGGTCTGGACGGAATAGGCTATACGGATGCGACCGCACTGGGAGCTGATAGCTTCGGCACAAGGCGGTAGTAGCAACACGGATGCAAAGCAAATTGGTTGGTCGAGTTGGACATGTCAGAAATGAGAATGATCACATTTTGCTCATGATTCGACTCCTGGTAATTGGCCTCCATCATGCCTACCTCGCAGACTTGACCAATATCCAACGTCCGTCAACACCTTCCTTCCTCCGTGCGTGGCCTAACGTGCTCTGAGACTCAACACATGAATCCAATTCCGTCACATCCAGAGCCAGAGATCGCGAAAGCCACAATCGTGACTCGGCCTGAGTATGTAGACTCAGCTCCCTGTATGCGGCACGTAATATAATCCACGTCCTATCGCGCACCCGTACCCGTAGCTTTGAGACCAGCCGGTCGAACGCCTTTCGAACGAGGGCTTGCTGATCCTGGGCGTTGAAGGATGGGAGGCTTTCTGGACGTGTCACTCGTTCGAATGCTGCGTAGTTGCAGGTTCGGAGTGTTTTGGTTAGCGTATCCAGCCACGTGTAGGTGGGCGTGACGGTGAAACCAAGAGAAGAGGGCACGTCCTGTAGAGTCTGTCGATAGGGAAGCTGGGAAGGAAAGCCGGCTTGGAGGTTATGTAGCAGAGAAACTAAGATAGTCAAGGTTTGTCGGGGAGCATCTTTGTTGGCCGGGTATAGATCTGAGAGTAAATGCGGAATTATAGATGGTATGTGGCGCGGTAAATCGAAGACAAGCGCTAGATAGAGTGAGGTTTCGTATGCTTGAAAAGCCATGTGAGCAGACCAGTCCCAGAAGATATTATCATGGAGAGTCACCCTCGACAGCAAACGCATCGCAACGCTTGGACGCATATATTCCCTCGCGAAGCTTTCCTGCATACACATCAATCAACCGTCGCGTAGAGAACAGAAGAATGTGATTACTGAACAAAATCATGAGATTCTCCTGGGCATCGGCCCGAGCCTTTTGATCGGACTCGCTCTCGCTCTCGCTGAGGTCGTACGAGGATAACTGCGCTGTCAAGACCCAAGGGCATGTGTTTATCGAGGATCCTCACCTTTGACTGAAGGAAGAGTCGATATTCATTCTGCACGTCAAAGTCTTTCAGGCTGAGATCATGGTTGAATACTGAGATTGTGTCTGTAGAGATAAGACTGACGCATCGCCATCCTTGTCGATGCCGCTACTGCGACTGACGGAGGGGATGTACTGCATTGGCTGCTTGGGATTACCAGATACATCTCTGGTCGAGCGTCCACGCCACGGCTGGCGACGAGCCCTCGACTGCATGATGGAGCGGAGGAGACCCTAGTAATTACCAAACTCCGTAATGTCCGAACCATAAAAAATATCAGACCACTCCTCCTTGCCCTCTTATATAAAGGCGTATCTCTGCCTCGTCGTTCCTTATTCCCTTTCCTCCTTCCATCACTCCCATTTCCAACAAAATGGCCGCTTCCACCTCTCCTGACGCTGAAGGCCGCATCGGTGCCCGCATCGAAAACTACAGCAACTTCTGGCAGAAGGACTTGTCCAAGGAGGAAAAGGTCGACACCGACAACCGCGTCGGTGGGTACACCGACGTCGTCAACGGTATGTCCCACCATCCTATACCAGATTCGCCGTACTCATCGCGCTGCAGGCTACTACGACGCCGTCACCATGGTCTACGAGTACGCCTGGTCGCAGTCGTTCCACTTTTCGCGCTTCTACAAAGGAGAGGGCTTTGCTGCTTCTCTCGCGCGCCACGAGCACTACCTGGCTGCTCAGATGGGTCTCAAGCCCGGAATGCGCGTTCTCGACGTCGGCTGCGGAGTTGGCGGCCCTGCTCGTGAAATTGCCCGCTTCGCAGACGTCAACATTGTTGGTCTTAACAACAACGACTACCAAATAATGAAAGCCCGCCGCCACACCCAGAATGCTGGTCTCCAGGACCAGGTTACATTTGTCAAGGGTGACTTCATGAAGCTCGCTGAGCAGTTCGGAGAAAACTCATTCGATGCTGGTACGTTGCCCTCTTCATACGACGTCTACAGACATTTACTCCTCGGCCAGTCTACGCCATTGAGGCTACTTGCCACGCACCTACATGGGAGGGTGTCTATGGTGAAATCTTCAAGGTTCTCAAGCCTGGAGGAGTCGTATGTCATACTATCATCTTCTTCCAGTCTTATCTTGACGTCCCGTCAGTTCGGTGTCTACGAATGGTGCATGACTGATGCGTGGGACCCTTCAATTCCTTCGCACAAGGAACTTGCCCACGGAATCGAGATTGGCAACGGTATCCCCGAGATGCGTCCCCTCGCTCAGGCGCGCGAAGCCATCAAGACTGTGGGCTTTGACCTCGTTCACGAGGAGGACCTTGCAGACCGCCCCGATCCCGTCCCATGGTATTACCCGCTTGAGGGTGACCTGTCGAAGGCACAGACAGCATGGGATCTGATCCTCTGCTGGCGGACAAGCACTAGCGGCAAGTTCGTCACTCACAATGGACTCCGGCTTTTGGAGTTCCTCCACCTCATACCCCAGGGCACCAAGGCCGTGTGTGACGAGCTGAAGGTGGCTGGCGATGCGCTGGTGAAGGGAGGTCAGACAAAGGTTTGTCTCTGTCAACTCTTCCGTTTCATCGTTGCTCATCGACTTGTTAGCTTTTCACACCCATGTACCTTGCTGTCTGCCGGAAACCATCCAACTAGATTACTGTAGACTGTATCTCATCGGGGACCTTTGCTTTATTGATTATACCACCTAATATAAGTCATTCATTTAGAGGAAACACCTCGCTAGGCTGTTGTTCGTCTTGCCATCAGTTACCAGCCACACTTCAACAGGTGGAGCTCAAGGTAATTGTAGGCTCGATCGTGTTGTGGGTCCATTTCTTCTTTGGAACTGGACGTCCATCATCATATTTCTTCCCTCCAATGGACACACCATGCTCGTTCTGGGAGGATCTGCGCTCTCCCGAGTCACCCTGCCCTCGGCTGTCAGAGATCCTTGATGAACAGATATAATTTCCCTGTACATCAACGAATTCAGCTTCCGTATGAAGGACAGCACGTGTATCCCGTCCCCACAGCTTTCCACTGTTCTCTTGATCTCAGCCACATTGATTCCCGCCCTCACTTTGTGGCAATTGTTCTTCAAACTCCCCCAATGCCAGCATCTCAACCGGTGGCGACCAAGAAGCAGTTTCTTCTATTTGTTGTGAGTCCTTTGTCTTTCATGCACTCATCAAATTCATTAAGCGTTCGGTAATTCCCAGCAGCGCGCCTTGAAGGATGATTGGTTGGCTCTCAACGCATGCGCTTTCTATACGACCCCACAACGCCTCCCGCTGCTGATCCCGGTAGTCGAGCGCCACATGGCGCGCAAGAACATGGAGGGACTCCCCCGCACTGGCTGGAACGATCTAGATGACTATCCGCTCGCCAAGGCGGCCATTATGTGCCTCAAAATCCTACACAAGGGTTATGTGGTCCCTGATATGAAGAAACACTTTAGCGAGGACCAAAGGAAGCAGCTACTGAACAAGATTGAGGACTTGTGGCCACTCATCGCGGATTGGTGTCTCCTCATCGTGGACCTCACTGGCATATTGGTACCTGAACCGGGGCACACGGAGTTTGAGCCCATGCGCGGGGACGAGCGTGTGATGGCGACGTACCAGAGCACGATGGCGATGGTGTGCCAGATAGAGTCGCTTGTGCAGCCGCATGTCATGGAGCGCCTCGATTTCTTGAGAGTCTTCGTCAAGATGTGGATACGCCTGGCGCACGCTTCCCATCCAGTCTCGTCGCCCATGACGTTCAACTTGATGAAATGCATGGGCGCGGTGCGAAGGCGGCACAAGGAGGGCCCGTCCATCCTCTTTGTCGGGATAGAGCCTCAGGTCATCGCCTCTGCGTACATCCACGCCGTCAGGTGGGAGACGGAACAACTCGAGAGCGTCACCGTCAGCAGGTACACTGCCCTCCTGCAGCTGTATGAATCTTTCAAACTCCTGCATGATGGGAAGGTTCTGACGAAGTTGATGGATTTTGACGGTGGGGTGGCGCGCCGGATCGCGCACATCGCGTATCGTCTGACCTCCCCGGAAACGACTTTCGTCGAGGAGGGGAAAGTCGAGTGGGCTAACAAGGCCCTCACCCTTGGGGTTTCGCTGAATGTCCTCTGTGATATATCCCTTTCTCAAGGCTATCGCGGCGTCACCAGTGCTATCCGCGGACGCATGCTGCTGGCTCTAATTCGCACCGAAGACATACTCCGTGACTCCATGGTGTGGAAGACCGACGCTTTCCGCAAAGACTCCCAGCGTTCTCTGTATGCGCTTCTTGCTCAGGTACCGAAATACCTTCTCTACAGGTCGTATTTCAAGAACGTCAGGAAGGAGGTGAGATACATTGAGAAGACCGATTTTGCCGAGGGTGCGAAAGGGAGCGAAGAGGTCCTTCGCTTGTGGCAACAGATTCGCGAGGCAGTCAATACAAACGAGCGGAGATGGAAGATGGCGCAGCGCTCGTGTGATTATGAAGAGGTTAGTTCGACTTCTGTCTACTCTTGACATCCGGACCAGTCACAAACCGTCACCTTCACAACAGTGCCTGTTGAATGAGCCCAGGTATTACCATTCTCAGACTCTCAAAAAATCAAAGCCGTTCAGGAGATGCGCCACTTGTCTTTACACTCGTTACTGCTCTATTGATTGTCAAGTCCTCTGTTGGAAGGCCGGTCACAAGAAGCAATGTTCTGGTAAGAGTCATCTCATGCCTGAGCTCCCGAGGGACTTGAAACTCAACCTTTTATCTCAAGCACCGGAAAACAACCACTCCTACATCTCAGCCCGCGACAGAGACATTTTGTATGCCAAGTTTGCGGCAGATCTACGAGAGTGCGAAGATCATCCCATACGGTCTACGGCTCCACGTCAGCCACGAATATACGTTGCAGACTACTCTCAATACCCCGTGGACGAAGGCAGAGTCGTGGTGAAAACCGTAACGGCTGGGCAGGAGCTTAGGCTGGGGACTCAGACACTCGACGCTGACACTCGAGAGAGAGTGCTCAAATCGGCGCAGCAGAAAGATACTGTGCTTATAATGGCACCGTTTGGACCTAAGAAGGCGTATACGTTGTGTATACCCCTCAGCAAACTTTCGAAGATGCTCAATGTTCGACCTGCCGGAGAACTGCCAAGGATGGAGGGGGAGACTTTGGCCTTGAAAGGGTTGTTGAACTCTTGGAGTAAGGGCATAAAGGACAACAATGTTCCCAAAGTATCGTAGAGCTTCTGTAATGAAAGTAGGAGCAGTCGAATATAATGAAGTGCCATCAATGGCGGTCATTACCATATTTGAGTTTGTTTCTCACCACCAACTCCTACCACCATCACCACTTTTCGAGCTAGGAAATGTGTGTGGAAATGCCAGCTTTCGCTTGTTGTTCATGTCAACTAGTCAACAGGACGTGATTTTGTCGAAGGATGGCTACACCGCGGCCGCGGTTCGAGCCCAAGACAGACTTCGATGGCGCACATTCCGCCCCACTTGCAGAGGCAGGGACTGCCTGGAATCGTCTCTTATATTGTGAAGCCGGATTTCCGAAGAACCTGGTGCGATTTTCAGTTCTTTTTCAACCGTCATATCGAAGACTTATCCCAGGACAGTTTGGCATAGCTCTCCTGCAGCTCGTAGAACATCCGGAGTATAATTCCACCCTCATCCTGCGCTCTGAGCAGCTGGCCGACGTGACACATGACTTCCCAGTGGAAATCCCAGTTCTGGATGGCCATGTTCCCCTTCGCTGTATCCATCGACGACTGCTCCCTCGTCGCCCTGGCCGCGACGCGCCTTTGGACCAATACTGCACCATATACGCCCGCGACGATGACGATGAACCAGCAGTCCTTGTCCTCACGCCCCTTGGATCGCCTTTACCATATTACCATCCGGCTGTTTCTCACATCGCGTTCCAGTATCTTGAGACTGAACCCTCTACACTCAGAGTCGACGCTTTGCCCCTACCTGGGACACCGACTGATCCCAATTCACGACTCTTCCGTACGTGCCTGGCTCTGTTAGACACCTTGCACCGTTATGGATGGGGAGCGATGACTGACTACAAGAAGAGGGTGCATCACGACAACTTGGTTCCGCGAGAAATATACCAGGATAAATACTTGGAGATGAGAGAAAAGTACAAACACCTTGTCGATACATGGCAGGAATCGACAGACCCGCTCAAGCATGTCTTTGAGGTACGGGTGTTGTTCCATCCATCTTCTGCGATCCCGGCTAACCAAAAAACAGGATATAGGCATTGCAACATACCTCATCCTGCTGTGGAAGTTCTCTTACGAGGATCGTCCTCCAGGAGGCTTTCTGGATTTTGGGTGCGTTGTTCGTTCACAAAGATGGCAAATTCTGATATGTTTGACAGTTGTGGAAACGGCCTTCTTACTCACATTCTCATCTCTGAGGGATACGAAGGCTGTGGTATAGATCTGAGGGCGCGAGCGTCTTGGAATCATTTCACGGAAAAGACGCAGAAACACCTTCACGTCCATGCTTACAATCCATTCTCCGATGCACCAGACCCATACCTGAACCCAGGCGTGTTCATCATAGGAAACCACGCCGACGAGCTCACGCCTTGGGTACCCGTGCTCTCGACGCTGCATGCAGCTTCCGGATACCTGTCCATACCATGCTGCCCTTGGACGTTCGATGCTAAATTCGATAGAACTTCAAGCGTCCTGTATGATCTAGGCGAAGAGGAGAAGGAGGCTGCTTTCGTCGAGAGTCTCAGCCTAGGCGGGCACTCAAGTCCATCCTCGGCATATTCCATGTATCGTGTCTGGCTGGCTAGTCTAAGCAGACATTGCGGGTGGAAGGTTGAGTGTGAAACTCTGAGAATACCAAGTACGCGAAACTGGGCATTAGTTGGTGAGTCCCTGAAATGGTGGAGTTGAATCCCCGTTGACCATCTGTTTCGTGTCATTAGGCAGAGCAAGGCTGGATGATATTGATGCAGATGAGCACGTCGGTGATATCTTGCGTTCGATTCGGGATCGCGGAATCTTCAAGCCGAGAAAGCCAGAAGGAAAGGCAGGAGAACATTGAGATGTTCTCCCGTACAGAATTAGACCTCAGATAATCACCTACTGTGAATTTTCCCGGCGTACTCGCTTTAATGCACGACACTAACTCCCACAAAAGGTATCATACAGCTGTATCTCAGTGTATCCGAAACTCGTTCCGTTCGCGCATTTGTCCTTTGACCTAGGCCTGTCAGCCACGTGGCGAGCTTAGGACGATCCTGAATTCGTCGTCTATCATACGCGAGCATGGCTCAATTTGGAGCCTCGCGTAGGCTTAACCCGTAGCCCCCTCCCGTCTGTCCCCTTGCGTTTCTCACAGTGCCCACTCGTTTCCCTTGTTCACCCTCGAGTTCATACCGAGCCGCCGCGTCTTCGTGTTCGCCGGAGTCTGGAATTTTGCTTTCCTCTCCGGAGTCCTTCACTGCGTTGACTCTTGTTCCGATCACGGCTCAACTCGCTGAGGTGTAGGTGCCTGTGGCTCTTCACTGACTTGAGCAGATCCATCCCGGTGAACACGAGGATAACGTTTGCATTTAATCGGCTCCGAGTCCCATTGAACCTAGACGTCACTTGCGGGATGTCCGGGATGTATAGCATCACGCTTCTATGGCTCCTCGAAGTGTGTCGGGAAGGGTCGGGTTAGTAACGATTGTTCAGCCTCGTCACGGTCTACTGACAGACCCTCTCCGTCCTTGAAGCTGAAATGCTGATGCGTGTACGACGCACTTCCGAATATGGAATGTGACGCGCCTGGTTGACTGAGCCGATACCTCGATCGCGAAATACTGCACACGCCTACAATGACAAACCTGGCGGAACGTCACGAAGTTCATCCTCTTTCATGAAGTATCGGATTTTCCAAATGTGGTGTTTGACCTCTCATGGGCGTCGTGCACAGTATAAAAGGGAAGACTGCCAACTCAAAAAGCACCAATCAATTGTCGCTCTTCCCCTTCTTCGTCTATGTCTAGATCTTCATCTGAGGGCAGCAGCTCACCACTCGGAAGAGGACAAGCATGCATTCACTGCCGCAGACGGAAAATGGTGTGTTGGATAGCTGTTTTCGTTTTCTTGGACTTAGTTCGAGATGCTCTAGCGATGTGATGGTGCTCGTCCAGTATGCAGCCAATGCGCGCGTACCAGCACCCCAGAGGACTGTGAATATACAGACAAGCAAGGACGTTCTCGCGCCGAAATCCTCGAAGAAAACATCGCCCGTGTAGAGTCGCGCATCTACGAGTTGGAGCATCCTGAAGCGTCAGGATCGCCAATATATCTTCATCATCCGTACCTCCCTTCCGAGCCAGGCATGGACATATTTTTATTGTTCACCCTTGGCTCCTGCTTGACGTCGCGTAGCACCAGATCCGGAACAAGGTCATAAAGGGTGGGCCTCGATGCCTGAGCCTCCTGTAGAAATGAGATCGGTCTTGTAAGTCCTCCGTCCCACCCTCCATATATTCAGATTTCATTCCATCAAATCGTCTATCAGGATCGACAAGTTTCTGAGTTTCGCATCTGAAGTGGGATTTTTTCTAGACCCCATTCGATTCAGAATGTCTGCATTGGTCGACCAGCCTTACGGACATTTGTCGAGACCCATTCCTGCACTGCTGACAGCGGTGTATCTATGGGGACTCCACTTCTTCGGAAATGCCTCCGCCATGGCAGAGCAGCAGGAGTATCTCAGACGCGCAGTATCGCAAGCCTCGCTGGCGCTTTCGGGATCCCATCCAGACACTGTCATGCAGACAATTCAAACCGAATATCTCCTCGCGTACTACTTCTTCTCGTGTGGTCGGTTTCTTGAGGGCAAGTATCACGTCTCGGCGGCAATGTCGATCGGCGTTGCTACAGGCTTGACCAAGATTCGGTCAATTGATTCTGTCCAACATTTCGAAACGTGGGCACCGTCGTCAGATCCCATTGAAGAGGGAGAGCGAGTTCACGCTTGCTGGACGGGGGTGATCTTGGACAAAGGATGGGCTGTCGCACTTGGTTCGGAACCCGACGTGAGCTGTCCTACGACTGTGCTCAACGGACAACTCGACACTCCCTGGCCATTAGAGCAAGAAGACTACAGAAAGGTTCGCCGTTCTTTTGGGAGCGGGAGCTGTTGATGAACTGTTCATACCTACAGGGCGGATATCCACCAGACTTGCGTAGCACTTCCACTATCAGGAGATTCCTGAACGGAGATCCTCCGTCGGGCGGGGATGATACTTCACTTCTTGCCCTTTCCAGCAAGGCGACCATCTTATGGCAGCGCTCTAACGCTTTGGTGGGGACTTGGAAGCCAAGTAAGCTTTCTATGGCGGAGAGAGCATAGCATGAAGACTGATGAAGCTCGCAGATATGACGCGTGGAGAGTCTGATAGATTCTTTGCTCAATTTGTGACACTCTCCGGGCTTTCCGAGAAGTTGAGGAACCAGCTCATTCCGCCGGATCAATTACCAGATAGGACGCCAGCCAAAAGGCGCACGCTGTTCCTTGCGCACAGTCTGACTTATGCTGCGATCATTCAGCTCCACGGACCGCTGGCCAATACCAGCCAGCAATCTAGGCAAAAGGTTTGGAACTCTTCACTGACAATATTTCGCATGGTGTCGGCCGTACGATTGGGGGCGAAAACACAATTCATCAACCCTCTTCTTGGAGTAGGCTTTCCATTATCTCGTCCAGACACACGCTCATTCAAATCAAACAGACAATCTGGATAATGGCCAGTAGGGTGCTTTTTGAGAAAGTTTCGATGATGCGGTCTCGTCGTGACTCCACGAGTGAGCCATCGATTGAAGAGAGGGACCTTCGATTGATCATCGAGAATGGGCTTCGAGACATGCAGCCATTGTCACGAAGCTGTGTGCTCATTCGTAAGAGACCATGCCAGTCAACCATGCAGCATTTGACGACCTTCAAATCAGGTTATCAACTACACCAGATCAACGAAGCGTATTCTGCCACTAGAGATGTTAATCCGGAGCGTTAGATGGACTCATAATAGCGGTAGACCTGTCTGGGGAAATATATTGTAAATAATTTGATTTGTCTACGCCGCTACCAGACACGTAGCAAATGCGTGAAATCTTGTCGCAAGAGTATAATTGCAAGCGACTGCCATTCAATCATCTAAGTGTTCTTGAAAGGCTACATCATGTGTCGAGGACCATTCCAGCCTTCATGACAGAAGGTGCACATTGAGAGACTCTGAGCAACTCATTGTGTACTGTGATCCGTTTTGAGGAGAGCAAACTTTTGTGCTTGAAGATCGCCACATAGAACTCCGGCTCGTCCAGGGCTCGTCACTCATGTAGACTCTTCAGCGGAAGTAAAGGCACCGGTACCGGTTATCATCATAGCCGCCGGCCCTGATCCGTCGCATTAAGAAAACTTACCAATCCTTCCTCTTGTACTTACCACCATCATCATCATGTTTAACGCCTTGCGGGCAGGACTCGCGCGTCATGCCACACCCCGCCACACTACTGCTGGTCCCGCAGTGCGACATATGAGTGGCCGCGCCCATCCGGCTCCCCACCCGCACCCACATCCGCCTCGACGGACACCACGCTCTCGTTATGTACTGGGCGGGCTTGGTGGCCTCGGTCTCTACTTTGCTGGCACATTATATCCCCCGGAGGAGCTTAGAATGCTGTACCCCTTACACGCACCGCCGCCGATACACGATCTAGAGTCCCCCGAGGCAATCGAACATACGAATAATCTAGAGCAGATGTTACAGAGTTTACCGGTCTTACGAGAGAAGCGGGAGGCACCAGATGCCGACGAATGGTATGAGACTCGCCCATACGCAGATTATCCTCCGGAACGACGGGCGAATCACTTCACTGGCGGCGCATTGCGTGGTCCGGGAAAACTTGCTATACCGCCTTTGGTTAGAGCGAGGAAAGACGAGACTGAGGCGTGGATATTGGTTCATCTGGGTAGGGGGATGTGCGGACATGATGGCATTGTTCACGGTGGACTTTTGGCTACGATACTAGACGAAAGTCTAGGGAGAGAGGTATCTGAACCTTCACCGGTACAACATCTCTTTTCTGATGCTTTGTAGGCTCTTGTCCATCTTCCCGAAAAGGTTGCTGTCACAGCAAGCCTAACTTTGAACTACAGGGCGCCCACTCGCGCCGACCAGTTCGTCATCATAAAGACGAAGGTAGATGAGCTGAAAGGACGAAAGATCTGGGTTTCGGCTACCATGGAGGACTTGAATGGTAAAGTTCTGGTCGAGGCCACGTACGTCGTCTTGCTAGTCTTATGTTTGGTGTCTAATTGTTATCTCCCTACCAGGTCCATGTTTGTGCAGCCTAGATACGCACATCTACTCAACAAGAAGCAGATCAACCAGGCGTTGGGTTCTCCTCTTCCGGAACCCGCACCAGCTGCCGATGGCAAGGTGCTCAATATTTCTTGATTACGCGCGTACACACTATATGACATTTGGATTCCTTACGACCTCATAGATATCTTAATACAGACCTGTAATCAATATACACTGTTGCCTACAGCTCCTGGGCATTGGATTAGTATCCTCTCTTTCCTGGCACGACGTTGAATGCAGGTCCGCCTTTCCCGAACATTGTCTGTACATCCTTTACCAACGCCTCGGGCTGCTCATACGCAGCAAAATGTCCACCTCTCGTGTGGGTCGTATTGCTCCAAACCAAGTTTGCGTTGACCCTGTACCACCTACAGTAGTGCATGTGATTTGTCTGGGGGAGGAAGCCCTATATGGGGGAGAGACACGCACGAGAGTGGGCGGATCAGGATCTCTTTAGGGAACAATGAGATGCCCATCGGAATCGAAGGCCTGAGAGGTATAACACTTGGCAGTCCACCCTTTTGGTGAAGCTCGTAATAGATTCTGATTGAAGCCGCTGGTCCCGCTTTCGAGAAGAGGAAGATGGATATCCAAGTAAGAACTGACAGTCAGAATCAACGGCGAACGGGTGAGGATCGGAAGAGCAAGCACACCTTCGTCATCCGTCCACGGATAGTTGTCAGTCCAGACGTGAAGTTTCTCATAGATCCACGCCAAGAGACCGATGGGCGAATCGGCCAGTGAATATCCTGATCTCCATACGTCAGTGTGGATGCAGTACTTTCCACCGAGAAATTGACCTAGGGTTTGAGGCTGGGTCGATTGCTGGAAGAAGTAACCTAAACCTTGCTTCTCCAGCCAGTGAGATCGCTCCATGCCAGCTTTTTCAGCAGCAGTGTACGGCATCAGCGTGTGCTGAATATACAGAAGCGGATTGGTGACCAGAGGCGGTGCGTATCCCCTGTAGTTGGTGAGTGCGCACCCTTCAATGATTAGAGTGAAACGAACATTGGCATATTGGTGTGCCAGGCTTTGACATGCTTGGGACCATACATAAAGGCCATTTGGCGGGTAATCTAGACGCGATCTGAGCCGCGAAGGGACAAGAAGTCAAAGTATTCACCATGTGCCCCCAGTCGCCCCCTTGAGTAACTGAGAGTGTATATCATTGAGTATGGCCTGATAGGTTCGACAGGCCGTTTACCATATTCATTATATCCCAGAGAGATCATCAGTTTGTGTCCTACCTGTATGAGGCGTCAGGACTCGGACGCTCGACTCGACAAAGGAACGTACCTCAGCGTACTGCGACATGGAGAAGCCCTTCTTGGATGGAGCTTGAGAGAAACCAAAACCTGGTAGGCTTGGCGCCACGACGTGGAAACTAGGTTGTTCTGGATCGGTAGCCGTCAAGAGTGGGAGGATTTTGAGAACTTCGATGAAGCTTCCAGGCCCTGCAGAGCATCGTCAGATACATAACGATCTATTGAGTGGGCCACGTACACCCGTGAATGAAAAGGATTGGTATGGCATTCGCCGCCTTGCTTGTCTGGTGAACAAAATGTATGCTGAGCGGACCGAAGCCCTCGACGCTTATGTCCTTCGTGAACTGGGGAAGATCAGCATTGATTGCTGCCTCCTGGGCTCGCCAGTCGAACTCGTCCTTCCAGTAGCTCGCGAGACGACGAATGTCCTCTAGAGGAGCTCCATAGCTCCAGCCAGCCTCGTCTATCTCATCGGGGAATGTCGCAAGATCAAGTTTTTGACGAAGAAGATCAAGCTTATCATCAGAGATAGAAATTGTGAAGGGAGTTCCAGCTGGCATGATCCTGAAGTTTGGGAGCTCGAGGGAATGTATTGCGAGAACACTCTCCCAGGCTTAGCCATCGTGAGATTTTGTCGGGATCAAGGATCAGAAGAGTGTCAAGAAAGTTAGAAGCGAGTCAAATTGCGTTACGAGACTGTGCATGTGGCGTAAGTAACGTGACTCTGGAACCTAGTGTGTGGGGGTCAAACGCTCAGTTTTGGTTCGATTTGCCTGCCTCGATCGAGCTACGTCTCATGTACTTCACGTAGGCTATTGCTGTCCACACTGGCACCGCTACATGCGTCTCTGTACCTAATTGAGGAGGCTACTCATTGTTCGGTTTGAGTTGCCTTCTTCCTTCAAGTGTTTCTCTGGTAAGTCCTTCTATTGCCGTATATCTACTGAAGTATCCCAGTAGCCCATGCTTTGTTGGGGACGACTCAGCTGTATTGAACCTTGGCATCGCCTCGACCAGATCCGCGAGGATATCTCTCACCTTCAACTCGAGGGGTGACATTGTACGAGTCGAATCTTCGGTGTTTGAGCGCCCATGTCTGTTTTGATGATGGCTCTCTCGCTCCCCACGGCAACTTTGATTGACCTTGAACCACGAACACACCGCCCATCGAATCTTCCTTTGGCCCCTACATGTACTAGTGGGCTGTGCGCCAACAGCCGTCAATTGGCAAGTAGCTAAGTAGAGTTTGTTGTGGGATTCTAGCGGCGCTGCGTGTCATGCACCGACGACCTTCGTAGCTTCGACGATCCAGAAGTTACCGTCTCTGGATAGCCCGGCTACATGATAGCGAGCAGGAACGGTGCAGGAACAACGGAAGTGGGGGCGGAGATGAAGGCACTCTGTTCCGCTGCACAAGCATCTCCGACATCACCTCGTGGCGTGACCGCTCACCGTTACGTGAGTGTCAACGTTGCGCTTCGAGCCGAAGTTGAAACGGTCCTTTCCTAGTCCTTTGGTTCCTCACTCATCCTCCTGGGCTATTCGATCTCACACATTGTCGGTCTACTGACTCGGTAGGCATTACAGTTCGCCACCTCCCAAAGCTCATGATCTCGCGAGTACGTTGTTATGCGCATGTAAGACGTATTCAACCTCTGATATCGTACAAACTCCCAGGAGGTCATCGCGCAGTGTGATACGAGCCTTTGAGACCCCCTGCAGCGTGCAGTATCATCCACGGAGACATCTACATAGGAAGTCAGACGACGCAGAGGATAAAACCATCAAGAAGATGTATGCAATCTGCGGTCACGTCGGCCGCGGCGGGAAACTGACTGTTAGCGCGTTGCCTACTCACTTGGACTCAGCAGGAAGGAAGAAGGACAGGAATGTCCCGTCATTCACAATGAATACAGGCATATGCCGAGTGTTCTCTTTCCGATGAGTACGGTTGCTTTTGGGCTGTTCAGGTAATTCAATATCTTGTTGACGTCGATCTTGATTGTTGTTCGCTGTTGCCCTCCGGAAGCTTTCCTGAAATCCTTCTACGGCGGACATCGTGGATGTCGGAGTGCTTATTCATTGAACATAAAAAGACCCCTGGTCAAGCAAAGCCAACCCGTATCCCGTCAATAATGTCCTGGCAAGCCCTTCCCCTCGAGCTGAAGCATGCTATTGCAGCTGAACTCGACGATGCATATCCTCTATCCCAAGTTGACCGTCTGTCGTATGCTGTTTGCATAGATGCTCTCTTTAAGGTCAGAGTTGCGGTTCAAAGCCTTCAATCGGATACTGAAGATTCATACTGCAGACCATCAAGCTCACTTCAGTCAAGAATCTGAGCTCTCTATTGGCCCATGTACCGGCATCCTACTTGACACGAACAACATCTGTTACTGTTGATCTGTATGGAAGCGGAGATAGCGACTTATGTTCGCTCCTTGTCCAGACCCCGCGGTTGAGGGCGTTGACGATTACCTCTGCGGGACGACTAACACCAGCTGTTCTGTCTCCCTCGCTCCCGCAGCTTCAAAAGCTAAGCTTGACCCACATCGATCCGCTGGCCCTCAATCCCCTCAGCGAACGCCTCGTTGTATCCTTATGCTTATCCCTCCCGTCCCTTTCCTCTCTCACATTATCGGGCATAACTCGATCGGCACTCCATGCACCAGCGCTTTTCTTCCCAGTCATCCGAAACGACGATGACATACCGCCACACCCCGTTCTAGGATCAGACCTCGCCCTCCCAAACATATTACGCATTACCTCACTCAGCTCACTCGTGCTTCGCAACACTCCGCTCAATGATGGGCGCTGGGAAACGGTGCCCGTATTCTGCCAACTGAGTCATGTCGAGCTTGACGGTCCAGATGCGGATCGGGTCCTAACTCGTGTTGCAAAGACCGTAGAGCATGTATCACTCGGGGTATCTGCTCCTCCCCGAGCGCCCTGTCCCGCGCTGACAAGGCTTCACACAACGCCTGACTTCCCACCCAACTCGCTCGCGCCTACCCTTTCTACTTCATCGCTCTGCAACTCCCCCATTTCCCGCGTAGACGTGGAGTGCTTCGCAGACGATCTTCCAGATCTCTGCCACGCAATCTCCGATTTCCTCGTCTTGCGGCAGCAAAGGCCACAGTTTTGGAGCAAGCTCGAACGCGTAGATGTCAGCGTGTTGAAAGGAGAAGATAATCCTTGCGATGACGAGAGCTCAGAGGCTATGACCCGACTCATCCGCCTCTGTACGGAGTTTAAACTACATTGCGAGTCTGTCAAGGCCCTTCGCAAGTGGCCCGATGGACGTTTCCGCGCTAATACAGTCTGATGTTCTGCACTGATGATCATACTAGACTCGAGACATTCATACATGCTGTAATAATTTTCCTCTCAAGGGGACGCCTCACTCTTTGTATCTCTGCCAGTAGTAATGTTCTGCAAGCGAATGGCGCAATACATGGATACCGCATACTGACCCCAAAACAAACCTGATGATCAGCTAGATAAACACATCTACTACAAAATTATCGTCTACAGTATCCAGAGCATAACGATCGTGAAAATTAAGGCTGAGAACAATCATCCATATCGAGCGCAAGTACTATAGACTGCTCTGGCAAGCTGTGCGCCATAGTTGCCTGAAAACTCAAAGGCGCAACTCTTCGCCCACGCTGCGCCACCATGCACATCGTTTGGGATATTCTGCTCCACGGTCGATCATCCTGCTGACATTCAGGTCTGCAACCATGTAACCTCCCTGGGAAGCAGCGTGCCATTCGGGTGCACCCTCGACAGCGTATGTGTTGGGGTTCAAGTCGCGGGCAAAGCTAGACCACCACGCAACGGCTTGGCGGGCGAGGGCATCTTGAGTAGTGTTGAACGCAGTGAATACAGGCTGGGCAACGCTGGCAGATGGACCAGAATTGGTTCCATCGTAGAGATAGAACAGCTCTGAGCTTTAAAAGGAAGGGTCAGCGAAGGGGACAAGATATTCAAAACACTGAACAGACGTGTGCGCGGCTCCAACGTACTCGCCTCGCGAGGCGATGAGATTCGGGTCAGGGGCATCCCAGCGGTAATTGTAAGCAGCCTTTCCGCTGATGTTGCCGATATAGTAGTCCCAGCAGGCGTACTCACTCTCCATGTAAGCGTACATTGCCCGCTCCCATTGAGAGGTCCATGGCGTGGTTTCATCGGGAGGGGAGTATGTTTCAAGCATCGCGTTGAGCGTATCGTTCGACTAGAGGTGCCCGCACTGAGACACGTCCGCCACCGAAAAAAGGGGGAAACGTACAAGGAGGGTATAACGGTTTGCGACGACGGCCTTGACCTCGGCGTCCGTCGTGACACCAGTGGGATTGCCAATGAATATTGATCCATCTTGGGCTGTATGCCCGGCCAAGATTGGAACCTGTCAAACATCAAGCACCACGATTTTGGTCAGAGGATATAAAGCACCTTGGAGAAGTTGCCGGCCATGAGGAGTTGAGAAGTGATGCCAGGAACGTAATCCCCGTCAATAACAGGCTCAAATTTGCAAGTTGAAGGCTTGTTGTTGACGGCGGAAATGATCGTGTTGACTACAAGGGAATTTAGTTATGACGAATAGTAGATGCGAAATAAAGGGTACTGTTGGTCTTGCGCCAGCAGGACATGACATCCTCGGCGGTGTCGCAGCCTACCCAAGCAGTAGCATTCCCAAAGCATTCCTCGAGGTGTTCGGCGGTGTAAAAAGGATCGTTACCTTAGGTATATACAAGGTCAGCCTTCGATGTCACCAAGAAGAAGAAAATTTTCCCTCACCGGAGCTTTCAATTACAGCGGCACGGAAGGGCGGATTCTTCTCTCCACCATAGGCAGTAAGATGCAGAGAGACGGAACCTCCACCCTAGCACGAGAGTAAGTACAGGAACACATTCACCAATGGCACACGCACTGAACTCTCTCCTCCAATGGTAACCTTGTGTGGGTCGCCTCCGAATGCGGCAATGTTGCGTTGAATCCATTCAAGACCTGCGCGTTGGTCAAGCAGGCCGTTGTTCACGCTGCTATTGGGGTCATCCATCACAGTCTTGCTCGCTAGGAAGCCTAAGAGACCAAGCTACTCAAGTTGCTCAGTGAGATTCGAGCCAGTCAGATGCTCCGAACATACACGGTATTGGAGATTGACAACGACTAGTCCTCCATCGGAGCGAGCAACCCAGTCGTTGCCTGGAAACCCTTGGGCACTAAGACGCGCGACTCTGAGAGAAAAGGAGACAACAAGAGAGAAGAATGGCATACGAGTTATAATAGTGACCTCCACCGTGCTGAACAAAACGAGTTAGTATAACGGATACATATTACATCTGGGTACCCACAATGTAGACGTAGACAGGAAGTTTGCTTTCAGAGTTCGCCCCAGGAGGGGTCCAAACATTCAGGGTCACACAATCTATCCTGGTATTAGAGACGTCGAGGGAGCCGGCTGTTAGACGCGCACCTTCTTGACCAATTCCAGAAACCGCGGGTTGTTGAATGCAGATAGGACCCCAGTTTCGCGCGTCTACAACGTCGGCGTTAGTCAACCATCTTGAGCACTCATCCAGAGGTTGAGGAGCAGCAAATCGAAGTTCGCCAACGGGGGCT
Source organism: Strobilurus stephanocystis (assembly GCA_019915075.1). NCBI lineage: Eukaryota > Fungi > Basidiomycota > Agaricomycetes > Agaricales > Physalacriaceae > Strobilurus > Strobilurus stephanocystis. The sequence goes on from JAHLMI010000011.1 coordinate 1,007,971, forward strand.
TGAACATAGGGAATCCCTCCGTAGAAAACAACGCCGTCCAGAGTATCGTTGCCTGCATAGGCAGCGTACCCCAAGTCAACTACCGGTCCAAACCTCGAGGTGAGGCTTGGCGATCGCTGCGAGCCTTTACAGAGCTGAGCGCCCCCAGGTGAGTTAGAGCCCCCAGACGGGTGGGGACCTCCGAATGGCTTCGAGTCTCCCGACGGCTTTGGCTTTCCTGACTTGGGATATTTCGGGTGAGACGAATAAGCCCAGGTGGGAGGCCTCGGTTGGTCTGTAGGCGGGGGAGATCCAAGGTGAGATGGCGTAAGAGAGTCCGAGTTGGGCGTTGTGGGGACTGTACATTGACGGTCCGAAGGAGTGGCGAAGACAGAGGAGGACAAAAGAGTGACAGCGACAGCAAGAGAGGAGAAGGACACCATCTTTGCGGCCGTAGGAAGGAGGGAAGAACGAAGAAGAGGTGCTTATATAAAACTCCACCGAGCTCCAGCGTTCCAAACCTGAGAACGGTATTTGATACCAAAGAAGCGCCTGAACTTGAACGCGTTGGTCCATGAATCTGTAACGCGTGGATCAAAATCCCTTTGCGAGGCATGTTCCGTACTGTCGCTGTCCACTTTGAAACTAGCAAACGGTCTGAGCAAGGTCTGAGCGTATCTGGCACAGACTCACGCTACAGCAATCCCCGAACACGGTCGCCAACATGGTGTGTCGAAGAGACCCTGGAGAAAAGTGCTCGTGGTCATCGAAAAGTAGGATTGTTTCAATCTTCGAAACCAGTCCCCCGCCCACAAGATACAGCAACTTCAAGTTCCTCGATGACAGGTCAGTACCTGGCTGGAAAGCTGACTAGCTATCAGCACCAGTGACACCCTGGCATGCCTCCTCGGCATGCTGGAGGTTCTGAAGGGCAACTTTAATTAAACTACCAACTTCCTCGTGCTATGTCCCAGCTATGTATGTCCTATCACATGTTTCTATGCGAGAGATGGACTGTCAATGAGATTGATGATCATCAGCGAAACATGACGAACACTGACAGACAAATACCTGGCAGCTAGTTCAAACTCGTTCGCCGATGAGCAGGTCAACTCCTACAAGAATCCACACAGAAGTTCAGCGGTTTGAGAGGGTTCGAGTGAAGTTGACTGTTGCGCCACTCAACGCAAGAGGTCGCAGTTGCATCGGGCATCAAAATCCGGCAGGATCGACGCGTGCTAGCAATTTGAGCCCTAAAAAGATTAATTCGAAAATGTGCTCGGCCGCGCAGTCGCCTGCTGTCGCCTGCTGTTGCACCCTAATCTCGAGGGTCTTGACTGTTGAGAGTTCGTGTTGGTGAGCCTCGAAAGTCGATAGGCCTACAAAGAATGTGGTTCCAGCCAAACTCGCATCGTTCTCGCGCCTCTGATTCAGAGCCCTAAATTTCATCAGCAGCACACTCTCGAGTCTCGAGCATCTGAAGAGGAGACAGAAATATGACATAGGAGACGACCAGAAGACCGTTTCTGAGACGCAGATCGAACCGCGAGAATCGGAGTAGGTCACGTTGCTTGATTAATATTTCCCACGCCACGTGGAAGCAATTTGATCCTTCATAGTCTTCCTCGAGGGTACTGTACATATCTCCTCACAGAAAACTGCTCGGAGGAAGAAACATGCTGTGAACTTGCACTTTTCACTGCTAATTCAAGGTCGCATTTGGACATGATCTCAAACTCCAGACTCCCGACTTGGATTCACCTGGCCCAACTGAGGCATTGACCCTCATTCAAAGGGAAATTCAAATATGATGAACAGGACACCGCCCTTCCATCTCGATCCCGATGATGATCGAGGATTCGAGGGATCTCCGCACTCACACGCCCGTCTTTTAAGGTAGAGAGTCAAATGGGCTTCATTTTGAGGTGAAGTTACGCGACGGCCTCCACCAATTCCTCTTTTTCTTTTCCTTTCTTCGTCGTCTTCCTACACACCGTCATGGCATCGAAGACTAGTATCATCCGTGTAATGTGAGTAGCTTGACTTATTTTCCCCCAGCACCGCTGATAATCCGACGCTAAGATCATTCACATTGGCTGCCGGCGACATCTTCCAGACTATTCCGGCTACATACAAGCTGTACAGAAAGCAATGGAGGCAGAGATCCATCAGTCCTGTTTGTGCTCTCTACGCCGCGGTCCGCTAGTACGTCCTCCATTTGCCTCGTAGAATGCGGCTGATCTTCTGATCAGTATGTCTCTGATATCGTTGATATCGAACGGTGTCGGTATGCTGATCTTGCATAGCAGCGATTGCGTCGAATGTTCATCGCCGCACAACAGGATTCTACAGTACAACATTCACGATGGCAACATGTAAACCCTTTTACATGTTGCCAAATGTGACAGCCAGTAAGCAGATCGCTGTGGTCTCTCAATCGAGTTCTCAAAGTGGCTCTAGTGTTGGCTGGCATGGCCGTTCAAGGGATCATCTTCGTTCGGTGAGACAGCAACTCTGTTCCTGGAGCTAACCGAACTCATAACTCAGAACGTGGGCTATCTCTGGTCGGTCAGTCTCGGTTATGCGGACACTAGGCCTTCTCTTGCTACTGGCTTATCCGGTGCGCACCATCTTTGTCACCCGCCACTTCGATATGACGAACGTCCATGTAGGTGGAAATCTTTGGTATTGTTTACCACCGCGACGTACGCCTCCTCATTCCATCAACAACGAACTTGCTAATCGATTGCCTTGTTCTCTAGCCAGTAGTCGTTGATGTATGTCTTCTAATCGCCCCGTCATGCGCTTTCTCATTCTAGGGTATCTCTGACTCGGACTTACAGGGAAAGTACGTGTTCTGACCATTGCCATCGCGTCGCCTCTCAACATAGCATCTCCTAATCTCAGTTGCAAAGGCCAGGTCTCGCGACCAGGAGAGGTTCGTCAGCAATTTGATACATCTCGACGCCGGTCAGTCAACTGAAACGCGTCCAACAGCCCGACTGGAACATCGTCTTCTATATCGCACATGTCACCTTTGACTGGATTGCTTGTTTCATCGCGACCTTTTGGCTGGTGTACGCTTCACGTAGACATCACTCCGTGTGAGTCTCACTCTGCTACTACGACAGGATCTTGACATTCTCTTGAAGCGACCTGTCAAAATTCATCAGAAAGGTCCTACGTCACGGAATTCTGTACACAGCGATCGTCTCTTTCGTTAACTTGTAAGTCGACTTCTGATGTTCGTATCCATACATGCATATGATTGTTCTATTACAGGTGGGTCGTCTTGGAATTCACGAAGGTGCTCACGACAGGCGTCGGTGCAGCTCTCCCGCTAGCAATCACCATGATCAGTAAGCCCAGCGCCATTTTGCCGGTCTAGATTGTACTGAAAGCGGCTTCCAGGCGCGCAGCATCTCGTTCTCAGCACGCAACGCACAAACTCGGACCACCCGTCTACAAGCGAATCGACTGGACGTGAGCGCTCAAGGTCATTGGGCCAGAGCAATACTCGCGGCCGAAACTTCCCTACCTTTGCCCACAGCTCCAGTCGACACAACAACGATGTGGAATTGGAATCTGGCGTGTTCGTGTTCACGGAGACCTACGTCGAGCCGCCAGAGGGAATCAAAAGCAAAGTCGACCTTGACCCGGAAGCGGAGGCCTCTGATGGCGACTCAAGTCGGAAGCCCGCGCGGATTGCGCCAACTGTCAGCTTCTGATGTGGGACTGTTGGTAGTAGTATCGCTATATACACTGTATTCATCTGGGTCGATTGCGCTTTCTGCATGACCTACGCCACACTTCAGCTACGCTGTCTTCCTCCCATCTCTGGAAGATACATATACCAGGACGGGAATTCTACTTGAGCAGCAGTTGATGTTTTACGGGGCGCATTCGGTAGCAGGCTCTCCAACCGATGGCCTCCCAGCCGGAAGTCACTCCGACTGACTGACGAAGTATCAACAAATGGTACCGAAGTCTCTTACCCACAAATGAGAAGACAAGTTACAAGTCTACGTGCATTCGTGCTCTCAAAGAGAGAGACAAATCATCCAAGAAGTCCCCTCACGATCATGAGACGCCTCTGTCGAATCAGCCAACAAGTTATAATTCAAGGATAATGGATAGTTCGATCAATGCATACAAGTCCACAGAAGCGCGCCTTGATTAGCCCTCACACGAACATGTCCGTCAACCCTCTTCTCGACGACAAAACCGCTACAACCTTCGCCTCAAGTTCTAGCAAGTCGCCACCCTTCGTGGCGACTAGGTCGGCCTCATAGTCCTTGTCCGTGACATCGGCGCCAAGCAGTTTTTCTAGATTGACTGTGGCGAGACCGAGGGCCTTTTCCCTGGAGATCTTTCCATCTGCCTCAATGGCAGCCTGCCCACTCTGATCAGCTGCAAATCCGATTCACACAAGACAGGAACCCACCCAAGCAACGTCAAGTCTCGTGTTCCTAGCACTCCAATTTTCCAGGATACCTATGCCAACGGTAACATTGTGAGCAAGCAATTGAGAAATCCCGCTGTTCTCCGTCAGCGGTGGACCGGGCAAGCTACAAATGTGTCACACTTGGTATTCGGTAGGTTCGGAGTGGCTCACATTCTGCGATCCTCCCACAGCGACGGGAAGGGTCTAGACGGCGTCACTACAACTCCGACGCCTGCTTCACCCAGCTCCTTGGCGAGCAAATGAGCCTCAGTCGCGCCCGTAATGGTCAGCTTGAGGTTAGTGCGCTTCTCCAGGTCGACCTGTTTCTTCAATAACACCAGGGTAGCGATGATGTCCGCGCTGTGTGCCTCAACTACCAGTGGAATGGCCCCCTGTGGCGATCTCTCATCAGAACTCTCCCCAATTAAATCAAGAAAATCATTATTTCTTACCTGCACGACTTTCTCAAACCATTCTCCAGATGGCGCTAGCAGCAGGCGACGCAAAGCGGCGATCTGCGTGCTGACACTCGGTACACCGAAAGGTCTTACGGCCATATGGACTCCCGTGATTTCCTTCAGCACGGCGCCTGCCTGTAGCTTGTTTTCCCCTCCTGTCGAGAATGAGGTTCCGAGCCCGGAGTAGAATGAGTAGGCGCTTGGCGCTGAAACAGCTGAGGTTACACCGGAGCGGTACGCCAATCTACAAATAGGAAAGGAAGTCAGCCACAGAAGCTGGAATACAAGAAGCAAGGGCTCACAGCGCGTCCCGAGTGTTAAACAGGAGACCATCAGCCGCTCTGATGAGGGTTTCATCCCCACCGACGATCTTTGGGACAGACGCCTGAAGCGGATCAAGCACAATCCCATCACTCGTCGAAGGCTCTGCGGCGATTTCTTCCAAGCCTAGCGGCGCACCGAACGACACCAGCCCCGGCATGATAGACCCGCCTTCCAGATCAATGACCGTAGGGTCCTCACCAGCTAAAATCGCCTCGGTGAAACAATCGGCATGTTCCCCAGAGCAAACGACGCGCCCAGCCCGGGTGACCACCACCCCCTGTACATGGTCCGCAGTCTCCATCACGCGCTGCACAGCGGAAGAAGAGCGAGTGAATAAACTCTTGACATTGACAAATGCGACGAGCTCCTGTGTCAAAGTCTGCTTCGCGGCAAGTGGCGGCAGGCCGTCATATCGAAGCGTCTCCTCCGCTTCTTTGTCGAAGTTTGGCACTTTGGGAACGGTTTGAAAGATGTCAGGCTTCTCTGCGACGTATGGGGATTTCAACTGAGAGATGCCATCTATGAACACCTGCGCAGGGGTCGCTCCTAGAGCAAGAGGATGGCTATCCCAAATGACAAGATCTATGCATGCCTCAGTCAATCGGTCAGAACCCAAGAAGGAGCGTAACTGACCAGCATCCCAACCTACAATACATCGCAAAGTTAGAAACGATTCCTGTTGTCGATGGGGGCTGCTTTGCAACTTACCTTTACGGACATACCCGATACGATGTCCCATGCCCATGATCTCAGCCGAGTTGCTTATGACAGAAGCCATTGCCAAGTTCCACGGCAGGCCAAAGTAATGTGCCTTTACACCCGCTGAATCAGAATACGAAGACAGGGAAGTTGTATGATTGTGAGAAACGCACCTGTTGGGCCTCGTAGAGCAAGTATCGCGAGTTTAGCACAGGGTGATCACTCTACAGCCATCAGAAGTCAAGTTCTCGAATCACGGACAGACAGACAGACCGACCTTCATAAGAACGGTGATTCCATTCCTGGCATGAATCTTTGGTGCGAACTCCGATTGCCTCCAAGCTTCCCTTTTGTACCTTTCGATATGAAAGCGATAGCATGAGCCTTTGAGATGACGCTAGAGAGGTAATTGTCTCTTACCTTCCGTTGGTGGCGAACAAGGCAACAGCCGGGGTACCACCTCAACGAACAGTCAGATCCAGACCGCGTCGGTCATCGAGACTTGAGATCAAACTTACCAAAAGCCTTCTTCAACAAGTCGGGAACGAGATATGTCTCGTGCGCGTGGTGGAAGGCGGCAATTGGGAATTGGAACTCGTTTGTCAGCTGTGAAAGAGTAGGTTATGGCGTGGGCTTTTGAAGGCTACTGCGGAAGAGCGTACCCGGACCATGTCATCCAAATCGACCGCTTCGTAGCAGTGAACGTTAACCTACGATCACGATCGTGAACACTCTTTTTAGATGTTATATGTGGAGATTCCCGTACTTTGACGCGTCCTCGGAGTACATCGACGAGTGCTTCCCACTGAAGGTCACCTGGAAAGTCACCTAGACCGGTCCATTGACCGGTCATAGCCTTGGAGCAATATTCGTCTTGCTTCTTCTTCAGCTGGAAAGCCGTGTTGTATCTTGACAGGAACATCAGCCGGAGGATATATGGCGATGAGGGGCATGCACTGACGCGTTGCGGAACGCCCATGTCGTGTCCATCCTAGTGTGTCCATAGACGCGACCTATGTGATGTGAGAGGCCTGCGGCAAATGAAACAGGCTTCTGCTTACTTGGGTTCTCGCCTTATGTGAACAGCACGATTAGCTCCCACAGTCCCTTCTAATTCTGTTGCTTACCACAAGCGTGTCTGCAACGAGGTCAGTAGCGAGAACCGCGCACGGAATAGGACGCACTTCATATGGCGCCATCTGGTAGGAAGATTCGGGTCGGGGAAAGAGCTGTTGATCGTGAAAGGAGGCTCCAAGAGCATAGAAGTGGGTGAACGCTCTTCGGTGTGCCGAAGCTTGATGGGGAATGCCTGTCCGCCTGGATGAACGTGAGATAGCTATTAGATTATGTACTTGAATGGGGGCGTACCGATGGCATTGGCTGAGCCAGGAAGAACCAACGCGGTCGTGACTCCTCCAGCAATGGAGAGCTCGTACGAATCGTCGTGTGTATTCAGACCGTCGAGACTGCGCAGCCAAGGCTGGGCGGTACCCTTGAGAGAGTTGTCGTCCTCTGCGCCGTCAAGTGCGGGGGACGGCCCGTCGCCGAGATGGGAGTGTATGTCGACGATGCCAGGTGTGACCCACGCGCCCTTGGCATCGACGACCTCCAGATCAGTGTAATCCGCTAGCTCTGCCAGGTGGTAGTGACCAATACCCTGAATTATGCCCTTGTTAAGAAGGATATCCCCGTCGATGACCTGGGTGCCATTGTGCAGCCCCGTCCAGATCTTGGCGTTCTTGATGAGCGTCGGCTTGGTGCCTGGGACGAAGCGGTCGGAATGAGAGCGGTGGTGAAAGTCGTGGGGAGGGCCGGCGGGCTGCAGGAAACTGTTGCAGCGCGCAAGGGTGGCTGCAGCGTGCAGGGGTACATGAGCCGGGAGAGGGCGGGTGTACAACGAGTCGGAGTAGTACACAAGCGCGACGAAGGCAAGGGCGGCGAGCGAGACCAATGAGTTGAAGCGTTTGCTGCGATGCTCCTTTCCACGCGGCGACGGCAGCGGCAGCGGCGGCGAGTGCTTGTCCATCGTCGTGGGCGACGTCGAGGACGCTAGGAAAGGCGCTTATCGAGCCGGCGCTGTGAGCACGCGTCTGTTTGCCGCCGGCTATCTGCTTCCGCTATTTCCGAGCTTTGTATTGCTTGCTTCAAGCCTTCAACCTGACTTGACTGAGTTGTAGCAAAGTAACCTGCCTATGCAAGAATGCTGCACAACTTGCAGCTTTACTGCAAGATCTATTTTGCGGCCAGTGCGGAGATGACCGACACTCAGTCGGCCCATTCACAGCCTCCTCCAGATTAGGCTTGACCCAGAACCACCATGACCTTGGAAAGCCCAGTGACGACGACGGCGGTGCCGCTGGGTACAGGACCCCCGACGCGCGAAGAGATGCTGGCATACTATCCTGGCAAATTCACTTGGACCGAGATGAAGACATTTGTCAATTCTGGGTATGCTTCAGAGACTTCAGACGGCAATGCGTGCTGAAAGCACCACAGTGATCTCGGTCTTCTCAAGCGCGACAAGGCCCTCCAGAAGCGCTATGACACTTGGGCAGTTGGTATCAAGAAACAGCACGGATCGATGGGTAGGATGGTCCAAGAACGATTGATGGTCTAGTCAATTGACTGCCGTCTGTCAGTGAACTACTTGCTCAACGTTCGTCTTCAATGGGGCAAGCCTGACACCTTGTCTCTTCTCTCGTCTACCTTGGATGCCTCTCCCAGTCCATCGTCCCAATGTTCCACCAACCTGTCAAATGGCAAATTACCTCCCCTCCCCCCAGACGCACCTCCATACTTTACCGCCACAACCCCTGCAGAATACATTAGCATCATCCAGAACGACTGGCCCTACTCCGGTGAGACCCCTGTCCCATGCCTTACTCTACCACTCTCTAAGAATCCCAGTCCCATCCGACGTCGAACACACCCTAATCTGGACCCGCATACCCATCTTCCACCCCGACATCATCGACGACCGCATCGCCGCGCGCGTGACTCAAGACGGCATATGGGGCTTCACGGGCTCGACCTCACCCCCGCCCTCCCCTTCCACGCTCCCGCTCTGCCTTCCCGCCCTCTCAGACTGGGGCGTCACGTTAGACAAGATGATCGTCTCAGAAAAAGGCACTGACGAAGAAGAGGCTTTGGTTGCACGCGCTGGAAAGCACGTACACGAATTCGTCAGGAATAGATGGATTGAGAGCGATTGGGAGACTGCTTGGTTCGTGAACCCTCCCGTAAGTGACGCGCTTTGACAGCTTTCGCGGCCCTCACTTGTTCAACAGAGATTGCAGAGCGTTCCAGGCCTCGCTCACATCCACGTCTTTGCCAGGCGGGATCACCGAGAGGCTTGAATGACTCACTACTACTGACGTTGAGCAATTTCATCATGACAACTACATATTCGTCGCCTGTTCGTCGCCAGGGGAACTAGCACATAACTTAGATAGATAGAAGCTGCTCGAGCGCACTAGCACTAACTGCGCAATCAGAAATTTGCCTCTATGACAACCTCAGACCCGAAGATTAACCAGCAGGAGCTCGATATCATTGGACTAGCCATATGTACTGTACACGAGACCTGGCCCCAAATGTCCCTCATCGCCCGTAATAAAATGTTCAATGTCCGTTACACGACACTCAAATCCTATAGCAGCAACCCAGCAACACCCACAGCCACCAACATGAGTATGGACTTGCCGCTCACAATGTCGGCGCCGTTGGTCGTAGTCGAGGTAGTAGCAGATCCACTGGCCGACGTAGTGGCGCCTGTGGTCGAGCCAGTGGCCGAGCCTGAGGTGCTGCCAGTGGACGAGCCTGTGGTCGAGCTGGAACTACCCATGGCAGCGGCCTGAAATGCGAATGAGCACAGGGTCCATTCGCAACATGTAGTGGTCTCACCTGGAAGGCAGCAAATGTCTTCGTTGCAGTGGGGTTGACGGCGAAGACCATTCCCTTGGCACAATGACTGCGACATGATTAGCGCGGGCGTCGAGGCCAGGCGAAGAATGAGGCATGCGTACCCGACTTGCGCACAGTAGAACCACAGAGGGGTGCTGGTGTTGGTGACAGTGAGACTCCAGACAGGGAACGAGGTGGAGTTGGCAGCAACGAAAACGAAGCCGGAGTCAATGCCCTCAGCGGGGGTGGTCCTATCCCAGTATTAGTTTTGCCACTACCTCGTCAAATACGACGACACTCACATCTTGGTGCATGGTTCCGCGAACGTGGACTGGGTCAAAGTCTGGAACAAGCATGATAAGCCTGGGTTGCGGCCGGAGCGCCCGACATGGATAAACCTACGTGGTTCTTCGCAACGCTGAGGAAAAGAGTCGATTAGGTCGTAAGCGGGTGAATTTGACAGCCAAGACTCACAACTCGAAAGTAATGGTATCACCGGCAGCCGCAGTAACCCTGTCGTAGACGTCAGATAACAGGATCCGTAGAGACGACTAAGGGAGCGTACGTGGTGGGGTTGTACGTGAGGCCCCCGTTCTCGCCAACAAGAACATTGAATGTGGCAGCAGACGCAAGCGAGGCAGCAGCGAGGGTGAACAGGGTAGAGAACAGCATGATGCGACGATAGGAAGGGAGACGAAGAGTGCGTGAAAGAGGTCAAAGAATGTTAGTACTTGTCGAAGGTCACAAGAGCCTAGAAAAGCTTCAAAAACACGACATGATCAGGGAAACGGGGGGACGCACGCTGCTCTGTAAAGGAAAGAAAGACGAAGGAGATGAGGGGGAGGAAGAAAGGGTGAAGAGGCACAATTGATGGGATCGCCATAATAAGCAGGTGCGTGTTTGACAATGAACTCTCCGCCAAATAGCGACGGGACTTTCCAGGAAGAACCATGTTTGTCGCGGACGAGCAACGCGTAGAAGGCTATCTACACGTCCTCCTGATCACTACAGGCAGCGTTGCGTCTGTCAAGGCGCCGCTCATTGTGCAAGAGCTTCTCCATGTCTGTCGAGCTAACACTCTTATGTCTGGCTGCTGAACAGTAATCATTGTAGCATGCCAAGGTCAACGTAGAAGTCGTTGCTACGACTGCGGCCTTGGCATTCTACAAGCCCTCTGATATTGAGGCTCTTGGCTCGCGCGTATGGACTGACCAGGACGAATGGACCGTACGATGCTTCGTCCTTTCTCCAGCGGCTGATCCTTCTTGACTGGTCCGCTTTAGGACTCGTATCAGATCGGTGATCCCATTCTGCACATCGAACTAAGGAGATGGGCAGACGTCGTCCTGGTCGCGCCCTGCTCCGCCAATACACTATCCAAGATCGCCCATGGCCTCTGCGATAACTTAGCGGTAAGTCAATTCAACGCTTGCGGTGGCATCAACGAGTTGCTGATCATCAGACATCGCTGTTACGTGCTCTCGCGCCGACGACACCGACGTATGTCTTCCCCGCGATGAACACACTCATGTATGAGCACCCCTTGACGGCTGAGCACCTGCGGGTCGTCCAGGACGTAGTCAAGTACACCGTTGTTGGGCCCATAGGCAAAACCCTGGCCTGCGGTGACGTCGGTAGGACATCAATCATGATAGCATGCCTTCCATCACTCATGCCCTTCTCTATCTTAGGACTAGGTGCTATGACTGAATGGCGTGACATCGTCAGTATCGTTGTTCTCAGGTTTGAATTGCGGCGGATAGGAACACCAGAAATTGTACTTTCAGCTAGGTTGTTAGACTGATGTGGCTGACAGTGGCAGTGGACATGTATAGGTTCGTTGGACTGGGACCTTGTGCTTCTTGTTGTAACTTCTACCTACTTGTACTGCCCTGTACGGCCTGTAATACCACTCCTGATACAAGTCCGAGTTATGATTCTACAAGGCATCACCCACTGGCTCGGAAATTCTAACGATACATCCTCCATACTTTGGAATCAATACTCAGACATCCAGCACCGGAAACTTGACCTCATATCCCAACTCATCCACCCAAATCTTCTCTATGGCCACCAAGCTTTCCACCGACTCCAGCATCGTATCCTCCACGGGCGTGAAATCCGCCTTGCTCATCCCTAGAACCTCTTCCAACCTCTCCAGCCTATACGGCATGCGCAAAGTCTCAAACTGGGGTACCACCACCCTCGTCCACCTCGACGCCAAATCCGGGTGCTTCTCCACGATCAACTGTCGTGCCGCGGCAAAGTCCAGATCATAGGGCGAAGCGAGGACCAGACGCTTGCGTCCGACTTGGGACGTCGGCGGGGCGGTCAGGGCTTTGACGTGCGCAGCGGCGGTATCTCGGACGTCGGCGTAGTGGGCGTCTCGAGGGTATCCGCCTTCGGGAAAGAGAAGGAGGTAGATGCTGAACATGGACGAGAAAGCTCCGGTTTTGGCTTCGTGAAGGCGGAAGGTTTCTGCGAAAGGTCCATAGAGCCATGGAGGATTGACTGCGAGGTCATCAGTAAGTGACGAATGAGATCTTACAACGCGAGATGGAGACCTACTCGTTGTGATGTCGACATGAGGATGTTCGTCGGCGAAGGACCACAAATCGCGTTCAGCCTGAGTCTTGCTATATGCGTAGGCCGACAGCGGGTTGTGTCCCGCCTGTTCGAGCGTAACCGGGTTCCAATCTTTAGGGTATCGGCGTTATATATGCTCTCCACTCCAAATACAGACCAGAATATTCACCTTGATCAGTATACATCTTCAAGCCCCCAGACCCCAGACTCGCTCTCGAGCTGGTCACGATAATCCTCTTGATCCCCGCCTTCTCCGCCTGGCGTACGACGTTCAGCGTGCCTTCCCTCACTTCCCTGTATATCACCTCGGCCGAGTTGCGCATAGGGAGAGGAGCCGCGGTATGTATGACGGCGGACACGCCCTCAAGAGCCTCGGGAAACTGATCATGAGTGATGTCCGAGACGTTGACAACCTCAAATCGGTCTCCGTACTTGGCGTGCGCATCTTTGAGAACGTGTATTTTTGAACTGCGCGCTGCACTGTATGCATGCGATGAGTACTAGTAGAAACATCTACAGTATACCCGCTTTGAATTAAAAGCTTACGCTCGGACACGGTATTCCGCATTCAACAGATGTAAAATGATGTGACCGCCTAGATATCCTGAGCCACCAGTGACCTGATATTCGGATGGTCAGAGTTTCTGTTAACAAAGCGATGTATGATGTAGGCACCTACAAAGATGAGGTCTCCTGGAGATGTCATACTGGATCTTCAGTATGGGGTTTGGAAAGATCAAACCATGCATCGCAGCGTATAAGTAGATTTACGATAGACCGGAGTCGGGCATATTGCGATGATCATTTGCTGACAAGGAAAGCAAGACGAGTTAGTAAGCTTAGTCGTCCTCGGTCGGAGGTCACCGTCTTTCTATAGCCAGCACGTCGGCAATCCGAATGTGCAGTACGGCGCAGTCATGTTTGTAGCGATGACTCAAGAGGACTACGCATGCAGAGGTCCAATGAGATTGACCCGCTATATATTGAAGGCGAGATTGCGAAGTCCGGTTGTAGGAATTCACCTTTCCCGATATACATACTCGTATGAGTGGAGTTGATTCAGAGGCACGACGCCAACGAGGTAATTCCCTCAGGAGCACGGAGACCGACGACCATGTGGTAGCCTACAGATGGGAGTGAGCAGACGAAGAGGCGGAAAAATCCACAATCTATCCTGTACCTCCTCCGAATATCAGCCACAGGCTCTAAGCACGGCGGCTGTCAAAATTCTGGACATGGGCGTTCCGTATTCCGCGCACTGTTACTGATGTCGACGTCAGTGCTCTACCATTGCTGTCTCTTCCCACCAGACTGGCGTCCTTGAGTTGCATGGTGGAGGTGCACAGATATCGTAAAAGCTTGTCAACGATACGAGCGACCCACGGCAGATTCAAAGGCCCCAAGGTATGGAACTCGCGAGTCGTGAACGCCTAAAAGTAAATGCGGCGCCCTATAGTAACGAGGACGAGTATATATGATAATCCGTGAGATAACTTACAACAACAATAATCAAGCAATACGACGGACAAACGGGTATCGAGTGGGGACTACTTTCTCTTCTTTTTCTTGGCCTGCGTAGCTGCGCGCGTCTTGGCAGTGTTTTTCTTGGAGGCGGCTGTAGCCTTCGTTGTCTTTTTCTTTGACGTCGAAGGTGCTGCGAGGTGTGAGCCGCGCGGAAGAGAGGCCAAGAATGCCATAGCGACCGACCTGGCGACGCGTCCTGCATTTCGATATCCTCATCGTCAAGTTCAGTGCCGGCATCGGTGCCTGTGAACGCGCTATCTTTTGGCGTGGGCGCCCCGTCTTCGGCGCTCTCTTGTGTTAGGGCACTGCTATCACTGTCACCGCCCACAAGACCCGCGTCCTTAAGCTGCATCGTGCGCTTTGTCTTTCCCTTCGCTTTCTGCCGCTTCGGGGCTGGGGAAGGAGAGGGCGTGGAGACGGACGGTGTGGCGCGCATTCGGCGCGACGTTATCATAGTCTCGATTGATTCATCATAGGGCAGGGTGGACAGCGAGTATTCCTCCTTGAAGTACGGGTGATTGTAGAGGTCGTCGGAGAGTGTGGGCACTGGAATAGGAACGGGCGTGGATGAAGTCGACGACGGCAGCTCGTAGTTGGCTGCCTCGGCGTCCTACGACACATGATGAGAACGATGCACGACGTAGAAAAGGGCGCGCTCACGATGGCGTTGAGGGCGTCCATGTCGTACAGCGTGCGCAGTTTGCGCCAGATGTCGTCGACCGTAATGCGCTGCTGCGTCTCCTTCTGCACCGCGAGCCAGATGGCCATGGCATGAAAGTGGCCGTTAATGCCGACGGGGCGCGCGCGCGCTATCGCGTGGAAGAGGACGACCTCGCCCTCGACGGTGTCGAGAAAGGCGGTCTCGGGCGCCGCACTCATCGTTGCCGTCGGCAGGAAGGTTAATGAACCCTAACCCTAGCTAGATGCAATCTGCTTGTTGCCACCGTCGTCAACCGACGCTGTCGCTCATTTAGCTGATGTAAATTGGCTCGGACGACTTGCTCTTTCTCTTCTCCGCGCTCTCTTCAACGACCATGATGGCGGCGACCAACCAGTTTTCCCAGCCACCGTCTGCCTTTGGCTTCCAGCATTCCTCACCGCTAGAGACGCTGGTCAGGCGGACGTCGTCAAGACGGCGGCCACCTCCGCCAACGCTCACTGTGTCCGACCCCGGCACCATGAACCAGCAGTTCAGCTATCCCGCAAGCCGCCAGCCGTCCTCCTCCTCCAATACTCCTCCCAGACCGCGGCACCCATCTCAGAGCCGACACCATCTTGCGCCCTCTTCGCCGCTGCTTCACAGTCATTTTGCCAGCGCCTCGGTCGCGACGGCGTCCTCGCGCGACGACAATTCATATCTCGACTTTTCCGCTGACACTCGCGAAGAGGAGGAATTCTACGACGCGGAAAGCGTATATTCAACCGACACTGTTTCTGTCGCGCCCGCCCTGCGCGACTCGTGGACAACCTCCCGACCGCACCCGGACTCCTACGTTGCGCAGCGGGCGCCCAAGGATGCGCAGCAGGAGGAGGATCCCTACATTGCATACGGAGGTGCTCCTTACATCGTACCGGACGATGATGACGGCCGTGCAGATCCTTACAGCGGTTACGACAATCAACCCGACTCTCCTGTACCAATGGTAGTCGTGTCTTCCCCTTTGCCGGAACCTTCTCCCACAGCTGGCCGGGCTCCCGTTGCAGGGAAAGCACCCATCATCAAACGCGGCACTTCTAACTTTTCCCGACCCGTCCGGCCTCTGGTCTCAGACGAGGACCTTGAGCGACGGAAGCTCATCGTCTTGCAGCGTAATGCTCGCCAGGCACATTCTTCACCGCCTGCCAAGCCGCCTCCCACGACACCACTGCCTCACTCGCCTGATGCAACACCAGCATCGCCATCACCATCTTCCATTTACCCATATACACCGTCGGCCACACAATCACAGTATAGTGAGGAGGGAGATGGTGATCCCGAGGAGCATCATGATGCCCCAGAATATGTTGAGCCGCCACCAAACTCGCGCTCTCCTTCCCCGACCACCACCGTCCGCAGTCCTGTAACACCACAATCAGAGCCGTATTTAGCAGTGCGTCCTGACACTATACACCTCCCCCGTAAACCGCCATCTATCCGCCCCGGTTCGCCTGCGAGTCTCTATTCCACCTACTCTTACTACCAACTCGAAGGCAACACTCCATCGCCCACCGGAAACTCGCACTTTCCAAAAGAGATGCGCCAGACACCATCACCCCAACCGCAAAAGGTCTCCTTCAATACTTCTTCGCGCTCTTCACCATCACCAGCCTCGGCACAGTCAGAGAATAATCCTCAGACGCCGCAGGACTTCCTCCAGCTGGGCATCACACACCACGAAGCAAATCGCCTCTCTGAGTCAGCCGACTGTTTCCAGAAGAGCGCCACGCTAAGAGGCGGCTGCGGCGTAGGCATGCTCATGTGGGGCTTGACTCTGCGACACGGCTGGGGATGTCCGAAGGACGAGAAGTCGGCGTTTCAGTGGTTGCGCAAGGCGGCTGAACTCGCTGTGTCTGACCTTGAGCGAATGGGCGGGCAGGGCGATCCGTTGAAGGAGGGCGTCAAAGGCGAGCTGGTGCTGGCGATATATGAGGTCGGACAGTGCTTCTTCCATGGGTGGGGCGTGAAGCAGGATATGAAGATGGGTTTCAGCTACTATACCACAGCCGCGAGGCTGGGCGACCCGGATGCGCAGAGCGATCTAGGGTTCTGTTTGGCGAACGGGAAGGGCTGCAAGAAGGATCGCAAAGAGGCGGCAAAGTGGTATCGAAAGGCGGTCAGTCAAACTTTCCAGGTCTCCTTACATGTTTGATTGTTGCTCATCCTCTTGCAGGTCGCACAAGGTGTTAGTGAGATCGGGTTGGCGTGGATCTACAAAGAGAAGTTTCAATGATCCAATGCTTCTCGACAGTATTTATTTATCCTTATTACGCATTCTATCGTGTATTTCTAATCGTCTGACCCCAACACTCATTCATTTTTTGTGACTCACTGAGGTTCAGACTATACCTGGGAAGATGAGCGAGCTAAGAGATGCTGGGCATCTGGCGCCATTGAAGAACTGAAGGAGCGTTTTGAAATTCAGCTTCAAGCTTGTAGGCCGGCAGACTGCAGTACCCGAGATTGTCTGAAGAGCCTCGAGGTACGGATTGAATTCTGAGTGAGAGGCTATGTTAAAAGAAAGGGTTGCTTTGAAACGCATTGCTTAGAAGACGTTGGAATGGAGAACGTTATTCAGCTTGTATTTCGGTCATGAATTGGTGAATCTGGGCAGCGTATGGGCGGCAGGCTTTCATGAATTTTGCCTAAGTCAGTCTTCCGTCCACGTAGCTGGCCTCGACCCAGTCAGGCAACACAGTGGCGCGTTCGATGGCAAGATGAGATGCACAAAGTCAATTCATCGTCGCTGACGTCCTTGTCGAAGGCGCCGGCTCGAAGTCGTAGTTGATCAGGACATCTTGCCGGGCCCTGGTGAGTAGCGCGGATGACAGGCCGACATTGGTGTAAATATGGCGGTGTTGTCAGAGGCCATCGTGGTCAGTGGCAAAGAAACGATCGTGATGGTGCATGACCTGTTACCTCCCGCCATCATCTTGCCATGCCGCCCGACTCTGATTCCAGCGACAGCGACGAGGAGAATGTCGATGTCCCTTCCAGCTCGGACGATGAGCAGGACATCGTCCCCGCAACGCCCAGCAGAAAGCGCAAGGCCCCCGTGGCCGACGATGTCCGCACTGGCCCTATGATCGTCCCAACCGCCTTTGACGCGTACTTTACGCAGAATGCGGCGCGTTCACAGACGTCATCGAACGTGTTCTCCGCGATAATCCCGCCCATCTCGTCACAGGAGTACGCAGAGGCGACTAAGGAGCTCTCGGACAAGAAGCTGCAGTCTAAGCTGCTCACTGACGCGAAGACCCGCAACAGGCTGTTTACTCAGATATTGCGCGAGGTCAGCGAGGGCTTCAATGTGCTGTGCTACGGTTATGGGTCAAAGCGCAGCTTGCTCAACCAGTTTGCGGCCGAGCGGTGCGCCAAGCACGGGCACGTTGTCGTTGCCAATGGTTTTCAGCCGTCGTTCAACATCAAAGACATGTTCGCTTCCATTGCAAAGCTGCCTGGCTACCAGGACGAATCACCGTACAGCGCTCTAGACATACAGGCCAAGTCGATTGCAGAACCTAGAAATTCGCAGACGCGCCATCTATACCTCATTATCCATAACATCGACTCGCCATCTCTGCGAGCCACCAAGGCCAAGACGTACTTGGAGACACTTAGTGTCGCTCCCCACATCCACATCATCGCCTCCGTCGACCACATGAACGCGCCGCTCATCTGGTCATCCAGGGAGCGCTTTGCTTGGCTCTGGCACGACATGACTACCCTTGCCCCATACGACGTCGAGCTCGCACATGCAGACCGCTCGTCCATCTCCGGCGCGCATGCATCATCGCGCAAACAACGCGCCGACGGCCCTCAAGCGGCTGCCAACATCTCAGAAACCGCCGCATCCCACATCCTCGCATCCGTGACCCAGAACGCGCTTAAGCTGTTCACACTCATGGCCCAGAAGCAGCTCGAAGCCGTCGACGAGGCGGGCGCAGCCTCGAGCAACGACATGCAGCCTTACGCCATTCCGTACGAAACGCTGTTCAAGTTCACCCGAGAGCAGTTCATTGCTACCACTGATGTCTCGCTTCGGCACCTTCTTGAGGAATTTAGAGATCACTCGCTGATTGTTGCTGCTCAAGGGAGCTCGGGATCGGAGGTCTTGTGGATTCCCCTGCGCAAAGAGAGGCTCGCAAATGTTTTGAACGACCTGCCAGCCGTTTCGTAGCACACTATCCCTCTCCTGGTGCCTCTTCCTTTGGGAGATCCTCTTCGAACGACACGGCCTTTAGTCCCAGACACATCAC
This sequence comes from Strobilurus stephanocystis, assembly GCA_019915075.1. Lineage (NCBI taxonomy): Eukaryota > Fungi > Basidiomycota > Agaricomycetes > Agaricales > Physalacriaceae > Strobilurus > Strobilurus stephanocystis. The sequence goes on from JAHLMI010000011.1 coordinate 1,026,844, forward strand.
TAGTTCCAGCCCTGCTATCCCGACTAGAACCCAGCAGCCTTTCTGCCACGCGTTCACGTACGCTGCTACCACCACCTGGTATTCTGGACTGCCCTTCGCGAGCTGGGATAGGGTCTCTACCGCCGAGTTTGGGTTGAGGCTCGATAGAATGGGAGCATATGGCGAGCTCGCCAAGACTCCCCGATAGATATTGTTGATCGCTTTACAGTATTACAATCGACGCTTGAGGGCAGAATGAATTTTGCTTACTTGTTCCTAGTACAGCGACACCGAGCGTGCCGCCGAGCACCGGAGAGGTGTTCAACAAAGCTGTAGTCGTAGATAGATATTTTGCTGGTAGCCCGAGTTGGGCAACGACGAGGGAGGTTTGTGTAGCCTATGAATTGTTGCTTGATATAGAGGTGCTTGGAAAAAAAAAATTATGCGTGAACATACCGAACCGAAGCCAAGTCCACACAACAGTGTGTACCCCGCGACGCGACCTAAGGAGCTAGTGCTCTCTTTTAAGGTTGCCAACAAGGACTAGGGAATCTCAGTATAAATCAAGATCTATGCAGTCGTGCGTACCAGTCCTGCAATCAATACCACCAATGGCATAACGAACAAAGCCTTCAGTCGTGCCGCATTTGTGCAGGACTTGAGGAAGGCGTTCGTACACACGCTTGAGATAGCGCATATGAGCAAGAATGGGATGATCATGGCCGACGATACGATCGAGGAAAATGACAGCACTTGGAGGAGGACTGTGTGAGGTGAGTTTGGTTTTTCAGCGCGGAGCGACATTGACGACTTACTGGGGAGGTAGAACGTGATTGCAAAGAGGTGAAAGAACGTGAGAATCCTCATCGCTAGCGAAAACCCCCCTCAGTTGCGATACCACCCATGTACGATGCGGGGAGCTCACCTGTCATGATACTGACATTTCTCCACCTCCACCTCGTATACAGCTCTATGGGCAGGACCGGCATCTCCGCCCTCTTCTCAACAAGGATGAAAAGAATGAAGGACACGCCGGCTCCGACGAGGCAGCCTATGATCTCGGACGAGTCCCAGGGCAGGTCTTGTCCGCCGACATTCAACACAACGACAATGCAGCTGAGACAGGTAACAAGTAGGAACATGCCTAGGAGGTCTACGGTGGTGACGAGCTCATGGAATGATCGTATTCGTGATGGGGAGGGCGGGACCCGGAGGGTGGCAATGAGAAAGATGGTTACTAGCATTTGAAGTGTGAGAAGGGCACACGAGCGAGTTTGAGACGAAGACTTACTAACAGGGCCGAAAGGTGCAGTAAACAGAAATCTATGTTCCAGCCAGATGAGAAGCGAAGACTACTGATACGATAGAGTGCTCACATCCACCGCCAATGCCCCGCATGAGCCAAAGCGCTTCCTATAGTAGGCCCAAGAGAATCGGAGACGGTGAATACAACGGGAACGAGGTTCATATAGTTGCCTCTCTGTGCTTCACTGGTCATCACTCCAAGTAGCTTGAGTCAGCTGCCAATGGTGAACAGGAGAAAACGCGTACAAGAGATGATAAGACACGTTAGGTTAAGCAGCCCCGCGCCACCGATACCACTGACAAGGCGACCGGCTATGAGCTGGTTGAGTCCGTGAGCGGTCCCTGCAATGATATTCCCAATCACGAAGAGCCACAGTTCGACGATCAGGAATAACTTCAGGTCCACGACATCCTGTAGGATATGTCACGGTGTCAAGATCTACACCATGCTAGAAGCAATGGATTTGTGTTTGACTTACGGCTATGCGACCCGTGATGGGCAAGACCACGGTCGTGGTGAGAAGGTACGACGTAGTGATCCACGTCAAAGAGCCTTTGGTTCCCAATTCCGCGCCGATAGTGGCAGCAGATGTTGCGACGATGGTTTCATCTACAATCTCACTCGTAGGTGGAGGACTCAACGTCCGTCTTATAAGAGATGCGCACCTATCGCAAACAGAAAGAGCGAAAGGCCTAACCTGTTTCAATTTCAGAAACCAAGATGCTAAGGACGCGCTTGAGATACACACCCAAGTAGAAGCAGAGAAACCTGTGAGAGCGACATGTCGTTGACCTTTAAGTGTGGGTTTTTCTTCGTCGCAGGGCTGGCTTCGGCGGCCTGAGACATTGGGTCTTCCTTCATTTCTGGGACCATTTCTACGACCTCCAGCGCTTGAGACATCACTTTTTTTAGAGCATGAGGGCACAAAGAGATGATGTGCACGTGTCGGTGATCGGCATTTTCTTCTTGTCTTAATCCCTCATCTTATACCCAATGGTCGTCAACTTGTCTCTACATGGCCAGGGCCTCAAGCTGAATACCCGGGAGGATATTGCGCCACATCTGGCCAACATCGATCCCGCCACCGTTGAGGAAATCCACCTCGGAGGTAACACCATCGGTGTCGACGCGTCGGTGGCACTCGGCGAGTTCCTATCCAAAGCGGTCAATCTCAAGGTGAGTGTACTTTGCCTTTCAGTCAGATTGCGAGACCGACGTCCCAAAGATCGCCGACTTTGCAGACATCTTCACTGGTCGTCTGATCAGCGAAATCCCCCTGGCACTCACCGCCATCTGTGATGCGCTCATTGACAAAACCAACCTCGTCGAGCTCGATCTGAGCGACAATGCCTTCGGGGGGCGCTCTGTTGACCCCATCGTCCCCTTCCTCACCAACAACCGCAGCTTCCGCGTTCTAAAGATCAACAACAATGGCCTTGGTCCTGCCGGTGGCGAGGTCCTCGCCAACGCGCTCCTCGAATCAGCCAAAATCAGTCAATCCAAAGGCGAAAAATCTAATCTCCGCACCGTCATCTGCGGACGAAACCGTCTCGAAGATGGCTCCGCGCCGTTCTGGGCAAAGGCGTTCGCCGCACACGGCAATCTCACCGAGATTCGTATGCCCCAGAACGGCATTCGCATGGACGGAATAACCTCCCTTGCGCATGGTCTCGCCAAGAACCCCAATTTGGAGTACATTGATCTCCAGGATAACACCTTCACGTTCGAGGGACAGCTCACCGGCATCGAGGCGTGGTCAGAGGCTCTCTCTTCGTGGCCCGAGCTCAGAACGCTCAACTTATCGGACTGCGTTCTTTCTGGCGATGGCGAAGTTCCCCTCCTCTTGTCGAAGCTTGCGGAGGGCTCGAATCCTAAACTTCACACTCTCCAGTTACAGAACAACAACTTGGAGGCTGCGACGTTCGAGCTTTTTGCTGATAACATTGGGACGAACTTAAAGAGCGTTATGTCCCTCGAGCTGCAGTGGAACGAAGCCGAGGAGGATGACGAGCATTTAGAGGCTTTGGGACTCAGCTTGAAGGCGCGTGGCGGAAAGCTCTTCGTATCTGACGAGGACGAAGAGGAGGACGAGGAAGAGAAGGAGGAGGAAGAAGAGGAAGAAGCCATGAAGGAGGATAAGGAAGCCGTACTCGCCGATGCTGTACACCCAGCACCTGCACCACCCAAAGACGCTGCAGACGACCTGGCGGACCTCTTGGACAAGGTCAAGATCAAGTAGATGCTTTTCTCACACTAATTTTCACGATCTGAGGGTAGATGTTGGTTATATACAGTCACTATAAACTCAAACCATGTTGTACAACGTCTCGTAGTGAGCCATAGACGTACTGTAACGTTCAGTGCCGGTGTGGATGTGGACAATCCTGCCTCATCCTTCCGAGTTTGAACACGATTCGGATTCAGAGACGGTCAAGGTGACCACAGTCCGGCACTCACTGCTTCCCCCGAGTGAGATGGACGCGCCTCCACGCGAAGGATGGCCAAACTATGGAACACGTTGCTCTAACGTGCTTTGAGCTCAATCGTTGAGCGACTGTAACCAGTATAGACATGATATCCCCTTGAACCTTTCCAAGATTGAGGAGACCAAAGCAGTAGTCATAAATCTTGGGATGCCCCCAATTAGGATTTGTGCTGTTGCAAATGACATCTCCGTGCCCGTCTTACTTCCGTCATTGAACATACCTCAATGGGCCACACTTGACTATCGCTATCTGGTACTTCCAGAATTATCACGGCCTCTCAAAGGCTGCTTGACTCTTAAGCCACCTAGTGCAGACTGACCCCGCCACCTTTGGATCATCCATGACCACACACAGATTGCTCGAGAATGGCAGTGTGGTAATGTTTCTCATCAGCTATCGCAGGTGTTGGAGTTCAATGTACGAGCGTCAAGCAAGGCACAAGGAGCTCATGCCGGACCGTTCAACCGGTCAATTCATTACACTCGGTGTAGACCAGGTGTAGACCTACATAGTCTATTCCTACTTCAGCGTGTAATTCACGATTCAATGTTCAGTGCTGGCAACTCATGAGAGCCCGAAAAGTGAGTTCCGCGGAGAGGTGCCAAGACTGTCAATCGTGATCCTGGTGGGGTCAATCATACGAGAAACATCGCTCTACTAGCATCCGACCGGTGAACCGCGGAGCTCCTGGAGGTGCCAATGATTATGCGAGCCGACCAAAGGCCCGTGTATAATCGCCTCAACTGCTGCCACGAAACCACTAGAAGTGATCAACTGCGACGATCGCTCCCAATCTAGCAAATGGAGTATTAGGGAGCTGGTAACATACTAATGTTGTGGCTACAGAGTTAGACAAAAAGGTGCTGCGAATGAAAACAGAGTAGATGAGGGTCCATGAGATACCAGATCTCGAACAAAGCGTGATGATTGAGAAAACTAAGGGCCTTCCAATATCCCCATATCGCGCCACCGGTCCCAAAGAGCGCCGACGCCGACAGGAGCCGAAGCAGAGCCTTTCAGATCCTTCATCTCGAGAAGCTCGTACTCGCGGCCGAACGCAAGGAAGTGGGCAAAAAGACTGTTGAAGTGCGGTTCTGAGCGAAGGTGCAGGATCTGGTGGTAGTGCGCGTGATAGATGTGCGCAAAGACGCGTAACAGCTGCCGATAGACGTGTTTGACTGTTGATGGAAAGGTTTGGGGGAAGTCGTGACCTTCGGCGTATGTAATGAGGTTCAGGGGGTGTGTGGGAAGGGACCGAACGTACCAGACTTGGTGGGGAATGTCGCTTCATCGTCTATGAGGTTCTGCGCCCAGGTCATCACGTAGTCGATGTAAGTGGGGGCTGGTAGTTGCACGCTCTTCCGATCCTGGTTGATCCACGTATAGTTTAGACTGTTGATAGATGTGTAAGCTATAGAAGGGAAGGAGCATAAAGAAGGAAGCGTACGCAGAGCCGGCGGACATCGTCGGGCACGTATGCTGGGTGCAGCATTCGGTCAGCACGCCATAGAACTCGTTCAAGTTGGTATAAAAGTCAAAGACTAGATCGGCGTTCAGTCCACAGGGGGCGACAGCTACTGTGATACGCACTGTTGACAGCAACCCATTCCATGATATCCACGTATTTTGGCAGCATTACAATCGTCTTGAAGTTGCCCTTGACTAAGGCGGCCTCGACAAACGGACTGCATAGGTACAATGGCTTCGGCTGCTGCGACGTCGTCACCACAGGGGATCCTGGCGTAGAGTTCGGAGGGTAGTCCACTGGTGCGAATGTTGCCGACGTCGGCGTCGGTGAGCGCTTGGGATTGCGGGGAGCCCTGGTCATCGACCGCCTGCAGCCGTGTCAGTCGGTCCCTGTCCTCGTCTCCCGACGACGCGCGCACCCAATTGAATTGAAGAACGACATGTTGTCCGCCACAGAAAGCTCCTCGGCGCCGATAAAGAGAAGTATTGAAGAGACACAGGCAGATTTGAAAAATCACAAGCAGAGGAGAAGGGAGGCACGGGCTCGTGGGAACTGATTTGACTTCTCACCTGAACTTGCAAGTTGAATGGTGGCCACACTGTTCTGATTGCCTTGCCACCGCGGGCTGCGAGGCAGCATAGCCCTTCTATCTACCCAATGTCACAGCAAGCTTTGACGCGCCTCGGGACTGCGCCACATTCTCAAGTATCCGACCTGATCAACATAACGAAAGTTGCGGATCTCCGAAGGCTGTGTGCGAAAGTACCGAGCATTCGACATCAACGTCGAATCCAATGAACGTGCGCTTGATATCTCCGTCTACGCAATGGCCATAATCCCTCAGCCAATGACGCGAACATACCAATGGGAGATGCTCTCGAAGGAGCTCGCCGAGCGAAATACGCCATTCAATCGCACATAGTAATGGCCTGGGTAGACTGTTGTTTGCCAAGTCCAGCCGTAATCAGTGGACGTCCCTGTCTCTCTATAAATTCAGACTCTAAAAATGCTATCGACATCCAGCTTTTCTCTTCGACATGTCTCTCTCTGCACTCGAAGCCGGGGGGATGCCCATCAAGCGCACAGCGGTACGGCTCTCTGGATCGGCTCTCTTTGCGCTCACCTTCCAAACGCTTGGTGAGGTCTTTTCATCGAGCTTCTCGGCGAATCTGCTGATCATGACCTCTGCAGGCATCATCTACTCCGATATAGGCGAGTGGAAATGAAAGAAGCTATGTCGCGCGCCATGTCTAAACTCTGTTTCATAGGTACCTCCCCACTGTACGTGCTGAACGGGATCTGGCCCGCGACGGGTCCCGTACCATCCACAGAGGACATCATTGGTGGTGTTAGTGCCATCGTGTGGTCCATCTCTCTACTTCCCTTGCTGAAATATGTTCGTGACCTCTCACGACGACCCCACCCTCACCACAAAGTCAAACTGACACACCTGCAGGTCTTCATCACGCTGAGATTTGCCACACAAGAAGGTACGATTACCCTCCCTCAGACATTTTATGAACGATGATTGACGCTCCGCAGGGGAGGGTGGCCAGTTCGCGCTGTACCAAGGATTATACCCCCCTCGTGCCAGAGATTACGAAGCGGACCGCGCCCTCACCCGTACCCTCACCATGGATTATAAAGAAGCGGCTTCTAGTCGACAGACACCCTCCCTCAAAGATAAGATGCGCTGGCCATTATTGATATGGGTATGTCTCTTCTCGAACCTGCGATGCAAGTCTCACACATCTTTCGCTCAGGCTCTGATCGGAACATCGTGCGTATTCACCATTTTCATCCTCTTGATCCTATACCAACGCTCGCCTCTAAGGCTGACTATGGCGGACGGAATGTTTACTCCGTCGGTGTCAGTCACTTCAGCAGTCGGCGGTATCGCCGTGGCTCAAGAATCAGTCGCGGCCCACATCATCCCCATCTCCATCGTACGTCTTCAATTCTCTCTTGTCATCGGAAAATTTTCAACTATGCATCTCGTAGGCACTCCTCGTCGCGGTATTCTTTGTTCAGCAATTCGGCACCTCAAAACTGGCATTCACTTACTCGCCGAGTAGGTACATTCTCTACATCCCACGCTGTTTGTTCTGATTTCTACTTGTAGTTGCCTTCGTCTGGTTCTTGCTACTGGCAGTCACGGGCATTCACAACATCACCGCGTATCCAGGCATCTTCAGAGCGTTCGATCCGTCCAGAGCGGTGATGTGTGCGTTGTTCTCACTGGTATCAACGAATTCGCCCATTGAACTGGATTCAGTGTTTGTTCGTACTAGAGATTACGACCTTCTGGCTGGTATCCTTCTTGCAGTTACGGGGTGTGAGTGCTTTTCATTGAGCTGTATCTCCAACTTTCTTACTGAGTGACACAAAAGGTGAAGCCATGTTTGCGAAGTACGTCAATGCATATGACTCTCTTCTGATTTCGCCGACTGATCCTGGTCTCAAGTGTCGGGCAGTTCAATGCCTTGTCCATACAAGCAAGTCTCCTCACTGAGTGTATGAATTATCTCTCTGACGAACGCCCAGCTGTCATTCGGTTGCCTCGTCTACCCTTCACTCATGCTCGCCTACCTTGGACAAGGTGCAAGACTCATAACGGACGGAGAGAACGTCATTCAGAACGTGTTCTATCGTTCCATTCCTGGACCGACGAATGGTCCCCTTTGGTGGTGCGTGTGGACCTCTTCTTTGTCGAAACGTAGCTCACAGAATTCATCAGGGTTGTTTGGCTGTTCGGCCTTCTCGCAACGGTAAGCTCTCTGCATCACAATTCAAGTCGTCCTGTAATTCTCATATATTCCATGTCAGCTCGTTGCGTCCCAAGCCATGATCACGGCCACGTTCAGTCTTCTGCAACAAGTCATCAGCATGAGGAGTCTCCCACCTCTGCGCATGATCTACACGTCCGAAACGATACAAGGCCAGATCTACATTCCCGCCGTCAACTGGGCGCTCATGACTGGAACGATCATCATCGTGGCGGCCTTTTCCGATCTCGCGGCACTGACGAACGCGTACGGCTTTGCGGTCGCGACCGTCATGTTCTCGACGAGCCTCCTCATTTCTGTGCAGATGCGCTACGTCAAAATGCTCCCTATCATCGTCCCAATCGGTTATCTGTCTATCTGGGGGTTCTGTGATGGGCTGTTCATGGTTGCAGCACTGAAAAAGATACCTCACGGTGCTTGGGTGCCGTTGACCATCGGCGTGTGCATGTAAGAAGTATGTTGCCTTTCAAGTAGTCTCTGCTGACACTTCGCCAGTGCCAGTGTCATGGTTCTCTGGACTTGGGCCAAGGGCCTCGAAGACGATTTCGATGGCAAGAATCGCCGAAATCTCAAAGACTTCATCCAACGCGATGAAAAATCTAGAGTCACGATCCATCTTGAGGCGAACACTCCCAGCGACAATACAATTGCAGACGACATCACGGAGGAACCTTATGATGATAGCGACGATGACACACCCTCCGATGCCTTCTCGACGTACTACTATATCGATACAGTGTCTCCAAAAGGCAAAGAGCCAGAAAGAAGAGAGCTTGCTCGGATACCCACCTGCGCCATATTCCACAAGATCACCGAAGGTCGCGGTGTGCCCCATAGCTTTATTGGCTTGATTCGTCAATGGCCCGCACTTCCAGAGTTTTTGGTGAGCATCCAAGCGAACCCAAGGACTCAATCGTGATAACGCATCGTGTAGATATTCCTGTCTGTCTCAATTGTGCCCATTGCACGAGTCCCTGTTCAAGATCGGTACCTTGTGACGAAAGTGCGCTCTATTGAAGGTCTGTTCTGCTTACACTTCGTTCACCCTTGTCTGATCTTTGTATCGGTGCCAGGCTTCTACGGCGTGACATACTGCATCGGATTCAGAGATGACTTCGATGTCAAGGTGTGGACGTTTTATTGAGACGTTTTACCTTCGCTGACAGTCGTTGTATAGATGGAGGAACTTGTGGAAACAATATGTGCGCTGGAGATCAGAACGGACCCACTAAACGGCCAAGCTGTCACCGAGAGGCTCAGACGCATTTCGGCAAACACAACTCACATGTGAGTAGTTGTCCGTGAGATGCGTAGGAGTGGTGAACTGAATTTGTTGCAGAATGCCTCATTACCACGTCGTCAGCCGCAAACTCACAGGTGGAATACATTGGCGGGTGGTTGACTACATTCGCCGTTATCTCATCGAGGACATTTACCGACGCTTGGCCACCATGTTCCCCGAAACTGTCAATTGGTTGACCTCTGCTGACGAGTTAGTTCATTGTTTCCTTGTTTCGAGCAGCAAGTTGACTCAGTCTTGCAGAATCATCCACGTCGGAATCAATGCAGTAATTTGAGAAGAACTTGAACGAAACACGCTGACAGTACTGTTACTATCCCTATACCCCTAGTCATTGTAAGAACACCATAGAAGACAGCCTCCATACAAGCTATAGACTGAGGCATCATGTTTGGTACCGAATCGAGCCCGTCCAATGTACAGTATGTCACATCAACTAGAGCGTTTCCAGTCGCCTACATGTGAGGGAGGATATGTCCAGCAAAGATGACCGAGTTACATATCTGAACTCGCGGAGACTGACGGAAACCTCCAGGCACTCGATTTCACACTGTATCTAAGGTATATACACACCTGAGGCAATAGCGCTGTCCATGATCCAAATTAGAAGCTGTCCGATCCACTGTCACTGCCCGGCCCATCTACAGACAAGAGATCGTCCTCCTTCCGTATCCTGGGTTTTTGGTATTCGTAGCCAACAAAGTTCATAACACTTTGGAAGACAGTCAGCCACCTCACGGGGAGGCAAAGGAAAAGAAGAGGACTTACTAGATAGTACCGTCCGCACATCCCACCACAACCTCCTCATGACTCAACTGCATGGACATTGGATTCTTCTCCGGTGTCGCCAGGCCTGTGAACTTGGGAGGCAGAGACCCAATGAGCCCCTTGACCGACTCTCCAGACCCACTATCGACCTTCGCTAGCGCTTCCCAAGCACCAGTCACAGGCGTAACACTAGTGTCGATATCGACGTCTGGTACGACCTCCTTCGGCGCAATGAGCTCCAGATCCGCGTCCTCCTCCTCACCCTCGCTGACCGCCTTCTCCTTGTCCTCGTGGATAGACATGAAGATCTATGACGAATTCCAGTTATCAGCAACGTTGTCCTCACGAACAACTGTTATGAACCCACCCGTCTATCAGCACCAGCCCGCGAGCTGAATCGCGTCGCCGTAACCACCCTCTTCTTCCTCGGATCCACCGCGCCCATTGCCACATCCGGCGTCTCCACCATCGCCACCAGCTTCGGCGGCGCGGTCAAGATAGCCGCGCGCCCAAAGTGTATAGGGAACAACGGCGTCGATGCCGATCCCGATGCTGACCCCAGCCCACCCACAGGCGTACTAGTCCGGGGACTGCTCGGTATAGAAGAGGTTTTCACATTCAAGCTCATGCTAAGCCTGCTCTTCCCCGGAGCACTTGATCCACTGGGGTTTGATACTAAAGAGGGCCGTCGAGATGACACAGACGTAGAGCGAGAATTTGAAAGAGAGGATGTGGATCGTGCCAGTCCAGAGAGAGTGCGTACTCTGGGAACGGTGGGGCTCTGGCCTGAGCTCGGTGACATAGTGATGGGTGATGAGACAAGGGTGGTGGAGGAAGATTCGGAGTCCTTGGACGATGGTGGTTTATTGGGGTCGTTGGATTCCTCTTGCCACTGCAAGTGCAGGATGACGGATTTAGTAGCACACTGTCGAGACGTGAATAGGTTTCAGTTGAAGAAGCACCACACTTACGGTCATCTGCGTGTCTTTCGCAGCAAACCACCTGACAAATGTAAGATTCGATTGTAGCGCATTTGAGAAGGACACGGACTGGAGCATGTTATTCGGCGCCGAACCAACATTGAACAACTTCGAGTTTAGCGTCGGGTTCAGACCGCCCAGATCTGACAGTTTGAATTGCGAAATCATCTCCCTCCGCGCTTACACAAGTGTCAATCTCTTTCTGCTTCGAAAGGGAAAACCAACATACTGATGCTGAAAACTCGAACCACACCGTCAATAGTAACACTGACCACGCGCTCCCCCTCGTTCGACGAAGATCCTGGGATAATCTGAACTCCAATGTTGATCGTAGTTTGTTGCCCGAACCGAACAATCTTCGTTCCAGCTCGCCAATCCCAGCATACGAGAGCTTTATCGGCGCCGGCAGAAACTAGGTTCTTCGAGCTCAGAGCGACGGCTCTGATGCCATTCAGATGCCCCGCTAGTTGTTGCAAGGGCGTGTAGGTCAAGGACGAGAACAAATGCACACGACTGTGAACGTGGTGAGTTCCAAGAGTTGTCCGACGACATTTGTTACGCACCCGACGTCATGGAAGCCAACCACGAATACCTCTAAGTAGCAGGGACATGAGATAAGACAAGGGAACGAGTTCAGGGGGACATACCTTCTTCAATAAGCCAATCTAAACAACTGACAACTTTGCCGACTCTGAGAACCTTCTTGCATTCAGCGAGACCTGCATGGATGCATTTGAGATCTTCCAGAGGCCAGAAGGGAAGAGTCAACCCACCAGCTCCGCTGACTTTGCCATTTGGACTCATCGACGCGCTAATGGCAGCCGCATTCATCCCAACACCAACACCTCTCTCCGGCAGCTCCCAGAACCGAATCGTCTCATCATAGCTCCCACTAACCAGCCTCCGCCCTCTCAGCATCAACACAGTCACAAAGTTAGAGTGCCCATTCAGGAATAGGATTGATTGCGGGAGCGCGTTCGCCAAGTTCGAATGCAGATGATGAAGTGACTTATAGAGGGGGAACCACCCCTCGTCCTGCTCCGGCCATTTGAGCGGCACCGGGTCCGTCGCCGTCACGCGCAGACAGTGATACCGCCACACGGTCGGGTGGTGAATCGCCCCATACCACCTCTTGCTCACCGTCGCGAAGCTGAGCATCTGCGAAACGCTGAATTGCTGCAATATTCTGAGAGCAAGCGTCGGCGCAAGGTTCCCCACAATATCGTACGTCGATTTGAGGTAGCGTTGCAAGAGGAGGATTTGCAGGGGGATGTCGCCGGGGTTGCACGCGTCGAGAATGATGCCGATCCTAGGAACAAAAAATGAGTGACCGTGTGTACGGGAACAGATGGGTCCTACAAGCGTCCCCGCGCGTCCCTCCCCATGCGCCGCACGATCCTGCGCACTTCGCGTTCGTCAAAGTCGTATTTCCCTGTCCTGCCCTTGAGAATGGTGACGAGGTCGTCGATGTCTCCACCGTCGTAGTCGTCGTCGTCCTCATACCCTCTGAACCCACTCCAGTACCCCTGTTTGCGACCACATTTTCGGCAGAGGTTGTCTGTGGAGAGAGGAGGAGCGTTGTGCGTGTGGCTGACATGTCCGTTTGAGGCGCTGTTTCCGAGTTGGGCCTTGAGCATCTGCACCTCAGCCTGGAGGGCGTGGAGTTGGGCTGCAGATGATAGCTGGGCTCGTTCCAGGAGACGCTTATACGACGTGATTTTGCGGGAATGGAGGGTCGAGATCTGGCTCAGCAACGCGCCGATCTCCTCGTCGCCTTCGCCGTCCTCGCCGTCCTCAGTGATCATCTCGAGGGTCATGTCGTCGCCGTCGCCGCCCCAAACGGAGGGCATCATTGAGGGTGCAGAGAAGAAGTGATTTTCGGGGCTGCCGTAACTGTTCTCAGAGTTCATTGCGCGTAGCAGAGCAGGAGATTCCGAGAGGAGCTTTGGCTGTTCGGGGATGAATGGCGGCATGGGGCCCGTCGAGCGCTTCGATCGTGGCGTGCTTCCCGGACTGAGGACCATTGCTCTGGGCGGCGTGGCTTTGGGCGTGGTCGGCCGCGCCGTTACTAAGCGAGATGGAGAGCCCTTCGCGCTGGGCGAGGTCAGATGGATGGAGGGCGACTGGCTCTTTTCGGGAGCCAGTGCCGATGTCGACGTCTTACGCGTGCGAGACGGGGTTGTCAGTTTCGCCTTCGGCGGTGTCGTCGTCGATGTGGAATTGCCGTTGTTCGCTATCGCCATTGGCCGCGATTTGGGCGTGCGCGGGGCGCCGGAGGCAGAAGCCGCCGCGGGGGTTGAGGAGTAGAGGGATGTCGTTCGGACCACGGACCGTCTTGTCGAAACCACAGAAGGAGTTGCTTTGGGACGCGGCGCACCGCCACTCGCGGACAACGTGCGCGTCAGTGGTGTCGATGGTGTCGGAGACGTGGCCTTTGTGGGCGGCAGCGGGATGGACGATGTTCTGGGGAAAGCCTCCGTCGGAACTGGAGCCGACAAGCGCCTGTCTTTGACCTGAGCCGCGCTGGACGCCAGGGCGGGAATCCCGGACGTCGAGACTCGCTTCACGGCGGGAGACTTGAGACTCGGTCTGACCGACGGGGCGGCCGGCGACTTCATAGCCGACCTGTTCGACGTCGTGGACATGCCGCTGTTCATGATTGCGTCGGGATTAGTTGGTATATAGTATAAATCTGTTGAACGTGTTCATCGGGCATCGGGAGGCGCGATGGCGGCCACGCACCTCAAGAAGGGCGCTCAGAAGTGCGCGCCGGCAAGAAGGACGCCAATGGCAGAGGTTGGAAACTGGGAATGAGGGAAGGGGGACCGTGAGAAAATGAACCGACTTTTCCTCGCGACAGCCTCGCGACGAGCGCCAAAGACGCGCACGCAGCGCGTTCAAGGCTGGCCAGCGCAATGCTCACCCTTGGAAACGCGATTCTTCGACGACCGCGCTACCTATCGTTCGTGAGCTGACACCTAGTCGACATTTTCTAAGACAATTTCGGAGAATTTCCAGGCATTATCCTTTCTACTTTACGAGGGCTCTACTCAGTCGGACTCTCTTCTGACGCTTCGTCTCCGCTCTGGTATCACTGCTCACTCATGCGCCCACAAGCCGAGCAAGCTGCTCTATTGATGCGGACCGGCAAGCTTTCGCGAACACGGCAGTTCAGAGTCTCCGTCCTCGTACTGCTGTAACCGAGCAACGTGGTTCACTTTTTCTCGAAAACATATGTCGACTGGACTCTGGAAGCTCGGTGGCAAGATATGACCGACTGACATGGCTGTCTCTCCCCACATACCACTCCAGGATTGAAGCGAAATCGCGCGTAACGGTCATCTCGGATAGCACGACTGCGCGCTCACTACAGGTTTGCTCCAGCAGCACCACGATGATGACTGTTGGAGCGTATCTCTAGCCCAAACGCAAGGTACAGTTTCCCAAGGCGAAGGGGTCTGGATGTCGTGCCACTTGCTCATGAGACTAGTCGATCTACATATGAAGTTGATTTCTGAGCGCTTTCAATCGACCCTACGTGCTATCCTGCTCCAGGTCTAGTCCAAAAAGAATCTGAATATCTCCACACTTCCGTCAACGTGATGCTTCACAAGATCACCGAGGCACTGGCAGATCGCATACAGTACTTCCACCTTATAAACCGGCTCAGCTGGAACCGAATACCGACTTTCCCCACACTTCGCCTGTCTCTCTTTTCCCTCGAGATGGCCGTTTCGATGCTGGGGCGCGTATTCGCTCCAGGACCTCTCTACCTTGTTCGGGACATCCTGCCTTACTTCTTACTCCTAGCTGCTGCCACCATCGCCGTACTTAGGTTCTTCTCCCAGTTCACAGGGATTTACGTTCCCGGATGGGTCTACGCTGCAGCTATCGCTGCCTCGCATCCGCTTTATCGATATTCCACGCTCCTTCATCTTCACATCACGTCTCTACGCGAGATGAGAGCCAAAGGCGCCATCGCCTTGCCGCAGGTGGCTGATGGAAGTCGCGCAATCATCGACAAGCTCATTCGCAGCTTTAGCATCGGATATCCCGGCGACGTATTCTCTCAATGGGCGCTGCAGTACGGAAATGCTTTTGTTATGGACATCTATTCAGAGAAACGGGTGGGCTCCGGTGAAACACTGTCATGCCCGCAATGCTCACAGGGATCAACGATAGATTGTGACTCTGGAACCCGAACATGTCAAGGTCATCAGACGCGCTTCCACTCTGTTCCGTCTGTTTCAAAACTCATGCGATTAAAGGCGGTCCTCGTCACCCAGTTCGACGAGTTTGAGAAAGCGTCATTACTGCTATCTCAGATGGCGGATCTGCTCGGGACGGGAGTCTTCAACGCCGATGGTACGTGGTGTATTGATTAGTAGCTTGGCATGTCATACAACGGTGCCACCTGCTTCTCTAGGTGACATGTGGAAGTATGCACTGTCCACTAAGTAACCGCAATCGCTGAATTAACCATCTCGGGTTAGATTTCACAGGAACATGACGCGTCCGTTCTTCAGCAAGGACCGGATTTCCGACTTTGACAACTTTGAGCGGCACATCACAACGGTCATTGCTTTGACCAAAGAGCGTCTCGCTGGAGGTCATCCTATCGATATTCAGGTCTGCCCAACTCTATACTATCAATCTGATCTCACGTTATTTCCAGGATCTCATATGTCGCTTCACCTTGGACTCTACCTCAGAATATCTCTTCGGCCAAGACGTCGAATCCCTTTCAGCCGGCCTCCCATACCCTCCATCCTCGAACATCCCCAACTCTGCGCAATACGAGAACCACCCATCGAATGTATTCGTGCGGGCCTTCATGAGAGCGCAGGAGCTTTCCGGACAGAGGTCGCGCTTTGGCAAATACTGGGCCCTCAAAGAATTCTGGTCGAACAAGGTGGCGCCGTTACGCAAGATCGTCAATGGGTACGTGGAGCCTATGGTGAGGGATGCACTTGCCAAGAAAGTGTCTGGGAAACTCGAGCAAGACAACGAGGAGAACCTCCTCGCCACTCTGGTACGCGAGATGGAGGGTGTGTTCCATTCATCTTCCATACCGCGTGACAAGAACTCATCTACAGTGTTTAGATGTGGAAGCGATCAATGACGAAGTCGTCAACATTTTAGTGGCCGCGCGGGACACGGTTGGTGTCATACCACATTTCCAGAATACGATTGAAGTCCTCTTGAGTGCAGACAGCATCCCTTATCACCTTCGTCATCTATGCTCTCAGCAGAAACCCCAAGGTTGCTGCGAAACTGCGAGAGGAGATCGCGACCGTCCTCGGGAAGCGCGCACCGACCTACGCGGACATTCGTGAGCTGAAGTACTTACGAGCTGTTATCAACGGTCTGTCTGCAACATATCTGCTTCATACTAGTGTTGGCACTGACGAAGACTAGAAACCCTCCGTTTGTACCCGCCCGTGTGAGTAGCTTCCCACCTGGGCCCTGATCCTACTCAATGGCTGATTGCCCCATGCTATGTACAGCCCGTTTGATAGTCGGTGAGCGATTAGGATCTGCAAGTTTCCGCGTCAGATGAATGAACATCGACCTAGCACATCCAACGTCTCAACGACTCTTCCGAATGGGACCGAAAAACCGTACTATGTCGCTAAAGGAACCAAGTGTGTATCTCCATCCAATGATGAACATTGCAGGCGCTAATGGGTGACCTGAAAAGAGTTGTCTATGCCCTCTTCTTGATGCATCGGCGTATCGACTTGTGGGGACCTACAGGTATGGCCGAAAAGTTTCCACTCCATACGGCTTGTCTTACGGAGTTGTAGCACTCGAATTCGATCCCGACCGCTTCCTGGACGACCGCCACCGAACCTACGTCCTCCGCAACCCCTTCATCTTCCTCCCCTTCAACGCCGGTCCGCGCATTTGTCTCGGTCAACAGGTGCGTACACCGCCTGGCCAGGCTCCCGTCCAATCTGACGCATAGTCTCATGTGTAGTTCGCATACAACGAAGCCTCGTACTTCCTCATCCGCATCCTACAAACGTTCTCTTCGATCAGCATCGCAGAGGACGCCCAATTACCCGAAAGTCGTCCCCCTACGAGTTGGTTCGAGGAGAAGATCCCTGGGTCTACGCGGCATAAGGACACGATCACGTTTGGGCAGCACTTGACGATGTATGCCCGGGGCGGACTGTGGGTCCGCATGACGAAGGAAGACTTGGACTCTGTATAATAAGTATCTGTCAGCGTATGAATCTACAGGCCTGTTTCATATTCAAGTGGTCGAGTGTTGCCGTTACAATAGCTCAGTTCAACACCAATACAAACATCGTGAAGGAGGCTCGCAAGAACATTCCATTGGAACTGCTCAGAACAGAATCGTCTTACTTTGAACAATGCTGTTTGCATTTAGTGTCCACGTGAGCAGCTTGCTCGCGAACAGAAATCGGCCTCAGCTCCGAAATTTGACGAAACAGCTTCATTGTACAAGAATGTCGCTATTCCTACAGTCCAAAATTGTGTAAGTGTATGTACGGCAAGTGAAGGTATAGGTGTATTAAATAAGGGCACTTCGAAAAACCATTAGCATGAGCGGGTATCTTAAACATCACATCGTGGCTCTAACAACGCCCGTCTGATGATCCTTTAGTAGGCGCTCATAGCAGTGTAGTAAGCGTTGTTGACGGAGGAGGGAGAGCTGGAGCTGTCCCAGTTGGATCCGCCAACGACAACGGTGTTGCTGCCGACACTGCTGCCAGAGAAGCCGAGATCATCCTGATGAATGGGTAAGTTGAGTGGAGAAATATGAATCCTTCATCACTTACAGTAGACAATGAACCGTCAGAGTCGACCAAGTCGCCGTAGTGGCCGGCGATGGAAGAGTCGTAGCCAACTTGGTAGCCGGAGGTGCGTCTCAGATCGCCACTGAATGAACCGAGGCTTGCGTAGAACTGCTGGAAGCTGGAGAGAAACAGGTAAGGTGGCGGAGACTTAGCCATTTTGATGGCTACTCACACGACGGTCTGGGTCTCAACCTCGCAAACTTGCTCAGTGATGATGCTGCAGAACGTGATCAGTCAGCGCTAGACTTGGTATATGTAGTAGGACCCACCGCTTGGCCATCTCCTGGAGGACGACAAGCTTCTGCTGGATGATCTCAATGGACTCAGAATGGCAAACAACCGATGTTTCATCAACAACAGTCTGCTGAAAGCTGAAGTGCGCAAAGTCGGACGATCCGTAAAAGTTGTCAAAGTTATCGAGGGAGTCGTAGCCTCCCCAGTGGTTGAACGAGACGTCCGAATAACGGGCAGCTAGTTGGGCAATGAGTGATGCATACAAGGGGGCAGAGGGATCGAGACATACAGATTGCATTGGGAGACCGTGCAATGGGGCCAGCAGCAGCTCCGCTGACAAGGAGAGCAAGAGAGACAAATGGGAGGGCGATCTTGGCAAACATGATGTTTTAGAGATGATCTTAACAAAACATCACTATGAGAAGTTGTCGGGAGGGAGGTCGTCGGTCTTACTTTTCGAAGTAGGAGGCCTGCAAATGTCAAAGGACGGTGAAGGGTGTAAAGAAAGGATGAAGAGGCGACCTGGCCCACGTGTGAAGAACGAAGAAGTGGTTGAGTGAAGAAGAAAGCGAAAGCGAATGATGATGTCGAGGGCTTTCAACATCACATTTTATACGATGAGCCACAGTATCGTAAGATGGCATATCTCGCTCGAAGGAGGTGTATTTGCTGTGTTTGAGGACTCGATTTGATGGGAATCAGCATCCAGTTCGCTGGGTTGTCAGTTTGATTGACTGGTTGCCACGCTCGCGTCCGCTCGAAGATGGTAGCCGGCGCTCCGAGTCGATTATGATCATTGTGGCGCATTGAAATCACCACCGCAACAAAGTTCCTACGACTGTGCGAGTTTCACCTTCTCGCACCAGGATTCACTAGAAGCCAGGTCGTGACAGTCCTGGTGAACCCCTCGACCACAGACTGAGCCAAAGTGAGAGTGAAAGAATCGTCGGAGACAGCGTCCATGAAGCCACCAGGAACGACGAACATCCATCAGCTGTTGGAATGGAATCCGCCCAACAGATGCGCCCAAAGATGTGCTGACACCGGGCGCGCTGAAGGAAGAGCGGTGTTGACTATGGTCCGCTGATGTTGGGAAAGGAGACGTCGGAAGAGCCACCGGTGACAAGCGCAACCACGTTGGCATGTTTCCTGTCTGTGTGGTGATACGCGCCAGCTGGCACGCATGAGGATCTGCAAAGTGATGCTTGCCAGTCGTTGTTGTCGGATCCGAGAACGTTTCCCGCGTAGAAATCACTGTGTCGTTCGTTCAAATTCAGGCGTCGTGTCCGAAGCGTAAGAACGAAAACGCGCAGAAGATCCGAAATGAGGAGTATACGGCTCGAGATCCGTGTTCACGTTAATTACATTAATTGACACTACAACACGCAAGTTGAACAGAACGGTGAGTCCGTACGTACCAGTCTGTTGGGCCATTGTCAGTGCTGGCAAGGGCATGCGGGTGTATGTTTCAGCATTGAGAGCTGAACGTACTGAATCATCACAAGTTTCGAAGATCAATCAACGTAGGACACTCCGTGTACAGAGCCGTGTATGTCGCGTTTTGGAGGAACCTGTCTTATGATAAACATCCCACGCTTCGGCGAGCTTGGCATCAGCTAAGTAGCTTCGAACAAAACACAGAGTTCATCAACCTATGAGCCAACAAATGCAGAAACGTTCCACCTACCAGTGTCACATTCGGGTTGCTCGAGGCCCGT
Source organism: Strobilurus stephanocystis (assembly GCA_019915075.1). Lineage (NCBI taxonomy): Eukaryota > Fungi > Basidiomycota > Agaricomycetes > Agaricales > Physalacriaceae > Strobilurus > Strobilurus stephanocystis. The sequence goes on from JAHLMI010000011.1 coordinate 1,046,696, forward strand.
AGTCATGGCGTGCAAGCCACCGCAGACACCACGTCCAAATCTATAGGCCTCTGTCACATTTGACCGACGCTTGACTGCGGCTACAATGAAGACGGCCGTCCGCGCTTATTTCGTTCTGTGAATCTGTCGCCTGCCAGTGCGGCGAATCATGACGCACTGTCGTTGTTGAACGACATGCATCAACCGGCGGTCTCGGGTATGCGATGGAGTGTGGTACATATGTGGCCATTGGCGATCCTTCCGTGATTTTGGCTCGAACCTACGTCTTCGGACTGTCCAGTTACTGAAAATTACTAGAGTACTCGAGACTACTGCTTTGAAAAGTCGCCCCAGATTGATGCGTCGTCCCGAGTCCGCATTTCCTGAAAGTTGAAGTCTGGGATCGTCGCATGACAGTAGTATTTATCCGTATCGTCGTTGCATCAGTGGCGCTGTACTTGGATTTGCGTGAAAGCTAAGAAAAGGGTAGATTTCGACGAAGATTCGTGCGTGATCATGGTGATAGCTATCTGAAGGCATCCAAGCTTTCACGAGAATGAGAGCGCCGAGGCCATAGCCAATTCCTCATCACCAAAGCGGGGGTTATGAGCTCGCGTCCGGGTCGAACAACGAGCCGCCCATTTGCTTCGCGCCACTGAGGTTAAGAAGACTTGGTAGAGGCGTGGCAACCTTGAGATCGCATAACTCAAGATACCGGGATGTATGGCATTGGAAGTTGAGTATTTCGAATTGACGAGGCCGACAGTGACCAAGGGCGGTTTTGTAGACCAAGATCCAGAGAATATCATTGAAGGCAGACTGGTGTCGATGAGCAGGCTTTGCACCGGGTTGTATGCGAGTAGTCAAAAATCTCGTCTCAAGCAGCCTAGGCCCTATGTAGTCAGATGAGAGCACGGAGAGCATACACATAGAAACTTGAGAGCATACGTCTTGAAGCTCTCCGAATCTGAAAGAGTCAAACAGGCAAGGCACAGCAGACTCAAGAGTCATTTGGACTACGGTGGCAGATGGGGCTCCACAGTATTCAGCTTTGTCACTCCCGAGTGCCGGAGCACAGATTCAGAGTTCCGTAGATACTGAGTACTGAGGCCTGAGGACAGAGAAAGAGTAAGGTTGACCTTGGTAAGACCAATGCTTAGCTAACTTCGACCCTGCTACGTCAGCTTTGCTGTGCTGTTGCTGACACATGTTTGCTCGCAACCAAAAGCGGCAAGCAAGCTAAGCTCACCATCGGCTCAGACAGTGACCACGACCATTCAGCCATGCAGACGATAGTGGCGCCGACGAGAGCCCTCGACATGCATCCGCAGCCCTCCATTCCCCGAATACGTCCACTGGACGAAATTGAAGTCATTGACGTCGACGAATGGACGGATGAGCGCCCCGCTCAGCGCCGACGAATCTCGCCCCACATAATCGATTTGATAGACAGCGACATCGAGGAAATAGAGCAACCCACTGCGTCGGGCAGCGGAACGTCTGACCGAGGTACGCTAATGCTGTCAATATCTCCGGAGTTCGCCACTCAACTTTTCCAGCAGACTCGCGACCCCGCCGTCGGTATTTCTCTCCGCCTGCTCCAGACGACGAAATCGAGATCATCCCGAGCGTCCCAAGAATCCCAGACCGCTACATTCGGCAGCTCCCCATGCGTCGGCATCCGCCGCAACATCCTGTTGCCGACCCTGTCATCGCCAATCCCATACCCTTAGAGTTCGAGAGACTCCTAACCCGCCCAAACTCGCGCAATGTGTCCGTGCATCCTCCTACGCGCGGCCCGGCTGCGCGGCAGCTCAACACACCCAATATGCGATTAGGCGGTGCTATCATCACCGACTATCAAGCTGCTCGCGCCGAACGTCGTCGTGAAGCCGAGGCCAGGCGCCAACAGGAGGTCCAGCATGGCTTCAGAGCTAACAGACGTCGACCATTGCCCAACGGACGTGGCGGAGCGCGTCTTCTGGCAATCGCCGGTTTAATGGAGAATATCGGGCATTTCGACGACGACATGGACTTCCCGATGGCTTTCCTTGATGAGAATTTCGAGACCTTCGCGCGCATGCGTGCCGAGTACCTTGGGATCCCTGGTCCTCCTCAGGAAGTGCACTACAAGCAGGAGTATACACATACCAGACCCCCGGATCCCGGCTTTACATTCGACTTCGCCCCCGCCCCATCTGCCCCTTCGTCATTCCCTACCACCTCCAAGTCGAACCCGATCGTTATTGACGACGACGACGAAGACGAGAATGCTGCTACCTCCCAAACATCCACTTCTGTGTCCGCCCCTGCCACGCTGGTTGCCACGCTAGTTTGTGCTGATTGTGGTGATCCTCTAGTCATGGGAGTCACGGGTACGGCAGAGGAGGAACAGAATCACCGAATCTGGTCTCTGCGATGCGGACACCTGATTGACGGAAAATGCGCGAACAAACTGTCTGTGCCTTCGGAGTCGGCAGGTGAAACTACTCAGGTTGTGGATCGGAAAGGGAAAGGCAAGGCAGTGGAATCGGATGTACATCCTGTGGCAGATGCTCAGAACCCCGTTCGCGCCAGGTTGCGCTCGCACCAGTCTGGAGGCTCGTATCTCGGCAGTTCGATCAATGCCGGGCTCGAAAAGATGTCTTCGTATCTGAAGAAGCGGAAAGGAAAGGCCAAGGCGGAGACGTATCAGTGGACGTGTCCCGTAGAGGGATGCGGGCGTCTGCACACGAGTGTCAAAACTGACGGGGAGTGGGGTCCTGATAAGACTGGAAGCGACGGTATTATTGGTGTATTCGTGTAGTACCCGCGGATTCAGATTCAAACACCCTGATCGATTCGCGTTCCATTGTGTACAGATAGCATGAAGTTCCGTCCAATGTAAATTATAACATGTGCGCTGTCCCTGTGGGTATACCGATAACATTCTAAGCCTCCAGGATGCCTGAGCTTCTCCAGCGTTCCCAGAGCAAACCGACGCCGACTGGCGCGTTGGGCTCGCCCTTGATGTCCTCGACTTTCAAGATCTCGTATTTCCATCCAAACGCGAGGAAGTGGGCGAATAGCGAGTTGAAATGCGGCTCGGAGCGGAGGTGGAGGATCTCCGGATAATGTGCGTGATATATGTGCGCGAATATGCGGAGGAGCTGGCGGTAGACGCGCTTCACTGTTTCAGGGAACGTTTGGGAGAACTGTTGACCTAGGAATGCAAGGGTCAGTTCAGCCGTGTGTTGCAATGGAGCCGTGGACCGGACCAGATTTCGAGGGAAAGACACTCTCGTCGTCGAGAAGGGTTTGTATGGAGGACATGACGGAATCGATGTAGTTTGGCGCGGAGAGGCTGACTTGCTTGCGGTCCTGGTTCGTCCACAGATAATTCAAGCTTGCGGATCAGATGTGAGTCTTGATGACGGCAGGCGATGATGGGAAGGATGCCTACTTGTTTCCTGCCGACATCGTCGGACAGCTCTGCCCTGTGCAACGCTCCGATATCACGCCATAGAACTCGTTGAGATGCGTGTAAAAGTCGTGCACTGCCGCATCGATCAGGAGACTGAGGAGGGGATAGCGAGCAGCGTATACGCACTGTTGACAGCGACCCATTCCATGATGTCGACATACTTTGGGAGCATCACGATGGTCTTGAAGTTGCCCTTCACCAGCGCGGAGTCTGCGAACGGGCTGCACAAGTAAAGCGGCTTTGGAGGACTAGGCCCGTCTTCGCTTGGCGGTGGGTCGCCCCGCGTTTGCGAGTTGTTGCGCGACAGGGAGCCCGATGTCGGCGTCGGGGAGCGCTTCGAGCGGTTGGGCTGGCGGCCTTTATTGCTATTTCGTATAATCAATGCCCTGCTCACACTCTGGCAGAGAAAGGTATACCCAAAGAAAGACATTGCACAGAAGAAGACGCGTATGGGATGGAAAAGTGAGGTGGAGGTACAGTCGCAGGATGAGATTCTGGATCTGAACTGGTGATTCCTCGCCATCTGATTGCCATTTCGGGAATCCACCGCCAAGACGACCAACGTATGCGAACCTGAACGCGTTGCTATGTAAGGGAGCATGGTTCAAGTTTCAAGAATACAATCACCTGGAGGCCTTCGACGTATTCACATACATCCGTGACTAACGAGACAATATTATCGAGCAGAGTGTGTAGCTGCTATGCACAGAAAAGATTTGAGTCAAGAGACTCGGTCATGAGCCCAAGATGCCCGCTGAAGGCCAATGGCGAGATTATTGAGAATCTCACCACGCTGTAAGTACAAGTACATGGCAGATCGACTAATTCTCCGGTCCTCTCAGGTTCCGTGGTATCATGGTACTCAGTTTCACTCCCAACAACGAAACACTTGACAGGAAGATGTACACCAGAAAACCTCCCGCCAGGTGACCGTCAAGAGTAGCAGAGAACAATGACGAGGCAATCAACGGGGACAGTCCTCGGGTCGCAGACGATGCCATCTGGGCCAGGCCGTTGGTAGAGCCAAGGGTTGCGCGACTTGTGGCGCTATGTACGATGAGCACTTGGATAGCAGCTATGGAAAGCATTTTTTAGATTCCGATGCCAAGTCAACAATGCTGGATGCGTACCTTGGCCAGCAGATATCATCAGATTGAAAAATAACTGCAAGATGATCAACAGCCACACGACGGCGTCTACGCGACCTGCTAATCTGGCAAAGAAACTTTGGAATGCGAATGCGCAGGATCCTAGGAACAGTGATATCATGGAGGAGATGAAGATAGCGCGCTCTCCAAATCGTCTCAAAGCCGGTCCGGTGAAGAGGATTTGGAGAACGACGTTTATTGCACCCCAGACGGCCAGGACCACTCCAATCTGCTGCGGGCTCATGCCGAGCCCTCCCACCTGTATGCTCGTCGAGTACATGAGCGGTATCAAGACGGTATATGCCATGGAGAAGAAGGCATTCGCGCAGTAGTTTCCCACCGTTAACAACAAGTTGCGATTGAGAACCTTCGAGAGTGGCGGGGTAGCGGAAGCTCGGACTTTTGTAGATGAGTTCACAGAAGTAGATCCGTAGTCATCATGAGCATCAACGCCAAGGAGAGCGGACGATTCCTCGGCCGGAGAGCAACTGGTAGATGGTAACGTCTGTAGAGGACAACTTGTCAATGATCATCCCATCGTCTCAGAGATTGACTGACTTCCTTGAGGCCCACCAGGGCACACACGAACGTTAGGAAAGAGAAGACGGCAGATACACCGCACGGCAGCAAGTAAGGATAATCAGCGAAAAGCTTGATGTGTCCAAAGGTTTCTGGCCATCTGTCCGCTGGATTGGCCAGAAGACCGCCAATAGCTGGTCTGAGGGAGACGATATACATTGAGATGCAACGTACAACACATGGTATAGGCGTACCCAAGAGCATTTCCTAGGCCCCACATCACGGTCATGATGGCAAATGCATGGCCAATGTTGGACGCGTCTGTAAGCTTGGATGATAATGGAAGTGTCAGCCATATGAGAATTATGTAGCAATGCAGATTACCTCGGCCATGATAGTCTTAGAGACACCTGATCAATCGTCAAGAAGCATCCCCTGGAGGTATACTTGGAGGACAAACCAATGTTCCCATTGAAAAGGCCTTGGAAAGCGCGGAATACGACCAGCCACCAGAAGTTGGAGCTTAGCCCGAACCCAAGGAGAGCGAAGGTAAGTCCTAACGGGCCCAGAAGAAGGACTGGTCGACGCCCATACACGTCAGAGGCTCTACCCCAATGGAAGACACTGAGGCACTCCGTCGCAAAGAACACCGAGCCCTTACGAGTGAATATATAATCAGAGTTTGTTTCGAGATACACTGCCAGTAGTAGAGACTTACAACAATTCCAGTATAGTATCCTGTCTTGCTTTCGTCACCGCCAGTGATTCCAGTTCGCCGTATGAAATCTGGAAGAAACGGATACACGACTTTTCCGGAGATGGGCTCAGCGAGCTGGATAGCATAGACAATTGAGAGCTGCCACTTTGGGAGGGGAGTACGAGGTGGCTGTCCACCTACGCTCTCGGCCAACATGGTGAGTATGAAGAAGCTTAGCTTGTTTGTAAAGCATCGAGCTTACAGTGACTCGTTCATGATGAACGTCCCTGAACGTGAACCCTGATAGTATTAGTAATCGAGAAGGTGAGTTGACACGTGATGGGAAATTCCACGAGCGGATCCGAGTAGCCTGAATTCCTCTCTCTCGACCCCGCCTCTCTGATCTTCTCTCTATCGTCCACGCGACCCCAATCCCGACCCTCTCACTATGGACTGGGAAGCCGAATATGCTGCTGGCGCAGGCAATATAGACGCGCCGTCGCCCGTCGCGCGCGCCATCGATTTCAACGCGCGACGCGCGCCTTCTCCTGACGCCATGGACTTCTTCGACGATGAGCCGGCTGATGTGACGCCTCTCCAGCAGCTCATGCGGCATTGGATGAACGAACGACACGCCCCTACGATTCTTCCCGCTCAGGAGCAGGTACTTGGTCTCATCTTGGACCACATCCGGAGGCAGGTGTGCCACAATTCCCCCTCTTGTTACGCCCCCTAAACAATTCAGACCGACGCTGTCCATGCCTTGCGTGGCGATCCCTCCACCACTGAGGAGGAGCACATTCGCATCATGCTCGTACAAACAGAAGTGGAACGCGTCAAATTCATTGTCCGTTCCTATATCCGCACTCGTCTCTACAAAGTGCATCACTCCTTCCATCATCCCTACATCACTTGGCTGAATTACAGCTGATCAGTAGATTGAGAAATTCGCGCGCTTCATAAGCTCAAGCGCCGATACTCAACGCCTCCTCACAACCGCAGAACGTAAATTCGCCATATCCCTTGCGCAAACAACCGCTCGCCACTTCCAATCCTCAGTCTTGCAGAGTCTCCCGCCCGACCAAGCTCATCTGGATAATACACACGCCTTTGAACCACAAATGAGTATGCGCCTCTCTTTCAGCCTCCCGGATGTATCTCAGCGCTCGTATAGCGACACAGCCGAATAGAGAACGCGCTGTATTTGCTTTCGCGCTCAGAGACTGTCCATCGGTAATGTTACCAAGGTGCGATCTGGACAGAGATGCTATGATGTTCTTCTGAGCCATTCGCAGTGGTCTACAACTACGGATTGAGAAGAACCAGCTTACCTTGGTGCCATACCACGTCGTCGAAGAGTTCGTCCTGAGAGGAGACGTTGAGTTGGTCTAATGTGCGTCATCAAAACAAGCCTCTTGCCAGTGGTTATACTCAGTACCATCACAGTTTTTTTTTTCTGAACATGTTGTATCTCTATCCGATGTGTATCATCTTCTGACGCGGACTGCATCTACTACATTGCTTCACACTGCTTCGGGGTTCCAAGCCGTTTAGGAAGCATGAAGCTCAGCCTCGCGCTTAGCAGCGCTATACTCGCCACAACGATATACACCAAGAATCCGCCCGCGAGATGACCGTCAAGGGTAGCGGAAAACAATGCCGAAGCAATTGTCGGGGACAGTCCTCGAACACCAGATGACAACATTTGGGCCAAACCGTTCGTTGTACCTAGAGTGAAGCGACTTGTTGCGCTCTGCACGATCAAAATTTGGATGGCAGCTGCAGATGCTTCAGTCAGCACCGATACTGAATCAGCAGTTATAGGGACCTACCAAACGCAGGGGAAATCATCAAGTGGAACGACAGTTGCACGCAAAGTAGAATCCACACGGCGCCATTCACCCGACCGGATAGTCTCGCAACGAGACTTTCAAACGCGAATACACAGGTTCCGCAGAATGCAGATAGCATAGCTGCGATGAAGACTGGGCGCTCTCCAAAACGCCTCAGAGCAGGTCCGAGGAGGAGCACTTGAAGGACAACGTTGATGGCGCCCCAGACAGATAGGATTGTGCCGATCTGGTAAGGACTCATCCCCAGCCCTCCGATTGGGATACTCGTCGACCACATCAATGGCATCAAGACGGTCAATCCCATAGAAAGAAAAGCCACTGCACAGTAATTTCCGATTGCGAGCACTAGATTCCGATTGAGAATCTTCAACATGCGTGGGCTGGAGGAGTCTGTCGAAGCCTTGGTGCCGGAGCCCAGTAGTGCAGACGATTCATCCGGTGCCGCTTGAGCAGGCTTGATCGGGTTTAGTGTCTAGAACAAGCGACAAAGGTCAGTTCCAATATCTTGAAAATCATGGGAAGGTGCATGCTGACTTCTTTGAGAGTTATGAATGCACATGCGAATGTCAGGAACGAAAATACTGCTGATATGCCGCATGGTAACAGGTAAGGATAGTCAATGAACAGCGTCACTCTCCCGAAGGTTTGTGGCCAATTGCGAGCTGGGTCGGCGAGAAGTCCTCCAATGACCGGTCTGAATTGTGTGTTAGTTGTCATAACTGCTGCTGAAGCTGATGACCCACCCAAGAGCATTTCCCAAGCCCCACATCAAGGGCATGATGGCAAATGCATCCCCGATATTTGAAGCGTCCGTGAGCTAAACAACGAAGGAAACGTCATTTTCGGGCTGAACAGCTGCTCGGAAAGACGAACCTCTGCCATGATTGTCTTTGAGACGCCTTCCAACGCGTCAGATCGATATGGGTAGGATGCATATACAAGAATGGAAGACTTACCGATGTTGCCATTGAATATGCCTTGCAGAGCCCGGAATACGACCAGCCACCAGAAATTGGAACTCAAGCCAAACCCAAGAAGCGAGATGGCTAACCCCAGTGGACCCCATAGGAGGACAGGACGACGTCCGTATATATCAGAGGCTCTGCCCCAGTGGTAAACGCTAAGACACTCTGCCGCAAAGAACGCAGATCCCTTCGACAATCGTCAGTGTCGACCTGGTCAGTCCAGGACATATGGAACTTACCACAATTCCGGAGTAGTATCCCGTCTTACTTTCGTCACCACCAGTGATTCCAGTCTGCCTGACAAAGTCTGGAAGGAACGGATATATCACCGTGCCGGAGATGGGCTCTGCCAATTGAATGGCGTATACGATCGCGAGCTGCCACTTTGGTAGAGGCGTGCGCTTGCGACTTGGCTGGCAATCCACGTTCGAGTCGGCCATGGTCATCGTCAGTGGATGTGAAGCAAAGAGCGAGTCAGGTCCTTTTTATCAAGTGATACTAGCGTGAGATATTGTCTGAGAAGATACGAGTCCGATCCCTAGGGTCAGGTCTAGTGAAAGCGGGACGAGTCACTTACATACCAAAAGTCAGTCGTACTTCTAGTACGTAAGGGTTTCTATATCACTTGCGAACTTGGCTGCGAATCAAGCTGCGATCCTAGCCGCCTGAAGCAACGCCAATTCTGCATTGCACGAAACTTCTAGCCGTCCTTAGGCTTCACGCATCCTACTCTGTTCAAAGTAGTATACATCAACTGCCTTCAAAGTTCCATACTGCACCATCAAGAACCATAGTCCGCAACTAGAAGACTCGGAGACCGATAACCAGCCCACTGTTCGCCTGATGGAGACCGATGTCCCAAAATTCTTCGGGAGCGTATCAGACGTCGTAAAGGCGGGAGACTACACACTGGCGAGTCTCAATTCCAGGCATGGTCTGCATGTCTCCTAGTAGTGGGTAAATGAGCTTTGCACCCGCCGACAAATGCAGTTCGAGATAGGAGCACTGAAACCTGGCGAGGGATCGGAACGTGCGCATTTAGGACGCAGGAGATGGCACCAGATGGCACGCCCTTCAGCTTGGGATCGTTGTAGAACAAGTATTGAGATACAGACTATTGGCAAACTGAAGGCAAGAACGTTGAAAGATTCGATCCGAGGATGGACGTGTGAGCCTCGAGCTCGCCCGATCGAAGGGCTTTCACAAGCGGCGGTTAGTACGTATCCAGTGGTTTCTAGTCCAATTCGCTGAGATCATGCCCTCAGCACCATTGAGTCCGGTGCAGATGATGCAACTCTTCATCGATGGCTAGGAGGTTCAGATCACATAGGTAACTCGGAGTCGAAAATTTCTTCAACGCGAATATCAATCACCGCCTGACTGAGCGCCCTGGCACCAGCGCCGCCCTCTGCCCGTGATTTATATCACTCACAGCTGCAGCGTCAGCACCTCCGCCAAGGGCCTCTCGCTCTGTAAGATCCAACTCCGCAGTGTCCGAACAAAGCTAGGTTCTAGTGAAAGAATGAATAACGACATAGAGACCTACACAGCTTGATGGAGAACCACAAAGACCTTGATGCGAATGTGCCGAAGAAAAGTCTTGCAACCCTCTAGGAGCGTTACTAAGTGTTCCTGAGTGTACATGGAACGTACTGGAGCGTAGAGCTTCGCTGGGCGTGACCTCGTACTAGCGCCGTGCATTTTCGAGGCGCGCGTCGTCGCGGACAATGACTTTTGCATTAGACTTGAGTTCATTGACGCGGCACTTGGTGTGCAGAACTTCCCCAGACCCATGTCTGCGCCAAAAACCACCCTCAGTCAAGAGGATTCCAATGCGGCCAGCCAGATCGCTCTCCTCGGTGCCGATAAGCTTGAGCACAATGATGATCAATCTGATCGGCCAGAGTGTAGGAGTTTCCATGGGCGATGCTGGCGAAAGTTCAGAAATTCATGCGTGGACGAAGACAGGCGTGCCCTCAGTGCATGTCTTCAGAGACGATCAACAATAGATGACAGGCAAAAACAGACCTGCCGCGTCTGCATAAGATTGGGTCTCAATAGCGTCTTGAGCAAAACCAAAGCTCGGACGACACCAACATTCTCAATGGGAGGCAAACGACTATACAGCGCCCGAAGTAGTGCGCCACCTAAGTGCCAGACATAGCTGTGAGTGTCATGTGAAGCGTCTTGGCACCAGGTACGGGTCCGCCCGTAGACTCCCCGTATTACGAACGATCGCAGCCTGATCGCTGCTGACATGCATAAGTAGCAGGAAGAGAGTTCCGGGGATGCAAACGACAAGCATCCGAGGTTGTATGATTGGACCTGATGCGGTCAGAGTTGGATTGACTGGGGTCGAGATGTCTTACCCGTTAACGTCTTTCTCCGGGTTTATTTTGTCCAACACAAGGCGCTCCCCTTCTGCAAGTTCGATGTGGTCACCGAGGGTACGTTGAACAATGATGCTGGTGACCTGCACATCAGGATTGAAAGGGTTGTTAACATGGCAGTCAATACTTCGTCCACGAAGAACTCCGCGGGGAGAGTGACATGCTTAAACGATGCCAGATTTTTCAACCTTACGGCTGTCCCGAATGTTCTCAACGTTACCTCGCCTAGTTATCCCCACACTGCAATCGACAGTCCGTATGATCTGCAATAGTCAACTTCGTTTGTTTCGGAGGTGTTGACTTGACGCCTGCCTAGACAGCAAACATGATCTTCACGAGCCTGGGCTGCTCAGCTCCACTTCACACTGACTGAGCCTTGAGCGTTGGACCTGGCGATCTACGGCCACAAGGCCTCAGGCTCCGTACGAGCATGCGACAAAGACCTAGCCTCAAGTATATACTCAGTGAAGGGAAAGGTTACGACAATAAGTTACCAGGATGGTGAGCCACATTGCGGGAACCTGCGTTGACATATTGGGTGGAAAGATCAGAGAGCTCCTGAGTCTGATGCACGGGCCAAATGAATAGCGTTGACAGGATGCTCTCAGAGTCATAAGTATTCACGAGCTGGGTCGGAATTAGCAGGAGTAGAAGACCCGTCAGCGACGACCGACGAGTAAGGCTCCTCGAAAGTGGCGATGTCATGAATGGGGCTGGATATGATGAAGATGAATTCCGTCCGGGTCTGGTGCGTTCCAGGCCAAGTTTAAGCTTAGGAAATCACCGTCCTGTCACCAGATGATCTTACAGTCGTTTGTGCTATTGGTAGCAAGTGAGAGAAAGGAACCGGGGATTTCGGTCCGGTGGGCTACCTCACCCTTCGGGTTGCTTTCGGGTGCATCCTGATTTACGTGAACCTTGACTTCGTACCTCGACATTCAATACACCACGCACGTCGTCGCCGTGCAACCTGAGTCCCCCCGTCTAGAACCGCTCTGGCGCACCAGTGATCACCCTCTGCTGGGTGCGTCAATCCCGACTGATTGCTCCCTGGGCGCCACCAGGAGACGCGATCTTTTGTCAAAGAAAGAAATCTCCAGGAAATCTCTCCTTTCTAGCCTTTGTGCGGCCGGTGATGTTGATGCTGATGTTGATGTTGTGAAGACTGAGACTTTTTCAAGCCCAGGTCCTCAACAAACGTGGACTGATCGTTTGTATGCATTGTTCGTTAACGATTCATGACACGCTTATCTGTCCCGGTACATGGTCTGTCCCGGCATAGAGTAGATTTGGGTAGCAAGATGGAGATTTGCCAGATCTGTACGCCTCTGTCGTCCACGCTTGAGAAATCCAGGTGAGCCTTTCTGCCTTCCCTAGACCGATTCAGTATGTGGGGTAGCGTCCGGTTCTGAGAAGCCCCGCCGGGCATCATTATACTCCGTTGCTCATCCCGATGAGCGGCATATGGCATAGTCAGCTATATATCCCCGCAACTATAGATCAAGCTCTTATAACACGTCTCCCTTCCCTCTCTCTCTCTGTGATCGTGTCGCCATGAAAATCCTGTTTTTCGTCACTGCTCATAACTCCCTTTCTCAGCGTGTCTACACGTTGTTGTCGGCGCGTACTATCCCAGCTCGCCTGTCCAAATCATCTACTCTCAAGGCTACAGCTACTGTAGGATCCGTGCTTGTTTCCACGAAGCCCTCACCTCATCGTCTTTGTAGCCTCACGCGCCACTCCACTCACATGCCGTCGCAGTCGAATATGCTCTCACTGCGGAGTCTATGATCGAGGCTGCTGAACTTTTTCAGCCGGACCTAATTATTTGCCCATTCCTGACAAAGAAGGTCAGGACAGCTGCAGGACGCTTGGTTTGAACTGACATGATCCTCGCCAGGTTCCCGAGGCTGTCTATGAGCGTTGGTTGACGCTGATTGTCCACCCCGGTGCGCCAGGTGATGCGGGGCCCTCTGCTCTTGATTTCGTCCTTGCCGGTGACAGTGGCAAAGAACCCGATGCCAAACGCGCCCTCGATACGATTCTGGAAACTGAGCAGCCCGAGCGCAAAGAATGGGCCGTCACTGTTCTAGCTGTACGCGTTCTATTGCTGCCTGTCGCGTTCATCCACTGAATTCCACGACAGGCCATCGAGGAGCTTGACGCTGGTCCTATCTGGGCTTTCGCTAGCTACGATGTACCCCAAAACATCTCCAAGTCAGAACTCTACCGTGGCCCGGTATGCGATGCTGCCGTAGCTGCTGTCGTTGCTGCCATTGAACGCGTCGAAACAGCTGCCGCGGCCGAGAGTGACAAGGTATGTATTTCGCACGACCAAAGGCTACACCAGAGTGATATAAGATTGGCTCAACGTTTATTAGTTGATCAGGCCGTCTTTGGTCCCGCCTGCCGACGCCTTTTTCTCCGTGAGCACCAGCGTGCCCTTCCCGAAGAACACCACCCACACGCGACCGCTCTTGCCTGCGGCCGCCAGGGCCCTCTCGCCTCTTACAGTGACCGCCTCCCACTTCGCGCGTCTTCTTCGTTCCGCGGACTCTCAGCCTGGTGTCCTCTCGAACGCACTCACCCCACCTGGAAAGGCCAGCAAGCTCTTCCTCTACGGCGGCAAAGTTGTTGAGCCTATTCCGGCCCACCTTGCCAAGCCCGGCAAGATCGTTGCTCACCGCGATGGGGCTGTTCTTCTCTGTTGTGCAGACGGGAACGGTGTTTGGATCACTCACGTCCGCCAGCCGCGGGCCAAAGCCGATACCATTAGGACTTTGCATCCCAAGATCTCTGCCGTTATGGGTCTCACTGGCCTGACATGGGCGCAATCATTGGGTTTCGGTGAACCTGCCGGTGTACAGGATTGGACTCTCCCGACCTGGGAGAAGAGGGAAGGCACTCTCCAAAATGTCTGGGTTGAGGAGGAGAAAGTCGGCGATTCACTCATTGCCTATGTTTATTTCCCCTTCTAGTGAGCTTCATTCATTCTCTCACAACATTCGCTGACATCCTCCCAGCAATGGAGCCTGTGATACTCAGCAATGTGTGCAACTACGCAAGGCTATCGAATGGGCCTCGCGTGTCCGTACTCCCGAGGAAGAAGCTAAGAGTGGTAAACTGAAAGCGCTTGTTCTGATGGTGAGTATGTTATTTCAGAGTACTACAATATCTTCTGACAGCCTTGTGAAATAGGGCGGTGACGGGTATTTCTCCAACGGTATCCACGTTAGTCTCCAGCACCTGCCACAGCGTCGATCGTTATTGACAAATTACGCTAGGTCGGTGTAATTGAAGCTGCCGCCGATCCTGCTCAAGAGTCTTGGTACGTTAGCGGCAATCAAGACGCACTCTGGCCCATACTTACCTTCCTACTAGGGATAACATCAACGCGATTGATGATGTCGTCGAAGCGACAATGTCCTTCCCCGGCGGTACTCCTGCTACATTTGCAAAATACCCTGGCAGCCCAGAGTATCAAAGGAGCACGCCATCTTTGGCCGAGCGGGGGGTGTTGACTGTCTCCGTCATGCGGGGTAATTGTGCTGCTGGAGGTTTGGCAGTTGCCACCGCCGCCGATGTATGCAATTTCTCTGGATATACATGTCGAAATTGACACGGCAACATCGTAGATCGTACTCTGTGCTGAGCGCGCAGTCATCAACCCTACCTACCGTGGAATGGGATTGTTCGGTTCTGTAAGTCTGCGAAAGAAGAAAAGACACAATAGCTCATCCTGTTTGCAGGAATACCACCGCTTCAGCTGGTTCGAGCGTTGCCCGGATGCAGAGGAGTATATTCGGGCCATGATACCCATTGGAGCCGAGGTTCGTTGAGGATCTTTCTCTACGAGGGCCATATCGACAGTTGACACTTAATTACAGGAAGCTCGCGATGCAGGTTTCGTTGACACGGTCCTACCTGAATCTACCCCAGAGTCGATTGAGTTGGCTGCAAAGGCGCACGTTCGTAAGGTCGTTGCCTCCCCATACTCCGCTGCCGTAGACTTCGCTGTTGCTCCCTGGTGCAAGGCCAAGGAGAACGTCCCCTCTCCTTCTACCTCTCTTATTGATGGACTCATGATCAACAAACTCGAGTTCTTGTCTGCACTTGACCGACCCCTTCGCTGGTACCGTGCCACTGAGCTCCAGCAAATGACGCTCGACTTCTGGCACCCTGTCCGCTCTCAGAGGTACCACTCCCGTCGCGCTGCCTTCGCTCGCAAGGTTGCCCCCAAGTCGACGCCGCTTCGCTTTGCGACGTTCCGTCGGGCCGAGGGCGAGGCTGATGCTGAAGAGTTGGACTCGTTCGACGATGCACCTGGCTGGACCCCCGAGGAAGCGTGGCATTGGGCTGGAATGGCTGTTCCCGAGGTTCTGTTGACAGACTATCCTTCCGCGAAATCGTCTTCCTCCTCGTCCTCGTCCGAACCCAACACTATGATCAACTCGCCTACCACTGATAAGTTCTCGTATTCCAGTGCACCCCCGGGTGATGTGCTTGTGGAGAAGCTGGCGGCTATTCCAGCGGTGCCCAAGCCGAACGTGGTTGGTGAGGATGCGGCATCACAAGAGGTGTTATATACCTGTTACTACAATGGTGCAAGGGAGTGATCACACACTCCCATAATTCATGTAAACTACCTGTAACAATATGTATGGTGATCGCTGTAATTTGTAGGGAAGAGATTAATATCTTGGGCAGATTGAGATAGACTAAGTTACTAGCATTTATACATCGCCGCCCCTTGTCAGCGGCTCTATATCCACACATGGCGACAATCATTTTGCAGTGCCATTGTTCATCGATAGCTCTGTGATGATTGGCTTGAGAAACCCTTCTTGTAAAAGATCCAGGTACGTATAAAATGCCCTCTCGGCGGCTTCGTCGGCACCCACTATGTGATGGTAGAGGTCTTCCCACAGAACAGCATATGCAGCGTCGCCACCGATACACTGTTCGAATAGATAGACTCCCTCACAGTTTTGGAGTGCATCCCAGAGCCTCGGAAGAGAGTTAGGGAAATTTGGCTGCTCCTCCTGCAGTAGACGGTTGAAGACGTCCCTGTCAAGTGAATTTCTAGCTGCCATCGCCTGCGTGGGCTCCTCATCAGAATGCAGGAAGGGGTTGTCGACGATGAAGAGGGGCGGTTGAGCAAAGGAGCTTGTACAAATAGTCCCCGCATCGTCCCAGTCTAGTATGGCGCTGATACGAGGGTTGTCCGAATCCGCATCGACGATGAATATGTTCTGCGAGTGAAAGTCGGCGTGCATGAGGGGGAAGCCATCGGCATCGAGCGAGTTGTCGTAGAGGAGGGGGATGAGGCTGCACATCCACCAGAAGTGGCTATAACATTCACAGGCGAAGTGATCTGCTCGTGCACGCAGAGACGCCAGCCTGCGTAAGCCTGCTGCGATCCAAAACTCCGTCCCACTTCCGTACACGGATTTCTGCTGCTCTGAACTCGAATTGGGGGCGACACGCCATGTATCGGTACCATCTTCACGAGTCAGAGGTCCAATCATATCGAAGCGGTGTGAAGAAATCTCGAGCAGTACGCGAACAATTTGGCGAAGTATCGCCTCACGAGGAACATCCGGCATATCGTCCCAGACCTTGACAAAAGCAATCCCTTCCGCCTTGGTCATTACAACATAAGGCCGCCCGGCGTCTGCAGCAGAGGTGTTGTGGCAGATGACCCGGGGAAGGGGGATGGTTGTATTTTCGGAGACGTACTGCATAGCGAGGACCATGTCATGAACGGTCCTCTCTTTATCTGCAGAGTCGCGGAGTGGGACGCGCGCGACTACAATGTACGGATCGGCATCCAGATGGAGAAATCGAACAAGGTTGAAGCCGCCAGACTTGGTTTCTGCCCAGGTGGTGACTGTGGCGCCTGTAATGGCAGCCACATGCGCTGCGATTTTCTCCCACCTGACAGCGGCGAGAGTATCTGCTACTGCAGAGGGGGTGGAGAACGTCTCTGAACCGAGGGACGTTTCTGGGCCTGACTCAGTTCCATCCACAGTACTAGGCGCCTCCGAAAGAGACATGGTGGCGGTTGGCAGTGGTTGCAACGATGAGAGGTGCACAGCATCATGGCGTGCCCTTCCGCGTCACGAGAAACGGTGAGTGAGTGAGTCAGTTGAAGTTAACTTGAAGGCTTAAAGAAGGTTATTTGCGAACGTCCGCGGTCCCGGCTCCCTGAGTTCGATCGATCCGACCGCTACTCTGCTTCATACTATCATCTTTGAACAACAAGTACAGTCTCGCGCTTGGTACCAGCCTATCCTTTCGTGGCCCAAAATCCTCTCTCTCGTATCATACCTATCTCCCAAAGCTGTGACTATGACTCTGGGCAACCTCAAGCGCCGCGTGCGGAGTCTCAGGTGTGGGTCATACTACACCCTTCAGTGCCGTGTCAAACAAATCGCCTCTAGCGTAACTCTCAAGAGGTCTTCCACTGGCTATGGATCGCCAGTCTGCAACTTTTCCAGCTCCAAGCACACCAACCCGGACTTCGTTCTATCCTTTCCCATCGACATTACCCGCCAGATATTCTTGCTCTGTTGCGGTCCGGAATACGAGCACCGTGTCAACGAATTTACGCCTTACCTTACGCCGTCTCCCCACTATACTCTTGCTCGAGTTTCTCATGCGTGGCGGATCATCATCAACGCCCAATGTCCCGCTCTTTGGAACCGTATTCACGTCTCGATGTCGCCTTTCATCAAGCACGGACTCAAGAACCATCTCGCTCGTCTCCTACTGCGCTCCGGCGATGCGCCCCTCAAACTGACCGTTCTCGCTGTGGAGGCCCCAAAGTCGCGCACTGTTGCAAATCCGGGGATCGTTATGGATAACTTCCTGCAAGCTCGAGAAGAAATATGCAACATGCTTCTCGCGGCGAGCCAACGTTGGCAGACATTATGCATAGATCCAGGTGTCTTCGGGCCTGGCGATCTAGGCAGTCTTAGAGGAAGGCTCCCTCTTCTGGAAAAGGTGGTAATCGATTGCCATCTCGATGCAGGACGCCACGTTCGGAGGTCTCAACTGGATCTCGCAACCTTCTTGAACGCACCTGTACTTTCTGCTGTCGAACTCAGGAGCGTTCTTGCATACAAGTTTCCCTGGACGAACCTCCAGAGCCTGGTCTACGCCGGACAAAATGACGGACATCTTGAGAGCTCCGAGTTCTCTCATCTTCATGCTCTCATTTCTAGTTCCGTGAATCTGCTCTATCTGGAACTTGCCCATGTCTATGTTCCTCCTTCCTTGACCAACAAGTGTATCAGGAATCTCTCGATCCAGCACGTCTCTATCCAGGATACGAACCTTTGGGGAATGCTGCATCTTCCAAGTGTGCGACGTGTCGACGTCTTGTGCTGTGACCTCGTCAACCTTCCGCTCCTCGTCTCCTCTTCGCAATGTCGCGTCTCTGCGCTACGCCTTTTCTGGTCCTCAGGAAGCACGGCATCACTACCTCTCTTATTCTCTGCGCCAATGGCAGCGTCTCATGCAACTCTTCGCGCTCTTGTCATCACAGTGGACCGCAGTCTCACGCCACGTCTCGACTCGTTCGTATTGGAAGCTCTGGGACTCTTCAATACGAATAGAGAGCTGTACACGCATGTCGAAGATATCCGCCTGAATTTGGCCCCAGCTCATTCTCATTGGAAGCCGAGTATGTCGCTACTGAACGAGATGCATTCGGCGGTGGTTGGGAGGCGGTTGAAGCATCTTGGAGTGTATGTCACAGATTGCAGCAAGGGTATCTGGCCTGCTCCGCTCTTGGCAGACTCTTTGCCACCCGAGGCCAACGGCTACATCCTCGCACTCAGAAGGCTTCGAGGCTCTGGGACCACTGTAGATTTCAAGTTCAACGGTTAGCTACTTCCATCTATTGTGGCCTTTGACTGATTGCATACAGGCAATGACGTTCTTTCTGAGTAGTCCAGCTGAAGTTCTATACCTCCCTACACCGAACTATCCATACATACACAGCTATCGTTTCCTAGAACGCATTCCTGCGGAACGCGTTGAACGCGTCGTGCATGTCACGTGTACTACAAGGCTCTTGTCTCTCACCATCATTGTCAGCAATCCTAGATTTTCTCCAGCATGCCTCCTGTATCGATGTACGTTTTGTGTAGCAGCTGCTCATATACGCGAAATGAATGAGATCAGGCGAGATAAGTTCAACATTCACTCCAAAGCAGTGGTGTGCCAAGACGTTGACCTCAAAGGCGATGTTACGATTGGCGCTGGTACGGGTGTCTTTCTACCAGTATCCACCCGTGTTAACTGACATTTTTCTTCGAAGGAACTGTCGTACACCCAAAAGTTACCATATTCGCTATCTCTGCGCCAATCATCATCGGGTCGGGATGCATCATTGAAGAGAGTGTGATTATTCTGAACAGGTGCGTCTGTCCTACTCCATGTAACCTTCATCACCAAAATTGTACAGGAGGAAAGAGGTCATGCGCATCGGAGACGAGAACCTGATAGAAATCGGAGCCCGTACGTCCTGTCATCCATCCCCGGACTCCCGCAGAATAACAACACCAATCAGGCCTCGAATGTCCGTCCGTCGGCAACTACAACACCTTCCACACCCGCTCAAGGGTGCACCACACCGTCAAGATACCCAACTTTTGCGTCTTCGGCGCGGGCTGTCTCGTCGTCCCCACCGAGGAGGAAGTGCTGGACGACTACACCGTCATATACGGCCCGGACGCTCAGCGGCGACAGTGGAGTGGGCGGGGAAAGGTCCAAGAGATCGACCTGAGGCGGAAACACGCAGAATATCTGCGGGAGATGTTGCCCAAGTTTAATCGACTGAATTCGTCGAGGGCGGGGTGAGGATGGGCCTGGTTATAGTTCGTCATTTCTGTACTTCTATCATGGGAATCTCATTGTATGGTCTTCCAGCTTGTGTGCGCGCGTAATTCCCGCATGATTGTGCCTGTTTATGCGTCTTGGCTCTTGACTGCATGCCTGTCGTTCAACTATCGTTCTTCGCTGCCTCTGCAGCTTACAGGGAATCTCCGTATCTTTCATCCAGTGTGCTTGATAGCTTGCGGTCCTCAGCTGGACTTCTTCAGTATGCTCTGTCCTTATCGTCCACTTCCGGTACTCATCGGCAATAGTTTATTCAATGGTATACAGAATGAAAGCGAAGGCAGCAAGCTGGGAGTGTTAGTGCTAGGTTTACGGTCTACAATGTCTTTCAAGGGACAATACTTATACCTGGTCATCAGTCTGGGACACCTACGAGCGTGCAGAACAAGCCCAAGATGCCTTTACTTCAATGATCGCTCCCATGACTGTCAATGGAACTCCGATAACGTCCCATTTCATCGAAACCGCAAAAGATCCTCTGCCATGTCTTTCTGCTCCGACGACGGAATATGTTGTTGTGACCGCTGAGCCCAGCACGAGGGACGAGCTTATGGGGCTCATCGCGAGACAAAACGAGAATCTGGACAAGGCAGCGCGTGCCTATCCTCCGTGCCTTTGCATTCCCACCATTGAGAACCAAGATGTCATCCTGTTCCTTGTCGGATGGGACAGTCGGGAGGTCGGTGGGTTTGCTTGTCGTGGATTTGGCGTCTAATCACCGCATCCACAGGTCCACTTTGAGACTGTCAGCGCCGCGCCGTTCACGAGTATCGTACCAGGTATGATTGCGCTATCGCACACGCACATGTTCCACGCCAACATGATATCGTACCCAACGCCTTGAATACCATGTATCTATCGTTTATATCTCGCCGCATTCTTCGTCATATATATACAGCTAAATCGTCGAACGCGTTGTCTGAACCACGGAAGGTACTCTCCGTCAATAAGTGGACACCCATCTGCTACGAGGGTCTCCAATTGGGTCATCGCTGCTGGCTCGACACCCTCGACAGGAAGCCGAGCCTTGACTAGGCGCATGAGCTGGCCCGTCGTCACGTCGGAGCAGTGCGATATATCGATATGCTTCAAGCACTTCCCAGCCTCTGGATCATCGGCAATTGACCCAAGCACCTGGTTGATGACCCCACTGGGCAATCTGCGCAGTGCGAGGGTCTTGAGGTCCCCAGACGCTTTGATGAGAGCGATGGCTGGGTCAGGCGACACGATGCACGACTCGATGGTCAGACTCGCAAGGTTCTTTGTCGTGAGGCCGCGGAGGACGGCGTCAATCGAACATGGGGAGCGCATCAGGGTGAGATGCTGCAGAGACGGCATGTCGAGGTAAGAAAGGAGGGGCAGGGAGCCGTTGGATGCAATGAGGTTGAGCGTCTCGAGCTTGCCCAGTTGGAGGGCAGGAAAGGGATCGGAAGGGGGTGGGAGATGCCCGAAGGGGAGGTCGATAGTCAAAGATTCAAGGTCTGTGGCCTCGGATAGGTATGAGAGAAGGGAAAAGACACGCTGAGCCGTCCCGCTGCGTACACTCAGGTTGCGCAATGTCTTCGGTGCGGGGGGTAGGTGCGAGAAAGTAAAGATCGCACCCTCGAGGACAAGGCTCTGGAGTGATGCGTAGGGATATGCAAGGACTTTGTTCCGTGTATGATTGAAGAGCTTGTCGTGTATCTCGAGCACCTGTAAGCCAGATACTACTTGATCTCGCACCGGTTCGTCCAGGGTGGTGATCACATCCCAATCCTCGAGTCGGCAAATACGTAGATGCTCCCACTTCATACCGGAAAGCTTGTCCTTGTCCCAGATGTTCTCGAGTAGCGTCAGCCGGAGACTCAGCTCGGAAATTCGTCCGTTGGAGCGTGTTAGCCATGTTTCTGTCTTCCGATTTGGAGACTTGCTCGTCAAAGCCAATGTCCGCCACAACTGTGGTGTCCGCATGGCTATCTCCCGCCAGTGCTTGCATACAGACGATACGCGAAGGACTAGTGTGGAGTCCTCCGTGACGATGTCATCAAAGATAACGGTCATCAGCTCAACGGGAAGCTTGGCGATATGACAAGTAACGCGTCGTCTGTCTTCGACGGCCGTGGCCTTCAGTGACGTGACTTCGACGCGTCGTCTGGTGTCGTCTGGCGCGATGCGGGCGAGAGCCATGTCTGCCATGGAGAGGCACTGGTCGAATTTGCGGGCGAGGAGGAATAGACGGGCAGCGCGCAGATAGCCTTGATATCGTGTGGGCGCGGCGTCTATGGTGGCCTTGGCGTCGCAAAGGGCGTCTTTGACCTTCCCGAGCTTTTCAAAGCAAGCAGAGCGACAGTCAAGGACAAAGTAGGGTTTGGTAGGGCCACACTTCTCAAGAGCCTTTCATAAGTGCTTTTAGCTGATGTTGTTGCGAAGGGATGATTCATTGTACCTCTGTGCAACTTGCAAGTGCCACCTGGTAGTCATCCCTCTTGAAGGCAGTCATTGCCTTGTCAAATGAGGGTTTCCAGGCCATGTCAGTGGGAAGATGGTGGTCCAGGTCAAAGGCGTATCTATCACGTGCGGTACATACCACGGTGAATTCAATGTCCCGAGCCCTTGCCAAGAAAGCTCGAAAGAGAGATTTAACGAAGGGAATCGGGATATCATCCGACTGTTCATTGATTTCTACAATTCGAAGCCCTTTGTTGTCAAGGTAGCTGTTGAGCTAGACTCTTCGTCAAGTTTCTCAGCCTTTCTGCAGTTACCAATTTGGGTACAGCTTAGCTGGTGACACCTTTCAACTCTTACCTTCATCTACTCAAACTTTTGTCTCGTTCTTTCCGTGAACTATCGTCTCGCGATGCCTCTCAATTATTCAAAATGGGATCAGCTCGAGGTGCGTTGCCGCCACCCTTTCCCAGCCACAATATTCAAGTCATGGACAGCTCTCGGACGATTCAGATATCGAAGGCCACCCCAATGTCGACAAGAAATCGCTCATTCGGTGCGTCTCTGCGCCTTCTTCTACACGATATATCGCCGACAGCGCCATCACTACCCTAGATGGAAACAGCGCGACATCCACGAAAAGCGGGAGCAGCGCAAACAGAAGATCGCATTTCTCAAAGCGCAAATCGATTGCAACAAAATCATTCAGGTCCGGATTAACGAGATCTACGCCACACTCACGTCCTCCTCCACCTCATCGCCTGTCAGCTACTTCAATTCCCTTGCGGAGCAGCTGGAAAAGAACCCTTCCAAGGACTGTCCGCCCGGCAATGACCCGTCCAAGCTGGAACACACGTACGA
This sequence comes from Strobilurus stephanocystis, assembly GCA_019915075.1. Classification (NCBI taxonomy): domain Eukaryota; kingdom Fungi; phylum Basidiomycota; class Agaricomycetes; order Agaricales; family Physalacriaceae; genus Strobilurus; species Strobilurus stephanocystis. The sequence continues at coordinate 1,069,902 of JAHLMI010000011.1, forward strand.
TGGCATGATCCTCTCGCTGCTCAAGCAGGTCTCGCAACAGGCCAAAGACAAGGTCAATGACGCGAGCGTACTCGAGAGCGAAAAAGAGGACAAGCTTACCAAGGCCCTGGTTGAGGGAATCACCTTTCACAAGGAGAAACTCGCGGAGACAATCGTGACGAACCAGAAGGAGCTGGAAGCGGAGGAGAAGGAGCAGAAGAAACACATCACGAGCGAAGATCTGCACGATGGCTTTGACACTCATGTGAGTTTCCTTCTCTATCTCTCATCAGTCCTGACCTCCTTCTTGCAGTACGTTCCTCCCAAGCCCGCTCCCCAGTCTGTCCCTACCAAGAAGATTGAGACCAAGAAAGCCACAGTGACGGAATTCGAAACTTTGAACCCTCAGGCTTCCTCTTCATCATCAGCTGCAGCGCCGGACAGCGATGAGGACGATGACGATAACGACGTGCCAGAATTGACACCTTCACTCGAGGCCTTCTCCAATCTTCCCTTGGGCGCCTACGAGCAGTCCTTCCGCTTCATACAGGCTCATCCTGATGTCGTTATTTCTGGCGCTTCCGACGCACTCCTTGTCGCAGCTTTCCGCTCGGAAGGAGACGGAAAGTTCAAGTACGCCAAGCAGTGCGTGCACCAGAGTCTTCTTCTCCAGTATTGCGAGAAGCTCGGGGGAGATGGCGTTCGTGTATTCTTCAACAAGTACGTTCCCATGTCCTCAATAAATCTCAGGCTGATTAACGATTGGCAGGATGATATCAGGCGACAAGCGCGCTATTCCTGTCTTTGTCGACGATGTGGACAAGACTTATGCTCATCTGAAGGAACGAGTGAGGATAACGAAAGCAGAAGAGGCCGCTGCGAATGAGGGCAAGGAGCAGATCCAGCTGGTGCCTGAGAGCGGAGACCAGACCATCTCGTTCAACGTGCCAGACGGGCCTCCTCCGGAGGAGCTTGTCTACGAGGGGCCGGATGCGGAGACCGTTGATATCAACGAAGTACGCAAGGCGTTGCAGTTCAGATGGGATGTCTACGAGTCTTTCCCGGATGATCTCAAGGAAGCGCTGTCGGCCAACTCGCTCGACGCGGTCAACGCTGTCCTCGGTGAGATGGACGTTGCCACGGCAGAGGACGTCGTGACGAAGTTGGACGTGGCAGGGATCTTGAACTTCGCATCAGGCGGAATTAGGGATGAGACTGGGAGAAATGTCGAGGCGGAATAGGGAGGGAATATGATGGAAAGTACGATCTCAATGTATCTCTTATTATCTGCTGTGTTTGTCGCTTCTTGTATCTTCAATCGTCATCTACTTGCAAAAGGTCGGGGCTTTCAGTGCGAGCGATCGTCGCTGGGCCTTGTTCACCAGCATATCTTGTAAGTATGTAGACAGGACGATGCTGTTGACGGAACGTTTTCCATTCCAAGACCAGATTCCTACGCGGAGTTGATAAAGATACTGTAGTTCCATACATAGTGAATGTCCTTTTAGCTTCTTCGAGATGGTCAGCAGTGGAACGCGTACGGCTGAGTTGAAAATGCATGTACCTCAGATGTTCTGTAGTTTGTGCAAGAGAAGATCTATCCTCTTCTGTTCATACATAGCACTGGCCGACGCCAGCAATGCTTCCAAAGTCTCGAAGACCGCTGTAGACTTCTCTTCTTGTCCGGGTCGCTCCAGCTAATTAATTCGTCAAGTCGTCGTTGTATGTCAAGGTCACTGGAAGCTCACTACATAGCCCCGACCCGTCAGTACTACACACAACTCCCCGCCATCGAGAAGCGTGACCACAGCTTTGGCCTCGAGGATAGTCGTTGTGGGCAGGATAGAGAAGGAACGAATACCGAACTGTTGCTCGGTGAGAGAGTCGAATAGTTCGTTGTAGAAGAATCCAGCAGGCGACGGAGAACGAGGAGGGGAAGAGGACATCGCTGCTGCTCTGCCGCTGCTTAGTAGTGATAGTAATATGTCATTGAGGGGTTTGGAGATGGGGGTAACGATACAAGAATTGGCTCCGGCCCGATCAATCCGGGGAAGCTGGCAATTGGCCTGCCGCTCATCGACTATGTGCTTATGCATATCAATATTCATCCTATCTATCCTTGCGTAGCGATCTCGTGCAGTGGGTTAATTGACGGTACAGCTTCGAGGTTCTCCTTGTCTGAAAGCTCACGCAAACATCGTGGGTCTAGTGCAGTGATGATAGAGGCAGGGTATGCGGCAATGTCGATTCGAAACTTGCTCGTAATGATACTATTAGCTGGACGCCAAGCCCCCCGTCACCGCCATCGTCCCCGTCTCCCTCTCCACCGCCAAATGAAGGGTTCTCGTCCTACGGTACAAGGAGAATAAGAAGGGACACAAACAGCATCTCTTTCATCGGAACACCAGCCACAAATGGTATACTCGTACTGGTGGCAAGAAGCGTGAGACAGAGCATCGAAATGCGCATGTTCAAGTTGAAGACTCCGAAACTGTCCAGCGGGTAGATCTTGGGAAAGCGTGTACTCCCATCGAGCTCGCTTCTCAAAGCATGCTTCAAGTGCAGCTTGTTGTCAGAGTGACGAGTGGTACCAAAACGGCGCGTATCGCCGTGCATGGCATGGGTGATGCCTAGGACCGCATATCAAAGAGATCTGCTGCCGTTCATCAGCTTTTCGCCGCCTTGTAAGCTTGCATTTTTCGCTGAAATATGAGAGCTAATGAAGCACGACGACGTCGGGGCAATCTCTATATCAGGATTACGACAAGACAATTGGAGAGGTAACGATGTAAATGGCGCGCACTGCACCTCAGTTTGGTCGAGTCAACGATTGCCAGGTCATCCTTCTAGTAGTACACACATCTAAAAGACCATTGAATCGAGACGAATTTGAGTTAGAGGGTGTATCGGGACGCACCTCTCTAACACTATACTGACTCTCAGTCCTTGAGGTCTTCCTTCGCAATCTCGGTGACCTCTTGCGGCGGAGCCACCTCTACAAGCTGAAGCCCTTTCCCTTCCTTCCGGCTCTTCAAAGCGCCCTCGTACATCTCCCGTGTAAACTTCCAGTCTCCAGATGCGTTTCTAGCTTTGCCAATCAGGTCGCCAATCCATTTCCGCTCCTCTTCGTTTCTCAAACAGTTGGCCCACCATCGATCCATACTCCCCACAAGCATGTTGGATAACAACTCCTCGTGCTCACTTTGTTCGTTGAGGACGTGGAGCAGAAACCCCGCGTTCAATCGCTCGAGGCCCATCTCAGAGAGACATTTCATGATACGAGATATGCGGAGATTGTTATGCGTAGATCCTGTTGTTTCATTCGATATAAGAGCGAAGAAAGCGGCTGACATGACACGCACGAACGAGGTTCTTGTACCGTGCCACGAAATCACGAGGGGGCGCGGCGCGTGCTAGAAGGCCAGTTTCCTCATCTTCTAGGCGCATCCCATAGAAATCTAGCATAAGTCTATACGATGTCAACATTCGTCTGATGACCTCTGGCGACGATTTCATAGCGTCTAGTTCATGACGCTGTAGAGGCTGAGATTCGAAATTCATGCCAAACTCCTGGATTGGGAACAGCCATTGGATGAAGCCATGCTTGTATTCTAGCGTCTTGTAGTCGCCCTGCCATCTGAGGCTGTCAGCAACCAGCAGAAATGAAGAGTTGATTGCACCACACTTGTCATGTAACTCGTCAATGATGAGGTTGTCTGGCCGACACCGCCCTTTGTTTTGGTAAAAGAGGAGATTTGCCGACTGGGTTGTGTCATCGTCGTTGCCGGGATATCCCTGGATAAATTCCAGGACGTCGCGAGGAATGTTGCTCTGTACCATCGCAGTACGGGTAGGCCTCAACGCGGTTGTGGTGAACGAACGGATGAATTGCATTGGCGAGTTGCCTTTTTCGGCGACCCTACGCTTTGATCAATCACCGGTCCACACCTCCGAGTATAACGGCTAACGATATCGTTTTCATGAACGTTGGTCGCTTGAAGTGATGTTCACTTGTGATATGGCTTCTGAGAGCATCTACGTCTCATCTGAATGGCTAATTGCGTCATGGGGGGCAAGCTCGTATTCAGACGACGCGAAGTTACAAATTACAGCTTCAGGTGTCCTTGCCTGCACCAATCATACACGAGCTAGTCTGCAGAAGACTACTTGTTATCATCAGTGAGATCACACAGCTCATACTTAGATTTGGGGTTCACTCGTTCTCATCATGTGCAGAGTCTGCAGACGGCGGCAACTTGAACAGAGACAGAGACGATGCCAACGCACTAGTGAGAATGTATTGAGAAGTGTGCTCTGAGATATCTCGGGAGTATAGAAGGAGTATCTACTCTTTGGTTCTATCTCGCCGGTACCAAAGGTCTCGCTCACATCTAGGGCTGAGGAGGCTTTCATGCGTGGTCGATAACATATGGCTGCGGCAGACACCGAGGGTCGTTTCAAGAGACATTCGTAAACAAGTAGACAGGGCAACGGAGAAACGCAGATAGTACGCCCTCACAGCAGTCAAGAGTCAGCAATCGAACCTCAGAGCAGATTCAGTCTCCGTCTGCACAAGCCCTGAAAGTTCCTTCAAGTTGGCCAAATCCGTGTGCGCTGGGTTCGTAATGCGATGGAAGAGTACTGTAAGCGAGCTATCTGTCGTGAACAAGGTTTCGTCCATTACAGAAGCCCAGTTCAGTATCTTCATTCGATCGCATCGGCACGAACTTGTTAGCGAACTCGGAACCAAGCGAGGCAACCTGCAGGTCTCCGCATTGCGAAGCTGATTGCCAGGATGACCCGGTCATTGATTGACACGGAGCAAAGATCTGGTTAAAGTTGACTCTCTGGCTGTTCAGTGGACGATAAGCGAGCAAACTCGTGTACTACAAGGAGTTGAAGAAGGACGGACCAAGTACGTTGGCCATTCTGGGGTTCTACATATTCTCCACGTGTCGGACCCACCGTTGACTTGAAATTTGCTTGACGTGCAGGCGAACGATTATTCGATTGCAGGAATCGGACGATTCCTGTGGAATATGTCTTCAAACCCCGACTCTTGCCGAGGAGACTATCTACGTTGATCTGACAGAAGCTGTTCATCCCTAGAGGGCCGCTTTGGGCGGCCCGCCATGCTTGTAGCCTCTAGTGGACGCTGATCCGAATCGCGTCACAGTGAACAGTTCAACTTAGCTCGCGGTACGCGTAACTCCTCTGGTTCTTTCACCCGGTTTAGGACCATCAGCTCGTTCTTTCTTATCAGGCAAAAATCACTCGCGCCGACACTTTTCCATAGATAATTGAAGCGCGCCGGGTCAAAAAGGAAACTTTCCTATTGTTGGCGATCAGGAGTGCATGGGAAATGATGAGAGTCACGATGAGAGTTGATGAGCTTCCCAGGCGCGACTTGGAGGAGATATGGTGTCAGCATCTGAGTTGGGGACGTTATTCGACTGGTTATGTTTCCGACCGCAATGTGTGGCCTTCTTTGATCGGACATCCTTCCCAAGCCTTCCCAGGAGCACGAGCACGACATCATCTCACGAAAGAGAGCCAGACACCTACAGCGGTAGCCTCTCGTACAAATTCAATCACACCCGGAACATATGCCGATACATCAGCATTACGCGTAACTGTCATTCTATAGGTTGACCGCGATGCAATGGTGATAACGAGCCAGACAATCGATAACATGTGCAGGCCGAAAGCTGCGATCACAAGACACAGAGATCGATCAGCATTCTTGTCACACATAAGCTTGCATAACCTTTATAAACTCAACAGCATTGTTGTACTCGCCTTCCATCGAACTCCCTTTTCACACTATGGTGTGTCTCGTACTCGTCCCGCTCCCCGACCTCTCTTTGACACGTTGCATAGGGCCTCACTATTCAAACACTCGTCGAAGGTGACAACCAGACCTACCCAAGGCCAGGCGGTAAGCATCGTCAACAACAAAAAGCTGTAGAGCCAGTCATGTCTAACTCCTCTGCTCTGCAGACACCGTGCACATACACTACACCGGAACGCTATCTGATGGAAGGGTGTTTGACTCGAGCCATAAGCGGTGAGTCTCCAAATAATCTAGATTAACGGGGCAATGTTAACGTTGTCTAGAGGTCGCCCATTTGTTGTCAAGATAGGCACCGGGCTAGTCATAACGGGATGGGACGAAGGTAATTCTTATCTGCGCCCTCATGCTCCGCGCCACTGACCGCGTTCTTTCAAAGGTGTCCCGAAGATGTCATTGGGGGAGACGGCTCTTCTGACCGCGAGTCCAGAATTCGTACGTCCAACTACGTTCCCGTCATATCATCGCATCTCATGGCAATAGGCCTACGGCGCCATGGGTGTGCCGCCATTGATACCTCCCAACGCCACACTCAAGTTTGAGATGGAGTTGTTGAAGATAGATCGGGAAAAGTAGCCGCCACACGGCCACGGACGATTGCTTTCCTTTTCTTTTTTTGCTCTGGGTTGACGCGTCACTTCTCTTGTAAACTGCATGTACTTGTTCGCATATATCCAATGTACCCCATATTCTCAGGCGCGTAAATCCGGGGTACAGATAAATTGCGCTTTCGGACGCGTCGCCACGCGTCAGACTCGCGTCAATTGACTGACCCTAGACTCACTTACCTGTTCCTATCGGCTTGCTGTTGGAACATTCGCGTCCGGATAGGCCTGAACAGGAAACACTTGTTCATGCGGGCGTTACTCGGAATTATCACGATCAAATCGATACTGACCAGACGCCGACACTGCTTGACGCAACCTATACCCAGGGGAATCTGGGGTCGGTGGTAAAATATCTAGAGCATGAGGGAAAACACCATGGGGTACTAATCACATTGCGCAAGATCCTATGGAATGATAACTTCATCCATGTCATCGTCATCATCCTCTTCCTCCTCCTCCTCTTCCGCATCGACTTGCATAGCATCACTTTGCGCAATGCTTGGTGCTGACGGTGGCGCAACATAGGTAGGCTGAGGTGGCGGGAACACAGCTGGCTGAAAGGACGGCGTTGGAGGCGCAACATTAGCGGGCTGTGGAGGTGGCGGGGCGAAAGCAGCCGGCTGAGGCCTCGGAGGTAGCGGTGCGACAGCAGCCGGCTGAGGCTTCGGTGGGGGCGGCGTAAAAAGAGCAAACCGAGGTTTCGGTGGTGGCGGCGCGACCGGGACTGGTTGAGGTATTGGCGGGAGTGCTGCCATCCGCGCAGGCGATTCTTCCGCCTCCCGTTCCTGCGCGTACTCCTGCAGCTGTGCTGCAAGTAGCGCCAGTTGCGCCTGTAGCTGTGCGCGTATCCCATCTTCGTACTCCTTGTCCGCCTGCTCCATATCTGCCTTTGCTTCCGGCTCCGGCGACGTGAGACTGAGTAGACCTTCGCCAAAATTGATCGTTTTGAGGATATGCTGCGCGGCCTCGTAAGCATCGCCTATCTCGGTCGCGTTGACAGTGTCTTCTGCTGGAGGCTCTGGGAGTACAGGTGGCGGAGGTGGCACACCATACGGTGTGTGTATGCCAGAAGCAAAGTGTGTGACGAAGGGTGTCTTTGAGCTACGGTCGAGAGGCGCCCTGGTGAATGGAGACGGACGTTGATTGGAGCCGTTTGCTGAGGGTTGGAGGACGGTGGTTTGCGGTCGACGCGTTGGTTTACGCGTCGCAGACTGGTGGCAGAACATGAGCATACTAGGGCGCCTCGAGAACTGGGTACTCACGTCTTTGCTCGTGTAGCTCGGGTTCAATCTATATTTTCCGTTGTCGCTCTTCTCGAATCGACCTTTCTTGTACGCCTTTTGCAGCGCCTGACTCGCCGAAGGCCTGAAGTTGGACTGCACAGGGTAATGGCTCTGCATCCATGCATAGATGTCCTTTGGCGCGACGCCGTCCAAGTCGCCGGAGTCCTGCAGAGCCTCGACGATCATATCCTCGTAGCTTGGAAGATCATCGTCGCGGTTATGGACCATTGGAGGATCAGGCGCTGCCGGTGCCGACGGCGTGGTGGAGAAGGTGGGCGCGGTCGAGTAGGCGGGGGTGGTCGTATGGAAAGAGGTAGACGCGACGGGCGCGGTATGATGGGGAATCGCGTAGGACATGTAAGGATGATGTTGCCAGACATGGGGGTAGTAGGAGGCGTGCGGATACGTCTGATAGCCGTACGGTTGATGAGGGTAGCCGGCCACTGTGGGCGGTGGATGTATTGTCAAGGGCCCGGTGATAGCCCGTGGTATAGGTATAGGCGGCGGCATTGTCGGGATATGCATGATCGGCGTCGGCGTCGGCGTCGGTGTTGGCTTGGATGCTGGCGCAGGCGTCGTTGCTTTTGAGGGCTCCTTCGGCGTAGGAGTCGATGCAGCCTGAGTTCCCTCAGACGATGCAGTGGATTTGTCCTTGTCCTTGTCTTTCTTCTTGTCCTCTGGTGGTTTCGGATCCGCTGTGGTGGTCGAAGGCGCAGTGTTTGTCGATGCCGCATCCTCCTCCTCCTCCTCCTCTTCCTCATCCTCCTGCTTCTCCTTGTCGTCCTTGCCCTTGCTTTCCTTGTCCTTGTCCTTGTCTACCGATTCCTTCTGTTTGGGTGTGTCCTGTTTAGAGGCATCTTGAAAATTTTAGTGATCTTCAATCTTCCTTCGCCAACGGTCAACAGCTGACCTTGCGCAGGGGGCGCCTTGACGTGCTCTGGCCATACCCAGTTCTTGACGTAAAGCGGAACGTGCAGCTCGAACAGCAGGCATATCTCGATGACTTGCGGTGGTGGGAGGGTTGCAAGGTAGCGCCGCCGGCTATCGTACAGGGAGGCTAGATAGTGTTCTATTCGTCAATCGCTCAACACATCGTCGCGCAACATACATTGAACGTGATGGAGGGAGGAGGCAAAGTGCGGATCCGAGGCGTTGGCCTGCATGAGATGTACAGTTTTTCAGAACAAGGTTCTCACCTTGGTCCGCGAGGACACAGTGTGCCGGTCCGGCATCTACGCCACATTTCTCTGCTTGATTCAGCATATTATTATTAGCGCTATACACGTATTGTACACCGAGCTAGTGCGCCACATTGCGCTGTTTCTGCCTGAAGGCCGCTTCGTTTCTGCTTCGCTCATCCTTGAGCCTTCGCATTACAGATGGATCACTCGCAGTGTGATACCCACGGGCTGCACTCGTCTTCACCGCCACCCTCAACATCTGAGAGAACTTGGCCGCTCCGACATTCTTACCCTGCGGGAACTTGACCCTGTTGAAGAAAGTTGGCCAATCCTTCGTAGCATATATGTCCTTGATCTCCCCTACCATCCGCTCCGGAATCTCCTTATCCGCGAATCCATAATTATCATCCAAGCGCCCCATGTTTCCCGAGTAGGTGTCAACGAACATCTGGAGGAAGGCGGTCTGGAACATGATCAGGGAGAGACTCGTTTTGGACTGCTCGAATGTCGTCTGCAGGCGGTAGCTGTTTTGTGTGTCCTCTTCCATTACTTCTAAATCAGGACGTTCCTTGAGGACCCAGCGAACATTGCGCGTAATGACCTCTTCCAAAAATACACCGCTCAGCTGCTCCCACCGAAGTCTGTCGTCGTGCACCATAACCAGCATAACCATCACGAGGAACACGCCCATGTCCGGGACTTGAGTCTTCGTACGATTATTGACGTCCAAGAGAAATGCGCGTACAATCCTCGAGGCATCATGCAAGATGGCTGGGGTCGTCCGTGACAAACATATGAGGAGGTGAACCAGGTGACAGTAGGAGTATACCGCCTTCTCCGATGCGCAGAGGATAGCGTTGTTTGAGAGGTAGCGGTTCCTTCCAACGACGGCGTCGCAAGTCTTCGAGAGGCCAACAACGATATTGTTCATCAAGCGATAAACGACTGTCACGGTCGGGGCCGCCATTGTAGATAGCAGACTCGGCACAATGGGAGCGGGCGCGGGCGCGGGTTTGACGGCATTGCGACCACCGCCACGACCACGGTTGTTATTCCGCCGCCCACCTCGAGCCCCATGCTGCTGCTGAAGAGAGCTAACATCGGCATGCTGAACATCAACATAGACCCGATGCAAGTACGTCCATATCTTCTGCTCCGCAGCTTCGAAGTGCCTGCGATTGAACGCCAGCGGTAGGAAGTAACCAAAAGGCCGCTTCTCGATACCACATCTCACTCCGAACTGGAGGAAGGCTTCCTCACTCAGCCAGTCAAAGTCTGACGCTACTTGGCGAGATCGAGGGTCGAAAGAAACGCCGATACCGAGTATGCATGACTTCAGTGGGGTCCTGAGGAAGAAGCATTGCAGCTCGCGCTGCAGAAGCTCGTGCGATGAGTCGACGACAGCGCGGAACCGTGGGTAGGCTTCAGAGAAAGTCAGAATGCTTTCTGAGGGCAGGAATGGGGCAAGCGCGAAGAAGATGTCGTCAGGTAGGTCATCGAGTACCGAGCTCTGTGGCGGCGTGAAGTAGGGCAGCGATAGTGTGACGGGTGGATGTGCCCGCATCGCAGAAGTATTGTGAGGTAACGTGTCCGACCCGTAAGGACACTTGGGACAAGTGAATTCCGAGATGGACTGGTATGTCTTTGTCCAACGAGGGTTGACATAGTCTAGGCGATGGATTCGTTGCGTGCTGATAAAAATGTTCGTGTTCTTGACTTTGTGGGAGAGAAGGAATCCACAAGCGTCCTTGGTATTGGGCATCAGAATCTCCTGCGCACCACTGTTCTGGTACTCAAGAGCGAGATCAGCCTTACACCCGGGAAAGTGAGTGTAGAAGTAGAACGCGAGTCCCTCGGGGACTTGCTCGAGTTTCATGAGGTACTGCTCAAGGTCCCTCTCCATGACATAGGCGACTTCAATGTGGTCACCTATATGGAAAGAGTCACCCTCTTCTTGCTCGACCTGAACAGAAATTAGTCTCGATGCGTCAAGTGTACAAGAGATCTGTACTTACTTTGGTGCTGCTGAAGAATGTCAGAAATTGAAGAAACAGACCGCGAAGGGATAACGCAGGAGTATAGCTGTGAACATGTTCAAACCAGAGCCACAATCTCGTTGGACGTCAAAGATACGCACCCTCCTGTGTACCCACGCTCAGCATATATCTCTTCCTGCTTCTTCAGCAAATCACAGCAGATATATCCCGTGAACAGATTTGGATGTTCGATGTTGCTAGTTGCTCTGATACTAGGAGGGTCAGCAGGCTAAACCGACAACCTATATCAGCAAGTCAAGGCCTGCGGCACCAAAGAATGGGCTCACCCATTTGTCCGGTATATCGACCTCAAAGTGCAGCGCGAGGTCTTTCCAAGGCCCACTCGGTGGCGTCAAGACGAGGCAAAACGAGCGAATGTTAGCGTCGTCAACGAAGACGGTCACGCCCGGGTAGGAGGATTCATACAGCTCAGCGAGGTCGCGATGGAGACGCGTGAGTAGCTTGTGGGAATGAGGTCCTGACATCGTAGTCGAGGAGAGAATGGTGGATCAAGAATGACCAGGCTTTTTGAGGCGAATTTTGTGGCTCTTGTAGAACAATAACTTCCGGTTCCGGCGCCTGATCCTTTACATGTTGAGTCAGGAGCCCCGGCCACAGCCTCACCCTCAGCCTGAGCTTTCAGGCCTTAGGCCTCGTGCGTTGTCGACTCATAGTCCTTGATGGATCGTCGAACATGAATCGCACCGGAGCCGTCCAGCACTCTCAAAAGATTGCATTGAAGAAATGCTCGCAGGCGCGGGTCCACTTCGGGAGGGACGGGCGCTGACGCGTTGCCGACGAGAAGGGGCACTGGAATGGAATGAAAGAGGATGAGCGCCTAGCGCACTTGCCTTTTCCGGCGTCAATCATAATGCGGCAATGCCCGCATAATCATGTGATCGCAACATCCTACCTTTGAACTTGAAGTTGAACCCAAAACTGCTCAACTCTCAGGCTACGAAGCTCGTAGCCTGATCATGAGAGTTGGGCGTGGCGAGTGATGACAGTCGATTATGAACTTCGTAGCCTGGAAGCCCGGCTCTGAGTAGTAGCGAAGACAGTCGTTCGCTGTTTAGTAATTAGACTTGAAATTGGAAATCGCGGACTGTTGCTCTATGCTACTAGCACCACCCTGTCGACGGACAAACGTCCCGCAGAACCACTTGCGTCCTCTCAGATACTATACACCTCACTCGGCATACACAATCTCTCAGAGCCCGGAATTCGATTTCATTAAGCAGTACTTGTCGGACTCTGCACCATATCTCATCGAAGTATTCAACAGAACATCTCAGCTAGCCCTGTCAATGCCTCACCGCTTTTTGGTCTGTCGCTGGCTTCGTCCTCAAATGCGGATTTCTCGCCTCATCCTACCTCATCGAAACCTCGTAGATCGCACCGTGAAAGGAATGTGCTAAATACAATTGGCATTCTTTTCATTCGCTATCTTCATATAGTATATTCGCTATCCGATTGCTGTCACTATGCACTGTACAATATGCGAGTTCAAATCATGTAGTTCTGTTGACGACTCGGACACGAACGGGCACCAGCTCTAACGGTGCTCATCATTTGTATCCTTTTCCAGCCCGTACACCAGCCCCAGCGCAATTCTCGCCGCAGCCTTCCGCCTCTCTTCCTCGTTATCCATGTGTGCTATCTCAGCTTTCATGCCCTGCAATGCACTCATAACCTGACCAATATCAAAGGGCGCAAGATCGAAGTCATCCTCGTCTTCGTCTCCGTCTGGCTCTGTTTCATGTGCATGTCCATGGCCGAATATCCTCTGAGCGCTCTCTCGAATCTCAGACTTTGACGGCATGCCCTCTTCGCCATTGTCGTCACTCAAGGTGTCCTGCGGTACGTCTTGACTGGTGTCTCCCAGGTCTGACTGACTGCCCAGAGAATGATACATGATATCGTGCATCGGTCCAAGATGATCGGAGTCGAAACTGACGTCAAATGACACGTCCGAGTCGTCAAAGTGTGGTTCATCTTCGGGTTGCTGAGAAGCTTCACGCGGCTGTGACGGAGGAGCGGACACAAATACTGAGAAATCATCGTCGAATCCGCCCAGCAAGCCTGGAGTCTTCTCGCCTTCGGAGGCACTGTCATCTCCCCATACGCCGGCGCCCACTTCTGTAGGAGAGAAAGAGAGGTCGGACAGTTTCCAAGGGTCCTCTTTCTCTCCGTCCTCTAACCATTTCGCGAATTCCGCGATCTCGGATTGGGCTCGACGTGAGGGGCGCGATGAGGAAGAGGAGGAAGGCAAAGCCTCGTCGGCTTCGTCAGCAGATAGTTCAGAGGCATCGAAGGAGGATTGGGCCCATTCGAAGAACGCGGCGCCTCGTGGATTTGACCGCTGCGGCTTGCCCTTATTTGAGTGGGGTGTCTGCATAGATGACCACATGATGGTGCTCAAAGCATCGAGAACACGAGGAAGAGAAGGAATAGCTGTGGCGGTCATATAGGTGATATCCATGGCCATTGAGTAAGCGAACTCACATTCGTCGATCTCGTCCTCTTCGACGCCAGTGCGTGATGCGTCAATAAACTCGAATCCATTGGACGACAGAAACTCGTCAACCACACTCGATTCTTCTGACGCGTCCTCTTCGTCCTCCTTATCTTCTTCCGCGAGGTCAGGCGATGCAGGTAGACGCACGGCCAAGGAGACTTCGGGTTCAGCCCCTCCAATGTCCCTGGCGAGCCGATGCACATTGTGCTTATAAGCCTATGAATGTACCCGCATTGAGAAAGGTGAAACAGAACGAATCGGCCGCGCTTGCCTCGCCTTTAGTCCATACGAATATTATTGCAGGCACTTCTTGGAGATGGTAGGGGGCGAGGCCTTTGATTTGTCTGGCTAGAAAGTGAACGTCCGCCTTATAGTATTTATTCTCAATCGTCCAAGGAATCTGAGATTCCGTGTCTTTCGAGGATGACGGATTGATGGGAGAAAGACCAGGAGAGGATAGTTGTTGGACGCCTGGTGGTCACGCGGTCAAGACGCGAGTTCAGGCCATGGAAATACGCCAACACACGTTCTACAAGATCCAGAGAGGTCCCCAGCGACGAGGAGACTGTCAAGATTCGACAAGAGACATCAGACATGGCGGTTAGTGAGCAAGGTCGTGCTCGGGTATCTCGGCCCGGGCGGCATTATCCACCTTGGCGGCAATCTCCACGCTTGCCCCACGACTGCTTAGTCTGCAATCATTCTCTCAGCTCTGACTGCTTTATTCTTGTGTAGGCAACGCAATCTCATGTTAATGCAATTGTAACCAGAGGACACATGATATGAGCCATGCATCAGGCATCATGCGCCACCAACTCTGTCCCAGTCCATAACGTAGCCTTGACATAAAGGTTCAAGGTCTCGTCACAAATCCAGAGCAGTGGCCATTCCATCGCATCTCCATGCAGTGGTCGGTCGACGACGCAAACCCACTTCACCCGCCGAGGATGGCTGCGTCGGCCATCGTACAACGGTTTTGGATGGCAAACCTGGATACTACAAAGATGTTTGGTATCTTCAACTGCGTAACCCGCTTCAAGCTGCTCTTGATCTAGGAATGGATCATTCTAGAGTCCTTCTTCCCGCTGAGATAGATTCAGGGGTAATATGAAAAGTTGAAGGTAGGTGAGCGGCACTGGCAATATTCGGAGAGATACCTTCATATAGGTGTCTTGAGAAAACAGGTGCTATGTCGTTGGTGTTAATGCTATGTTGTTGGTGTCTGTGTAAGTATTGACCTTCAAGCTTCAAGCTTGAGCTTTTGGCGCACTCTGACATTAGAACGCCCGGCGGAAGATCTCGACCGTAGCGATGGATCGAAATGGTCTCGCCGCCAGCTGAGATGCGCCGACTTGCCTGATACCAGAGACGCGAGGTGAACAACGTAGAATTCCCACCGACATGATCGTCAACTCGGTCGACCTGGCGATATTTGCGTCGACTATCATCCTCGGAAGACACTCCATTTCTGGGCTGGCACCGCAGCTGCGCCCTTTGCGCTGTAATTGTGACTGGATCCCAGAGAATGGACAGGACATCAGCTGGAATGAATTCTACATTCTTGCGTGGCCATCGTGGGCTACATAGGAAGTTAGTAACGTTGTGATGAGGATCTATGACGCATCGCATCAACGTTCTCGATCTGTCATCGCCTGACCTGGGGAGGCCGGCCACCGTAATAAGCAGACTGAGCAGGAATGTAAATGGCTTGTGTTCCTATTAGACGCGAGCGGATCGTCTGCTGAGACACAGCAATGCGCATGGATTGTGACACAGAGACAGATGGCGGGCTAGTCGCGGAAATGGGGTAGTATCCGACACTAAGACGGCGGATTGCGGATGTCCAGTGTCCACATGCAAACAGTGGATCTACAGTGACGTTCTGCCTGGGCTTTGGCCAGGATGGGCTTAGATGGCAGTTAGATGGGCTGTGTGATCCAGGAATGATCCAGGGAGCCGATGCCGTGAGTCGGTGCCTCGAAGAATGCAGAGAAGACCTGAAGAAAGCTGGACAATACCAAACGAAGCTGTTGCTCCCTTTGCGCAGGCGCACGAGACGTTTTATTTGAGCCCGAACCAGGCCGAACGCAGCCAGTTAACCGATGGGCGGGCAAGTGTGGCGATGAAGGCCATGTGAAATAAACTTCGAATTTCAAAATAATTCTCAATCCTTTTCCACAACCTTACGTCCATGCCTCTATAACTGATTCTTTCCATCGTCGAGCTCGACGCTCTCAAGGCCGGCAACCGACATCACATACACGAGATTCACCGCCGACGCCGCCTCTGCCCGCGGTCATGATTGTCGAAGCAGCCGCCAGCTATCCAGGCCGCCCTCGCCTGCTGATGTCCCGGTCAGAGCAAACTATATCAAAGGGTGACCCTGGCTTGTCTTCCCAGCCTCACCTTTCCCCCATTCTCAACGCGAAATTCCCGACTCGCCACGACTCCGCGAGCCCGGCACCTCCGCCATCGTCTCCTGCACCCCGGCGCCCCGCTCGTCATCCGGCGCGTGCGAATGCGGTACCCCTCCAGACCCCCGTCCCAATGCGCCCCGCCATGGTCAACAAGCTTTCCGCAGAAGACACTCGGCCGCAAACAGCGACTGGAGCAAGAGAAGATGTGACGCCCTGGGAGTTGTATCCCGCGCCCAGCGCGCCGGCCGAGGAGACGCAGCAGTCACGTAGGGTGACATCGAAGGTGAGTATCTCCGTTCTCTCGCGCCCTGCAAGCGCCACCATGAGCGTGCTACACGGATAGTATTCTGTTCTACGTATACTGACAGCGGTTCTTTCTAGCGTCCATCTAGCTCAGGAGGCGGACCATCTAGCTCTGGCGGACGTGTCCACGGCAGCGGTCTGCACTTTCCCGAGGGTTTCGTTCGCAGGCGTAAGTCGACGGGTGCCAAATCTATCAAATCCAAGCCCTCCGTGAGCAGACCAGCCGTTGTGAAACCTTCTCCTGTATCGCATCCGAACACGTCTCCAACCGCGTACTCCGAGATCTATGAACCACCTTCTTTTGCCTTCGGGATGTATCCCTCTTCTGCTATGTATGCGGGTTCCTTCATGGCCAACATCAGCGCACCACCCCCGAAGCCGAAAAAGACGACCTCGCAGCCCACTTCATCATCGGAGTCCCCACATGCCGTGCTTTCGGACAGGCAGCGCGAGAAACAGCGCGAGGACGACAATCAGCTCAAATTCTCCACCGCTGACAGGACTATTCTGGAGGAACTGAAGCGCAATATAAGCGCTCGTGCCGCCCAGTTTGTTGTGAAGGGCGGCTGGTCAGGATGCGGCAAGCCTGGATTCGGTCCGAATGGCGGACTCGGATGGGGTGCAGGCGGATTGGGTAGCTCAGGTATCATGGGTGGGAGAAAACACCATCCTTTCGGGAAGGAAGAGGTGCCGTATCCGAGGAGTTATGAGCGCGATGTATTGGACTTGTAAGTTGATTCGATCCCAAGTGGGGCGCTAGCGCGTGTCATCTTCTTCTTACGTCCGGTTATCCTCGCTTGTGCTGATGGTGGCCCGCAGGGATGTCTGGGAGACAGCATTCTATCAGCAGATATGCGACAGCATGACATGGCATGTATTCACGGAGCCGCCTCGGAAAGTCCTGGATATTGGGTGTGGTACGTCCCCTTGTGGCGATTGATGGGTAGTGAGTCTCACCTTTTCTCGCATGCTTCATAGGCACTGGCGCATGGATACTCAATTGTGCCCGAACTTGGCGTGATACGAGCTTCGTGGGTATGCAACATGCAAATTTCATGTTTTCAGTCCGTTTGACGCGCATGTAGGACTGGACATCGTACCTTTACATCCTGATCTCCAACAGGTCGGCTCGGTTGACCTTGCCCAGCGCATCACTTGGACTCAAGGCAATTTGTATGTTGTGCATATCATCGACATATCGATGTACTTACCTAATTCGTTCATGTAGCCTTGAGTTTCTGCCTTTTCCCAATGAGGAGTTCGACTTTGTGTAAGTTTAGGGCCACTTGTCAGATGTCGCACACTGAATACTGCGGCGATAGACATATCAAACGTATTGCACTGGGCGTACCTGAGGATAAGGTCAGTCTCCCGGTTTAAGTTAAAGTGATGACGCATCTGAACGTACCTGTAGTGGGATCATTTGTTTGAGGAAATCATTCGTGTCATGAAGCCAGGAGGTGCTTTTGAGGTTTGTGTCCCGTTTCTTTGGTTGCTTGACTCGACTCAGAACTATGATGGCACAGATGATCGAAGAGGATCTTTTCTTTCCTGGTCGTCCTCCCGACGAAGCGGATGATGAGCGCGATATCGTGGCGGACTCACGATCAGATGAGGACTTGAAGCGGCGTTCAGCCACATCATTACCGCACTCTGACATGACGCGGAGTTCTGATGCTGATGATGATACCGACTCTTCGATGCCGACCTCCCTTTATGATTCAGGCATCAGTGTTAGAAAGTCAGACGATGTAGTGGTACTCCGCACCGATGGGCTTGCTGTTCCCGCATCGCCGAGCACAGCTAGTTTCTCGTCACCGACATCCCTCCTTCCATCTCCCAGTGTTCCTATTTCAGGTACAGCAATCGTCGAAGATGACGAAGACGCCAACGAAACCAACGGGGGGACCATCACGCAGGCTACTTACGGGGCCCGCAAGTCGTTTTCCGTCTCGCCAATACGTAGAACATCGTCAGTCACGAAACATCACCATGGTTCGGATGCTTCAGGCCAATCCACACCTTCCACTTACAAGATATATTCAGGCTCCTCAGTTTCACTGCAGATGACGAACAGCACGTCGTTGGACGCAGCAGTTCGCGAAACTCGCACGAGACGCTTATCCATGGTCGCCTCGTCAGCAACTAATCCCATCTTCCCGCCTTCCATCGTAGATTCTGCACCCCGTAACCCTAGACCTCTTCCCTTCATATCACGGCCAGTGAAACCACCAGTGAACCCTAGGGATCATGCTGTGTTGGAGACAATATACAACGAAATGCAAGCATCGAGGTTCATCAATCTATCACCTCTTTCCCTTTTGCCAAACTATCTGTGTTTGCATTTCTCAGGTATGGTCTTTCAAAGTCTCTGATTGAGAGTTGCTCACCTGTTTTCTTCGTAGACGTCAGAACACATCCACCGATACAGTTTGCATTCCCTCCTCTCCTGCCAAAACCTGAAACAAGGCCTTCGAACGAAGAATCTCATACCGATTCAGACCCCGATGAAGAGGCAAAGAACGCCATCAATCCTCATCCACCCAAACCAGCGCACGCAGAGAAGCACATTGATTCGAGGGACAGCTTTGACGATGACGATAGATGGGTTTTGGGTAGAAATCTCGAGCAGCGAACGTCGCAGTTTGTGTCGTTCGATGACTCGAGGATTGCGGGATTCTCTCCTCGAGCCTCCGGGTTCCCGTCAAAACCGCTCCCAGCAGCGAGAAGCGTGTCTCTCGATGCCAATGGCGACGCTCCGCCTGTACCTTCAGTGCCTCCTCTTCTTAGCAGGAGGGACCTGCTCGTGAAGAACACCTTACCGAACAAGAATCTCCACATAGACACAAGGACACTGAACCTCCATCTGGCCCTGCGAACGGCTGAGATCCTTGCGTGCTCGGAGGAGATGTGGGAGTGGGTCGTCGAGTACCAGGCCGGGTTGGTGCGGAAGAGAAGGGAAGAATCTGCGAAGACTGCTCTACGAAAGCGCTCCAAATCTGTTGACATTGTGCACGACCGGCGAGACTTCAAGATGCTGGACGCAAGGAAAGAGCCAGATGGACCCAAAGCCATGATCGCCGAGCTCAATAGAGAGGACTTTGAGAGCCTATTGGGGCAGTTCGACATGTCAGTCATTCATTACTCCTTTTGTTCTCCTCAGTCCAAGTGAGAGCTCATTGTCTGATAGGGATATGCGGGATCATATGGCTCTCGGCGCACAGCTCGAAGGTCGCTTTTCGTGGGGTAGTTTCCCTTCGACTCCCACGCCAGAGCGGAAGCTCTTCGACGCTGCGTGTGAAAAGTATCAGCGATGGGAGGACGAGCGGAGACAGAAAATGAACTCAGGCTCGCGGCCGACGAGTATGAGCTTCTCTGGGCACGATGGGCATGACTTTGGGTTTCCATCGTCCAATGCACATGTGCTAGTCCGGGGACAAGCTGGTCGACCGGAGGGCTCCTCGCGAGGAGCCTCGTTGCCTACTCCGCCACCTTCGTCGACGCCGTTCAATCCTTCACGACGCCTGAGCCGTATTATCGGTTGTTTCGTCGCATGGAAGCCTCGTTCAACTTCTTCTGAGGACGAGTGACGGGTTGTATCTCTTACTACAAAATTCTAGACTAAGTATCTTCTTATTCAAGTACATGACTATCCTAACGTTCTCTTTCTTTGACTGTTGTACTCATTAGTGCTCTCTTCATCGGCGCATTTGTACATATATTTATTACTATTGTAACGATATATATATCTAGTTGTTGTGTTTGTTGTTCCTATTATTGCATTGATCTCTGCAATGCAGTTGAGCTCTTAAGACCGAAGCACAGGATTGCAGGCCTCGAATTGCCAGGAGCAGTGGTCCAGTTGTGCCTATAAGTTAACATCTCGCACTGCGCCTTGCGCAGCCTGTCACAAGAGGCGGCACCTTAACTTTGTCTAGAGCGAGTCAAAGCTCGAGATCGAGCCACAAGAAAAAATCGAGGACTGATGTAGCCTCGAAACCCGGCTCTAGTAACGAAGACAGTCGTTCAGTGATCGATTGACATCACTCATAACGCCCAACTCTCAGGCTAAGTCGTTTGCTGTATAGAGGACTGATGTATGACGCACGGATCATTGTCACATGTCGACACGGTTCATTTAATACATCGGACAATGTGCAACCATCGTCTTATTCCGATGTGTTGAGATATCTGCCTACTTTGTGGGGACGTTCTGGTACATCTGTTGCATGACGCGTAGACCGAAAGTCTTGATCTAGCTCCAGATGCGTATCCCATCGTATTCCGACGCGGATGGTGCTAGTTGGTATTACTGTATGTATGCACTCTTTGCAATGCAGATATGAATCAGGAGGGGGCTGGCCGACGGTATAGCATGAGTGTGGGAGAGGATGGCCTTCATGAGTAGCTACTGTATTGAATCTGCAGACTGTGTGCTTACAACTTCGTGCCAGTCTTCGTCGTCCACCACCGTCGCCGTCGTTCGCCCCGTTCGATATCATCCCCACGATTGAAGGCAGATCTTCGGACTCGGAATCTGGTGCATGACTCAGACTAGTCTCAGACTCTGTCTGACTCTGAGTTACTTAGTGTTAGCCGAGCGGATATCTCCACCTCCATCCGTCTTGTTTTGGGCCTTCAGCTGAGCCAGAATGCCATGCAGAACTGAGCAGCTCATAAGTAGGTTCACTCTGAAGTGAAGCCAGGCCTTATCCGGGGCGGCAGGAGCGGCAGGCGGATCCGAGGTCTGAATAAGCTGAGATGACAATGTGACCGATTATAGAAGGCAGCGATCACACACTATGTCACAAACCATATTTATACTCCTGTCATTTCGTGTGTGTGTCGTTTAGCCGTCCACGTACCTTCCTTCCACCTTCATCACTGCGGCACGGTGGGCTACTTGATATACAGGCTCATATCAAGGCTTTTTGTCGCCACCTCCGACGCACTCCCCACTGCTATGACCGCCGACTCGCGGCCCAACTCTGCAGACGAAAAGGCTCCGATCTCAACACCCCCCACAAAGGGACCGAAATTTCGTCTTTTTGGCAAGAAAGCAGCACCCCCTGCCGACGATGTCAATGACGAGAAGAGCTCCGAGGTCACTGCCATCATCGCCCCGGCGGAACCTGAAGTTCCCCCGGTGTCTTTCACTCAACTGTTTAGGTTCGTACTTTGCATCCTGCGGTATCGTCGACTGCCATTTCACACCTAAGTGTAGGTTCTCAACCAAGTTTGAGATCTTCATAGATTTCATCGGGGTAGCCGCTGCAGCTGCAGCTGGTGCAGCTCAGGTATGTCTCTTTTTTCCCACTGCGGGAACACGGCCTGATAAGCACGTTCGACAGCCTCTAATGACCTTACTGTTCGGAAATCTCACGAATCAGTTCGTTATTTTCCAGGCCGCCGTCAACAAAGCCGAAGCGGATGGCCAGGGATTTGATGCTATTGACGCTGCAGCTGCCTCCTTCCGTCACACAGCAGCCAAGGATGCCAGCTATCTCGCCTACATTGGTACGAATGCTCTGATCCTAATTTGCCTCACTGATTGACTTTGTGCAGGTATCGGTATGATGGTCTGCACTTTCGTTTACATGTACATCTGGGTCTACACCGCCGAAGTCAACGCAAAGCGCATCCGTGAGAGATACCTGAGGGCAGTTCTCCGCCAGGACATCCAGTTCTTCGATAAAGTCGGAGCCGGAGAAGTTGCGACTCGTATCCAGACCGATACGCGTGAGTGTTGCGTCCCGCTTTTTGGAATTAGGCTGACAATTCTGTAGATCTTGTCCAGCAGGGCATCTCCGAGAAAGTGGCATTGGTCGTATCTTTCATCTCTGCGTTCCTTACTGGTTACATTTTGGCTTACTCTCGGAACTGGCGTCTCGCTCTCGCCTTGACGTCCCTCTTGCCCTGTATCGGTATCACTGGTGCCGTCATGAACAAGAACATCTCGAAACACATGCAGTGAGTATCTGAATTCAAGCTTTCCCTTGTGTCTCGATCTGATGTCTTGCAGGGCTTCTCTGAAGCATGTTGCAGACGCAGGGAGCATTGCCGAGGAAGTCATTTCCACTGTTAGAACCGCGCACGCATTTGGCACACAGAAGATTCTCTCAAGTCTCTACGATGTGCACATCGAGAAGTCGGGAGCCGTAGAGATCAAGGCGGCCGTCTGGTTAGGCTGTGGAATGTCAGTGTTTTTCTTCTGTATATACTCATCATACGCACTCGGTAAGCTCTATGGCGTCTTTGACTTCCATCACGCTGACGTTTTGCTCGTAGCCTTTTCATTCGGCACCACACTCATTTTACGAGGACTTGGTACGCGCAAATACTCTTTGACCATGTCTACGCAGCTAAACCCGTAATAGCGAACGCTGGGGAGGTCATCAACGTCTTCATGTCCATATTGATCGGTTCCTTCTCTCTCGCCTTGTTGGCCCCCGAAATGCAAGGTGCGCAAAAAATCTGTCTCACTTGACTTCCTGTATTGAATGCTCCTCGTAGCTATCAACCATGGCCGCGGAGCTGCCGCTAAGCTATACGCCACCATCGATCGTGTCCCCGACATTGACTCTGCAGATCCCAATGGGGAGAAGCCCGACTCGGTCGAAGGAGAAATTGTGCTCGAGAACATTCAGTTTGCATACCCATCACGCCCGAACGTCCAGGTCGTCAAAGGTGTCAATCTCTCATTCCGGGCTGGCAAGACCGCCGCTCTTGTCGGCGCTTCAGGATCCGGAAAGTCTACCGTAATCTCCCTCGTGGAACGATTTTACGACCCTCTCTCCGGGAATGTCTTCTTGGATGGCCGCAACCTCAAGAACCTTAACCTCAAGTGGCTGCGTTCCCAAATCGGTCTGGTGTCCCAGGAGCCTACTCTATTCGCCACCACTATTCGGGGAAATGTAGCTCACGGTCTCATCAACACCCCCTTCGAACACTCCTCGGCGGACGAACAACTCAAGCTGATCAAAGAAGCATGCATCAAGGCAAACGCTGATGGCTTCATTTCTAAGCTACCGCTAGGCTATGACACTATGGTCGGAGAGCGTGGTTTCCTGCTCAGTGGAGGTCAGAAACAGCGTATCGCCATCGCCCGCGCCATCGTTTCGGACCCACGCATCCTCCTTCTCGACGAGGCCACCAGCGCTTTGGACACGCAGAGCGAGGGTATCGTCCAGGATGCCTTGGACAAGGCAGCCGCTGGTCGTACCACTATCACCATCGCACATCGTCTCTCTACGATCAAGGATGCCGACGTCATCTTCGTGATGGGCGATGGCCTTGTGCTCGAGCAAGGCACTCACAACGAGCTCCTCGCCAAGGAGGGCGGTGCCTATGCTGCGCTCGTTCAAGCTCAGAAGCTGCGCGAAACCAAAGAGGCGGACGCCCTCGCCGGAGGAGACGAAGACGATGAGGATGCCGAATCTGTCAAGGACATGCAGAAGGCCGCTCAGGAAGAAATTCCTCTTGGTCGTCGCAATACTGGACATCAATCTCTTGCCAGTCAGATATTGGAGGCAAAACGCGCAGCCGAGGGAGACCAAGAAATACCCGATCTAAGCTTGTATGAGCTGTTCAGGCGGATGTTCATCATCAACAAGGACCGGTGGAGAATGTACGCTGTCGGAGCTGTCTTTGCTGTTGGAACTGGCATGGTTTATCCCGCTTTCGGCGTTGTTTATGGTGAGCCTTAACTCTATCTGTTCTCTTCGGGGCGGTGTCTGATAAACTCCCTTAGCCAAGGCCATCAACTCATTTGCAGAGACAGGCCACCAGCTGCGTCACGATGGAGACCGCAATGCGTTGTGGTAAGTCTTCGAAAACCTGGTTGCAAGAAATGCTTCCTCATAATTCACAGGTTCTTCCTCATCGCCATCGTCTCAACATGTTGTATCGGAGCGCAAAACTACCTGTTCGCTTCTTCGGCAGCGAATTTGTCTACCCTTCTTCGCTCCCTCAGCTTCAAAGCTATCATGCGTCAAGACAGTACGTCTAGCCTGACTGTACACTGTTAGCCTCCCACTAATCAATTCGGTAGTCGGATTCTTTGATATGGAGGAGCACAGCACCGGAAGTCTTACTTCCAACTTGTCCGAGAATCCGCAGAAAGTCAACGGTCTTTTTGGTACCACCCTGGGAGCGTGAGTTCTCGTTTGTCGATATTCACGAGCAGGCGATTCAATGGTTCATAGTATTGTTCAGAGCGCTTCTACGCTCGTCGCTGGAGGCATCCTCGGTCTTATCTTCGTGTGGAAAGTTGGTCTTGTTGGTATTGGTGTGTATTTCGGCCTTTTGCATATGTTCGCGCGCTCAAGTCAACAGCTTGCATGCCTTTGCTCGTCTCAATGGGTTACATTCGTCTCCGTGTCGTCGTGCTCAAGGATCAGAAGAACAAGAAGGCACACGAAGGCTCTGCCCAGCTCGCCTGTGAGGCCGCCGGTGCCATCCGCACTGTTGCTTCTCTCACTCGTGAGGACGACTGTCTCGCCCTATACAGCGACAGTCTGGAAGGCCCGCTCAAGGAGTCTAACAGGACCGCCCTGTGGAGTAATCTTTTGTATGCCATCTCCCAGTCCATGACGTTCTACGTTATCGCCCTGGTTTTCTGGTATGGATCCCGTCTGGTAGCATCCAGAGAATTCTCCACGTTCGACTTCTTCGTCGGTCTCATGGTAAGTTTATGTCCCGATGACATTCACACATCAAGACTTATTGATGCATGCTTCATTTTAGTCCACCACTTTCGCTGCTATTCAAGCTGGAAACGTCTTTTCATTTGTTCCCGATATCTCCTCCGCGAAGGGTGCTGGGTCCGACATCATCAGGCTCCTCGACTCGATGCCTGAGATCGATGCCGACTCCACCGAAGGAAGAATGGTTGATCTTTCCAAAGCACAGGGCCACATCAAGTTGGAGAATGTCCATTTCAGATACCCGACGCGACCTGGTGTCAGAGTCTTGCGCGATATGTCTCTCCAAGTCGAGCCTGGCACATACATTGCTCTCGTTGGTGCTTCTGGTTGCGGGAAGAGTACAATGTATGTGGATCGATTTGTCCTTCGTTTCGTCCAGTGTCGCTGACGCGCAGTTCTCAGTATTCAGATGATAGAGCGCTTCTACGATCCTCTGGCTGGCGAAATCTACATGGATGGCGTCAAGATCGACGAGTACAACCTCCAGGATTACCGCAAGCAGATTGCTCTAGTTTCGCAGGAGCCGACTTTGTATGCGGGCACTGTCCGGTTCAACATCCTTCTTGGTGCTATCAAGCCAGCAGAAGAAGTTACACAAGAGGAAATCGAGCAAGCCTGCCGCAATGCCAATATCCTGGAATTCATCCAGAGTCTTCCTGAGTATGCACAGTCTTTTGCGACCCATCTCATGTACTGACTTGTCCACAGCGGATTCGATACAGAAGTCGGTGGCAAGGGATCCCAGCTCTCCGGAGGCCAGAAGCAACGTATCGCTATTGCCCGTGCTCTCCTCAGAAATCCCAAGGTTCTCCTATTGGACGAGGCCACGTCTGCCCTCGACTCGAATTCCGAAAAGGTCGTTCAGGCTGCTCTTGACCAGGCCGCCAAGGGCCGTACCACCATCGCCATTGCTCACAGATTATCAACTATCCAAAACGCCGACCGGATGTATGTTCATCGTCTTGGGTGTATGCGATGTAACTGATTTTCTCTCAGATACTTCATCAAAGAAGGCCGTGTCAGCGAATCCGGTACACACGACTACCTCCTCAGTAAGAAGGGTGACTATTACGAGTATGTTCAGCTCCAGGCCCTCAGCAAGCGGGATTAGACTCGGGCGCGAACACAGTGTTATTCTTATGATCTCGATATTGACTACCTTTTGGATTGGACTCGCACGCATACCCTCGCATATTATCCTCATCTACTTGCACTGCTCCTCACACGGCTATAGCTATAATACATGTACGATCTATACGATGATTCTTTGGGCTTTTTACCGCATATATGTGCCATATGCTTAATATATGTGGCGTTGGCGAATGCGCTCCGAGTGTTTGCGTCAGTTTGCCCACCACTCTCTCTTCTTGACTTTCACCTCTTTCTTGGATAACTTTCACCTGGCAGGGTCTTTCTTGAATATCTCAAATGCCTCCAGCCAAGAAACAGGACAAGAAACGTAGCGCCGTCACCCCCGCAGCCAGGATCCCGTTTGCCAACCTCGAGGAGCTTGCAGCGATCTGGCAGAACGACGCGCGTATGCCGACTATAGCTTCCCGGAAAGCGTGGTGTGCTGCACGAAATCTGGACTACTCTCTTGTCAATCGTCGGTTCTGGTGGAAAAAGAGCGCGAAGGTGAAGGGGAACAAGGAGAATGTTGCCGGACCGCGTGGGGGCGTGTATGCGCTACCTGTCGGAACGCCGCCGGTGATAGTCGTCAAGGAGGAGGAACCAGTCGCGTCCCCGCTGCCCCACCCTGTCAAGATTGAGATCATCGACTCGCCGCGTCGGACACGAATACCGCTATCGTCGCCTCCTGCACAAGATCCTCCTTCTTCTGACACGCTATGCCCATCGTCTCCTGCTTTGACTCTCAAGAAAAGCCCATCGCAGCAGCATATATCACTCGAATTCGACATCAAACCTACCCTCGACATCAAACCCATCCTCGACATCAAACCCGTCCTCGACATCAAACCCGTCCTCGATATCAAACCCACCATACGCAAGCCCAAGCCTGCTATCAAGAAAGCCTCGAAACCTGCTTCGACGACGAAACGCGTTCGCTTCAATGGCGCTCGAAAATCTGCTCCTCCTGCTCTCACGCTTACCTTTGACGACCCTCCTGCTGGCCTGCATTGCTTCGATTCATCTTGCCTGTTATGCTCTTTCCCCCTTCCCAGTAGGGATTGTCATCGCTTCGCCTGGCTCCTCGTCCTTATCTGCTCCTTAGAACGAACATCGAAAATTAAAACAGATACAACTAAACTAGAAGCCCTCTATCCAGCCTATTTCCAGACTACCGACATGCTTACGCCCAACACAATGCCTACGGATATACCCAGCAACCTTTGGGCTTTGTCTGCGGTGGCATACGAGGCAATGGTCCGAAGTATGCTTGTCTATCTGGTGTTTGACTCACAAGTTGAAAGCGTCGATGGCATAGAATCTAATGCGCAGTCATTGCACCACCAATGACACGTAGCTTCCTTCTCCTCAGTCCTATTGCCTGCGTCGCCTCCGTTGGGTACGCTGGCCTCAACAACGCCGATGCGTCTCTTCTGGTCCTACTCCTTTCCGCTCCATCTCAAACGTCGACTGATGCATGCCATTTAGATTGTTCTGTCTGCTGTACCGCTGCTCTGCATTCCCGTATACTTATATGCAACATTGTCACCACCACCAATCGAATTGTATCCATCATGTAAACACGCTAGCCTGATATCTTCTGATAGCCTGGAAACCCGGCTCTAGTAGCGAAGACAGTTGTTCGCTGTATAGAATCTTCTAATAAGTTTCACGTGTACAGATCGTCGTGTGGCTAAGCAGAAATTTGGTGTGCTCGTACGCCGTGCTGAAGGCATTCGATTCCCGTGCAGGAAATGACGGTTTCTCTCGGTACTTTGAATCGAGGCCAGTGATGTTCATCCAACACTTCAGTCTCCTGGAAACACGACACCGTATTCTGCTCATGCCGCGCCAGGCCAGTCATTCCATCCGGAAGTGCCACAGTGCGACGACCTCTACAGGAGGGGGAGCGGAGACTATATTGCCGAGGCCGGGGAAAGTCGTCCACGGAATCGAGATAGTAAGTAGAGCTACGCACGGCTGGGCGCGCTTCAAGCGATGGTCGGGCTAAGAGCTCCACTACGAGGCCAGGTCTGACACGGACGATTTGCGCAATCGGTTGCGGCTTGCTGGGTGTCGGCTTCTGTCTGCGGCTGTGTGGACATAGGCTTACATGATGTCAACCTAGGCACTGGAAATGCCAAGTTGCGACAGCGGGTGGGTCCAGAAAGTTCATTGGAACCTAAGTTATGATCTACAGTAGCGCGACCTCAGCTTCAGCAGACAAAAGTATTGGAAGATACACATACCTTAGTCCCCTGCGCAGATTCCGATAGTCAAACCACGACGGCCCAACCCAGAACAAACTCCTCTCCAAGATGATCACGTCCTGCTCCACTTTCAACCCACAGCTCTCCAACTCCTTCAGACCGCTCTTCATGAACAACTCGGTCACCTGCGGCTTATCACAGCAGAACCGGAACCGCTCCAGACGGCAGACTTGCAACGTCTTGGCCGTTTCCTCGTTGCACCTCAGGCGAAGCATCTCGACGAGACTATCAATCCAAGGCCGAGAAACATTGTCCCATGGAATGCCGACGCCTAAGATGAGAACCCGCATCTTAGGAAGAACCCCTGGCGCAGAGAGTTTGGCGCATACTTCTGCATCGCAAAACAGTCCATCGAAGGTGAGGTTGAGGCTCTCCGACGATTGGATCTCCGGCATGAGGACAGCCTCGCTGCAAAGCGTCTCCTTCGGCGTGTCATATTGAGCCCAGAGATTGAATGTCCTCAAATGGCATTTAGAGTTCTGCAAGAAAGCCCTCACGTCCTCAAGGCGGAGGTCTGACGGCATGCATATGTCGAAGCAGATGTTTGTTAACGCCGGGAGGCGGAGGCAACGCAAGACGTCAGAGGTGTTCGTGCTGAGATAGCGCACGGTATCGTGTGTCACTGGGTCTATGATCTGCTGAGGCTGCTCAGGATCCTCCGTGAACGCGATGTGAACGTAGCATTCGTCGAGACGCCGAAACTTGGCGACATCGGCCACCTGTGCAAGACGCCCCAGCTCAAAGGCGTAGTGCGTCATGTGCGGTGCGCCTACTTTGCGAGTCACTTCGTCTATACAGAGTCCCCGCACGTCGGCTCGCTTGAGCGACGGGAGATCGAGAAACAAGTTCATCGGCAAGACCCTTTCAAGTTCGTGGGGCGAGAAGGCAGTCATATCGTTCTCCATATCACTGTCAGTGAAGGCGGATGAGGGAGCCAGATATAGCTCCTCTAGCATGGGCAATCTCCCGCAAACCGCGGCAAGAGGTTCGAGGAACTTGTCTCCAATGCGGAGCTCCACTATTCGCCAACGAAAACTCTGTGCTGTCAGAGTTGTGAAAACATCAAACCCGTTCGACGGCCGACAGCAATCCCCCATGCATCCATAGTCCTCAAAGAGAGCACCAATACTAAGGGGATGACTTCCAGAACGACGAAGATATTCAGCAAGTACGACATGCGATGTTGGGTTGTAGTATCGGCTTCCATCGAGAATGACCGTGGACCAAACAGCAGGTGTCGATAGCACGATATTGCGCCACAATGCGCATACTCGGCCAAGGACCCACGGACATTCCAATTCATAGTTCAATGAGTTGGTAATGTTGAAGGATGTGAGGTAGAAGATAGTTTCAAGGACGTCGCGGGGTAAGCGACGAATGGGTGACATGGCGGATGTGTGCAACGCGAGTGAGGTCGCAATAGCCTCCTGGCGCTGCCTGAGGTGACCGATGAGACGGTCAATATAACCGATTTCTTCAGTGTACTCCGTGATGTTTTGGTTTATCCAGGTCAGATCCGCGTCAACAACAGGGCGCGTTCCGCGAATGTAAGCGGTCACCGTAGCATCCTGCTCTGAATCAAGGGGCTTGAAAGGGAACGTGAGCTGTTCCGACGGCGACATGGTGGTGGTAATCGGGAGAGGGGGGAACCGCACAGCCACGAGGACGCGTCCTGCGATCTTCGATCATTGCTAGTTCAACGCTGGTTCAACGTTCAACCACTTCTATTTCAGTAGTGCTCTTTAGCCGCAGAGAATTCCTGTGCAATTGTGCAAGTCGGGAGGTTGTGGCTCACAAGCATAGCTTTAGGTACAAGACAAGCGAAGCCCATTGCCACACATCGAGCTATCGGTACTATGTACATGCAGTCGTTCAGCAACCCAGTGCCGACATGGCTGGAAGCATGTACGCCTATTAATGTTACAAGCAGTACATTATCGCTAGATGTATGGTCCATATATTGGTTGAAATGTCCGATGTTACTCTTGGCCGAATCCCTCTGTCTCCCTACGCAATCAACAGTTAGCTCAGACATCCAGAGTCTAGTCCAAAGAATGGACACGCACTCGATAGCATAGATCAACTTCGTCTCCAGACTCTCGTAATCCTGATAGGGCGGAAGATCAAGGCGATTGAAGCACGTATGACTTCGTGGAAGCCCTTGAGGATCACCCGACTTCTCGATGGTGAACCGCCTCGGTCCATCTGATCCTTGCAGGTCTTTGAAACCGTTGACTGGCACCCTCGAGGTCCCCGTAGTGAACTGTAGCAACCGCGACTTGCGCTCCGCCGGCCAGGAGCGAATGCACTGCCAGAACCATTCGATGACCTGATCCGTCTTCTCATAGCCTCGATAATCGGTGAACTTGGTCCAGTCATCCCTGGAACGATCTGGTCAGCTTGGAAGCGCCTGAAGAGTAGAGAACAACGTACATATCGATCTCGGCCATACCACCGATGAGCAACTCAAGCTCGCGCTCGTCAAAGACGTTAATGAGCTCCGCCGGGATCACTTCTAATAGACCCGACATGAAGGCGTTGAACTGGTCTTTCACGCGTGTCGAGATGCGGTACGCAACGACAGCGTCGACGTACTCCGCCTTGTTCTCTTCCGTGACCGGGATGTTTTCACCTCCCGCCTTGAGCTCCATCGTTACGAGTTCGCCGAAACGGTCTTCAGTCGTCGTGAAGGTCTCTTCCAACACGTCCGTGATGTCGTTCTCACTAGAAGTTGACACAAGTGATCAATTCGCCGTTTTGACCATGAGGATTAAGCGAACTTACAGCATCCACACCAAAGATCGATGGAGATCGGCATCTATGCTCTCCAGATCTACCAGTGACATATGCTTGCCTAGCATCATTTTGTAGAAGCTTGGCACGAAGTACGCGTCCAAGAACCGTCTATGGAAGATGGCGAGACCAAGACAGCGACCAATGAACTTGAAGTAGCTCAAGTGGTCGGGGTTGACGTAGGATTGGTGATTGATTTGGAGTGTGTAGTTGTCGTGAGTCGAATATTGGAACAACCCATAGCTTGGGTTGAAGATCTCGTGAGACAGAAGGAAGAACCATTCTCTGTGAGATAAGTGAGTTAGGATGGACCCATTGAACTACCGTAGGACATACCTTGAGACACCACCATAATCCAAGCCATCTTCGCCTTCAAAGTTCACTATCAACCGCTTCTTCAGCTCCTCTCCGGTCTTCTCCATGACAGACGTGTAGCTGTCTTCTAAAATGCGGGTTCGCTTGACCTTAACCTCCGCTTTGCCGGGCAGAACACGCATCTTCGGCTGACTCCGGAAGTACACCACCTTTCGGCGGTAGTCGCGTTTGTATTGAGGTGCATTGTCGTTCACGGTCCCCTCAATTCTGGGATCGTCCCACGATGTGGTCCTTGTGTTATGGTCTACGAAGTAAACCCGATTGGTCGACGTCAGGCGCATCTCCCAACCAGAGGGAAGCGGGCCCAGCTGTTGGTTGTTTGTTGGCGGGATGACGGCAGGCGCTCCGTTATTTCGCCGTGGGTCCACCCTAAACAGAGAGTATTTAGAACCAGATGCGACCAAAGCTCACTCCCTCCTTTATGCCAAGATGTGCACTTACCAGGTAGTGGTTCGTGTGTGGTGATCGACGAAATAAGGCCTCCCTTCGGGAGTGCGGCGTTCTTCCCAACCAGTGGGCAAGGGTATGTCGGTGATGTTGGTGCCTACAGGTGATGTGGGGATGACGGTGGAGTTTCGGGCGGGAGCGGCGGGTGTTTGAATGGTGGGTTGAGCTTGGGGTGCTCGAGGAGGAAGCTGATTTGGTGGTTTCCAGCTACAAGAGAGCCAAGACAATCAGATGCACGCAGGAGCTACATAGAAAGAAAGGCTTACGTGGTTTGTCGTGTGTTGTGGTCGACATAGTACGGGCGCCCTACTGGATCAGTACGACGCTCCCAGCCGGGAGGAAGCGAGGAATCGTTGGGGGTGGTGGCGGTGGCCAGTGTACTGGCAGGTCGAGATGGTGGCGGGGCAGCCGATGTAGGACGGGAGACCTCTGGTCGAAGAGCGCCATGGCTAGAGGTGGGGCGTACAGAGGTAGAGGCCTGAGGATGTAGCGAGGTGGATGGCCCGTCACTGGCACGTAGACCCGGGTTGTTCACATGGGTGGTGGAGAGATGAGCG
This sequence comes from Strobilurus stephanocystis, assembly GCA_019915075.1. Lineage (NCBI taxonomy): Eukaryota > Fungi > Basidiomycota > Agaricomycetes > Agaricales > Physalacriaceae > Strobilurus > Strobilurus stephanocystis. Next base: position 1,102,353 of record JAHLMI010000011.1, read on the forward strand.
GTTTCAGCAGCGGACATCGTAAATGTGTCTGTGTCGGTGGCAGCAGGAGCAGGAGGAATTGGTTCGTTCAATAGAGAGAAGCCGAATATAATGCGACCGTAGACAGGGAGATTGTTGCTTGTCATTGTGAGGTCCCTTGTAATCATTTCTACAGCATTTATAGCAATGGATGAGCGGATGCTATGCAGAAGGATCAAGGCCGTACCGTTGCGATTCTGAGCATGGGTGATGGCTTCTGAACCTCTGACATTGATAATCCCAAGGAACCCTGGTCAGAAATAAGGTAAATAGACTCGTCAAGCAAGAAGAATGCAAACCTTGGTCGCGCTTCTTGAACTTGCGATGGTCAAAGACCTGGATGGCTATCATTGACGAAGGCTTGACAGTGCTGCAAAGGCCGGTCAGCTATTGCCTTCGATCGACAGCAATTCGGCGCACATCTCGAATGTCTGGTTCCACGATGGACTCAGCGACCTTTTGGTGACAGAGGTTGAGCTCATCTGCTCGCCGTCGACTGTGAGCGCCGCGAACGGGTCGGGCAAGCCGAGAAGGTCTCTCTTGGCCAAGCCATGGGCGCCGAACACTGTGGTGACAATTAGACTTTCGCTCGCGGATTTGCGGACGATACGCACGAGTTAGTCGTATCGAGCGCGCAGGATCATTCAATCTGCGCATGTTGGGGCTGTTGAGTGGATGTCATTGCTGCGGAACAATGCGCGACGGACCTGCTAGAGCTAGCCATGCTGTTGCTGGTATTTGCGGACGTCGGGCTCAACGACGCGCACGGTATCGCCTAGGCGCTACGGCGACGAGTGTGGTACTGGCTGCAAGTCAAGGCGCTTGTTCATCAATTGCACAGCATTGCAACCTCTCTCCGGGCTTAGTCATTTGACTTAGGAGACGGTTCCCCTCATTACTCAGACTGAAGTTGGAAGCGCTTAGCGAACCCAAGCGGGGCTGAGTCAGGTGTGCGTTCACCGACGCATTCAAACGATTGAACAACATCTAACACATATTGTATACAGCAGGAGTTATGGAATAGCAATAACAGCAGTATCCGGGCCAGGTGGAGGCTGTTTCCGGACAGCAACAAAAATGCTTGTTGTGCCGGGACTAGATTCATAACCTGTTGAGAGGGTGCTTGCTTGTCCATCTCTTTGCCTGGAATGATGGTGTCGCTCCGGGACCGCCTGCACTCGCTTTTTTGCAGCTACGCACGAAGTCGTGAACATGAGACCGTCTCTCACTTCTCTTGAATCATGATTGACGTGCTCTCCCACCTTTGTCGACGACTATAAATTCTGAATGGATGTTTGGAGAGAACGAGCTGTGGCAAGTTCAGTCTGGTCCTAGCCACCTCTACAAAAGAGACATTCAAACTGTCAGTCGCTAGTCAGAGAAGGTTTGAGTGCCACTAACATCCGCATCAGCTCGCGCCTTTGTGCGATCAGCTCTTCGGCGCGTACCCAAACGGACCTCCTCCCGCTGACCATATCATCCCATTGCTCTTCATACACTTTCCAGTCATCATGGCCATCGACTGGGAACACGACCAGCCTGGGATCGTCGAGCATGCGTTCGTAGTCAGGTGCGAGCCTGCCTTTTGGACCAGGAAACCAGATGAAGACTTGTAGTTTGGCGTTCATGTCCAAGATCTCTTGGAACATATCAGGCTCAACTCTCCTCGGCGCGAGGATGGTGATAGCGACGTGCGTGAGGTTCTTGAACGATGTTAAGATGTAGGCCATGTCATCGCTGCCCCCATGGGCTGTCGGCACTTCGAGGTGAGTAATTGCAGCCACCCAGGGAGCCTTCGAATTATTAGGTACCATCGAGAGAGTGGGCAGGGAAGGGAGAGTGAGGATAACGTCGTTGCCAATGTATCCGGGACGAAACATTAGGTGCTTGAGCCCAGTGCAGATAGCGAGCAGTTGCGCTACGCGAGGAGGATCATCCTCGGTCATTTCTCCAGTACACCGCAAGGCTTTGACGTGTGTCGCGAAAAAGCTCGTAGGTTTTGCGCTGAATGTGTACCAGAATGGGTTGTTCCTTTTCATGTAGAGATGAATCGAGACGTAGATAAGTGGCTCTATCCTGTTTCGACGTTCAGCACGGAATACAGTATTGGAGATAATCGAGAAAAGTGCAGACCAGGTTAGCGCCCTTCGGGCGACTCTGATGATTTGACACGCTGTGTTCTTGTCTCCGTCTACGGCTAGCTCAAATATGAGTCGTTCTAGTTCAAGCGGGAATGTGCTTGTGGTCATTTCTGTACACAAGGAGGTTGACAAGAGGAGGCGAGCCAGGTCCGCTTGTCGACATCAAGTGGCTTCGGCACGAGCCGCGGTCGATTCCATCGTCCCTGAAACGCAGCTTTGATCTTAACCTGACCAGGAAACTCTACGTCGATGGTCCAGCTTGAAGCCCTTTGTTCTGGCAGGATCGCAACACGAGTGAGAACTCCCTCTGATGGCTGCTTTCTCTCTGTGGCTGTGCCCAAGGCAATATGGAACTCACATGCAAATTCTGCGCCACCTGCCACCATACCCTCATTCTTCGGATAGGCTAGCTTACTGTCTGGACAAGCTGCTCATGCGTGGGCTATGGCGATGTGCTGCTGCTCCACTTGTCTCTCTCAACGCCCCGAGTGGGTTTGAGTACCAGAAATGCCAGACTACCGATGGCAAGAGCTCAGAGGTGGTGTTTTGTGGACTTCTCAAATATCGCGAATCTCCCAATATGTCATGAACGATAGGGCTGAAATCCGGTCATATTTCCGGATGCTTTGGCCAATGCCAAATTAGGCCAATTTGTCGCGGGTACTGGCCCTAGTCCGAAATGCACCAACAATGGCACTCTATTGACCGTCCACATGTCTCGCTCGATCATGTATATATGTTCCTAAACCTTTCCTTTCGTTTCTCTTCCCAACATCTCTCGTTTCTCCTCCCAGCACTCCTGTATAGGCCATGGTTCAATCCACTATCGCTACTCGTACTCCTCAAGGGGCCAGGAAAATCAGCGACCGGAAGATTCACATAGTGACAGCTGGACCTGTCATAGACGCACCTCCCGGATCTGACTGTAGCCAGGAGCCCGCCTCCCCTTCGCGCACCGAACTCCTCCCCCCTCCCCCTTCCATTCCCAAATTACCTCGCAAAGCCTACAAATACCTAAAGCACCAACATCCCTCCCTCGAGATCATCAGTGCCCGTATTCGCCAATGCACGACCCAAGACGCCCTGCGCTCTCTCGTCCTCGTGTTCAACAACGTCGTCCAGATTAACATCCTCCCCTCCATCGCCGACCTCCCCTTCGTCGACAGGTCTGACGACGAGTACCGCGCGCGCCACTTCATGGTGGAGGACAAATGCAGACTCCTCATCGAACAGGCCAACAAAGTCGCGTCGAAACGCGCTAGTTGCGATTTCAGATCCATTTTGGCAAAGACCCTTGCTTTGTTGGACTTGACTATCGAGGCATTGCACGAGCTCATCCAGGTCGCGGAACAGCTGTTCTTTGCTGGGAAGCCGTTGCCCGAGCTTCCCACATCGTCTCTCAGCGACAACGATGTCTCTTTCTCGGAGGACTCAACCGGCGCCGCTGAAGCAGTCGACGAGAAGTTACAAGTCGCTCGTCGGTCCTTGACAGTCATCGTGGAGGAAGTCCTCTCCGAGCCGGCTCCCGAAGACTGTTCAAGGACATCTGCCTCCTTCAGTATCATTGACATCCCGACCGACCAGAACCCGAAGGTCCGCTTTGCCGATCCCTCCTCCCCTCCAGGAACCCAAGTTCGCGTCGCCAAACGTCTTGGTATCACCCAGCGCATCTACCAGCTGCAACAGGTCGTTCAACGCTCCAAGAGCTCGTTGACACTGCGTTCATTCGCCAGCAGGAACTCCAAGAACTCTCTAGGACAGCTCGAGTTGGAGAACGACGATACCAAGACGTATAGATCGGAGAGCTCCGCCAAGTCGATCAAAATACCCTACTCGTACCGCCAGTCCATCATATTCTCATTCCTCGAGGGAGAAGAGCGCCCTGACATGCCCATGCCCGCTTTGGACGAGGTCTTCGTCAACCAGGAGGGCAAGGTCATGCAGACGACGTTCGACGCGTTGTTCTTGCAGGTCACGTCGAACGCGGTCATCAAGCAGCCCGAACTCCTACAGTTCTTCTTCTGTTGCTTCCGCTATTGCATCACGCCCGAGCAACTGGTTGCGATGATGGAGGCGCGATTCGTCGAGGAGCCACCCGAGGACCTCACTCCCGCCCAGTTGATGGTCTGGGTGCGCTCCAACGAAGGTACCAAGCACCGTGTTCGAAACCTGCTTCACACCTGGCTCCACTTTTATTGGGAGCCTGCTTGCGACGACGGAGCCGTCGCGCCTTTGCTTCAGTTCTGCCTCATCCATCTGCACAGGCTCAACGACTCCTCCACAGTCGAGGTGTTCAACCTGATCATCGCGGCCGGGAAGGGCCACAAGTCGCGTCAAGCACACTTGAAGGCGATTCAGGCGGCCGTGGGCAGAAGCGGGCTGGTGCCTGTTCCTCAACCGACGAAGTTCTTCACGCCAGGACAGATCACCGACCTGAAGGTATTCATGAACCCTCGTGGACGCGTGGAGCTTGCGCGCCAGCTTACGATCCGGAGCTCTGCATTTTTCGCAGCTTTAGATGGAACGCAGCTGGTACGCTCATGGTATACTGGACGCTCGCCGTCTGCGAATATGCAGGACGTGGTCTGTCGCCTGAACGACTGGAGCAAGCGTCTCGCATTCTTCGTCACCAGTTCAATTTTGGCTGGGACGTCGGATGAGGCTATCACGAAGCTATTCGAATTCTGGTTGGAGGTCATGATGGTGGGTAGTTTGTACATGCTTCCGCGTCGCTCTGACTCACTGTGTGTTTACCAGGAATGTCTCCATCTGAACAACTTTCACGATGCTGTGGCTATTTTCACCGGCTTGGATTCCAGTGCTGCTCATCGTCCCAAAGTTGCCATCGTGGTTCGTGTTTCTCATTCGTTATTCTTGGAAGCTCCTGACAAGTGGTTCAGTCTGTTGATCTCCCCCACAAGAACATGTACTACATCGGCTACAAGCTCTTTTTCTCCGACTTCAACATGAAGCAATATCGGCACGTAGTCCGTGGGATACGAGAGAAGGTCCTTCCTCATACTTTGGTCTTGGGTTAGTTGCCAAATTCATTGATGAGATTCCGCTTACCATTGCATCGTAGATACCCTCAGCAAGGATGTCTCTGGCGCCAAAGCAGTAAAGGACTGCACCAATTCTGGCAACGCCAAGATAATCAACTTCACTCCCTTCCATGTACTCAATGCTACCATTGACAGTAAGAGCATGCTCTTGTTGACACCGTGTCCTGACCTTCTTCTATAGGCTTCGAGGCGGCACAACTGCCATACAAGTTCACACCAATTCCCGCCATCCAGATGTGGCTGGACAAGGAGCTCGCGCCTTTCGAGGGACGCCAAATCGAGGACGCGTTGTATCAGCAAAGGTATGCTCGTCATTCGTAAAATTCGATTCGATGTGCTCACCTGCTCTCAGTATCCAACGGTTCCCTCGCTCTGCTGATCCTTTGCCGACCGTTTCCGATCCTTGGCAGCGTTGTTTCGAGAAGGGCGTACCGGTGCCCGTCGTCAAACTTCGCATTGACTTGGACAAAATATTTGCCATCAACCATCATGATCCAAATCCAGACGACGCGAAGGAGAGACGCGGCACATTGGCCATTCTCAAAGTCTCTGCCCACTGAGTTCCTTGCACGTCCATCATTTTTTTCTCTTCAGCTTCCTCAACCGCCCAACCATCCACCGGCTGAGCACATCCACACTCATTCACGCTCCCTCTCACAGCCTTACATGCCACGCTCCTTCAGAATCACAACACACACACACTCCTTGCAACTGTATCAGATAGTCTTTCCATCTCGATTGTAGCCGTAGCTTTGTAGCCATAAACATCCACACTCCTTACCTTGAATAAAACCATTTTGAACATCAAGCGGTCTGGTGTACATAGCGCACATGGCATAATCATGTAGAAACATCATAGAGAACGGCAGCAGACATACGCTTATACCCGGGCAGCCTCAATGCGTTTCCTGGCGACCTGCCGCCTGTTGAGGCCAGTGAGTGCTGACGACTTCTCCTCCGCCTTCTCCACCTCCTCATCCGAAGCAGCCAGGATGACCTCGACGTGGCAAGGGTGGCCCTGGTAGGGGTTGATACGACCGTGGGCACGGTATGTGCGGCGGCGGGTTTTCTGTGCGAATATGAGGGAAAGTCGGAGGATATACGCGCTGTGGACATACAGGTGCCTGCTGCACAACAATGTTTTTGATCGTCAGGTCCTCAACGTCGATGTTCTTTGCGTCAGCATTTGATTCGGCGTTCTTCAACAGGCGGAGGACGAATTTGACGGATTTCTCGGGCCACCGACCTGGATAGGAAAGTTATGGCGGATGGATGGGATGGGACGGCGGGCTACACACCCTGGGTGGCCTTGAACTGCTTGGCCTGGCTTGCGCGCCCAACACCGCCAGAGAAACGGCGGAAGGGGATGATCTGCTTGTGCTCGCTGACGTCCGCAAGGTAGGTGTATGCCTTGGTGAGCTTAAGGCCTGTTTCCATCCGTCAATCCTGATCTCCTCGCCCATCGACCACTCCCAGACGCACCAGTCAAAGCAGCCGCAACCTCCCGCATGTTTTTGAAGTGAGTCCGCAGGTACTCGCCCCGGGCGCGGGCAGCTGGTCATGCAATCAGTATCCTGCGATTTTCTGGGCAGATTTAGACCGACTCTTTTCGGGGTTGGCGGCGGTAGCGGCGGCGGCGTAGCGGACTGGAGCACAGACGATTCATGAGCGCGGACGTGCAGCATTTGCGGGCATAACTTACCCATCTTGATTGTCTTGAAGTTGTCGAGCGGCTCTGCCTAATTTTCCACTCGGCCCCGGTTGTCCGGCACGTGGTGAACCTTATTGCGCGACAACTGTACAATGCCGAGCTCGGAACTGGTCGGACCTCGAAATTTGTTCGCTGCAAGGACCAGACGAGCCGGCGAGGTCTACATAAATTCACCTGTGCTACTAATGCTATAACTCAAGAGCATGCTCATGACAATGCAAGGAGAATAAGGAAGACATTTCGTTCACAGCAGTATTGCCCTCGTGTGTCTCCCCTACATCGTCCTCTACTGGGTCCAGACGCCTGCCATCCACCATGGGCCATGCATTTCCGGTGTCTCTGTCAGCTTGAACTCACGAATCTCTTGCTAAGCACGAGCGTATAAACTCTGAGGCCTCTATAAACTGCACTTGGAGGGCAGGTCTGACTCTTTCTCGTGACGCTCATCCCGTCGCTATACCGCCCGTTGGCTGACTGGCAGGGACGGTCTTGGTAACCTATCTGCGCTCGCTGCTCAACGACTGGACTAGTCGCAGGACTCTATATCCCTATTCTATCGGTAATTGCTCAGCATCTGCTTGCGCCCTCGAGTCCACTGTCTGACGCGGCCCTTCATGGAATGTATATAAAAACCTTATGGCATCCATCTACTCCCACAATTCAGCATCATGTCTCTCAAGCTCTTCTCCCCAGTTCAAGTAGGACAGCTCAAGCTTTCACACCGCGTTGTTCTCGCGCCTTTGACGCGTCTGCGCACCAATCCCGCTACATTAGCCGTCAATACTCCCATTGTGCCGGAGTATTATGCGCAACGCGCGAAGATCCCAGGCTCACTCCTCATCACCGAAGGCACTATCATCTCTGAGAAGGCCGCCGGCTTCCCCTCCGTCCCAGGAGTTTACAACGACGCCCAGATCGCAGCATGGAAGGAGGTCTGTTGTTGATTATATTCACTCGTCGAGCTTGAAAATCTGATGTTGTACAAGGTCGTCGACGCTGTTCATGCGGAAGGGAGCTTCATCTTCCTCCAAATCGTTGCTATCGGTCGTCAAGCAGTTCCCGGATCCGTCCCAGACATCGTCGGTCCCTCAGCCATACCGAAGGATACAGATTCGCCTATTCCTCGCGCCCTCGAGACGGCTGAGATCGAGGAATATATTGAAATGTTTGGCATCGCAGCTGAAAACGCTGTCCTAAAGGCTGGATTCGACGGTGCGTTCGTTCAACCTTATGCATATATAAATTGACTGATATATCTACAGGTGTAGAACTTCACGCGGCCAACGGCTTTTTACTTGACGAGTTCATCCAAGATGTCAGCAACCACCGTACTGACAAGTACGGTGGCAGCATAGAGAACCGCGCCAGATTCATTGCCGACATCGTTAGCAGAATCGCTGACAAGCTCGGCGCTGAGCGGGTCGGGTTAAAGATCAGTCCTTGGTCGAAGGCATTCGGTGCGTATTGTTTCGATCCGATGCATTGCACTGACTCATACTTCACGCAGGAATGGGCATGGCCGATCCGAAACCAACCTACGCGTACCTTGCGCAGGAGCTCAAGCGTGTACATCCCAAGATGGCTTGGTTGCACGTTGTAGAGCCGCGTTTCACGAGCAAAGAGCTTATGGGCGAAGCGCCTGTTGCGCCTCTGGAGGGAGAGTCTAACGACTTTCTTCGTGAGATATGGGCCCCCTTGCCCTTCATTTCTGCTGGTGGATATAATCGAGATTTGGGCATCAAGACTGCAGAGGAGAAAGGCGACCTCATCGCGTACGGAAGGTGGTACCTTGCTAACGTTCGTGTTCAACTTTGTCTCCATATTCGTCATTGACCTTTCCTTCTAGCCTGACCTCCCAAAGAGAATCCAGCACAACCTGCCGTTCAATGAATACCACAGGCCCACATTCTATGTTCCTGGCGGGAACGTGCCGGAAGGATACACCGACTATCCGTTTGTCGCTGCCACAACTCTCGCGTAATAGGCACATCACATCTTTAAAGCCGTGTATTTGCACATAGACAATTTTCGGATCTCCAATCCTGCCATATACTATGATCACTGTCACGCATCATCGAAACTGCAAGCTGAAGTATGGTATGGACCTTGCACGAAGATGGTAGTGATTTTTGAGGTACTCATCATTCCACGGCATTGTAGTGTCTGAGCGCACGAATACATCCACTGCCCGTCCGCCATTCGCATGGATGAATTCGCAGACTACCTCGCGTGCGTCGCGACGATAGTCAAGAATGGTCGGGGCATTTATCACGATCGCGATGCAGGTCACTGCGATAACACACACTGCCTGGGCATGCTGGGAAACGCTTGTCCAAGTTCTCCGTCCGTATGTTGTATTCTCGACTGTTCACGCTTGAAATTCCGAACGTGCAACAGTCAAACAGCCTCCGAGTCGTACGTGCTACTAGTACCATGCAACACAGCAAATTACGCATGGCTTACATACTTCAAATCATCCTCCGTGCAACCACGTACACTCTCAGACAGACGTGCATAGGTGACATTGTAGTCAGTCAGTAGTTGCATGCCGAGTAGATGTCCTTCGCTGTTAAGTAGCTGAGCTCAGCTTGAACATATATCCCCAATCTGTGATGGCAAATCGGCGCGGTCAGCGCGCCTTGCCTATTCAAGATGGCATGAGCGCGTTGATGCCATTAACGTAGAAGCATGGAGAGGCGGCGACTCGCGTGGGCGGATCCCTTGTTCACCGTCGTGCGAGGCCTCAAGAATCAAAAATCGAGTATATACAATCATTACAGACATAGCAGCCTACATACGTGTATTGAGCCCTGCTCAACCATCAAAGCAATAGATCCGTCAAAACACTAAACATCACAGGACATTATAGAAAGGGAGAGATTGTGGTCTGAGAAATGGGCCTAACTCCTGCCATTGCGTAGACGCTCTAACTCGGAAGCCATTTCTGCTATTCTCTTGTCAGCGGTGGCTTGCGCGTCAGCAACTGACTTGGCTGCAGCAGCTTCAGAGCTCTCCAACTTGGAAGCCAGCTCTGCAGCTCTAGCTTCAAGGCTCTTCAACTCGGAAGCCTGCTCTGCAGCTCTGGCTTCAGAGCTCTTCAACTCGGAAGCCTGCTCTGCAATCGTCGCGCCAGCAGTCTCGATTCCATGCAGCAAATCCACCCTACTCTGTATAAGATGAATGAAAAACTATAATGAACAGGCATGAATGATTACAGACCTTGTGTGCCGCAGAAAGCTTCTCCTTGTTGTGAGCCCATTGCACTCGATATGCCTCCCGGATGGCAGGCAGCTTATGCTTCTCCGGAAGCTTAGCAAATGCTGCGGGCGGGATGCCGCACCATTTCTTCCGCTTGGCCCGACCCTTCTCTCGTGAACAGTGGGCAAGCCCTGCCTCTGACTCCATGAGGCTCCAGAGCATGTCCGCGAACCAATAACATTGAGTCGTCACAAGGTTGTATTTGGTCGATTCCCGACTCAGGACAGACGCCATCGTGAGGAGTTGTTCCAGACGGAACCGCTTGTCGTGTGTGAACTCGATCTTCATGAGGTCATCCGACGACGGGCTGGTCACCGAACTCCCAAGCCCGTAGGTCACACGGTCAGCAGCGCGTCGCCCAAAGCACGTGTCAGAAGACCAGGCAACTGATTGGCTGACACTCGAGAGAGAGATTTTGGACTTCCCGGCGGGCCTTCCCGCCTGCACGGGGGAGCCAGAGCGACTTGGCGACGAAGGTGGGGTTCTGGAAGCAGGCAAGGCCTGCATGGATGTCGAGGACTCAGCCTCTGCATCCAACGCCAGCGTGTTCGTCGGCTCTGTGCGGCCATCAGCATTGGGCGTCGGTGGAATGTGCAGCGGCTCACCTTCAACCATGACTGTCTGAGGGCCGTCATCTGGTTCGACGTTCTGTTGCTTTTCGCCAGCCTCGGTTTCGTTCTTCTTCGCCTGCGGCTCATCACTGAAACGCTCCAGCTTCACCACAGCGTTTTCCACAACCTTGCCTTTGTCATCCAGGAGCTCGAGCCAAGCAACGACGTATTCGTGCCGGCTTCCGCTTTGGTACTTGTAGTACGTGGCATGCCTGACAAGCCAATGGTCGATGTCCAGAGGGGTTTGCACTCGTAGAAACTCTAGTAGACCATCCGCGTTCTTCTCGCTGTGACTCTTGTAGAAGACGCGAGAATTGACAGCAGCTCGGTTTGCCGTAGAGGAAGATGGAGCGCTCGAAGGCATGAAGGAAACGATGAGACGCTTGAGTCTGGTGAGGATGCCCATGTCAGGGGGAAGGACGGCGAGCTATGATATGGTCGAGAACAAGCAGCGTGTAAGCAGCGCGTATGCCAGTTAAGCTCAAGTCAGGAAGCGCGCAACGAGCGATGCCGAACAAGCTATTTCGAGTTGGGCCCATGAGTGAATGAAAGCAACGTGCCCTAGGCACTGATAGCACTGGATGAGGTAACAGTCGTGCATGACTTGCCGCCGAGTTTTGGTTATCGATTCGTCAAGCTGCCCCTAAGCTCGCTATTGACGATATTCCTTTCAAGAGTGATGAGCAGTGAATGTACTGAACGCTCACCCTTGCGGCTTCAGTTCCCGCATCACACTTTCGAAATTGTCAAGGTGCATCGATCATCGAAACATGTACACACTGCCCTTTGACCCGAACCACCAACATGTCTGAGTCGATCAACGACGATCATCCAGAGATCGAGGGACCATCTCCATAGATTCACTCAATTGTGCCAAGGCATGAAGCATCCCAGCCCTTCTATGGCCGGATATGAGCGTGAGTCTGACTAGGAATTGCGCGCAAGAAAGGCCAACAGCAAAGTTACTCCTTATTGGACTCTACGTGGTTCTACTTTTACTTGAAGTGCCTTTGGATTGTACCTGGATCTGGCCTTGAAGAACGAGACAACCTTCGTCTTTCACCTTTTTCATGGTTCTGGCGGCGGCCATCGCTTGGCATCGCCACCGTTTCAAGTTTCCGCGAATCTTGATATGGTCTTTTTCAAGTTTTTGGGGTGCGTGCTACATCCTGAGGCGCGTGTCATCGATGCGTAGGGCTCGGAGGAGTCGTCTGCATGTTGCTCTGTGACCGTTCAATATGTGCGGACATGCGTTTACAGGATACTCTTCATCTTACAGCACGAGTATACGCGTCCTGGACGCGTCTCACGAGCCTTGTGATATAGCTTATCATGGACCTACTAATGGGCCAATACCACTATGTTCATCTCTTTGCCCATTTTCGGCGGTCCTCGTGGCGAGAGCAACGCCTGTATCTCGTTCTTTCTCCCCGGCGTAAGCTGGTCGTAAGTATGATCTCTTCCTCTTCTCCATCACCACGAGTGTTTGTTGCGAATGACCACACAGCTGAGGGCAGCTCCGTGCTTTCACACTGAATTCGGACCACCTCATACCACGTTCTGGCAGCTTGTTATCACCCTTTCCCTGGGCTGGCTTGTACGTTCTAGATTCAGCTCTTCCACAATCGAAGGGGCGTGTTATAGGTGATTCACTGACTGGGGAGACGCCGACTGACGTTGACAGAAGCCTTGCTCGAACCATCACACAACAGCGCAACACCTGGTACATGGATACATCGATGACAGCGTACGTACAACGATATGCCAACAGAGCCCAGACACAAAGGGAACACGGATCGTCGTCTACGTAGACGCGTGTTGAGAGGCCCACATACGAACGTGGTCCACAGCTAACAATTTTCCAACATTGATCGTCAAGACGATAATTTCGCCGCTAGACCGCCCGTTGGCTGACTGGGAGAGCCCACCTTGGTAAGCTCTTTGCGCTCCCCGCTTACGCGTCTCTATTCATTCTGATTCACAGCAGCCAATAACTGAATTACCCCGAGGACTCTATATCCCTATCCCATCGGTAATTCCTCAGCATCTGTAGGCGCCCTCGCCGAGTCTACTGTCTGACGCGGCCCCTCGTGAAATGTAGTATATAAAGAGCTAATGGCGTCCACGGATACTCCCATAATTCGACACCATGTCTCTCAAGCTCTTCTCCCCAGTCCAAGTAGGACAGCTCAAGCTTTCACACCGCGTCGTTCTCGCGCCTTTGACGCGTCTGCGCACTAATCCCGCCACAATGGCCGTCAATACTCCCATTGTGCCGGAGTATTACGCGCAACGCGCGAAGATCCCAGGCTCACTCCTCATCGCCGAAGGCACTATCATCTCTGAGAAGGCCGCCGGCTTCCCCTCCGTCCCAGGAGTTTACAACGACGCCCAGATCGCAGCATGGAAGGAGGTCTGCTGTCAATTTTATTCCTTCGTCGAGCTTGAGTTCTGATGTTGTACAAGGTCGTCGACGCTGTTCACGCAGAAGGGAGCTTCATCTTCCTCCAAATCGCTGCTATCGGTCGTCAAGCAGTTCCCGGATCCGTCCCAGACATCGTCGGTCCTTCAGCCATACCGAAGGATGCAGATTCGCCCGTTCCTCGCGCCCTCGACACCGCTGAGATCGAGGAATATGTTGAAATGTTTGGCGTCGCAGCTGAAAACGCCGTTCTGAAAGCTGGATTCGACGGTGCGTTCGTTCAACCTTATGCATAATATATTGACATTTCCTACAGGTGTAGAACTTCACGCGGCGAGCGGCTTTTTACTTGACACGTTCATCCAAGATGTCAGCAACCACCGTACTGACAAGTACGGTGGTAGCAAAGAGAACCGCGCCAGGTTCATTGTCGACATCGTCAGCAGAATCGCTGACAAGCTCGGCGCTGAGCGGGTCGGGTTAAGGATCAGTCCATGGCAGAAGGGATTCGGCGCGTATTGCCTCGCTGTGATGTATTGCACTGGCTCATACTTCACGTAGGAATGGGCATGGCCGATCCGAGACCAACCTATGCGTACCTTGCGCAGGAGCTCAAGCGTGTACATCCCAAGATGGCCTGGTTGCACGTCGTAGAGCCGCGTTTCACAGGCGGCGAAGAAGTAGTTGAGCCTCTGGAAGGAGAGTCTAACGACTTCCTTCGTGAGATATGGGCCCCCTTGCCCTTCATCTCTGCTGGTGGTTATACTAGGGATTCGGGTATACAGACGGCTGAGGAGAAAGGCGACCTCATTGCGTACGGAAGGTGGTACCTTGCTAACGTTTGTGTCCAAGTTTATCTCCATAGTCGTCATGTCACTGACCGTTCCTTTTAGCCTGACCTTCCAAAGAGACTCCAGCACGACTTGCCATTCAACGTGTACGACAGGTCAACGTTCTATGTTCCTGGAGGTACGGTGCCGGAAGGATACACAGACTATCCGTTTGCTAGTGCCACATCCAACGCGTAATAGACACATCCCATTTTCCAATCCGTGTGCCAGAGTATAGACAGTTTACGAATCTCCAATCCTGCCGAACAGTATGATGATTGTTACGCATCATCGAGAACACTGCAAGCCGATTCATGGTCTGAACTCTGAGATTAGCATTGGTTCTTGAGGTCCACATCATTCCACGGCATTCTGGCGTTTGAATCCCCACGGAGTATACTCACTGCCCGTCCGACCGCGAAGCCATCCGCACGAATGAAATTTCGCGCAACCGCTCGCGTGCGTCCTGACGATAGTCAAGAATGGTCGGGGCTTTTTGACCTGATCGCGATGCAGCGATCAAGCTGCGATCATACATGATACAGATTCATACTACACACTGCCTGGGCATGCTGGGAAACTCCTGTCTAAACTCATTCTCGACTGATTACGCTTGAACTTCCGAGCGTGCAACAGTCAATTGTCAGTACTTACATGCGCACTCAGACAGCCTCCGAGTCGTAAGTACGTGCTGCAAATGGGCTACCCTGCAACAATGAATGTGTACAAACAATTGAGCCAAACAATTGGGTACCTTGATCGCATGTTCATTGTGGTCTTGTACTCTATTTGGACAAGCTATTGTCTTGTCCTGGAGCTATAAGAATGGAATTTTTTTGGCGTGTGGTTCCCCAAAGGCCAGATCAGGATCAGCCAACGACCCCCCAACGTCAACTATACAACTCCACTCGTTCACCGTTCACGAAGCTCTAACGCGCAACCCCCTCATCATCATCATCATCATGTCTCCTGCCGTTAGCACCATCTCCTACAAGGACACGTTCTTCTCTTTCCCCACCGACGACCACTTCACCACGTACGTCCGCGTTCTCCCCCATACATTCGTATCAACTGACCCGCATCCACAGTGTAACGAGAACGACCGTGCGACCATCCTCTCACACCCGTTTTCTCGAACGTCGCATGATTGGTGCTTGGAAGAAGGTCACCTCCATCACCAAGAAGCACCCCCGTGCTTCATACATCCCAGCCAACTTCGTGCTCGTCACTCCCAACAAAAGGAAGAGCATTCGATATGCTCTCTGATGGACACGATCTTGATAGTAATACTCACACGACGGACATTGCCAGTGTTGACACGGCCATGATATGACGATCTCTTGCTGTAGCTTTATATTACCGATACCTTATTGACTTAGTTATACCTCGCAAATTGCAATCTATTAGTACTGGGATTACCCCTCGAAATGTTATCTTGATATCGCACAAATCCACCAAGATAGAGATACATTTATGGCAGCTATTGTCTACATCTCTCAAAAAAGTGTAGCTGATAGTTATATACAATGTCAACATAGACACGTTGCCGAAAAGCACTTGTGATATGAAAGACGGAGAGGAGCTGCAACACATCGTACATTTGCTTTGCACACTAAGAGAAAGGAGAAGAGCGCGAAAACGTTGCATAAGTAGCGTGAAAAGAGAACAGATTAAACAAAAAGACGCGATTCTTCATCTCCGCGAGTACGCCTGCTGTTGTTGCTGTTGCTGAGGCGGCCAGTGTCCTTGCTGAGCCGCCGTCGAGGCCAGCTGGCCAAGCTGCCCGCTCTGCGGCCCGCCACTTCCTGTGGGAGGCGGTCCGTACGAGTAGCCTTGCATCATGTGGGGCGGAGGCGCGTACATATCGCCCTGGCCTGGGTGCTGCTGATGATGATGGTAGGGTCCCGGGGGGTACTGACCGCCGCTGGGAGCAGGCACCTGCGCATGAGACTGGTTGGGAGACGTCGGCGAGCCAAGAGGGATGGCTTGCTGCTGCTGAGGTGAGGACTGGGGAGGAGCTTGTTGTCCGGCCGGGATAGAAAGCGACGGAGCTACGGCACTGTTGGGAGAGGTATTGTTTGCAGCGCGAGGGGGGACAGCAGCTGCATTAGACGATGCCCGGCGGCGACGTTTGTTTCCTGAGCGTTCAGTCTCGTCGTCGTGGTCGTCGTCGGCTTCATCCTTTGGGCCGCCCTGCTGGCCACTTATGGAGAGACCCCCGGGGAGATTGCTGGGCGCGGCGACGGGCGGCGGCGGCATGGGACCACCCGATGAGCGAGCAAGCGGGGCACCAACGGGCATGGAGGAGGGCAGCTGGCCATGGGGTGCATTGAGGCAGGCCTGGATGAGGTTCTTGCCCTCCGGCTGGGTGACCAGAGGCTGGAGCTTGGCGGTGGTAAAGGTGTAGACCAGGCCCGTCTCCGAGACAACCAGGAGGAGGACCTGGGTGCCCGTGAGGGTGGAGAGTTCGTATGCCTAATCGAGCGAGATAAGAGGGGCTGTCGGGCGAAACCAAAGAGGCAAGCAAATTACCTTTTTCATGATGCCTGGAAAAGGGAATGTGAGGAAGGAGAACGAGTCTGAGTGTGTGCACACATACCAGCTTTCCTTTTGGAGAAGGTTATGTGACGTCGCGATTTATCCTGGATGAATTCGATCTTGATCTTCCGTCTTCCTGCCTTCTTGTCCTTGGGCTTGTCATCGTCGTCGTCGTCGTCGCCAGCGCTCTCGGCAGCGTCCTGGTCGTTGATGAACGCGTCTTCGCCGACGGGAGGCCCGACGTGCGGAGGCAGTTGTGGTTCGTTCTGTGCGGCAGCCATGTCCATGGTCCTTTGGCGCTTGCGCATAACAGTGGGCTCAGACGCTGTGGGGCGGGGGTGCGTCGTGAGTGGTGGCAAGCTGACGTGTCAACAGCGGCAATGCGACGGCGCAAGAGTTGAGGAGAATGCAGAGGATGCAGTGAGCTCGCTGTGCGGGACGACGAGCAGAAGCAGCCACCAACCTGGAATGGGGTATACTCAGCTCAGATGATGACCGGAAAGGGAAAGACGCCCTTGGCCGTTTTCGCCCATTTTTGTATTACAGTATTACTTAACACAACCAAACAGGGCCTCGTGACACGTACAGCGTATTGGTCAGATCATCATGCTGCGCCACTCATTGCAGCCGAGTCCGTTCATACGTGGCCAGTCCTGGTTGCATCTGTCGCTGGAAACAGCCATATGAGATCCCAATCAATCCGTGGCCGCCGCACTCGATGCGTACGCGGACTACGGTGCCACACCTAACGAGTGGGCAATCATAATCATGCTCTTTATCAGCGCATCATTCTCACCCTGGCCGAGTCCCCGTTTGCAGACAACAACTGCTCGCCGGCATACTCGGCACCGCGCATCACTGACAACTGTTCGCGGAGCTAAAAACTCCCCGACCATAAATGTCAACTGTCTTTCCATTTCCATCCAACTGACCCTCCAGTACTAGTACGCGACTGACGGAAGCAAAATCAGAATCATTCATGAACATTCACAATGAGGCAAAGCAAGTCATATACATTCCAACAGTAAAAACGTCGAACGTGAACAACACAACAGAATCCATAGTGGCGCTATGCGCTCTTGACGAAAACCAACACAACAATCCACATTTTTTAGAAAACGGCTCCGGTTCTTCATTACAATCTTGTCGCGCCCAAGCAATGTCGGACGGGCCTTATCGCAAAGTGCCCATTGCTGTGCGTGGCGGGGTAAGGGCTGTGCGTAACGGCCGTACCGTACACGCGGTGAAGCAGACACAGAGCTGATCGTTCGTCGCAGCGGGGGGCTCAGGTCGGATGTATCAAATCTTGCAGCGCACGCGCGACACCCTCTTCCAGTGTAGCCGCTGGATACTCTGCCCGCACCCGTACAAGGGCAGACAAAATCTTGCTGTGCTCGATCTCAATTGCCCTGCTCAAGAACGAAGCAGTCTCTTCATCTGCCAAATCCACTCTTCCATGAGCCGATAGAGAACAACATTCACTTGCCACGCACCAGTAGGTAAGACTCCGCTATCCGCGTTTTGCAAGCGGCTTGGATGGACATCCTCGCACCCCCCGTCACGGCACACTCCACCACCAGGTATCTCGTACCGACAGATCACCTGTGTCGGATCCAATGCGCGTACCATGGCTGTATACTTAAGTTCACTCAAATCCGGAACGAGTGCGTTTGGTCCGCCGACTTGAAGTGAAGAAGAAGAACTGTGGGAATAAGAGGAGGAGGAAGATGGAAAAGAAGGTACGAGGGACGAAGAGGAAGAAGAGGCCAAGGATCCGGTGTTGCTTGTGACAAGTCGGCTGAGATTCGAATTATCTTCAGGACGTTTAGCGGTGTTGTGGAGACCCAGTCGAGGTCGCAGGAGAGGGTAGTACTTGAGGGGAGAGTCGTACTTGAGAAAGCGTTCAGGACCGGCCGGCCTTTCTTCGTGCCTTGGGGTGTTGGGCAGCTGCGGTATCAATTAGCCTCTACATTTCACGAGCGGAGGCATCAGCAAACCAAACGGACTCGCATGACGCACCTGTGCCGACGAGGACGTCAAAGAGTCGACATCGACTGCGTCGGGGGTCTCTTCTGATTCTTCGTAGGGGTGTCTGGTATAAGTCGGTACCTAAGTGTGTTCCAGTCGCCAAGGAAAGGAAGAAAAACAAGAGGAGGTTAGGAAAACACGGGGCGTGCCCTTGAATTGCAGAATGAAAAAACTCTTGCCGCTTGATCATCTTGAGAACCCGAGACTAGAAACTGCCCATCAGAGCTTGAAAGAAGATGAACAAACTACTTGCCAGTATCCGGTGGACCGACGCTGTCGTTGTGATTAACGTGATTGGCGTGATCTGTATAGAAGAACGGAGATACGAAAAGAGCAGAAAGAAGACGATAGATCAGTCTGAGTCCAAGAGTATAGAACAGAAATTGAGAACCAGTTGAGGGAGTCAGAGGGACAGATGACACGGGACTTGGCGTCTGAGCCGTGAGTTGTGGTTGCCCTGGAGGCTGGATTCAGTAGCGCAGAACACCACGGAGTTTGAAAAGCATACGAGGCGCAGAACTGGATCCTTGATCGGATGTAGATGTGGATGATTCTTGCTTGACTGATGCAATAGGATCCAATGTATTCGTCCGCTGGAGGGCTTTCTGTGAAGAATTACGAAAGCTTGCGAGGGGGGGCTTACGTTGAGTTTCATCAGTTCCTTCTCTGCAATCAACTGCTTGATTCGCGCAATCTCCATCTCCTTCTGCATGAGTATGGCCGGTGATTGGGTCCGAGCCGTCTTGGCTGTTGCGTCGGCGGGAGTCGAGGAAGCTTCTCCCTCACCAGAACCTCCCATTTGATAGTCCCCATCTTCATCCTCTTCACTGTCACTGAGGTTAATGACCAAGCGCCTGTTCATCTTACCCACGCTCGCAAAACTGGACTGAGTTCTGTTCCGGCGCAACGAGCGTCCACCGTTGACATCACCATTCCCATGTCGAGCGTGTCCTTCCATGTCGACAAAATCGGCAGCCACCGGTCGACGTCTGCCTGTACTCTGTCCGTCAAGGCTCGAGAGGGAATCCCTTCTAGCAGGTAATGAGCCAGAGGAGCCGTTACTGGATGCGTAGGGTGTCGATACGAGGACCTGGCCGACCACGATTGACTGAGGCTGTGGGGTGGAAGAGTGCGATGTCGATTGGGAGCCTCCTAATCCTGGGATTTCGTCAACGTCCATGGCATCACCAGGGGGCGATCTCTGATTTGGAGTTGGTTCGATGCTTTTGAGAAAATCGTCGACACTATCAGCTGAAGATGACATTTCGACATCTTGCTGCGGTAATTGCTGAAGAGGGTCCGAATGAGAGGACGAAGCGATGGATGGATTGCCCGGCGAAGGTGGGGGCTTGGGCTTCCGTGTAGCCTGTACTGCCATCTTACGGGCCCGAAGTTCTTCGCGTCGGAGGCGTTCCATGTCATGCAGCGAGTTGACTTCGAACAACATGTGGGTTGATGACGCTGTCGAGGGCGTCGTTGGGGGATATGAAGAGACCTGTTCCTGCACCAATGGGCGAGATTGAGGCTGCTGGCGACTGGCGGCCTCGGCGGAGGGCGGCGGGGGAGGCGGCATCACGGGTGTAGTGTCAAATTCTGGTAAGAATGCAACGAGGCCGGAGTCGTCAAAATTGGGTGGTAGACGAAGGTTGAGTTCGGTGAAAACATAGTATATTACCTCCCGACTGAGGCCGCAGCTACACAAGTAGTCTGCTGGAACACCCCAGCCGAGAAGGTCGAGGATGATGTCCTTGCATGTATCGTACTGGTCTTGCGTCACTGATCAAAAGTTGACAGTCAGCTTTAGAGTTGGTGCACACATACATACGCTTACAAGGAAGGCCTGGCCGGACATGATTATCATCGATGAGGAATGTGTGTCTGGAATCCGGCTCCTCGATACCGACCATGGATGCAGGTGGAGGCGCAGTCGGCACAGCGGGCTCGTCGGTGATCCTTTCCAACAATTTGGGAGGTTGTTCTTCCGTGGTTGAAGTAGTCTCGGTGGTTTCTGTCGGCGGGTCCAGGGAGTCGCTGGGAGGCGGCGGCGGAGGAGAAAGAGTCGGTGTCCGGGTATTCTGCTTGACGGCAGGTGCCTTGTTCGCCGAAGACCGAGCGAGCTGCTGTTCCTCAGAGTCACTGATTTCGCCTTCTTCGCGTATTTGGCCATCCTCCATGTCCGGCACTGAAGGTCGCAAGGATTTAGGTTCTGACGCCTGAGCAGAGGAAGATGACGCGATGTCCTCCTGGCCATAGTCGAGATGGGAAGCGGGATCCGGGATAGGTGTTGGGCGCGCCGGCAGACCTGCACTGGCAGGCGGTCCACCTGCAGGCTTACGGCGCTTCGATTTGAGGGTAAGGAGAGCAGCAGCACGCAGAGATGACGCTGGATCCGTGGCAGGACTGGAAGCCTCGTGGGCGACGTCGGGCGCAGCAGGAGGCCCAGAAGCAGTGGGGTCAGACATCGTGAGGAGGTCGCCTCGTCGTAGACGGTGCAGACAGCCGTAAATATACAGGGCAAAGCGCAACGGCGGCGAAGGGAGAGTATTACTATACGGAAGGTGGAAAAGGGAGAAAGAAAAGATCACACCTCCACAGCTTCAGAGCAAATTCCCACGCTGCCACATCTCGAAGACGGAAGAAGGTGGTCAGTGTCCATACAAGCATAAGGTACAACAAGACTATCGATAGCAAGTACTATAAGAGATCATTGTACGGGTATATCAAAGCCCACAACATGCTGTTGTGGGTGTACAGTAATAGCAGGCTGTTCTTGTGATGGTGGGAGGTCTGTGTTCATCTCGTCCGAACTACTACTAGAATCATCGCTCTCCTCAGGTCTCCGTGTCCTTCGTCCAAACACACTCTGCCGGTTGTGGTTGTTTTCCAGTCTGGGTGTCTTGTAATGAGGATGCGCCTCGAGTCGCTCAGCGCACTTTTCGAGTTCCGCAACAAGCGGTGCATCCAGCTCGATATTGAACAGGTCCAATATGTATCGCCTGACGGGTAGGCGATACCGCTGCGTTGAGATGATGTGCATTGCACGATAAAACATTTCTGGGGAAGAAAAGACCGCACGGTGCTCCGGTCGTGATTTCATTCTGATGAGATGTTTAGTCTCAAACGAGGTTTTGAAGGCTGATGGATTTACTTGGTTAACGTCCTTGATGCAGCATTCGCGATGACAGAATTCGCCAGATTCTGTATCGCTGTGATGACTTCCAGTTCCACTTGTGATCTTGGGGGTATAATCCGGGGCTGGCGCGTTTCAGAGGTATGCTGCTTCCAAGCAGGTATCTGAGCAGGGTATTAGCGACTGTTGAATCGACAATCGATATGATGACCTTACCGTGATAAATTTCTCCACATCCAAAGGTATGCAAAGCCCGACAGCTTGTCCCTGTGGCGACAGCGTCGCTTCCCACTCGAAGTCATCTAGTAACTCAGCTCCCTGCGCGGTAGATGCTATGAGCCCTAAAACAAAAAAGCACGTCCTGTGGACAACAGCCTTTGAGCGCGAATGGAAAGGGAAGAAATGAAGTGCTACGGACCCACGAATGGAGGGGATCGGCGAGTTGTTCGCAATCTCGAGGACATGCGGGATAATCTCCTCCTCTTCAAGGAACGACAGTCCACCCTCTGTGGCTCCCACGTTGCCCTAAACACTGCTGAGCTTGCCAAACAAGGAGTACATGAGAGGGACCTACAATAGCCCACAAGATACTCTTTAGCTTCATGACAATGTCAGCATCCTCGCCCTCCAGACCGTGCCGATGTATGAACTGTGTAAATTCCGTGAAATGTCCCTTCTCCTGCAGGATCTGACAGCCGAGGTCGGTCTTCGCCATTTCGCCATAGAAGTGAGGAGGCACCGTCCCTTCGAAGGCTAGCGACTCGTCCTCCGCCTCATCTGAATCCGTGCTGTTGAAAACCTTTGACAAAAAGACTTCGACTTGAACGACATAGTATATGTTACGTTCCTGCGGTAGAGGTGAGCTGGCGTAGAAAACTAAGAAAGGCCAGCCTACTCACGTTGAACCACAAGTCCAGCTCGCGGTCAATATATCCGGCGTCGTATAGATAGCGAAAACCCATAGGCGTAGACGTAAACCTGTAGTTGTATTGTACGTGAGAGGTGGGACGTCTGCAACCTATCAAAAGCCTTACTTCAACAGCAATGGATTTCCTATGTCCCCCAAATGATCCATCGTGGGACGCAGCTCTACCACAAGTTGTAGGATGTCTTTTGACTCGCATGCTTCTTCTAAGAACCGCGCCGCCATTTCGCAGACCTCGGGAGCAGGATCATATAGCTGAGTCAAGAGTAGTCTCAATGTCCAGACGTTAGCGTTGTTGGCAGAGCCACGAATGAGATCTCCCAGATGTTTCGTAGCGTACAGCCTGATATGCTGTTCGAGGTCAGTGAAAAGTTGGATGACTACGCAATGCGACGGCGGACCTTGTAGCTCGAAGTTAATGCCTTCGATAAAATGATACGTGGGTGGCCGTCCCTAGATTGTGCTCGGGTTGGAATTGACATTGAGCCTGGAATCTACTCACATCGCGTAGTCAAGGTTTTCAATGATACCCTTGATCAGATCTTCACGACTTCGAAGCTCACTGAGATGATAGAAGGCGGTAAATATCTTGAACTTCTCCAGCAGTCTGTGACAAGGTCAGACACATTAGTACCTAGGTGAAGAGGAAGACCTACTCGATCCCATCCTTGAACTTACTCAAGGTACCGAGCATCTCGAGGTAACCAGCTGTAAGAGTCTCCGCTATCCTCTTCTTCGAGAAAATCGGGTCCGAGTCTGGGAGACCGTTGAACTGTAAGCCCACCGCCTGAGTGTATTGAATGTGGAGTATGAGGCCATGCTTACGGGATCGAGCTGCGCGAAGCTCCTGACAATCTGGGTGAGAAATGGATCCTCCGAACCGAGAAAGCGAACGCCGTCAGGGCATGTTGTCAATGTTGTGAGAAGCGAGCAGCCCAAGCGCGCCCACTTCATGTTAGCCTGCAAATTAGTCGGTCAGAGTGCTCCACCTCGAAAACGAGAAAAGTTACTTTGATCTTGGGCATGTCTGAGAACCGATGACTGAAAGGGTGGAAGAAGCCCATCAAACGCTTCATGAACTTCGACGCCCTCATCGCTTCCTCCATCCGCTTGGGATTCAGCAGTGGGCCTTCAATCAACTCAAGCAGCAGGTCGAAGTTCCACTTGTTGTGGTCTTTGTACGCAAAGATGACCTACTTGCGAGTGTTAGAGCGCAACCCCACAGCAGGACCAGAAAATGCACCTGTGTTTCTAAGAGCGCAGCCTGGAAGGTTTTATCCTCCATCTGCATGCTCATCTTGAGCTTTACTTGTTCGACCTGCCGCTGGCCACGTCGAACTGGGTCCTCAACAGAGTTTGCCCTGCGCGGACATGAGGTTGAGGCAATGAGAGCGTTGCGACAAAACCTTACCGAACTCGGGACTGCTTTACAAGTCCCGGTTGCAATCTCGCACGATTGCGGTCGAGACTATCGATAGCAGACAAGGTAGATGTTCCAATTATACGTTGTTGTCCATCTTTGTAGTTTGCCGCCATATCAAATATCTCGGGCACCGCTTGAATGCGGGCTGCAACCCACAAAGGAAGAACGCGATTAGCAAGCTGCAGGACCTCGGCCATCAGGAGAGTCGCCTTTCGAGAGAGATTCGTCCCGGTCGTGGTCTCAGAGACCATAGTGGTCAGAGCCTGGCCACACCGTCAGCTACCTGGAAGGTGAGAGGCAGACAAACTCACGTCTAGCAGCCCGGCATTTGTGAATATGAGCACCAGCAGGGCAATATATTGATCAGTCAACCTCATAGTCTGTGATCGTCGTTCGCCTTGTTCGGCTTCTTTTTTGAGTGCTGGAGGCCGAACGTCTTGACTGTGACGGCGTTTCTTGTACACTTGAAGGACATACAGAGATGAACAGCGCGAAATGACGACTCCAGAGAGTTATCTTACTTGTCAGCCGTCGACCGTCAATAAAGGTCTGATACCACTCTGGTGTCTTGATCTTGAGAAGGTCGAAGAACATGTTCAGAATGACTTCCTTCGCAGAACATAAGCGAACAGAACTGAGACCAATACAGCAACATACTCTCGACTCCAATGAGGGTATTCGAAGCGTGTCAATCAGAGACCGGAGCGCACGCATGTCCGCCAAACATAAGTACATGAGCCCTTGATACCCATGTCACACCTTGCCCGAGAAAGAGCAGACGCGACGCACCACTCCAGCTTCTCAGCATGCCTTGGATGATTTTCGTACTGCTTTTCATACGTTCCGTATGGTCAGGCCCTTTGCCGTAGGCGTCCGTAATGGCAGCCAATGCAATCTGATGGATGCTGAGTGAACATCAGGCCGATCTTACGAACGCCCTCACCTCCAAGTCAGTGCCCACTGTGAAATACGTACGTGTCCGAGGGGAATCAAGAATATGCAAGAAAGCGGATGATATGATTGGCGATAACTCCACTGGGCCTTCACCGAGGACGTGAAGCAAGAAGCGAAAACCTCCTGTTCGCCATACGAGGTCAATGTCAATGAGAACTGTACATAAGATGCGTGAGATTCCAGATATGGTATGCAAGCGGAAATGCGGACATACGTATCTCGGTTAGTGTCAAGATGCAGATTGGCCGGAACGGAGATTCGACGTGCTCCGCAACTGCGATGAATGCTCTCATGACGGGTTCTGATAATGGCACAAGACCAGAAGAGCAACCGACTGGGAGTGCGTCATTGCGAATAGTTCCAACATCCACTATTGTGCGAACGAGCTTTACAACCTGCTCCTTCTCGGCAGTGTATTTGCTGTCCCTTGTCAAGGACCTGCAAATGATCAACCAGAGAGCCGCAAAGCGTATTTAGATCGCGTACTTGACAATGTACCAATCAAGAGGCTGTTCGACAAGACGTTTCACAGAATCGTGGTCGACCAGGGCTAATCTGATGACGCGATATGCAGCTGAGTGACACTGAGTTGATCGCTTATCGGCAAGCGCGGGAAGGACACTGCATGAAGGTGGTCAACGTGACAAACCTAAGGGGAAGAGAGGAGCGTACGCCTGAACAATATCGGTGATGCTGAGTTCATAGCGAATTCGCCAGCTTCTTTGAAGTATGTTTGCAAGCCTATGCATGGTCTCAATCCACGGCCTATCAGCTTCGGGGACGGCGGAAGTCATGGGGATCGAGGTGGACGAGGTGCCAGCATTCATCACTGGAGGGGAGGTGGGCCGGAGGAGTGCAACAAGATTCGACAAGCAGTTGGTGGCATTCTGCAAGGCAGTGCGAAAATCTTCCCCTGTGTATGAAGATCAGTCGGGGAAGGTGCGCACGAACGCCGTAAGCATACCCCGTTCGTCCATAGCGCTGAGCGACGGGGAGTGGCCATTTTGGAATTTCTTGCGCGCTGCCGCGGCACCATTCATCTGTTTGCCCTTGTCAATGGATGACTCTGTAGTGGTAAAGATGAGCTCGTGTGACGCGAAGAGTGCGTGCGCCTACGTATGTCGGTCCGTTTGCTGGTGATAGCCTCGATCCTACTCCTGGCTATGTCGAGCTCGGATTCCACTTGAAGACGTAAGGCGTCCTGGAGATAGAAATAAATGTCGATGCGCATAGAACGATAATAAGCACGCCACCGTCAGAGGCATATTTAGCATGTTCTCCGCGCCTTCCATAATGCGATTCTGCTTCATTAGCCTGTGGTTGAGCTCAAGCAGCTGAGACAGGTCGTAAGACATATGTCCTGCGCCGTTCCATGCAGTATCGCACCTGCTGGGCTGGGTCCTGCCCGTCCAAGTCCGTGAAGGAAATCGCGTCGTCATTGTCGATTATTGACCCACTGTTCACCAGAGTAATCGATGATGATGCTGGCTGCGATGCAGATAAAGTCGGGATTGTCAGATTGGTGGGCATGGTGGCTGTCGTCGTCGTCGACCGTGGTGGTCGACGTCAAGAGCCGAAATGGTAATCACCGCCGAATTCCCGGGTTCGCTCTTACCACCATCATTCTGTCACGGTCAGCTTCCTGATACTTCTTGATACTACGATGGCTCTTCCCTCTCGCGATGACTTTTCCTGCAAATGACAAGCGCGCCTAGTCCAACTAGCACTGCAAGTGAAGGAATATGTGCTGCAAATTGGTGAACCACATATGCGCCCATTGCCGCGTGGAGGCTTCAAGCTTCAATCTGCCCCTGTCCTTGCTTTTTGGGCTGGGCTCTCTGCTCGATGAGCACCAGCACGGAAAAATGGTCTTTTACTTGGCCTATCTCCATGCGTAGCGGTGTCAACTCCTTCAGCTGCCATGGCTACTTATACTGGCCCCAGCGCCTTCTTTCATAGCTCTGGTGTTTTGTTCTCTCTCGGTTCTCTCTACTTCTGGCGTCTTGTTGTTGACTATCGATTGACTATAACGGGGCAACGGCGCGCGACGATCCTCACAATAGGAAACTTACATAACCACAATGCTACTGTTTAAATAGGCCGACCTTGTGCCACTTACTTACCATTCCTCCTCCCATCATGTCCTGCAGTGTCTGTCGTATGGGCTTTGTGCCCGGCCCCTCTGCCACTTCGCCCTTTCCCGAGCATTTCCCTCCTCAAGGTCTCATGTCGACTAGCCTTTACAACTACTTTACTGGCGCGATCGGAGTTGGGTACTTCTGCCACTGTTGCCACTGATATTGCACCGATGCTGAGCCTACTTTAGCTTTCCCGACATACAGGGCCTTAAGTCGAACTACAACTATGTCAGCTGCAACATGTTTACTGGCTTCAATGGGATTATGGTTCTCTGTGTGCTATGGGAAACCGATGACGGGGGCACAGTAAGCGCCACAATTCTTCAAATTTGGCGTGTATTCAACTGCTATCAGGCGTTCATGATGCACACCGGTTGTGCAAATCTTTTCCTTCACCGCATGCAAGCCGACACAGACACCTTTGAAAGGTTCACGCTCCTGTCCGAGATCGTGGGCGTCCTCGGTCGTCCCTTGCATGGAAAGGATGCTGGGCGCCTGACCGACGTGCGCTACGAAGACGTGGGTGAGAAGATTGACCTCAAGCCGTTTTGGACCACCGGCAATGAACTCGGTGCTAATGTCTTTAACTGGCGAGCTCTATCGCAAAGCCCGTACGCGTTCCTACTCAACAAGCCAAACGTGTTAGTCTCTCTCGCGTTATGTTTGGAACCTAGTCGCGTTGACGCATGAGTGCTTCCAGATTCCCCCGCTTCTACACAGAAGTCGCGCCTGACAGGACAGCGCTGCTAGAGAATATCAATTTCAGCAACACCGACGCGTTTACATCCCTCCCTTTGGATATTCTGGAGACGCTGATCCCACACCTAACAATGCAATCCTATGTGATGCTGACCTCCACTTGTCGCTTCCTCCGCCTCCATGCACTCACCACCTTCCA
Organism: Strobilurus stephanocystis; assembly: GCA_019915075.1. Taxonomy (NCBI): domain Eukaryota; kingdom Fungi; phylum Basidiomycota; class Agaricomycetes; order Agaricales; family Physalacriaceae; genus Strobilurus; species Strobilurus stephanocystis. Next base: position 1,130,440 of record JAHLMI010000011.1, read on the forward strand.
ACCTCATGCGCGTCGATTCGTTCTCCAACTTCCTTGGTCTCTTCCCGTCTCCACCGAATTGAAGGAGATGAAGCCACAGACACTTGCGAAGCTGCCTAGTCGCGACCAAAGCGCCCGCGAAGCTGACTGGTATCTTTATTTGTCACACATCCATCGGACGGACAGCATGCGGGTGCGAAAGTGGATCTGGTCGCTCGTGGATGAAATGCACCACCAGTACGTGAAGAAACGAGATACGAGTCCGGCAACGGATCCCACAACGGACCAATATAAGCTCATCCATTCAAGGCTCAAAAAGGCATTCGAGTTGTCGCAAATGAGTGCTCGGATGAAAAAGACGAAGTAAACAGAATCCTTCTTTTCATTCACCGAAAGTCTAGGGCGGCGTCACCCGTACTTAGAGTACTTCATGAGGCAGGGCCAGTGCAGGGCCACACCGCCTAGTAACATAATAAATGAATTTGTTTTATTTTGAATTTTCCCAACTACAGTAATTGGCCGAATCAATCAACTCTTACAACAACTATCACCCCACATTGGCAGAGAGCAGGTTTCCTCTCTCCAAACAACCCACACTCTTTACCGCAATGTCTTGGAAACTTGGGAGAAGCAAGAAGTCCTCTACTTCTAACCTCCGGACCGACGACGCTAGCACTCGTTCTGTCACCCCGACTCCTGGAAATCCAGATGGCGCCCCCAGTCCCAGGTCCGGCTTGCTTGCCATAAGACTCTTTGGCGCAGAATCCCTTTCCCTTCCTGCTGGAACTCCAGTTCCGACCGCGGTCCAGAATGTCCTGTCATCTCAGCAGGCCAAGGTCGCAGCCACCGTTTCTCCCGCCAGTGTTACCCAGTCGCGGCTGGCTAAGACTAGAGGCACTAGGTTAGTACAACCTTATGTATGACACGTTGGCGCTAAGTGTTCGCAGCAGAGACAGTGTCGCGAGGGCACAGTGTTGGTGGCTTCCGTACATCGTTATGGAGTATGAAGTCAACCAAGTCCTCATTACTCCCTTGGGCGGTGATCTGGAGAAGCCTCTCTACATGTACCAAGCCCACTTGTAAGCGCACTTCTCCCGCCCGTCTGAACTTCTCTCAACTTCCTCAGCGATGTCTCCCGAGACGCCGAAATCTCCCTACAATGCTACCTTCGTGCCGACGAGCCCAAACGCGGTAGTGACGGGGCGGACGACATGGGCAACGACATTTTCCTTGGCGGCATCAAATTTATTCCCGACTTCGAGAACATGGGGACCGAGGACCGGTGGTACGACTTTGTCGGCGGAACAGGACGGATACAAATTGGCGTTTCATACCAACCGCACTACGGCGGTTCCTTGACCATAGATGATTTTGAGCTCATCACCGTAATCGGCAAGGGAAGCTTCGGCAAGGTCGGTTTTCTTCTGATGCGTATCGCGATGGTCACTCATAAGTACCGTTCCGTTTAGGTAATGCAAGTCAGGAAACGCGACACATCGCGTATCTACGCGCTCAAGACCATCCGGAAGGCGCACATTGTTCATCGGAACGAAATTACACACACATTGGCCGAACGCCTTGTTCTCGCTCAAGTTCATAGTCCCTTTATCGTCCCCTTGAAGTTCAGTTTTCAATCGGAACAGAAACTGTACCTCGTCCTGGCATTCGTCAATGGCGGCGAACTTTTCCATCATCTGCAGAAGGAGCAGCGGTTCAGTGAAGAACGGTCACGCTTTTACAGTGCTGAGCTGTTGCTGGCTCTGGAACACTTGCACGAACTAGACGTCGTGTATCGCGATCTCAAGCCAGAGAACATCCTCCTCGATTTCACCGGTCATATTGCTCTCTGCGACTTCGGTCTCTGTAAACTCAATATGAAGGCGAACGACAAGACAAACACGTTTTGTGGCACCCCGGAATATCTCGCGCCCGAAATTCTCAATGGCCAGGGTTACAACAAGACCATCGATTGGTGGACGCTTGGTGTTCTGCTCTATGAGATGCTCGCTGGATTGCCGCCTTTCTACGATGGTAATGCCCACATTATCTGGATACTCTCATACTAACCTGCCGCTCAGAGGTCACTGACCGCATGTATGAGAAGATCCTACAAGATCCTCTCACCTTCAGTGCTGAGATTGACACGGAGGCCAGGAGTATTCTTACGGGACTTCTCACACGCGACCCCGCCAGTCGTCTTGGCGTCAACGGCGCTGAGGAGATCAAGAAACACCCTTTCTTCAATAATCACATCGACTTCAAATTGCTCGCACAGAAGAAGATTCATCCGCCCTTCAAACCTAGCGTCGACAGCCCTGTCGATGTGTCCAACTTCGATACCGTCTTCACCACAGAGGCACCTGTCGATAGCTATGTCGAGGACTCGAACCTTAGTCAGACGGTCCAAGATCAATTCTCTGGTGCGTTCCGTTTCCCTTTCTTCTTCCTCTTAGCTGAACCCCGGATTGCTGCGTCCAGGCTTCTCCTTCAATGGCACCAACATGCCCGTTAGTCCTGTCTAAGCTACATCCTGCCACACCATCGCCCGCCTTACAATCTACACCGGCACATCTCTATCCCACACTCATTTTCACTGTTTGCCACTCGCCCACACACTTTGTAACTTACCTCTCGCTTGTTTTGCTCTCGGAATTTGGAATCAGCTTGGTTTATAGTACTTCCTAAGTAAGGTTTTCATACGGTCATTCATCACTTACTACATACATACCCTTACCATCGGAACATCTGTGCATAATTTTATCCTGGGCTTGTAGACTTCCTTCGATACTGTATGCCTGTCTTTGCATGAAAAGCCTGGTACACGATGTCCTTAGCCGTGGGAAGAAGACATCGTCTAAGATTAGCCCTGTATTTTCGCTTCAGTTCCTTGCCAGCGATCCACAATCAAGCAGCCGACTTGAGTACTTATGGCGTCAATGGTCCACTCATTCATGAGGCGCGTGTCATGGTGCCACATCTCCTTGGTCTGTACATACCCAAGATATTACGCGACTTCGAGGCGCAGTGACAAACTTACGCGAAAGGCACTACCTTCGCGTATTGAAACGACGTTTATGCTCATGTTGATGGTCCGGTCACAGGCCTGGCATTGGACGTACACTTTCTTCCCACCCCAACTTCGATTCGCACCCTCGCATCCCGATACTTAAGAAGTCACCTCCAGCCGGGCTGCCTATTCAGCTCGATGCCCACTCTCCTCTGACGCCAAGCTCTACAACAAGATGCTGATGTTCCTTGCTTTTGTAGTATGGCTCCAAATTCTGGGACCCGACGAAGTCTTGGCGGCGCCCACAAACTCTCGGTTCAACTGGGACGCGATTGATCATGTCTTTGCGTTTGGGGACTCGTATAGCTTTGTGCTTGGAACGGCGGGGCATGGAAATTTCAAGTATCAATCATAACTTACGGCTCATTCCATGAAATCGCTGACAAGATGTACTACAGTTTCATTGGCGACGCATTCAATTTCGGGTTCACTCCCCAAACTCTTAGAGAGGATATGATTGTGGCAAACACTGTGCGCTAACTTAGTTGTGATGAGGTTCCTTTCGCTGCTGACCACATTCAGACAAGCTCGGAAGGGGCCAACTGGGTGCGTCCGCTAGTTTGCTCATCACGTTCTGCTACTAAGATGGTTCACGTTCTTTCGGAAGCTTGAATTCCTCACGGGATGCTTTAGCGGATCGCCATTCAATTGCGAAAGGCAATTATGGGACTTCTCATTTGCGGGAGCTGATATCGACGGCAGTCTGTCAGTATAGCTTCTTCAAGTTGGCGTTGTACGCCATTTCTGACAGTTCTCCAGGATTCCTCCGCACCGCAATTTCACCATTTCGCTCGTTGACCAAGTGCGGCAATGGGCCACCTACGCGTCCGACGTGATACCACATTCTGAACGCAATACTTTGACAACCTTCTGGATTGGAATAAATGACGTCGTATTCACTGCAAATAACACCAACCTTGTAGGCGGTCCCAATCTCTTCAAGATGAGGTTGAAATACTCGCTAGGCTCCGGACTTCCATACTCTTCTTGACGCGGATATGAACTCGTATTTCAATGCTGCGGTTTGTGCTAGAAATTCGTCCCGTCCGCCATAACATTCTCAGGCATCGACGCACAGCAAAATGCATATGACCATGGACTTCATCAGCACCTGTTCATGAATCTGCCCCCAATTGACTTATCGCCACTGGCCCTTGCTAATGACACGCTGGCGGGTTTAATCAGATCTCATATCCACGACTTCAATTCGGAGCTTAGTCGTCGACTTGAAGACTTCAGAGCTAGGAATCCCCGTGTGTTTGTTCTTCAGTCGCTGATCTATTCACTCACAAGCAAATATAGAAGCCATAGCTATGAGCTTCGACGTTCATGCCCTGTTTCGCGATGTAATTGATCATGGCCCAGCGTTCGGGTTCACAAATACCACCAGGTATGATGCTCCGAAACTCAGGTGGCCCGACATACGAGTGATCTCTCTCCCCTTGACAGCTTTTGCACCTGCCTTGATGAGCCCGGCTTCTTCTGGTGGAACGTGGAACATCCGACCGAGGCTGTTCATCGCATCATTGCGAGCAAAGTCGAAGAATTTCTCAGATCTGATTGTCTGCACCGTTAAAATGTGTTATGCACCTCCTATATATGACTACAGTCATGTGTTGTTCTTTGATTTCTTCGAGTCCTGGTCCATCTCGGGGCGGGTTGTCCGAGGTATGCGCTCATGCTCCGGACCGCCTATGCTCGTGGGTAGTACCACCTGATGCTGAGTCCCAGTACTTATTTCGTGGGGCACGGATGTATGTCGCTCAGCCGTCGTCCAGTCACAATCATGTATACACTTGTCTGGCTTCTGTTCACCCTGGCCTTCTTTTCTCGCGACACACCTGCCTCCGCAACAGCGCTCAAGCCAAAAACCGAATTCAAGTGGGATGACATCAAATACGTGTATGCATTCGGAGATTCCTACACATTCGTAGAGGGAAAGGAAGGGCATGTGAACTATAGGCTCGTTACTTATTCAACCTTCATCGTAGAAGATTTTCAAATCTGATTGACCCTATAGTTTCATCGGCGACGCGTTTGATTTAAATTACTCGTTCACTCCACGAGAGCTTCTTGGGAATACAATCACTCCCAATAAGGTGCGGTCGCGTCCTCGTGTTCTAGTCTCGACTTGGATTTGATGCTGTGTTCAGACTAGCTCTGATGGTGCTAACTGGTGAGTAGCAGTCCATGCCCACCTTGTACAAGGGCTACGAAGTGATGCATCGACAGGATAGAATTTACGACCGGCTGTTTTGGGGGATCGCCTTTCCACTGCGAGAAAGAGCTTTGGGACTTCGCGTTTGCAGGTTCTGACATCAGTGAGGACATGTCCGTCACTCGCGACCACCGCGAAATGTTGAACACTGATCAGTCTTGTGTGCAGCTTACCACTCCATCACAACTTCACGGTTTCTCTTGTCAGACAAGTAGGACAGTGGGTGACCTACGCGTCCCATGTTCTTCCGCATCCATCCAGGGAGACACTCACGTTCTGGTGGATCGGTACAAGCTGTACTTTCCTGCTCTTGAATAGTCTTCTCTTGACACTGTCTCAGGTATAAACGACACTGGAGACACGATAAATAACCACAGTGCAAGTACCTTGCCCGTCTTGGCGCTATTCGGTCAACTAATTTGTATGATAGATTACCGATTGGGACGCGTTTTGGGACCTTGAAGTATCAACCTACTTTGACGCCGTGGTAAGTCCATTGACGCACAGTTTGGATGAATAGAAATTGAAAGCTGAATACCCCAGCAATCGACATACGACCATGGACTCACACAACACATGTTCTTGAGTGTACCACCCGAGGAACGCTCTCCAGCCGCCAACACCAACGCGACCAGGGCAGCAATCATGAAGGAGAATGTTGACGGTTTCAACGCCGCACTGGTCAAGCACATGGACGTTTTTGCTTCGAAGAATCCCAGCGCCACAGTAATGTCGTTCGATGCGCATGCTGTCTTCAATCAGATACTAGATGCGCCCGAGAAGTATGGCTTCACCGATGTTGTGGGGTGAGTTTCAGCCAATGGATTCCGTTCCAATATTGACTAATAATCGTCAGATACTGTACCTGTGCCAATCCAGCCGGGTATTTCTGGTATGTCCTTGTCTCCTCTGAGCTGGGTTTCCACGTTGAGGAATGAAAACAGGTACAACAGCGGCCATCCAACCCAACGGGTGCACGAATTACTTTCAGAGGCTTTACTGAAACAACTCAAGACGCACGAGGCTCATCACCATTAGCGCAGTCACTGCCATTGCCACCGCGACGTTATGTATAGCGTGGTCGCATAGCTTGATGTGTGCATAAATTGCTCTCTGGGGCATTACAAACAATGAGGCGCTTCAGCGCGTTTCGTGTTATATCATAAGTTACTAGTCGAGGAGAGGCAAGTGTAGCCGCCTGGCAGCTGCCCAGACGATCAATCTGCATCAGCCTCCTCGCGTTTGCCTCGAGGCGTCAGCATTGCCCGACAGCAGATTGAGGGCTCAAGTACATGATGATAGGCTTGCATTGGCAATGCTGAAAGCGAGCTTCGTCGTGCTGTCAGTGTATCCCGCATCACCGGCAACTGTAATCATAAGGCCATAAGGGTGGCGGGTGATGACGAGGTCGGCACGTGGGGCTTATTTCCCTACTTGCTCCTCACTCCCATCTCCGCAAGATGTCTGTTAGTCTTACGCCAAGTACCACTCTTGGCTTTCCCAGTGCGTGCCCGTCGTGCTCGCCGACGTCGACAGCCTGCTCATACTGCGCTTAGGGCCGCTCACCCAGCTTGTGAAACGATCCTTAACTATCTCCAACCCCAATGACCGCCCCGTCGCATTCAAAGTCAAAACAACAGCGCCAAAGGTGAGCGCAGCGTTTGTGACCGCTGCCGTCGCTAACAACAATGCCAGCTGTACTGCGTCCGACCTAATTCTGGCAGGGTGGAGCCAGGGGAGACTGTCGAAGTAGCTGGTGCGTACTCCGACCTTTGCAGCGCCGGTTTAGCCCTCATTCTCTGCACAGTGATGCTTCAGGCGATGAAGGAGGAGCCCCCCTTGAACGCCAAGTGCAAAGACAAATTCCTCATCCAAAGCACGTTAATTACCAAGGAAAAAGAAGACAAACCCCTGCAGGATATCGTACGTTACGTCGGCATCTTCGCCGCATTTCCGCTCATCGCCTAATCACAGTGGGGCGCATCTGATGCCACCGACGAGACTAGGGTTCACCAACAAAAGCTGAAGGTGCAATACCTGCGTGCAGAAGGATTGACACTTGAAGAGGAGGAAGAGCCCCCCATCAACCAAAGCTCCATGATGACAATGAGCGATTCGGTGCGTTTAGTGGTGCTTATTCCGTCTTCTTTGACTGACTACTCTGCAGCAATACGATACTGTCCGACAAAACCCTATAACGAATGGTCACGCTGCTGCCGCTCCCATCCCTGAATTCACCCGACCACTCTCCGCAGATCGCTCTGGTTCACCACCTGCCGACTTCAGTGTCGCACGCGAAGAAGAGCATCGCGAAGAAGAGCAACACGAAGAGCCTCTTACGGAACCCGGACCTCCACCTCCTGCTCCGGTTTACGATCCAGCTCCTGCTCCTGCACCTGCTCGTGCCATTGACCCTGAACCCGTGCCTCTTCCGCCTGTCGCAGTACATGTTGAAGCTCCTGCGGAGGCAACACCCGTTGTCGAGCGCAGCCATTCCAGCCTCGCTCCTTCACCGCCCAGCGAAGAATTGCTCACCAAGTACAAAGAAGCGGAAGCTGAGATTGAGCGACTACGGGGATTGTTAGCGGCGGCTGCACCACCTGCATCCGAAATACGAAGGAGGAGCAGACGGTACTCGGATGCTGACACAGTCGTCCCAGGAAGTGACGCAGGGACCTACGTCGAGGAGGCACCCATGCAACCAGAGGGTGTTCCCCTCCAGGTGGTCGTGATCATCGCTCTGGGTGTCTTCATCACTACGTATCTCTTTTTCTGATCCTGGGATTGTTGGACGTATGGGTGTACCAAGACACCGATCATGCCTTTTCTGATTAGCTTTACTTATATGATACGTCTTCTTGCAGTATTATAATCTTATATGCATTCGCTCTTGTTCTTGTCATTCGTACATACACGAGCATCAACGTTTCTTTACTCTCGTCTGGATTTGATTGCACTGACGTATATTCAGTGGCGGTGCAAGGCTGCACTTCTTGACTTCCTGCCACCATGGTCGAGATCCCAGCATTTAAGCCTATAGACGCGACTCAGGAACAAATTCTAACCTCCTGCGTGCGCGGTCTCCGTCCGATAATGGATTCTGACGCAGAATGGATAAAGCGGAATATAATCCGATATAACGACGAGTTAGCGCACCTCGATGTCTTACTTGAACAACTTACGGCTCGCAAAGCAGCGCTCACCGCCTCACTTGACCTGCACAAATCTACCCTAGCACCAATCCGCCGTCTTCCGGCTGAACTCCTGGTCTCCATCTTCTTCTTTGCATCATGTACCAATGAAGACTCTCTCCATCATGCTTCCGAACCTCCGTCAGCGAAACAGCCAACGTCAACGCCATGGATCCTAGGCAGAGTATGCGGGTGGTGGCGTCGTGTTGTACTCGCCTCTCCCGTTCTGTGGTCTACCGTGATATTGAAGCCTCCCTATCGTCCAGAGTCTTCCCTCGTCTTTGCCGAGTACCTCCGCCGGTCCGGTACACATCCGTTGAGCATTGGTGTGTGCTTCGACGATGATCTGTACCGGGCATATGATCCACTGCTGGAAGGGGGCCCATATGGTCTCGACGTCTTCGAACTCCTGCTACGGCAGAGCAAGCGCTGGAGAGTGGCAGAGCTCTACCTCGAAGAGTCCTTCATAGAGCCTCTGAACTCGATTGCCGGGCATCTGCCGGTGTTGGAGGAGCTGTACCTCGCGCCCAAAGACGGTTTCACCGAGTCGGAAGGCGCGTTCGTGAACGACGTGCCTCTGGCGCTACTTTCGCATCTTCCCTCGTTGAAGCGGTTCTACTTCAAAGGGTTCTTCCTCGATCATTCGGTGGACATGGCCCAGTTCGGCACGCCGATGCTGACGCATTGTTGCTTCACTCTTGGAGAGCTGTCGAACATTGCCAAGATAATCCACTATCCCTTCCTTGAAGAGCTCCATTTTTGGAGCCGATACTTCATAGAGGACACCGAGTCCCAGCTGTCTTACGAACCGCCGAGTCCGTTATGGAGGAATCCCGTCAGACACGACACTGTGCAGTTCCTCAGCACGGACTCCACGTTCGCCCTCGAGGCCCTGGTTCTCCCTGCGGTCACAGATGTCGCCATACAGGGGACGGGCACGAGAATGGAGCTGTACCGCCCCGCACACCTGGCGGCGTTCATCCGCAACTCGCAGTGTCGATTGAAGGGGTTGACGATATGGATGCACTACGACGCCGATTGGTGGACGTTGTGTGCGGACATGCTGCGCCTGCCAGAGGTGCAGACGGTAGACAGAGTGCTGTGTGGGTTCGACGGGAGGTTCTACGAGAGCGGGTTGATAAGCTGCCTCGCCCAGCCGGAGCTCCTCCCGAATCTCAGGCTGCTCACGATCATCTTGGAACACGGCGTTTGTACTGTTGATCAGGCGTGGATAGATGGGCTTATAGCCATGGTGAGGCTTCGGCGTCAGGAGAGAACGTCCGGGAAGGACCCGGAGGTCAAGCTTCGGAGGTTACAGAGACTAAGGCTCTGCCTCGCACACGAGATGATGGCAAGAATCATGGAGAGTGGGCTTAAGGAGCTCGTCGACGAGGGCCTGATTTTGGACCAGGAGCCCTCAACATTGGCTTGGACGTACTGGACTGGACCTTATTGGTTTTCTGCGTGTAGGTCGGAACAGTGAAGCCCGCACTTATCTGGGTTACAGTAGCATCTGCTGGAATATATGGTATATAGTTCAGATATAGTTTCTTATGACTTGTCGTGTATGCTATCGAAGACTACAGAGTACCCTTTGCGGCCCATCTTCGACAAGCGGTTTTCTTGGACAGTCATGTGGAGGAGTTTGTGTTGGATGGCTTTATTGTACTCCTGGATGAAAGGGATCCAGTAAAGGATCGCGTTACTGTGCACAGAACCACTTTCACCTGTGGCATTCTAACGCGAGGTGGACTCGGAGAGAGGTGGACTGGAGGTGGAGGGAGCTAATTAATATATTACATAGTATGTCTCGCTAGATATAACGAACGGGTTCCTACTGACAGGCAGTAGCCAGTGTCCAATGAATCAGTGGATGACCTAGTCATGCAGAGTCGGATTCCTGCTCGATGGCCCTCGTCAGCCGGGCTAATTTGCGTTCCATGGATGTAAATTCCCCTATGCGCGCTAATATATCGGCCAGATGGGGCAGCCGTATGCCTCCCTGTAGATCCTATAAGCAGAGCGCCTCAACTGGAATACGCTTACTTCGTCATCAGCCCACCCGATCAACCCGACATACACGTCCGACTGCTCGATAGGCCTACCCCAGCTGGACCCGATGTTAGTGTCGATGTGATGGAGTTGTTCCTGCAGGATGCGGATGAGGGGCCGCAGGTGGTAGTCTATGTCGCGGCCCCGTCTGACGGTGATATAGATGAACTCGGTGAATGGCGATTCGATGGCGTCGAAGAAACCCTGGAAGTCCTCGAATTCGACTTGCATGATCTTCGTGGATGACAGCATGCCGTCCAAGTATGGGATCATAAGATCGCCATACTCCTCTCGCTCGCCGAAATCCTGGAAGTGCTTCATAGTTTGCCATACTATCCTCGTAAGTAAGTGTTGTGTGCTCACATACGAGTGTAAGCAACTGACCAGACAGCGAGACTGCAGAGTTCTCTTCGTCATAATTGTACCCGCTATACAATCTACACAGTCATTGATCAGGCGTCAAGAATTAAGGCCGAATAGAAGGACACCGACCCGAGCAACCCGTCATCCGCGTACTTCCGGCCGACAGCCAACCCGGTCCTCGTCAAATGGCCTTCGAATCGCTTGTGGTACGTCTGGGAGGGGACGAACCAGACAATTTCTGTGTACAGTTGCTGGTCCATGATGGTGTGTGGGCGGTGTGTTTTCCTTCCGGCGGGGCGTGGGGGCTGGCCAGATGATCGATAAGCATCACGACGTCATTGCAGCTCTATCATGAATTGAATTACCTCCGCTGCCCGTCATTGGCCGCGCAGCAACTATCTTGTACCCCGACCACTATGTCGTCTCCCACCCAATTCGTTATCCCTCAGTTCTCCTACAAAGACTACTCGTCCTTCGCGCTGGCTGGCGCGTTATGTTGTACGTGAGTGTCGCTGAACTTTCGTTGCTCAGCAGAAGGCTGATTCCATTGGCATAGAATAAGTCATGGCGGAATGACACGCAAGTTGACTTCTCCACATCCTGCTCAACCATCTCTCATATCTTCACCACAGCAATTGATGTTGTCAAAACCCGCATACAGATCGACCCCGCCTACAAGAACTTTGGATTCGTTTCGGGGACGCGTTACATTATCGCCAATGAGGGTCCCTCTGCCCTGTTGACTGGCTTTGGCCCAACTGCGTTCGGTTACCTCGCGCAAGGTGGAGCCAAGTTTGCGGGTTATGAGTTTTGGAAAGTCCGGCTTGTGGGGCTGGTCGGTGACCAGGAGACCGCCGTCAAGTACCGCACAGCAATCTATCTCGGTGCTGCCAGTATAGCAGAGTAAGTGGATGGTCATCCCGGTTCTTCCCAACTACGCCACCACTTACTCTGGATACCTCCAGGTTCTTCGCCGATATCCTCCTTACCCCCCTTGAGGCCACACGCATTCGTATGGTGTCAGAGCGAGGATACGCGACCGGACTCGTTAGCGGTTTCACCAGGCTCGCACGCGAGGGCGGAGTGTCCCAGCTCTACGCTGGCTTCATCCCCATATTATGCAAGTAAGTATACGGGCAGCTTCGCGTGCCCATCAAGTTGATCGCATCGCAAACACACCTGACACTCTTCACCCTTCCTAGACAGATACCCTACGCTATCGGTCAATTCACCGTAAACGAGTGGTGCCACGAGCTCGCCTTGCGTAGTATGTCGGAAGAAACGAAACGCAATCTCTCTGATACGAGCAAATTTGGGATCGACCTGGGGAGCGGCATCACTGCTGGTTTCGCGGCGGCCGTGTTGAGTCATGTAAGCGCGTATTTGACGGTGGAATGATCGTAACTCATATCTCCTAGCCGGCAGATACCCTTCTCAGCCAGATTAACAAAGGACACGGACCGACCGGCTCCATGGCCTATCGACTTCGCGTACTTGCTCGTGAGGCGGGATTCAAGGGACTCTTCGCTGGGTTGGGACCGAGGATGATCATGAATGCCGGCCTGGTCTCATCCCAATTCTTGATGTATGGGGCCATTAAGAACAGTCTTGGGGCACCTGCGGGGCTGGAGATCCATAAAGCATAGACAATCCAAGCTATGGAGAATAGGATGGATGTTACCTCCAAGCCGTTGCCTTCTTCACCCTTGTGCACCAGCACTATAGAAATTCACGAAGAGTAGCATAGCAATAGATTTCCATTACGCAGTCAAGCAGTTTCATCAACTCCCAATCTCCTCGTCATCGATGGGTCTTCCAAGGATCTCGGCTAGTCGTTTCTTGACGTTGCAGTCTTCATCATCGAGATTCCACACCAAGAATTTTCGACAGACAGTCTCAGCGTCTTCCAGGTCGCGTCTTTCCTCGTCAGTCATCGCTTCATCCAAGAGTGCACCTAGTTCATGATTCGCTATCATTTCGCTGACGGTTGTGTGAGTGCGGTGTGGGTCTGGCCTGGCCATGGCAGCCTAACTTGACGTGTTGCGCTCGTGAGACGACTCGAGCAGGAACACCAAAGATCTCTGCACACTTTGCAGCGTGCGAGACGAGAGACAGTCCTTCCGCCACCCTTTGACGCGAAGAATAAGTTGCTTAGTTGGAGGGGTCACCATTCTATGTCACTTGCCTATAGAGGTAGGTGATTTTTTCATTCGGGTTTACCTGCCTGGCACTCGTCGTCGTCTCCCGTTCCTGGTCGTTCGTCGCCTCATCTCCAGATTCCAAGACAGCTCCAGTACTTGATGTGAACATAACTTGCATGTGCAGAAACGTGATCGGAGTCGACTCAGGATTCAGAAGTTCTTCGCGAAAGACATCATGGAAGTGAGTCGCAGCTAGCACCTTAGGGCAGTTCGGTCCTCGGTCCAAAAGATGTTTGAGTACGCCACAGAGCAGTCCAGCACCATCTGTTTGTTCGAGTTGAGGTCAGGATGCCAGGCAGGCAAGCAAGTGAGGGGTCCACAAGCCTGTAGAGAGTGTTCCTTTCCCGAACTCATCCAGTAGTATCAGAGAGCGAGCAGTCGAATTTCGTAGAGCCAGAGAGACTTGGTTCAGGTCAATCATGAATGCGGATTGTACCTGTGAAGAGAATGTGTGAGACAGCATATTCAACAACAGAAGCAGTGCAGACTTTAGAGACTGATTCTCTCGTCGAGATGCGCGTGAATACTAGCTAGCAGTCAGTCTAGCACGAGAATGGAAGAACACCGGCCCTACTCTTGTCGACTATCCCGAGAGTGGCGGCCTCCGCGGGAACAAAGCTAGTGCTTCTTCAGTAGCCAAGTCAATGCACGAGAAAATAGTTACCATCCAATCTGCAAAAGAAGACTCATATAATGATGAAAATAATGACTAGAAGGACGTGTCTAACCTGAGCCATAAACTGAATCATAGCGATCTGAGAAAGATGAGGACAGGAGCATCTCGATGGGTTCGCACTAGAAGAACTATACCTGTTTCAAAAACACGCTCTGTGGCACAATTAGCTAGTGCACCACTAGATGAATGTCCCCTGAGAATCACCTTTCCGCACGCGTTAGCACCTGTGCATAACACGACGCTGTTCCATTCTCCACCAACTCTGTTCAGGTCCTCACTCTCATAGTCACCCAGATCGCACGAGCCTCCGACGATGCGGGCGTCGTTCGGAACAAAGGTGTCACAAACCTGTTCCTGCAGCGGATGTCTGTCACAGGGGGTTCACATTCAAGACCCATAGAAAGAGCCAAGAGAGAACTTGCCTGCCCTGCTTGATGTATATGATATTCTCTTCCACCATGTTCGGGCGATGGTAATCGTACGCCCTAGCAGCGTCTGCAAAGGCAAGCAGACAGTCGAGCTCGGCGAATACATCGCATGTTTCCGTCATAAGGTCGTAATGAACGAGAATTTCTTCGAGCAGTGCCTGTATTATCTCAATCTCTCTATCCACGATCAAGGAATGCAAGTCCCCGATGTGGACGTCCATATCTGGGCACTCGTTAGCAGAAGGAAGGCAGGCATCGAACCAAGTCATTACACACCATGCATCTCTTGAGATTTGAAGTACACGTGTGATCTAGGCGATAGTCAGGAAGGCAATGCGTACGGTGGGGCTTGGATTCGGTACTCAGATGAGAACTATGCCGTAATGGTCAGCACGTTCAATTAAGAGTGGCGTAGGAACGAACCAACCTGGAAGGTCCAACCATCGATGACTTTGATGCCAGCCTCAGTCTGCCATTCCTTGAGCATTGGTATACAAACGAGAAAGCCTGCACAGAAACACATGAGCCAATAGTCAAGACGATCTCCGCGTTATTACCGACAGACCTAGTTGTGGAAAGTACACGATGTTCAACGACGGAGCGTAGTCGGCTGGAACGTGTTCGCTCATCTGTTGCGCGACTTTCGACTGATGAGGTACGTCAATGAATAATAGATCCAACAGGGAGAAGATTTACGAACTAGAACGGAGTCTATCCCGTAATAGACCGTCTTGCGGTTATCCAACTCTTCGTCGATGTGTGCTCGGACGCATACTCGTCCTGCCTGTGAAGACTCTTCCCAGTCAACCTAAAGAACCATTACGATGAACCAGCGTCCATGAGTAGTAAGAGTTGATACACCTACAGTTTCGTTGATTTTGTTACCTATATCGCGAAGCGTTGCAATATCGAGCACGTCCAGTAGCTTCTCAAGATGAGCGCCTCTTAGACTTCAATCGGAGATCCTCGTACCTTCTTGACAATATCGACATGACTCGCGTGATTCAGCTCCGTCAACGCATCCTTCAACATAGCGCAATGGAACGTAAACTTCCAAACGAGTTAACAGCGAAGGGAAATTCAACACGCCACTGATCAGAATACCTTTACGAGACCTTGCCACTCAGATAATCTGCCCCTACCATCCTTCAGGACGCCTAAGATCCGAGGAACGTTTTTAATGCCTTTGAGATGTCCGTGAAGGGCACCGGTCGATGTCAGGTTCTCCGGTCTCGTGAGACACGCCACCGCATCGTGGCGGGAGTTAATGACTTCTAGCGACAAAGACGGCCTCAGCAGCCATGTGCGAAGGAGGGCCTTTCCAAGTGTTGTCTTCGTCGTGTCCAGTATGCCTGTTTTTCCAGGCACGTGTCAGCATGAAGGGCGACCAAGTCAAGCGGGAGACTATCACCACAAAGCGAAAGACCCTCCTTTGTTTTGTCAGATTGAGCGCATGCGTGGCCTTCACTTGCAAATACTTGCAAGGAGCTATGAAGATGAATGGAGATGTACATCCTAGACAAACAAGAGAATAAAAGGAACGCACAACAAAGCATCGGCGTTGATCTGCATGACCTCATCTCTGAAGAATGTCAGGGAGCGAAGGGAACGAATGTTAGGGCCACAAACAAGGCAAGGATCTCAATCTCGCGAATGTCCAAGGCCCGGGTGCCCTCGCCCTCGAGGTCGTTCACGGCACGCTCCCTGACGAGATGATCCAGCAAAGCGCCGATGGAAGACAGCTACACAGGGATCTCCTTGTTACATGGAAAGTTCCTTGGACTGAGCATACATACACAAAGGGGGGCTGTGTCAACAGATGCAAAATTAGACAGACGAATGGCAGCATTCCAACGCCGGAGCGTTGGGTCACCGGCGCCTTGCTGTCGGCGACGCGACATGTATTCGTACGCGTTCCGTGTACGTGATTGCGGCGAAGAGCTCTGCTCGGACAACGGCACATTCACATCACCGAGCGGGAGATCCGACAGAAGCTGAAGAGACATAAGACGTTCGCGTCCTTTGCCTGGGGAGAAGTCCTTGTATGGGCGAATTTGGAACACGCTCCCCGACGCGTCGGCTGACCCGAAGTGAGAGTCAAAGAGTATGTGATGGAAGAAGACGGCGTACTGTGTTCTCGGAGCGTGTCAATGAAGCCATCGTCAGACTTGGAGCTGGTGAGAACGACGTCCGGCTTAGCTTGCTCGAGCACTATGGATGGGTGAGTTGATGCGCCAAAGAAGTCAGTTGATGTACCCATTTTCGCGAGATCAAAGTGCTGCGAATCGACGGTGTCCTCCAGGACGTACATCATGCACTTGACCGGATCGTAGTAGGCGACGCCGACGCGACCACTGGCGAATGGTAAGCGAGAATCCACAGAATCACGTAGGAAACCTTACTGTTGGCACCAGGCAGTGAGGCAAGTCTGTTGAAAAGTCAAAACTCGCTGTTTGCAGCGCATATATGCAGCGGACCTTGTCTGACACGGACGCGTCGGACTCGTCCAGGGTCTCCGTCTGCTCCGTCTCCTCAGTCTGCTCTGGCGCGACGCTGTCTTGATCAACGGTGCTCTCACGAGCCTCCCATCGAACCTTTTTCCTCTGCGCCCCTTCCGCCTCGGCGTCGCTGTCGTCCTCCCCAAGATCGCTTTCTCTGGTCGGTCTTTTCCGGCCTGAACTTCGCGTGCTACCTGACTCTGTCGCGTCCGAGCGACGGCGCTTGCGATTGTTACTCCAGTAGTTCCCTTTGGGAGGCATCTTGAGAGGGAGCTCGAGCTAGTGATGGTAAAGAGTCAAGCTTCTGCGATCACATGACACCAACTTAGCAAGGAAGCGTTTGGGGAGGTCGTCTCATTACAAGGACAGCTAACGCGTATGATAGATATTTAGGTTTACTTCTTCGGTGCTAGCATGTCATTGGCATCACCCGTAACTGCACGAGTCAGATTTATGGAGGACCGAAAGGACCGTGGCGGCTTACCATTAAGGAGTAGACTTTGTGAATCCAGCATAACACGGTTCCCGGAGACAGCCAAGATGTCAGCAATGCTCCGCGCAGCATCGAGGCGTCGGAGCTCAAGGAAACCCTTGTTGTTACGCATGGCCTCGCCGATAAGCTCAGCACTTCTGGCTTCTCCACTGGCGCGCACAATGATTGACTAGGAGGGGAAATCAGATTATTGTCTGGGAGCGGTTTCATGTTTCTTACCTCCTTCTCCTGGACAGCTTGGTCAACAAGGAAAGCGGCCCGGAAAGCAGTTTGTTGGGCAACCTATAGTGGTTGAGCTCGCGAGAAGAGAAAAAGCGGGATGCAGGCTGGCTAACCTGCTTGGCCTCGACAGCGTGCGTAAATTCTGGCGAGAAGGTGAGGTGGGTGATGGAGACATCGTCGAGAACAAGGTTGAATTTCGATGCCCGCTCCGTCAGATGTTCACGAACAAGTCTTGAGACCTGTAAAGCGTTCGAGATCACGGACTATTGAGAATTGGGTCTAAACGCACATGTTCACGCTGGGTAATAAGCTGGCTGGCATTGAACTGGGCAACAACACTCTTCAAGACCTCGTTAACGATCGAGGGCAAGACTCGTTCGTCATAGTCCGTTCCAAGTTGTTTGTAGATGGTCGGCAGGCTCTGTATTGAAGGCCGAGACAGAACACGGCAAGTGATGTTCACCATTTGCAAGTCTGGGGAGGAATAAGCATTGAAAGGAGGGGGAGTAAGCGCGTAAGACCTTTTGTGCCAGTCAAGCTCGGAATGCTGCGAGGTTTAGCACGGATGTCGTAGAGAATGGGCCGTTCCAGCCATGGGATCTGGAATAGAGTTCAAGAAAAGTTCGAGTGCGTGTTGGAGGGGCGCACCGCAATATGGGTTCCTTCGTGGTAGACCTCGTCGAGGACACCGTGTATCCTGTTTCGTGTTAGCACTACACGGTACGAAGGGGGCTAGAAGTGAGGCGCGCCTGGAATACTTGACGGCGCGGTGACCACCATCGACTGCAAATGGTGAGAGAATGTCGTGCCGAACAAGTCATGACGCGCACCAGTGAACAGACTCGAAGCCAGAGCGAAGCCGCCTCCAACAAGAGCGATGAGCAGCCCACCGCCAGCAAACAGGCCCGGCGGCGGCTTTCCCGCGCCTCCCGCCGTCTTTTTGATTTGGTTCGCGAAACGACGGAGTGCTTCTTCGTCCATGGTGGGAGTAGTAAGGAAGATGACAGAAACGGACGACCAGCCTCGGGATCAGTCGGCAGACGCCGGCAAGCATTTTTGTCCATCCCCGTCACTGTCAGTGTCAGGACGAAGCGCTATGTCGACCGGTGATATAGCCAGCAACATCGTGCGTGCGCCGCCTCGTTCCGACCTTTTCCCGGACTCACACGTTCCCGCTGTTTCTTTAGCTTGGCTGGGTCTCTCTTGCCTGCTGGTAAGTGCATCACCCGGTCAAAGCTTATCTCAATCTAAATTCTTCCTCCATGCAGGATCATTGTATACTCACCCCAGATCTACGAGAACTACTCCATACAGTCTGGAGAAGGACTGAGCGTTCTGTTCGTAATTGTGTGGCTGCTCGGAGACCTCTGTAACCTTATAGGTGCAGTGTTAGCAAAACTTTTGCCTACTGTCATCCTGCTTGCTGTCTATGTAAGTAATCTATTAATTCTGTCTCCGAAAAGCCATATGAAAGATGTCAGTATACACTATGCGACGTGACTCTGCTTGCTCAGGTTTACTACTACCGCTGGAAGGAACAGCGCGCCGTGCGAGATGAACAAGGGGCAACGGAGGAAACGTCTCTACTGTCTGGGCAAGAGCGAACCAAGGAGACTTCCGAGACTTCCATGAGAATCATTGCCTTGCGCTATACGGGAGCTATCGTCTTCGTACTCGTCACCGGCGTGATAGCTTGGTGGATAAGTGGTGCAGATGGTGGTGGAGAAGACCATGAGCGCCCTGATCAGTCCACCGCGAATAAATGGGCAGTTCAGATTCTCGGATGGTCTAGTGCCGTACTCTACGTTCGTCCGGTCTGACTCCTCTTCTCGAACCTCCGTTCTAATCTGCGTATATAGCTTGGCGCGCGTATACCACAGATTGGTGAGTCCTCAAGTGCCGTGCTTTTCATTTTAGGTCCAACTCGTGTAATCCATAGCAAAAAATTTCACGACACGATGTGAAGGGCTTTCTCCGGCGCTCTTTTTCTTCGCTATCTTCGGCAACACGACTTACGCGTTGTCCATATGCGCGAAAAGCATGGAGAAAGATTATCTGGTCACGAACGCGAGTTGGCTTGCAGGTAAGTTGTCCCCGAGATGTCGGCGCGGAGGCAGGAAAAATGCCGACTGATCACCCCAATCAACAGGAAGCGGTTTGACTGTATTTCTCGATGTCATCGTGAGTAAATTGCACTGAGGACGTTCCCATCGCTGACGGGAGCTATCTAGGTGCTCTCCCAGTTTTTCTATTACCGGTCTGCACGCAAGGCGCACGTTGCGGTTGAGAACTCTAGGTGATGAATGGGATTGTTGGGCTTCAAAGCCGTCATTGTGACCCCCAATGTAAAAATGCCGACACTTTGAGACAACTAGACACGCCTTATCAAATCGGAGGTCGGGCCAGGGAGAATAAGGATGTACAGGCCCAAGCAATTGGAAATAGAATGTTTGAGTTGAAAAACAAACATGAGCATTGTATCTGATTGTGTGATCATTGAGTGATCCTGGGTCCTGACGCCTCGTTTCCTCCCTCGTGTCAACTCGTGTCAGAGATGTTCATTCCAGCGCTGTTCCACGGCCCCACGATGCAGGTCAGCCATCAGGCTTTCCTGGTCCCCTTTGCGATGCGACAGCGGCAGTATAGATGAGACCACCGGCATGCTCCCTGCCTCGTGCATGGACAAGCAGCCATGCCCCCGTACTAGGGCAGCAAATGTACCAATGGGGTCCAACTTTATCTTTTCCAATCGTAATCCATCGCCAAAATCGCTTATAATCTGCCGTCCCCCGTCCCCTCCGTCAACTTTCCTGCCCCTGTCGACGTCGCTATTACCCTCTCCACTGCGGCGGGCAGTGGTTTGGTCTGCTCTGGTCTGCCGTTGCTGCCCCTATACCACTCGCGTGTCCTTTGAATGTCGACGTTTCCGCGCCGCGTCCACCCCTCCGCCTTCAATGCTGCCCACCGCACCCGGCCCCCCGTCTCCCATGCCACGTTCCAGAACACGTCCCCACAGGCGCGCAGTTCCCCACTGCAGACATCAATACCGGACCTTCGCGAGGCCATCAACTCGCTTGACTCGAAGATGGCATCGCTCATGAACGAGCGGCACAAGCTCGAGTCGCATCTTGAACGCGCCGTTCGTCTTCAATCACCCGTTCACCGGATTCCAAGCGAGCTCCTCTCGTCCATCTTTGTCCTTGGCGTGCAGGACACTGCAGATGATAACCCGGTCATGGTTCCGACACTCATGCTTGTGTGGTGCGTGATTCTGGACCTCGATAGCCGCAAAGGTCTCATTGTTCTCGTATAGTCGATATTGGCAGGATGTCGTACTCGACACGCCTGTCCTCTGGTCCAAGATCACCGTGGGTCCACATGACTCTCTCGAGAAGGCGCGCCGCAAGCTCACGCGCTCAAAGGCACGTCGACCGAACAGCACCGTATCTTTACCTGACCGACCTCGCTATGTAGGCATGTCCACTGGATATCGTGATAAATTTTGGAACGCGGACCGAATACGTTAGCAACGTGATGGAACAAATTGTCCATGCCATGGATCTAATAGCCCCGGCGCTCTGGAGAACTCGGTCCTTTAGTCTCAGCGTGCCCAATCGACCCCAGGCGCATGCTGCACTCCTCCGCTGCCAGGAGGACGCACCTCTTCTTGAGACATTGGACATACGAATATACCGCTCGATGCAGGATGACCGGTACTCGAGCCCTCCTCTTCCCCTGTTCAATGGCCACACCCCGCGTTTACGTTCATGTTCCCTGACATCTTTCAATTTCGGCTGGGACCATCGACTCGTATCCGGTCTACAGGTACTCAAGCTGGAGGGATATTTCAACGGCTTTGCCCCTACAGCACCCGTTCTTCTGGCGATCTTGCGCCAGTGTCCGGAGTTGGAGGAACTCAGCCTGCGCAACTTATCGGACGTCGACTCGGATCCGTGTTTTCACACCGCGCCACCAGAGCCATTCGAGGTTCCAAAACAGACGACACGAGTCAGTTTGCCACGCTTGAGGAAGATCACATTCTATTATGCAGGGACAGGTATCTCGCTCGCGCGAGAGATCATGAGCAACATCACGTTCCCGAGTTTGCAATCCCTCGAGATGTCGTACCTGCAGAATATCACGCCAATCCTGCAGCTCCTACACGATCAGGCGCTGACTCGTCTTCCTCTACGCGTCTTACACATCGAATCTTGTCTATTTAGCGAGATGAAGTTCATCAATCTCCTCCGCCGACTGCCCTCGCTGGCCGTCTTGGATCTCGTCGACATTGAAGATGCTTCTTCGGGTATCTTGAAGGTCAGCCATGTGCATCACCATATATTGTAACCGCTTTGACTGAACACGCCTCCACAGGGTCTCTCTTCTTCGCAGCCCTGGGTTTGCCCGAAACTGGAGTCCCTCCTTTTGGATGGATGCACTTCGATTGACTGGGACTCCCTTCGCACCTTCGTGGAATCTCGCCTCCCGTCGCACTCGTACCCGCGCTACCATGACGCGCAGGCTTTCCGGTCTTCCCCATTGACGTTCACTTCGGCGTCCTCTGCGGCGGCATCACGTTCTCGACCTCAGAACAGATCAACACCACAGACTATAATGCCTCAGCGCCTCCGCTCGATAGACGTAACGCGCTGCCATCAGATGAGCAAGGAGATGGTACAGTGGCTGCGCATGTATGTCGCGGAGGTTAAATGCGAACCGGCGAAAGGTGTTTGGGGCGAGACCATGGTACCCTAGACATGTTGACTGTCTTGAAGATGGTCGTTTTCACTCTTGGCCCCGTTTCTTGTTTTCATGCACTTCCACTTGCTTTGCCCCTGCACGCTTTTTATTATTCGACGTTGTAACTTTATCTCATTTCATCGCTCTTAGTCTATGTGTATTTCTAGATTGACTTCGTACAATTCTAACGACTCTCGACGATCTTAAAGTTTGAGGCCACCTGCTTGGCAGCTATCGCAATTGTTGGATAAGAAGGACCGGAGAACAGATGTCTGTCCTCGGAATCTCACGGTGCGAAGTCTGGAATAGGGACGTTTCGCTTCGTGGTAGTCACCCTTACCTCGAGGTCAATCACTGAAGGACACTCATGTATCAGGCCCAATGCGCCTCACTCGTACATCAAGGTGACTCAAACTCACAAAGCTTGCTCGTGCTTGTGCCCCCCATGGAAGTCTTATCGTCGCGCGAGGAACAACTTGAATATACACGAGGTGCTGTGACTATCTGTAGCGCCACGTTCACGTCTGAGACGTTTTTCGGATTCCGAGAGATCGGTGCTCCTTTCATCGGATCTAAAAACAACAAGGGATTACAGAGACTGAAGTCTAGCTAGCCCGGGATTGCTCTCCGACCCGAGGAGCGTCCCAGGTCCCTCCGAGTCTTCAGTCATTTTCTCCGCACGCTCGCCTCGAAGACCTAAATGTCTGAGAGACATCAGCAGTATGCTGAGGCTTAAATGACGGAGCAGGAAAAGGAAGGTTGACAACAGTGTCATTGTGGTGATGGATTGTTATGTTGAGCGTGTGTGCATTGTGGCGCAGTTTCTTTATCTTCTTTGTCCAGACTTACGGTCTCGAGGCTGTCTATCTCTTCAAGTATCTATTTGAATTTTGAAATCAAGTCTGATCTGTGTCAATCCAAAGACAGTGCAGAAGGTCGGTTCTTGAGGTGACAGTGGATACAATACACATGTTCAAATTGACATACAAGTTTATACAACATACACTTGGAAATTGAAATCGGATCTAGACTTGCTAATCTCTGACTCCTGAGTCTGAATCTGAGCAAGATTCAAGTTCTACAAAACGCTTTGACCTGAGTGACGGAGTCGAGTCTGGCTATCTCTTTGATCGAAACAAAAAACAACTGGCCTGACTTGAACTTGAACAGGCATCTCAAGATATCTATGACAATTGTACTGGTTAACAGAAATTGATGCTCTACGAGCTGAGCTACTCGGTACACTCGTGTGGTATTGGGTGCGGCACGCGCTCGCCGCTGGCCCCTTGTAGGCTAGAGCCTCAGAATTCCACTGTTCACTGTGGCCATACAAGTGCTTAGTGCGTCGTGCGACGTGCGTCGTGCGTCGTGCGATTTGGACTCTGGAATCTGAACTCTGGACACTGTGCAAAAACAAGATACGACTGGCCTGACTTGAACAGGCATCTCAGTTAACAATTGATTATCTGATGCTCTACGAGCTGAGCTACAGTCGTACGGGGTTGATGTTTGTTCCATAGACATACCTATTTTTCCTGAGGCGTGTTAGCCTATGTGGGGACTTTGTTGAGAGGAAAACAAGCAAATACATTATTATGTGCATAGTTTGGAACAGCCCAGAATCTATATATGCTATGTTACTGGTTCATGTATGCCAGCATGGCCTGTCTCGAAGCCTGCTCGTGTTTGTGCTCCCTCGCAAGCCCTTTCTTCCCCTTTCCATACTTGTGTTTGCGTTTGTGCAACTCCTCGCTAGCCTCTATGTGGGACGCCAGAGCTGCAGCACCGTGCGTGACACGTTTCTTCGACTCCTTGTAAGGCCCGATGGTCTTGGCTTTCAGACCAATGCCTAGACGGTCGGATTTCAAAATAGTGGGGAGGGGGGTGATGAGTGCTTTCCGATCGGAGGAGGACGAAGGACTCGGAGCGGTAGACAAGGCCTGCGGGATCATTTCGTCCGTGGACTCAGTTTCGTCTTCGGACTCTGAGCCTGACTCTGAGTCGGAGGAGATTGTCAGATCGACAACGCTGACTTTGCGAACCTCCTTCACGTCGTCGTCACCGTCAAGAGAGACTTCAATTGTCTCCTCTTTGACGTAGGGCTCAACCGCTCGTCGTTTGCCGCTGGATTTTGACTGCTCCGCGATGCGTTTTCGCCTGATGATATCCGGGCCGAGTGGCTCGCCTTCGTTCCATCCGCTCTTCTCAAGCATGTTGAAGCCCTTGTTGGAGGGACCGATAGTGAGAAAGACGGGAGGTTTGAATTTGGGTTGGTTGGGGAGTGGTGGAGGTTCTCGGGCGAGAATGTCAGCGAGGGTGGAGGAGGATGAGGAGGAAGACGGGGGCTCCGACCTAATTGCATTGCGAATGAACCACATGTCCTCTTTCGCTACCGCTTTGCTCGGTGGAGGTGGTAGTATGGGAGGTAGTGTCGGTGCTGTGCTAGTAAAAGGCGTAGACTTCCGGCTGACTGGAGCGCTATCTCGATTCAGAGATTTGTACCAAGTAGATATCTCGTTGTTCGGAATCGTTGTAGGCTGTGAGGGCCTCGGGTCCTGTGTGTTCCACTCGCCGTCTTGGATAGTGGCGGGTACAAATCGAGGCGCGGGCGCTATTCGACGCTTGAAAGCGTTGGACGCCTCCGCCGCCCATTCCTCTGCGGGGTCCTCCAACTCTGCTTCGTGTGCATCAAGACGACCAGATGGGATCTGTCCAGTCTCGCGTTCGAGTCGAGCGCGGTCGTCTGGATCATAGAAAGAATAGATCGTATGAGTCGTAGTAGCCATTGAGGATGATGACTGTATTGAGGAAAGCTGTATCGGGCCGTGAGCCGGTGCCAATCTCTTTTTCCTCTTGCCTCCATCAGTCACGTCTCAGCCATGTCTGGAGGTCTCGACGACGGCGCCATCCACGCACTGACCGTTTTCGGAGAGCACCTCGTCAACTCCATTCTCGCCAATGAACCCTTTGAGACAGTCAAGGAAATCATCGAGCAAGGCGCACCTGTCTGGTACCAAAATCAAGCAGAGGGCATGTCTCCTCTGCATGCAGCCGCCTTCACCCAAAACGCCCCCTTGGTGAGGCACCTTATCGAAGAAGGCGCAGTGTGGAATGCGTGTAAGTACGTGGCGTGGCGCATCCTTCCCTTACGGTTGATCTCAGTGCTGATTTCGCAGTGGATGATCAGAAAAACACTGCAGGCGATATAGCCTTATCTTTCAACAACGAGGTGATATACCACCTGATTCGGGACGCTGGCATACGAGCAGAGATGCTGCTTGCTAGACTCTCGGCTTCTAGCGCCATAGCATCAAGCTCGAATATACTGCATCTCCAAAGCACAGACTCGACCGCGGCTGGATCGACAGATGTCTTCCTCTCTTCAAAGCTCACCTTCAAGACGGATGAACATGGCCAGGAAATTTGCGTTGTCAATGCTGGCGGCGCGGAGGAAGTCGGCGTCATGATGGGATGGGAACGGCCAATAATGGAGGAAACCGTCAAGTTGCTGTGCCCTGAAAATGCCTCCGGGCTCAAGGTCCTCAATGTCGGTTTTGGCTTGGGGATAGTGAGGCTTTGTTTTCTTTCTTCTGGATGTTACTGAAGTCACTCAGATCGACTCTTTATTCCAAGCACTTCCAACACCGCCGGAACACCATGTCATCATTGAGGCCCATCCAGACGTTCTGCAACATATGCGTGAGCTTGGGTGGTACGAAAAGCCTGGCGTCAAGATTCTGGAAGGAAAATGGCAGGATTTCGTCGAATCGGAAGAGTTGCTTTCCTTCGGAGGGTTTGACGCGATCTACACGGACACTTTTTCGGAAGACTATCCTGCTCTACACGAATTTTTCGAGCACCTCCCGGACCTCTTGGATGGGCCGGATGCACGATTTAGCTTCTTCAACGGCCTCGGAGCCACCAGTAAGTATCTGCATGTGTGTCCTCTTGACTGTAGCTTACTTGCCATCATGATAGACCTCTTGTTCTACGACGTGTATACGCGTATATCTGAGCTGCATCTCTCAGACGTTGGCGTGGACGTACATTGGTCGGATGTTGATGTCAGTGACGATGCTCGCGATCGGTGGGGAAAGACGCGTGAATACTTCAATTTGCCTATATATCGTCTGCCCATCGGAAGGATGGCGATGCTGTAGAGACTAGTGAATGTCCTGGCGGCGAATGTGATTGGCAAATCTGGCCAATGCATTGCCGCAACCCGTGTTATCGTGTACCGTCAACCGCGCCGTTCATGACAAGACTCCCTTAAGATGTGCTTTGCGAGGGATCATGTCAATGTCGACCTGAGCGCGCGTTGAACTTGCAAGCTCAAGCTGTACCTCGCAAGTTGCTCGCAAGTTCCCCGGAGACCCAAAATGGCAATGTCGTATGGGATTCTTGATGATTCAGGTCTAAAAGCGTCCTTCCCTCTCTGACTTCGACCATGAGCAGTGCCGTATACCTACCCTTGGGAAATTTCAACGAAAAGCCCCGGTCCTCCCGGAAGGCGCTCTGGGTTCTCGGGGGCATCGCCACAGTCTTCATTCTCGCCCTCGGCGGCGGGATGATGTCCTATCGTACAAAAGTGCCGCACTGGAGTCCTGTCACTCAGGTCAATCATTAGATAAGGAACATGAACCTAAATCATTGACTTTCGGCCAGGCTAAGGTCGTGCTCGCTGGCGACTCGAATGTCAAAGGAACAGTCGTCTTTACCCAAAGCTCGCCGTTTGGTCCGGTCACCGTGACTGGCAAGCTTGATGGCTTGGACCCATCAGCTGCTCGCGGGTTCCACATTCAGTCGGTAGCTTCGACCTCGAGTTCTGCCTAGGTTCTGAGACCAGTACTTCATGCAGCCAATTCGGCGACCTCACTGACGGGTGTCTGTCTGCGGGGCCCCACTTCAACCCGTTCGGATTGACCCATGGGGCCCCAACGGACGTGGCCCGCCACGTTGGCGACCTGGGCAACATTGAATCTGACGAGGATGGTGTCGCGTCGTTCACCTTCATCGATGACCTTCTTTCTCTCAGTGGACAACACAGTATTGTTGGGTGCGTTCAACTCGCAATAGAGATCAACGATACTCTTTCCTGATTTCCTCCTCAGACGCGCTGTTGTCGTCCACGCTGGCACTGACGACCTCGGACGGGGCGATAACGAGGAGTCCCTCAAGACTGGCAATGCGGGGGCCAGAGCCGCCTGTGGTATCATCGGTATGCCGCCTCATGACGCCATTCTGGACGCATCTGATGTTTCGTAGGAATCGCTTGAACATTCTCGTTGGAAGCGGTATATGTATTTACATTTTGTGACATATTCCAAGACTTCAAGCACACCTGTTTACCAACTGAGATCGTGTTGTTCCAATAATGGTTTACTGGCACTACAAAGGACAATTCAGCTGTGCTCTTCGCGGCATGGCTAAGTAACCTGCTCACCTGGTAATAATAGGACGACAGCTGGACACAGCTAAATCCAGAGGCGCAGGCCGTCGCACCACTCCAACCAATACCACCGCACTGACCCCATTGGGTCTGGGTTGCACCAGCGGCAGACGAGGTGCTCGACGCCCCAGTACTACTGGACACTACGGAGGTGGTTGATGTCGGTCCTGTGGTCACTGTCGAGTTCCCGCTTCCAGTACCGACGCTTGTGGTAATCGGCCCGCTTTCGATGTACACGCCACTGATATACCAGTCCTCCGGCGCGCCTCCGTTGACTATGCGCAACACGCCGACGTGGAAGTCTTCCGAGTTGGTGGACGTGGAAGCAGAGATATTGTCGACGACCTTGGTGAGCGCTGAAGAGCCTGTGGATGCCCAGAGCCCGACGGTACTGGCGCTGAACTATGCGAACGTCAACTTCGGTAAACTTGGAAGAAAGCGAAATTCGATTGCTGCTCACGTTAATCTCATAGGCGAAGTTGAACCAGGTGCCAGCGGTGAATGGAGTACCCCACTCGGCGTTTCCACTGACATGCCATTGAAGGTCCGTGGGTGTTGGGCTGACGCCGTATTTCAGCTACGTAAACTTTGAGCAAGTTGACGCGACAAAGAGGATAAAATCTACCTCTGTGAAATGGCTCTCAAAGAATAGAACTTGATGTTCTAGTGTGGACTGTATCGTACATGTCATTGATACTGATTCTCGTCAGTTGGAGAGGACTTGAACTTACGTCGGGAGGGTTTGTGCTCGACCTCATTACAGAGAAGTGGTAGTACAACGTTCCAGTCCCGAGATTAGCACTCTTTTGGATGATGAAATTCTGATTTCTTGATTGAGCGGAGGACCCACCGTCTGTGGAATCAGCTCTGTGCGCTCCATTTGCGAATTCCACGTCGCGTTTGGGGATATGGTCACTTTGAGGCCCTGGGTCTCAGATGTGTCGGCTGGATTTTTGTACGCAGAGCTGAGTGCAAGATAGTCGGACGTTGGTCCTGATCCGTGGATATACTGCAAGGCAGTCTTAGTAGAATGCTAACAGAGGCGGGCGATGACGGCGAACCCATTGGTATTCTCCTGTTTCGTTAGACCAAGACCCTAGAGAACCACCGCGTTCAGACTTAGAGATGAGATGATCCCAGAATTTGCTTACATTTGTCGAAATCAGCAACGGTGCTGTAGGAGTTGAAGCTTCCTGACCACACCGTTGTCCCGGCCTGAGCAAAAGTAGTCAAGAAGGACCCGATGAGAAGTGAAGCAGAAAGCATCTTGAGACCGAGGATATCCAGTTTGCGCAGCATAGTCGATTATATAGTAAAGCTCTGCTGAATTTCGGTGAACATTGGTTGACCCTCGGCCCATATGACTTGGCAGAAGGGTAATAATCGGGCCCGGTGAATTAAGCTTGAATGAGCACTAACGCTGTTCACCTTCTAGGAAAATACTCGGTTCGATGCGCCGGCAAAATCTGGTG
Organism: Strobilurus stephanocystis; assembly: GCA_019915075.1. Classification (NCBI taxonomy): domain Eukaryota; kingdom Fungi; phylum Basidiomycota; class Agaricomycetes; order Agaricales; family Physalacriaceae; genus Strobilurus; species Strobilurus stephanocystis. Next base: position 1,159,489 of record JAHLMI010000011.1, read on the forward strand.
GAGTCGATGATGGTTGCGGTGAGGCATGGTACTGAATTAGGCATTCTGATGCCAAATGATACAATAGCTTAAGAAAAGGTACCTCTGGACGGGATGCAGTCCATGGCGCAGTAGGGCAAGTTTGTCCGCCGGCGTTGCAAGTATCATAGCTGTAAGAAGCAGTTCTGCGCTTATTCAGCTGGTTGCCACACGTTGAGACTGAAGCATAACAAGGCAATTGAAGTTGAGTGAGACTCTCATTGTAGGCTATACGCAAAAGGGTTCCAGTCGGCGCAAGTCCATTCGTCATCCGCGAGTATTTCCGCCGGTCCAGTTGGCACCTGAGCCACATCAGCCGAGGTGGAAGTCATGTGGAAGAATGCAGAGAAGTTTATGATCTCTGACCAGTCGAAGAGGTGGTAGTGGTGGTGGCGCTGGTAATATCTGTCGCGCTAGTCACATCGGAGTGGCTTTCAGTAACCACTTGCAGGATCGACCAGGAATCGACTGCACTAGTACTCGTAGTTGACACCAGGGCTCCGAAGCTTCCCGATGCAGACTCTCCGCATTCATCGTCGTCACTCGAATCGTCCAAGCAGGCAATGGTGGCAGAAGCAGCGGGATTGGAGGTCACGTATAATAGGTCGTTTTTATCATCGTTACCAGAATCATTAGCTGACTTCTTGGAAGTGCGGCTTGGCTGGCAGCGGAAGTGGAAGAAAGGCACAGTGACAGAGAAGATACTAGTTGGGATAATGAGAGCAAGATCGTGAATGTAAGTCGCCAAAACACACCCCTTCTGTAAATTCTTTGCACCGTGACCCTAGAATTTGATACGAGCGGCCCGCGCGCTGTCTGGACGGACCTCGATGGGTTGTGCACCACTAAAATGTGGCGTCCACTCGTGAAGTAAAAGGTACACGATTCGCTCCATTATAGCATTCTATATATACAGTAAGGTATACACGGATCCGGGGTATCGCCAATTCATGAGGAAATGTAGATCGTAAATGAGAAAGATGGGTTTCAGGTTACGGCCTTCCATCTGTCCGTTTTAGACGAGAGGGGATCGTCCTGGCACCTGTTTGATCTGGTTCGACCTTTCTGAACATCCAAGAGGTCAAGAAAGACCTCTTCGTAGTAGCTTCAGCTTCTTCAGTCTCAAGCCTGTCTACAAATGCATCTTCTTCTTCAGCCATGACCTCATGTAGAATGGCCTGATGGGCAGAGATATTTTCTGCCCGCCGAAGGGGCGTGATGTTCAGTGAGGAGTTCGAAACCGAGGCCACAAAGTCTGCCTGAGAGTGAGCGTCTGGTCGAGGGAAGGAGTCCGGTGGATGTGACGATGACTCGGGTCGAGCTGTCAATTCCGGACGGGACGAAGACCGTGAACCTGGTTGAGGGGATGGACGCCCGGGAGACATGGAACGACGGCCGGCAGTAGTGCGTGGTAGCCCTAAAGTTGACATGACAGAATTGGTCCGCCGTCTTTGCTGAGTTGTCGGCGGGCCATCTGAGAAGGACCTGTACGCCTTGACAAGAGGACGATTGAAGCTACTGTTCCTCCCACTGGAGCCTGTGCTTAGACGAGACCGATAGGTGGACGGTCTCCGCGGCCTGATCGCGTTCTCGATATTGCTTTCTCCAGCCTTGACACGCTTCACAATTGCGAGAGGTAGGTCGATGTCTTCAGTACCATTGAAGTCCGTCACCATAGAAGACCCAGAGCTCGGCCGCCGACCAGGCAGTGCCGGGGCCAGCGAGAGCTGGGACATCTGGATTGGAGAGTCCGTCTCCATTATCCCAATCCATGCCCCAAGTCTCCCGGCAGTTTGCTCGACCGTTATTGATATCTTTAGGTCAACTGTGTCGTCCAAGTCAAGAAGGCCACACGGATTTCGGGGCAGCCACAGCACACTGCTGATGGGTCTGACATAATATGGATTGTCATAAGGCAGTTCTGGGGTATTGAGATCGTCCCATGCAACCGGTGGAGGATGTGGGACGACAGGGCCCGTGAAATCGTCCACGTTGTGTACGTTCGGTTCTGCATCCACTGTAAGAAATAGGTGCGAATCCGCCGGATTGAGGGAAGACATTCGAGAGGGAATAACGGGGCTGTTCTCCGACGACTTGGAAACAATGCGCGAACATGTCGTCGGTCGGAAGGGATTGGGTCGGCGATCCATAGGATTACGATGGTGGCGAACAGTACCATACGAGAAGGTAACCCATTCTGGTATGCTGAATGTGAACTTCGTCCGATTGTCGTGTTTGATGAGGGCATGTATATCCGGGTCTGTGTTGTTTTCGGTGTCGCCTCGCTCCAAAGGGGCCATGGTCTCTTCGGGAGGCGGGCCGAAAACTGTATTGGCCTCCAATATGTCGTCTTTCTCGAACTGTGCTCGAACCATGCGGGTCATTCTATCGAATGAGTGAGGAAAAGCAATGCCACTCGAGCCAAACGAGCTGAACCTACAGTAACTTGAATAGAGAGGTCAGGATAATTAAAACAGCCGCCAGCGCAAAGTTGGCCGTCTTTTTGAGCACGACCATATACGCAAGGAAGACGGCCTGGGAAAGATAAGGATTCGGGTGCTGCAAGTTAACGCTGAACGAACCTGTGAAAGGATGAGGCCTGTGGACACCAGTCAGGAATGAATACATGCGAATACAAAAAATACTCTTACCATCTAGAGAATATCGAATAATACGAATCAAGATGATTTTCCCATCTCCCTCATAATTTTTGGCGTATACGTGAATCAACTATTTTATCAATGAGTAGGAGGGTAGCGGTCCTTCGAGTGTACTTGCCTGATTCTTGACCACACCTGAGAATAGAGGTCAGAGCTACGACAGGGATAACTTTCAAAGACCTCACCATTCTCGACGAAGAAGTACAAGAGCCCAAACGGCAACACCAATGGATTGAGCACAGCAAACACCACAAGTACGTGAATCAAGAGCATATGCGTGGGGAGCCAATCTACAAACTCGTCAGAAAGCCGACGACAGACGTGAACGGACACTCACAATAGTAATTGAAGGTGCGGGGTCGTGTGCCAACAGTGCGTTTGCGCCTATTGAGTCTGGTGAGCAAGACGGGGACGATTGAAGGCGTACGACTCACGGTGTTGCTTGACGGCGAGTAGTGGGATATAAGATGAGTGGCAGCTAAACTCATTGTTAGTTACGGACTCTGGGGCAACAGAGATAAGGGCATACGCCGACTAGAAACAGTAAACATCGTGACAGCGAGGTGAGGAAACTGGCTTACGCAAAGCAATCTCAAACCCGCCATGCATAGCGGTCGTGAATATCTCTACTGCATGTGAGCCCAGGGTGATGTTACAATGCTCGGGACTTACGCCAGCCAACGTAAAAGGGTCCTGCAGAAGGGAAACTACTCGCGACAATCTCAAGGATGTCAGCTCCAGACGAAATTTGCCTTATCGAATCTAAGATAGACTGCAATGCAGCAGTCCCGACACAAAAGAACACAAGAACGTTGACAATGAGAAACTTGTAATATCTGGTCATGATTCTGTCGTGAAGAGCAGAGAGTGTCGTGATGGTGTGTGCTTTCTTAGCAATGAGAAGCAGGATGAGAGGAATGAGAAGAGCGAGCAAGGCAACGAGAAGAGTGGGCACGAAGGATTGAATCACTTCCTCCTCCCACTCATGTTTGTCGAGATACGCTTTCTACGAAGGAGTATGAGCTCACTGCCTTGGAGGATATGTTGTACTCACAAGGCTGGGCCAGAAGGCAGAGATATTCTGGATAGAAACTAAACCAACGAGAAGAGAGACCGGAAACAACCAGAAGATGGTGAAAGCCCAGACGCCAATACTGACAACCCAGTCCTTGACGAACTGGACATAGCAGTAAGCCTCATGTATACAATATGCATGTAGGACATACCTCAGCACCAAAGGACGATTTCATGACCCGCACCCAATCCAGATCCTGATATTCCGGGGCCATCGTCACGATGCAAGTAAGCGGGTTGTGGGGATGCACCGCAAGATACTTGCAGGCCCTCCGCGCGTCTGCCGGATCCGCAAAGGTCACAAAAGCCGTGGAAACTGGATCATATTCAGAGACATGCTTTGCTCTGTTCTCGGTGATGAGCGAGGTCAGGAGATTGAGTTTAGCGGTATAGTAGTCGATAGACGGCACGGTCTTTCCTCTGAACAAGTGAGACAGGTTGATCAGAGGTTGATAGGCGTCCAGGCTACTCCGAGGCAGACTCAGCAATGCATCCCATATAGTCTTCTTGTAGCGTTGACGCTTGTTGGCGTGTTGGGATCCGGAGGAGTCGCTCGATCCTTCGGTTCGAAGCTTTTGAAACGCGTGCTTCGAGGAATGAAGGACCTGCCGATGTTTTGCTGGTTGCCGTAGCTCGAACTCATCCACGAAGGGTCCCAAGACCTTAATGAGCTGTTCCATCCTCTGTTCCTCACTCAGCGTCCCTTCCTGCGAGTCATCGCCAACTTCAGCATCTACTGGCGGTTTGCGCTGCTGAGCCACAAACTTTGCCCTAGTGTTCGATCGTGAAAACGGTTTATGCGCGTCCTTTTGCGCGATAGCCTTCTTGACGGCAGACAGCACAGTTGTGGCAAGCTTGATGTGAGCAGTCTCCAAGAGGCGAAGTATATCTTCCCTGCGCTCCAAAAGAGATGCAAGTTCAGTCATCTTTCGAGCGATGACTACGCGGTCTATGATGGGGACAGCGTCAGGATCGGGTACGTCCGAGGAAGCAGTACTGGGTTCCCCTGTGGATGCCTGGGTAGCATGCATGACTGGGAGACGCTTCGCCCGATTGAAAAGGTACGCTATGGACTTGTTGATGAAGCCAGGCTGCGCATTTGTGGTGAACGCGATGGACGGCCGTTCAAGTCTTCGAGACATGAAATATTCGAAATATTCCTTGAGTTCCTTCTCGGAGCGCAGCTGTGATGGTACATTGGACACCATGATGGTGCGAAGACGTAGACCTGGCTGAGGCTGAAGATCCTCCAGCGTCGGGTCAGACGCGAAAGCATACTGGGGATGTGGGTGGGGATGATATTCTCCATCCGATGAAAGCGCGCGCTGACCGGCATCCCGAATTCTCGCCGCGCGTAGCATAAAGGCACCATGCGAGATCCAAAAAAGCGTAGCGACCCATGAGATAGTAATCCAAAAGAGTAGACAGATGTGAATCCACAACATGGATAACCCCTGCTGTGTCGTGACGAGGGATGAGATGGACGCGCGGGTCATGGAGGCCTTGTCGATGGAATCGTTCGAAAATTCGACATGGATAGGGAATAGGATCGGGAACGTTGTAAGCGTGTGTAAGAGGGTGAAATAGACTGGGATGAGATAAGTATAGTGATTCGCGGAACCGAAAGAGCTGTGACGCACAGCATCCGCGCAGAAATCGGATGTACAGTGTTGCGTCGACGCCACGCAATTGGTTCATTTTCTCCTCGGGGAACCGAATTACTTGAGGCACCCAGGAAAATATCCATCCTCTGGGAGTTGGTGGCGAGGGTCTCCTGTACATAACGATAAGACGTGCATTCAGTGGTTTGATGCTGGCGTACCATGCCCACGACCGTCCTTGATATAGACTGGAACAAGTCAGCGCGCACGACAGGGGATAACAGATCACAAAAGGGCCCGACAGGAAGAAATGGCGTCAAGATGGAAATGGGTACTCACTAGCCAAACTCCCATGATTCACGACTTCCTAACTCCTCTCCGGACTGCGTCTTGCCCTTGCCTCTCCGCGCTCGCTTCATGAGTTCCTGCCCAGTGACACATACTACAGTTATTCCAAGAGCGATAACCGACTGATTGATGAGTCCACTACGCCCGTCTTTGAGTAAGGTATATTGATCGGAAGGGTGGGGCCATACCTGTAATTCTTGGAAAAAGGGCGTGTCTGGATGTCGCCCATAGTCGTGTGAGTACAAGTAGAGGAGGTCGGCCACAAGTGATTGATGGATCAACCTCAGAAGCGCAGCGAGCCGCAGACTCGTCCTCGTCCTCGATGATGGTGGCAGGAAGCAGCCTCAACAAGCTAACAATTGAATTGCGACGATGTCATAGCTGCCAGGTGATCGGCATCAACCCAAATCCGTCAGACTTCCCAAGTCTAGCTCCTGCTTAGTCGATACCTCATCTCGAAGCCGAGCAACTGTTCGTATAGGACACAAAAGCTTGCACGTAAGTGAGTTATGGGCAGGCTATTGGGCCCCTTTCATGCGGTCGGTCACAACAGGTCACAACATGCACAAGAAGCATCAGGGTCAGATACAGGGTCGGCTATGCCGGTGAGATGTGCCGGCGTTGAGTCCCTTTTGCAGACTCGTAATTATAACATTCGGCTAGTCATGACATTCGGGCTATTCGTGCGTTGGGCGAGAGACTGTAGTTGTCAATTATTCAGATTATACTGACTCGATCCTATCACGTATCTGGGTTCATCAGCCTCCGCGACAGTTGCTAGTGGACGTATGAGAAGTGGCACTACCAGTACGCTATCGAAAGGAAGTCACTGTCAGCAGAGACGAAAACTTGTACGTCCAGTAGTACAGACCACCTGTAATACAAGATAAGACTGGCAAAACTCAAATTGAGCCAGACAAGCTCCATCCATCACGACGACGCCACCAATGACATTGGCATACTCTCGACTCTCGCCGTGGAGAGTAGTGGGACGACTGACCGGCCGAATGCTGGATTGTTCAGCAGACAGCTCAGCGGTAGATTCAGCACGTACTTCGAGTGATGTTGGCAAGATACCATTACAAGAAATGATCGTCGCTCGTCGTGCAAACCCAAGCTTCTGACACTTCTATCCAGACCTTGATCAGACCATCGTTTACGCTTGCTGGGTGATACCTACGATAGCTGAACATATTGCTATCTTCTACAGTGTATTATCAGTTGCTGAGTGTATGGGACACAATGAAATATGAAAAGAGAGCGAGCGAATGATAGATGTAATGATACAGATAAGTCATGGCAATGAGATAACCGTTCGAACGTTATGTCCGTGAAGATAGATGCCTCATCAGTAACTCGTACCTAGGTCGTGTCAGTATTGAGTACTTTCTGAGTGCCAGAGACGTACGTTAGCATAGTGACAGCGCTGTTGGGTACTGTCCGTATGAGATTGACAGACAATCCCTTATACAGACCGGTCCATCCCTCCTTCCGTATCATCTTCTTGGTAGTGTATATTATGCCACCTCTAGGGTATTTCTTGATCATCCCATCAGACGAGAAGTCGTCGGCAAGTGGACGACGCTGCGTCTGCAGTCGAGTGCGCACGACCTCGTGCGGATAAGTCGCGATGGATGCGGTCATTTTGGCTACTGCTGAGCAGAGAAGAATGACTCTACTTGGGAGCGGTTCTTCGCGCCCATCCTCTGTGACGGCGATCAGAATTGAAGTCTGTTGCATCGATAGAGACACGATACTTACGGGCCCAGATCTTTAGTTGCTCGTACAAGGGAAACTGGACAGCGACGTGTGTTATTCCGAGCAGACTGGGCAGGAGACCGCGATAGAATGCCGGCAGCCCTTCCGTCCGATAAATTGTGAGTGCAGCATCAATCGTGTGCTTATACCGGACTTCCTCTCTTGACTGGGTCTGCGCAAGGGTCGAACAAGGAATCCACCAGCCCGACAAGAATGACGTACCATGAAGCGCGTTTTGATGACCCAGAGGGGATTGGTGCATATAGTGCTTGCGGCACCTGCGGACATGGCGGAGAGGATATGCAGCGACCAAGGATGCTCGCGCATGACGGGCTGGTAGCCTTTCGGCTGTGCGGCGGGATAGAGACGCTCGGAGGTCGACCCGCCCAACGGCGCCTCGCCGAATGCCGTCTTGATCCCGTCATACACCGCAAAATAGATGGCCCACGTTGGGAGGTAGCCCAGAATGGTCGGCCCCAGACCACGATAAAAGCCGCGTACCCCATCGTGTACCCATATGAACCTTATCGTGGCTGTCTGGGGGTGAATCATACGCTGTTGAGGCGGCGGCAGACGCACCAGAGAGGCCGTTGTATCCCTGCTGTCCTTGGATGGCCCTCTGTGCCTGCAGCTTGGTCTTGACGACGTCAAGCGGGCATGTCGCTATGCTGGCAATGAGACCGCCTCCAGCCCCGGCTGGAATGAGTCAGACGACGAGGAGCAGATTTTGGGGCGGCTCTGCTCACCGATCATGCTATAGGCTGTCCATTTTGGCTGGCCTGTCGACATATCTCAGCCCCGCTTATGCGCGGGGTCCGTGTGGTGGTTATCGAGCAGGCGTCGTGGATTTCGTGGTCGACGGGGGCGAAGGGTGGGCGGCGTCCTAGTCGTCGGGCAAGAAAAGGCAATTTCCGGGCCGCGGGTACCTTCGGACCTTTGGACGCTCTTAATCAGCCTGTGATGCGGAGCTTTAGCAAGCCTTGCAATTGGCCTTGAGATCGTTATTCACGGCAAGTACTATGTAGCGAGTTGACACCAATCTATGTACGTCTATCAAGGGCATAGTTTCGTTGCAACTTCGTCAATAAGGTTCCTCGCTTCCACCTTCTTTACTCCCTCGGGACCACACCCTCCTTTCACGAGCTTCGCCTTCAAGGTAGACCGCGCCTGTAACACTTCAAGTAGGGAAGAAAGCTGGCTTTCATAGAAAGGTGACGCCCTCAAAAGACAGGCCAACGAGGCAGTTAGACGATGAACTGGCGTGTCTTCAGCGACCTAACGCATAGACAACAAATGGCAGCACTCACCGACATCTTCACTCTCCTTCTCGCGATCAAGTGCCTCAAGAATGGCACTCACCATCTCCACTTGCCAATCCTCGTCCTCGTAATGGGCGCTTGCACGACCCCCGTTGCGAATCTTGTCAACCCGACTCTGTTGTATGAATGCAGACGCGTTGAAAGCCAGACTAGCGGCAGACGTTCTGACCGGTGCATCGGTGTGGAGTAGTGCAGGTATCAGAAAGACTGTGAAGCTGTGCTTGCAGTCGCCCTTGACGAGCCTATAAGCAAGCGCTGGAGCGGAGAATGCGTTGGACAGCAGGCGTAGAACCGTCAAAGTGTAATTACGGGGAGAGGCGCTGGACGATTTGGCGAGGAAGATGGTGATCGGATCTTTGGCATTAGAGACGTTAGAGGCAGACCAAACGCCGATAGCGGGATCCAAAAATCCAAGACGCCACATGTCTACAAGGGGAAATATCGATTCTGGCGGCAGGACGCTCGCCAAAACAGCAGTCACGGATGACCATTCATTTATGGTCGCGGGGGAAGCAGGTGGTGGCGCAGGAGGTTTTCCGGGACCATTGACCGCAGGACTCCGGGACTTAAGGTAGGGTAAAATGGTTGCACTAATTGAAGTCTTCACCTGCGCCGAGGACAGCTGAGCCGAAGCTGGCCAAGACGATCCATCGACGAAGCTGATCAGCTTATTGGCAACTGCGTCGAGGGCTGGGACTTGGGTGAAAAGGATAGGCTTGAGTGATAGCGCCTGTACGCTGGGTAGAGATAGTGATGTGTGGGGATGAGCTGTCGAGATTTGAGTATTAAGCAATCTGAAGCTGTTCCCAAACATACGGGGATATGCTTGATAGATGAGTAGATCGATCTGACTGCGAAGTTCGTTCTGGTCAGCACCCTTCATTTCAGATATCTAATGGCAGGTATCAGTCGCACTGGAAGTTCATCAACAGAATGAAAGAGACCTTTTTGCCATCTAGAAAGAAGAAAAACGTCGGCATCACTCGAACACCCATCTCAGAAGCCAGCTGGTTGCCCATGGGGGTACTCATGTCTATCTTGACAAAGGCTGCGCCGACACCATCTGTTCCCGTTTTCACACCCTTGTCTCTAGCGAGCTGTTCATATATGGGAGCAATCATTCTACAAGGACCGCAAGTCACGATGTTTGAGAAGTTGGCGACCACGGCACGGTGCGTCTGTATAATATTGTGGAAGGCCGCGGAATTGGTGCAGGTGTGAAGCGGAGATGCCAGAGACTCAGTGTCGGGAAGACCGTTTCCACTTGCGGGACGTTGAGCCTGGTTTGCGACTGCCTCCAGGATGGATGCAGCGAGCTGGGGGTTGGGCGCCGGCGTCGAGGGCACGGGAGTACGAGCGGGTGTAACATTGGCCGAGGGAGGTCGGAACATGTTGTCTATCGTGGGTCTGAGGGCTTGTCCAAAGGGAGTAGATAGGAAGTCCGCAGGCAGGTCTGAAGCTGTGTCACGTACAAGGGCGCGAAGGTCGCAATATCACGCACCTTTGATGTAGCTTGGAATGGAGTTTCCTGTAAGAAAGCCAGCAACATCATTCGTGAATGAGTTACAATTGAATTCTGCGAGCGTATATGTCAGCGTTGCGATTCTGCAACCGGCAAGCTATTGACCTAGTAGATGATACTGTTGTTCAATGAGCAATGAGGCCGGAGAGTGATAGTACAGTACGAACTTTATCAGCAGTGTAATGTTCGCGTAGTTCATTGATATACTCGTCGAACGTTTCCTGGTCTATAGCGGTTTCTCCAAGATCTACAATCTGTAGTGGTGATCCATGCTTTTTGTGATGTTGGTAGGATGCAACTGCGAGGGAGCTCAGCCACGTACGTGGGATCGTCCAGGCAATGTGATATCTATTCCTTGACCATAGAACACTTCCTTCCCGTAGACAACAATTGAAGTATGCCTGTCGCCACGTAAGACCAGGGAGAATGTTCGAGAAGTATAGCAACACACCAGATGCCGTCTATCTGCCGCCCAGTGAGCTGACGGGAGAGAGACCTTGCCATCCCATTGCTGAGATCATATACATATAATTTAACAGGTTCCATTGCAGAGAGAAGATGGTGGTTAGGTTGCAAGAGACGCGTATGCGCGCATTCGTCATTTCGATCATCAACCGATCAACATGGCCAAGCAGGTGAAACTAGTTTCAAACTCTAGAGTCTACATTCGTCCCCGCCAGTCCCCGCTGTCTTTGCGATGAATCTCGTTTGTAGCTCATATGTGTTTCTTCACCTATTCCACCCTGTCTAACGGAACATCTCGTCTCTACTCAGCCATATATCCGGATTGCCTCTGCTTCGAATCTCTCTCCGAGTCACAGTCTTGGCCGTTGAAATCTTGAAACACCAGTAAGCTACCGAGGCTGTGCATTTCATAGTCTCTCTCAGGCAGACAAAAGAGTTTCGGCCGGTTTCTGGGGGCCCAGCAAGTCATTTATCTGGGGATGTCAAAGCCGACGGTAGTGCCCTATAGTGCCTTCCTCTCGGTTATTGCACTGTTATTGCTGCAGCGGCTTAGCCGGCGTTCTTGGTAAGTCTCAGGAGCGATCGAATGGTTATCCTTAGTACTGAATCTGTACTGAACACTTCAGTAAACACCCATACTATTGGTTGAACACCCGCACTACCGATATGCCATCCCGGATTTCTCGAATTGCAGTCTGAAGAAAGTACGTAAGGTCAACGAAATGTCCATTGGCGGTTGTCTCCATACTCCAACGCGATGTCTTCGAAACTGCTCAATGCAGTCCAAGTAGGACAGCTCATGCTCTTCCAATGCGCTGTTCTCGCGCCCATGACGCGTCTACGTACACCGTACAGATCGCGTTGCATCTGCTGTTCGCACACCCCTTGTGCCCGATACGCGCAACTCGCCAAACTTACGGGATCTCTCCTCATCACCGAAGGCAGCATTCTTGCCGAAAAGGCGGGGCCTTTCCACCTGCCCAGGAATCTATTAGGACGCTCAGATTGCACCCAGGAAAGAGGTGCGTTTCATTTCTCGTGAGACGACCTTGAAATAAATCTTAGGAGAGGTCGTCGAAGCTGTCCTTGCGGAGGAAAGGTTCATCTTCCTCCAAATCGCTGCTATCGGTCGTCAAGCAATGGCGGGAATCTTGATCTCGGAGATCGTCGGTGCCTCCGCTATACCAGAGGCCGCAAACTCGCCTGTTCCTTGCGCCCTCGACATCCCTGAGAATGAGGAATATGTCGAACTAGTTGGCGTCGCAGCTGCGAACGCCGTGTTGAAAGCTGGTTTTGACGGCCCGTTTCTGAACCCTGAACTGACGTTGACCAAGGTTTTTAACTTGTAGGTGTTGAGACTTCTGCCTCACGGCGCAAACGGCTTTCTGATCGACCAGTACCTCTATGATGTCAGCAACACTCGTAGCAACCAATACCGTGGCGGCAGCGTAAAGAACCGCGCCAGGTTTGCTCTCGATATCGTCAGTAAAGTGGCTGGAAAGGTTGGTGCTGAGCGTGTCGGCGTGAAACTTACTCCTTGGACGAAACATGCCGTCGGGGTGCGGGGGTTCATAGTGATTCACACGAAAATGTCTAACGATGTGAACGCAGGACTGATGGGCATGGCTGTCCCCAAGCCAACCTACGCACACCTCGCGCAGGAACTCAAACGTCTACAGCCCAAGTTGGCCTTCTCACACGTCGTCGTACCGCTTCATCAAGGTGGGGAAGATGTAGAGCCCTCTGCAGGAGAGTCCAGCGATTTCCTGCGTGCTATATGGACACCCCTTCCTTTCATTTCTGCTGGTGGTTATTCCGGGAATTCGGTACAGAGATGGCCGAAGAGAAAGACAATCTTATCGCGTACGGAAGATGGTACCTTGCCAACGTTCGTTCAAGTACTTATCTACACTGTGGCGCTCGCTGACGAATTACTTCCAGCCTGACCTTCCGAAGAGCCTTCACAGAACAACCTGCCATTCGACAGATACGACAGGGCAAGCTTTTATGTTCCTGGTGGTGCAGGACCCCAGGGATACACCGACTACCCAGTCCCTAAGGCTAGTGCTGCCGCGAGGCGAGGCGAGCTCGAGGCAAGCCAGCGGACCGGGGTTGCCTCGCCTCGGTTTGGTCAAGTCGAGCTCGAGCCCGCAGCGAGTTTGCCTCGAGCTGGGCACTTTCGGCACATCGGCATCTCTGACGCCCGACACCTTCATTGCGGTACCACATCCTCTTTCCACCTTTTGGACATTGAGATGGCTGGGTTTAGGTTATAAAAAAGCCTTTGAATGTGACGGTCATACACTACGAGCTGATTTTACAATGTACTAGTGCTTGAGCCCCATGTTCAAGTCATGATACTCATTATGTTGACAACAGACGTTGGCATAGACCGCCCTCCAGGAAGCATTGGAGTCTCTGCAGGTCTATGTTGCTCACAGAACACTCACTAATCAGAGCCATCCGCCCTACCCACCAATGAGAGCAGTGCCATGCACAGAGGGCTGAGCTGAAGGGGCAATTGAGTACTAGTCACCGCCAAATTGACCATTATCGTTACTCATCAGGTCCCCCATCGAATGCGAAATGACTCAAGCTTGAATTCGTTGCGCAGAGCCAGCTAAAGTAGATGTCAGAAGGAACTACTCGTCGTGAACTCTACATCTGCCATCAGACCCAAAATGGCAACGAGCTCGAGGCGAGTCAGCGAGCCATCAGATGCTCGCTAACTTACCTTCCTGTTTCGTCACCGAGGGAGGCGAGTCGAGTTCAGGGTCCGAGCTCAGCTCGCCTTGCGGCAGCACTACCTAAGGCCTAGTTGTACTCACAATAATCCGAATCAACGTTCCAATCTACCAAATGAAGCTCTGCTCTCCTGATAAGTAATTACTTCCGCGGTATCTATTATTATGTTCCTTGATCCGTTGTGTATTGGGCCCTTGTCGTCATTGCAAATCTCTATCATGACGACTTCAGAGCGCCACATTTCCGTCAATTATGACGCACAGGCCCACCAGATTGTCACTGATTGCCAAGGGACAGTGATTCATCAACAGTATCATAGCCTACGGGTATAGTGTAAAGCTTCTGGAATCTGGTGCGATAAGAAAGAAAGCTAAACGAGTGGACGCATTTTTCGCTGCTTGCGAGTAAGGTGGAGCGTAAAACATACAGGCTTGTGAATTAAGTGAAGATAGTCCGGGTAGAAAGCAAAGAAGACATAAACACGGCACAAGAAGTAACTAAGGAAGACCAAGAGGTGCCGGTATTGGAGGGAAGTGGGGGACGAAGAATGCAAGGGAGATATGCGCTGGATAAAAACACAGAGTGGATGAGGTATGGTAATAATGTCAGAATCTACAAACAACCCACAAAACAGAGGAAAAGCATTACAGACGAGCGACAAGGAGAGAAGCGGTCAACGGTGGTCATCGTGGACCGTGTCGCCACTATCACTCAGAGTCTCGACGCGTACCCCACGCGAGGAGCTCACACTGCGTATGTCGCGTCCTTCGTCTGCAAGTTCTCTGTTGAGTAGTTCGCCCTGATCCTGATGTTGGGTATCTGGGCTGTCGCCCTCTTCCACTGGCGCACCAGCAAAGTCAGGTTTTCGCAGCGCCTTCCTGAAGGCATCGGCCATGATGGCCGCGTCGGCGCCAGAAAAGGGACCAGCATCGCCTGCACTGCCTGTCCTCGATATTGAGGACGCGCCGTCGGGAGATACTATGCTTGGAGCGCGATGGCCATGACCCGTAGAGCTTTGCCTTTCGGCACCTACTGCGCCAGCAGTAGCGAGTAGGGGAGAGCCAGGGGAGTTGCCCGCGTGCTCCATCATCGGTGATGCGGAACCCATAGAGTCTCTGTTTGAGTCAATGGCGTTGCGTCGGCGTATCCGCCGCAGAATGAAGAACGCGAGGATACACGACGTGGCGATTGCGAGCAGGCCGAGAACAACAATGACGGCGATAGCCCAGTGCGGAAAGCCTGAGTCGGAACCGCCAGACTGCACACTCCCGCTGCCACCTGTGCCACCAGCACTGCCAGTACCACTAGTTGCTCCAGATGCCCCAGATGCGGTTCCCGTTGGAGAAGGAGATGAGGTCGGTGACGTGCCAGAGGAAGAGGATGTCAGAGCCATGGAAGAGAGTACCGAGTCGGCGTATGTCGTTTCTGAATGAGGGTTGAGAACTGAGGGCGCACAATAATTGCATAGATCACTCACGGACGGCGGTAAAGTGCGCCTGCGTGAGGGCAGTACTGAATGCTTCGGCGGAGGAGTCATTCCGCGTGACGACCCAGTAGAATGTGTATGTGAGGTTGGAACCACTCCAGTTGGCACCGGCTTCACCGAACCATGTATCGTTGACTTGATATGCTAACGAGCCGGCCGAATTTGAGGGATTCGCTTGGTTGAGGAATGAATGTACTAGCTCGCGCGAGTCTGCATGGTACAGGTAGACGTTGACGGACTCTGTCTGTGTGAACTGTGGCAAGCGCGAATTCCCTGGATATCGCAAGTCAGGATAAAACGGCGGCGGCGAGAGGATCACGCACAGACGACGGTCGCATACTGGTGCTGGGGAAAGACCGAGCCGTCCGTCGGAAAGCAGGTAATTACATCGTTGCCAGAGTCTTGACACTCGGCTTCGGCCGCGTCTGTGTGCGGGTCAGTCGAGACGCGGTTGAGACGAGGGCTTGACTACGCACCAACGTCGGATTGATCCACCACCTGCCGAGCAAAGAGTGTGTCGGAGATACGAGAGCCACGCCGTCGTTTGCTGGCCCGCTCACGAAATAGAAACGGCGGTGATGAGGAAGAGGGCGACGACGACGAGCCAGCTGCTGGGACGGCCGTCTGGGCGGGCCAGGGAGCATTTTCGAAGGAGGGCATGGGCTGGTCGACGTATTATGGGTGGATTTAGAGTCTATATCGCATTATCCCGGGCTGCAGGAGGACTGCGCTGGGCGTCGAAAGCAGAAAGAGAGCAGCGACGCCTGTCACGCTCAGCTGGGACCCCTGGAACCAGCGTTATGTCATGTCCACACCCATCAGCTTGCGAACTCGGCGAGCATTTTTTATTCATTTTTATCCCGCGAGAGAAATCCACCCTGGCATTGGCAGACGACCCACAGGCAGTATTCTCCAGTCCAGCTAATTTTTCGTCAAGTTTTCCTCTGCGGTGCCTGTGGCACCCACGAGGTTATCATCTTTCGTTTCATTTTCCTCGGTCCACTGTATGGGCCCATCAGCCCAGCATCACTCTTACCTAACTGGGGCGGCCCTGTGCCGGCACATGCCACCCTCTTTCAGCTTTCATTTCTCATGAGCGAGCTTGCGTTGTGACTGGCATCCAGCCAGCTTATCACTGTCTCGCTCTCATCAGTCAGACGGTGCAGACTGACACGGCTAACAACTGATCCTGCTGGACACTGCCCGGCTGCGGGAGAAGTCCAATCTTGTATGTGCATTTCCCCCACCGTGCCGTTCCACACGTTCGCTTTGCAACTCCTATGACTTCGGACTGTTCTTGACTGCATGTTGGCATTGTATGCATTGCATGGTTCCTGTCCACCTTTCGTCATCGAACTCTGTCCCCATGAACGGTCTACTTGCGATCAATGAAGGCTCGAGATCGGTAGCTTACCCTTGTCGACAGGTCCACGTATCAACACGCTCGAGCGGTAGACTCGGACAACACTGTTTCCGACGCGTCTTTGATCGTGTGACGCGCCGTCGATCAACTATCAGAGCAAACCCATCTGCTGTTTTGTTACACGGAGTAGAATACCGCCTCGTCATCACGACTCCTTGCAACGAACGGTTACTATGTACAGCAACCTCTTGGCTCATCTCCAGCGGCCCGCCACCTCTGTCGCCCTCGAGACCATCCAAGGAACACTCTCCCATCATCTGGCGCACCTATCCCTGCCTACCCCCCTTGCAGCCAGTGCCGTTTCCGCGCCACTATTCCTTTCGCACCCGCTCACTCTCGCAAAGCTCGACACGTTGTCGACTGCATTCCGCCACGCTGTACACATAAAGTATGATCTGCTGACCAAAGAGGCGGAGGAGAGCTCTGTAACGAAAGCGATCTTCACACGTGGAACCCGTACACGTCTCGGTCAATGGGTAGACGCTTTAATTAAAGGCCTCCAGGGCGGACAGCCTATCATGCGTCTGGCATGCACAACTGGTATATTGATGGGGATAAACGACTTTGAGAAACTACGTTCGCAGAAAGGCCCCGCGGAGAACGAAGTTGTTCTTTCATTAGCGGAAGTCATGGATCTTTTTAGATCATTCCAGCTGTCTTCCTCGAGCTCTAGTGAATGGGAGAAGGAATTTCAGCCCTTGGGGACTTGTAGGCAATATCCTCTTCACATATTCGATGCCATCTAACCATATTGTTAGATGATTTATTGTCCGCATCTCTGATTCTTTCTTCTCAATCACTTCCTCTTGTAGTCGAAGACAAGCTCAAGACTCTTCCATTGGACTTCTTGGGACGCTTGCTAAGCTCGACCATTTCCACTACATTCACTTGCGGGGCGTTCTTGACGTCGCCCAGCGCCCTAGTACGCCTTCAGTTTCCCTAATTTGGCTGTTACCTCATGGCACCGTGCATGTAGAACTCACCCCTTCTCGCTTCCGTGGCATCGCTTTCCAAGCTATCTAGTCTGACGCACTCCGCTCTCCTTGACTCTCGCCCTCGTGACGGTCTAGTCACCGCCCAGGAGACTCTCGATTCCATTGGGTCGATATGTGCACGAGTCGAGAGAGATTGGGACTGTCTACCTGTACCTCCCAATGACGAGCGTACTTGGTTTGTCCTCAAAACTCTACTATTTTCCACAATCATGGTCGCCGAATCGATCTTGTCCGCTGCAATATACGTAGCTCCAAACCCAGCACCTCTTGGCTTGACAGTGTTACGTGCTTTAGGGCACCTTTCATTCGTCGTTCAGCAATTCGGTGGAATCACACCGTCCTCCAATTTTGTCGAATTGAAGAAGACGGTTTATCTGGCGTTGGATATCGTTGCCGGAAGCTCTCGGGAAGGTGAGGCCGAACACTTCATAGCAGGGCTACTGCAATCCCAGAAGGACGCGTCGACGTCGTCAAAGGACCTGGCGAAGAAAGCTTTCGTTCTCGCCTGTGCCGAGCAGCTTGTTCCTGTCCTGCGAGATCCTCGTGATGTCTTTGTGCTCTGCGAGGGACACATCAACTCGCCGGATCATCGTGAGACTTACGAGTCTGCGCATTCCGTCGTGCTGGCAGTCTTGTCGAGAGAGGACATGGACGAATGGGTGCTCAAGATGGTTCCCTGGTATACTACATGCCTGGTGGACAATTCTGGCGAGAAAGGCCTGGACACAGTGCAACTATGCTTAGCTTTTCATACCCTGGTAAAAAGCGCTTTCCGGCAGGGAGACGCTGCTGGATGGTACCCAGTGGAAGAGCTTGTCTTAGCTCAACAACGGTATCGGAACGATGATGCCAGGTCTCACCGCCTTCGACTAGCACTGATATCCTGCGCGTCGGCTGTCCCTGGCGTGGACATGCTGGACAGGATACTCGGAGAGATAAGAAAGGTGATCAAAGGAAGGCAAGAGGTGGAACGCCTCGGTCAGGAAGTGATAGAACGAGTAGGAGATAGGGAGAAGGCGTTTGTGATCAGATGGTGGGCAGAAAATCGGAAGCGGTTTGAGGCGGAGTGTGAACGAGACGAGCGGGCGTTAGCTAGACTATAAGAAGATCTTAGCTCATACTTACCTGCAAAGACGAACTTGCCATTATGTACCATTCTGCGTGTTTACTTCGCGTAATTGCAATTGTCAGTGTGCACAAGCATGTCGGCGGCAAGTTGCGTTGATCGGGACCAATTATTTCTTGTTTCCCACGGCGATCTCGATACCTCGCGGCAAGATTAAGGCGTGTGTATGCTTGGTGTATCATTCGCAGCATATGTTCTCCGAGCCTGGTCAGGCGAGCGCTCGCGGTCATACATTCTTTCTTCCCCCTTTCCTCCGTTCATCGCCTCAAGATCACCGGACCTCGCGAGACATATGCCATACGCCTAAGCCGTACTCTTGACATGTAGCACCATTGACATCCATCGTTCCCTGTAATCCTTCAGCGCTTCACGAAAGTAACACAGGGTAAACCGCATGGCCGCTCCTGGCCGCTCCCAGTATCGGACGTTGTAGTGCTTGTGCTGGGAATTTCTCTGATACATACACCGACATTGCCTCTCGACAGACAAATAATCTCAGAGTCGTCTTCTTCTAGTGGCTCGTTTATGCCTGCAAGTCAGTTAAGCTTGTCAATGAAGCACTCCGACTAACCTGATCCTACAAGCCAGCTCCGCCTTACTGTATCGGCAGACTATATCAATGTTCCAGCATCAGAACATCACATAAATCGACCTCCCCTTCCTTTTAAAAGCTCTTTTCACGAGGCTTGAATACCGAGCGGCTATAATACAATGTCCGACCTCATGGGTTTAAAAAGCCGACAGTGAGTACTGACTGAAAGCTTGAAGCTTGAATCTGGATGCGAATCTACGGCTACTCCTCGGCTTCTGGGAATGTTGTTTCAAGGATGAGCTGTGCACTCTATAGCGCTCGGCTCTACTTATCATATCTGTTGTGATTGCGGCATGAGATATCCAGTCCCGGGAGACTATCCACACATAGAACCAGCGAACCTTACGGACGGCTCGTCCGAAGCAAGTTATAAACTCCCCTCTTCTATCATTCCCTGGCTGTCCGTTGTCATTGTTCTACCCCGCCTTTAGACATGACTGCGCCTTCCATCTCCGACTTAGAGCTCCTCATACCCGACAATGTGACCATTGCTCAGTTCACCCTGGATGACCCACACCCTTTGCGTCCAGAAAGAGGCTCCACGCCATGTTTTGTTGAAGAGGAGACTGGGCGTTCCGTGTTCATTGACGAGGTGCACATATCGTTTGTCGCTTCACTCAGTTCGACTGAATCCCAGTTAGGTTAGAGGAAGAACCGATCGCCTGTCGGTAGCTTTGGAAGTCAAGTTCGGCATATGTGAGTTTGGGTTGCTCTGAAGTGAGGTTCTTGACTTCTGATCGTCCTGCTCTTCCCTGTGCAGCCGACGATGATGTCGGTGAGGATTGAGTGTACTGGTTGGATCTTGTACTCATCTGCCCTAGTCCTGATATGCAGCCCCAATCATATCGGTATCCGGCGAAGTTTCCACTCTCCCTTGAGAACTCAACGAGTTTTTCTCAGAGGTTCCGATCGTGACTTGGGCGGTCCATAAATTGGGCGGAACTGTAACGTATGCGATCTTCAACCAGACGCACCTGCGAACTGACCGACTCTGGCTTGTGCAGGCCTGCAAATAATAATTTGACAGCCGATGAACTGCTCTATATTATGAAGCTCACCAGTCCTTGTCTGATAGTGGCGCATGTTTCTGCACTGGAGACCGCGTATAAAGCTGCCAAAATGGCAGATTTCCCGGCAGATCGTATTGTCGTCCTTGGACTTACGACATCTATAAATACACCAACAATCTCCCATCTGACAGATGAGTGTGATCCTCTTCTCCCTTCAATCAAAAGGACATTGAAAGCGGGAGAGGGACGAACCAAGCTGGCCTTTCTGCTCTTGAGCAGTGGAACAACCGGCGTACCCAAGGTTCGCACCTTCAAGATTATCCGACCACGGCTGACAGGCTACAGGCAGTGAAGATACCACATCGCGCGGTAATCGCGAACCTGGTACAAATGGCGCTACATCATAGGTTGGATCAAGCTTCTCCGAGCCACGGATTCAGAAGCGGTGATAGAGCTCTGGGTGGTAGGTTCTCTCATTTGCTTCCAAACGATACGAGTCGGGCCTGATTTCATTGCTAGTCCTGCCATTCTTTCGTGAGTATTGTGTCGCACATCAGCTCCTGTGACACCTTTTTCAATTGAGTCAGATGTGGCCGGAAATATCCTGGTCAGTCTGCCTTCGACTTGTGGCAATTCATCAGGCTGACCTACTGTACCATTCGTAGATGCATTTCGCTCTCTTCTGCGGCGTACGTTTCTTTCAACTCAAAACCATTAACCCCCTTCCGAACGTCCGATAGATGTCGACAATTGTCGTGGGACGATTCGACTTCCTTCGCATGCTCGAATCCATTGTTCGCTACAAGGTTTCCCACCTGCTGTAGGCTTATAGTCCCCACTCGATGTGATTTTTTGACTGGCTCTTGTAGCCTTGTGCCTCCTCATGCAGTAGCACTATGCAAGGTCAGTCTACCCATCATATGTATAGCTATATCTGACCTGTACTTAGCACCCCGCCGTCAAGAGATTTGACTTGACTTCGGTCAAGTTTGTAGGGGTAGGCGCCGCGCCAACCACTCGTGAAATCAATACATCCCTCTTCGACGTTTTTCCCAGCGCACAGGTTGGACAAGTATACGGTTCGCCCCGTTCCTCGTCTCAACTGAGCCTTCAGGAGACATACAGTTGACAGGTACCACCGAGACACCAGCTGCGATAGCCATGATTAGCTTTGAACAACAAAGAGGCCCTGTAGGGAGTGAGTAGCTTTCTTAATTCATAGATACATATCTCACTCGGCCAGGTTCTGGCAAGTTACTACCGGGAATCGAGACGCGTGTCATCAAGCTTGACGGTTCGAGCGCTAGAATTGGAGAACCTGGGGAGCTGTATGTTCGAGGGCCAAACACGTCCATCGGGTACCTCAACAACGATGATGCGTACGAGTCTCCTCCTACCCAGGCACAGCGTGCTTACGTTCTATTCCCTATCAGAACTCGAGAGACGTTTCTAGTAGATGGGTATGTCAATGTTCCTGGTCCCCGCCTTCTCAACCATAGCTGTTCTCTAGATGGGTGAGAACTGGTGATGAAGTCGTCCTCACGCAGGAAAATGAGGTGTATGTCGTTGACCGGATCAAGGTGAACATGTCTTCGAGGCTTCTGAGGTCAAGCGATCAATTGACGCGTCTCTAACAGGAATTCATCAAAGTCAATGCCTACCAAGTTGCTCCAGCGGAAATAGAAGGCTGCTTACTCGGGCATCCAGACGTTTTTGAGTCCTGCGTCATTGGAATATTCGACGAACGCAGTACGTTTCATTAGGGCGGCAAACCTTCTGCACTGACGTTCATTACAGCAGGCGAAGCACCTCTTGGTCTCGTTGTATTGACGCCAATTGCGGCACAGCGAATTGAAAGAAACGAAATATCGGCTGCCGATGTCAAGCGTTCCATTATGGAGGTTCGTCTTACACCATAGCACTCATTACTACTACTGATTCTCTTTTCCAGCATGTTGCAAGTCAGAAAGTGGCGTATAAACACCTTGTGGCTATCGAATTCGTAGCCCTTATTCCCAAGACTGCGAGCGGAAAGATTCTTCGTCGCACATTCCGTGAACTATACAAACAACGGCCATACTCAAAACTCTAGACCAGTGTGTTGCTCTACGATCTCGCCCTGTATGTCCATACTTCTGTATATCAGAGGATGCAGACTGCTTTCTTTCGAGTCCGTCCATCGCCTGCAGGTTCATGACTCGATGTCATCGGTGCTGTGTGAGCGTTAGTGATCGACCAGGCGAGCAGCCAAGGAAATGAACGGTACTTGCTGCCGTGTGTCACCTTGCCTGCCAGATGACGAAACACGGGTTTGGAAGTGTGTACATAGTCGTGTTGTTGCTACTAAGTAGTACTGAACATGGACAAATGGCTCAAGACTGGAGATGAGAGGCATGGTAGATTGGGGGGATGAAGTTTGAATTGCGGATCGCATGAAGGTGATTGAATGTTGATGCTGCTTGCCAGGTCAACGTCTTTGCACAGGAGATGATGAAGGTTCGAGGGTTCCAGATCGCACCGGCTGAGTTGGAGGGATGCATTCTAGAGTAGACCACCCGGACGTCTCTGACGTGTGTGTCGTCGGCATTCCGGATGATTTTGGTTGGTGCTTGACTCCGACCCATTGCATATGCTAATGGTAGGCGGGGAGTAGCCTCTGCTTTCGTGGTCCTCAAGGAAGAAGTGGAGGCCAAGATCGAGGGCAAGCCTCTGAAGATCAAGTAATCTATCGCCGAGGTCAGTCGTTTGCGCATAATTTGTAGGGTGACCTGAATGCGGGGATGTGTAGCACGTTGCGACGAATAAGGTGTACTACAAGCATTCGAAGGGCGAAGTTGAGTTTCTTCCACTAGTCCCGAGAACTCCAAGCGGGAAGCTTCTGCGTCGTGTCCTGAGGGAACAGGCGAAGTTGTTGAGGAAAAAACCAGCGAGATTGTAATAAGTTACCTGCGTATCACAACCCAATGACTACGTATCTGAAGAATTGTCTCGCTTTCTTTTCTTCTTCCGCGGAGACTCCTCTTCAGCGCCTTCGAGTTTGCGGGGTTTTTTCTTCTGGCGTGTAACATCCTCTCCTGTAGACTGCGATGCCTCTCCGTTCGGAGTAGAAGACTCTGCGGTGGACTCCACAGGGACTTTCTCCTTCCCCTCCCTCTTCCGCCGTTTGCGCTCGGCCTTTTCAGCGTCAGCAGCTTCTGCCTCTCGCTTCAAACGTTTCTTCTCTCGCTTTTCTCTCTTCTCCGCCTTCCTCAGCTTCCTGGCTGCTTTTGCTTCCTTCGTCGAAGTTGTTTCCTTCTCGTCCTCGTCAACCTCGCTGGCTTTGGCTTTGGCTTTTACTTTAGACGGCCCAGGCGTGTTCTCCTCCGATTGTGGGACGCTCGAGGAGGGCAACGAGGACTGCGCAAAGGAGGGATCCGGGCCAAGTACTGGTCCGCGGAAGAATTTAGCGTAAAGTCTACGCCTGGCCGCGTCTCGCTTGGCCATTGCAAGGAGGCTCATCCGAGGCGAAGTATAAGAGTCCGGCGTGTTACTACCAGAGGGTGATTCAGAGGTGACCGGGGTGCCTTCTATGGGTCGTTTGTTGCATAGGATCCCAGTCGTTGTGCGCCTCAGCACAGGTGTTGGTGCCTCATCCTAAGATGAGGAAATTCACTAGTTGCTTGATGTAAGTGGACTGCGACATACATCGTCCTCTTCCTCATCACTGCTGTTGTCTATTTTGATTGTGATTGTCTTCGAGGCAGCAGAGAACAAACTGCGAAAAAGCTTCAGAAGACAGAACGATGGAAGATGTGGGTTACCTACTGATCCCAGAAGGGAAACGCCTCGTCGCGGTCTTTACCGATGCCGGAGAGGGTCTTTTTCTGCGAAATTGTTATGGGGCGGGATATAGCGCCTTGTCGGAGCCCAGTCCCTTTGCCCGACCATCCTTGAGCGACGAGGTAGGAGTGACCGTCAAGTGGCATGAGCAAGAGCTGAAGCAAGGGCAAATTCTGACGTAAGCAGCGTAAGCGATCTGGGTTCCGTGTTTAGTGTTCACCGTATCCTTTCATTTTGCTTGCATGGAGCCCTCGGACGACGCGCGGAATATTGTCATTATTGGCGCTGGGATTATTGGCTGCACGACAGCGTATTACTTGACTCGACATCCAGCCTTCTCGGCCGCAAGCTCAGTCCGCATCGTTGAGGCATCTGTGCACGGCCCAGCCCAAGGCGCGAGTGGAAAGGTGATATTCTCGCGTACGCTGACTCATCGGATTGACAGCTGATTTCAGGCCGGTGGACTGGTCGCTAAATGGGCCTACCCGAGCGAACTCGTGGATATCTCGTTCAATGAACATGAGCAACTAGCGGAGGAACATAATGGAACGGAACGCTGGGGATGGCGCTATGTCAATCCCGGCAGCTGGGAAGGCAGAGGCGAAACCAGCTCGCAGGAGACTGGCTCCGAGGTGGGCACTGGCGGTCGAAGAAAGAGCTTGGAAAAGACTCTTGGCCTCGGTTCCGCCGAGTCCTCGAGCCAGCGGAAGAGCAAGGGGCTCCCCGACGACTTACTCTGGGTGAAGGAGCATGTCACCGACTCCTACTCGCCCATGGCCCAGCCTGGAGCCACAGCCCAGGTTCACCCGTACTTGTTTACCACCAGCATGCTCGCGCTCGCCCAGGAGAGAGGCGCGGAGCTTATCTCCGGCGCAAAGGCCATCTCCGTCAATCACAACGGAGGCAGGGTCACTGGCATCGTCTATCAGGACCTCGCGTCACAGCAGATCATCCAACTCCCAGCCACGCATATTGTTCTGGCTGCAGGCGCGTGGACGCCCAGAATCACTCCTCTCCAGGCTCTCCCAATTGGGTCCACTCGCGCACACAGTCTCACTATTCAAGCTGCACCTGGCACTACTATCGCTCCCTATGTCCTTTTCACAGAAATACTCCTGCAAGAAGGTAGCAGACGCAAACGCGTCTCTCCAGAGATCTATGCACGTCCTGGAAACGAGGTTTATGCTTGCGGACCCGGCGACGATTCAGCTCTGCCAGAGACTGTTGATGGCGTTGAGGTAGATCAGGCAGCTTGCGAGAGCATCAGGAAGCATGTTACGAGCATCTCAACCGAGCTTGCCGAAGGCACCGTCACCCAGGCGCAAGCATGTTTCCTTCCCATAGTTTCTGCTGGTGGAGGTCCAATCGTTGGCGAGGTAGAGAATATTGCTCATGGTCTTTATATCGGGGCGGGTCACACTTGCTGGGTAAAGACGCTTCCCGTCGCATTCGGTTGCTCTCATAATCTTTTACAGGGAATCTGCAATGCGCCAGGAACTGCCAAAGTTCTTACCGAACTCATCATGGATGGTCGCGTGCGTAGCGGTAACATGAAGAAACTTGATCCTTCGAGATTCACGTGACGGCTGAGGCATGGTTGAGCGAAGTTTAGCGTTGGAGTAACGTAGCTCAAGTGTCTGGTCTATGAGATTACAAGGGGTTAGTTGTAGTTGCCAGAGAGGTGCTGCCGAGTGGCTAACCCATGGCTGGAAAGGATGAGCGAGAGAGCTTGTGCAGCGGTCTGCCATGATCAACATGTACGGGATTGACAATTTTGGACTTTTCAAGGTTGATTCGTTGCTTGTCTATACCAAACGTGTGCACCGCATCCTGCCGTCTTCTCCAGCGACGCGGTTGTAAGGTCGGCAGGCGAAAAGGTTGAGTTGTTGACGAGAAACATCACATTGCGGTACGATACTACTTGGTCTTCATGATGCGGAGAGGACCAGGGCTGTACTTGTAATTCTCGCTGTAGTTCTTTGGCGGTACCCGCTTCGTCGCAGGAGGTTGCCTAGGAAGAAAATCAGTCGCAAATTCGTTTGAAGCGCAAGCAAGCAAGACATACACATAATAATCCCATCCTAGATAGGAGAGTCAGCATACTCAGATAAGACAGATGTGTAACAGGCGTACCTTGCTTTTCAGCAAAGTGAATAGCATCCTCCTTGGATTTAAAGGAAATCCGGGTTCCTTGCATGTAATCGGCACTGTCTGCGTTGAGAACACTATGCCCCGGAGATTACACACTAGCCACACTCACGAGCTCGCCCATCCCATCAGGGGGTTCTCCCATCGCCCACCGCCGAGCAGGATGTCGAAGTCGATGCGCCAGCGCTCCATCTTGGCCCCACCACTTTGCATGGTATTCCTTGTTGGCTGGTATATCCTCACAGGGCGATGACGTAGCTCGACTGTTGAGGCGTAGTGAGTCCTTTCGCGCAATACGGCGGACAGAGCTGCTCACCAGGAGCACCGCTGACAACGTCGGCCACCAAAACATCTCGGGGAGGTGCGGGAGCAACAATTTCAGAAGACGACTGTTCAGACCGGATGATCATGGGCTCCTTGGTGGCTAACCCGCGCGACAACGCGCATCGCTGGCCGAGCGTTCCCGCTGGCAACGAGCGCGTACAAGCTCGAAGTAATGACATGGGTGTAACTGATTATTGGGAGTCTGGCAGTGGCAGCGGCTTGCTCGGCTTGGCCGGCATATTACATAAGCGTGCGCCGTTGACATCTGCACGTTCAACATGTTATTGCAAGATGATACATTTCAATTCAATGATACACGACCAGACCTTCTGTTGTATGTCTTACTGACCCAGCGCCACCCGTACCAACCAGCCACTATCAGCACAAAGGATCCAACAATTGCCGCTCCTATGTATCCTGAATTATCGTTCGCCTAGAACAAGAATCAAAAATGAGGAGGTGTTGTCTCAAAAAAGTGGAGGCCCTACACGAGCCCACGCGCGCCACCAGCCACCAGCTAGTCCACCTCCATCCTCCGCATCTGCAGCTTCTTGGCATGGAGTGCAGGTTTCGCCGATCAGACCCATGATTGTGATGAGGGAAATACTGCGTATAACTTGTCAGATGTACTCATCGTGTTGGCCAATGAATTTGCATACCTGAATGCGACGAGGATGCTCATGAGTGTCAAGACGATGCTCAGACCGGACATCATATTCAGCTTGACTTTCAGCTCTCTCGCTTTGATTTGGAGATCGTGTCCCTCCGAGTCGTTTGTCGCCTCGACCGAGACAGCCTGAAGTTCATCGGCGACTGTCAAATCCTGTGCTGGAGTAGGACCGCTCTCTGGAAGAGCCAGACGTTTCTCGAAAATGGCGAATGAATCTGATTCAGGAAAACCTGAATACGAATAAAGCATCAGGATAGAGTCGAGCGAGTCTAACAGTGTCATTCCAGCGGTGAAAAGGAACTGGTGAATTGTATCATGGCGAGATTCATCGACGTAAGTATGATCAACCCTTACCGGTAGAATAATGATGTTCCTCGAGGGAATGAGTTGTCCATCTGGTCCTTTCTTAGCGAGAACAGAGACAGCCAGAAGGGCGATCGAAGACGCAGTATCAAATCCTGGAATGTTGTGAGTCCATTGGCTCGCAGAACTCAATGATGATCCAACCGAAGCCGAAAAGGACGCCAACAGGATACATCTGGGAGTAGGACCGCGTAAGTTGTAGCGCAGTATTCAGTAAGGTGGGCTTAGCCTTACCTTCCAAGGTCTATCAACAAAATTGATGACTGGACCAATGATTCTCATCATAAGCATGTGGTTGTGCCTAGGGTTCACCGTGGCTTCGCTGGAAGGCTCGATGCCCTCGTTTCTCTGCTGATTGTGCTAGGGTGGATTCAGCCTTTACTGTAACTAGATGGATCGTGCAAACATACCTTTCGACGTTGCTTCAAAATGCGCCAAAGAATCACTGAGTTGGCTAGTCCCACAAGAAACAGGAAGGATCCACTGACGGCGGCGCCTATGACAGATTATATACACCTGGAACTGGCGTAAGATGCCCTACTGACCGACGATGCCTCCGACCTCGCCAACGCCGGTTATCTTGTCGTAGATATCCGTGGATATAGCGATTGCAATGTTCTATCCAAAGCATTGGCCGAGAAGGCAGAATACCACCGTAGAACTTACCACGACGATCACAATTGTACTGTGGCCAAGCGAGAAGAACAATCCACACGTCACCGGGAGTTGTCCCTGGTTGATCAAGCCTCTCGTCGCGTTATCGATGGCACTTGATAGATGAACAACTTGAGTCCTCGTTGAAACTGCGTAGTGTGAGGCTTAATTTCACGTAGCGGCTCAAAACACGTACAACGTTCGAATGCCAAACACACCTGATGTGATCAGCATCCAGTGCTGTATCGAGCGAATCCTGGGTTCACAGTCATTTCCACACAAGGAATTAATAGGTACGTACCATGGCGTAGTCCCAGTGTCTGGGTTTGATTTCATGAGGCAAAATGCAAGATATACTTCTGCCACACACCCATGCAAGCAGCGCCAGACTCAAAATTGACCGAGTCTCAGGATTGGTCCCAAACAGAACACCGGCGACTATCCAGCAGACAGCATTGGCAAGAATTTCAGCAATGACCAGCAGTAAAGATCGACCGAAGAGCGTAAGACGAGGAAGTGTCATCGATCTCTGTTGAATGCAAGAAGCTGACAAGCCAACATGATCATCGCAACGCGAAAGCTTGGGCAGTTGCCGCCGGCAGAGATGATGGGATGACAGATTCGGATGACCTAAATCGCTTTCCACACCTGGATGACACAGACACTGATCAATGATCTAAGAAATGCTGCACTTGCGTTGCTCTCCACGTTCATTTCCTGCTTCCACGTAGCATGAAACATTCCACGCTTGGGTACACCCTATTCTCCCTCTCGATCATCCCCTGCTGATGCCGAACACTGTGAATAGGGCATCCGATTTTCTACTCCAGTGCGCCACGTTTTCCATTCGAACTACGGCGAGCTTACCATTGTCGGTGCTCCAGATGCCAATATGGCTTCCATGAGGCCTTTCGCACTTTTGTTCCGAGGCCGGAGGACCGCATTCCACTCTCACTAAAGCTCGCGCCTATCATGCTTGCTTCGTACTTGCCATTCGTGTTCATGACTTATCTGGCCCGACGAGAAGACACTCATCTTCTTCGCCTCCTGCTCCTTCCGACTGTGATCACATCCACCATCTGGGCGGCATACAGTCATTACTTTGAGCCTCCGATATTGAACGTCTACAACTGGGGACTATGTAGGTTTGAGTCTGGGGTTTCTCGCGTTTTATGGCTTGCTGAATCGGTTGACAGGTCTATCAGCAATTGTCATCGTCGGGAAGGCATTCGATTATGCACTGACTCCCGAAGGTATGCTGAAGGTGGACGAAGTCAGACCCGGAGTTGTCAAAGGCAAATCCGTCACCCGAGACCCCTCTGTGAACGGATTCGAGAAGAATGAGCAACCGCAGCCGCCAGTACAACCAGGAATTGTGGCACCGTGGCTTTCAGACGTCATCGAGCTTGCCCATTCCATGCGTGGCCAGAGGTTCAAGTTCGGGCAGGGCACCTACGTGCCGAAAGATACTCGTCCACTGGACCGTGGTCCATTTCTCAAGGCAACGGCACATACTTTCCTCTCCGCCTTTCTCATACTCGATGTGCTCGACACTATCCTCAAGCAACTTCCTGGGGTTGGCTCCGTGCTTGGAGGTTCCATGTTCTATTACGAGCTGCCCACCATCGAGCGTTACACTGTGTCGACTGCTATACATATTCTGAGCGGAACAGCCATCCTCGTCGGCTTCCAGATGTGTCACAGCTTGATAACATTGGTTGCCGTGGGCCTTTTGCATGATTCGCCGTCCTTTTGGTCACCGGTCAGCGAACAGCCGTGGTTAGCTGGCGAGTTGTCGATCTCTGAGATACGATGGGCCGCTTACACTTCCTCTCAGAGTCAATGCACGAGCTCTGGGCAAAGCGATGGCATCAACTGCTGCGGCGGACGTTCTACGTATTTGGTGGTTATCCTGGCAGCAAAATTGCCGGAAACATAGGCATGGCGTTCGGGACATTCATAGCGTCCGGATTATTTCATGAGATGGGCATGTATGGAATGGGGAGAGGATGGGACTTTGCTCCTGTCATCTTTTTCGCATCTCAAGGACCCATTTTAGCGTTGGAGAGAATATGGCGAAAGGTCACCGGCAAAAGAGTAGGGGGATGGCCTGGACGGCTATGGGTATACTTTGTGATGTTCGTTCTGGCTCAGCCAATGAGTAAGCAACATTTATATCCCGCGATTATGGCTACTCATGCGGGTTGGACAGTCAATTCATGGCATCGGCGGGGACTTGGTGGCGGCTCGATTATTCCTCCCTTCCTGAGCCCGGTGCGCATTTACATCACTGCTTGCTCGGAGTTACGTACTGTCTCGTGAACGCGCGACATCTAGACTGTAGATACTTGAGTACTGTATATCTGATTGCGTATACTTTCGATACTTGTAGCTTCTTCAATCACGTCTCAAGAACAGCCACAAATATCGAGGAGTATGGTCCCGCTACATTGTGCCAAGGCTCAACAGGCTGGAAATGGCCTTCTATATGTGGAAGAGATGCTATGCTACAAGCATTGGTTGTTTGTGGCAGTACTGGGTCACGTAGAAGCCTACAGCGTCGCGGTCTCCGTGTTTGACCTTCAAACCGTCACGTAGGGGATTACGGGCAACGTATGGGTAGGTGTTCTTGTTGACGCCAGGTCCCTATAGAACGAATGAGGACACAACTTTTTGGATCTTGGGGACATGCACGTACAAAGTCTAAAACGAATGGTCGACTCTCTGTAACGCCGTATAAGCGAGAGCTCTCTAGGATGATGTCGTACACGGGTGACGAGTCGTTTCCTGGTGCATGCATGCTCCAGCCTCTTTCTGGAGACCGCACGTCCCAGAAGGAGACAACGCTGTGTCGCGCAGAACCTGCGGCAATATGACTTGCTGACCCGCCACCGCTGGACACGGAGTAAATAGGTTCGAAGAGGAGGGGATCGGATACGCTCAAAACCGGACGAAGAACGGACGGTTCTCCGGATTCGGACTGGTGGCGAAGAGAGGCGCGAAGATCGTGACAACGTACGATGCCGTCGTACCACCCTGAGACAATTATCTGAGGCGAAGACCCCCAAGGCGAGGCAGGCGGAGCGCGACACAAGCCGTATACACCGGAGGGCGTCTGGACAAACTTGGCCCTGGCCGTTCCGAGGACGAGAGAGGGTGTTGCGGACAGCTGGCTCTCCGAAATTGTATGAACGCCAAGCGGCGTGAAAGATGAGGTCCCAAATGCAACGAATGGGGTTGACGAGTGCAAAGAAAGGTGGGAAGTCCAGGATCGCATCTCAAGATTGGTCTCGGAAGAGACGGAGTTTGCCATATTTGTCAAAGCAGCATGTCCAGACGAGGATAGCGAGAGGAGCATGCCATCTTCGTGACGCAGGCTTTGTACAAGGCTTTCGCCGTGTAAATGTACAAAGTCCGGTGTATGCTGAACCACGATTCCCTCTTGCGCATGCAATGTGTGCTGCTCTATTCCGCCGTTCTGAAATCCAAGGAGAATGGTACAGTCACAACCATCGTCTCTGACTAGGGTAATGGATGTAATGTCGCTCCGTGCTTGTCTAGCATCCGGGAGTGGGTGCTGGAGTTCGAGTTCTACAGATGAACCGCGTTGTGATGGGTGGAAACGATAGAAGGATATCGTGCGGGCAGACGCAATCACCAAATGGTGATCTGATATAGTCATGACCGGTTGTAACTTGCCCCTCCATTGTCGGGAGAGTGGTCTGGCGACATAGTTCGCCTCTAGTCTTGACCGCACCCAATTGCGGTCGTTGAGGATGTCATAGCGTACTCTCGTCTTGGGAGACCAAAGGCTACGTGCATTTCTAAGGCTATGCGATGGCCTTGGGTTTCGGCGAAGGAAATATTTCCATCCAAAGTCATTCACCTGATTCCAGATCAGTAGGTTGTTCCATAGAACATTTTGGGAACAGTTACCAGAGTTTCCAAGGATTTACACGCTCCGGAGAGCAGCGCTAAGTCTATAGCGTCTAAATGGTGAAGTATAGCCAACAAGAGGTCGTGGGGGAGATCTAGCAGTATCATGGCAGATGAGAGTCAAGAGCATGTCTTTTGTGAAGCCGAGAGCGGCAGACCGCGGGAACCAACTGCCGAATTGACGCGTGCCCTCGTCTCCGTCTGGATATTGCCCCGCCATCGTCTCCCGCTTTCCGTCTCTCTCGTCTGGCCCTGCTGCTCGCCAAAGCGCTCGACATGCGAAGAGATGTCCGAATTCTTCTCGTCGGCGACGGTCCGTGGCCAACGTCGTTACCCGCAGCTAAAGCTAATGCACAGCAACAGAGGGCGTCGGAAAGAGTACCATCGTTACGTCGTTGATAAAAGAGTCATTTGTGGCGCATGTATGTCCGCCCGACGTGTCTTCATACGCTCCGCTGACCCGCACAGGTCCAACACATCGTACCAGAAGTCACTATACCCCCAGAAGTAACGCCGGAGAATGTAACCACCTACATCGTCGACTCCGGAGGTGCGTCTGTCTACATTTATCCGCAATGCGACCCTCATCGACCATATACAAGCCGGACCACAAGATAGAGTGCATCTCGAGGCGGAAATCCGCAAAGCACACGTTATATGCGTTGTCTACTCGGTCGAAAACTCCCACTCCTTCGACCGTATACCTACATTCTGGCTTCCTCATTTTCGACAACTAGGCGTTAACGTGAGCGGCATCCAAAAGCACTCCGCCTCCACGTACTCAGAAAGCCTCCCAGGTTCCTGTCATCCTCGTCGGCAACAAAATTGATCTTCGTGGCGGCGAAGTCACGAACGAGGCTCTAGAAGATGAAATTATTCCCATCATGAACGAGTTTAAGGTGCAGCCCAATTCCAGGTATCCTGCACAATGGCTCACGGACCTGGCCAGGAAGTGGAAACATGTGTTGAATGTTCGGCTAAGATGCCTCTCAACGTGTCTGAGGTCATCTACTTCGCGCAAAAGGCTGTACTCCATCCCACCGCACCGTTATACGACTCTCGAGATCACGTACGCGTTCCCCTGCCTTTCCTTCGGGAATCTTATTCAAAAATCAGGTCCTTAAACCGGCATGCGTCAAAGCACTGAGGAGAATCTTCAAATTATGCGATACAGACAAAGACGGCATTCTAGACCCATCAGAGTTGAACGAGTTCCAGGTGAGTCTTCGAGGATTGTTCCGTCCACTGTCGCGTGACAACTGGTCTAGAGAAAATGTTTCGACGCGCCTCTACAATTACAAGAATTGGAGGGTATCCGAGATATGGTTCAACGACACGCCGAAGGAGGCATCCGGGACGGTGGTCTAACTGAAGATGGATTCTTGTATCTGCACACCATCTTCATACAGAAAGGTCGACTGGAGACAACGTGGACGGTCTTACGGAAGTTTGGTTATGCTGAGGATCTGCGGCTGACAGAAGCATTCCTATCCCCCAAGTACGCCTTCTGTATACCGAACAAAATTACGATCGGCCTGACTCTCTGCCAGATTTGACGTTCCGTACGATTGCTCGGTGGAACTCAGTCCCTTGGGCTATCAGTTCTTGACGGACATCTTCGAAACGTTTGACAAGGTCAGTTCAGATGCGCAACTTCAATATCCCAGGCTTACATTTTCCTCCAGGACCAGGACGGCGCACTGAAAACATCCGAACTGGAGGATGTTTTCAGCACATCACCGGGCAATCCTTGGGCAAGTCAGAAATTCCCTGACACGACGCTGTCCGACGATACAGGCGCTGTCACTCTACAAGGCTGGCTTGCGCAGTGGAGGTACGCTTTGTATTGAGCCAATTCATTGACGCGAGACTTATAATAGCAAGCATGACCACGCTACTAGACCACAAGACGACCCTAGCGTATCTCGCGTACCTCGGCTATCCTGACGAACCCCGGACTAGCGCACTGCAAATCACGCGCGCCCGCAAGATTGACCGGCGGAAGGGCATGGTATCTCGGAACGTGTTTCTGTGTTATGTGTGCGGCGCTGCGGGATCAGGGAAAACGTCGCTCTTGAGGTCGTTTGTGCGCAAACCATTCCGTGGCGCGTATGAACCGACGACGAAGCAAATCAGCGTAGTTAACGCCGTGGACATTGATGGCTCAGAAAAGTACCTCGTGGTAGGTCCTTCCTCGCCGTCGTTGTGTCTGGGCTCACCCGATGCTGTAAGCTCCAAGAGTTTGGATCAAAATACGAGCCGGAAACCCTACGAAATTCGAAGAAGACGGACTTGGCCGATGTCATAGTCTATGTTCACGACTCCAGCGACACCAATTCATTCTCATACATCAGCAACCTGCGGGTGAGTTGCACTGTCTTGTCTTGGACCATGGTTATCACTGACGTGTCTCCAGCAACAATACAGTCTGGATCACATACCGACATTATTTGTAGCAACAAAGTCTGATTTGGATTTGGCACAACAGGTGGGTGAGACGCGACTTTGGCGAGGACCAGGATTGACATTACATTCAGCGACACGAAGTTCAACCCGATGTATACTGCAGACGACTGTCACTACCGGTGCCGGTGTCTGTGAGCGTGAAGACAGGACAGACCGCTGACGTTTTCCATGCGATCTGTGGTATCGCGATGAACCCGTGTGTCCCATTCCAGCTTACTTTTGTATCGAAGGAGACCACTGATGACTATCGCGTTGTAGGTATAGGTCCCTACCGGGTGGTGCCGACCGGGCTCTGTATTCGAGTGCACGTTGGCGAAAGTACTTTACGTTCACTGCGTTATTGGGGGGATGCACGGCGGCGTTGCTGATGATGTATCGGACCTCGTTGCGACCGACGGGCCTACCGCCATGGACGTTGAATTGGGCGACGTGGCTGCTGGGGAGAAAAGGGAGTTAATGTAGTGTATATGCTGTTAATAGATTGACCGTCTAATGTGCTCATAGCGCGTGTTGATGAAACGAGGAGAGACTCATCGGCCGACATCCAACGGCTTGGGACTGGCATTGAGATGTCAGATGATGGTCGGGACGTCGTTGCACCAATTTGGTCTGTGAGTAATACACACAGCTGCTCAGTATTGTATTGTGCGGAGTAGCACAGCAGTGATTCAAGTTGTGACGTTCACAGTATTCAGACTTTGAAAGAGGGCAAAACTTTGAGACATCCTTCGTACGTGATAGAAGACTGTATATCATTATGCACAGAGGGGGTCAAGGCCCAAGGGACAATGCCTGGAGCTGACATCAGAATGCCGCCATCGTTCGACTTGGAGAGCTTGTCGAGCGCTCTTCCTGCGCGGGTCATACACACAAAGCGGGGGAAGACCAGACTCTGTCATGAAGCATTAGGTAGGTCGACAAGACGCGCCAGTAAAGCATCTCTTGCCGCATGGGACGAGTTGGCGACCGTGCTGGCGGCGCGTGTTCTGACACGTGTGGAAGAAGAGTCATACAGACGGACAATAAGATCCGATCTTTCCTGTTCAGTGACTTTGTCAGAACAAGCGATTTTCCTCATTGAAGTCATTTCCCTCAGCACCAGAACGCATATCCACGCCCGATTGTGTGTCCGTGAACACCTCAAGTGCAACTTGAACTCGTACCACCAACACCATGGACACCGACATGGATTTCGATGGCCCTTCCGGCCCCGCCTCACATTCCTATGAGCCTGTCTTCCAAGAGCAGCACAATGTCTTCCTCGACCCGAACAGAAAAATGCTGTACGTCGTTCCCGTTCCTTGCCTGTGCGCCGCTGAGGGCCCACCAGAGATCTCGTCTTCGTCCAGGACTGTACCGGCAGCCAGGGCAGCTACATTACATCTGCAACGAAGAACATCAAAGAGATTTGCGGTCACATCTACGAATCAGGTCGTCTGCAATCCCCGGAGGACCTGCGCGTTGGCCTGGTGCGTCTCCTTTCCGCATCGAACGACCAGCGAATTGATGATACATGCCTATGATTTGCCCCTCCTCTTCGTGCCCGCGCCTTCGCCCTCTAGATCCCCTTCCGAGACCATCCGCCACAAGACCATACCTATGTTACCAAGAACTTTGGATTCACCTCCGATGTCAGCCAAGTACACAAGAATTTGTCTGGTTTGTATGCGTCGGGCGGCGGCGATGGGCCCGAGGCAGTTACGGCAGCCCTGGTGGAGGCATTGAACATGGAGTGGAGACCGAATGCCACAAAGATGGTCGTCCTGATAGCCGATGCACCTCCCCATGGCATTGGGGAGTACGGAGACGGTATTTCCTTGCATGGTTTCTCCCTGCTTGTTGATTTACTGACATCGATAACAGGATTTGACGATGGCTCTCCAGATGGTCACGATCCCCTGCAGATCGCTCGTGAACTCGCGAGTCGTGGCATCACTCTGGTACGACAGCGTCCATACCCTGATAGCACGTTTATCTAAATCAAATCCACAATTCATCTAGTTCTTCGTGGCTTGCGAACCTGCACTGAGCGGATATCAGGTGCGTCTGCGCCTTGTAGTTTCTCTACTGATCCTCAGGCCGGGCTCTCTTAGTATGCGACGGACTTCTACAAAGCGATAACTAATATCACATCGGGAATAATGCTGCCCCTCACGACTGCTGACCTCCTGGCCCATGCTATCGTTGGCAGTGTCCTCGAGAATCTCGATATGGAGCGCTTGGTCCGTGAGGTAGGACACGCTGTCGCCCAGCGCATTCTCGGAAACAATGAAAGTGTAGACGATGTCGCACGAGAACTCCACGAGAAACTTCTCCTGCGGAACGAGAGCACGAAGAAAGTGGTGATAGAGAGTATCTACAAGGAGTCACCCGAGTCGACGAACAATGTGGAGGTCTTCACGAATGCACCATCTCTAGCGGAGGCTCGTCCGTTGTTGAAGAAGGTCACATCATTTGAACGACTTCATAGTGTCTGGTCTGACTTCCTGCCAGGTCCATGGAACCCGCTTCACCGACAAATACCTTCAAATGAGAAATATCAGTAGCTCGAAAAGCTACTCCACTTCCTTCGCTCCTGCTACTCCGCCACGTTCCCCGACTCTCCGTTCGCTTTCGCCGGCGGGCAGTCCCAAAGGATTGCCCGGGTCACCACCGCGCAAGGTTGTGACTGACTTCGCTGCCTTCGGTGCTCCCGCAAATGTCAGTGTCTTCGGTACCGCTGTTGCCTCGACACCATTCTCTTTGGCTGGTGGAAAAGCCGCGTTCGGTGGAATGCGCAACGCCGGACGGAGGGGGATGTTCGATGAAGATGAAGAGGAGGAGGAGGACGGAAGGCAAAAGGTGGAATTGAAAGAGGGATCCATCTCGTTGGATCAGGTGCGTGGCAAGCCGGCTCGACGTTGTCTCGTATTCAACCTTGACTCTCATGGTAGGCCCGCCGCATCGCGCTACAGAGTGCATGGAGGTCCGCTCGCGCCTAGGCTCGCAGATCCGGTTTCTGGTATACGATCTCAAATTCTCGCTTTTGTTTACTCACGTTCACTGTTACACGCATCCCTCTGCTATTAACTTGCAATCTAGTGTAGATATCCTTGCACATTCCCAGTCATCAGAATCCCTATGGGGAACAGGAATTTGTACTATCACCCATTCCACGAGAAATATAATTGTTTAAAACTCCATATTTTCGGATGGTCGACGACGGGTTGTTGATCAACGGACTCGAAGGCAAGGACTGACTTGTGAGAATGATGTTTGCTCTGCTCTGGTCTTCATATCGATGTCGGTGAATTTTTGTCACGGCCTGGCACAATTCCGACTCGGGGAGCTACGTAGGAACGAGGTGGTGAAGAATTTAGAGACGAATGCCAGAAAATAGAATGAGATCGATGGCCGAGTGCTACTGGACCTGTGCTTGCCTTTGTCGTGTGCAAGTCTCTTCATCTGTACCAGACAAGGAGTCAGACCTACTTAGCTGAATCGTAACTTAGCACTTGATATCAAGTTACCCCGCAATCACGAGCATCAAGTCCGGAGCCAAGGGCAACCGGGGCCGGACTCCATCCCTTAAATTGAGGGGAGTTAGTGGGGAAGCGGAAAAGAGCGGAAAAGCAGGAGTCCATCTCCTTACGCTTTCAGCCTGCTTATTTTGTTACATCCATCACAAAAGCGGTACTGCACCGACGACGCGCGGATTATCGACCGGCACTCTCTATCATCATTTCCATGCGTCATATGCCCACATCGCTTCTCAGTTCTCCCCGCATCGTATGTCATCTTCCGTTCGCGGCTTCGAAGTTCATTGAAATGCTCATTTCTTTTCACCAGCGCCCCCATATACCTCGAACCATGTCTTCATCTAGAGCGTTCAAAGCTTCTGCAGCTAGAACTAACAGTAATCCCGACCCGCCGCCTGGTTACGCTATAGATCCTTCCGCCGGGCCCATGCTCCGCTACCAGGCCTCCCTCCCCCGGCTCCCCGTCCCCACTCTCGCGTCTACCGCCCACAAATACCTGGAGACAGTCCGGCCCCACGTCACCACGAGCGAGTACGCCCACACAGAGTCCGCGGTCAAGCAGTTCCTCGATTCTCCGCTCTCGCAGGAATTGCAGAAGCGCCTAGAAGCCAGAGCGGCCGATCCGAACACTAAGAATTGGTTGAGCGAGTGGTGGAATGAGGCCGCGTACATGGGATATCGTGATCCGGTTGTGAGTGTCAAGTCCTGTTCAGTCAGTCAGGTTGAATCTTATGTCGTGTTAAGGTAGTCTTCGTCAGTTACTTCTATGTTCACGTCGACGATAAGCTACGTCGAACACCGGCTAAACGAGCGTCGGCCTTGCTCAAGAGCATGCTTGCATTCAGAGAGATGACAGAAAGGTCTGCATAGCTACTGCTCGAATGTCGCAAACCTTCTTACTCCCGAAATAGCCAACAATTAGAGCCGGAAAAGATTCGTGGCGCACCTATATGCATGGACTCGTATAAATGGCTGTATGACGTGTCATAGTCTCCCGTTCGACCATACCGCTTAACAGACTCCCAGATTTCACGCGTCGCGCTATCCAAACAAGCCCTCCGACACGGCCAAGAAGTTCGATCCGTCCACAAACAACCACGTCGTATTTGTGCGCAAGAATAAATTCTTTCAAGTGCCCCTCGTAAACCAGGATGGCCGTGAATTGTCAGCAGCCGACTTGGAAGTGTATGCCACTCTCCTTTTACAATGTGCGGTAGTACTGAAGCGAGATCTCCTGCAGACAGATAGATAGAATCATAGAGAAGGCTGGATCTACACCCGGAATTCCCATAGGTGCACTAACGTCGGACAATCGCGACCTATGGACCGACGCTCGCTCTGCTCTCCTTGCTGCATCTCCCGACGGACACAATGCAAAGACCCTACAGGACATCGAGAGCGCGATGGTCGTTGTGTGTCTTGATGACACCAAACCTGTCACTCGAGAAGATATATCATGGGCTTGCTGGGCGGGCAACGGGCGTAATCGTTTCTACGATAAACATCAGTGTAGGTCCATACCAGCAGACCGAATCCCATCACTCATTCGACCCTAATAGTGATTGTCTTCGACAATGGCCGCTCGGGCTTCCTGGGCGAACACTCGTGCATGGATGGAACCCCGACTCTCCGGATGAACGAATTCATGCTCGCTACCGTCGCTCTAGGCAAAGTTGATCTTGGGCCCACGAACCCCGCCAGTGACCTTCCCGAACCGGTGGAACTGACATTCCAAGTCAACTCGAAGGTTGAGGATCTTGTCCATGAAGCTGAAAAGCGATTTGATGAACTCGTCGGTAGCCATGACCTACGTGTTCGTGCTCTTACCGATACCATTCGCTATGTACTGATAGGCATTCTCATCCAGGTCATGCATTACGAAGGATATGGCAAGAACTACATCAAGAAGTTCAAGGCGTCTCCGGACGCGTGGGCGCAGCTAGTGAAGCAGCTTGCGTTCTACAAGCTGTACAGTCGCCCTGGTGTCACATACGAGAGTGCACAAACCAGGAAATTCCAACTCGGACGAACCGAAGTCATTCGTAGTGCGAGCTCAGAATCGAAGAACTGGGTGGCAGCTATGGTCGATCCTAATGCCACTGTAAGTCTGACTTGTTTGTTTGTCTCTATGTGATCATCTAGATCTCATACGAATCCCAGGACGCCGAACGTGCCAAACTCTTCCGTCTCGCAGTAACGCGGCACTTGCAGTACGCTGCCTGGGCTGCAGATGGACAAGGAGTCGATAGGCACTTATTCGGTCTCAAGAAGCTTCTGAAGGCCGGCGAGGAGGTCCCTGCCATATACACCGACAAAGCTTTCGGAAAGACCAACCACTGGGAACTCAGTACCAGTCAACTCAGCAGCCCTTACTTCGATGGATGGGGCTACGGAGAAGGTTTGTTCGGACTTTGATTGTGATTGCTCTCTCCTGATGTTCAATAGTGGTGCCCGATGGTTACGGCTTGTCGTACGCGATAGGCGACGACTATATCCGATGGACAATCACAAGTCTGAAGACCATGAATACACCAGACTTGCATCACTATTTGGCGGAAGCGGCTACGGAGACGCGGATAATGATGGAGAAAGCACAGGCGCAGGAGAGCAAATTATGAGATCGCCTACACGCATCATGAACAGTCCATGAATGTACCTACACACAGCTATGTATACCGTACTGTGGAGGACCCTTGATCCGTTTCAGTGGGAGGTGCCGGATGGGCGTACTCAACCCTAATACATGGACCAACAAAACTACGTCACATCCCCATCTTGTTCTACCACCACCAGGGGCCATCACTGGCGTCAGGTCTTCAACTTATAACACTCGCAAGAGTCATGTGAAACTCGCTCTAGTCGATGAACTCAAGTGTCAGAGATAATGATAAAGATCAACGTACAAAGGTCATATGCTGCAGAACGCTACTCGTCGGCATGCGAATCGGAGGTGTGATTTTTTTTTCTTAGTCGCCTGCAATGCGCTGATTTTTAGGGTCACTGAGAATCACCTTTTTTTCTCATGCAGAGAATGTGGGGTGAGCGACATTCGGCCAGGCGGTACGCGTCTTGCCCGCGCCCGTTCCAGATGTCAGAGAATGACTGACTGTTTCAGGCGCGCTGGTGACCGGTAAAGGAACGCGGTCAGCACACTTTCACAGACCTCGCACAGACCCCGCTGATTGTGGCCCCAGGTTTGCATTGGCGCATGCAGAGCAGTTGAAGCCCAAGATACACAGAGCAATTAATGGGCGTTCGCATTCGCGATCTAGAGGACGTTCTAAGCCAGGCTCTCGCTCCCAAGTCAACGCCGCTCTTTACTCCGTCTTGAACCCTTGAAGGTGAAGAGTATGGCGAGCTTGTATCTGTCAAGTCAGGGAACGTCAGAACCGGAGTATGAAAGTGGCATAGAGCCATCCGAGTCCTCCTCGAATAGTCTGCAACATGAATCTGATATTGGCGGGAGTCCAGTTGCGAATGTAATGGTCTCCACGAGTAACCGGCTCCTACTCCATACCCGCGTCTCATCTTTCATTAAAATGCGCAACCAGACGCCCAGTGTTTTGAGGGCGAGATACTTCGTCTCAGTCACAATTTCTCAATGGCGTCGAGCGTGACGTCCTCCGCCGAGAACCTTCCTTTCGCGGGCATACATACACACAGGCGCCGGGGCGGAGTACGTTGGATATAGATCAAGGGCAATGTACGCTGGCAGTTCGTCTATTTCCCCTTTGTTTTCGCAGAACGTGTCGAAACGCTCTCGACAGATATAATCAAAGCCTTTTCCTACATTGGGACGCTTCTTGAATCATTCACGAAAAGACATGTCCACGGAGTCTCGGCCTTCTGTTGTGTTACTGGCTATTGCCGTTCTGGTGAACCTAAAGAGGGCGCATTACCTCCCGATGGCTGAAACTCTACACTGTTGCTCATGCTGCCCTCAATGAGGTGTATGTCGTGAAAAGAACCGACGTGACTACTATGCCCGCTCTTTTCTTTGAATATGGTTCCTCGTCGTTTTACTTGACCAAAATATGGCAGTTGGTTACGTCTGGGGACTCCTGGGACTTTCGTCAAATTACCCAGGGTGTGCGTTCCCTCTGCTCATGACCATTTTGTAATGGCCTGAATGCGACGATACATTGGTCTTCGTATGCCTCTACATTTGAGCTCAAGCTTAGCCAACTCAGCTCGGCCTAGATCGAAATCTCTCCAGTAACGATTTGTCATCATCAGAACTGGACCGTCGTCTCAGGTATGGCAATATCATTATACGAAGTAAGAGCAAGTCTAACTCGACTCCAAGCTTGCTCTGGGAACTTCTATATCTGGATGCCCGTATTTCCCTGTCTTCAGGCCGACCCCCTTCCCTGTTCCTCTCGCATATGGACTGCCCGCGGCGCCCGGTGTACATTTCAGACTCCCCTCCTTAACAGAGAAGCTACATCATTGTGCGTCTTTTCCTCGTGAAAGGTGTGGCATGGGATTCACGTTCCACAGTCCAGGAATGGAAACATTCTTGCTATGCTCATTGCCTCGCACCTGTTTTTGATCTCACTCCAACTAACAAATGGCTTCCGAGAACATGTTCAAACTTGATACAAGGATTTGTGATTCTCTTATCCCTGCTGCTCTCCGGGCGAAGAATCCACCATCGCGCGCCTTTCTCATACGGAAGCCCTCGC
The DNA here is from genome assembly GCA_019915075.1 of Strobilurus stephanocystis. Taxonomy (NCBI): domain Eukaryota; kingdom Fungi; phylum Basidiomycota; class Agaricomycetes; order Agaricales; family Physalacriaceae; genus Strobilurus; species Strobilurus stephanocystis. The sequence continues at coordinate 1,202,214 of JAHLMI010000011.1, forward strand.
TTACGACCGTCGTTACGGCCACAGAAGCAGCTATACATTCTCTATCTCGAAGAGAGCCAATTGGTGCAGTCACCAGTCTTCGCCAGTTGCATTGATCGCATCTCACTCAAGCCATCAGCGGAAGTGAAAGAATGCTCCACCGTTCTCATAACTTCATATTGGCATGCCTGGCCGTTGAACTAGGCGCTTCGCGCATAACTGCTACCGTGCCAAGGACTCGTATGAACGCAAGCCGGAACTCGTTACCCACCTGTTAGGATACTTCTTAGATATATTTTCTGCAGCCGTATCTGACTGACCGAGTTGTAGATCACACTGGAAAGGTTGCCCTGTGTCTGCTCATCTCCAGAGCGCCCATCTCATGCCCAGTAACCACGGCACTGGAGGAATTAGAACGTCCGCGAATTTCAACAAGTCTGCGAAGGAAGCTTGCACCAGAACTACGGAATTTGCAGTAAGCATGAGCTTGTGGTATAGATTCCTTGCCGACCGGAGCTGACAAGGCCCTTTGCACTGCAGCCCACACTCGAAGCGATGATCGACAGAGCGAAGAACACCCATAAGGCCTGGATCGCTACCCAAAACGTGCCAACTGTATACTACGACGAGGACGTGACGCAAGACCAACTGTCCCAAGAAGAGCTGGGAATGATACTTTCGAGCAGTGTTCCGTGCGGGACGGTACACCCCACTCTCGTGCAGTGCCTCATGAAAGTTGTTCAATGAGGGAACGGTGTCGCCCCGTGCAGGTCTTGCAGCGATATTGCCACTCTTGCAGTAGTTGAAATCATCACGCTCCGCCATACGCCCATGTGATTTCTCCAGCACCGCAGTTCAAACCGTATGCCAGAGTTCAATCCGGCGACCCAAGAAGGGTCTCATGAAGTATTGCGTGGACACAATGAACATTGGCTCTGAGCTCGGAACGATGAATTCTGGCGGGGAGAACGGACCATGGTCTGGTTCTGATGTGCGCGGGCACTTACGTTGTGTGGATGGTTGAAGAGTTTTACTAGCTTGTATGGTTAATGTACATCTGCGTGGCTGTAGATCAAGATATAATGCTGTAAGTTACGTTCCGTTTGCTTCGGAGTTAGATCCGGAGGTAAACAAGTGACCGAGGAAAAGAAACGGGGTAAGAAAGAAGGGAAATAGAAACCTGACGATTGCTGTAGATCACGACATGGATGTGGACTCGAGCTCGAAAAGGGACCGTGATTGGGAAGAAGAGCAAATAAGGGAGGAGGGACCTGGGGCTGAGGCAGGCAACGCGGCTTGAAAATCGGTTCTGATAAATGGGACCCGTAATAAAGACTGTTTGCCTTCTCCGAGGCCGCTACGGAGTTCCGCTCTTGTTCTCACTCTATGCTCTCTCTCTTATCCTTTATCACCTTGCTCTGATTTATTGGCGATGTACCACCCTCGAGAGGGCGACATGCACGTTGAGATGGGTGGGCCGAGTGCTCGGCCTCCCAAGCGGCCCAGAGCGCACGACGCCGACGACGGCTATCATGTTGAACCCGCCCAGCAGTCGCAGATGTCCATGGACGGTGGCGGGGAGTCCTCGCGCGCCGCTCAGAACACGAGACCCGACCGTGGCCGCCTCTTGTCGTGCAAAGAATGCCGCAGGTGAGTAGGAGCCGCCTCTGTCCTTGAAGTTCATCCTGACAGCGAGCTGGTAGACTCAAACTGAAGGTCAGTTTTTTTTGGAATTCTTTTTGTGAACGCTTCATTCAGTATTTTTCTAGTGCGATCGAGGTACGTCGTCGCTTATAGATGTCGGTCGATGTTCTGAATCTGGAATTTGAGTGTTTCCCTGCCAGGTATGTCGTCGCTTAGATCTGTTCCTGATGATCTGTATCTTACTCCAACCAGTCATGTAGAAAGAGAGGGTGTGCCGACATTTGCCCCGAAGGTGTTTATTTTTTTTACTTGCTCCGACTTGTTCACTCAATGCTTGAGTAGGTGCTCTGACTTCAGGGAGGGGAAGTCGGTAAGTTGGATTGTCCATCAGATTGACGCGTCGGGAGTAAACGATTTGAAGATTCATTCTCGCAAACACACAAGAACTACACGATAGGATTCTTCAGCTCGGAGACCGCGTGCGCCAACTCGAAGAAGGCCTCCAAACGGCCCAGAGCATCGTCTCCACAGCAACCCACCCTCTTCTTACGCCCGAACTCTTGCGCATCAAGAACGCGCAGCCCTCACACTCAACTCCGGAGTCGCCTCAGACCTCTCACCGCGATGAGCCACTCCGGAGTCCTGTCGAAACCATGACGCACAGTCCGAATAGATCTCAGGCCCCGCCGGTTGATATTTCTATGGAGGTGAGAGAGCCAGGTAGTCCTCCGTCCTTCAAAAATAGAACGCTGAACCTTTACCAGGGCCCTAATCTCATTGTCAGTCTGGGTTGCTACTGTTGGTTACTCTGGCCTCACTTCCATTTTATAGCCATATGGCGCGTTGGCGTCACCACCCGATATCAACATTCCGAATGACATTCTACACCTCAGCGTCGGGTTCCCCTTCCCTTGGACCGTCGATGTTACTGTTCGTAAGCGCATACGAGACTGTCTTCCTACGCAGAGTGCCGCCCAGGAGCTCTGCGAGCAAGCCTGCCGCAATGCCCTCTGGCAGTAAGTCCTCCTTCAAACATCCTTCCCTCGCCTGACACATCAATCGACAGGTATAACCTTAACGCTTCTGAAAGCTTTCTCAGGAATCTTCTCTACCACTGCTACTCGTTACCCATCGAGGATGTCGGTCCCCGACGGCTTGCTTTGCTCTTAATGATTCTCTCCATTGGATCGCACGTTGATTTGAATCACCAAGTCGATACCAATGTTCTGCATGGCGAGGCTTACCATCACCTGGCTCGCGCTGCTATATGCGAGATTCCATTAATGGAGGAACCGGACTTCGACGAACTCCATGCCTTGGTATTTCCTCCTTCCTTTCATCCCGGCTTCTTCCGCGTTGACCGCAATACAGTTCTTCATGGTCTGGTATCATCTGGTGTTTTCCGATAACAAGAAGGCCGTAGGATACGCGTGGAATCTTCTTGGTTTCATTACTAAGTTATCGCAAGGAGTGAGTGCTCTTCTTTCCCTATGGAGATGGTTGCGTTTAAATTGATGTCACCCGTACAGCTTGGTCTACGTGCGTGTTCTAGCCTAGCTACTCGCTCCCTCCTCACTCCGACGGCCTTTCTAGATCGGGATGGTAGTAGGATGAAGATGATCCCGGAAGAAGACGACAGGCGCCGATTCATCTTCTGGGAATTGCTGAATCTCGATTGCCGGCTGGTGCGTTAATAATGTCTTCCGCATTTCTTGACTGAACAGTGAAAACGAGGGTAGAGTCTATCTCTTGGGCGGCCCCCGTCCATCTCTCTCGCTCATGTTGACTGTAAACGGCCAGATTATCAGGCCAGTGGACTAAGCATAACTCGGGAAGAGATTCTTTGTGAGTGTTCTTTTTTGCTTGAGCGAGAGTCAGCCATGAAACTGGATGTCATTCTCCTCAGATCATCAATGGAAGAACGGCTTCTTCGTTGACTGCTTAACCCCCATATTGGAAGTCATGATAGCGGTTCAACCACCGGAGTACCCCCGCATGATCGAGCTGGACAATATTGTCCGTGGTTATGCTATTCCGCCTTTGCTGGACGAACACATAGTGACGGGCGTAACAAACCGCCTTCTCGTAATGCAAAGAGCCTTTGTTTCTACAAGTCGAGAAATTGCTCTTCTCCAGCTTCATCGGCGATACTTTACCGATGCAATGAACACTAGCCGGGATCCTTTCATATTCCACCACAAGTATGCGCCGTCTGTGGTTGCGACCTACCTTGGTGCCTCTGCTCTGATCTCGACGGTGGAGGCAGTATTTGACAGAGAGCCCCAGCTAAGCGCTCGATTCTTGTGTTTCTGGTTCAACGCCTTTTCTGCTGCAGTACGTGCTGTTTCTTTGGAGTATTCAACAATGCTGACATCGGTCTGGCAGATTACTTTGTCGTTGTTCGTATCTCGAGCACCAGCGAGCCCACTGGCTACATTTGCGCTCAAAGACCTTGATCGCGTACGAAAACTGTTCCAGCATGTGGCCAAAATATTGCCGTTCTGCGGGAAAGCTCTCGTGGGTCCTTTGACATTTCCGTAATTATAACCTGGAGTTTTGACTTGTTGAGTTAGCCTCTTCTGGACAAGGTTGCCGAAAAGTCGCGCCATCTTCATATGCAAGTGCGGAGGAGCTCGCAAGGAGACAGCGGCACTGTCAACGCGGTAGCTGAAGGTTCGAAGGTGGAGAAGGGTCTGCCCGAGTCCTTCGACGGCGCACATTCCTCTATCTGTCAGTATGCGGAGCAGATCATGTCGACACCGTCAGCGCCGGAGGCATCGTCCAGACTGTACACGTCACACCTGCAGACGGCTGTCGACAATGAGTCAGCGATGTGGCTGCCTGATGTTTACAAATTTACGAGCGCTGGGATTGGCCCAGAGGACAGATACAACAACTTCCAGGCGGCAGCGCCACCGACGCCTCTGCCCTTCTCTCCGATGGATCCCCGGGTGGGGAAGCACGAGACGGTTGACTTTGATCATGGCGCGATTACTGTTGATTTGACGGAGACGAGCTACATGGCTTGGTTCTAGGTGATATCTTGGAGATTATTTTTGAGATGCTGAGATATATATACGTTATTTCTTACCATACTGTTACTCACGTTGCTGTTAATCAGATGTTTGTTTTGGGACGAGTCGGCGAAGACCAGTGCCTATCGAAGATCGGCTCATGTACTACTGGTACGGGTGTACTCTCATGGGAATTTTGAAGCGCTTGAGTCACCAGCCCATTCACAACAGCTCGTTCAGGCTCAGACGGTCAGACTGTACTATCGATCAATCGGAAGTGTCAATCTGGACAGAAGTGTCAATCCCACAAGAAAACAATTTCTGTAGCCCTCGTGTCGCACCCGTTACCTCTAAAATTTTGGATTCCAATACTTGAACATGTTACTGTCGGATTTGTCGGCTCAGATTGTTGGTGCACCTGCCCAAAGATATTGAGGATTTTCATTGATGGCACGAAGTGTCAATTCTAGATTGACACTTCCATTAACCAGCCTGGCACATTACACTCAGTGGTCCGTTGCCTATGAGGAGTTCCCACAGTGGCTTTGGCATCATTTTGGTCCATTCGAGCCATAAAGCAGATTTTTCAGGCATGAGTGAAGAGAGCGAGAGAGCGTTCGTTGTCGAGCCGTGACAGCCAATGTTTTAAACTCCGATCTGCCTGCGAAAATTGGCAGAGTCACAGCGCGTCACGATTGACACTTCCTGCCAGAATGGAGGTCCCAATCGGCATTGTCTGGCACCGCTCGCACAAGCACTTGAAAATCAGTTTTTTCATTCAGTCCATGCATTGAGTTGAGACTAAGAATTCTGCAACTTTTCACGCCTGTACATGAAGAAATGAGCGAATAGGACAGAAGTGTCAATCGCGTGCCAATGGATTGACACTTCCGATTGATCGATAGTATCTCGATTAAGTATGAATTTTCGCATTTCGGTACTTCGCCACGTTTAGGGTGGCTGTGTTACGCATCCCTTCCTCCCGCCACCATCACATCATAACTATCGTTTTCGTTGCGCCTCCATGGCGCGAATACGCGATGTCTGGGCACCAAATCTAGACTCTGAGCTACAAACCATCCGTGATGTTGTCGATAAATATCCCTATATTGCCATGGTCATTCCCCAACGTCCGTGCCACTTCCCAGCGCGCTCATGACTGCCACAGGATACTGAATTTCCTGGCGTCGTCGCGAGGCCGATAGGCAGCTTCAAGACGTCGTCGGACTATCACTATCAAACCATGCGCTGCAACGTCGACCTCCTCAAGATAATCCAGGTCGGGATCACATTTGCAGATGAGGACGGCAACTTTCCGCCCGAGGGTTCGACGTGGCAGTTCAACTTCCGATTCAGCATAAAGTGCGTTGTCGCGCAATGACTTCTGTCTCCATCCTGACCAGTTTCGTCCGCCAGCGACGATATGTACGCCCCTGATTCAATAGAGCTGCTACAAAAGTCAGGGCTCGACTTCCAGCGCCACGAGGAGATGGGCATTGCCCCACAAGACTTTGCAGAGGTCATGATCACATCCGGAATGGTGCTTTCGCCAGAGACCAAGTGGGTCTCATTCCACAGGTAAGCGAGGCATTGCGTGGCCACCCCCCTTGACCGGTCTGACAAACTAAGTGTCTGAACACAGTGGCTACGACTTTGGCTATTTCGTCAAGCTGCTCACGGCCGAGTCATTACCACGCTCAGAGGAGGAGTTCTTTGATCTCCTCCGTATATGGTTCCCGACAGTCTATGATATAAAATTCATGATGCGCGCATCCAAAGTTCTCAAAGGCGGCCTCCAAGATGTTGCCGACGACCTCGGTGTACGTCCTCTCCGCGACTCACGCTACTTCGCTCACCTAGGCGTCCCCCAGGTTCTACGAATCGGCAACTCCCATACTGCCGGATCCGACTCCCTCCTCACCGCGTCGACCTTTTTCAAGATGCGTGAGATATACTTCGCGGATCATATAAATGATAGCGAATACTCTGGGAAGCTATATGGATTCGGGCAGACCTTCCCCGTAACTAACGGGCTCGATCCGGGGCGTGGGGGCGCGACAATTGCAGAGCGGGAAGATCGGGGTATTCCACAGAGTCATGTGCAAACTCCTGGGCAGATAGCGGCAATTGCGCAAAATCTTGGAGGTGTTACGATGGGCATACCCATGCAGATACCGACGCCATTACCGAACGGCGCATACGGACCATTGACGTCGAATGGACCTTATATGAGAACGTCTCTTGTCGGTGGAGGTCGTTGAATCGGATTCTGTTTCTCCTGCTTTCGCTTTGTGTACCGAGTATGTGTATTTGTTTCTATGTTTATTGATTTCTCTGGTGCATGTATCGAGTATCAAAATACATTTTCCATTCTGACGCATGTGGCCAGGATTTATTACTATTGGTACACTAACAATACACAGTTGTCTCCCTTTTATTTTTCAGCTTTCTCTTTCATCTCCTCGGTGGGAAAAGCAGAAAACATGTCCTTTAGGCGGTCAATAGGCATTGTCAAGAATCCAACAAGGGTCTCATAAGGTGGCTTGTTGGGGGCGGAGGGATGGGCGCTGCCGGCAACGTCAATACACTGCACGAAGATGGAACAAAGATGGACGTACCGCGTCGGCACAAACTTCTTCGTCCTAGAGAAAGAGCTAGCAGCTTCGACGCTGTTCTCGCTACCAAGCAAAGGCTCCAGTGCTGGCAGGTCATTGATTTCCTCACTATCGTTGTGCTCGTGAAGATGATCCATGATCTTCTTCAGCTGCATGTGGTGTTCATCGCTTCCGGGCTGGATGGACTCCAGTTCGTTCAGCCAGACTTTGACATCCTTGGGAAGACTCGGACGTCAGTGTATTTCATTTCGGCGTTTTCTGCCTACTCACCTGATGGTCAGCCCGGTCCTCATCGGCAAGTTTGAGGCCTTTCTCGCCCATAAGCTTCTCCATCAGAGGGTAGACGACAATCTCTTCGCCAACAGCGTGGCGCGCTATCTCCCAAGTAAGCTGGCGAGCCCAGCGCCCTTGCTCATCGGCGTTTCCATTCGCGGCCAGGTAGTTATCATAATATTCGTACATCGTTTGGAACGTCAGCGTTAGGTACAGGTCAATTGGATTTGATGTACACACCTCCTGGTGGTCCTCTTTGATTGCCTCGGTCAAAGACTGCTTCGTAGCCATTGTTCTGAATGCGAAAGGAAAGCTGGTGGTTGGACGGAGTCGTGCAAGTCTAACAGTTGACAAGGCGGAGCGAGAGAACATTGGCGACCTTGAAAGCTTGCGCGTATATAAGGCGCCACGACAATCATAAAGACCGTGACATCATAGATGAGCCGTCCAATGAGAGCGTTTCTGTAACAAAGTCGCGGCATGCGCGAACATATGCGTCAGTGGAGATCGCATGCACCGCGTAAGCGATGAACAGTAGAAGTCAGCTGCAGAAGTCCCTGACGTCGAGAACGGACGGTACTTGATGAGGTGAGCTTAAACTTCGCAACAGAGTAGACTGGATGAAGGCGCGCTCTCCGGGTCAGCAGTTGGTCAAAAAGCTGGTGAATCCAGTGGCATAATTCAGTCTTGGAGAACAAGTCTGAACAACGAAGTGAGAGGCACTGAGAGGCACCGATGTGATGCCGAAACAGGCAAGTTACCATCTAGTCGGTATCCGGCCCGGACTGCGATCATTGTGTGGCACCTTTTAAGGCTTACTGTATTCCTGTACCACTGCGACCACTGCTGTTCGCCGTCAGAATTGTCGACACAGTCATTCATCGCAGAAGCATGGGGTAGACCAATGAGCGTAATGACTCCCTTCAGCCTCTCCGCCACACTTAGCGATGAGACTGCGACCGACGATGTCTGCGTGGCCAGCTTCGTGGTAGATCAGAATAGCACACCAGGCCTTTGAGGTGGAGGAAAGCGAGATTGACTGATCTTCGGTGTGTTGGGTCTGCTTTTATATGACCCTCAAGTCATTTCTCCTCGTCGGCCCTCGGCAAACACACGCTGCTGCCTCAGGTCTGCGGTTCGTGTTCCGCGTTCTTCGTGGCGAGGATGTGTGTTCATGCCTTCCAAGGCCAATGTCTCATTACCAGGGTAGTTGGAATGATAAGTATTCTGTGCTTCCAGTGCCATTGGACGTCACTCCCTGCAGGACTGAAGGAGTGAGCGAGTTGCTTCCTATGAAGCCCATCGCGTCGGAAGCCCAGCCAATTTAACCCTTTGGAGACAGCATTCTTCCGAACAGATTGAACAGAGGCGCACGTAACTCGTTCAACTATCTTTCTCTCGCTGCCAAACCTACAATGGATCGAAATCAGGTCGCGATATGTTCTTGACGTGTCGAATCATCTCATGATTCGAATCCATCCAAGCAATATAACCACATTGGATTTGCGAAGTTGTAAATAGAGGCGATGGAATTTTCTACACGCGAGGCAAGGCGTGAGGCGCTCTAGAGTGTCCAGGTATCCCCGGAGTATCATAAGGAAGGCATGTCAAGACTCCGCCCCAAGATCAACGCAATTTATCCTAGTTTATCGAATCAACAACGGCAAGCGCCTGCAGCGTCGTCGGCGCCCCCATTCCCGACGAAGTTAACCTGAATTGGTGTAACATGATCCTGTATGGGCAATTAAGCGCCAGCAGTATCAGGGACAAGCCTTTCGTGAAGAAAATGGCATGCCCGTAACATATGACTGTCAAGAGACTAAAGATCCCGCTGTCACCGTGTTCAAGTGGGAAGTGATCTTGGCTATGACATACCAAGAGCAGGCAATCGAAGTTCCTTTGTCGGTAGTCCGCACACTGACACGGTAACGCACCTTTGACTCGCACAAAGAATGAACAAGAATCACACCGGAAGCGAGCCATAACACTCAAGCGTTGTAGCAAACATCAGACAGCCTCTACCTAGATTTGATGCGATATAGCATTAGAGGACGGACAATTGTTGCAACGAAAGATCACCTACATAATTACTGGGGAATATTCCCTTTTGCCCAGCGGGAGTGTACCCTACCGATCCAAATTAGCACACTTCTTGGGTAAACATGAGGACTTACCCTCCCACCATCCATCACCATAATGCCTTCCTCCTGTTGGTCCGCTAGACAACTCAATGACGTCCCCTTCATTCAGCGCAAGTTCATCTGATCCCCGCGCAGTATAGTCATAAAGTGCCCTCACTGGTCTCATGAGTATTACTCATAGAAGCAGACAGTCCTACGAACCGTATTCTCCCGAAGCCTTAGGAGCAATTGCAGATGGCGTCGGCGTAACGCTCCGTTCTTCCTGTCCTCCGTGTTCAAGGTAGCTTGCGGGTACCAAACCATCGTTGCCATGCGCATCAGCAACTTTGACCCACCCAGAGCCATCGTCAGGTTCCAGCACTTTCACAATCGCCCCATCTGCGTGGAAGGTATATGATTTAGGCCAAGAAAAACGAAGACGGCACACCTTTGACGGTGAGTTCGAACTCAGAAGACGCCCCGAAATCAAATATGACTCGTGCGATGGGGAACGACTCTTCCTCTTCGTGGCTCGATTGAACAAATGAAGACGGCGTGGGTGCTTGAAGGGTAGCTGACGCTAGAAGCCGATCAATGAAGTGTGGCAGGTCATAAATGTGTGACTAACATAGGGTGGACTGCGTGCTCATCGATATTCTAGATGACATTGACGACGTCCGTGACACCGAGCCATGCTGGCAATCCGCAGGGACCTAGGAAAGCCCGTGTGGGATACCGTCGCTAGTGATGCATATTAGACAGCATTACCTTGAGTTCACACTTGGAGTGCACGGAAAGACCGCAAGCTCTGCACGTTTTGCCTTGTTTGCTGAGACCCCAAATTGACGCCTGTACTTTCAGCTTCAGATGGACGCACACGAAGAAGCCGAAACAAACCTTGCAGTAACCACAAGTCGTCGGTATCGAAAAGGAGGAGCTCTTGAACGTGTGCGGCGTTTGTGCCCCGACGTCGTCTGATAAGCGTAAGCCAAGAATTCGTGTAAAGTCACGAGGGGTTTGACTCGCCTCCGATGGCAGAAACGATGACATCGATCTCGGCCTTCAGTATGCATTCCGAAGAGCCAAAGTGTACCAACTGATGTCGGCTCTCCATGTAACTCTGGGATTTTGACATGAGAGCGCGAGTCATTCTAGAATAATATAGAGCTCACGTCACTTATATCATCGGCGTTCCCTAGGGATTTCTCTGATTCGTACGCCTCCTCAAGTTTGGAGAATTTCACCATATCCCTTCCTGGTACGGGTATCAGCGAATGTGCACAAGGAGGTTGGAAGAACGTTACGTTTAGTCTCGATTAGAGGCTCGAGCTCGAGCAGTTTACTCCGACTTCTCGTAAGTTTGTTTTGCAAGAAGACTTTGGGAGCAGGATCGACGTTGATCTCTTCCTACGTTGCATAGTGAGCCCTCTCGGCAAGACACAGATGAGACTCAGACTTGCTGTATCATAGAACGTGGGACATGGCTCAAAATTCCAGTCCGAAGGAGCGGTAAAAGGCCGAACATTGTAATCGATGAAGAGGGCTTGGTCTTTGGCAGGGTTTATTTCCAGGAGAGCGGTATCCACAGCTGCCAATCGGCCCTTCAAGACATCTAGATGCTTTGACTGGAGGACTTGAGCATGTTGCATAATCTTGGTGAATCGCTCTATGAGTTTAGTCTGTAGGATTTCTACAGGAAGAAATCAGCCGTCCGAGCGTGATGCGTCCACCGGGAAGAGCTGTACACACGCAATTGCTGCATCACTGAGTCAATAACGTCGTGAGACGGCGGAGAAGCTGCAACATACATCTTCAAGTTCTGGTAGGTCCTGATTGTAGAATTTCTCTTTGATCTTGTTCGAAACAGATATTGATATGATATAAGTGCTGTGGGGTTTCATCGTCTTCTGCTTGTCAGGCTACAGTTAGGATACACGTACTTCTTGCAGTTAAGCATATCGTTCCTCTGCTGATCTGCCTGCCGTGCGATTCGTTCAGCATGCTTGTCGTCGTGAGATCGGCCCTAGAGGAGCACTTTAGATGCATTAAACACCATACGAACGAGACGCCACACTGTACCTGCTTCTGACGATGCGCATCTACATCTCCGCATTCTTCGTCATACTGATACCGAGTGTGATCAACGAGCCTCCTCGGCGATTAAATTACGCGGACCTTCTGCTTCGCCTGGCACACCGTCAGATGGTTCGTAGGACGGAGAAGACGTCCTGACCTTTGATCGCTCTGCATAGGTACGGTCCCTGTCAGAGACTAGCTTCTGGAAGAACTGCATTTCCTGCGCATGATATGGTTGAGCGTGACGCGGCGGTTGCACCCTGCGGAAAGTCGTACCTTTCGCTTGGATTCTTCATTCTTGCGAGCCACGAGTTTCAAAACATCGACCACTTGGGAAGACAAGGTGTCGGCTATATTTACGTGATCATCTGCTGTGGAGGACATAGATTTGATGATTTGGTCATAAGCCGCACTTAGAGTGCTGGGGAGGCGCGAATCAGGACTCTTGAAGACCTTCAGGGACCGTGACATACCTTTGCTTGATCGCAGTGTCATCCCAGGCCTTTGTGGGCTCGTCTCCGACAACAAATGACGCTTCCGTTTTTGCCTTCTTGTCTGCTGCTTTCCTCACCAAGGTCTGGAGCTTAGCAGCGTATTCACGTTCCAGTGCTACTCGATCCTTGTACAATTCCCGTACCTAGGATAGACACGCGTAAGTGTGGCAGTAGTCCGCGCGCCTCTAACCTACATCACCGATGACCTCGAGATGCGAATCAAAAAGGGTGAATATGCGTTCCACTTGATCCTGCAAGACGGTGTCTAGTTAGAAAGGCTTGATACGCCTGATGACTCTGGTGAAGTGCGGGGAAGTCAACAAACGGGAAGAGTAGCGCCGTAGCTTTGGGAAGAGGCAGCCATCACCGTCAAAAGGCTGTGGACGAATGGGGAATAAGGTGCGATGAATGGCCTCGGACGATGGTGGTTGCGGTAGACTGATGTACGGTGGCTGTGCAGCGCCCGATCAAATAGATAGGCCAGAGATAGGCAGATGGTAAGTCGTCAAATATTTCAAACTAAGTCGTTGGAATTTAGCCCGATAACCTGGCCTCCTTCGTATGAGCAGGACTCGATACAGGAGGCCAGGTAAATCTGAGTTTAAATTTGGCGTGAACATCTTTTGGCTATGTTTGGCACCTACGGATCGAACGGTCCGAATGTTTTATATACCATAAACGGACACCGTGTACGCCACAACTTTTCACAGCACTTGGTAACACCCTGTGGCAGCAGTAAATGCCAGTTAACTACCTGATAACTCATTTTAGCCATTTTGAATGCTTCTGACTGCAGTACAGAGTTAGCTGAATCCCCTACATGCTCTTTGATGTGTTCCCTGGGTTTGTAGACGATGTTGCAGTAACATTGAATGGAACAAGGTCGAGGATGTTGTGAAAACATTATATTTCCCAACCCAGAGACATTTCTCCGTGACATAGTGGTACTACGCGATGTGAACGATGAGCCTCAAGTACCTCGTCCGTATATGGTATATAAAACATCCGGACCGTTCTATCCGTGAGTACCAAACAAGACCAAAAGATGTCCACGCCAAATTTAAACTCAGACTTACCTGGCCTTCTGTATCGAGTCCTGCTCATTACAGAAGGTCGGTTACCTGGCTAGTTGGAATTGAGTGTGATTTCATGAATCCGCATGCGCATTCATTACGGTCAAGGTGTAGCAGTCATGACCCGAATTGAAAGGTTTACCTTTGCGACTGCGGCTTGACAAGGAAGAAACTCCCAAGCCCATCGGCCTCCGGTCGTGCCGAATGGCTCGGTCTCAAACTCAGATTCCCCATCTGCCATGCCTTTACTTCTCCGACAACTCGACTATTCTAACGACATCTCAAGCTTGATCCGATGTAGTCGAATATGCATACCTAGCGGGAAGCAAGTTTGTCATTAGTCAGGACTGGGCTGCACAACTGAGACGAGGCTTGGGACACGACAAAAATGGCATCAGGGCCGATGGCCACAGCAGAAATGGCCATATAGATGAGCACAACATCTGGCGAGGCATCGGATCTGCGCGGTGACTTGTATGATGTACGAACTTCTGAAGATCACGCCAAGCGCTAAGTCGAGTATGATACGTACGTCTGAAGACCTGCTGTTAACTTCAATCGCAGAAAAACAGGGAAGAGCAGTCATTAGAAGGATGGTCATGGTTATGCCGGTCTACGAGGACTTGTCGAAGGATATGCCAAAAAGAGTCTGAACTGTTGGCCTTCCTGACACCGAAATTCTAGAGCCGCAGTGCCATATGCTGAGAGTGGTCCATGTCCAGCGGCGCATACATGGCCAATTGATCAGAAGCTTACAGAAAGGGTTCAGTAGATCTTCATCGTATCCCAGTGCTTAGCGTTCACAGTGGGGGCCAGGTGGGGGCGATGTGGCGATTAGTGAAAGTGCACTCGGCAAATGCCACGAGGTGCAGGATGCGTGCACGTGGGCTCCTGATCAGGGTTCAACGTATTTACCACACCTTTGTCCACTACTCTCACTTGATTCGAAGCGTGGTGTTAGCAGATCCCGCTGGCTCGACCTGGAAACGTGCCAAATATGAAAGATCAGATCTGTCTATCGGGCAGGCGCTCATGCCATCATGGGGCTTTCTAGGGCTAGCGGCACTCGTCCAAACTGGGTCGTCTCCAGTGTGTCAAATCCATCTCCGCGGTGCGAAGTTGCTGTGGCGAGCTTTTCATCGATATCCAGGTCGGCTTCCATGTCCGTGCCGCGCTCTTATTGATGGCTCTATCGGAAGCTATCGCGACACGTCTGGGAGTTAGTCACTCTTTGGCAACTCTGGCCGCGCCTTCTCATGTTTAACGCCCCCCTCCATGCCATTCGTGAAACTAGGGCTCAAATAAGATTCTTGCTTCAAATCTGGTCCACCGCTCTGCACGCGATTATGAAGCATCACGTACTTCGCAACCGTATATAACTCTCTTGCTCTGTCTGCCAAATGTCGTTGTCGAGCCACCCCAGCTACTCGCCTCACGCCCATTCTATCTCTCTGTTCTCTCTTCCTCGGACATCTTCTTCATCAATCATGTCCCCTACCCTCTTGCTCAGGCTCACTGTCGCCTTCACTGTGGCTTTCATCCTATTTGCATGTCTAGTCGATGGCGCTCCTGTACCAAGCGTCGTAGACATTGAGAAGAGGGTCTCGCACACGGGCAGAGTGAGTATCTATATACCAGAATTCAGGCCTTGTTATTGACCTCATCGGTGAAGGGAACATGGTTCTACCCGGGCATGGGCCACTGCGGCTGGGAAAACAAGTCCAGCGACAAGATTGTGGCTATCGCAGAGGGCCGTTATGATGCTAATAATGGCGACAACTGTGGACAGGTTCGAACATTTTTCTCTCGTTGGACCCTTGTCTAAATGTATGGTTCACAGTGGGTCGAAATAACTAATACGGCGAACGGTCATACCGTGCTCGCCCAGACCGTCGACAGTTGTCCAGGCTGTGGAGATGCCGACCTCGGTACGTCAACGAGTCTTGCACGCTTCTTCAACAGACACTAATCGCCTACCGTGGCAGATATGTCCCCGGGTGCTTTTGAAAATCTTGCTGGTCTCGACGTCGGACAGCTCAAGATCAGCTGGCACTTCATGAACAAGAACTTCAGTCCGTGAAACGATGATTTATGAGCTGTTCCATTTACCATTATATGTCCTATCGAGTTCTTCAGGAGGAGTTTTCGCGGAGGAGTACTACAAAGTGTATCATCAATACTTGGCTCAGGAGCCTAGACCTTGTTATGTTTATATAGAATTTATACCCTCTGGTTACCATCCGGATGTAACTACTCACTCAACCTTTGTTATGATATTGCTAGGTCTGCGGAATGAACGGAGTGGAGGTTTGTCACTCTACATGCTACGATGACGGGATGATCGAATAACTCGAAATGAGGCTTCAGGCAACATGCTCGTCTCCACTTTGTGGTGGAATAAGCAGAGGCGGCCTTCGAATTAATGCTCCCAGCTCGATACTTTGCTGAATCACATAATTTGACATGTAAATCTGGCGCTTAGCGTCAAGGGAACACGTCTACAGTCCCTACCGTCCAATTGCCAGCGGCTGCATTACTCACCATGACTCAACAAATCGACCAGTCGCTTTTCTGAGCGCGGACCATCCACTCAGTTCGATGGAACAGACTGCTATGACGCCGCTTGAGAACTTTCAAGTCCACTCCGTGGAAAGGTCAATTGTGGATATCTCAACAGTGCCGGACCAGTAATATCGGCGGGCACGACAGGACCAGATGTGCGCTTGGAGAGCCATTTCATAGAAATGTCAAGTTCAGTAGTATTGTCGAGCCGTCCAGCCGAAACAAGTGACTGTCAAGCGGACTTGTCGGAATAAGATGGTGAAGAATCAAGACATGTAGATTGTTCGTGAGTGTACATTGTGTGATAAAGGGGTGGTGCTGTCCATCATGAAAATTGTTACAAAAAATGAAGCATGCCGTATTAGATCATAAATCTGAGGCCAAGCGCAATGGCGGCGGCGAGGGGCAGAACACCGAGAGGCTGCTTGCCGAGACTACCCGAATTAGTTTGGCTCTCATTTGCAGCCGCTGCAGATGCAGTGTTATCTGGAGCGGAAGATGATTGAGAATCGGATTCGGTAGACGAGACTGGCGTCGTGCTCGTAAGACTCGGAGCTGAGCTGCTACCCGTAGCACTCATGGCGGATGAGGGCGTCGTCGAGGCCGTCACGGAAAGGCTAGAAGCAGACGGGGTTGTCACCTGGGTTCTGGTGACTGACGTGGAGCTGGAAGTCGTTGTAGCGCTAGCGGCGGTACTACTAGTGGTAGGCTCATCGGTCGAAGAAGCCATAACTGATCCGTCGATGGTGAATTTCGGGCTAGCGTTGCCACTGTCCCCCATGACTGCGAGTCGATGTCAGGAGGGTGCGGCAAAGAGCATGCACTTCGACTCACGAACGATGATATAGTCATTACGAGACACCACGGCGGGAACCGTGATGTTGACCTGCCCGTCGCTCAATAGAAACTTCTGCGCCAGGGGATCATCTTGGACGAGTCAGCTTATGTAGCTATCGAGTCGGCTCAGGCTGACCTAGCATCAAATGCTCGCTGTTGTTCGCCAGATATCCCAAGACCACCGTCCCATAGGGATTCGTCAACTGCGAATCGGGCGGTAAGTTCGTCGTGTTCCTGACGTTGATGGTTAGCGCAACCGCCCCGATACAGCGTCGCTCATAGAGCGCACCAGGTCACTGTCTCGACTGAGCCAGAAGTCCACACCGTATCGGCGTTGGGGACGAGGATAGGAGGTGAGTACACGTCCCGGGGAACGAAGGGAAGCGCATGGACTGCTGCGAGAACGAGCAGAGAGACCCAGCAGACATTCATCATGGACGTTCGCCGCAGATTGTGGCCTGAAGGGCACGGCGTCAGCTGGCCCAGCTGTCCATTGTGACAAGGTCCGCATCAATCAGCGGGACCACATTTTACCATGCTTCTCCGATAAGGCTCGCGTGGGAACCTCCCGCCATTGAGGCTACGACACGCTCACGTGAAGTCGCTGTCGACTCTCGGCTTCTGTCCAAGAGCCTGAGGGTCCTGTATTAGGTACTGATGTAGCTAGGTATTACAGAATGTCTATGGTAGCAAAAGATTATGATACGAGGTATCGAATGTGATTGAAGATGCGATGCATCAGAAGGTGGCAAGGTCCGTACCGCAGCGTTATTGTTACAATGTCAAAGTCCAGGCATCAACGTGAATGTCGTTCGCCGGGTGATTTCCAGACGTTTTGGATAGTTTCCGGCCGCACCATCGACGACATTTTAGGTCTACAGACCCGAACCGTCTTGAATTTCTGCGCCAGGCTGGCTATCGTTTGCTCAGGCCGCCTCGACCTTGAACGGTTGACTGTCGTTTCCAGAATCTCCAAACACTGTCAAGCAGCCGATATCAGATTGTTGCAGTAAGCCGTCTCAACACAAGTACTCACAGACAAGCTTATAGCCATCTCCCGGGGCTAGGTCGGCGGGTACATTGATTTCTTGTTCGCCGTTCATGATAGGGAAGTTCGTTGCCCAGGGGTTGGCTTAAACACTAGCGTTAGTGGATCTGCCACGGATTGGAGAACAAATGTACAAATTTCAAGCTTATTCGCGAGATTCTTGAGAATAATAACGCCCTTGGGGTTTGTTATATGTTCGGGAGCCTTGGTAGTGTCCCTTCGGATTGATGAGTTGAGGATACGCGGTGACATAACAGTCAAAAGCGACTGACCATTTTACAGTATACGTGCTGCCAGCCTTCCATACCGTTGACGCATTGGGGTACAAAATGCGAGGAACAAAGACGTCGCGGGTCGTTATGGGAGCACAAGTGACGGCACTGAAGAGAGAGGGGACAACGAGTAAGAGTGCAGCAAAGAAGATCATGATGTTGAGATGATGTAGCGAGAAGAATTATCGAAGAGAGGATTATTGCACAGTAGGTGTGTGAAGACGAACAGGCCCATTTCGAGGTCTTTATAGAGCGCAGACAAACGATGGGGCAAATTTGCCTATCAGCAAGGATGAAGCCAGGGCCCCATGGTAGTATGTTTGTCGTGAAAGTAGCTCTCAACCGAGCTTCAACTACATCCGCAAAGTAGAGTGTGCTTCTGAGCTGCTCGTGGTGAAGCATGGGGCCCCCAGCTTCTTCGCCGAACTCGAAATCTTGCCGATTTGACTGCGCCTCGTTATCGTCCTTCGGTTCACCGCTGCATTCGCCACCTTTCTAGTATGGGACATCCTTCCAGATTCACCGTTGGGGAGTCAAAAGATGCACACTGTCTCTAGAAATTTCACCGTGAGCTCGGTCCGTTGGTATGTACAAATCATTAGGTACCGCTGTTTGCCCTCCCGAGAGACTAGCCTTGACGACATACATGGCAGTGGCTCGCACATCCCACAGAAGCGGCGCTTCTGCTACCGGAGTACTAGATGCACCAAGGATCATCAAAACCTCACCGGACAGGGACCTGGGGAGAGAGCGCTCAGAGACAAATCGCAGGTGGCACCGCTACACAGAAGCGAAGAGCAGCACGTAGTTCGATTTTTCTGACGTCCAACGATGCCGCAGGGGCCTTCTTCAGTTTCTCTGACGTTCACTATGGCCGCAGAGACCCCTGCTGCACATCGATATACGTTCAGATGAGTGTGTCCCTGTATGTAACCTCGGCATCTAGAGCAATCACCTCAACGCCGCACATATGAAGGTGGCCCAGACTCAGAGGTAATTCCTTGCTTCTTTGCGCCAACGACGACGCGGCGATGCCTTTATCTGGGACATTGAATCATCCGCTGGCCAATCAATGGAGGCTTCCGATAACGCCTGTCGACCAAGCTTAGCCGTCGGGTATAAGATCACATCTATTTCGCATCTCGTGACGTACTTTGGCCGTTCGTAAGGTGCAACAGACCCAGAGTCCAACCTGCAACAAGACAGTCAAATCGCTACTCCTTGAACCCACATCCCCGTGCGGTTTCGATTGTCCCCGAGACACCACCACTTCTCGAGAATGGTAGGGTTGACTTCTAGAGTCTCTGCGTCGAAAAAATCCAAAGCTCCTACGCCCTTCAAGGTCGATGGGTCCCAAAGCATGACTGCGAAGCAAAACCATCTTGACTAAAGACATCTCCCGCTTATGACGCTTGCGACTCACTCTGTTGAGCATCGAAAGCAGCGCCAACCTCGAATACTCCTGTTGGAATCCCAAGGGCATTTGCTCCTCCACGCGTGGCGAGGTAAAGCACCTCGATCCAGTCGACGCTGAGATCTCCGTCCGTGTTCTCCGATTGCAACAGGTTGGAGCCTTGACGCATTCTTGATACCACGACTGCTTGACGCATCGCAACCATAATGTCCAGGCTGTATCCGCCTGCTATGTCCGATCCTAAGCCAAGGATAACTTTTTGATCCAGAGCTTCGCGGAGACGAAATGGCTCCGCCGAAAAATATGCATTGGACAATGGACAGTGCGCAATGGCAACACCACTAGCACGCAAACGTGACATGTCGGGAGGGTTCAAGAATGTGCAATGGGCCTGCACGGTCCGGTGGGAATGCAAGTTATTCTGGAAATTTATCATGATATGTGCACGTGCAGAAGTGAGTGACTTACGCGTTCATACACGCTGATATCGCGCTCACCTCGCTCAGAAAGCACGGCCGCCATCTGGTCATGCGATTCCGCGAGATGGCTTTGAACACGAAGATCGCGCGAAGCGGCAAGGCCACCAAGACCTGCAAGCAGTTCGTCGGAGCAAGTGGGGACGAATCGTGGGGTTACTACAGGTTCTACGAGGCGAGGGCTTGGGAACATGACATCGAACTTATTTAGAAAAGATTCGGCAGAATCAATGGCGGCTTGTGCTGAAGGTTCGATGTATGCTGGGCTAGAGTATTGATCCATTGATACCTTTCCCACAAATGCGCGGAGTCCAGCCTTCTGCATACAATCCGCAAGAATAAGACTGAGTTGCGATCAGTCACAGAACACTGCAGGCTTCGTCTCGGGCATATGGCTTACTTTGTCTCCTCCTTGATAGTACCAAACAACATGGCAGCCCCGGTACCGTTCTCCTTCAGTCGCTGGGCAAGGCGATTGTACACTTTCCGTGCAAGAGCTGGGTCACCGTCAAGGCGTTCTTCTGCCTTGTACGCATACTCCAGCAGCCAGTCCATCAAGGGAAGATGAAGGCCATTCCCTTGATATAGAAACTGGGGAGCGTGTAGATGAAGATCATAGAACGTCGGGATGATAAAGCTGCCACTTGGGACGTCGGTAATGGCAGGCCTGTACGGGTCATTGAGAACAGATATAGCCTGGGAAGAAAGAGCATGGTTGAAGAATGTTATGACGCCCTCCTTGTTCACGGCTGGAGAATTGTCGGGGACGGCAGCGGCAGCGAGTATGAGACCAGCTTGCCTAGAAGATAGTCCTTGAAGATATCGAGATCATGCGTCGATGAGCACTGAATAAATGTGCCCCGTATCAAGTTCAAGGTCGTTTTGCCGGACATGACTCTATTTCCTTGCGTTAAGCATAGGACTCTCCCATGTCACAGGAAAAGGAAATTCTGTGATCCGGGCACTACGGCAAGCAATGCCATGCCATGCCACCTAAGATCGAGCCTGAATGAGGTGATGGCCCCTAGCGGCAATTATTCGGCTTCTGTTGGCCACTTAATCTGTGCCATGGCGTTGCTCGGTTCGACCAAATACATTTCTACCGTCAATGACCACCACACAATGCCACGAGCATACAGATACAATGCTTTGTGCGCTCAGTTATCCAACCTGCCTCTGTTCCTTTGCAAATTGGGTGGCTCCTTTTTGTGCTTCCGTGTCAGGACAAATACTAAGAGTGAGACCCGCCGTCTCGTGAACAACCTTATAATTACACAACATACCATGATTTCACCACTGTAGTACTACCCTCTCTGAACAGTGACTAGGGCGAAAGCATGTGAGCGAATGGCGGCGAAGCCGCCATTCGGCGAGCGTGCTTGAGCGGTTGTACTCGGTAAATCTAGACATTTCAGTGTTGTGTTATCTCTAGTATTTTTTTCTATTTTTGAGAAGTCCAAACAGTGTGTCGAAAGTGAATAGATTACTAGTACAAGTTACAGCCATGAGCAAGGATAAGGCCCACAAGGACCTCTAGTCGAGAACTGAATAAGGAGCAACGGCACGTCGGCACTTACTTAGTAAGTTACTATCTTCATCACGAACCACCGTGATCACGTCACTGAAAATTGTACGCCTTGCTTGCTGCCATCAACCTGTTTTCTGTCAGCTTTCATGGCTTTATTAGAGAAACCCGGCCCATCAACTCTCCGCATGCTTTCATTCCTCCGAGTTCCTGGCGATTGACTTCCAGTGGACAGAATTGACTGCCGCTGAGGAAAGTACTCGGTGGAATGTCACCTTACGAACGGACACCCAACCTCAATTACGCTTTTTCTGCCACTCAATCACGCTGTGAGAACACCAGAAGCCTCCGATGGGAAAGGCGGATACTGTTCGACGCCTACTGTGCTGCCGGATCACCCTCAATGCCCGATGAATCGTTTACATTCTATCTGTCCACTACACGCTCTCTATGGGACCTGACCGTGGACCGCTCCCCTGGATAGGTGAATAACATAGGAAGTGCCTGAGCTTCTGTGCTTCTTTGCCTACTTCTTAAAGATTCATACACTGCGCCGGCGATAACAGGCCTCTCTCTCTTTCGCCATGGTCATTCTCCCTCTTTACTTCTCCCTGGCTCTGACCCTCCCTGCCTATGCCAACGCTTCGCCTACGAACAAGGCTGTCTTTCTCATAGTCACCGCCTCTCCGAACGCTACCACGTCTGCCTCTGCCAATGCAACGGCGTCGGCACCGCCTACGCTCACAAATCCCACTTCACGAGACTCTACATCAACGGCTAGCATATCTGCAAATGCTACCTCCTCGGCGAGCCGCCCTAGTAACAGTACTGTTTCTCAATCCCTCTTCAACTCGACGGACCCGTTCGTTGGGAAGAACGGAAAAGACACGAAACGGGGCATTTCATTTCCGTCTGCGAACAATCCCGCAGACTTCTTGAACATCAATCAGTCTCGGAGTGTCGTGTCATGGACGTACGACTGGTCCATATCGCCGCCCGACTACCTCCAGGACACCGGCATCGAGTACGTCCCGATGCAGTGGGGTTCCGGTGACATTGAGAGCTTGGGAACCATCATGGCAAAGACTGGCGCTAAGACTCTTTTGGTGAGTTCTTTCTCGCGCGCTGAGACCGACACCATCAATGATACAATTTTGCAGACGTTCAATGAACCGGATTTTGACGAACAATCAAACATGGACCCGACGTACGCCGCGCAACTTTGGATGAAGTACATTCAGCCACTCAAGGAGACAGGCGTTACCCTCGGTGGCCCTGCGGTAACGGCCTCTCCGACGGGACAACCATGGCTGTCGGACTTCTTCGCCGCATGCACGAACTGTACGATCGATTTTCTACCGCTGCATTGGTGAGTGCATGATACATAGCGTTCCTTGCTATCCGTGTTCATCGCAACTTCTTCTTAAGGTATGGTGTAGGAAGTGCTGGATTTTACGATTATCTCTGGTCCATCCATGGACAGTGGCCTGATCTGAAAATATGGATCACGGAATTTGCGGACACCGAATCGTCTTACGATGGTAAGTCATTGCCTTTGATAGCGCAATGGATCAGCAATTGACGCTTCTCAGACGTCCTTGCCTTCATGAATGCCACGACCACGTACCTGGAATCATTGGATTGGGTAGAGCGTTACGCTTGGTTTGGCTACTCTGTGCGTGCTTCTCGACATCCACTTGTGACTGCCATTCAAACCAGATGTCTCTCACAGCGACCCGAGAATGGGACATTTTACAGTGCGTATCATCTCAAAACAACGACGTGCGCTTACTGATCTTTTCCTCTAGATATGCTCAACAACGATGGTGGATTGAACAATCTCGGCGAGTTCTATATTGGGGCCACCAGCGTCGAGGAAAGCGGACCAGCGACACACTCGGTTACCATAGTCGGAGGCCCCACTAGCACGCTAGCTACAGCGTCAGTCGGGTCTGGTGTCGCGACGCCCACTTTTTCGGCGGCGGGGAGGCTTTTCATTCCACAGCATCGTGTCATTCTCGCATTTGCTTTCGTATCTGTGACTGCAATTATGTTTTGGTGAGACAGGACACTGATTTTATACTATCTATCTACTATTATACCGTCAGACGCATCATGTGGGTATGGACTTGCACTACTAAGCTACACGATATACATAGAACTTTTGATGCGCAATCAACGATCTTGTTGTCATCAAGTCTCGACAGACGCAGTTACGGTCTAAAGTAGTGCCTCTCGAGTCCCTTGTACTTGCCGCTGAAGTCCACTTGGAACAGATGCCCGGAATCTGGATATTGTTTCTGTAACGCTGGATCGCTTCCATTCGCACCGCAATGCGCAGACGTCACATAAAGTTGATCATTGTTGGGACCTGTCAGTTCCGTCAATCAGCTCATTCAGGCCAGGTATATGCATAAGGACTCGCCTCCAAAACAACAGGCCGTGACACGCCAAACTTTAGGGAAGGCGATCTCGAAATCAATGGAACCGTCGGGTTTGTAACGAACGATGGATGATGCTTCCCAGCGTGCGCCCCATATGCCCCCTTCAGTGTCAAGGCAGAGACCATCACATGTGCCTTTGAGAGCAAGCTTCGTCGCGTCGACAAAGACGCGCCGGTTACTGATATTACCGTCAGATGCGGAATAATCATACTCGTAGATGATGTTGTTCAAGGAGTCCGTGAAATAACTGACAGAAGTATGAATAAACATGGGGACGAGTGTACGATTTCAGAGTATACGCACAATTTAGTGTCATCTGGACTCCACCCGAGACCATTAGAGTCCTGATTGAAGCCAAATCATTCACTTGAGCGGCTAGCCATTTGAGCACACTTACAGTGAACGGTCCCTTGTCTACGATGACACAACTGCCATCGGCGGGGTCAAAGCGGTACAGCATACCGGGGACGGGATGGGATGGGTCCTGAGAGAAGACTGTGCCTGCATAAAACCTGCCGTGTCTGTCGCATCCGCCATCATTGAACCGAGTGAATGGTCTATCTGCGATAGGTATAGGTTCGGCGAGGTACTTGAGAGAGGTCCCATCGAGTAAACCGAAGCCTTTACTAGCCGCACAGCCCAGCTAGAGATACGAGCAGTCAATGCTAAGACACGGAGTCAGAGTGATAGAGCGTACGATGTTGGGGTCGGACGGATGCAAGGCAAGGCAGGTGATAGAGTCAGTGTAGACGTCGACAGAAAGTTCATTGGACTCGGTGTTCAAATGGTACACCTAATCTCATGTTACTCTCTGGCCAGGGAGGTAGACGACAAAGCGCGTACCTTTCTCTCTGGGATGTCCACAAAATGCAAGACGCCAATCCGTGCATCATAAAGAGGGCCTGATTGCCGGTTTGGATGAGCCAGATAGAGATACTAGTTCACGCTTACCTTCGCCCAACGTACATCCCACCTCAAGCAAAGGCTCATCTACAGTGATGGTGTGTCGTTTCGTCGACATCACGGTTGATCTCAAGGATAAGCTTAGCCAGGGATGAGCGCTCACGTTGTGAACAGCCTAAAAGATCAGGTGGTCAACAATACTACTGGCCGGGGCCACCACTTCTTCACTCCTGGACGTTCTCTCGGCGACAAAATAGACATTCCTTGCCAAGAAACGTACCAATGCTCATATACAGTGCCCTCGTCAGCTTGCTCTGGGCGACTATAGTCGGACGTAGGGCGGACACAACAGACGGACCTAAGTACTTATGTAGGCCTGATGTAGGCTTTGGAACAGTAGGAACAATCGGGCCGCTCCATCCCGGTGTACCTCGGACTGTGGTGATACGGTCCGGCATCCAGAATCATACCTTCCCTGCGTCAACGCTTGGGAAAGCTCGTCCTGAACAACAAGAGCCTGCACAATGCAGCTCGACCAGGACTGCTTGATCTTTAAGGGGGATTGCCTTACTGGTATTTCCCAAGTGAGTTTCCAAAACGCGCTCGCCGGGTTCGTTCGTCTATCTGTTTCCTACAGCATGGCTTCATCTCATGTCGGAAAAGTCGCAATCGTCTGGTCAGGCCTGAAGCTATCTGATGGCCTTGCCAGACGTTGTCAGATTCCGGTGGTGACTTGGACAGACTGTTTCAGACCAGGTCAGCCTAGGTCAGGTATGGCCACACATGGTCATTTAGATACCTAGGGCTCGTATATAGCCTTTCTGTGTTGCTGTAGACCGCTGCAAACATCACAGGATAGTAGTGGTGGTTGGATTGAACCGTGATCGACGTCACCGGATCGATCACTTTCCTTCTTGAACCGCAACACTCACCGTCCCGACATGCCCAAGGCTGAGAAGCAGACGCGTCGGAAGCATGAGCGTCCTACGCAAACTGTGAAGGAAATCTGCGACAAATACTCCGTTGCTCCGGAAGATCGAGCCGTTCTCACTGATCTTGCTAACCGAGACGAGGTACGAGACGCGTTCAGGGACTGCACAACATTCAATGACTTTGAACTAGGCAACGGATAGACACCTTCAACAGACTCTGGAGTCAATAGATGCCAAGGTCTCACGCGTTCATCAGGCTACCGTGTATGAGTTGCCCGAGACTGTGAAGGACTCATTGATCGCTGGCGTCTGGTCTGAAGTTCCGCTAACGGCGGGCATAGCTGACGTTGCAGCTGCAAATATCAAGGTGCACTAAACATGTCTATGACTGCTTTGAATCTGATGACTTGTACAGTGCCACATTCGTGAAGGCGGACATCTTGTCACCCCAATCGATGTCGAGCTCTACTCGTCGGATCATGTTATTACAAAGGCATTCGACGACTACATCGACACAATCTCTCGGCCTATCAGCAAGGAATACCTACTGATGGTGAGCTACATCTCCACTGACTGTCTTTCCTGATTTTAGTCTCCAGATCATCGAGTCTGTAAATGTCCAGAAAGGGCCGCTGACTCTTGACGAATTCTATAGCAGCTTCATCGAACTTGACGTCTTTGACTGCTGTCCAAAGCCGCCCATGCTGGATTGTCATCGAGCCGTATTTGCATACGCGGTCAGTGGATCCGACTCGTCACTCAAACTTCTCTCAACACTTTTTACAGCGCTTTTCTGCTCGGAAATTCCGCACCTTTGGGGAATCGCCACCTGACCGTTCACTTCTTGATCTATCCTCCGATATGAAGTGGGACTTTTCGGCACGCTTAGAGCAATATGGTCGCGAAGTTGATTCGTCATCCTGGGACTGGTAAGTTAATGCTCACCTGCATTTCTCAAGCTAAGTGAATAATATCTTTCTACAGCTGGAAAGAGAAGCAACTCGCATGCGAAGCCAAACATGATAGCGAACTTCTGGAACGGCGGCTGAATCTCTATTAGATAAATCACATTACATTCCTACTACTATGCCGGGAGGTTTCCCGCTCGAATGAACCAGTCGGTATCAATCAAGTCGTTCAAAACAACATGTCGTGGTTTACTTGTCTCGAAGACGGGGATCAGGTGGGCGCCGCGAGTGAAGTATTTCACCAATATGAACCGTGCATTCTTTTCCTCTTCATAGACTCGGATCCCATCCCACGTCGACCGTGGCTTCCAGCTTGAGGTGTTTAGCATCCGAACGAACACAATATCATAGATCTGATCGGAACCTCCATACTTGACGCGAAAGAGACCGTGGAGGCGCGCAAAACAGAGATCCGGAGATTCCATATTCACAAGGACACAGTCTCGTCGCAGTTCACCGTGAAAGTTGTCGCTGCAATGTAGAATGTCTTGTGCCTCCTTCCAGTCATCCAGTGAGCTGTACCGGAGCTGGACTGTTGAATGAACTTGAATCTGAGAGGTGTATTAGAATAGAAAGGCAATAAAGACATTGAGCGTACATGAACGGGTGTCTGCTTGCCAAACGGTAGATCCCCAATGTGGTCTTGAATGAATTTTTTGAGATCGCGGTCGAAGTTCACGAAGCATTGATCGGTATGCTGCTGTGAGGCACCAAAGTCAGCGGATGTTCTCCATCGTCTTTCTGCGCCCTTCAATTCCCACTGCCCGGTTGGTGATGTGCCATTCGTCACAGAATCAGATGCACTGCTGTCTGTGGTTGCGGATTTGCTGTCTGAGCAGTTCTCGCTGTCTGACGTGGGGCTCTCTATACCATGCTGTGCTTCGTTGATGGCTAGGCGGATTCGAGCCACGAGCTCTTGGTACTCGTCAATTCGCGTCATCTGTAAGAATGTGTGTGAGTGTCTTGCTACCTCGAGAACGTAAAAGTTTACCTGGGCTTCCACCTTCTTCCGATTCGTTTGCTGATAACCCTGGCGTGCTTCCTGCTGGTAGCCTTCATTCGGACGGGTGGAATAGTTGTATGTTGCACCCTTTCGGCGAAGATCCTCTATGATATGCGAGATGTGGTGCTGCTTGGGATAGTCGAAATTCTTGCCGTATACGTCGCTGACTTTCTACAACTCGGTCAGCTTGAAACTAGTATTCGAGAAGGATGCTTACCGCACATGCCCGCTCGTACTGAGCAATGAAGGTGTCCAACTTTGAGATCCTTTCTTCCGTTACACACTTCAAGTCTGTTGCAAGTCGAATCTGCATCAAGGCGCGGATGTATGGAATGAGAACACAGTTCTTGGCAAGAAGAGGTGCAATGCATGGAACAAGACATCGGAATATATCGAAGAATTTATTGCCATCCGTGAACTCAATCGTTGTGACATCAAGGAAGTGAGTCAAACCGGACCACCGTGGTACGGCCGCCATACTGAGATAGAATAAGTGTGTGCTATAACAACAAGACAGATCCGTACTTGCGAGTTAGTGCCCCTGCCTTTGAGTCAATGACTTTGAGGACAAGCGGCCATGCATGTTTCCCCATGCCACCAATGTCAAACACATGAAGCGTGTCAAGCGAGATCGCACTGTATGGAGACGAGTGGTTGATTTCCCAGAGAGCATTCTGCAATGAGTCAGTACTCATGTGAGTTGGCTCGTCAAAAAGACATACAAAAGTGTTGTGAAGGCCGGCGTCTTGGAGAATACCATTTGCTTCTGTGCGTGTCGGTGCCTGTGATGCTCTGGTGCAGACATCTTTCATCGCCTCGTCCGTTCGTGGATCGTACTGCTTTGTGATCAAGTGCTGGTCGTCATGATGAACAAGGCATCGCGCGCACGGATAGTCAGCCATCGCTGCACGGGTGCACGCATAGATGCACATTTCCTCGCCATCGAGAGAAGCGGTCGGAATAATGGGGTATAGAATGCGTGCTATGTTATCGGAGCATACGTGGTACTCGCCATTGTGAGAGCGGAACCGAAAAGATCGAAAGACGATTCGCAGAGCTTGATGGTAGATTTCACGCTTGAACTTCTGGAATTCTAGTTTTTTCGCCGTATTACGACTCTTGGGGTCGTCGGGGTCACGGATCTTCGTAGGGCAGGTTGAGCATATCATTGAGGGTACAATAAAGTAAACTTACCACGGGCATATACATGAACAGAACACCTCCGCCGTTGCCGGAGGCGTTCCTGATCTGGCTGGGGAGAAAGCTCGCTCGAGCGATGCCGGGATGTACTTTGGCTGTAGACCCCACTTTTCCCTTGTCGAGCCAGATCTCTATAGGAAGTGCGCAGTGGGAAGCACTGTCCAATTGTGTTTCCGGAAGGTCGTCCTACTCATAATCAGACACTGCATCGGTGACTATGTATCATTGTGACATACTTGAACGTCCCACCACATTGTGGCCGTATTCGGCTCATCAAAGATACGGGTGGTCGTTGCGTTGCGATGAAGAAACTTCTGTACTGGGAACCATTCAATTACATCCTTCAAAGTTGAGTCGTCAACGAGATCCAGGATCCACTGCCACGGGTCACGGAAGCCGAACTGGTAGGTGTATTCCTTGCCATCGTACCAGGCTGTGACCTCGGCGGGCTCAAACTGTAGGACCGCGGATGAGTCAATGTCTATGATAGACGGTCAAAGCCATACCTCAACACCAAAGCATCTAGCTGCTTCCAGAGAGTCGACCATGTCATTGTAATTCTGGAATGTCACGAATGTTGAGGGACAGAGATCGCTGCGCATGCCTTTCAGGAGATCGTTAACGGCGTCCTTGGACATTGCGTTAGTGATGGCAATCTCCGTGAACGTGAAGTCGGCAAGGTTTCGGAAGGGGGCATACGGCGCGAGAGTAGATGTTGCAGCTGCGACCGCCAATTCTAGAGAATCTCCTTCAGGTGTATCACAAGGAGGAGGTGTGACGTTCAAATGAATGATGGTGGACTCGTTCCGTCTGCTTGAGGGATGGTGGATGATCTCGATGTAGCTGTTCGGCCGTTCGCTGCTGGAGGCATCGTTGACATCCTTTTCGGACATGACAATGTCAGCATCGGCACCCGTTTCCATCATTGGATCTGTGGCCATGAACGCGACGAACTTTGTTTTGACGCAGGTCACATACCTGTCGTCGGAATCAGATCCATAGGCTCAGGATCTGGCATGGCGTTGCTGGCCTCTGCCATTGACGATGTTTCGACATGCTGAAAGCGGTTGATGTCAGGTAAACAGCAGTTACATTGCCTTGAACATACCTCAGGCAAATTGACTTTGTGGTGCTTGTTCCGCCGGACCTTTTGCTGGCGACGGCATGAGATCTCATGATTGTGGAAGCCCTGGGTCTTCCGCATCTTTCGGCAGTACTTGCATGCTTGAAGATTGGACTTTGCTGTCAATGATGCGGCCCGCGCCATGAGTGTAGCAGAGCAAACACGATCACGATTGCGATCGACGCCTCCAGTGTTCTACAGCCCCACGACGTCATCCCTTTTGTTAACCAACCATCACCACAAGAAACACCCATGCCTCCCCAGCGCACTTCAAAACAGCATCGCTCTCGGCAGGGAAAGAAAGGACGCATCAAACCAGTGACTCACCAGCGGCCTGTGCATCGTGCTGAGCACAACACGTCCCCAGGGGTCGAAAGTCGATTGGATGAGCTTGAAAAGGTGCATCATTACCACATATGCCAGATGTCATTGAGCTTGAGCTCAAAAATACCTTAGCATCTACGCGAGTCCCAGGCTAGTCAGAACGACCTGGAACGCGAAAACCGAATCCTTCGCCGCAAGTTTGCTGACGTTACGAATTCAGCCAAGGATCGCTCTGAGCGTCGCCGACAGCGCCGGAGGCTGGAAGAATCGCAATCTGACGATGAAAGAGAGAGCAATCAGGATGATGAGAGCGACACGGAAGAGGGTGGTGAGAAGAAGAAGCTCACTCTTCAAGTTGCGCTGTCGAACACAGCCAAAAGCTTCACCTTGACGCGAATGCTCTGGATCCGCGATCTTACCCAAACCTTCGAGACGGGAAAGGATGACGAGTTCGATGTGTCGACTCGTTGGGATGATGACACTTCATTTGTCCAGGGGCAGCTATACGAGATCGAAGATGCTATTCCCAAGGTCCTTCGGGAAGCTCATCCAGACGTGATGTCGGAGTATCTACTCCAGGACGTGGTAAGTACATAGCCTCTTCCTGAAAAATCTGGAGACTCATACCGTGCAGTTCAAGAAGCAAATGCAGACTCAACGAAGCAACTCCGTGTCACGCATGAAGAAGGTCGCCTCAATCATCTTCGACTGCAAGGCAACGGATCTGCAGACGGCGGTACTGCGAGGTGACAAATTTCGGGGAGAAATTGGCTGGGTTGAGTCTAAAAAGGAATTCAGTCGCTGGTCGGTAAAAGTCCTGCATCGCGATTACGCCGGCAGGAAGGATTTGAACAAAATTTTCCTCAATCCTATTCTGTTCCAAGTAAGCGAACTGTTTTCCACAGAGATTCGATGCCTCACCATAGAATTCAGGTTTTCGCTGCCTGTGCTTATGGTCAGACAACAATGGAACACCTGAAAGCATACGGAAAGGTTGCAAAGCAGAAGGGAACACTTGGTACGAAGTGGGGCCTGAAGCGAACGACTCCCGGCATGATCGCAGGGGCTTCTATCCTGGTGAGTCGACATGCTCAGAGTTATGTGAAACTGATATCATTCTGTGCTAGGCACGGTACACGCTATCGGCGGACAGAGAGCTGAACGAGGTTGGGTCAACAACGGGCATTCCGTGGAGGGAAGACTTCGAGGCATACCTTCGCTATCTACACGAGGGCGTCACTGGTCGAAAGAAGTCGGTTCTCTCGATATTTCGCGCCTGGGACGAAGTTCTATTCCCTCATACCAAGGACAGCCTGGGCGGCACCAATCAGACATCCAATGATGATTCTGACGATGATATGATGGCGGACCTGAATGCTGACGACGAGGAGGAGGGAGAGTCAAGTGCAGGCGGGGACGGAACGAGTGCTACAGAGGGTCGCGGTCCATTGGCGCCGGACAGGCTTGATGAGAATGATGAGAATGAAGGCGGCGGCGCTGGCGGTAGCGGCGGGGGCAAGGAAGGCGGCGGCGGGGGCGAGGTGGACAGCGTTCGTACCGGCAACGATGAGGAGGACAATGAGGTAGTACCGTAAGATGTAAGTCGTTGATCGTTCACGAAGGATCAATCGATCACGGGTATATAACACGATAAGAAAAGACACAATTGTGAGATCATTAGTTCAACAGTTAGACCGTCTGCCTACATTTCTTTTCAATTTGTAAGTCAAGTGTTCGATTACCAGCCCCCGCAATTATCCCTTCACAGTGCTGAATCAAGATAAGTACTACTACAATCTCAGCGTCGGGCAAGTCAGTGACTACGCGATTAACGATCGTCAGTAACAACGCCGAACACGGCGACCGCATTTTTTGTCTTTTTTATTTTGCTTCTTAGGGTCCGGAGCACTCCATCTTATCATGCCGGAGCAAGCCTGGACAGGCGCTTCAGGCCTGATCAACTCTGGCCAAGTCCTTCAGACGCGATCAGACTTGGTCAGACCTGGCTATGCTTGAGCAAGCCTGCCAGTACCGTTTTGTCGCTGATCAGGCGGGGTCGGCCTGATGCGTCTGACCAGGTCTGAAACAGCTTGAAAGAGCCTGATACTTTCGTTGCAAGAATTCCGACACAGCTGTCGTAGGCGAACTTTGCGACTGTCCAGAATGATCCTATTCACGGTCGACGGTCTTGGCAAGCTACATCGACTCCATGGGCTTCCTCAGACGCTCAGGTCTTTTAGCGGCCGTGTCCATAGTATAAGTGAGAATACTTCCCAGTCAAGAGTATGTTGCCAGCTGAGATTTTTCCAGTCTATCGCCCTGTTCGCGCTCTAGCCTGTCAAGAATCTCCTTGCTGGTGTTGGTCGGTGAGTCGTGACAAACCGGACCCTGGCGTACAACTTCCAAGTTCAGTTTCCCACCGAGGTTGGCTCTCGTCCTCAGCCGGACATTTCCTCTCAGCCTATCGCCAGCATGTTGGAGATCAAATCTGATCGTATCAGACGCTGGCCTTTCTCGCTGGCAATAACGATGTATGTATATGATAGATGCCATTCTTTCGACAGTATGGCGACATGTCACTGTCAGTCCTGCTCTCGGATTGATCAACGCGTGTGACGACTCGGAAGGTTAGGCTGAATTTTGCTAGACTCATTTTTCTGGTTTGGATAAATTTGTCTCGTTCTGAGATGCTGCAAAGGCATCTGGCGACTCTTGGCAGATGCAGACAAGGTCATAGAATTTATGCAAGGTTGTCGAGATTCCAAGCTTCTCCGAGTCAATGTCAGATTCGCGTGCTACACCGACATTGCGTGAGCCTTCTGACCTTTTCATGGTGCCAAATGCGCGTAGTACCGCTTGATACACGTTTGCTTGGTGAACTCTCCGTCGTCCGAGTAGTCCGTAACCAACGCGGTCAAGTTTCCGCAAGTCCGAGTGAACTCAAATTGCAATTCATTCGGTGATTAGCACGTGCGCCTACTTGCGTCGCGTCTCGCGGAAAGCACGCCATTGACTGTGGGAATGTCGCACAGTGTTATACTACTTAAAATCTAGTCCATCGATTGCGTCTCCCACTTTTTCTACCATGTCCTCCCCATTTTACAAGTACGCTCAGCCCCCCTCACCGCCTCGTGCAATCATTCATCATCTCTACAGGGAGCCTGAATTCGATACCATCCAATTACATGGCGGACAGAAGCCGGACACTGCGACCAACGCTCGGGCCGTTCCCATCTATGCCTCCACCAGTTTCGTGTTCAACAACACTGCAGTAAGTCCCGTCGATATCCTTGTCGCCAGTATTGCTTAATCCCTCACTAGCACGGAGCCGACCTCTTTGGATTGAGGTAGATATAGCTACACGGTGCTTTCACTGCCTTGTTAGATAACCATCGTGCATAGGGCTGCTGGCAACATATACTCGCGGATAGGTAATCCCACTACTGTGAGTCCCTTCAGCGGTTTTGTGCCTGAAGCCTGTGTGACTCGAGATCCAGAGTGTATTTGAAGAACGCATCGCTGCCCTCGAGGGAGGGGCTGCCGCGGTCTCGGTTGCTTCTGGGCAGGCTGCGCAATTCCTTGCTATCTCCGCCTTATGCGATGCCGGCGACAACATCGTCTCGAGGTCGGTCCAAATCCCCTCGAACACCATCATCACCTCTTACTGAGCTTATCTAGCACTTTCCTTTACGGTGGTACATACAACCAGTTCAAGGTCACCTTCAAAAAGTACAATATTGGCGTCAAGTTCGTCGCAGACGAGAAGCCTGAGTCTTTCGCCGCCGCTATTGACGAGAAGACGAAGGCTATCTACGTCGAGAGCATCACCAACCCCAAATATGCAGTCAGCAATCTCCCAGTTCTTGCCAAGATTGCCCATGATCATGGTATCCCCTTAATCGTCGATAACACGTTTGGTATGGGAGGATATCTAGTTCGGCCCATAGACTTCGGTGCCGACATCGTCGTGCACAGCGCTACCAAGTGGATCGGTGGCCACGGTACAACCATCGGGGGTGTCATCATCGACTCTGGGAAGTTTGATTGGACACAAAACAACAAGTTCCCTGGTTTCACTCAGCCTTCGGAAGGATACCACGGTCTAGTGTTCTCTGAGACGTTCGGATCCGTAGCTTTCGCCCTAAAAGTCCGCACTGAGGTAAGCTCATCCGAATTAAAGGTCTCGACAGACTTCAGTCCTAAGAACACGCCTTTAGCTTCTTCGTGACATCGGTCCCTGCTTGAACCCATTCGCGGGATTCCTGCTCCTACAGGGTCTAGAGAC
This sequence comes from Strobilurus stephanocystis, assembly GCA_019915075.1. NCBI lineage: Eukaryota > Fungi > Basidiomycota > Agaricomycetes > Agaricales > Physalacriaceae > Strobilurus > Strobilurus stephanocystis. The sequence goes on from JAHLMI010000011.1 coordinate 1,236,818, forward strand.
ACTTTCTCTACGTGGAGAGCGCCACTCCCAGAACGCATTGGCACTTGCGAGATGGCTAGAGCAACAGCCTGCCATCACATGGGTGTCTTATCTTGGCTTGGAATCACACGGCTCCCACGAAACCGCGAAGACTATTCTGCGGCCTGGAGTATTCGGTGGGATGCTCAGCTTCGGTGTAAAGGGTGGTGCAGTCGAGGGCAGCAAACTCGTCGACAGTCTGAAGCTCGCCAGTCAGCTCGCCAACGTTGGTGATGCCAAAACTCTGGTCATTCACCCGGCGACAACCACGCACGCTCAACTCACCCCAGAAGAGCAATTGGCCTCCGGTGTCACACCGGATTTGATTCGGGTACGTGTATTTTGACTAGGCGCATTGAACATACTCTGATTTTTGTCACAGGTGTCTGTCGGTATCGAAGCCATCGGTGACATTATTGCCGACTTTGCTGCTGGTCTGGAGGCATCGCAGAAAGTGTAAGATAGAGTAGAAATGTACACATCTAGCAGAAGAAATTTGTATTATATAGGTAGCAACACAACGCCATGCGGGACGGTGCCGTGCATTCTTCAATTGCTTGAATCATTGCGTCATGATTACACCTTGACTTCCTACCATGCGCGTCTAATCCGAATCGTAGGGATTTCCGCGCTACTGTTTCTTCGCCAACCACTCTCAAGATTGAGATGCCAACCGTTCCGGGACACCTATCCATCTCTTATGGCCCTTAAACGATACACAAAGGCAATCGACTCCACAATCCCTGTGCCAGCACTACTCTACGGGGATGAGCATCTTCTTTCGTCTCAGTTCGGTGTAGGTATATACGATGGGTAAAGATTATTTCTGGCACTCGCGATTCTATCTCACGATGGACAGGCAGCAGAAGGCAATGAACCATCAGTCGGGCACGATTCACGTTTCATCTCATCGACTGTTCTTTATCGACAATCAGACCAACTCCTTCGCTCTTGACCTCTCCCTCGTGACAAAGACCGAATACTATGCTGGCCTCTTCACATCGTCATCCAAAGTTACCCTACACCTTGACGCGGAGACGCCACCGTCGGCAGAAGATGAAGAGAGTTGGGTGTGTCACGTCTGTGGGCAGCGCAACCATCGTGGGTCCAACATATCTCTTTCTCGCGTTTGCGGCTTGTGCGGTGTACAACGACCACCTTCCAAGCCTTCGACCCCCCTCCTCGAGACCAATGGGATCGTTTGCCCTGCCTGCACATTCCTCAACGATCGAGCCAGATCTAGTTGCGAAATTTGCACTACTCAACTACCTGTTCGCCTTGCGCCGGAGGCTTCCTTGATCAAGCTCAGTTTCCGCAAAGGTGGAGACAAAGCTCTGTATTCCGTTCTCAAATCATGTCTCAAGACCAAAGCCTGGGAGGTACGTCCTGATCGTGATGATATCAACGTCTCATTGAGGTGTCTCAGGCGCAGATGTCAACCAATGACCCACTACCATCTGGTTCCGGTATTACTGGAATCATCCAAACTGTCAAAAGCTCGAATCAGGGCTTGGAATCGAATATGAAGGATGCCTTGCAGGACTTGGAGGCACTGATGCTGAAGGCCAAGGACATGGTCAAACTCGCCGCCGACCTGAACGAGCGTTTGACAACCCTCTCTGTGAACAATCCGTCATCCGAACCCGAAGAAGCCACTTTTATCCGCTCATCTCTGACACAGCTGGGTCTTCAAATGGACAATGCGCCCGTGACGCTGGACATGATGCGCGATGAGCGTGAGTGGATCATGGAACTGGCGCGAGAATTAGCACGCGTTCTGCAGACGGTGATGAAAGGTCGTGGCATCATCGCTCTGGATGAGGTGTGGGGCGGCTGGAATCGTGCACGCGGCGTAGCGCTGATACCACCCTCCACATTCCTCCAAGTCATCCCCCATCTCCCACAATTCACTGTTCCAACTATGCAGACTCGCAGGCTGCGTACAGGGCTGACTGTCATCCATACACCGCCGTACTCTCATGCTGCATTCTCCGCGCGTCTATCGGGTTATTTAACATTGAATGGGCCGAAAACGACCGCAGATATAGCGAAGGAAGAGGGGATCACAATAGCTCTCACCGAAGGAATGGTTGACGCGGTGGAGGCAGACGGTCAAATTTGTAGAGACGATAGCACGTCCGCCATGAGCGTCTCAGGACAGGCCGGAGGCGTTGTTCAATGGTGGTCTTGGGAACATTTTAGAGACTATGTGTATGATGGGCAGCCTTAGTTGTTGTCACCTAGCCTACGCCAAGAATTATACAGCGAGAATACACGAATGGAACGTGCGGGCGTTGGGTCATTTGTGGTGCAAGATAGGATCCAGGCCTATATACTGTACTTAGACACTGCAACGCATTTAGAGCATTGGCAATTATTAGGAATGGCGACGCTATTCTTGGATGAATGAGAGCACTCGGAGCGTCAGGATGTTCTGGTCAGGTCCTGGTCTTCATCTACATAAGTACTGTTTGTTCCCGATATAGTTGCCATCGAGGAAATATCACCAGGACCAGCGATACAAACACGTTTATGTATGTCTATGTTGCTCGCATCAGTACAAGATATCTTGGGTCCCCTTGTCCCTGTGTGTTTGGTACACGACATTAGATTCTTTCCGCCCAGGCTTTCAGATCAACTGGGTCATTCTTTGTCATTTCGATCCACTGAAACTTCTGCGATTTCGATAACGTTAGACCGAGAGGTGTCAAACCATGAATGAAGACTTACAGATAAACTTCGAGGCATCCCACGAGCTTCCACGTTCTTCTCAAGGCAGGCGTCAACGAAGACTCCGGCCTCTATTGGAAAACGTCTCGTTCCATCGGGGCCGACGTCCAGTAGTCTTGGTGCGGGCTCCCTAACGATCTGGTGCATCAACTCAATGATGCTCATTGTTAGTTTGGATCCATGAAGGGAGACACCACGGCTTTTCCGACGGCTGACCGGAGATGAGGGTGCAGTAGGACGCAGGGAGTCGTCGTCTTCCCCCTCATCGTCTGAGTAGGAATCGTTGAAGGGGAAGCGTCCGTGGGCAAGTTCGATGAGCGTAATGCCGAGGGACCAGATATCGGATTTGATGGAATAGTCGCCTCCTTGTATCCGTTCGGGCTGGACAGCGATGAGCCTGAGATGGAATGGGTGGTCAAGCCACGTACACTCATGTATATTGATGTGCCAACAAAAGAGTTGGCAATGGAGTTGATAAGTTCACCAGAAACGCCAAAGTCGCAGAGCTTGATTTCGCCACAGGAATTGAGAAGGATATTGGAGGGTTTTATATCGCGATGGATTATTCTGTGCACGTCGTAAAGGTATCCGAGACCCTCAAGAACGCACAAGGCAACTTTGCCCACAACGCGTATATCTATAGCGCCAGTGCTCTTGTAGATTCCGTCAAAGGACCCTAATTCAGGTATTTAGCTAAGGAGCAAAGCAACGAAACGTTTGACACCTTTGTCCATGTATTCCATGCAAATACAGATGTTGGGCTCGGTGAGGTATGCGCCAAACGACGTCACAATATAGGGAGAGTTACAGTCGTGCATTATGTGTAGCTCGCGCAGTATCTGCTTGCGAACAGTAGGCTTGGCATCGATCAGGACGATCTGCAGGGGTGACCTTGAGATGGTCCCAGGCGACAGGTAGTGAATTGAGCGCACCTTCTTCGCCATGATAAGTCCGCTGGGGAGATGTTCTACCTTGACGACACTGCCCCCATTGCCCAGGCCTAGTTCCTGGATATTGCGGAAGTCCTGGTTCTTCAGAGGTCCTAAGCGGTGATTGGGCTTCGAATTGCCCTCTGCAGGAGGCGCATTGAGGCCCGCAATGGTGGTAGAGATTGCACTCCGGATCCCGGTCTGCTGCGAGGTAGACTGGACCTGCGAGGAAGAGGGATCTTGCGGGGAAGGCTCTGATGGAAGCTGAAGAGCCTTGAAGTTCCTCTTTTTCCGCAGAACGCTTGTCTGTGTGGACATTCCGCGTAATGACAGCAAAAATCACGACGAAGAGCGTGGTCTATGAGAAGGATCGCGTTGACAGGGTAACCTTCGTGTCGTTGCATGATGGGAAAATGAAAGCGGTACCGGTCGAGCTCGGCAGTCGGCATTTGTCCCTGATTTGTCTCTGCCTCCGATCCCCCATCGACAATGATACCGTCCAAGAAAATCCTGTCAAAAGAGCAACTCGAGGCGTTTCAATCATCGCCGACGTATAACACTGTCATCGACTACATTGAGCGGCTGAACGAAACCATTATTGGAGTGAAATTGTCCGATTCTCTCGAGGCGTCGCCCGTGCGTTCGGCTTTCCCGATCCGTTTGTGCGACCTCTCAATCAATAGGTAGAGGGTTCAAGCTCTTCTTGACATCCTGGATGTTGTCGAAGATCTGGCAAAAATCACTCCACCTGTCGAGAACGCTGCGTCTCGATTCGGGAATCCAGCCTTTCGCACTTTCTATGACAAAGTTTCTGAGGTCTGCTTTCTTGGTAGTCCCTTGAAAGAGGCTGTATCTTTCCTTCAGGTTTCTTCCTCTCTACACGCATCTATTACCGACCTGCCATCGAACTATGTCGAAGAAGTTTCGACCTACTTCAACGAATCTTGGGGAAACAGAGCCCGTATTGACTATGGCAGTGGAATGGAACTCAACTTCCTGTGCTGGTTGTACGTGTATATCTACGTAACCTTCATTCTCTCAATCACTCCACAGGATATGCCTTGAGCGTCTAGGTGTACTTCAAGTCTCAGATCGCAAAGCCCTGGTTCTACAAGTGTTCTGGCGATATATTCAAGTCATGCGTTTGCTGCAATCCACGTACTGGCTTGAGCCAGCTGGATCACATGGAGTCTGGGGCTTGGATGACTACCATTTTCTGCCCTTTCTTTTCGGCGCTTCTCAGCTACGAGGTCACAAGTACATCCGGCCAAAGAGCATCCACGATCCGGAAATTGTCGAAGAATACGCCAAAGACTACATGTACTTTGCTTGTATACAGTTTATAAACTCTGTTAGCATTTCAGACTTCGCCGAAGTCTTTGTGTTGACACCTCCTGTAGATCAAGTCCGCCTCGTTACGGTGGCATTCTCCTATGCTGGACGACATATCTGCTGTCAAGACGTGGGACAAGGTCAACAGCGGCATGCTGAAAATGTATAGAGCAGAGGTTCTGGGTAAACTTCCCGTTGTACAGCACTTTCTCTTCGGCAGTCTACTGGTCTATGACGGTCCACCCCCACCAGACTCAGGCGGTACGCGCTGTATCACCTCGTATGCTCGCGCCTGATCTTCCTGTAGCCCAGGAAGATGAACATGGTCATATCCACATCAAGAACGAGTGGGGTGACTGTTGTGGAATACCTGTTCCCAGTGCCTTTGCAGCTGCTGCCATGGAGGGCCAAAAGAGAGCTCCTGGTGCAAGGCTCGAAGGCAAGGGAATCAGGCCTGTTCCGTTTGATTAGGCCGGTGAGAATGAAGAACTCAAGTCTACATTACTCGTATGGAGATGCTCAACGATCGGGAGACTCTTGCGGATGTCTATAGTCATCTTGAACGTGAACACAAACACTTGACCGTCCCGACTTGTCCGGCGGCCCATCTGCTTAGCTAGACGGAGGGTGACTGTATGTCATTCTCGAGCTGTTTGAGGCTGTTTGGGCTTGGCCCAGAGATAGCATTTGCTTTGTTCTTCAGCAGCACACCAGTTGTAGCAGCGCAAGATCAGCTCGCGATGTGTGGCGTGGTTACAGGAATTGCCGAACTGAGCCGAAATACTGCCGAATCTTCCCACGTGGGACGCAGTCCTCTCTTGCTTGCTCCATATTCGCATCTTATACCTGCGCCATACATCACGGTGGCCCGTCGATAGCCGCTAGCAATCAATCACCACTATACCCGTCATAGGCGCCCTGCCATGGACGTTGTCAAAGCCGTGGAGACATATATCACCAAATTAGTATCTGAGCCTTCAGCAATGAAAGTGCTCCTGCTCGATTCGCACACAGTAAGCTCCCCATTCCTTTCTATTCGACGCGCTCATTTGTGCGTCCAGACCCCAATAGTGTCTCTGGCATCCACGCAGTCGATCCTACTCTCCCATCAGGTCTATCTTACGGACCGAATAGACAACAAGAAGCGGGACAGGATGGCGCACATGAAATGCATCTGCTTCCTTCAGGCATCCGAAGAGAGCCTAGAAGCGCTTGCTTTGGAATTGCGGGAACCCAAGTATTCAGAGTACTACTTGTGTCAGTCGGTGAATCTCCTGCTGGATATAGCGTCTGACAACCCGTTTGTTCAACGCTCACCGCAGACTTTACCAACATTCTAAGCAAGACGGTCATTGAGCTGTTGGCTGAAGTGGACGAATACGAGGTTGTGCGTGAAGTTCAGGTGCGCGTTATATGCTATGTACACGTATACGGCTTCTTGACGGGCATGAAGGAATATTTCGCAGACTACGCGCCACTCCTCCCATCGTTGTTCTCCCTCAATCATACCCCCAATGCGCAGAGACCACTATACGGTGCAAACCCGAATACATGGCACCCGGAGGCCCTGGAGAGATCTATACAAGGCATCACTGCGGTACTCCTCAGTCTGAAGAAGAAACCAGTAATACGATATGAGAGGATGAGCGGAATGGCCAAGAAGCTGTCGGGAGAATTACAGGTGAGCGTCATCGGACTCTAGTCGGTGACAACTGCTGAGGACTCGAAAGCATCGCATGCGTTCCGAATCCACCCTCTTCGATTTTCGACCGACGCAGACCCCACCACTTCTCCTCATTCTGGATCGAAGAAATGATCCGGTAACACCACTTCTGTCTCAATGGACGTATCAAGCAATGGTCCACGAGCTTCTGGGCATACAAAACGGTCGCGTCGATCTCAGTATGGTTCCGGACATACGCTCTGAACTCTCTGTCAGCTCGTCTCTGCCTTCTTACGCTTCGGTCGTGTTGACAATGTGCTCCAGGAAATAACATTGACCACTTCCACCGACCCGTTCTTCCAAGCTCATTATCTCGCTACCTTTGGTGACCTGGGAGGTTCTCTCAAGAATTACGTCCAATCATATCAGTCGCGATCGTTGGCCCAATCCCCTTCTTCGATAAATTCTATTTCGGATATGAAACGGTTCGTCGAGGAATACCCAGAGTTTAGGAAACTCGGTGGAAATGTCAGCAAACACGTCGCGCTGGTGGGTGAGCTGAGTCGGTTAGTGGGTAGAGATAAGCTATTAGAGGTGGGCGAGGTTGAACAGGGATTGGCTACCAGTGCTGGGGCTGACCTCAAGGTGCGACTGCCCCAAGTGCGAGACTTGGTGATTGATTTGATATAGAGTGTCCAAGACCTGGTAACAGACAATGGCATCGCTCCGTGGAACAAGCTGCGACTTGTGATACTATATGCTCTGCGATACCAGAAGACGCAGACGAGTAACATCGCTTCTTTGATCAACCTCATGATGGCGCATGGAGTCTCTAGAGAAGACGCGAGAGTGAGTTTAACGTTTGGTTCTGGACCAAGTCGCGCTAAGTTTTCTCAACAGCTTGTCTACGTGTTCCTGAACATTGCAGGAAATGATCAGCGGCAAGATGATTTGTTCTCGACGGAATCGCTTTTGGCTAAAGGTCGCTCTGCCCTGAAAGGACTCAAGGTTTACCAGGCCCGTATGTTTCTGATTCGAAAGCTTACATTGACTAGGGTGTGGAGAACGTGTATACGCAGCACACGCCTCATCTATCGCAAACGTTGGAGAATATTTTCAAGGGACGGCTAAAAGAGACAAGCTATCCGTTCCAGGAGAGCCCGGGTCCAAACGCAAGTCTCCAAAGGTACTGGCAAACTTGCACCGTGTATTGCTGATATAACAGTCAACAGACCCCAGGATGTTATCATTTTCATCATCGGAGGAACTACATACGAAGAAGCAAGGACAGTGACCTTACTGAATCAACAAGCTTCGACACCAGCAACGCCAGCTGGACACACAGCCCCTGCTGGTGTCCGCCTACTTCTGGGTGGTACCTGTGTGCATAACTCCTCATCGTGAGCTCTTGAATTTGATTGTCTGCATCCTTCTGATGTTAGTAGATACATTGAGATGGTGCGGCATGCTGCGACATCGTTCCCCTCATCCGTTTTCGAACCGCCGCCGGAATCTGCGTCGAATGCTCCGGCTCTCAATCTCAACCTTGGTGGAGTGAATGTGAGCTTGGGTGGCCCGGCGGGAAGTGGCGTCTATAGGACCAGCGGGGAAGGTGTTGGAGTACAGGCAGACGGACTTCGAGACGGCGTGCTAAATTTGCTTGGCAAGGTGAAGCAGGGCGTCGATCGGATCGCTACACCTCAGTAAAAGTAGCTTTACTCGTGCGTAGATGTCGGCTGAACCATGGATCTATGCTGCATGTGCCATCCGCAAATCATGCGGTCGGGGACACGAAGGGACCCGGACAGTGACACTGACACGTAGCATAGCTGATCACGGGATTTGATTTCACTGAAATCATCGTGTCCCATCTTATTCGTTACTTAATTTCTCCTTGTTTCGCTGTCTGCCGCTTTTTCCCTTCCTACGCCCACGGTTCTCCTTGTCTGGTCATGGCGAAAGGCCTCTTTGGCGGTCTCAAAGGCATTGATGCCTTTGGCAAGGTGATTATACATTTGTCGCGGCGGAAATAGCGGATTTGACGTGAGTGCGCAGACAACAGACGATGTCAAAGTCAAGACACGGACAGGCGCATTCTGTGAGTGTCATTTGGCGAGCAGGCACAGTTATGCTGACCAGCACATTCGTGGGCAGTGACCATCCTCGCTGCAGCAATCATCCTCGCGTTCTCTACCATGGAATTTGTGGACTACCGTCGGGTTTACACAGATACCTCCATCGTCGTTGACAAGAGTCGCGGCGAGAAGCTCACTGTAAACATGAACATTACATTTCCGCGAGTACCTTGCTATCGTGAGCCCGGCCACCTTATTCTCAGGAAGAGAACTGAACCGTACTCCGTCTAGTGCTCAGTCTAGACGTGATGGATATTAGTGGGGAGACTCAGCGGGACCTCACGCACAATATTCTCAAGGCACGACTGGACCAGCAGGGCAAACTTGTTGCCGGGGCCGGCTCGTACAGCGCGGATCTCCAGAATGACCTGGACAAGATGAACTCTGCGAAAGCCGAGGGCTATTGCGGCTCATGCTACGGCGGTATCGAGCCGGAGGGCGGGTGTTGTAATACGTGCGAGGAAGTGCGCACCGCCTATGTCAACCGAGGCTGGAGTTTCTCCAACCCCGACGCCATTGAGCAGGTATGCCTTACCGCGTTCGTGTTGAGGCGGACCACCAATTACTGTTCGTTCAGTGTAAATCCGAGGGATGGTCGGACAAGCTCCGCGACCAGGCTAACGAGGGCTGCAACATTTCCGGTCGCATTCGCGTCAATAAGGTCATCGGTAACATTCACCTGTCTCCGGGTCGCTCGTTCCAGACGAGCTCTAGGAACTTCTACGAGTTGGTACCGTACCTAAGGGATGACGGAAACCGACACGACTTCTCGCATACCATCCACAAGTTGTCCTTTGAGGGTATGCTATCAATGTTGAACTCTCGAATGCAACCATTGACACCGCTCTTAGGCGATGACGAATACGATGTGCTGAAGGCCAGAGCAGGACGAGACATGAAGACGCGTCTAGGCATCGACAATCCGCTGGACGGTTCAGTTGGACGCACGAACAAGGCACAATACATGTTCCAGTACTTCTTGAAGGTTGTGTCGACACAATTCCGCACACTTGATGGCAAAAAGGTATATACGTGTCTCCTACTACAACGCTGAACGTTTCAATGCTTACATGTCAGATTAACACCCATCAATACAGCGCCACTCACTTTGAGCGTGACCTCACCGATGGCGGACAAACCAACACACCCCAGAATGTTCATATACAGCACGGCGTCACTGGCGTTCCAGGCGCATTCTTCAACTTTGAGATCTCACCTATATTGGTCGTGCACTCGGAAACGCGGCAATCATTTGCACATTTCTTGACATCGTACGTGCAGCGAGTCAGTTGTCCCAAGATGATCAACTCTAACCCATCCTAGGACATGCGCTATCGTAGGTGGTGTGCTAACAGTCGCATCACTGTTGGACAGCCTGCTCTTTGCCACCACAAGGGCCCTGAAGAAGTCGGGTGGGAGTGCCAATGGCAATGGCATAAACTACGGGGGCACCAAACTCATGTAAACTACTCTTGTACCTCACTAAGAGAAAGGAGGACACAATGAGCCGTCCAGCATGCATGCAGTATTCCACATTATCAATGTTTACAGGGCATGATACAGTTCCGATGTATCCTGATAGTAGCATTGTTGTACACTAACTCTTACACTTCCGATGCATAAATACTAGGGAGACTTAGGTGTTCATCTTTTTTTCGAAGGACCAGGCTTTGCATTGACCGCTGCCTTCCTTTTCTTCGAGGGGGGTGACAGTATGGGTTGAGTCGGCATGTTGCGCTTTGGCTTGGGAGGTGGTAAAGTGTTCTACGCGATATCAGCATCAGCCGTGGGCATGTAGATGGCCACATACATCAGGGCCAATCATCAGCTCGTCTTCATCTTCAGCGTCGTCATCGTATTCGTCGTCAGAGTCACTTTCTATCAGACGAGAGCGGCGGCGGTGATTGGCATGAGGAGGCTCCTCACTAGACAGCTGATCCTCCTCCTCTGACTCGGCTTTGATTTCGTATGTTGCTTGGACCCGCCGGATGAGTTTGGTCTGAGCGGGTTTGCGTGGGTGTGTAGAAGAAGTCTCGGCGAGAACGTTGGGGGTGGTGGATTGTTTGAGAGGGAGAGCGGCGACTGGTGGTTGAGATTTGGTCGGCGTTTTTGATTGTTGCGCCGACGGTGGAGTGGGATGGTCGTATCGGGAGATAGGTGTTAACGGAAGGGCCTAAGCCGTGTTCGTTACCCGACAGTAAATAGGTTGAGCGAGACGAGTTACCGGAGGTGGAGCTCTACGTTCAGACACGAGCTCGTCCAGTCTTGATGTGAGAGTGCACCGCTGCTGCTCGACTCGCAGAAAGTGCTCCTGCCAGTTCTTTGTTTGGTCACGCCAGTCTGCATTGTCTCTTCGAAGCTGCGCTATCGTTTCTGCTTGTCGCGCGATCTAGTAGGCATTGAGTTCACAGTCCAAGGTGGGTTGGACTTTAATACCGTCAGTTCATGCTGATCAGCCTTCTGGGGTTTAGCTGAGCACACGACACTATCGTTCAAGCGCACCTTCAGCTGCCATTCGCGTGCTTCCGCTTCCCGTTCCAGAAGCGCTAACTCGCGCTCGTGCAGAATCCTCAAGTTCTCGTCGCGTTCTCGTTGCGCCTCTTTGAGCTGCGATAAGGTCAGTGGGAGTAGCGCCAGCTTTAGTCAAGCTTACGGCCAAAGAGATAGATTTGCTGAACGTCGCGATAGCCTCAGTGACCGCGGTCTCCATTGCAGTCGATGTCCAATAGCAAAGGGCTTTGCCTGCCGAACTCAACTTACAAGACTCGGTAACAAATAACTGGCACAGCCACACATGACATTATTTCGAATTGGCCGGCCTGTTGCTCATCTGAAATTCGAATTGTTCGCGTGGGACTCGCCGAGCGCTGAGTCACTTGGCAGTAGAGACGCGCTTTGACTGATACTTATTGAAGGGCTCCAATTGGGCCGGAATTATCGGAAGCATTCCAAGCTCTAGTATGGCCTCTAGCGACCTTCTTTGCTCTCGTTCGTATTTCCTTGCTCTTCAGAACATCAAGGTGCCCAGAGGTGCAAAGCTCGGCCCCAGGTCGTCCACAAGATTGACCATCCAAAGGTCGATTACGAACCATGTTCTAGCTCATACATAAATGGGGCGCAGATTCTGTCTCAACCCGGAGAGATTAGACGACCAAGACCTTTCGTGCATGATTTGGGCACATTCTAATGTATCACCTCACCAAGCAATATAACGATCTTGAACGTGATTATCATATTGTGCGAACCTATACTTTCACGGTCGCAGATGAGCGTAATCTTGGAGTGAGATGGCATAGTTGTTCAAGGGTCTGTGTTACTGTCTATGAGATACACATTCAGGTTACTTACTAGATGTATACTCCTGTTCATAATATGATACATGAAACCTGCCCGCCCGAGCTCCAGGAGTAGTCCATCTCGCCCTTTTTACACTCCCTTATCCCATCTGAACTTTTCGACTTCACTCAACCTACTCGATTTCCATGCTAGTCCTAAGTCGCGCAGGTCAAAACCACAGAGCGTCGGGAGGCGCTAGCAAGTAATGTGTGCAGGATGTGATGGTATGTTACAACAAATGTGGATGGATCGTACAGGCGTAGGCAAAATGTACGGGGCGAAATCAAAATGTGTCATCGTCTCATGAACCTCCATAGCAACCTGCTAACCACTAGCGGGCATGCTTTCATACAATACGACATCTAGTATCTGCGGGAGGAGCTCTGTTGGCGGTGTTGATGGTTTCCGGCGTAGTTATACGATGGCTGGATGCTTATATCAGAGACTCTCAACAAACGATGACTGACCGCTTACCGTGGACGGTCTATCGTCCATGCCCGGAAAAGGCATGTACATATCAGTCGAGTAATTGAAAGCCTGCAGCAGTGGTTAAGTCCCATCCTACAACTAGCCCGTATGTAAGCTGATCCTACCGATGTCTGAATTCCAGGAGCAGGAGGCTGATTGAAATCCCAATTCGCCAAATCTTCATTTCCGTAACGAGCGTATTTATCTGATTCCCTCGGATCGACGGCCCAGCTGTAGGTCATCTGGTTGGAACCTGGGACGACGTCGGGGCGAGCGTGCCTCAAGTCGAGTTCGTCCTTCGGCGCGTACCCGTTGTAAGGAACAGGCTGAGGGTCGGAAGGGTCGGAGGACGAGCGGACGCGGGGCTCGCTTCCATCGTAGGTTCTATCTCCACCTCCTCGTCCGTGGGATGGAATGCCCATCCCGCCGCGAGCGACGCTGTCGCGGTGGCGCTTCTCCTTGATCGCAAGGTCCACCCAAGGCTTGCGCTCGGATTCGGACATCTGTGACCAGCGGTGAGCCGCATAGCTGCTTGTTCTCTGCGATTCGGGGATGGATGGACGGCGCTGCATGTGCTCATAGAAAATCTCAAAGGGCGTCCTTGGGGCGGGAACACGCGTCGATGAGTGCGAGGACATTCTAATCCCTTTGAAAGAGATCAGTTGTGGATGAAAGGAAGGATACAGGAAGGAGGCCATGTTGGGTGACGAGATGGAAGATCACGATGACTGCAATCGGTATTGCGGATTGAGACTCACCTTGGTTATGGACGAGCAACAGATGGTGGAGTCAGCAGGAAGAGGATAGATCTTTCATCCTCTTTTATACGAATTTGACGGAAACAGAGACACGTTGTTGTGACTCGCCGGAGGGTTGATCGAAAGACGGCATGATGTCCATTCGTTGCGTCTTTGCGCTTCTAGGGAACTCGATTATATGCGCGCCATGAAAAGCACAATCTGGAGAGAGGATGCATGAACAATCAAAAAACATCCTCTGGGGCGTGTGGAGAGAATCGAGCCGACGAAGTGAGCAACTATCGGAATTGCTTGATTACATATTTGGAGTTTTGCATGTTCTCCGGGTGGGGATATGGAAATGAGGCAGACCAAGTGGCCAAACCCTTGGCCCCGTTATTCCTCATACGCATCCATAGGTCAGAATAGACGGTCGGTCCTTCAGGTACGCGAGAGACGCGAAAGAGACCAAGCGGAAGATACGCCGTGCGTGCAGATAAGGAAAATCGGATTGAGACACCTGAAAGATTGTAATGAAGAACCTTACAGTCATACCAACTCGAGATGTGAGAACGGTAATCCAGTCGCAGGACTTTCCTCCAGAAGTTCGCCAATCTGAGTGTGATCAGAATATGGTAATAGTCCAAGCTGCTTTACATTTTAGTAGCTTTGACAGGCACGTGGCCTGCGGAGCACAAAATTCGAGACTGCACTCAACAGTCAATTTATGCCAAGTTTCTCGACACCTTGACGCGGCTGTCAAGCGATGGCGTCGAGAGAGTTGAAGGTCGAGAACCTGCCCGGCTGGGATCTACCATGCTTGCAGGTCAAGACCATGAGCCTGAAGCTCGAAATTGAACCTGGAAGAAACACGCTTTGAGAACATACCCTGGAAATATATCAATAAGTGATCCGGTCCACCTCAAGTTGAACGTTATAGGCTGTCAGAGGCCGTCTAGTACATCCTCGGTTGAATTTGTAGTAGTAGTCGGCGAAGAAAGAGTCAGTTGTTGGTCGGGGTCGAAGGGCATTGAAAGAAAGACGCGTTCGGAGTCTACATCTGGTCTACATATGGTGTCGTTCCAGTCGTAAATTTTTGATCATATGATTCGGTGTAGGGTAACAAAACCCGGTTTTCAGTAGCTTTAGAGTGGGGCGTTATGAGTGATGACAATCGCTCACTTCGTATAACGGAATTCAGGCCGTCAAGGAATGTATGAGAGTACAGAAGGAACAGGAGTTGAACGTTGAACGAGGGCCGCCGAGTCGCCTGTACAAATCCTTACAAATCCCGCGACCACAATCACATGGTATTCGTAACGTTGAAACGGGCCCGGAGTTTTTGCTGCTCCCATCACGCTACTCTCAACGGTTCTGTGAAACCCTGGTGAAACCGAAGGTCAATGTCACTGTCAGAAAAACAGCTCTCTCGCTGTGTCTGGCGCGATCTCACGGGCCCTTCTACTTTCCGTTACGTCCATAGCGGGTTGTCAACTGTTGTCAAGTGATTGAACCGGATACGTCCACGACGCATGTCAGGTCCGGGTCCAGTTTCTCTCTACATAGATCTCGCCGGTCACAAGCAATTCGGTGAGTGGCGCACTGTCGTCCATGTCAACCAGTAGCAACGATCACTAGCTTATGTGAGTCTATATATCCGTGTAAGTATATGTGGACTATACTCAAACCATACTTTCAATTGATCAACATAGCGCTCCGTGCCTTGAGCCTGTTCGTTCAAATTCCGTGATACAATGACTCAATACACAGTGACTTTGGAATTAGCCATTCAGTCTCTGCTGGTATCGTCTTTCTATATGAAGGACTCGGAGTCAAACTGGCCTTATATCAGGAAGCACCACAATGATACTCTCATATCATTCTGGATACCCTGAGCGCTGAGCGCTGAACGTTGAACAGCTAGCTTAAGCCTTAAAGCTAATTTCTCTTGTCTCTCTTTGGCATCTGTACTGAAGGTGTCTACTAACTTAACTCCATCAGACCATTTTCCGCGATATTCAAGATAAGTTAACTTGCCCGGCCCATGGCCAGAGATGGCCAGGCCCTGCTTGTCACCTACTACAGTATGATTATCTTGTCATCTTCGGTCTCGGGTCCACGCACAACTCGGATCAAGGAAACATACGCCCTGATACGACGCCACGAACAACGCGATCACCAGGGTCATCGGTCGGCAACAGTACAGTCTTCGCTAATCTTTGCTCCTCATTGGGAGGCACCGATTGGCTAAATTCTAATTTATGCATCAAGACCATTTCTCTCATGCTCAGTAACCTACACGACGGTCAAGACTTTACTACAGTCCGGTCTCCCAATTCTCGCGCGGTTATCGTTGGGCTTCTCACCCTTCTGGAGTTAGACTAGAGATTGGGGATTGCACATGGATCTGATAGAGTCATAGAGAGGCATGCGTCGTGAAAGACAAGCGACTTGCTAGGCTACGTGTAACGTATGTAGTACGTCGTCTGTCTTATGTTAGCAGCACCCTCAACAAACTCAAGGAGCGTCAGTCATAATGATACTCACGCGCGATGCTCTTTCAATCAGCGTGTGTGTGTGAACTTTTCGTAAAACACTAAGAAATTCATCGCATGCAGTAACGGGGCGTTAGTTACCACCTGCCATGCTGCGTGCCAAGGCCACTAGTTCTTACGCCACAACGATTCAGCTTTGGGCTACGTGAAGGCTATCTGCGGAAAGATGGACAAGGGTGGACAGGACTCAAACGTTGAGCGTAGACTCGGGTGGATATGTCGCTCGTCGGGGTACTTATATGTGCGTGGGCCCGCCCTGGGCCCGCCGGGAGTGCACGGATCTGTCATATCTCGCGAGGCATGCGTGTGGCAGCAATGCCATATCTGGAGTCTACCTGTATCTAAGTATCTTCCAAGTTTCTGGCGCTGATGATGGATCTTTGTCTTATGGTCACTGTTCCGACGGTCGTCTCTCTTGGCAACTAGTGGCGTTCACCTCCGCATGGCCGACGGTACATAACATTCTCTCTCGGGGCGTATCGAATGCATCAACGAGGTACAGCTGCGAGTGAGCCTTGAGGGTAGTACTTCAGGCCTTCGGCACCTCTCAGAATCAACACAGAGGTCGAATGTGTGCTTAACGGTTTTAGGTGCAATCGCTGTGGTACTCCCATCTCCGTCAAATCATTGCATGGGAATTTACGAGCTCGGGAGACCTTCGATGAATTTCTGAAGTCTCCATCGCGCATGTGATATCGGGTTTCCGCATAACCAAGCTACGCGAAGCTTCTCAAGGGAACTTGCTCACACGAAGACACTTTCCCTCAAAAGTTTTCCCCTCAAGGAATATCTGCTTAAGTCTCAAATGCCGCAACCGAATTCTGTGAACTTGAAAAGCGACTTAATAGTTATGAGACGCGAACAAAGTTTGTACAATGCCAGTGTGACATGAACACCACGCGGAGACTGATATGCCTGGAGGTCCGCACATCCTCCTCGACTCTTTGAGCTCACACTCACTTGAGGAACTCGTCATTTGTACTTCACTTTATACTGGATGCCTGCTGCTGGACTTGACTTACACATTTCATGGTTGCTACAATGGTAAGGTACCATGCACTTCATCAATGTCATCACACGGCATCCCGCATTCGAGCCGAGGAGTCAAGGCGCCAAGCGGTCGACATTCCAGGTGTTGTCGCCAGAAAGTTGATAGCGTATGCGATCGTGCAATCTGGACGGTTTCCCACTCCAAAACTCGACCTCTCTGTGGCGCCGCATGAGCCATGAGATACATGAGCATGCAAGGAAGTTCAAACACTCACTTGGGAACGACTCTCCAACCACCCCAGAAGTTTGGCTTGTCGACATCGCGACCATCGAATCGTTGTGTGATCGAGCTAAGACGGTCGGCGACCTCGCTTTCAGAAACAACCGTACTTTGCTGGCTGGCCCAAGCTCCCAGCTGACTTTCGCGGGGACGTGAGTGAAAGTATTCAGTCGCTTCTTCCTCTAACACCTTTTCCACCTTGCCAACGATGCGAACACTTCTGTGAACGTCGCGCCAGTAAAACACCAATGCAGCAGCTGGGGTTGTCTCGAGCTCGCGAGACTTTCTGGAACTGTAGTTGGTGTAGAACACAAAGCCGCGCGAGTCAACAGTCTTCAGAAGAACCATGCGTGCACTTGGGAGTGGGGTAGGATCCAAGGAGACCGTAGAGACGGTCATGGCTTCGGGTTCGGGCACACCGGCATCGATCGCATCCTTCAGCCAGGCGCGGAATTGGTCGAGGGGGTCGCAATATACCGAGGAGAGGGACAGTGCACCGAGAGGAGAGTAGTACTGAGTGTGCGGGAGCACATGTATCTCGTCATCTGTCGCTGAGATGATCTTGTCCATGGGGGCGGGATTGGGGCGGGAGGAGAGGGGATATGATTTATGATATGATTCCGCTCGGAAATTAATTGTATATGTATCAATCAGCTAAATATTTATTTAATGGTCGATCGAAATTGTGTGAATTTCTACTTATCAAGATGGCAGGTTGGACCTGGCAATCATTGGATTCAAATAACCGCGCGTGTGCACCTTGCACTCAAACCCCCAAATGCTCCATTCCATCTACGACCTCACCACGAGCTGCCGCAAGGCTACCGGTGATGTTCCCGCCAAGCTCGTCGGCGCATCGACGACCGTGGTGGGGTCCTACATGTATCTTTTCGGCGGCCGGCAGGTCGCAGAGCGCAAAATGGCGTCCGACCTCTACCGCTTCGACCTCGAAACCCTTGTCTGGAAAAAGCTGCCCAATCATCCCGACGACGACCTTCCCCGCCCGCGATATTTCCATAGCTCCGACTCGTGGGGCAATCTGCTGATCATATTCGGCGGAATGAGCAATCAGCCGGACAGCCCTAATCCCGAAGAGCTCTGTGTGCTCAACGACGTGCGCCTATACGATATCGAGGCCGGGCGTTGGCTGCCGGCCGGCCCAGACGGTGGTGGCGAAGCGCCTCGAGCGCGCTACGCGCACCTGTCTAGCGTGACTGCGGACCGTCTCTTCATCATCGGAGGGCAGGATTTTTTCAACACGTGGCTCGACGATGTCTGTGTCTACGACTTCTTAGCAAGGTCGTGGGTACAGAGGCGGCCATACCCCCGTCATTGCGGTACATACCGCTCCGTGGCTGTGGCTTCGACTATGACCGTCCGCCATCCCTCACCTCATAACCACCCGCGGTTCTCACCACCCGCGTCCACATCATCTGATGGCACCACACCGGACGCTCTAGTCTTCCATCCGTTCTCAGCACCACCAACCGAGGACCACCCTGCCGACATCTATCTCTATTCAAATTACAATGTGCGTCCTCCGCAACAATTTCTGATTCCGCCCTCAAACCCCAAGCAGTTCACGGATGTGAAACGGGAGTTGGAAGTCTTCTCTCCGCTGCCAGACACCGACTTCACGATTTCTGATCGGTCGGGCGATATGGCTGGCACTACTTTCCCCCCTGGTCTTCGCTTTCCCACCGGTGCAATCCTCGGGAACCACTTGATTATTGCCGGTACATACCTGGCGCATTCCTATCAAAGCTTCAGTATCTGGGTCTTGGATTTGACGACTATGCACTGGTCGCGTATCGATCCCGGTAAAGCAGTCGAGTCGGGTTCTTGGTTCCGTGGCTGTCTTGCACCTGATACGAACAAGTTCTACATATTTGGCAACAGAGACGGCAATCTTGTCGATGATTACAATCGACGCTTGCTAAGCTGGGAGCACGTTGCTGTGGTGGATCTGGAGGCGTTTGGTATCTACCAGCCACCCACCGCAAGGGTCGACATCTCCATGCAGGAGTTAGGGTTGACTGCACTAGAAGAAGGCGTCTTGGCCGACTTCGAAGTTGTGTGCGAAGACGGTCGAAAGGTTCCTTGCTCCCGCAAATTGCTCGAGGAACGTTGGCCATGGTTCCGAGAAGAGCGACGAAAGCTTCTTGAGAGCGCTCTCCAGGCGATGGAGGGTATGCCCGTATCCCCGATGCATGTTGATGTCCCCAGCACCCACAAGGGGGCAGATCCCCGCCTAACCCCACGCGCTCTCTATCTATCAGAACCATATCCGATTACCCTCGCATTGGTGCAGTACTTTTACGCTCAGGCCCTTATCACCCCGCTTCAGCAGGCACCGGCAGTCCTCAGTCAGCTGCTTGTCCTCGCGACGAACTACGAAATTCAACATTTGGAGGATCTGGTAAAGCATGCCATGCATCGCGCTTTGAGCAACTCGACCAGCGTCGGTGTCTACGAAGTCGCGACGTTGTGCAACTGCCGGTCTCTTCAGATTCGCGCCTTGAAGACCGTGATGTCCTATACCCAGAAGCGACCCGGTAACAAGAACAAAGATGGGAGGGGTGGACCTCCCCCTCCTCCAAACGCCGACTCCAGAGGGGGTAACGAACCGTCGTTTTCGCGCCCTCGTGGGACTAGTGACGCGAAGTGGAGGACGATGGGGAGTGGCGGAGGTGACGGTGACAATACCGGTAGCTATAGCAGTAAGTCTGGCGTATAGCTCAGCCCTCTCGTCTCTGAGGTATCCTTCTAGACGGGGATAGACACGGAAGACAAGTCCGTGCACGTGCACCGCCGCCTTCACATATGTCGTCCAGCGACGAGGATGAGCCGGCCCCGCTTCCGCTGTTTACATCTCGGAAGAGGCACAATCGCACAGCCAGCGCTGTTTCTTTAGGGACGGACCGCGACATACGTGAGATGACCGAGCTCTTACCCGTCACGCCTTCGCAGATGGAATGGGAAGCATTCTCTCCTCACTCGAGCAGCGGCAGCGAAGTAAACACCCACCCACGACACGAGTTGGAGAGCGAAGAATATGAGGTAGATGAAATGCGTGTCTTCGCCCCTTCGGACCATCGATCCAGCTATACAACGGAGTCTTCTTTTCCGTCGCTGACTTCCACACCTTCGATAACTTATGCGTCAACATATGCGTCGAGCATGTCCAGTCGCAGCAGCATGCCGACACCCATGACGCCGGTGACAATTATGAGCCCTCTTTCTCATATCCAGGAGCTCGACGTCGGTCCTCGACCCTCGACTCCAACCCTACCCCCATATTCGCACGCTTCTTACACACCACCGGTCTCTCCCTTCCAATCTGAAAGTGACGGAGATGGTGGTCGTGGATGGCCGCAGGAAAAAAGCAAGGTTGAGTGGCTCACGAGCCGGTCTTCGATAGTTTCTTCACGCGCTGAAGGCACGATCCTTCCTATACCTGACTCGCCTACCACGAGGAAGGGGCTCAAGACTCTGTTTGGTGGTAAGACAAAAGGCGGCGATAGTGTGCAACAACAGGATTTGAAGGAGATGAAGAAGCGAAAGGCTGAGGAGAAGCGATTGCGGACAGAACGGCTTGCGGAGGATCTCAAGGCAAGAGCACAGGCGCGAAAGCAGGCAGCACATGACACTGCATCGTTGAACAGCGTAGAAAGGGCAAAGAGGACAACAACACCTGCCGCCATGTATGGAGGCATTGACACTCTGGTGATGTGATTTGATCTGTTGTGTTTGTCGATTTTTCATCTTTTATTGTTATACCTACCTCTTCCGTGTCCTTGTAAGTTATCATCAATGTTGTATCGGTTTACGCTCGTTGCTATCTCCAATTATCTACATGCTTACACTCCTTGTCTTGTCTTGAATCAAAATCATGCCCGCTGATATCATACTTATCTTGAATGCCTTCACTGCCTTCAGTCTAACGCCCGCTGAACTCGCAACGTAAGCAACCTGACACACATACTTGAGACGACAGGATCTATTTACCCGAGTCCTCTGTATTTCTCTGACGCGAACTCCATCATGCTTGCGTTCCGGCGTCTTGCTCCTCGCCCTCTCTATGCGCACAGAAGATGGGCACAACACTCGGCCTCACGCGCGCCGGTTTCAAGACCGTCAGTACTCGCGAAACCAGAACAAACCAAGCAGAAGGATGCGCTTCATCAACTTGAAGAACCAGATTTCCGCCCGCCCTGGGTGTATACCGGCGTGAATCTCGTCAATTGGGTTGTTATTCCAGGTTCGAGTCTATGCCTGTAGTCCACCTGCTCTGACTGTCACAAAAGGTGTTTTCTTATACTGCATGTTCATACACGATTGGGGAGACCACGAGCATGTCTTCCAGGCGGTGCGTGTGCAGTAATCATTCGTCGACTCTTGTTGACATACCGAAGCCTCGAAGGTGGCTAAAAAGACAGCGGGAATCATTCTTCTCTTTGTCACCAGAGGACCAGAAGTTGGCTCAGTCCCTGGAAGAAGCAAAAGCGGAAACGAAACCGGCTACATAATACAGCCTGTGCTCTTTGACTCAATGAGAAAGAGATCCTTCTTTTGAGCTCGAATTCCGTTAGTCCAAGATTAACGTCAGGCCTTTGCGTTGATTCGCACAATGAAGTTCTTTGACCACTGACCTCTTTGTTTTTCTTCTCTATAACTTCGCCCCCGAACGCTCCCCAAGTGAACGACTAGCAATGACCAACCCAACCCTTCGTGAGATACTGGCAAGTCTCATCCATTTCCCCTCCCCGCCCCTACCTCATCGTTTCTCAGCTTGTAGAGGTCGAGCACCGTGCTCGTCTCGAGGCCCTTCTACTCGAAAGAAGTCAGGCCTACATTGAACGGGAACGTGCACTCGTCGCACGACATCAAGCTCTATTCTTGTGCGAAAAGGCTCTCATGGAACGCGACCGGGCGTTGAATGAAATACGTAAGGAGAGGACACAGCGCCTTCGCCAGGTGAGTGCCCGCCATGACTTGAGTCAAAGCAATAACTATATTCTCGAAATCGGATCAGGAGCAACTGTTCTATCTGACGGTAAGTACATGCCTTCAGGCCTTGTCTCGTTATCGTTATGAACCTGACAAGCAGTCCAATTTCGTTCAGGTCACAGAACAAGAAGAGACAATCAAGAACCTTCAAAAGCAAATTCAGAGGCTTCAGCTTCAATTCGAGTATGATTCCGTAAGTGCTCGCACTCAATAACTGCATAGGTAGCTTACTTCAAGCCTGGAAGGATTCGACGACTTGCCGTTCTTCTTTCTACGCGCAAGATGGCCCGGAAACTCTGGTTGACGATGACACTCCGCCCGTGACACCGACGAATGTCTCAATCAAAGCCCTCGACTTCCCTACGTGCCAGCCACGGGGTCATTTGGGTAGCTCGGAAAAGGGTATATTCAATCTTTTTCAGGAGGCCTCAGACGAAGAACAGGCGGAGCAGAGAAACGGGGCCTTAGAATGGGTAGAGGAGGAAGAGATGATCGAGGTGTGGAAGGAACATCGCATGTACTTTCCTGCACTTTGAACCAATTGGCCCTTAGTCACAGCGATACATGGGAATACCTCCATGAGATTGAGTTCAGTCTGTGCTAGCACTACTCATCTATGAGACGTGCCCAAATGTGCATGATGAGTCAAATGACACTGATATGCCGATGAATGAGTCGCCTGACCGAATGAGGCTACTACCTTCACTCAGACTGGCGCCTTGAAGACATGGTCCTCCGTGCCGATAAGGAAGACGCCACCAAGGCCATTGGCATTCCCATTTCCGAGCGTGATCTGAAGGGCATATCGGTGGCCATAATCCAAGCTCGCCTAAGCTTGGAGCTTAGTGGAATTCCGAGTACCTGCGCTATCTTCGCTTGGTATCCGAGATCTGACCTCCTACCAAACAGTTGGTGCTGCGCTACTCGACGAAAATGGCACTCTGCTGGGTACGGGTTACAACAAGCGCGTTCAGACAGGCAGCGCCATCAGACACGGCGAGATGGATTGCCTGGAGAACATTGGTCGACAGCCTGCGTCATTTTATGCGAAATGCACGATGTACACAACTCTATCGCCGTGTACTATGGTGACTTGATTTGCCTGCGTATATGATTTACACTCATGACGCATGATCAGTGCTCGGGCGCTTGTATTCTCTTCGGTATCCCTCGTGTGGTAATCGGAGAGAATAGGACATTCGTCGGTGCTGAGACATTCTTGAAAGAGCGAGGGATAGAGGTGGTCAACCTGGGTACCTTCCAATTTGGTTGTGTTTGTCGATGCAAAGTTTGACCATTGGGTTTGCAGACTTAGATGAGCCCAGGGACCTGTTGCAGACCTTCATCAAGAACTATCCAGATATCGTGAGTGTGCTGTTCTCGTCATTGAGTTGATAACTGCAATAGTTCCAGTGGAATGAAGACATCGGAGAAGCCTGACACGAACTTTCATGTAATACATATGATCTCCGAGATGTGAAAAGCTACTTGAAGCTAGTACAGTATAAATGACAGTGTAAGGGTGTTTGCAGTACGATGTGGGCCTCAAGTCGCAATTACACGATGAGGTGGCGGAGAGCCGGGAATGTCGGCCCAAGGTGATGGTTCATCCTCCAACTCAGCTTCCCAAGGTGCAGATGGTGTCCGATGGTGTGTTGGTGGGGAAACAGAAGTGGAAGTAGGAGGAGAATTCTCAAGCTCCGTATTATCCTCTGTCGCCGATGCGTATCCAGACTCTGAGTCAGACGACGAAGTAGCGGCTTCGAGAGACTCTTGCACTTGCGTCCGCTCTAGTGAGGAGGAAGATGAAGGAGTGGGGGAAGGTGAACGAGAGCTCGATCGCGGTCGAGCTACCAAGATCGTCGAAGTTTGCGAAGTCGGCCGGCTTTTCGTCGCAAGCAAAGACGAGCTGGTGGACGAGCTTCGACTGCGGGATACCAATGGCAGACTATCCGTGCTTCCCGCCCTCATCCTGACGTTCTCTCCTTCGACAACGCGCAGTGCACTTCGCAGCGCCTCTCGTTCTTCCCGTGCTTCCCGAAGCTCTTCCTCCGTTTCGGCTAATCTCCGGCGTTCGGTCGAAACCATTCTGTTCGCCTGTGGTAGGGCATAAGGATGGTGAGGTCTGGAAAATTGGAGGGACCATACCTCTTCGAAAAGCGCTTGGCTCAAGCTCTCTAGCTCAGCTTCAAGTGCAGTCCGAGCGGCTTGTTCTTTCTCTAGAGCTTCTTTGAGTTCTTGTAAACGTTTCTGGCTCTCCTCTTGAGCTGCCTGGCGCTCTTGATCGCGGGCGGCCTTTTCGCTGTACTCGTCATCTGAAGATAAAGCAAGGTTGGGTGTAGATGCGTAATGGGGAATGGATGGAGATCTTGCTGCAGGGAGGACTGGAGTGCCGGGTCGAGAATTGAAGCGCAATCTGGTGAAGAATCTACGTTACGGAGTGAGTAATCGCCCTGGTTCAAGCGATGATGACTTACCTAGTATCCTCTTTGGGTGGAGGTAGGCTATTAGAGACCATCAGACTGTGTAACTAGAGGATGCCTTATACATACGCTTGAGATCTTGGGTGTGGGTATGTTAGATGATTGATCGGAACGATGAGCACTAGAACATACTGGTTTGTAGTGCTGCTCTCTGCACTCTCTCCTCGTCGATGACCCCAGCCGAGACCGCCTCCACCGCCACGCAAGGCCTCCTCCAGCATCTCATTGTTGGCAGTGACCATGCGGAGATTGGACCGTGTCACTCCTAGCTCGACATCCTTCTCGGACAGTTGGTACTTCAAAGTGTCGATTTCCTTCATCTTAGCGACCAAAACCTGCATGGAGGAGTTCAGGTTGAGCGACGATGAGGTAGCACGTCGACCGCACGTCTTGTTCTTTCTCCTTTTCGCTGTTCGCAAGCCGCTCTCGCTCGACGATGAGCCCCCGCATCTCTTCAACGCGCTTGATCATCACGCCCAATGCACCTCGCAGATCGTCCTCTTCTCCATTCTTGAGGACCCGCCGTACCTGTATCTCTGATTACGCTAATGGCACGGAAGCAAGAAAGCTACGAACGTCGTGGAGCTCTTCGTCGATGGCGATGAGCAGTGGTGCTTTGCCGTTGGTATGCTGCATCGCGCACTGGCCGTCACTGGGAAACAACGAGGTCACTGTGCGGGTCAGGGCAGGTGGATCTGCCGGACAAGTGCCGGCTCAGTTCCCCTGCCTGTTTCGGCACTGGCCACCGAGCGCGTCTTGTCCTCCTTCCATCAAGTTCCATGACATTGGTTCGGGAATGACCTCGCCATTCGCCCGATACTACGTTCGGCCTCTCCTTAGGGAGCCTAAACTGCTCGAAGGGATACAGGACTTGACTCCTGACACAGTTGATGCTACCTCTTTGGCGGACTCCTCCAGCAAACAAAAATTACGCTCTTTGCTGGCCTCTTTCGAGCAATCCGCCAACCCCAGCTCTCGAGACCTCCAGGATGCTGCAGAGTATCTTGTTCAGCTTGAACAAAGGCAGTCGATCACCGGCTTACCGCACACTGCAGCAGATAGTCCCGACACCAAGCAGCTTGCCCTACAACGCGCCTTGGCAAACAGAGTCGCGGTTGCATTGTATGCAGAATCTCTGGACATGCTGCTGAGTCAGTGCATGCAGCTCGAGGACGAAGCAGAGTGGTGGGAAGAGGTCGAACGGTCTCGGTTGAATGTCGCTTGGTATTTGCTCCAAAGTAGGCAGTCTTGATCCGCGAAATTGGCAGTTTCTCAATGCTCAGTAGCTCTTCCGATACGCATTCTAAGCTTCTCGAAACTAGTGCTGCAAACTGCGCGGGATGACGCTCAAAGACACTCGATACCACTGACGTGGGCCAGTCTCAAGCGTCCCCTCCGCGATTCGTTCCAACCGTCTATCCTCCTTTCGTCCCTATTCCCGCAGTCAGCCTCTACATTGACGTTCTCAATTCCAATCCGCCGTCCGACACCCTCCGGTCTTTGGCAGTCGTTGATTGCCTCGCTACGTCATTGTCTACGC
Organism: Strobilurus stephanocystis; assembly: GCA_019915075.1. Lineage (NCBI taxonomy): Eukaryota > Fungi > Basidiomycota > Agaricomycetes > Agaricales > Physalacriaceae > Strobilurus > Strobilurus stephanocystis. The sequence continues at coordinate 1,263,024 of JAHLMI010000011.1, forward strand.
TCAATAGGAAACTTTATAGACACACCCCTCACTCTGACTCGGCACGAGTGCGTTGCGAAAAAGAAAGAACTCAGAGAACTTCGCGACAAGCGTGCGGCAGCGCTTGGTGTAGTCAGCAATTTGCGACCTCAGCTCGCCTCGAAGTTTGGTGAACCGTCGGGCGTTTATTCGATTGCTGCATCTTTACAAAAGACGATTTCTGGAACACATGACAATCGCTCGACATCGACCTCTTTACGCGATCTTTTGCTTGTCGGCCTTCCCTCATGTAGGGAAAATCACATGTCTGTCCTTCATGAGCGCCAGCTTGTTCGACCAGCGCGTCTAGTTCTGCTTTGGCCGAAACTGCTCCTGATCCCTCCCTTGGCGGTGTATTGCATCAGCTCGATATACGAGTCCCGTGCTAGCCTCCTTGATCTTGCTCTCGAAACCCACGACACGTTGAAAGCATTCGTTAGAGGGTGGTTGCTCGAGCCGATCAAGGACATACTCAACACCGTTCGTGCACAAGGCGACCAGGGCGTCATCGTCAGGAAAGAAGGTGTTACAGCCGATCTTGATGTATGCAAGTTTCAGATGTATTTCGCCAGTGAAACTCACGTGTTCATAGTCATTGGAGCGCATGTCCATTGCGTTGGCGAAGGACCAGCTAAATTACGGGCCAGACGAACTGGCAGCTCTGTCAGCGCAGATTAGACAAGGCGACATAACGCCCGTTTTGAAGCTATATGAGGATGATATTAGAAGTCCTATCAAGTCCGTCATGACGGGAACACTACTCCGGACACTTTTCATACAAGTTCAAAAGGCCAAAGTACGTCACATTCTGCTCCTCTCTGTCCTTCTCTCTAACCTTCATACCAGGTGGATATCAATCAAGCGCTCTTTGGTATCGACAAACTACTGAAGTCACAAGGTCAGATAACAAGCTCACAATAATATCTATCGGTCTCTCAATGAGCGTCTTAGAATTGACTTTTGCCTTTGTTGGCGTGGCTCCGGCCTTTGGTGTGACCTACCTCGCTGCAGGATATCTTCGAAACCTCTGGAGTGCTCCTAGTAGTGGGCGATATGGTGGCAAGCACAAGCGCATTATGACTTGGTACATCATGCGGTATGTTCAGTTCGACGACTTTGCCGCTCAATTTTTGACGCGGGATCCGGCACAGACGTATCGAGCGCCTTTTGGTCATGGATGCTCAGTCTAACGATGACGCCGTCTCCCCACTGACAGCTGGTCTCCTCTTGGTGTCCATTGCCCATCTGAGGACGTATGGCGAGAAGCATCTGCCCAAGCGCTCGAAGCTTCAGGAAGGGTTTCTTGAGGACGTCGAGGATCTCTCCAATCCTGCCTTGAGCCGGGAGCAAAAAAGGCTGGTAGTTGAGAGGATGTGGCGTAGCTGGGGTCCTGCGCTCGAGTGGGGAAGACATTAGGTTATCGCGTAACCACGGCCCCACATGTTGAACATCAGAACGAGGAGGTTGATTCGTCATCTTCGCTTGTAGCTTATAACCATAGCCTTTTGCCATACAAATACGTTCAGGACTCAGGCATTTACATGCTGACCTTGCGCTTGGTAGGACAGGACGACGGCCGAGCTGTGGATATGTACGTACTTTGTACTTCATTTCGGATTGTCAAAGCCTAACTTCTATGTGCAGAGAACCATGCAACGAGGTAAATAAGCGCCCAATTGTTGTAAGACAACCTGCAACGGCGATTCAGAACCTCTCAACTCTTTCTCTCTTTGCAAGGCCTGCGCTCAAACAAAATTTCTTTCGGGGGAGAGACCACCCCCCTGTCTTTCATTTCTCGCGGCGGCATGCATCTGACGCCGTGGCACGCCTCCTTGGGGAGGATCCGAAGGTCATTGGCATCGCTATCTCCCAGTCCGCTGAACGCGTGTGGTCTCTCAGTATGGCCACGTCGACAGTCATCACCACTGTAGACCTGCCGACTCTCTTGACGCTACTGCCGAAGGACGATGCCTTCCGGACGCTTCTCTCAGGCAAAGCAGGTCAGCCCATCCTTGCTGGCTTCGGCATGCCTAGAATCGCTCTCCACTTGCAAGGAGCTTTGCAGCTGCATGTTCGTGGCGCTGATTTGTCGACTGTGATCGCTAAGTCGGCGAAGGAGCCCATGTATCCGTCTCAGGTCTTTCGGAAGAAAGGCTTCAATGCGATAGATAATTTCGTTATTGACAGTGTCTGGCACGAAAGTGACCGGGACGCTGAGATTGAAGAGCTGTATAAGTTGTGTAGTCGTGCGTGGTTGTCTGCCATGTGAGTCATTGCTCTTTGCAGGGACTTGAAGATTCACTGTTCCTCAAAGCATCGCCTCTGTACTGATTGCGGAACTTCGGCTGGCGAGAAAAATTGATACCTGTTTTCTTAAATCAGCCGTTTGTCTAGATCTAAACAATTGCGGTACGGGAGCTGAGCCTCTTTAGATCCGCGACTGTCTTCGGGAGCTCCTTCATAAAGCTGATGCCCTCGAGCGCTCTAAACCGAAAGAAATTGACGGCGATTTCAGTGAGGCCTCGGTCGCGGATGGGAACAAGCTGTTGCTCCAGAACAGTCGATACAAGACACGTACGCGCATGAACTACCAGGTCAGCTACCTTGAGTGTCCGAGTCATCATTGGACAATAACACCGTCCAGTCTCAAATCCAGATGATCAACTCAGCTGGACAGGAGTTCACGGGGTCGGCAGTATCTTCGCACGGGAAGCAAACATCTGTTTGACTTGCACGTGAATTCACGGGAACGCTTGCTCAAGTTCGCATCATCGGCAAGGAGCAGAAAAATAATGCAAAAAAGCTGCGCGACGAGCTCATATTGCTTACATTGCAAAACGAAATCCATCTTCCCCATGCGCCATTCATTGCTCTCCTTTGGTTCCCCAAGGGTAACCACATGGAGGCACTTCGTTCAAGCCCGACGTCCAACCCAGCTGATCTGGCTCATGATCGCGGAATACCTCTTAACGCCTCTCAGAGACGCGCCACACTGGCGATGGTGTCGGATCATCCGTGTCTGATGACAATCCACGGTATAATTTGCCCTAGTATTCTATTGAGCATGAATGCTGAGACTGCCACTCGGCTACTAGGACCTCCAGGCACCGGCAAAACGTCCACCATCGTCGCGAGTGCGCAGATTTGGACATTTCGACAAGCGCAGACATGGATTGTGGCGCAATCTAATGTCGCTGTCAAGAATATAGCCGAGAAACTCGCTCGAGTAGCAGTCCCATTCAAATTAATTGTCTCGAAAGAATTTTATGTCGAGTGGTAAGGCTTGTCACGCAATCAAGTTACGAATTCTGACATCTCAACTGGGAAGGCACGAGCACTTGTATGAACGCATCGAGTCGAGCACGCTCCGGGCCGACGAAGTACCGAACAGAGTGGAAGAGCTACGGCGTGTTTTTGAGGGTACTCGCATTGTTCTCTCCACGCTGAGTATGCTATCCAACCCGGCATTCGATCAGAACGGGCTGTTCTTGCTTGCGCCTGTAGAGCGCATTGTAGTTGATGAAGCATCTCAGATCAGCGTGTTTGACTATATGGTAGCTATATAGCCCCTCGCAGTGCTCTTATTTCTTTCCAACTCACCGCAAGTCATAGACCTTGTTCTGGAAGTTCCGTCAGTCTTTGAAGAAGGTGTGCCTGTTCGGAGACCCAAAACAGCGTATGTTTTCCATCTTGAGATTCGATGCGTCCTGAGTTTCTTCCTTGGGACTTGTCAGTTCCGCCTTTTGGAGCCGAGGCAGCGAGAACGCCACAAAGCATATTTGAGATCGCTCACCTGCAAGATAGCACGTATTTCTCAATATCCAATGTCAGTCTCTGGTACCTGGCGCTTAGCCATATACCTGGATTATCGTTGACAGGCTCTTTCCCGTACAGACCGCATGCCTGTGCCACTGGGTACATTCATATCTCAACAAGTGTATCACAATCAGCTACAGTCTCGACATCCCGTCTCCACGTACTCAGCGATATGTTTTGTTGACGTACAAAGTCGAGTCGGAGACGAAGAGAAGTCGGGGCACAGCTGGATCGTAAGCATGCTATGGTCGTTTTCGTCGAGAATTGCGTGGCTGATGTGGCGCAGAATAGGAAGGAGATTCGGACAATCGCAGATCTTGTCGCTTCAGGTTACAAGAACCTGAATTCTTGTGTGATAACGCCGTATGATGCGCAGCGCACGGCCATTGAACAACAATTGAAGGGCAGAAATTTGCCCTGGGAGAAAGTCTTCAACATTGACAGTTTCCACGGCAAGCTCATCAACGCCATATTGCTCTGCCCCGATATTGACTTGACATCTCAGGGAACGAAGCCGACTATGTTCTGGTGTCCCTGGTCCGCACTGATACTGCAGGATTCCTCCGATCTGCAAATAGAATGAATGTCATGTTAACGCGCTGCCGTAAGGGTCTTGTTATTGTCACGGGCAGGGATTTCCTCCGTGGTCCCGGCTATTGCACTATGGTAGCAAAGCTGGAAAGACATTGGGACTTTCATTCTGCCGGGCGTCACTGGAGGAGTTGGAAGGAGGTCTCCGATCAAACAGCCTTCCTCCCTGGTATTCGTGGCGCTAGGCCGGGCACCTCTGTCCCCCACGAGCTATCATACCCAACAAATTCTAACTCAGTGCGGTACTCGCTCCTCGCCCCACGGCCTGCCTTCGATACGAGTCAGCTATCTGCTGCAAATCGACATCAGCTGCAAAAGTCATCACTTCTGCCGCCACCATATTCTTCGGCCTCTGCGAAATTTCCCATTGACGAGTCTCCAAGTGCGCCGGCACATCATAGAAGCTTTTCAGATGCGTTACGCTCATCTTCGGTGTCTCACCTCCCACCGCGACCACGGGTCCAGGGTTGGGAAGAAAGGCGCCGCCCGCAGACATCGCATGCGACTAAGGAGCGATTGAACAAATGGGTAGAAATTCACAGCGATCGATACGCGAAGCCGAAAGTGGTGAATTCTGGTTTGGACGCGACCCAGGAGCAGGCGGATAGCCAGAAGCAGCTGGGCCGTCATACCGCGGTCACGCCAAAGCCTGCGCGCACCGCCCTTCATACTTTCAATCGATACAACGTCTTGGGCACGCAGCTACTCAAGTGAGTTGTGTCATGCTAGCCAGTCCTTATACGCTAGGAACATAGAAGTTTGAGCCCGGGACGTCGAATAAATTTCTTGCATAAACTCGACCTGCCCACACCTGCCTCGCGGTATGTATTATTGTACGTGCGGACTCAGCACCCGGCTGCATGATCGGATGAGTGCAGACAGTACCTTCTGAATACGGAGGCAATGTCGGCAACTCGCCAATTGTCGTAGCCGACGCCGAAACCACACTGTTCGGTGAGGTCGGTCCTATCATAGTATTCCCACAAACTCCATCCCTGTTGAAAATATGTATGGCCTGGCTGATCACACAATCCATCATGTCGAATCACCGTCTTCCTCAACTGGGCGACCGCTACCCTCAACCTCCAGTGAAGTCTGGCATCGATGATCGAAAATGTGCGGCACGATTCTTCATATGATCAGCCAAGTAGAATGTGGTGTTTGGTGGTAAGAGGACTAGTCAAGCCATTGTTCCTGTCCTAGCGGAACCCTCAGTCTAATTGAGTATACAAAAGATGCGAGACTGCAAACATATTGCGAAATGGGGTTGCTCAGCAGGAACACATCGATATCACCACCGCAAACGCAGCCCCTCCGAGGCCTTTCCATACCTCTCCATTAGAAGGTACATCCCAGGAGTATTAATCTATCGCAGATGTACGGCTTGCTCATCCCTACTTAGCACCTTGGACCACGGACTTCAGAGGGACCCTAGCTTCCCATCGACCCGAGAGAAGGATCCGGACCTTTTTTCAATCGGCGGATTCTACTACAAAACCACAATGGCTCTCACGACGTTTAGCACGATCGAGGCCGGATCCCACAGTCATCCGGACGTCTTGATTTGGGATGCAGCGAAACGGCACACCTCTTGGAAGGCGACTCAGGGCAAATACCCTACATACGCAAGCTGCTCGCTGCTATCACGGCACCTTCTCTCATTGAGTTCTTTTAGACTCTAGACACTTCTAGACATTTTGCGAGATCAAGTAACGAGCTTCCGAGGGTTCGAAGCATTTCCTCCTTGTGCCTGGGTCAGTGAATATCATGACAGGCCCATACTTATGATGTAGAGGCTGACGCATCCGTCAAGATTGACGTTCATGAATTACTTCCACGGGTCAATCAGGTATAGCCACGAGAAGACTTAGCGCCCAAAGACATCGCCGTGCGTTTGAGAACTGAGGACGTTCTGCTTCGGGAAGGACCTCTATCGGACGCGTGTTCGAACCTCCCACCACGACCGGGACTACCCTAGTAATGCCGAAGACTGCTTTTTCTTCCATTTTACTAGTAACATCCTAATTGAGGGGTCATCGTGTTCCAAGTTGATAAAGTTCATCAAGTCAGTCGGAATGCTACGCGGGAAGATCGTGACTCGCTTATGGTCTGTACAGTTGACTGATGTTGTTCCAGAGTCTAAACTGAGGGCAAGGGGAATCGCAAAGCCCTAGGAACCTGCGATTGCTCCGGAAAGACATGGCATGTCTTGGCTCTAGCGTTGACCAACGTAATGGTGGGCTTTGGGCGTCCTGCTCCCCCTGACACATTGAATTAATCTTGATTCTTCAGAGTTCCTAGGTACACAAGTTCAGTATATAAGCATCGAAAGGTCGCCATATCCTTCTTCATTCAGACTCCCATGGGTTTCTCTCGTTTGGTAGGGGCAGTTGCCCTTGCGTCCACTCACGTTTGTCTCTCCAGCCAGCGGCCCTCTAGCTTGTATTGACCCCATCTTCAGTTTTCTTTGGCTTCTTCGACGTCGACACACATTCTTTCAAGAACAGCTTTCATGTATCGACGACAGTCGGTGCCGACCGTCCTTCCGGGAAACTGGAGCTCCTTGGGATGTTATAGGTAGGACTCTCTGATCTTGCTCTCGCGCCTTCTCAAGCACCCTTCAGTGATACGGCGGGTACCCGAACCCTCGGCTCTTCAACCTACACGGATACTGCGAACATGACTGTTGGCAACTGCATCAATTACTGTGATACTCAAGGCTACATCTACGCCGGTGTTGAATACGCCCAAGAATGCTGTACGCAAAGCCTAGAAGCTTGCTTCCTGCTGATCATCACTGGTTCTGACGCTTCTGGAGCAGATTGTGGCAATAATATCAATAGTGGTGATACGAACGCTGCCAGTACTGACTGCAACATGGCTTGTACCGGAGATCAGTTGGAAGCTTGCGGAGCAGGCGGACGTCTGAACCTCTTTTGGAGCGGCGCCACTCCTCCCCTGCCTCCTGTCAACTCACCGAACGTAGGTAACTGGACATTCCTCGGGTGCTACGAGTAAGTCCGGCTATCTCGAGCCAGCGATCGGTACTCAAAGCTCACACAGTGATAACGTTAATGGCGCTGGACGAACGCTGCCTGTAGGACAGGGTCTAGCCAGTCAGACCAACATCGAGACGTGTACCGACACGTGCTTTACTAGTGGATATCAGTACGCTGGGACTGAATACGCTGACGAGTGTTGTGAGTAACGCGTCCTGTACATCTCTGTATAGTTGCTAATGTGCATGTAGACTGTGGTTCCGTTCTGGCTACACTTAGCACCCTCCAGCCCCTGTCCGATTGCAACATGGTCTGCGCCGGAAACAGCTCCGAGTTCTGTGGCGGACCTAATCGCCTTACTGTTTACAATTACACCGGCACCGAATTGCCCCCCATCACTAATCCCGGAGGAGGTGGAGGTGGCGGTGGTGGTGGCGGTGGCGCTACGGTTGTCAACGTTCTACAAGGTCTTGCGGGAAGTTGGAACTATTCTGCATGTTATATGTGCGCACGCTCGACTTTCTTCAATACATCCGCTTACACAACTCCAGCGACAACGCTAACGGCCGCATCTTTGAGACAGCCATCGGTCCCGATAGTAATCAAACTGTCCAGAGTTGCATCTCCTCTTGCATAGATGCTAACTTCACAGTTGCCGGTATGGAGTTCTCGGTAAGTGTTTCACTACATTGATAGCTCAACGCTGAATGTCATTAAGACGGAATGTTGTACGTTGAACGACGCGCTGATGTTTGGATTTTTGCATTGATACTATGTTCAGATTGCGGTGATCGTCTGATCAACGGCGCCGAAGTGGGGGTAGCTGACAGTTGCAACATGGGTTGCACAGGGAATACGACTGAGGCATGCGGTGGACCGAACCGTCTATCAGTCTACTCGTTGAGCAAGAATATCACCGCACTCCCTATACCAGTGGTCCAGGAAACAAGTCTCCCCACAAACTGGTCATATGCCGGATGTTACACGTGAGTACCTTACTTCCTGTATATGCATACATTGAAGTCGGTGAAAGCGACAAAAACAACGGTCGAGTCCTACCTTGGCAGATTATATGGGAGAATAACAACACTGCCGAAGCTTGTGTCAGCCAGTGTGATAAGTTCGGCTATACAGCTGCATCTCTGGAATATGGACAAGAGTGCTGTAGGTCCTCTGGTCCCTGGGAAAATGGTCGCACTGACTTGTGATGACAGATTGTGGGGACATCCTCGACCTCCAAGCTGCTACGCTAGCGCCCGAGACGGATTGCTCTTTTGCATGTCCAGGCGACCCGATTCATCTATGCGGTGCTGGCCTCAGGATGACTACATACATCTTCAACGGAGTCAAGAATACTTGGCACACGCCAGCAGTCACTGGTTACTACGAGGTACTATTTCCGCGTCGAACATCTGAAGTTGGTCTAATCGTGTGATAGTTTTTCGGTGTGTCCATCTCTGCATACCTCTAGGAATTTTGTTTTGACACTGTATGGGACACTTGGTCTCAGTTCCTGGGTTCGTAATGGCAACTTCAGATTGATTTCATGCCCTGATCTTTTCTGATAGCCTTGTCACGCCTTTACTGGTCACTGTTGGCATCAATAACAAGGTGACTTTCCTGGAGAAGAGCGGCACCTCATAGTGAGTTCCTCGTGGAGTGGCACAAGGATATATTTGACCATTTGCGTTAGCTATCCGAATACCACTGGCGCCTACGAACTTGACCTCAGCTTAGCTTCTGACTTCTCTAAAGCCTGGCGCGAGATGCACGTGCAGACCGACGTCTTCTGCTCCGCTAGCATCATCTTACCCGACAAAGCTGCCCGTCAGATCAATATTGGAGGTTTGTTGCGCGTGAACGGTTCAAGTATAAGTGACTCAGTATTCTCAGGGTGGTCTCTGGACAGTACTTACGGCATACGTCTCTACACACCTGACGGTGTGCCGGGCGTGAACTCAACGAACGACTGGGAGGAAGACTTCAATGTGTTGAAACTTCAGGTCTGTGATTTTTCGGTGAACATGGCATGCTTTGCTGACCAGGACTTTCCAAAAGCGAGGACGATGGTATGTAGCCTTCTTAAGCATGCTAGCTATAGCGGTATTGAAGTGGATCACCTCTTCAGGTACCCTTCAGCAGCAATTCTCAGTGCGCCTTTCTGTAAATCTTCTCTGGTGTGTTGAACGAACAGCCGCTATTAGCGAACGGCAGTATTCTGGTTGTTGGTGGAGAGACAGGCAGCAATGCACCCGCCGAACCCAGTCTTGAGATTCTACCCACACCAGCCGGCGGTCCTACCTATCTGTATATGGATTGGCTCGCACGCACTGATCCAAACAATCTGTACCCCTTCTTGATCGTGCTCCCTGGAGGCGGTCTCTTCGTCGGTGGGTAACTTGATTCGGATGTCAATACGCGGAGATTAAACTCTTATCTACGTAGCTTATTACAACGAAGCTCGGATTCTGGACCAGACCACCTTCGACACCATCAAGACCCTTCCCAACTCTCCGGCGGCTGTCAATGACTGTACGCTTTCTCTTCAATAATGGTCTCACAGGAATTCACAGTCTTCCAGTTGATGGCGGACGTACTTATCCCTTGGAGGGTGTCGCGATGCCGCTTCCCCAGCATGCACCATATACCGATCCCCTCGAAATCTTGATTTGTGGCGGATCTACTCCCGGACCAGGAATTGCCCTGGACAACTGCGTGACCATTGCTCCCGAAGTCCAAAATGCGACCTGGACTATCGAGCGCATGGTGAGGACCTCTACCAAGTGTCGATCTCGTCTGACCGTTCCACAGCCGTGGAGCCGCGTCATGCCATGCATGGCTGCCCTCCCAGATGGCACCTACCTGATTGTGAATGGTGCTCAACAAGGAGTAGCCGGCTTTGGTTTGGCCACCAATCCCGCACTGACTGCACTGCTCTACGATCCTACTCTTGCTCTTGGTAGTCGCATTTCCATATTGAACAGTACCATTGTTGCTCGTCTCTACCACTCTGAAGCCACCCTTCTCCCGGACGGTCGCGTCCTCATCTCGGGCTCCGATCCTGAGGATGGTGTACACCCCGAGGAGATGAGAGTTGAGGTGCGTTCGTCGCTTTACCATGGGTCTTCGAAACTTAGCGGGTCTTCCAGGTCTACGTTCCTCCATACCTTGCTACCGGCCTCACGCAACCCACGTTCAGTATCGCAAACAAGGACTGGTCGTACGGTGGAAAGTATCAAATCTCTAATATCACGCTTCACCAAGGAACGCTTTTGCATCTGAGAGTCTCTCTCATCGCAGGTACGTGAAAAAGACTTCTCTTTTGGTAGTTTCCCGAAACCCAAACGCTCTGCAGCCACCTCCAGCACCCACGGGAACGCTATGGGAGCACGGACGATCTTTCCGGCGTTCTCTTGCGCGGGCAAAACGTGTACCATCACCGCGCCACCCAATGCCTTCATCTCACCTCCCGGCTGGCACCAACTCTTCATCCTCGACGGCCCCACGCCGTCGCACTCACAATGGGTGCGCATCGGTGGTGATCCCAGTAAATTGGGCCTTTGGCCTTCCGAAGCCCCCTTCACTCCACCTGGTATCTGAGGCCAACATAACGGCTTGTTTCTTCCAATCACTAGGACAATGCTGAAGTATCTTGGAAATCTGACGACCTGGACATTGACTTTGATATCAGAAACTCTAGTATCGTTCTCCCTTGTATTCGCTGTCGTTGTGCACGCATTCTACTTACACTGGTATAATAGTCATTCTTCTGTAACACTGCCATCATCAATACGATTGGACTTTTTCCGTTGGATCATCGCGAACGTGGTCTGAAGCAGTTGTACTCTGGGTGATTCAAAGTCACGGCATACATGTGTTGTAAGATAGGATTGTGGCGTGGTTGCAGTTAATGTACAGTGAGGAGTATGGTGTGATAACAGTCTAAGTCCAAGTCAATCGAAAAGTGTCTATCATCATGCGGAGTCTCCACTGCTGTCCGAGAAGCGTACAGATTTAACGCCTGTACCACTCGTGTGGCGACGTTGGTCTTGCCCACGATTGCCCGCAGACGCATCACTGAGTTGCGAGGCGGAAGAGGCTGCGTCGTTGTGCCCTCCGACTCCGTCTAGCTTGGGACTACCCCGTCGAGCGTACGCTGTAGGACGCTGATATGTGTCGAGGGGAGAATTATTACGATTGTTTGAACTGCGTGGAGATCATTTAAGCGGGGATGTAATGCCGCGCATGGTGGACGCACCTTTCCCGATACTTGCTGTGCACCTTGTGTTTCTCGCGACTGAGCAGAGGCCTGACAGGACGTCTTTCATTTCGATCTTGATACTCTTGAAAGGTCATGTCAATCTTGGGACAGCCTGACGCGTCCTCGGCAGGACTCCGGGGCTTTTTGCTGTACGCAAGACCACAGTCATTCGCGTGATAATGGATGGTGCGTAGAAGGATGGGTGTCTGAGCATCAGTGTCGGCACACCAGTGGAGAGGACGAGAATAGAGCATCACGTCCGGTTTCGGTTTTATGGATTCTCTGAACGATGTGGGCGAAGACTTGGATGAAGAGAGCGTGGGGGTGGGTGAACTGATGGTGGGGGTGCCAGGTTGGCTCGACACCCTGCTGAGATGAAGATTGTTTGACTTCATGGTGTAGAGGGACGGCGGGAGAAGGAAGAGGGCAAAGAGAATCTGAAGCAAAGAATAGGTTCAGGGTCGAGTCGGAGCGGCTGTGTCGCCACTGATCGCAATTGCGACCCGAGTCTCCGAGCGTGGGCCTGCGTGAGCCCAAGGAAGAGCGCCATCCATTGCCCCGCCCAGAATGCGTCACTGCGGGTCTGTTGCCGTCATAGGCAGTTCATAGGCTTGTAGATCGCTCGGGCGGCCTGAGGTCGGAAGGGCGATACGTCGGGCCATTAGTCGCGTGATGGTGGACGACACAAATATAGGTCGTCATGGGCGCTTGGCGGCGCATTGCTATAAGCTAGTAAGTAACAACTGTCACTGCCAACGTCACCAAGTATGAAAACACTAATATTGCCAGTGTTTTGGCAAGCTTGGCTGAAGGCTTGTCCCTGCTTGACCTGTGAAGTACTCAAGTATGTAATAAGTATGCCACGAAGGCGCTCAATGGCTTTCATCTAGAGATTTATGGAGCTGCGGATGGAAGGGAAAAACCATAACAGCCTTGAACTTTCCCAGCGAAACCATCCAATGCACAAGCAGGCAACAACAACGACAACAACACAAACACCAGCAATAACGAATGTCCCCCAAACTCATTTTTAATACCTTCCGAGTCGAGGCTTAGCCAACGCCTGTCATTCTGCACAAGTCTCCGCAATATACAGTCGTCACAGCTGCTCAAAGAATTTACATTCCTTGCCTCATCCACTCGTCCCAGTCATGACTGCCCTCCTAGAAAATTGAGTCCGAGGCAATCAGTACACCGTCAGAAACGAGTCCAATAATGACGGCTGCCAGCCTGTATCGCTGGTATTCGTCTCGTTGCTGGACTGACCGCTTGGGCTGTCCTTCACAATCATCATCAATGGACACTCATAGTCGACTTACTTACTGGCTTACCTCACGCATATTCCACGACCGCACTTATAGTACCTCGACTCGGCGCAGTCTGGGCGCCTGCCAAAGCAGAAAGTCGTGCGCCTCAGGTGCCGCAACCCGGCATTGCCGCCGATCACCCTCTGTATTTGGTAATGACGACGGTCGACGGACAGGCCCAGGCCAAGAAATCGATGCTAACAATTCACGAGCACGAGCCACTTGGTTCGAACTTCGCATCGAACCCAATCGACGTTTGCTCGGTGTCAGCCGCCCCGTCCGCTTCCTGTTATTCAGCTCGCTCTCACAGTGGCCGGTAATGGAACGGTTATTTATAATGCCACGATCGGGTGCCACACGCGTCAGACACTACTCAACCAGAGACCACCATCATGAACAACTGGGAACCACAGACAGAGCGCAACTATATCTCTATCTCTGATCATGGATTGTACGTTCGCTCACCGAACACCTCCCGGTTTACTAAGTAGACTGCCTAGGATCGGCAACCTGCACACAGCGGCCTTGATTAGTATCGATGGATCTGGTATGGTCAATGACGTTCGTTGAAAAAGCATTGATTTGGTCCAGTTGAAAGCTACTGTGTCCCCAATTTTGACTCTCCTTCCGTGTTCGCGCGCATACTGGACAAGGACAAAGGCGGGCACTTCTCCATCACGCCGACCGTTTCGTTCAACACCAAGCAGAATTATCTCCCGAGCTCAAATGTGAGGCTCACGCCATCCCTTTTGAGCGCTCCGCATGACACCTTTGCAGGTCCTACAGACCAAGTTTATGAACGAGCAAGGGGTGGTCAGCATCACTGGTACAAGTCGCATATCTCAGTTTGAAACATCAACTAAGTCGCCGCCGTTATCAGACTTTCTCCCCCGCCCCATCGAAGCGACAGGAATATCCTCTCCCAAGCCGCTTTTGCATTGGCTTGTCCGCCGTATCGAGGTAGGGCTGTGATCACCTGTGCATGTCCGAGCTCATTGTGTGGGGTTCATTAGGTTATTCGGGGCACAGTACCCCTGCGGATGGAATGCGCACCTGCCTTCAACTACGCGCGCGATTCGCACGAGATGACTTTCCTGAAAGATGCGTCCTGCGAAACATCGCAAGATCGGGTCATCTTCGATTCACCAGATTGCAAGTTGGAGCTGCGGTATTTTCTCGAGGCCACAATGGTTTGTACCTCAACGCGTCAATGTGACCGCTCACACACTGTGTATATAGGATCACGCCCCGACTCCTCAGGTTAAGCTGGAACAGCTAGATCTACGCGACAAAGGTCACAAAGGTCTCGGCGTATCGGCTAATTTGAGTCTACAAGAGGGACAATGCGTCTGGTTCATCCTCAGGATGCCGCCAAAGGTGTCCACCGACGCAGGCGCCCCTGAAGACCCAATCATCACAAAGGTGCGCGCCCAAGTCGATACTGTTGTGAAGAATGAGCTCATGATCCCCAGAAATTCATCAATGGAGTGTTGTTGGTGTGGAGACCCGCAACCGAGCTCGTAGCCAAACTGATATCTTCCAGACCACGGTACAGTACTGGAATCAATGGATCCGGCACTCGTCATACAACGGATCATGGAAGGAAGCCGTGCACCGTAGTGCTCTTGCTCTAAAGCTTTTGATCTATGAGCCCACAGGTGAGGACATATCTAATGGGTGAAGTGACACGCATCAATGTTCTTCAGGTGCCGTTGTGGCTAGTCCCACGTTCAGTTTGCCGGAGTACATAGGCGGGACCAGGAACTGGTTTGTCTCAATTGATCTGTCTTTGTATAAGTCTGACTGACATAACGTAGGGATTACCGGTGTGCCAAGCTTCGCTTACGTTTACGTTTACGTCGTCCATGTTGAGGCTCCCACAGTGCGTCGTGGATTCGGGACTCGTCGTTCACGTTGTATGCCCTCCTGCGCCTCGGATTCACAGAGGAAGCGAATGGTAACGTCAATCACCAATGTGTTGCAATGACATGCGTCTCATCAGCTCTCAAGCTTATATGGACTTCATCTTCAATCTCTTGCGCCACAAAAACCCAGATGGCAGTATTCAGATCATGTATACTATCCACGGTCAGTTCCACGTTTCTCGCCTTCACTATACACTTTCAAGCGTATCTACAGGCGGAAAGGAACTTGAGGAGATTGAGCTCACACACCTGGACGGCCATAAAGGCTCCAAGCCTGTCCGTATCGGGAACGGAGCTGCCGATCATCTTCAACTGGTATGTCTTTACTTGCACTTCCTTGTGTGATTGTAGCTGATTTCGATTAGGACATCTATGGCGAACTGTTCGTCGTCTTGTATGCTCATGATGGTGGGCCTGGAACTCATGGTGTATTACAGAATGGATTCGATCTACCTGGGACAGAAGGCAGGCAGAATATGTTGCGTAGGTAATATCCGCTGACATTGTATTCGGGCAGTTTGGGAGACCTCTGGGCTACGACGACTGGTGAGCGCCTCTCACAGTTCGACGAAAGTCGAATTTGACCATGTTGTCTTCGTAGGGTTCTTGTCCGTGAACTGTAAGTTCTGTTATTCTGCCAGGCCGAGTACTACGAAGTCTCACGCTCGATCATCAGAGTCGACTGTACGTCAATATACCTTCAATACTGTGCCTGATCGCTGAACGTACTCGAAGATGTTGTCGCTAACTACGCGCAACCTGATTTGTAGGCTTCATCTCTGACTGTGACTCACCCGTTCACGCGGATCTCCAGGTCGATTTGGTCTGTACGCGGTGTCGATCCCGGTGTCCCACTGACATGGACCTTCAGGGAAGTAAGAAACAAGAAGAGACACTTCACGGTAACGGCCACTTTCCTTCGCTCATGGTCATATGTGCGCTCAACGTATTGTTGGGTCTCCAGTATTCCAAGGTGCGCGCAAATACACTCGATATCCTAGCTATCAACCAACTTTTGCCGGCCATCTCAAGGTGATGTTATGGTAAGTGAAGATCATCCGCATCTGTACCTGAACATCGCCCAACAGCCTTGCAGGGTTGCCATCGATCGAGGTCATCTTTTCCCCGGAGCACCCAGTATGTCGCGCACGCTCTGAACCGTTACATAGGTCTACGCCTTGCCGATAAACGCTCTTTGCCGTGCCCTAAGCGGAACGAATGGCTCACTGCGCGCGACATCCTTTACGAGGACATCATGACCAAGGCATGGAATTCGGAACTGAAACATTTCGGACAGAGTTATGAAGAGACTCACGTCCTGGACTCGGCGGTGCTCATCATGCCATTGGTTTTCTTCATGCAGGGCGTGAGTGCTACTTGCGATCTCTGATACCGAACTAAGTGATTCTGTTCCTTCTATAGTCGGATCCTCGATTCGTGAGCACCCTCAAGCAGATTTTGAAGACGCCCGAAAGAGGTGGATTGACATCCAACGTCAGTCGCAGAAAAGCCGTCGTCTTGTGATGTTCTGAAAGAAATATGCAGAATTTGGTGTTTCGTTACGACGTGAACAAATCCGACGATGGTGTTGGGGGAGAGGAAGGGACTTTTTGTCTCTGCACGCTTTGGTACGCAGCATCACCCTGTCCTCTGGCCAAATGCTCAATCCTCTCCCGCAGGGGTGTAGAAGCGCTGACCCGGGCGGGTCAGTACGACAAATCGATGCTGCTGAAAGCTGTTGCCATGTTTGAAGTTCGTCGACTATGTTTTGGCGTTGGGCGTTACTCACGACGTCTGGATAGGACTTCCTGCAATATCTCAACCACGTGGGATTGTGCACAGAAGAAGTCTCTGAAGCAGGAGAAGGGTGAGCTGACCTGATCTCGATTTCGTCTCGACTGCATCCAAACACCATTTCGTTAGGCTTGGGAATGCCGTGCAAGGTTTCACGTAAGTCACAAATCCATCCAAAATACCAACTGTTCTTGACCTTGACGTTCTATCAGCCATGTTACGCTGATTTCTGCGGCCTATAATCTTTCGCGAACAATGTCGCATGTGCTATGAAGAGGAAGGTCATACAGTTTAAGAGACTTGTACAGTCCATAGTAGTCTACATCGTTCATTGCCCGTATACTCTTGACCTTGAAGTGCCCAGGTCGCGCAAATCGACCGACGAGCACTGAGCCTGAACACCGACTCAAGGACTGCTTCAGACAGGAAGCAACAATAGTATAGTAGGTGTCGATGAGGTGGCAGCGAATGCTTGTGCAACCTACGGAATCTATATCTATCTCAGGGCAACACTTCACTTAGTCTATACGTCTTCCAGACTGAAGTAACACAGCGGCGACGACACAAAACTCCAGAAGGCCAACTTGAACCGCGTTGGTCGTCAGCTCGAGGGTGACCACGCTCTCGCTACGTGTCAACTTCGCACACGGAGAGGGAGGCGTGGTTGCGTGAGTTGCTACATAAAGCTGCAAAGGTAGGCCATGAGACGAGAATAGTGCGACATGTGACGATTCCATACAGTGATTGTGTCCCCTTGAGGTACCCAACAGTACCAGCGACCGCGAGCTGACATGGCGCGTTGCCTGGAAAGCCATGAGCAGCGCCTGAGCAAAAACAGCTTGCGGCACTTACGTGCGGGAGGTATTCAAAGACAGCCAAGAAGAGACGTTCTGTCTCTCGACCAAGCCGCGTATTTCGACGATGGGCTGATTCGCCCATTCAATGACTGCGAAGTTGTTTCCTTGAGCATCCCGGAATAGCGTAGTGTTTCGAGATTGGTCGTTCAGGATGAAGAAATATTCTTTGTTGCGCGGGCCAACAACCGTAGAATCTAGGATTGTCGACTCGTATGTGAAGACAAATTGAAGAATTGTCTCTGGAGTAGGACTCGAAGAGAAAGGGAGGGCCCCGAAGACGGAAGCAGGCGGAGGATTAGAGGGGGTCCAAGCTCCGTTGTTGATTGAATTGTGGTTGTCGGGGTTGAACCAGCCTCCTTGTGCATAGGGGTTATTGATGTTCATCTTGTGAGAGATTGAGGAACTCAAAAGAAGTGAGAGTAGTGAAATGATGCCTTGAGATTGAAACTCACCTCTTTTATATGAAGCGGGCGTAAGACTCGCCGACGAGAGAACAACGGGTTACCGCTAACCCTAATAACCTTTCGACGCGTCGTGAAACCAGTCAGCGACTTTGGACGAGACATTTGGACAGATAGTCGGGTCAGGTCTCCAGGATATGGGTGGTGATGTTCACTTGATAAGGCGGCCCAGGGCGGCAGGTTTCACGGTGATCCCGGATGCACAGACTGTAAGCCGATCCCGACAAAGATTCGCAGCAATCCTGTGCTGGGCTGATCCGAGATGAGCAGAATGACATAGAACAGTACCCGCCGTCGAGAGGACGCTCGGGCTTCAAACCGCCCGAGCCGAAGGCAGCCATCGGCAGTGTTCAATGAGTGTTCATTCGTCTGACAGCCGATACGCGTTGACCCGTCCAACTGGCAAATGCAGAGTAGCGGCACAACAAGCCTCATTGATGCATTCAGCAAACCTGGGGGTACCGCAAAGCTTTATTCCATGACCGAAGGTGAAGGAGAGGCGCGAAGGCAGACCCGAGTCTGTTCGTGTAGTCCGATGTCGCCAGCACAGCGAGGGATGCGGTGTACGAGGCGCCTTTGTCATTGAATTAGTCGTGTCCGAAATTGCACACGTGGATCCTCATTGATGAGTTAGAGAGGTTATATCATGGGCGGAGGTGGAGAATTCTTGGACCTAGTTGCGGGTAAGTTGGTTCCGTTGCATACCAGAGTACCTGGAATAATAGGAGCCCTATAGTTAGGCCTACCAGTCCAATAGACATACACCAGAGGACTGTAGCTCGAGATCCGTCTGGAAAAGAATTATGCCCAAGAGATTGATTACCAGGCTTTCGTGGGGGGAAAGAGGCGTGCGTGTCTTAGACTTTCATGATGATGATCGCACCTCACGCGCCTCACGTGGTAACTCATCTTGATCCCATCAATGGCATCATGATCATTGATCACGCTGCCGGCCTGTTCTGTTCACGTACTTCAGGGAATATTTTCGTCTTGAGATCTTCCAGGGCGTTCGAGAGAGGCTATTCCTTCCGTCGTCGACAATGGTGGAAGACTTTGATCCTACGTCGGCTCTCATCAGTCAGATGGTACGTTCAAAACTTAACACATCGACCTAGAGCTGAAGGAACGCCAATCTAGAGCGCCTTGCACATAATGGAGCTCGATGCCGTTGTTCCTCGTCAAGAAGTAGGGGATCCTTCGAGAAATTGACCCCACAATAACACTCATTAGAAACCGACCGAGCAAGTTGCAGTCGCCACAATGATACCAGCACCTGCAGGTGGCTGGACCTTACCGCCGGACACTGGCGAGGTGAGCACGCATTATCACAATGTAGATTTTGCCGCTCCTACAAAGGCTAGGTGACCAATCGCTATATTCTATGCAACTTCGACGATGACACCTCGACGAATGATAACCTCCAACTATATTGCGCGCGTTGGCCGCCTTCGCGAACGCCGTCGATGTTCTGTGATTGGATTTCCGTTGATCGTGGCACGCTCAAAAGAACCCACCCATATCAGATAGAGATGCTCCAGTCCTCGTTTCAGACGCTTGTCTCTTCCAATAAAGTCACCGTCGATGCACTCGATCAAATTGCATGCGAACACGACGTTGTGTCTGGGAAGTGGCTCATATTCGTCTCTCCGGATGCTGTTGATGGTCTGTGGGAGAGTGTGGTTCACCTTGTTTGTATGGCAAGGAAAAGTGGTTGTGCCAAGGTTACTCCGAATAAAGGCATCGGCACGTACCTGATTTGTGTCTACGTGCAGGACTACACCGACATGGACGACACGTTGTCATTGAGAGAGGCTTTGCGACGTATCGGTGTTGGCTGGAATATTGGTTTCAAAATGGACGCATACACCCACCTTGGCATCTACTCCAAGAACGAGTGGGGCATTAGGCCCAATCGCCACTATTTCTGATCTTATAACTGCTCAATTTGATTGCCATACCCTAGCGTCGAGATTCCACTTCTGTTGTACGAGCTACGTTTATATTGGTGTACGTTGATAGGAACATTTTGAACGACGAGTTCCCACTCGCCAAACCATAGCTGAGTCTCTGACTAAGAACGGAGTCTCAACAGGAAATCACCGACGGTCCTGGTTACTTTGATAAGTCTGTGCGCGCCAGCTTTAGCTAGACGAACAACGTACCCGGCGGCGTATAGGTGCTGATCCCGAAGATGTTTGTGACAATGCCAGGATCGGTGCCTAATACGTGTGAGCCCAGTATAGGATGCAAGCAGCTCAAAAGACGAGGACTGACTAGTATACGCTCCCGGAAATTCGACCAAGTCAGGACTTGGAATTGCGACACTAGGTGCTCCAGTAATGGACAGTTGAGCGCAACTCATCTAGAAAGCCATGTTATGAAAAGTTTAGTCTGTGACTACAATACGACAAGCAGACTCACGAAGAACTGCGCGCCAGGATAGGTTGTTGCTGACAAGAGATCTGGTCGACCATTGTTAGCAGTTATAACATGTGTAATAGCTGTAGCCACGTACTGATGGCCTCGACTCTGAGGAGATATTGGCCTGTAGGCACGCAGCTTGGGAGCGTGATTGTGGCGCTTCCGTTGTTGATGAACAGGTGGTCAGAGCCCCATTGATGGGTGGCTGGCGTGTATCCGTCCTCCCAAATCTTGAACCATTCAAGATCTGTCATCAAGTGTCAGCATCTTCCTGAGCGCAGATCCAGTTACGAGTCGCTGGAGAAATTGAGACGCACCTGTGGTCTCTGATTGAAGAGCACTGGGAACTTGCGCACTACAGATCGTTACATCCAGAGCGAATTCTACGTCATCAAAGTACGCACAGATAAGCCAGGATAGGTCCTAACGAGAGTCGACGTCAATTCGGCTTGACTTGAATTATCAACGGTAACATACCTTTGTTAGTAGGATCAAGAGGGTCCGAAGGATCAGGGCCAACGTATCCAGCGCTAGTGTGGTGGAACTACGTGGTGTTAGAACCAGTCTACCCCTAACATTGTCATAAGCCGCTTCACCTGGGCAGTGATCGGTTCACCAGCGGCGACTTGGATGACCGTTTGCGAAACGGGCTGGATGAAGTTTTTGTTGCAAACGATATCGTTTGATGTGATGTTGGTGATCCCCTAGAAGCCTTCAGGATTGGTATCGAATACGGGATGGAGTCTCATACAGCATTCGAAGTGGGGACGCGAACACCAACACCGTGTCCTTGATCGACGCCATCGACAGAGACGGCCTATGTCTTGTCAGCGACGCCACACAGGTCGATCAACCTAGTGGCTTGTATTCTCACCGAAAAGACCGTATTGGCGGAGACTTTGAGACCCAGGAAGAAGATACCGACTGAGAGAATAGCGCAGGACCTCATTGTGAGTGCTGGTTTTGCGGCAGTGTGCAAACCAGCCTTTATACCTGGCTAGACGCTATTCTTCATACAGCTGGACAGGTAATTTTTTCGCCTTCACCTCATTGGCAGGATGATTGATGAGGCGAATCGAAGCACTCCTCATCGGCGAGAATTCAGCGACGTCTTTGCTTTGGTACGGACTCGGAGAAAGGTATGCTCTGCATTCCTTTGAAGGGACATTCTTTCTCAAGGAATGCCCAACAGAGCCCAGAGCGTGATCAGGTGAGTCTATATCAGTACTCATCATGCACGATGACCACCGAGCACCAGGCAGAATGCTTACAACTCGGCCGTTCATCTAGGAACTTGTCGAGCGTAATATAATTCCTTCCTTCCTTCCTACGAACTGAATATCTCTGGAATACTAAATCTCATTTCATAAGCAAGAATGCACGGACTGTAAGTAACGAGAAAGATAAGTCTGCGGCCGACAGGTGACCCCTGGAGCCCTTCAAAGGCACTGACTGTACTGTTGAAGGCATCAACAGGCAGATCCTAGTACTGATATGCGGTACGTACGTAGTCACTCGAATAGACACATGAGTATGGAGCTGCACATGTCGTCGGGCCGGTATATCTAGCGAATGACATTAGAGGTTTGGTCATCGTCGATGAGAAGGAATCTTCACGTTAAACCGCCACACTGCCCGTATCGAACTACCGTAGAACCAGACGTAGCAGTGCTGGCAGCTGAGGTTGCAACGGCTGTGCTCGAAGCAGGGACGCCCGTATTGCTACCACTGCAGCTGAAGACGGCCGGTCCTGAAGCGCTTTTGTAGGAATGTCTTGACAGAGAATGTTCCAAACCTACCTGGAATGGTGTAACTAGTCAAGGTCTGGTAGATATTGATCGTGATACCCGGGTCAGAACCTGCAGAACATCAGTCCCGGAAGGCACGAGTCCGTGGCGTAATCTGACCCACCCTTGTAAGCGCCAGGAAATGAGACAGTCGCCGGAGACGTGCTGCCTCCACCCGTAATCTGCAACTGAGCACATTCCATCTACATATATGCGATTTGAGTGATCCATCTATTGATTTGAAGGAATTCAGCTTGTGTCACTCACATATAGTTGAGCACCGGGGTAGCTGGATGCCCCGTGTAGGGCTTTCATGCACAGGATTAGTAAGGGATGAACGGGAAGTATCACCAGAAGACATACCGATCAGTTCGACTCTAAGGAGGTAATTTCCTGCTGCGACGCAGGATGGGATCGGAAAAGACACCTTTCCCTTGTTAGCAATAAGCCTGTCAACGCCCCAAGCGCCATTTGAGTAGCCGTCTTCCCATATCTTGAACCATCCCAAACCGGTGACGCTGCTCTGTGTCGCGTTAGTGACCTTAGCGCTGAGATGATGATGAGAATGGCAGAGTGACGGTCTAGTAATTTTCCGCGCACAGGTATGCCATGACAGGACCATGGTGAGACGGGTCGATTGGGTCTGCCGAATCACTTGCATCGGCGCCGCTGAGAGTGTGGTGCCATTCGGCAGTTACTTGGGTACCAGCAGCGACAGGTATGACCGTAGTAGACATCGGCGTATGGTATGGATTGATTCCGCCATTGCAAATCACGTCGTTGGACGTGACGTCCATGATGGGCTAGTGAGCCATTGAGACTATTTTCGAGTATCGACGACCATCTGTGGCGCACTCCATCATAGTCGGGAACACGGATTCCCGTCAGGTGGCCCTGTGACACTCCGTTCACGTACAGTTCCTGAAACGATGTAAGCTGTGAAAAAGACCTGAACCTGCAATCATACTTGGAAGATAGTGTGAGCCGAGACGGTCGAGGCAAGAAATAGAATAGAGGGGAGATGAAGCATATTTAGAATGAGGAACACAACGCGTATATGGTCTCATGTGAATGCGTGGAGAACACTGCCTTTTATCTAATTAGCGTGGAGGAGAATGGCTCGAATCGAGTAAAAGTGGTAGGTTGTCGGTGCAACGAGCGGCGCATTGAGCTTGCCAAGCATCCAGTTATTGTGCCGTACAAGATCATGGGGAGGTGGTGTGACTGGGACGATAGTTTGTCGGATATCTGCACGTCATTGTCCGGATCAACTGCCCTGCATGGAAAAGTATGGCGAGCCAGCAACACGCCGCCTGCCAGTGCTGATTGGATGGCGCAATCCTTATCTTCAGAGAGGATGAACGGAGTATTTCCGTCAGCTTGCATCGTCCAGCACCGAACTGTTCGTTCAATCATCACGCCAAGTCACTTGGCCAGTGTTCCACCGATCACCCCATATAACGCGCTTATGGTACACTTTGCGCAGGTCCTTGAACTCCTTGACGAACTCGTCGATGTCTCTGCCGATAGGTGTACCTGTTCCAGACGACAAGGCGCCCAGTGGGGGGGCCGACGGCTGTTGCTTGATGAAGGCGGTTGCGACTGCTTCAGAAGCTTCGTCTTGAGCTGTCGTGGCATGTCTGAGCCGCATGAGAAGGAATTGTGGGGCGAATCGCTGTTGATTTCGTTAGCGTATGCTGAACGGGAGTGGGCTGAAAGGCTACCTGATAGACGTCTTTCTGCTCCTTCTCAAGCTCTTTCCATCGTGCTTCAAGAGCTTTGGCCTCGTCAAATGCATCCTTGGTGTCGGCTCGCAAATGGTACAGGCTGTCTTGCAAAGCCAGATTATTCTCTTCGGGCTTATCAGATGGAGCTGGCTTAGATGACCGACGCCGACTTACTGGCAATAGCCTCGTTAGCCATTCCCAGCTCGGATTGAGCCTGATACATGGCTTTGACGCGGGACAGGGAGTGGAAAATGGCCTGAAAATAGCTGTGATCGGACAGCAAATCCTGAAGGTCTTCTCGTCTATAAGCCAATGAGGTTATTGAGTATACGGAGAGCGAACGATAACGCACGACAGATGCGCCAGTTCTGGGAACTCATGCAAGAGCTGAGTCGACAGCTCTGACGACATGATGATGGTGAGTGACAAGCCAAGCAAATTTCCTTCTTTGTCTATGACCACCATGACGGTTGTCGTACCCGGCGAACTCGTGCCCGCTCAGCACATAAATCTAAAACTTGGCCCTGGTCTTATACAAGAATCGATCGCTGCCTCGACATCTGTACAATCTACGCGAGCAGGTACACTGAATCACTCGGCCAACAAAAGCAAATGGTGGGTGGAGAGCAATTCGCGTCGCGTATGTTTGGCCCTCTCCTCAAGCAAGTCCGAGGCGTTAATCACCCAACAGTATGTCCCGGCATCCCAAGAATCTGTGATTGGCGTCATAGTTCAGAAAGCTGGGGAAGGCTTCAGAGTTGATATCGGCTCTGCCCATTCAGCGTCCCTGGACGGACTGGCTTTCGAAGGCGCAACGAAAAGAAACCGGCCAAATCTAAAGGTCGGCGACGTCATGTCTTCACTCTTCTCTTGTCTCCGAGTCTGACTGGTTTGTAGATTGGCAGTCTCGTCTACGCGCGCATTTCCCTAGCACACAAAGACATGGAGCCTGAACTAGAATGCTTTGACGCGCAAACGCGCAAAGCCGAAGGCTTTGGTGAGCTCAAAGGTGGCTTCATGGTCAGGTGCAGCTTGAGCATGTGTCGAAAGTTGGTCAATCTATTCACACCGGTGTTCTCACTCAAATGGGGCTCGCAGGCTTTTGGATCCCAATCATTTTCTGCTGCCTCTTCTCGGGTCCCAGATTCCGCTGGAGGTGGCCGTTGGAGTCAACGGCCGTGTCTGGATCAGCTCGAAAGAATTGAAGCACACTATTGCAATAGGTCGCTGTATTGAAGCCGTTGATCCCGACGGCGGAGGCATGAACGAAAAGCAGGTCAAGTCCTTCCTTGCATCGCTAGATGTCTGATGCTCGGGTTCGATACTTACCTTTTGGGTGACAATGGGGACAACCGGCGGCGGCCGCGTTCCTCGAGCCACGACACCTCTCGACTCCGCACCTTCTTAGCTGTATAGGGTACCTGAATGATACTCTGGCCTCCCAGGTGCGCAGGTCAGCTCTCACCAAGTCTTTCGGGTGGAAGTCCATCTTCAGAGTATCGATTGCGACGTACAGTCATTGCTCTTTACTATGAAGTCAATATCATGTACTTTCCGGTTTGCGGCAACACGTCGTCACCGTTTTCTTCACGATTCCAAGCAACAGCTCCGGTTCTCATTCTCGTTCGTCGATTATCAACTCTGTTCAACCGGAAGCAGAACATATGCCGATATGAAGACCCAAGCCTCGACCGGTTCGAGCCGCATCCATGTGTCACTATCATCTCCGCGGAATGCGAGGACTTGTGCAGGTTCCACCATCTGATGCATAGAGTATGCATTCATGTCAGGTTCCCAAATCAACGCTGACCTGGCCGTACGGGTTTTCGATCGTTCTGATCCTGAATGCCGACCAAGATCACTCCTTGAACTCACCAGCGTTGCCCGAAAAAGCTCCCACGTGAAAGACGTTAAGACATCTGGCTACTATAAGACTCGCCACCTTTCATCAGTACCTCTCCATAAGGATGGCGACGCGACTACCAAGTATTGAATGCCTCCTTCCCGGTACGCTCTACTGCCTTAGTGCAAATTGCCAGCTTGCTGACGCTTGCTCTTCAGAACGCATTTTCCAAGAATTCGAGCGATATCCCATCGCACGAGCTTCCTCTTCCTACATCCTAGATCCTTGCCCTAGTCCTCCCGACTCAGATACGCCTAGTCATACTGGTAGCAGCACTCCAGAACATCGCCTGAAGCCCCCTTCACCTCCCCCACCTGGCGGGATGGATTTGTTTGACGAAGACCACATCTGCGTGTATTGTCAACGTTGGTGTCGCGGTCGAAGTGCCCTTCGTGTCCACATGCGCATTCACAATGGAATCAAACGTGGGTTCTGTCTGGTCGTCCTCTCCATGTCGTGATAGCTCACCAGGCGTCGCGCACGGAATACAGCCTTCTCATGTCCGGTACCAGGGTGTGGACATCTCTTCAATGTCAAGTCAAACCTCAAACGGCATTGTGACCGAAGACACAAGCTGCCTTCAGATGACGGAGCAGCGTCGCCGCCTTCCGACTCCTCTTCACAAGGGGAATCCGATTCTGGGTCACCGTCCCAGCGTTCGCTGCGCAGGTAGATAACACCGTTGGGCGAGCTCAGAGACATGTGTTGCCTCCGGAGGCGTACAGCACTTCTGACGATGACCCGATATACGAATGGTTTCCGCCACATGCGCTTATACCTGAACCATTACACTCTACTTCCTTGCTATGCAACTGATGATGAACACTCTCACGTCGCCCTCCTGCCCGCTATGCCTTAGGTGTACGCTTATGATTTGAAGACGTTGATGATTCTTTTGCGGCTTTTCATCTTACAATCCCGCACCATCTGCGTGTCACGTAAAGGTGGCGGATATCGGAGTTCTGTCCCAGAACGAGTTGTGACTCTGAGATAGGTGAAGACTATTGACGCCTGATCCATCAATTACGCGCGTCAAGAATCGCATCTACACGTTGACCGTGACCTGAATGACCACATTCCGGTTAGTTGAATACAGCCAGACTCCAGGGTAAGTATGTTTTTCCACAGCTTACCATCAAGACCGTCGGCCTTTCCCCACCCGCTCGAAGCTATGCACGGAAAAGCGATGATCTAGACTGGACACTTTCGCTAAGCGGCGCAGAGCCGTTTGCCGAAATCATTCCGACCTCATGCTTGTTGAGCCGCTCTCTGCGGGCAAGTCTTTACATCTCTCCTCCTAAACGACAGTCCCGGTGGTAAGTACTCAAGTCTTGGTCCACAAATTCGGAAGCACCATATCAATGACTCTCTCACCCTGGCCAGCAGACGAGCAGTAACTCCTAGTGATAGACAGGAATAATGATAACTGTATTGTGAGACTGGAGTCAGGTAGCAGTCAGGTAGCGCTCTGATTTGGTTCTTATCATGGGAGTGAAGCGGAAGGATTATCAC
The DNA here is from genome assembly GCA_019915075.1 of Strobilurus stephanocystis. Taxonomy (NCBI): domain Eukaryota; kingdom Fungi; phylum Basidiomycota; class Agaricomycetes; order Agaricales; family Physalacriaceae; genus Strobilurus; species Strobilurus stephanocystis. The sequence goes on from JAHLMI010000011.1 coordinate 1,290,403, forward strand.
CACAGCTTTGCGTTCCAGATTATTAGCGATTCGAATGGATACTTGCGGGATAAATTTCGGCGGGTTGTGGTACAGAATGATAGTAGTACACATAGCGTGGAGAATCTGGGAATTATAAGTCAAGCGAGTCGTCGTCTTGTTGAATAGTGAGCCTGGCTGAACGGACCAAGGAAGGATACGCCACCGACCTTAATCGTCGTCTAAGCGCGCTTTCTTTCTTGGCCGGCCCGACGAAACGGGAGGTGGGCCATCCTCGTCACCATCGGTCCCTACGCTGGCTCTTTCTTTATTGCGTCTGCGCCGAGAGTATTCACGGTCGCGAAGCAGTTTGTTCTCATGCGAGGTTGTTGGCTTCAAAGTCACAGTCGGAGGTCCCACAGAGTTCTTCCCGGAGTCATCGCCATCCTCCCCGTCACCAGTCAGTTCAAGAGACTGGTGCTGCGTCAGGACTGCATTGAGGTGTACGAGACTGGACACACACCTTTTGTATGGTGACACTGCTGTTTGAAAAGATCCTGTCATTATCCGGGACCTCATACTTTCTCCGCGTCGTAGACTGGTTCTTGAGGAAGTGTTCAAAGCCGAGAACAATGTTTCCGCCGCTGTTGCCCATCGTGTCCTGTAGATACGACTGCTCAAGCTTGTATATCTGGCTTTCTAGGTCTGCCTATACACAACATGGACTAAGCAATAAAGTCTCTTGGCTCAAGTTGAGGAGCGGCGCACCAATTGTTTATCAACATTCCTCTTCTTCGGGATGGCCACCATAAGGTCCTTCTTGATCTGCTCATATCGCGTCTTGTCGTCGGGAACTGGCGTGTCGGTGGCCATAGCTAGGTTCGAAATAGGCGCACTCGCCACACTGTGCTATACTATATCGGCACCTGTAGTGCTGCAATCTTGATGTACTGCTGGCAGCACTCCGTGAAAACGTGTACGGCTGCGTTCAAAATACAGTATCACGGTCTGTGGATGTTACTCAAAGGTACTTACATGAGAGGATTTGCGCAACAGTAACATATTTGGTCCTGTATGGCTGGGACTCCAGAGTTGGACGCGCGTCTGACCTCGTTGACGCGTTCGCTGACATTGACAACTGACCGTCACTCCTCTCCGACACCATGTCCTCCGCTGCACCCCCTCCTCCAGACCCACCTGCCAGCAATCCCGAGAAGCAGCCAGAGCAATCTTCACCGCCGCCACCAGCAGATACAGCAGCCGAAGATGCATCCATGGACACGACGGAGGACAAGCCAGAGACTTGGGATGACATTCCGCCTGAGATCATGGAGCTGAACACGGATGAGATTTTGACGAGAATACGTCTGATAGACAATGATATCAAAGTGCGTAGCGAGCTGGGAATGGCGTTGGGAGACTGAGATGGCTTTCAGGTTATGCGCTCGGAAACGCTGCGGCTACAGCACGAGCAGACCGTCATGAAGGAGAAGATCCGTGACAACGGCGAGAAGATTAAGCAGAATAAGGTTCTGCCGTATCTTGTGGGCAATGTTGTCGAGGTATGTCTCAGCCCAGCTTGTCTCGTCAGCGTGTTTCAAGACATATATCACTCAGATTCTTGATGTCGATCCCGAGGGCGAAGAGGACGGCGCCAACCAGGACTTGGACTCCATGCGCAAGGGCAAATGTGCTGTCATCAAAACCTCCACCCGGCAAACTGTATTCCTTCCCCTCATCGGTCTTGTACCACCAGAAGAGCTACAACCTGGAGATCTTGTCGGTGTCAACAAAGACTCGTACCTCGTTCTTGACAAGCTCCCTGCCGAATTTGACTCGCGTGTCAAAGCTATGGAAGTCGACGAAAGGCCGACAGAAACCTACACGGACATTGGTGGTCTCGAGAAGCAGATTGAGGAGCTCGTCGAGGCAATTGTGCTTCCCATGGAGCATGCTGACCGGTTCAAGACACTCGGGATAAAGCCTCCCAAAGGCTGTCTTATGTACGGTCCTCCCGGTACTGGAAAGACGCTCCTCGCCCGTGCTTGTGCTGCCCAGACGAACGCCTGCTATCTCAAACTTGCCGGTCCTTCGCTCGTACAGATGTTCATTGGTGATGGCGCCAAGTTGGTCCGCGACGCGTTTGCCCTGGCCAAACAGAAAGCGCCCGCCATTATCTTCATTGATGAGTTGGACGCGATTGGTACCAAGCGATTCGATTCCGACAAGAGTGGTGATCGTGAGGTGCAGAGGACCATGTTGGAGCTGCTGAACCAGCTTGATGGCTTCAGCAGTGACGAGCGAATCAAGGTACCTGTCTACTTCATTGTTATCAGCTTCGCTCTAATGTGCTTCTAGGTGATCGCTGCCACGAATCGTATCGATATCCTCGACCCCGCTCTGCTACGATCCGGTCGTCTTGACCGCAAGATCGAGTTCCCCCTACCAAACGAGTCCGCCCGTGCCCGTATCTTGGAAATCCACTCGCGCAAGATGACCTTGTCAACGGACGTGAACTTTGATGAGTTGGCGAGAAGTACGGACGAGTTCAACGCTGCACAGCTCAAAGCTGTCTGTGTTGAAGCTGGCATGATCGCGTTGAGAGAGGGAGCAACGAGGCTTGGACACGAGCATTTCTTGAGCGGTATATCTGAAGGTATGGTTATTCATCAAATGGATCGTCCTGTCATTCATATTTTGCAGTCCAGAGCAAGAAGAAGAACGACCTTATGTACTTTGCTTAGAATTAGCGTACCTATCACAGTATCATTTCTCGATTGTACAATTCCGTGTGATGAACCCAAAGTGATTGACGCGTCATGGATTATGGCAGGTCTATACGCGCCGCCCGCTGCCGAGTGACCAGTGAGTCTGAAGACCGGATCAGATGTATGATCGCTGTACCAAAATGGCACTTTCACCTTTTACCACGTCGTGCGGTAAGATAATGATGACAGTCCAGACCTGCCTGCGCTGATATCGTCGTCGACGCGTAGGATTCATTCTACCATCCATCCATGCCGCACCTCCGTTTTTCACGTCTGTCCGGTTTCCCCTCAATTGATGGTCAATTGACAAGAGGCGCTAGGCAGCAACCAAACCCTTCCTCGTCGTCCTCACTCGTCGATCAGTGGATCAAACTCATCCTATCGTATGCGCGCCATCGCAAGCTGTTCTTTCTCCGCATAGAAGATGCCGAGACATCAGGCAATGAATGGGATGAGGTCCTCAAGAATGAGCGCATCAATCGTACGTATCTGCACCAAGCTCGAATTGCACCATTAGACGCCGCTTCGCAGGGAAAGTTCTCCCAACATATCTGGAGCACATCATTTCAGTGATGGTGTCCAAGAACGTCGCAGTGTATGAACCGGCGAAGCAGACCCGCGCAGTGCTGCTGTATTGGCGTCTTCCGGAAGAATGGGCGGAGACGCTGCATGAATGGGTCTGTTTTCTCGCATGGCGCCTGCCCTGGCTCTTGCGGGCTGATGAATAGCTTCCTAGGTGACCGCGACGGGCCAGTTGAATGTGATCATGACCTTCTACGATATTACGGACCCGCCCGTCGAATCACCGCTGTCTGGAATACCGCTCCCCTTGTTGCGGCGGGCAATGAATTTGCTGGTAAAGACGAACCAAGCGCAGATGATAGCGGTTGCGGACGGAGAGGGTGTCAGGTTCTTCCCACCCTCCGGTAGATGATACGCGACGGAATTGTCGATTTTGGAACTTTTAGGGGGTGTACTCATTCGTGCTCATGACATTGCTAGACTCTTGAGTCCTTCTTTCAACTTAAACTGCCGATCCGGACGCAGAGTTGGATCTTGTATTCGCGCATACATCCAATCGGCGGGTACCACGTTACCAGGATCTTGCTTCAAGTGCATCGTCACTGCGACTCGTGCTGTGGAGGTCTAGTTACAGTGATTTGAACTTCTTTTGTAGGCTTTGCCACACATCTCTTTCTAGGAAGAGAATTAGTGGCTTCCACAAATCCTGGGTGTGGGGAGGGGATGAAAGATAGTCTTCAGAAATCAGGGAGGTCAAGCTGTGCCGGAATTGTAATGGGTTTGAGATATTCTCCAACTTACGATGAGAGAGGAGAACACAAGTTAACTTTCAACAAGAAGAGGTTTTCGGCGTATCAGAGCATACAATCATAGTGGCAGTGTTCCGCGGCGTTGATCTGCCGCGCTATGGACAGGATAGCTGAGGATGCCTCCGCGCTCTTAATGTTGGTAGTCCGAGTCTGAGCTTGTACACCCGACAACCGCAAGGTCAAGCTGGCGCGCCCACCGTGTGCCAGAATGTGGGTCGATGGCAGATGTGGGGCGATATGCTAGCCAGCCCCAGGCTAAAGCTGGGCCAAAGCCAGGCCATGTCTTCGGGGGTCCGGGCCGTAGTCGCGCCCAAATAAATCAGCAAAGCAAACTTGAGCTCATTCCACCTGTACATCGCTTCTCTCGACAGCCAAGCGTGCTCGATAGCCCGCACAAAATTTAGATTGGTTCATCGAGCCATCTGTCGATTGCTTCAAGTATGTCTCGTCATGTTCCTTTTAACGTTGACTTGACTCTCATTCCACAGCATGGCTGAGAGTGCTGCTGTCCCGAAGCCTATGCGCAATCGCGCAGAAGAACTAGTCATTGATCTTCAAACCAAGATCGTTGCCGCCCTTGAAGCCCTCGATCCCGAGGCCCCTCTCTTCAAACGCGACCACTGGACTCGCGCTGCCAACGGCGGCTATGGAATGTCCTGTGTCTTTGCCGTCCCACCTTCGGACGACGGCAGCGAACCAACCACAATCCTGGAAAAGGCTGGTGTAAACGTCTCCGTCGTGACAGGAACCCTTCCCCCAGCAGCCGTGCAGCAGATGCGGGCCGAGCACGCGTCCCTCCCTACTCCCCAAGACGGCTCCGGTCTCCCATACTTTGTTACCGGTGTCAGCCTTGTCATCCATCCACGCAATCCCAACGCACCCACGTCCCACGCAAATTACCGCTATTTCGAGGTCACCGAGCCTGTTGGCCCGGATCCGGATGAACCGCCCAAGATACTCGCATGGTGGTTCGGCGGAGGTGCGGATTTGACGCCAGTCTACGTGTCCGAAGAGGATGCGAAGCATTTCCATCAGACACTGAAGGACGCGGCTCACGCCCATGGTGAACAATTGTTCCCTGCGTTCAAGAAGTGGTGTGACGAGTACTTCTATATCCCCCATCGCAAGGAATGCCGCGGCGTAGGCGGTGTCTTTTTTGACGACCTTACTTCTGAGCCCCACAAACGCCTGACGGCCGACTCTGCTCGCCCCATGAGTGCCGATGAGATCTTCGAGTTTGTCAAAGACATGGGTAACGCTTTCGTTCCTTCCTACGTCCCTATCCTCGAGAAGCGTGGACGGCTGCCTTTTACTCCCCGTCAGCGCCGCTGGCAGCTCATTCGCCGTGGCCGGTACGCAGAATTCAATCTCATGATTGACCGGGGCACCAAGTTTGGATTGACCGCGCCTGGGGCGCGGATAGAGAGCATCCTCATGAGTCTGCCAGAGACCGTACGCTGGGAGTACATGACAGATATGGCGGATGACCCGGAATCAGAGGAAGCTCGGCTTGTCGAGGTCGTCTCGAACCCTCGAGAATGGGTCTAGTCAAAGAAAATAGGGAGAAAACTGTATAAAATCTACAAAATATGTATTGTTATGCTAAAGATACCTCTTCACTTTTCATTGGACCAGCATGTCTACGACGTCGGTGTAGCGCTGCTTGGTGCCTTGTACGACTTCGTCGGTGATTGTCCAACCTTCACCTTCCACTAGTCCGCCCTCCAACCCCTTGCGAAATCCTGAGCTGACGAGCCAGTCGCGGAGATATTGCTTGTCGAAGCTTGGTTGGGTTATGCCGACCTTGTATCCCTCTAACGGCCAGTAACGGGATGAGTCCGGGGTCAAGAGCTCATCGATGAGCAAAAGATTGTCTCCGACCAAACCAAACTCGAATTTGGTATCGGCGAGGATGATGCCTTTCGAGAGGGCGTACGAAGCGGCTTCAGAATACAATTGGAGAGCGGCTTGGGATATCTTCGCGTAAAGAGATTCTCCGATGAGAGCAGAGGCTGACAGACATTTTAAATCACAAGAAAGGGACGAGAACGTCGATATAGGAACCTTGTTCTGGAGAGATATTCTCGTCGTGAGCTCCCTGCTCGGCTTTGGTTGACGGCGTAAAGATAGGTTCGGGAAATTTTTGCGACTCTTGCATTCCAGTAGGTAAGCTAATTCCGTGAACGGTTCCAGATTTCTTGTATTCCGACCAAGCGGAGCCTACATGAGCATTTAGAGGCGTTCCAGATTGAAAGAAATGCCATCACCAGTCAGATATCCGCGAACAATAGCTTCCAGAGGTACAACTGTAGCCTTCTTCACCAGCATTGCGCGCCCATCCAACTGTTCCCTGAACGGCCTGACTTCCTCTGGCATTTCGTCCACATTGGCAGTAGCAAAATGATTCGGGATGATATGCGCGAGCTTGGAGAACCAGAACAGAGATATTTTGGTAAGAAGTTTTCCTTTCTCCGGGATACCCTGATCGTCACAGCGCAATTAGACCCCCTGTGGTAGCAGCAGCACTGTGAGGTGATACTGACGTTGTTCAGGATAACATCATAAGCGGATATCCGATCCGTAGCAACGAAGAGCAGGTGGTCAGAAGAGGACGTGCTGTAGATATCTCGGACTTTGCCTTTCGATACTAGGTTAAGACCAGGAAGGTTTGTCTGTGTCAGAGCCATCATGGGCACCTGTATGATGGGCGATCGAAGCAAGTTGACTCGACAATGTGAAAAAGCGATCTCGGTGCTGCGGGCCGTTGTACCGACGAGGATCGACGATCCATCAGGCTCCGATCATGAGCTTTGATTTACACAAAACTTTTAATGTCACATCCCTACTTGTCTCTGGCAGAGTCTATATAGAGTCACTTTAGTCTGCAGAAGATATGGTGGTGAGGAGGTACAATGCAGGAATGTCTCCAGGCGCGCGCCCAATTCCAAACTCTGCCGATGGGCCGGGTGACTGAAGTGTGGCCAGGTAGGTTAATGCTGAACATCGCGTGCTTGCTCCTACTATGTAAGACTACTACTGATTGATCCTTGGCAACTCCAAGCTGAGCTTTAACATGAAGCAATGCAATAGTCGGCTCTATAGAAGTAATTGCAGCCTGAGGAAGTGGTTTCAAGTTCAATCTGTGCAAAGAAGTCGGCTCATGGCCGCCCAAGAAATGCATGGGGTTTAGCTAGGTGATAGTGGAGCAGACACAGTCCAGTCGTACAGATTGAGGCAGTAATGATACATACAACAAGCGTGTTCTACATTTGAAAGTCTCCAAATTGCGTGTCAGGTCAACGATTGTACATGTGCGCCCCAGTTTTGCCACCATTCATCAACTGCGTCTCTTGCATCGTAGTGTAGCTGCGCTTTCCAATGAGACCAAGTGGCTGCCAGCTCCTCCGCATGTTCATGCGGGTCGCTCAACATATCAAGTGTCCGCGCCATTCCTGCATCTCTGAGGTCCCTGTTTGGACCAGGCGGAAGGCCGATGATAGTCAAGCCGTCCACCTCAAAAGTTTGGACGCTGTTGGAACGGGGTACTCGGATCTCGTCATATCCTTTGAGCAGAGGCTGTATCTGTGATTTGCAGGTAACGTGCGAGAAGAGTCTCCCTATCGTGAATGCGTCCTCGATCTCGGATAGCATCAGAAAGGAACTCAAGGTTGAGAATCTGCATGTGAGCCTACCGCTAACGACCTAGAAGATACGTCAATTTACGTTGGCAGATGCTCACGTTGGTGACTCACCCGTTGTGTGTACCATGTATCTATGAGATGCTTTGTTAAACACAGAAATGCATGAACGACGGAGGTGCTCACTGGAGAATCGTGTGCTGCATCGCCGATGATCACCACTTTCGCATGCTCGTCACTAAAAGTGCTCGATAGTCGGGCAAATTGGATCGTTGGATGATAAAACTGCGCCAAGCGTAGCATTTTTTGGATACTACGAATTGTTGGACGTCGTTCGTCGGATGGGAACCAGCGGATGAGGAGTGCACTGACATTGGATGATACTCTGGAACAGTTTCTAGGACCGAGTCGACGGGACACTTTTGACTCCAGTCTTCGTCCTTATCTGTCACCAGAGGCGGTATCGAACGCGTCAATCCCAGTATGAATAGGTCTCCATGCTATGTACTAGTCAAATCGGGGCGAATGAGTCCCGGATGAAGTGCTCACACGTGAACCACTGATAGAGCAGCTGTTCCCCATCCACACGGTGAACTACGTTATGGCAAAGTCTGTATCGACGATGACATGATAAGCTATACTCAGCTCACTTTCGTTGAATTGGCAAGCTCTTGGAGGTCTGAATGCTGTAGCATCTCCGAGACTCGCAACGAGAAGGACCCTCTAACAAATGTTCTCAGCAACATAGAGGGGTGAACACAGCGATTTACCCTGGAAATCTCCGAGGCGGAGGTTCCACCAGACTGGCGCTCTCCTCGGGGTCAACGACGCTTTGTGTAATGTACTCGCGAACAATGCTGTTGTGGCCGTCCGCCCCGACAATCTGAAGAATGCATATCAAGTGTTCTTTTCGAGAAAAGGGTCACAGACAATATCCGCTTCAAAGCGCTCCCCGGTCTTGGAGAGCATGACTGCCGGACCATTCTCTGATATCTCGAGGCGCGATGCCTCGATGTCAAATCGGAAGCGTACGCCAACTTCTTTGCAGTGATCTCTAAGGAACGTGGAGAGGTGATAGTACTGGTGGAGAAGATAAGATTATCAGCCTTATGACTTTGTGAAAAATAAGGAAGCCTGAGGACGGACAGATAAGTGGTGGTAATCCGATGCCATATTGACCATGATTGGACTGACAAAATTCATGGCGCCTACCAAGGCGTTGCTTGCACCTTTCAACCTCCCATCAGAATTAGACTCTAGTCAGCGTCTCTCGACGTACAGTCGCGCCATTCCAAGCTACCAGAAGTACGATCAACAAGATTCATGGCTGGTGAACCAGCAGAAACCACACATACCCAGTGCATGTGGTACCTTTGCTTTCCAGGAGTTCCTGTGCGCCACCAAATTCCTGACAAAGAATTCGACTCATGTTCGATGGAATCCTCAATCCTCCGTCCTGGTCTTCCTGCGCGTCGCGTTAATTAAGCTCATAGACATGACTGAGAACGGCACATGCCCTGTATAAATCGGCATCCCTCTCGACGACGAGCACATCGTGCCCGGAGTTCGCGAGGGTATACGCAGATGACAGCCCGGCGACGCTACCTCCAATGACGAGGAATCTGAGGGGCAGCAAAGGTGCCATCTTTCTGTATCCCACTTCCCGGCGGCTTCTGCGGCTTAAGTAATGTCGTGGCTGCTATTTGATTTGCTGCAAGCTGCCTGTATGGAGCTGTAGCCTGTATGGAGGTTACCAGGAGGTTACGGCAGAAAGTACGAGGGAGGCAGAAACAAGAAAGGAAGCCGATATGCGACGGGTTTGCAGGTCGTATGGCTTCTCTTTCTACCGCCCCATAGATGAACAGTCTTCGGCAGTTTTCAGAAGATATTAAGAAAACGTGCAACGTGATGGATGGAGATCAGATCCAAGGAGCTTGGTCGCATTGAGCCTGGATTGGGCGGCTGTTCCGTTTGGCAGTGCCAGTGCCTCATGATGACGGCAAAACCCGCGCACAGCCACGGATAGCCAACCCTGCTCGGAACCACCACCTCGCCGACGTGTCGCCGACCATGCTGCGTCTTGACGAGTCGTTCTTCGCAGCTAAGTTACTGATCCCAAAGTAATCAGCAAGCCGGCCGTTAAGATCTCCGTTTGTGCTAGTCTGACAATTAAATTCCGCGACAGCAACACTAGTGCACGCTCTGGGAGTCGGACAAGCATTCGGGGGTAACTCGAAATCATTGACACCTAGAGATACCGTCCCTCGCTTCTTCAAAGCTGGTAATCGGATACCCTCCGGGTTATGTCAATCTCGGATAACCAAATTTCACGACAAGCTCGTTGACATATTCATCGCGCCCGCCGGATCGGTTTTCGACGATGTACGCAAGCATTTAGTGTCTCGGAAACGCTGGGTGTGGGTACGCTGACTCTCTCCCACTGATAACTCTTGACGCGGCTTGAGAGTCCTGCATATGCGCATCTATTCTGAGTTCTACGAAGGCGATGTTCGACGCTCTTCACTCCGACGTCCATTCAATGTTTGCCAGTCAAGATCTCAAAATGCGGTCATCGGAGGCCCAGGGAATGCACATCCACTCTTCCTCGCATCCGGAAACTGTTGGGAAAGCGAAGCATTTATCCTGGACAACCCGTTACTTTCGCTCCTTGAAGTGGTGTAGTAGGCATTTTGTCTACCGAGATGGCTGTTGCGTGAGCTAAAATCCATGGCTGCTGTCATACAATGATTCATATATGGGGGGACAACAGCTTTCGAAGCCTCTAGTCATCCACTGGCGAATCGCAATGGCCAAAGGACCAGCGGAGATCGCGTCAGTGGCCCAGGCGTCGCTTGTTTCTCAGCTGATTCTTGTCTCAGACACGGACCCATGCTCATTGGCTTCATCTTCAATGTACTTTTGTACGGTATCATGATCACGCAGGTCTACCTGTACTATGCTACGTACAAGAGGTGAGTCAATATGGGTCGACTTCTTCGAAGGACCACTCACGACCTTCCCATCAGAGACAAGACTTGGATAAAGCTATTCGTGAGCTCACACAGGATTCTCTGTGGCGAGCGCTGATGCTGACATGTTGAGGTCGCACTTCTTTTCTTCGCGGATACGTTGAATACGGCATTCGACTTCGCCTACATCTACATTTCTCTGATCAAGCATTTTGGCAAGTCCGTTCCAAATGCTCAGGTTTTCCGTCACCTCATGCCCATCAGGCGATATCGAGTTTTTAGGTCAGGCTGATTGGAGTAAGTCCTTTGATGTATCGTTTCTCGTCGCCTCATCGGCAACATTCCGTTAGTATTTGGCACAGGTTCGTGTCAGCTCGGATTTGGGCCACTTTACTTGGCTGCTCATCGTCCCATAATACATAGATCCTGCTTTGACGGGTATCATTGCTGGCCTTGTTCAAATCTTCTTTGCATGGAGGGTCAAGGTGTTGACTGGAAGTAATTGGCTTGTTGGCGTGGTCCTACTAGCAGCGTTGGCCGGAGCCAGTAAGCGCGTCGATGGTCATGTCGCCGCCTTTTCATGATCATCGTCTCCAGGTGGCAGCATTGCTACCTCGGTCGAAGTGGGTTTCCAGCCACACTTTGTGTCATTCCGAAATTTCAAGGTCCCAAACCGTCTTACTGGATGATAGTGGCTTACTTTTTTCTCCAAGAGTGTTGTGATTGTGTGGTTGGCAGCGGAATGCTTTGCGGATATCCTGATTACCGTAATAATGGTTTGGCATCTGTATGATGACTCTTCTTCCGCAAGTTTCTGGCCTTATGATCCTTGTACAGGGTAAGCCTGGCAGTCCATAATGAACGCAAGCCCTCCGAAGCTCACCTGAGTCAGCGAAAGCACAAGACTGGCTTCCAGGCTTCCGATATTCTCGTGGATCGTATCATACGAAGTAAGCTCGAGTTTGTTCTCATTCAGAGCAACATATTATTCAATACTGCGCGTCTAGTGACGATGCAAACGGGTCTATTGACGTCGGTGTGCGCCTTGTTAGACCTGGTCTTCTTCTTGTGTGACGTGAGTGCTGCTTCTTACATGATGCCGGTGCTAGCAGCCGGCCAGTTGATGCAAAGCTGACGCCGAATAGCCCACTGGAACGTAAGCTCGACCATTAAATATTAAGATCCTAGCCCTGACGCTGAACGTTCTCGCATTAGCCACTTGATCTTCAATTTTCCGCTTTCCAAGCTATACACCAATTCCCTCATGAGTAGCCTAAATTCACGGGGCGGTTGGAACTTCGGCGGCGCGAGCGGCACTGCTCCAGTGGGTAACAGCGATTCTCAAGCCCTGCACACCGCAGATCGACCCAAACCGGTAGGTCTTCGACGCAACTCAGCTTGTCCCGCCGTCGATAATGAGCCACCAGGCAACCGAGGTTGGGGTCTTCGTGCATGTCGATGTCGAGTCCCATGAGATGCACAGCAATGACGGTGGCTTGTCAATCGATATGAAACCTATGTTTTTCAAAGGAACGTCCTCTAGGCGGTCTAGCGGTGGCATGTTGCAGGAGCAACCGACTCAATTTGAAGTTTAGGCTTATCGCTCTATTCTTGCCCACTCAAACCGACTCGTTAACTTTTCGTAGTGCTCTTGAGTAGACTCGGGATAGGGCAGTTATAGAACCTATGTGTACACATTGTCGGGGAGTCAACTTGGCGGAATTATCTCCGATACTCAAGCTTCCTCTTGGCCAACAAATTGGTCAAACCAACGTAGCACCTCGTAGTGCCACTTGAGACTGGAATGAGGAAGTATCAGTGGCCAAACTTTCACAGCAAGGTGCTAGGTTATGCAATCCATACCTGTTTCCGTGACCGAGGACCCAATGATTCTCTTCAGGGAAAATCACAAGGCGACTGGGAATGCCGAGCCTATAGAATGAGACATGAGCACACGAGTTTTCGAAAGTGGAGCGACAGAACGCACTGCTGTAGGGCGTGAAATGCGCCAATACTCTCGGTCTCAGGCAGCCGGTAATCCTTGCTACCGTGGATCAATAACTGTGGGGTACTCCACTTATGAATGAAGTTGGAGGGATTATATCTATGGGCGAGAATAAGATTGTTGTGTCATCAATGCTGCACGCGACGCGTACTTCTCGGAGGCGGCTTCGCTGTTCTTGTCCCAGGGCCTATTGATACAATCGGTAAGCTCTTCGCCTGTTCGGTAACATCAACAGACTCGCCTGCCTCCCCACTCGTGGTTGAACTAAGGACGATATCAGATCAAAGCTACAGGGACGTCGAAATCGACTTACGAAGAACAGTTCGTCAGTAGTGAAACCATTGTAACGCGAATCGAAGACACCATCATGGCAAACAAGGGCCTTGAAGTTGAAGTCGAATTCTGGATGGCCCTGTATCCAGCTGTATAAGTCGTTTAGCGTCGTGAAAGCAATGATTGTATGCCGAGCATACTTAATAGCGTATCCTCCCCAGCTTCCTCCAGCAGCCACCGTTCGGTTAGTGTCAATCTAGACGTCGGCAGTTAGTCGACGGAAGGTGAACTATATCGAGAGCGTTGAGCACCTCCGGATAAACGTTCAAAATGTGCTTCCAGCCATTTTGCATATCAACAAATGGCTTCCCTCCCCAGTCCTCTTTGATGGCATCCGTGAAATCTGGACAAATATAGCATCAACGGTGGCCACGGTAGGTGGAGACCTCGTACCTTGTCCAAAGGTGGTACTGCCGGTGGGATTGATCATGACAACGAAATATCCCTGTTGAGCGAACACTGGATACAGTCAGGTCAGAAGGACAGTTTGTGTCATTCTCAGAAGAAACTGCACCGTTAGGATTCCATCGGGTAGACCACTGGTCCTCCCACGCACTCTGCGGACCACCATGGATGAGAAGCGCAGCCGGCCATTTCTTCTTCTCGTCCGCTTTCCATCCCCTTGGTTTGAGCACCCAGCCTTGCACATCTCGGCCATCAGCGCCCTTGAACCAAAAGTTCTCTCCTTTCGAAAGCGTCTTTCCATTCAGCTGCTCGGCAGTCAAGTGCGTGACTTGATTGACATCTCCATTGAATTCCACCAGTGCTTGGCTCTCTGTAAAAGACCGTTCAAGTTCTTTGAGACCTGACACCAAGAAGACGTCGTTTGGAGAAGTGAACGAGGACTGAGTGATGAGAAGGCGACCGTTGAACAGCGTTTGAAGACCGCTCGCTGCGGGTCCTGTGGTCAGTGCTACAGGCTTGGTGTATTTCGGCGCCAACTTCGGATTGGAAGTCGACTCCGAAGGCGTGTCAGGAATTGGAAGGACGAAGACCTTGATCTTCGCTTCGTCACCTACAAAGCGGTGAGGCGAGGGAGAATGCATGCTTGACTTGAGCATACCAGCCGTGAAGTAAATGAAGTCGCCACTCTTCGAGAATGCCAAAGTGTCCGGCGATCGGTCCCAACCTTGCGTGAGTGTATATCGGACATCCTTGGTCAGGTCATATATGACAATCTTAGCCCTGAATCGAAATGAGCAGCGGGTAGTAAGACGAACAGGAAGACCGTCACCGATCCGCTTCGTAGCCATCCTCGTCTAATTGCAACCAGGCAGCCTTCTTGCCGTCGGGGCTGAGGACGGGACTGTGAATGGCGCCATGCTCTCCCCCGGTCAATTCTTTAGGCTTTCCTCCCAGAATGTCGACGATGTATACATTCTGCTTCGTATGCCATGCTGCCGGTAGCTCGGGATCCTTGCTAGTGTAGATGACATGGCTCTCTGAGATGTCAAAGTCATCCGTCCCGCCGAATGGTTCCACAGGCGAGCTCTGAGCGATTTCAGTACAGTTCATGCTATCAATTGGAAGCGTGTGCGTACATGTCCGGTTCCCTTGAGCAGGTTAGTGTACTGCGAGCCGAAGTGCCATTTGTGATCGGGGTCTTGGAACAGACGAACGCTGAAGAGAGAGGGGGTTTTCGGACCGGCCCAAGTGTCCCAGTGCCTCTCGTAAGTCGCATCGTACACGAGTGCACCGTTGCCACGGGTTTCCCAAGCCTCGTCTTGCTCCTTGACAGTTGTGAGATCGCCGTCGGCGTATACGTAGTCCGAGAACACCAACTGTCCGACGTGAGCCTGGAAGCGGAAGTTGGTAGCGCCGCTGGTGGGGAAAGAGCCGAGGAGGGTGGGAGGATTGGGGGTGCTGAGGGCGTGCAGACCGCCTGCGAGTTGCGTTTCGAAGTGGATATCGATGGCGTATAGATCGAGTTTGCCGTCGGCTTCGACAGCATGGGCAAGTGTCCGCCCATCCAACCAGAAAGCTTCTCCTCCCTTGGGCAACTGGCGACAACTGAGAACGCGCGGAGACTCAGATGAGATTTGATGGGGCGCACCGGAATCTCCAGGGGTTTCGGGGATGAGGCGGTCAGAGGCGCGATGTAGATTGACTTGCTGTTCCTTCCGACGAAGTCAATACATCCCGAACAACACGAGGTGGTCAGTCACTCACTTCTTGTCATCGAAGGAATACTTGCTGTACGGAATGAAGACGAGGTCGCCCGCAGCATTCGCTACCCCGGTGCCCGGGCGGCCGAGTTCAACAAGGTTCTTCGGGGAGAAAACGTCAGGACCCTCAACGAACGAAAAGTTGTTCATCTGGACAAGGTGGACGTGTTGTTCTAGGGTGGACTGGGGTTGTAATGGGGCCTGGGCGGACAGACCCAGCAAGGCGAGAGGAAACCTCATGGCCACTTGATGCTCGCAGTGCGGAGGAACCTGAGAAAGGAACACACGAAGTCTCCATATGGTCCCTCCATATGTTCCGCCATATACCGAGAATATTGTTTCTGCAGGTGACTTTTGGTTTTTATTTACTCGACGAACTGTGCGCTACATGAAGTACGGCCTACACTTGTTGCGATTAGTGTCATTTGGTCCTTGCCCATGAACAAGTGCAGTCATAGCGGCGCAATGCAGTGTATTGCGCTTGTAACAGTATTGCGCCATGGCCAGTACTGTCCTGCTGCAGGAGATGTCGAAATCCACGCCGCGGCGCAACCCACTCTCGCTCAAAGCACTCGCGCTCAGCGGCATTCATTGCTCTTCTTGGTCTCTCAGTGAGCCAACACCAGAGATGCTAAGTATGGGCCTGGCAATGGGCAATGCGTCAGCATGATGTGTGTCCGCGAACCGGGGTACCAAGACGCGTTGAAGAAATAACTTAAACATGAGCAAAGAACACGGTTGCGTTTATTGTATGAATAGAGAGAAACATGTCCGGCAAGCAGATTAGTTGATAGGGAAGGCAGGATCTACAGATAACTGCCATTTAGAGCACTCGTATATGCGTGCCGGACCTGCATGGAACGACGGGAGTGGACAGTGAGGACCAAGCGCGTTCACATGATGCGCGCGTCGTTGACCGTCATAAACTGATGGCGAGGTGACGTGACCCGCCCTTGTCAGCTCTTGTCCACCCACTCTCACTCATCGCTCTTGTGCTCACCAGTAGCGACTACGAGCACGCTTGGACAATGAGCCTCCCTACTCCACCACGCACCGGCCACCGCACCGAGAAGGAGAACCGACCTCTGCGAACGGGGTCCTCTCGCGTCGTGTGGGCCGCACATAATCAGTATCACTCGCTATCCAGTCCTCCGAGGATAACAGCCGTACGACATGCTTCGGCTGACCACCCCACCAAGTCTATTCTCAAGCAGACAAGCCCCGTACCACTACCCTCGCCACTACCCGAGACCAGCGAGCGAGAGGAGACGCCCGAGCCCAGCTCGCCACAAGACGACTCCCACTATCTCCAGTCCGCTGTTGCCGTTATCATCAACGACAACTCGACACTATCCGAGCTCAACGCCGCCTACAGTATCCTTGCTGCCCGCCTCCGCGCAACCGTCGACGAAACGCTCAACCCAGAAACAGAATGGCCGCTTTTCCAGCCCTTACGCGACCACAGCGAGAAGGTCATATACGCCATTACCAGAGACGTCGGTCGCGCACTGGAGACTCCTGCACCCACAGAGACGGAAACCATCAAAATCGCTCTCCCGTCCCCGCAGAAGAGTCCGCGGAAGAAGAAGCGCGGCATGGACGCCGAGCAGGTCAAACACGCGCGGGATCTCTGCACCACAACGCACTGCGTGCTCAAGCTATTGGGTTTTGTCCTCGCCCAGCCGGCGTTGTGTGCAATATTTTCCGGTCAGTTTGCCGGTTTATTTGCCGGCACTTCCTTTCGCTCATACCACCATCAGACGACGACCTACGGTCTCTCCTCACAGCCATCCTCGCCATACCTCTGGAAGATGAGCTCCCTACTCTCTATGCGCGGAAGACATGTGCTCTTGTCATTTGGGTCATTCAATCGCAGCGGTTGCCGGCCGATGTCTTGCGCCCAGCCGCAGACCGTATTGCCTATGCTATTCGAAGAGGGCTAGATGGAGAACTTGGCAAAGAGGGCAAGCGAGGCTCGGCCAATGATGGGTTGAAGGTAAGCTCTAGCCCATCGCTTTCTCCTCCGCTGAATTCATTAACCGTCTAGGCCATTCACGACCTGTGCATATACCTCCCCGACATCTTCGTCCCGGCCTTCGCGGGCATTCTGCCATCGATATTCGACAATCTCCTCGTCGCCAGCGCAGTCCTTCGCATCCAAGCATGCCACGCCCTCGGCGGCTTGGCGATAGCAAGCACCACACTTCCACCCTCCCCCGTCCACGAAGATCTTGCCGATGCTGTTCGCGACTTCTTGACAGTAAATCCTGTCAAGAAATCACCCTCCAAGAGCCCTGTCTGTAACGAGCCTCGAATCATGCGGTCATTCCGTGGTACCTTAGCCAACGAGGACCCACAGAATGCCGCCCAGAGTCCTGTTTGGACAATCAGCGTCATTGCTCATTGTATCCTACTTTTGAGGTCAACGGTCCACGACGATCCCAACGTTACGCGGGTCATCGCGACCATCTTCCGTTCGGCAAGGAAGTACAACAAAGGCGTTGTCCGTTGTCTCACTGGCATGGCCTGGCGTGGCATTATCTGGGGCTTCTTCCAGCCGCGTCTCTACCTCTCAGACGAGCCTTCCATTGACCCAGAGGATCGGTCATATTTCTCAACGATCACACAAGTCGTCGACACTGGATGTGGCGTCTCGATACTCGCGGGCTTGTTCAGCGCTGAGCAGAGAACGGAGGGACAATTCAATCGCGCAATGAAGGTCTTGGAGCTGATGTTCCAGAAAGGGTGCAGGAGCTTCAATGAGGCTTTGGAAGTGATTCGTCAGCTCGTCAACGTCGACGAAGGGGACACGGATGGGACTTTCGTCTCGAACCGCATCTTACTGCCCTCGCTCCACTCCGCCTACCCAGGCCTTCTTACCGAGTCGATACAGAATCCCGAATATGCGAACCTCATCAAGAACGTGTGCGAGGAAGGCCTGCAAGTCCTCGATATCCCGCCCTTGACACCGGACGAACTTGCGGACCCGACGATATTGAAGCGCCTTTTCACCCACTTGAAGAGGGCTGTTGGGCAGTTTACTAGACGTGACGAACATCTCTTGGTCAGTACACTCCCATCCTTTGCCGTCTTTGAGCTGCTAATGGAAGTACTCAGGACGCTCTCGCATTGACCTGGCAAACATTGATACAAGCATACATGCGCATCGTCGAAGGTGAATAATCTACTCCCGCCAATTACCACAACGCTTAAGCTGTCCTTGCAGATGGCAGCGATGGAGTATCGGAAGCTTTCGAGTACGCCGTGACAATCCTCCAGGAAATCGTGCAGGAGGAAGACATGGCATGGACCGTCAAGGTCCCTTCACCCACCAAGTCGTCGCCCATCCCTATTCCTCGAACACCCGTGTCACCCAAATGCTTGCGCCTGAAAGTGATTCAGGCGCTATGGCGTGTCGTGCATGATTTGAGTTCCGGAAACAACTTCGAAATCGGCAATAATCTGCTGGCTTGTGTCATGAAGCACGAAAGGACTCTCGTAGGATGTGGTGACACCGAGGCCTACAAGGAATGGGCCATACTATCGGCTCGTATCGCATTAGCGTGTCATACTGAGCACCTGAAGTCCTTCTGGTCCTACCAAGTTGAGGACAGTATCGACGCTTGGAAGTGGGATTGGTCTGCAGAGACGCGCCGCGCCGTCTGGGCCCAGTTCATCGACATATACCACCAGAACGGTGACTCGGATGGTATCGTCGTTCTCCTTGGAGTACCCTTCTCGTGCCAAAATGCTTGGGAGATGACCGAGGCGGATTTGAAGGACTGGGAGGCGCTGTTGAACCGAGGCATCGAGAAGGCATTGGACTATGGTAATGACACCATACAGTTCGTCGACTCCGTCTGCGAAGGCATTGCACGGAACATCGATCCCACTGTCGCATCCGCCACCCGAGTCGCTGACATCTTCATGTTGCATCTCCACGAGAGCATCAACGACGCTCGTAGTGTCCCATCCTCACTCGCCGAGTTCATCAATGATGCGCTCAGGTCAAGCTATCCCCCGACACCGAAGAACACTTCATCATGCATCTGGACGCTGCGGAACTTGGCAGACTTGCTGCCATCTGTTCCCGAATGTCTTTGCCTGGACCTTCTAGACAAGATCCAGGAGGGATTGGGTATCTGGATCTCCGACGAGTCTCAGGCTCTCAATTATGAAGACTATTCACGCGAGGTAAATTATTGGCACATCTTTTCTGGATTGCTCTAAAACGATCACAGATTCAAACGTTATATGCTGTGGTCTTGGATTGTTTTAATCGTCTTCCAGCCGACTCGTCGACTCTCGATATCTTCCAGTCACTCCTGGAATCCGTCTTCCATGGTCGTGAAGACAAGCCTCAAAGCATCTTCGATGCCTTTGACTCGATCTGGCAGGCCAGGTTTACCGACGTGATTCCTGATCAGGATTGGCCAGAACCGATTCGCGTGCATTTCGGGCTGGTCACAGATGCACCTGGCGAACTAGACTCAGACGAAGAGGACTCTGAAGTCGAAATACCTCTTTCTCCTACCGGATCGCCAGTCGTGCACCTTGGTAGTTCCTCGGTCAGCATATTCACGCCACCATCTTCTCCACTCGCCACCCCCAACCGATCTCAGCGTTCTCCGTATACGCTGTCTGGATTGAGAAGTCCCGAATCGCCGAGCTTCGCTTCCCGCCTGTTATCTCTCAAATGCGTGGAGTCACCATCCAGAAAGCGTCGGATCAGTGGCGACAAAGAGAATTTGTCTCCATTCGCTCCAAGCTCGCCTCGCAAACGAAACATTTTTGACGATCACTTCGACGGACCTGTCCTCAAGAAGGCAAAGGCTGATAAGGATATTTCTCCAGAGGCTGGCAAGCCTCAGAGCACAATTCCCTTTCCTTCGCAAGCAGCTCTACTTTCACCACCCAAAGTCGTCTCCGACATATTCTCTGAACCTGCTCCTTCTCCAAAGGGAAAGAGGAAACGGCTCATTGATGCCATGGACGTACCATCATCTAATAAGTCGCGCTCCGTTAGACGGCGCCGCAGCCTGGATTTCGAGGATGAGGATTATGTCCACGATGACGATGAGGCATCTGACACTGAAGACCTCCTGCCATTTGCTACCATGCTGAAGCGAGATGGGGAATATAAGAGCCGTCGGCGGCCCTCGTCTCGTCTGCAACTTCCTACTGGTGAGCTCGCAATCGTCTGTTTCGTCAGCTCAGTATGCTAACTATCCACCAGGGAGTGCGCAGACTTCGCCCCAGGAGGTATCATCTGACGATGACCCTCATATCGGACAAGTAACTCCCTCGCATCTCATCTCGCCCGACCTGTCGCGGCGGAAAGAAGAGTCAAGGTTGAACATTGGACGTCTGGACAGCGATCTTCCAAGCGATGATTCCATTCCTAGCAGTCCTATCAAACGGGTCGTGAAGCGGAAAAAATCGGGCTATACGTCTCTGAATGGTCCGTACTGGGCGGGCACAATTTAGAGGTTGCTGGCTTCCGGCACCTTATTCTGTTAACTTATACCATTGTTATTGCCATCGCTTTGTAAAGCTCATCTCGCATCTTGTAGTTTTAGTCATAGAATAGTCACCTAGTTTCGTCGCCACACAATTGTAATTCGTATACCCAACTGGAGCTTTGCTACCTCTTGTTCAGCTCGACTGTGTTCAACGGCGTGAAACATCGTGACTCTGAATAGACTTTCCGACTTACGTCGCAATCCAACGCGTGTAATAGAGATTGAGTTAAGTATTGGTTCCAAACATAAAACATATCGAGGTATGGTAAAACTATCCCTACAAAACAGATAATGACAAAACAAGGAAATTGATAATGGAAAGAAAGTTAGGATGTGTGAGTGATACATGAAGCATACAAAAGATCACCGAATAAGCTTATCGTAATCTAAGACACTGTCAGTGTCTGCGCGGGGCGCTTCCTTCCTTGGGAAGGCGTTCCAGAAGCGAAGGGTCTCATCGCCAGCTCCGGTGACGATAGTCTCTCCTTCAGGACTCATGGCCAAGTAGAGGACACGATTGGTGTGTCCCGTAAGGGACGCCACCATACTCAGCGTCGGGTACTTCCATATACAGATCTGATTCTGCGCCGTGGTGGAGGAAAACCCATGAGTCGATACGAGCTCATGAGAGGTGACGCTCCACACAAGGTTACAAACCTGACAAAACCGTTAGCAACGTTTCCCCAGGCGGAAAGAGATTGAAATTACCTGGCTACCAGTGTCAAGCTGGTTGAGCATTTTCCCGTTGAGAGTGTTCCAAAAACGAATGTGCTTGTCCTGGGTGCCGCCACCGGTCGCGAGGACGCCTGCTACATGAGGGTCCCAAGCAAGAGCCTTGACGGCAGCAGTATGTTCGTGAAACTTCCACAAAGGTTGCTCCGAGTCATCAGAAGGCCTCTTCGAGCCACGGATATCCCAGATGCACACTTTGTTGTCGTTTCCACCGCTGGCAAGGGTTGGCTCGTTAGTTCCGCTCCACTTGAGACCGCAGACTTCTTGACGATGGCCAGTGCTTTTTTTGAACGGGGTGGAATTCGGATCTCGGACATCACGATGGTGAATGACACGGTCCCGCGAGCCTGAGGAAAGGACGTGTGAATTCCAGGCGAGAGCGCCGATGCGCTGATTGTGGGCGGTGTTGTATGTACGAAGAAGGGTCAATTTTTGGGCGTCATAGACATGTAAACGGCCCGATAGGGTGCCAACAGCGAGTGTCGAGCCCTGGAAAGACATTAGAGCGAGTCGTGGGCCAGATCGTTCGGTCGACAATACCTTTTGAACCCATGACACTGAGCTGATGGTATCGGTCTGGTCGCTCAAGTCGCAAAGCTTGGACACGGAGGCATTGTGCGCCGTCCAAAGATATACACAAGAGCCGAGTCCCACACCAAGGACGTTGGTGCTTGACCAATCAACCAGATTGAGGTAAAAGTCTTCTGCGAGCTCCGGGGCGTCGAGAACACGGTATGGTGTCTTGCAGACGCTGCGAAGCTTCCTGCGAGGGCTTTCCAGCAATTGCCGACTTTCGGACCTGACGGGACTGGACTGGTAGGCATCGTCATTGGGCGTGTCGAGACGCCGGGAAGGGGTAGAGGGATTAGAGGGAGTGTTATAAGCAAAGATGCGTTTACGAGACGGCGTTGACGGTAAAGCAGAGGTCGACGCAATAGGTTGACGTGTAGGCGAGCTGGGCCGCTGGGGAGAGGTGGGCTCTACCTCGGCGTGTAGAATAGATGTAAAGAGTGAATTCGCTTGTTCTTGGATGACTCTAGTGTGAGCGGCGCTCGACCAACGTAATCACTGGATCTCACCTTTAACTGCGTCAGATTCTGAGGATATGATACGGGTCTTCTGCGTGGGCGTCGTCTGTGTCAGGAGATGATAGGTCGTGCGCATGTCGCCATCGCGAGTAGGCACAAAGCGGTCTCCATAGCTGACCCCCCGCGGTGGCGACTCTGGTCCTGCGCTGTCGCTCGACGTGGGACGGGAGTCCAGGGAGGGTGTCGAGGAGTAGTCCGATGACGTGAGGGCAGAGTTCACCCGCGGTCGAGTTCGCCGGGGGGCATCATCCTCCTGCGCTTGCCTCAGCCGTTTGCCGAATGGCGAGTTTTTGAGCCCGGACATGGGAGCAGAATCGAGCTATGGCAATGGTTTACGGGTGCAGCGATGGCGAGGAGTGATTGAGCAGAGGAGCGAGGAATCAATCTGACCGAGGCATGAAGATGGTGGCAAGGTTGAACAGCGCGTTTGTTTGGCATCACTCCATTGTTGACCATTGCCTTTTTGGGAGCTCTAGGAGCGGCGATCACGAGGTGTGCGCGCCTTATCATCCGGAAGAGGCCGATGTTGTCCCTATGTTTGTGAACGCCTCTATCATTATGATATCAACCTTATGACCGCCTACTACCTGCGACGGCGCCGAGCACATTAGTAGCCAGGCCCAATGAATACTGCCAGGACAAACACTCATCTGACCTGGTCTCCCTTTGCGACATGCAGGCTGCAGTTAACTTGCAAAACTATTGTGATGCGAAAACCTCCAAGGGGCGGATTTCATAGGACACCCCATTACAATTCAACACTTTCATTGTGCCGTCAAGTGAGCAAAACCAGGATGAATTTTGATTAATGGCCAAGCTACCATGTCGTTTCATTCCTAGACGTCTTTGGAATTCTATTACTTCCGAGCAAGTCGGCCATATAGAAAGTCCTGGGTCAAGCAGGCAAGGCAGGCAGGCTGTACTCTTGCTGCTAGGTCAGCCTGACACTGAGGTTCCGGGAGCTCTCAGGCCCCTCAGTGCTATATTCAGAGCCCAGCTTAGATTGGAAGATCCACAAGTTCAAGGCTAATTCAAGGTGTCAATATTTGCACAGTCACTTGAGGTTAGAGAAGCACAGTCATCATAGGTATTCCAGCACTTTGACAGCATATTTTGCTGAGATATCAACGGATCTCTCACTATGTGATCGTAATTACCATTAACAATTGCGCCACCCGACTAATAGCTGCGCGTGCATGATTCAATGACACCCGTGGGAAGCTAACAGTAGCGAGCAAGAGCTTTTGTGTAAGACAGCAGATTCTGGTGCGCCGTAGCTAAACGCTGCCAGCGGAGAAGTCGTGTAACAGCTTTGAGAGTCTCCCATTTCAAGTTTCTGTGTTCCCATTTCGGGCATGGCCCAATCGGGATGACGTAGCACCTCCCATTCACTTTTGAGGCGCTCCGCCTTTCTGTTATCGGTGTGGCTTCCGGTAAGTAGTGGTCTATACACTTCTTATACATCTGTGTTCAAGAAAGTCAATACGAAGTACTTTGATGGCCAGGTGCGCCTAGGAGTGCGCTATGAACCGGCCCAAAAGCGGAATGATCAACTTTCCCGATCAGCCCGATCGGGAAGGCAGAATGCGCCCGTCGGCAACCCGTCGGGACCGTTCTAATCAGCAAATCATTCAATCAATCTTGCTCTACTTCCGGTCCCGTACTTATAATCTTGGCTTGTCTCTCGCTTTGCAAATGCCTCTTGCTTGAGCGTGTTGAGATTCATGCACTTCACTTGAATAGGAGGACACACGCAGGCGGCGCAGGCGCAACCGCGACTGCCAGGCAGCGGCTGCCATTGCTGCAGTGGCCCAAACGCTCGGCACTCTACACAAAGCATTGTCAGCGGAACACTCTGTAATGTGGGTCAAAATTTGGCCCAGGATGTGGATATCTTGGGCAACAGACCTTCGGACGCGCTGTCGCAACTTAAAGGTGTTCAAGGTGTAGATTCAACGCGGCGTTTGGGAGCTCTGTATGTGGACAAGAGCGAAGGCATGCGACACCATTGTGCATCTATACTCTGCACTCGTCGTGTCGATGCAGACAAGGCTACAAGTAAGTGACTCCAAATCCCTCCTGCGTGCTTACCAGGATCGCAAACAGCGCCCGGAAGCGGGTTAGAACACAGCGAGAACAGTTAGACTGTGCTGGAACGCCATGACTATTCCTTTGTACACTTAAGCTTCTGTTCATCTGAAATTGGTCCTTAGGGCCCACCGTTCGTTGCAATGATAGCTGATGCTGTTGATTATGGGCCCGAAATCAAATGCTCATCCCGAGTCCAGCAGAGACAATTGGGTTTTCTTCCCAACCTCGGAAGAAACAAACACGCGTCTTGCACAATGTTCATCTCTTGGTGTTGACGCTTTAGACGTGCATCAAATGCTGCTCGACTCTGTGCGCTCAGCACTGTGTGTGAGTCTGACCGCGGAGGCTTGATTATTACATTTCTGCTACCAGGCTAGAATCTTCCAATCATACTGGTGCCGCTGTGGGAATTCTCGGCTCCCAAAAGTGTGGTATCAAAGGTACCACACTAGAGTACCACACCCTCGGAGACCCCCTCATGCATTCGCTGGATACAGGCTGGACTGCTGGATACAGTGGGGTGTTCGGTGATTGCGCTTCTGATCTTGCCATCTTGGTGACCAAATGATCGGCTGCCACCATCGCTAGTGGTTGGAACGTCACTCGTCCGGACGGCTATTACTCTTACTTGACCAAAGCGCGATGGCTTCCATTTTCCATCTTTTCCTGCTGCGACCATCATGTCCAAGCAGCTGCTCGATACCGCCTCCAAGCACTCTTTCTCCGTCTCTGGCGTCCTCGACAGAACATGGAATGCCTTCTCGGAGACTGCCTTTCGCGCTGGATGGACCCCCTTGACTGGTCTTGCCGAAGCCGCTGTCGTATCGTGAGTCTTTGGCTTCGTGCTGATAATCGGCGCGCGCTCACCTCCCGTGGCAGGCTCATGAAAAGAACGACGACTGGCTGCTTCCGCGTCCTCACCCTGCGCAACATCTACACGTTCCCGCCGACGGGCCCGTCGGACCCCGGCAGCCGCACCGCGGAGTTGCGCGTTATAAACGACGCATTCTGGCTAAGACTCTGCGCCATGGGTGACTTGGGCTTCGCAGAAGCGTACATGTACGGGGATGTGGAATGTGATGATCTTGTTTCCCTCTTCCATGTAAGCGCAAGAAGCGACTTGCCGCGTGTGCTCCTCTGACCCTTCCAAACCCCATAGATATTCCTCGACAACCGTGAAAACCTCTCCAACTTGGACTCCAGCACGTCTTTCCTCTTCACCCTCCCCCAAAAGATCACGTCGTATCGTTTTTTAAACACTATCGGAAATTCGAGAAGCAACATCTCAGCCCATTATGATATCTCAAACGACATGTTTGCCGGTATGTCCCTTTGGTCAGCGCTCAACACAATGCCTAACACAGCATCAGGGTTTCTGTCCGAAGACATGACCTACTCATGTGCCATCTTTGACGACTTGGATGCGGACCTGAAGAGTGGTATAGACGTCGGGCGCTTTAGCGGCGGACATGGGCTAACGCGTCTCGGTTCATCTACCGCTTCTACGCCTATGCCAACGACACTTTCCGAGGATGCTCTCCATCGGGCGCAGATACGCAAGCTAGAGCATATTGTTCGCAAAGCCAAAATCCAGCAGGGTCACCGTGTCCTTGAAATCGGATCAGGATGGGGTTCAATGGCAATACTCATCACTCAGACGATACCAGGTACCACTGTTGACACCATCACACTTTCTGTGGAACAACAGACGTTGGCACGTCAAAGAATCAAAGCGGCTGGCCTACAGAACAGAATCACCGTACATCTTATGGACTACCGCAACATGCCTGCAGAATGGGAAGGCGCCTTTGATCGACTCGTCAGCGTCGAGATGATAGAGGCGGTCGGCCAGGAGTTCATGACCACGTATTGGTCAACGGTTGATTGGGCCCTGAAGAAGAAGAATGCAGTGGGAGTCGTCCAGGTGATCACCATACCGGAGGCGCGTGAGTGCAGGTTGTCTCTTCTTGTTCGTGTCTCATATTTCTCCAGGCTTCGAACGATATATCCGTGAAATTGATTTCATTCGCAAGTGGGTACGTTCTTTGTGTTCGGGGTCATTCATAACTCGTTACTCATGTGCCACCTAGAGTACGTGTCCGGTGAATCGTCGTTGAACGGTCGCTAACCTTCAATTTCAATACAGTCTTTCCGGGCGGGTTTCTGCCGACGTTGACCTACTTGCTCCACACACTTCAAACGGGTTCCAAGGGCAAGTTGACGGTGGACTCGGTCAGTAACATCGGGCCACACTACGCACGTACTCTACGCGAGTGGAGACAAAGATTTTTGCACGTATTCGAAAGCAAGATTGTTCCTGCGGTACATTTCCTCTCCGCTTC
Source organism: Strobilurus stephanocystis (assembly GCA_019915075.1). Taxonomy (NCBI): domain Eukaryota; kingdom Fungi; phylum Basidiomycota; class Agaricomycetes; order Agaricales; family Physalacriaceae; genus Strobilurus; species Strobilurus stephanocystis. The sequence continues at coordinate 1,317,345 of JAHLMI010000011.1, forward strand.
CTCGTTACGGCCCCTTGTCTCATACCCACTGTAGCTTCAGAAGCAATATCCGGAGGTTATGTCTGGACCCCGCGGTAGAGAAGAGATCGAGGTATTCAAGCGCAAATGGATTTGTGAGTTCCGAAGTACAACGAAAAACCTTCCGGTGATGACTGCTGTAGACTATTACTGTTATTGTGAAGTCGGCTTCTCGACGCGTACTCTGGGTGGTAAGGTGTTCGCTCTCACATACAGGCTGATCGTTGCTGAAGTGTCTACTAGATCATATAATATCCTTCACTCGTGAAGGCTACGAGGGCTATGGCTGTGATACATTTGCATGATGACTGTTGCAGCTGTTATAAAAGTGAGAATGTGATGTGCTCATGTATATACGATATAAATTCCTGAATGTAATATAGTATTTGAATTATGGCTATACCTTGTCGGCGAGCATCTTCTCCATCTGTTGAACAATCTTGTGGTTCATATCATGAATGAGGTGGTGGGCTTCGATCAGTTCCTCTTTACTCAGTGGGTGAGCACTGAATTCAGTGGCCGCTTGTCGTAATGCATGTAGCGCAACTGGTGCGGCAGTGGCGGGAATGGTCTGGGCTCGCTTAAGCGAAGGCGCAGACGTGTCGATAGATAGATGGGCAAGCGGCTCGGTGTGAGACCGGTTTGGAAGGCGAGGTGGGCTGGGGCACACATACGAGGCTCCTGGAAGTAAAGTCAATGCCCCGGTCTCTTCTTGAAGATGCTGTGTACCTCTTTCTTGAGCATCATGATCGAATGAGAGGTCCATTTCTTCGTCCATCTGCTGACTCTCCGACACCACGTCCAGGTCTTCACCTTCATCTTCGACCATCCGCTGACTCTCCTCCAGATGAAAGTCGTGCTCATCCTCCTCCTCTTCTGCGTCTGCCTCGTGGGGGTCTGGCAGTGGTTGGGACAGATTCTGACTACTAGGTCTTCCATCAGTGTGCAAGGAACCTTCTGACGGACACGGTGTCATCAACTGGCTGCGGCGAACAGACGTCAAGGTGTTTCGCGGAATCACCACACCGTCAAAGATGAGCCTCCTCTTTCGTGATGGTGATGCCGAGGCACCTTTGGGAGACGGGCTGAGCTTCAACTTCTTGGCATCTTTGCTACCCTCTGCTTGAGATTGACTGGGACGCTTGCGCGAATGGGCAGGCTGCCGGGTTGGGGTGTCGGAGATGTCGACATGTCGAGCATTAGAGCTTCGTCGGCCAGTGGTAGGCGTGAGTCTCTGCGTTCCAGGGGATTGAGGTGTCGAGCTAAAGAGGCGGGCGCGCGCATGGTTCTGAGGAGTGCCTTCGACATAGGAATCAGGAACGATAGTCCCAACCTGCGTTGTGATGAGCAAACATCTGATCTAGAGGAACGGACGTACTGTAGTTGACTGGGTCTCGGGAATGTCAACAGGATAGTTGATGTCGACCAACACGCGCAGACAGAGAAGAAGGTCTTCCGGAATCCGCGGGTCATGACCACAACTTTTGTAATGCTCGTTCCAAAACTCGTAGAACGAGTGAGCAGCCAGAGGATCTTTCGTCCTAGAATGAGTGATGACAGCATGACAGTATGGGGTGAAGTCCTGGATGAACTGGAGGGAAGGGGCGTGTGCAGCTTTGATCCCTTCAAGTGGCTCACAGAACAAACCGTTGACCTAGATTGAATTCATTAGTTCAGGCTATCGGTGTGGAACTTGAGTATTGCACTTACAATCGCGACAAGCTCGCCCAGTGGCCACAACTCATGCACATCTGTAAGCCAAAGTTCCAGACCGCGACCCAATGTCTCTATCAAGAACATGAAGGTCGGCTCTACACGCATCCTCTTTCCAACAGAAAGGAGGAACGGAAGAACGCAGGAAGGAATCTCTTGCGAGAACGCAGTAGGATACAATGCGACCAGTGCCTCATCGATTGAAGACAGCACCTCCAAGGGAAGATCTTCGATGCAAATCGAGGAGACCTGGGTGAAAAAGGTCAAGCATTGACTCGGTCCGCTGTGGGTTCTGTACGGCGTCAGACTCAAGATACCTTGATAGCAGAGTGAATCTCACAGAGAGTATTCCGAGCATATGAGCGCCTTGCTTTCCGCGCTATCAAAACTCGCCAGGGTGCCCGCCTGCGCAGCGTATTCGCCCCAAAGGTCAAGCTGTCGGGCTGTGAAGGTCCAGCGCCTAATCTCCTGTCAGTCCTTGCGGGCGTCGAAGAAGCTAGATAAGCGTACCCATATGAAACTTGCAAAAAAGTAAGCAAATCCTCCACTGTCGCCTCACAGCCGTCTCGACAGGCTTCCGCTAACACTGACCAGAAGGTCTGAGTAACACTCGGTGATTTGCTAAAAATGTTCACAAATGGTCCGATGAGGTTATAGGACGTCGCATCGGAGTCAGGAAGTACTGCTAAGCACAGTTCAGTCCACAATGAACGGACAGCTTCGACGTCAACGAGGCAATGTGAGTCACACAAAGCTTGAAGCAAGCCATGTGCGTAATCCTGGAGGTAAGGCGCTTGGAATACGTCCTTGAGTGCTAGCCACAGTCGTTGAACGAATGACAAGACGAAGCCCTGGACGGCTTCTTTCCCAAAATCAGAGACAGTGAAAGAATTCGTCAGGGCCAAAGCTATCTGCCTCGTGGCCGCGGCGATGGAGTTGGCAGGCAATCCCTTCCGAATCGACTCGGCGTGTGTCCATAGGAGCTGTTTCCAAATCTGGAGCAGATGAAGCTAGAAGAACAACAAGCATGAGATGGATGATACGACGCGCGATATGATCATACCGATGACGAGGAAGTTCTGTAGGTAATATGAGCGTTCACGCCTTCTTGCCAGAGGTCAAGAAGAGTGTCCCAATGTGCGTCGACGTCCTCCCCAGAAAATCGCCACGAAAAGTCGGGACGTTGACCAAGCTGCATGTCCCTAATAATGCTTTTGATCGAGCCCTTCTCGGCGTCGAAAAAGGCATCAGCGAACAACCCGCGGTTCACGTACTCCTCGGGTGATGGGAAGTTGTTTGCGACAGGAGGGGTCGAAGCGCCTATAGACGCAACCAAGTTGGCCAGAATGCAGACGCCATCGGTTTGTACTGATGCGTCTTCATCAGTCACCATGCGCTTGACTACACTCAAGGCTTCGAGTGTGGCTTGTGGAGTGGGCTGGGAGTTCGCGCTCCCATGGCGAAGTATAATGGACAATACAGCTTCCCCGATACCATCGTGGAGTTTCTGCGACGCAACAAGGAAGGAGCGGTCCGTCTTGACTAGATTGTCGGGATCCTGGCTCGTAGACGTTTCCTTTCGGTGCAAAACACGGCTGTAAGCCCAGACGAGGCAATGCATCATGGTGTAAAGAAGGCGCTCTGTGGAATGGTGTTTCTGTACTCCCTCCAGGTAGATCTGGAAGACTCTGAGGTTACGCTGGTGAATGAAGGCGCGGTAATCGGACAAGATGATGAGGGATGCAATGACGGGGGTAGTCCAATACGGTCGCTCCGAATCTAGCCATTGCTCGGGATCAAGAGCAAATCCAATCTTCCCCGCCTGGGATAACCCAGCAGATCTGGTGGAATTGTCGTTGATGAAGGTGCACATTTTGATAGCGAGACTGTGAAATTGTGCTGAAGAAGCACTCGGATGCGCAAGACGTATTAAGGCGAGCGATGCGATTGTACGACCCGCCTGTTGACGTAGCTCAAGAGAAGGATGCATGAGCAGTGGGAAGATTTCATGAAATATTCTGAAGAATGCCGGAGTAAACTTCAGAGGATGCTCGGTAATGAGGCCGCTGATGGCCTATACAAAGCGTCAGTGTAAGGTATACGTAGGTCAGAGGAAGGCGCTCACTCGAAGAGCCTGCACGCGAGCACTGATGCTCTCAATGGTACCGTTGAATCCTTTGTGAAGAGCATTGACAATGTGCGAGGAGGAAGGCGATAGAATTTCGTATGAGAACCTCTGGCTCCCGATGAAGAATGTCAGAGCCTCCCAGGTACGAGCCAAGCCTGCTTCGGGAACTTCATCAGCTAGCAGAATCTCTGCGACAGTCTTGACGAGAGCTTGTAGGTGTGTGCCTGGAGCCTGATCAGCGAAATGCGGAAAATTGAGGGTAAAACCTACTTCTGAATTGTGTAGACAATGGGGGAAAGCGGGCTATCTGAGCCAAAAATCGGGCGGCCGCAATCGGCAGTGAGAGGTGTTCCATCAAGACAGTGGATGCATCTTCCTTGCTAAGTGAGGCATCCCAAGAGGAGGTCGTCGTAAAAATCTTGAGATCGCGATTCAAAGCTGAGAATAACGATGCACAGTTGTCGTGGAGCAACCTGTAGACTTTATGCCGCCGCTTCTCCTCTAACACATCGTCGATCTCTTCTCTGAGTTTGTTGGTGAATGCGCGATACGCTTCTACTGTGTCCAGTCGGGATATCTTCCTCGGACTGGTCACAGATCGGGAGAGTGTCGTAATTGGGGAGGAAAAGTAGTCTTTTGTGGGCGTGAGAGTACGGGCAGGCATTGTGGCGCTGCTAATTGCCGCGAAGGTGAAGGTATTCTTGGTGGGAGTGGAGGGATTAAGAAGTCCGTGAAGTGGTTTGTTTTCTTTTCCAGGAATTAGGGAGGAAGATGCCATGAGTTGTGGGGTCGTCGCGTCAGAGCCAGGTGTGGTGATTGAAGAAATGTACGTGTAAAATCCGCAAGCATACGCATACGCAGAGTTTCACGCTGCTGAGAATCTGATGACCGACAAAGATATCGCGAATGGATGATAAGTCACGTCCGGAGTCCAAGTGCTAGCGGATGAGCGAGTGTAGACGCACAGCACTGGCCAGTTATTGGCCGGACTGAGACTTGAGCAAGAAGAGGATAGCAATATATACAGGAGAGTGGGGGTATACCGGGTCGACGGCCGACACGACAGCTAAGCTGGTGGGACAGTCGGGTCCGGATGGTGATGGTGTTAAGCAAAAACCGGCATCTACATGATCGCTGAGCGCTTCGGCTCAACGCGCCCATCACGTGTGGTATGTTTTCCGATGATTTCCGCTTTTGGCCCGTTTGTCTGACTCGCTCTTGACTCCATTGCAGCTTCCATCCACCCTCAAGAGGTCTTAGCTGAGATGACTGCGCTCTCTTGATGTACTCTCACTCCTACTGGTGGAACTCTAGACGGAATCCTGCAGTCCTCGCGATGACGCCACACTTGAAGCTTCAAGAGCCAAATTGGGACATCCCGATCGCTGCTATAATAGGGCAAAATGAACGATAATGGCAGCTCTCCCTCGCTATCTTCATTGCTATCTGTATTCTCGCTCTCTAGTCAAACTCGAACTCACGCCGGCCATGATGTTCGCTTTTCTCGTCCTTGCTATTCTCCAAGCTTTCGTGGTAGTGAACGGCGGCTACTTACGCACCGAAAAAACACGCCGTGACGTATACTCTCCGAGAATCACGAACCCGGTCGCTGGTACGACGTGGGTCGTTGGAACGACGGTTCTCGTTACGTGGTAAGACTTCTCGTTGTTTGCCACAGGGCGAGTCTCTTAGCTAATTCGGGGCGGCAGGGACACAAGCAATGCACCCAGAAATATCACCAACAAGCGAGGCAGACTCGTCCTCGGTCATATGGACGACTCCAGTAGCAGCGAGCATCTGAATAACAGTACGTGTGCGGACTCTTAAGGCGGACTCACCCGATGACGAGGACACTTGCAGGAAATCCTCTTGCTGATAACTTTGACATCATGGCTGGCAATGTATCCTTCTCCGTTCCAGAGGTTGCCGCCAACGATGATTATATCGTTGTCCGTGAGTGCTTTCCTGTCCTGCTGTACATCTCGCCTTTGTGCTGACGCGTCCGTTGCCCAGTCTTCGGAGATTCGGGAAATTCGAGTCCAAAATTCAGGATCATCGAGCCATAGGAATGTCTGCATCTTGCATGGAGTGCGGCGATACACTCCCGAGGGTTTACTGTCTCCGGAAGCTTGTGGACTCTTTTACACTTAAGATAGCTCTTCTCGCTCTGCGGTCAATTCATTTGCTCGAAGCTGGTGTCAACTGCGGGGAGATGGGCTAGTGTATTTACGCGATCTTATTCTCTTGAGTTTCTGTTAGAAGGCATCCAGCTGGAATGAGGCTGATCGAGCATCTGCCCAAAAAGGAATCGGGAAGCTCTTCTATGTGGCACTGGGACATAAAAGGCGGTTTCTCGTCGTAGGTGAGGCATCTTTGCATCCTTCCCCTCATAAATCCGCACCATCACTTGCTCTCCGCATACACACACAATGTTCACCATCATCGCCTCCATATTCACTGTGCTCTTCGCGCTCAGTGCTGTCGCATCGCCCATGAGGAACCCGCCTCAAACTCTCATCGCGTGGAATCCAACCATCACCTCGCCAAAGCCCAATGACAAGCCATGGGCAGTTGGTGAATGGCGCAATGTGACATGGGGTCTGTATATTGCATTGGTGCACCGACGCTCTCGTTGATGTCAAGCTCGCAGAAACCGACAATATCCCACAAGAAAAGGTACACGACAGCGGTTGGGTTGTCCTCGGTCATTGGGCCAATGGAAGCCGTAGCGAAAACCTGGACTACAGTCAGTATATCTTCCTCTCGCGTCCCTTCTATCCGCTATGAATCCTCTATGAATTGTAGTGCATCCCATGGCTGCTGGATTCAACCTCACTCAAGGCTGGGTCGAGTGTCAGATGCCTTCCCATGCCATGACGGGAGACGACTACTTCGTCGTTCGTGAGTCGCACTTCCTTTCACGGCGTGGCTAGCTCTCACTTCCCAACCTGAAAGTCTTTGGCGACTCGGGCAACACGTCACCGACGTTCAGCGTCGTCTCGCCTCAATGAATGAATTGGAATTATTTCTTGCACTTCCTTCCGCTCGTTTACCTCGAACCATCACGAACTACTTTGGACTTTCTCGAAATGTCACCATCGCAGGCTCCCTTTCCCTTCATATCAGAACTGTTTCTACTCACGTACATTCTAACAACGCTGCCTTTCACGTATCATAGTCCTCTTTCGCGTAGTCACTTTGTCTCACTACTTTCTACTAGCCTGGGCTTTTGGATTTGACAAATTCGAGACCTTTACTCCCTGGGGGAATGAAAGCGATGACGCATATGTTCTTATGCCTCCGCGTTTGGCAACGTTAATCATACAGCTGTACAGCACTAACCAGTAAGTCTCTGTCAACTTGATCTATGTTATCGAAAGATGCGGCATCTCAAAAACTTACTCCAAAGCGTGGTTCGAAGTATAGCGATCTACCGGTCAAATACAGACGGTAGATGACATTGGGTATATTATAAGATCGTGGTTTCCGCACTCATGTCGTCTTAGCCTTGACTTGAGTGGCGCGGACGGACTTGGCAATGACCGAATAAGATTCCAGCATAAGCCATATCGGGATGACGACCCAGCTGGAAGTTGTGTCAACTAAAATCCGAATGGAAGTGGGAGAGAGTGACACACATGACATTCATGAACTGCTCAATATTGTTAGCAAGCATGGCTGTTGTTGAAAATGACTGAGACGTACGAATAGATAAACCCAAAGATACAAGGGATTGGAGGTATTCAAGTTCTCGCTTCCAGTCAACCATTCGGGGCAGAAAGTCATCCACCTAGACGTTGGAGTTAGTATGCGCGACCACTACAAGAAATGAAGTACGCGCCCGCCATATATCTCTGCCGTACTCAACACCACTATCCAGTAATGACGTGCAGGATCGTCAGACACGAGTTGCTTGAGGATGTAGCAGCAAAGCGGGCCAGCCCCGAGAACAGTAAGAAGCTCCAAAGAGACGACCGTAGGATCAGCGACCCCCCAGCGATAATCCGCTGCCGCGTATTCTTTCCCTAAACAATTGGAACCGAATCGTTGAGGTCTACCCGAATGCAACGAAAACACGCAGGACGCACACATTTCCGCAAATGGTCCCACACTTGTATTCACTTGGCGTCCCAACACAGACAGGTACAACCAAGATCCTTCGAACGAAAAATGTATCATGGCATCGAATGCCTATCGAGAAATATTTTCTCGCATTCAGAAGAGCCTTTGGGGACACAGAGGGGACGCACCAGCCACATGAATGTATAGCGGTCTCGCGCGCTTGCCGTTTTGGGTAAGAGCGCTTGGGCGCCCCCGTACGCGACCCCTGCAAGTGCTAAGACACCAAGCAGAGAGAACAGAGAAGTCGTCGTGAATATTCCGTCCATTGCGCCAGGTTCAGACGGCAGTTGGTCGTGGGGTCGAGACTCGGAAGTCCAAAAAGTCGGTGGAAATTGAATGGCATCACAAGGGTCATCTGGTTTTCAAGTCATTTACGTCCCGGCGAGAGTTCGAGCCTTCGATAGGCCGCTCCATGGACACATTGACAAGTGTATAGGGCTGACAGTAGGCATAACAGGTATGGAGAAAAGACCTCAAGAATCCGTAACGAAGTAGTAACGAGTATGTCCATGGTACATAGAGCGAAAATATGTCAGAAATTTCCGTCAGGGTATATCATCTAATGACGCATAATAGCGGTGTATCTGTAGGAATCAAAAGCGTTGTCCACGAGCAATCTCGTTGAAGATCCGGAAGAAGGATGATGCTGGTTGAGCACCAACGAGAGAGTGTTGCTTGTTGATGAGTGTGTATGGCCTGTTTTCAGGTCGATTGGCTACCGTGTGGACATTGAAAGCTGAATTGGTCACTTACACTCCAGAGACGCCGTTCAAGTGGGCAGTCTGTATGCTCTGCTGAACCTCAGCCTTGAGCTCGTTGCTAGCAAGAAACTCCAACACCTGAATATACAAGGTGCAGGTGAGTTCGCTTGACAGAATATTATAGGAACTCCAGTACGCTCACCTCTTTCTTAGTCATGACACCTGTTGCGTCCACCTCAGCGGCAAGGACGTCCGCGTCCCCAATGTCATCGGCATTTTCCAGATACGCCGTCCAACATGCTTCCATGACTCTTACTTGTGCGTCCTGACCGCCTAGTTGGCGCGCCTTGGCAATGATGCGGTGGCTGTCAAGGGTATTCGACACTTGTCCATCATAACTACATGAGGGAGGTCATTTCACCGCGTCTACCAAGGGTTGATAGGTCAAGGCTTACTCGAGCCGCAAGCCTTCAGAGAGGCCCAGAGCAACCATCTGCTCCTCCGCTGCCTTTATGCGAGAAGCACCAAGACGACTGGCATACCACGCGCGCTTGTTATATCCCGGTGAGGCGGGAAGACTCGAATCGAGCATGAACGGGTGGAAGGCAATGTCAAAATCGACGTCGAGTCCTGAATCGCGAATCTGCTTCATTGCCTGCTGCACATGTTTGAACCCAATGCAGCACCAAGGACAAATGGAGTCTGTGGAGGGCTCATGGTCAAAGCTCCGTCAAGAGCAATGAGCAGTGATGCCTACTCACCCGAGGTGATGTCGAGTGTTATGGTTATCTTCTGAATAGCCATTGCAGAGGTAAAATGACTTTGAGTGGTGTTGACTTTGGATCTTGGGAACTGTCTCGGAGAAGCCGTCGTTCGAGGTATTCTGATCATCGCTTGGGGCAAAGAGAGTAGCCTGGTCTTATATGTATGGGCCCAGCGTTCATGGTAACAACGGAGGACACGGTACATCCATGCGGATCGCGGTAGTCAATGTGACCTATGTGACTCCGGACTCCGGAAGGAATGGCCTGGCGGGTCACTTGAGAGAAATGAGCGGGTCTTAGCGCCACAACGTGCTTCGCGGAGTATACTCCGAGTTTAGGTACTTACACTGGGCTGATACGAGATAGTTGACATGTCCTCTCAACCTGGGGGCCCCAGAATACGTAGACGCTTATTCTCAGAAGCCTGAACGCGTCGCGCGGAAGCCAGTCTTCCATTCACGTCCTTGACAGAAACATTCATGTGCACCGTGACCCATCTTTGATATGATGGCGACCCCGATCTGGTACTCCGGAGCATAGAATGAGGTCCGGCCAGTGGTAGAAAGACCCCGAATCGGACGTGACCCTGCGCGTAGCTCTACGTTCCTCCGAGTCGGAGAACGTGATTGCGGTTATCATTTTTCTGGATTCTGGGCACACATACCATCAAGGTGGAATTAGGCGAATAAGGAAACTCAACTTCATTGCTACGATGTAGAATTCTGTGATAACTCTGATTCTAGTGTTTCCCAGGGAGGCATGCCTACCGACGTGGGCAGGCTCTTCCACACCTCCTCCCGAAACGCATCACAGTCGTCCTGAAACTCTTTATGGCATGGACTGCACACGCCACGCCGAGTAGAGACGTCCCTGGTGACTTGAAGGATGTAATGTAATAGAGCGGTCCTCAACATCCATGTTCGCGATAATCTAGACGCGAGACTACGGAACGACCTAGTACACGCCTCTCCGCTTGTGCAGCCGGCGGCTGGTTGACGGTCTTCAACTATCCTCCGAACAAATTCCATGGTACGCTCTATGCGTCGTTGGAAGACGATTGTGTAGTCCGTTATATCGGAGGGTGATAGAGCAGATGATGGTCGGGACGGGTGTTGGACCTGTAGCTTAGGATGGTCTCCTCGAAGTAGGTCCTCGATACGGTAAAGTGACAAGAAGTAGAGAACCGATGGAATAACGATGCGAACATGTGTTTCTCGCGCGAGGTTGAGGACGTGTAGAGGATGAACGTAAGGATAAGTCAACCCTTCAATGACTTCAGCAGAGAGCGCGGCTTCAACCATCACGTCGTGACCGCGTAAGGTGGGCGCCCAGATCTGGGTGAGCTGCTCTATGGCCCTTTGTCGTAAGCTCGCGATGAAGTACTTGGTGGAGATGCGGAGTATCCCAGCCAGGTAGAAGAAATCGTATATATTTCGGTTACCGAATGACCTAGAAGAGAACGCTTTCAAACGAGGATAACAGGACGGACAGTAGATACACGACTCACGGGCCGTCATACAGCGCTTTGAGGAGATCGGAGAGTTCACTTGGCAGATCGTGCATAGTAACAATCTGGCAGCCGTCGACCATTGGGATGCCATCTGCGTCGGGCTGAGGCATCGCGAAGATGTCGCTGAATATTTCCGATTGTCTATCAAAAAGAAATAAGTCAAGGTCGGATAATTGTGGGGCAAGTTAGGACGAGCCTCATTAGCATTCCACGATGTAAACGAAACGCGGTCGGCGTTTCGTCGTTGGTGGCAAGTATGATGTTCCCATCGTCGAAATAAGGCTGAGGAGAGGATTAGAAGACTCAACTACAGGTGGCGAGCCACTCGTACTTCGCCGCGCAGGAACTGCATGATGGATGGTGATCGTCACGTACAGAAAAGGACCGCCCTTGCGGACCGCCATCATGTCAAGGTCCCCGTCTCGTGCTCCCTCTCGGTCTGCTCTCTCCCGCAGCTCATCCTCTCGACTGGCTATTCCGATGTCGCTGCGGCCATCACCATCATTGTCCAATCTCCGTGCTCGAGGCACGTCATCGACAACGGTGCCGGCGGTGCACCCAAGTCAGTCCATGCCCGAGAGCTCTGCATCATCTATCAACAACGTCGACATGTCTGAGGGCATCTTATTACAGGACGTGGATGCCGACGTGGAGACAGTGGACTCCGATGAGGCCGTGGCTGTTGGTCAACTGGATGCTGGTGACGAGGTGTCCAAAAAGACCCTACGCGACCAGCTGAGAAGGACACTGAAATCCAAGCCGTCCAAAGGTGTGTACACGCATGCCTCCCACTTATCTGGAATCTCACAAGTCTAGAACTTCGGACACAGTCTCAGAGGAGAAGGAAGAAAATCGACAGCGAGCTCACTCACAGCCCGGATGTCAAGTATTCTCCTCGCGAATACTTCGTTCTCACCGATGCCGGAAAGCCTGTCTTTATCAGGTACATATGCCGATTGCAGCAGACTTAATTCCTAACCCCATTCCAGTCGAGCCGAAACTGATACAGAATCCTTCACCACCACAATCGGTATCATACAGGCCCTCATATCAGTCTACATCGACGATCACGACAAATTGAAGTGCATCAACGCTGGCAATACACGTATAACGTTCCTTCAGCGAGCACCGCTATACTACGTCTGTGCTTCCTCGTGGGGCGAGCCCGAATCAGTGGTGAGACTTGTCCTTGGCTATTCTGGAACTATGAGTAACCTTGATGAAGCAAGACACGATCCCATCTCGATTTCCTACACCTGCAAATCCTCAGCATCGTTACAGCCTCTCAGCTACATAGAATCTTCGAACGCCGAACGAACTTTGATCTCCGGAGACTGCTCGAGGGCGCGGAAACTTTCCTGCATTCTATGCTCCAGAAACTGGAATTCGACTTGGCAATGGCCACTGGCTCTCTACATTGTCTCAAGCTGGACCCCATCATGCGTAAACGTGTAGCCGATGCCCTTGTGCCCACCAAGATGAAGGTCAGTTATCTTCCTTCCTCTCGAGTCAATGAGATTCCAGCTTCCTCTGTAGGATATCTTATACGTGATTCTTCTCGCTCAAGGTCGAGTCGTGACCCTTATACGGCCAAAGAAGCACTCCATCCATCCAGCTGACATTCACATCCTCATGAACACCGTCCATAATCCATCAGTTTACAACTCTCCTGCGTCTGCCTCCTGGGTACCCATATGCTTGCCTAAATTCAACCCATCTGGATTTCTGAACGTCTGCGTTTCATTCCTACAACGCGACGATACTCCTTCTGAAGGATCCACGATGTCTAGTCGAAGTTTCGATGCTGCCGACGGAACCGCTCTCCTCTGTGTCAGTGTTGGAGCAGACTTCGATACCATTCGCGGATGGTGCGACGCTGCGGCACAGAAACTCACATTGGATGGCTCTCTGAAGGCATTGGTGGACGCCGTCGAACATGCTGACTATGCGGTGTCGGAGCTGGGCATTCCAGGCCTAAGGCACTTCGTCTACAAGGCCCGTGCTCAAGTTCAAGTGACATTCCCGACCTTCGATGATCCCTATGACAATGTTGACGACCGCAGACGGCTCATTACTTTGTACCAGACTCTCCACGATGCAATCCATGCCAAGTCGGGGCAGAGCGAGCTCTTGAAGTTGCAGTATATTCGGACCGAGAAGGAGTGTGTGATGGGTTGGATAACGCAGCCGTTCGAGATGTATGTGGCACTCTCGCCACGTCTTCCGAAAAGTGCAGTGATTGGGGCTGCGAACGCGGTATCGAGATGGGTGAAGAAGGAAGAGGGGCATCTTTTCCTGAGGGATGCTCCTGTATTCTGATATCCCCCAGACGCTTTGCATTCACTGGTTTTCTTGCAATGTTTGTTGGCAATGGAATCTCATAAGCAGGAGCATGGTGCTGATTTGAAAGATTTGATTATTCTGGGTATCGTTGGCGAAGATCCATAAGGGTTTTTGTTGGCTACAATGCATAGGCTACAGTAGGAAGATCTAGATAGGTACAACATTTGATCGTGCAGGTCGCGACTGCCGTCGGAATTAGTTGGCAATGGTTCGCAAAGGAAATAAGTAGCTAAGTACACCATCGAGAAGAGGCTTTAGCTTTCATCCATCGCTTTGCAGGCGTGACCGGCACAAGCCATGGTTGGATTGTCCAAGTGTCGCTTTAGTGCATCGCGCCGACTGAAGCTGAGGTGACAACCCCCGATACGCATATGGTCCCTGAACTGCTTGACCTCTGCGTTCTTGGCGATCGTCTTGCGACCGGCCTTGCGTGCAATGGCGTTGAACTCGTTCAAATCCTCCACTCGAACGCCCTTGCACCACCACCCCTTCGACTGATCGCTGTTCGAGGCGCGCGTGTGGGTATTCAGGTGGCGCAAGAAGTCCGGCTTCCGCTGGTTACCCTGCACCCAGTCGCAGATAGGGCACTTGAAGTCGCTAGTGTCGTACACAGACAGATCGACAGCGTCCGACGCTTGCTTGTTACGGGATGGAGGTGGAGCACGGGGGCGTTTGTTAGGAGAAGGAAGGCTGGGAAGAGGATAAGGCAACATCCTGTGTTGCTTGGTAGATCGGGTGGTGGCTCGGGAAGTCGATTGACGCTTTCTGTGATTGGTTGGCGGCGGTGAAGGGCGATACTCGTCATCAGACGGTAAATCTTCGCGGTCGCTCTCGTATTCTGCGTCGTAATCAGACGGCCCTAGACGAACGCGCGAAGAGCTCGATGCCGCGTTTCGTCGCCGAGGGACTGAGAAGGAGATCGGCGCTGGAGATGGGAGAGAGAAGGCGCTCGTAGGAGGGGGAGGCAGCGACGTGTGGCGGAAATCCATCTCATGAGGAGTAATTGGGATGTGAGGAAGATCGCTGACTTCATCCTCAGCTTCTTCAAGGATAGCATCTTGGAGAACTGGCGTGCTAACTGGCTCTTCGTCACGGGCGTTTCCTTCGTGCAGAGCGTCATCTCTGGAGGTCCCGTAAGACGGAGAACAATGAATGGCCAAGAAACGCACCCATGGACCTGATATGCTTTGCCATCTGCTCGCACTTCAAAGTGGCCGGCATCCGTCGTCATATCTCCGCCGTCACTCTCATCATCCGAGTCAGAATCTTCGGAGTCGCTGGTAGCACCTTTAGACGCAAAAGTTCCAAAGGTCACATTCTCTTCGACTGCAGTACCGGCTGTAGATAGAGGAGACGCAGAACGCGAAATAACGTCATAAAGAGTAGTCGCTGGACTGGCAGTGACCTTCAACCGCTCGTCATGACCAAAGGCCGCGAAGGTCTGCTCAAAGTATTGTGCAAAGGCGTCGTTTCCGCTAAGGGAGTAACGAGGGAAGGCCATTGTAACGGTGTAGAGCGGAGGAGTCGTGGGGAAGGGATGAACGAGAACAAGAGACGCCATCCGTTAAATACTTGAACCATTCCGGTCGTGCAAAGTGTTTGTTGTCCTTCGCAAAGGGTTGCTGTGTTGTAAGACCTCATGGTCGCATCGCGACTTTGGCCCTTCCCATATGCGGCAAAGGTGACCCTCTTTGGGACAATGTTACAAAGGAACGTCAAAAGCGCTCTGGTCCGAAAACAAAGAGCGTGTAGCAGCCATCATTGCAATTGTCTGAGTCCTTTTGTCAAGCTTCGTTATTGTTCGTCCGTTCCCCGAGTTTGTTCTGCGCTCGAAACTCAGCAAAATACAGACAGAGGACGCAGACGTTACCGCGCAGGTACTGCTCTGGAAAAAGCCCTGGGCACTTCTTCCCAAACGACACAAGGGTTAGTTTGGACCAATGATAAGATTCTGGATCAAAGCGCCTATGTAGCTGTGAACAAAGAACGATGAACAATGACAACCTCTGCAACGAGGCAGATGCATGACGCGCATGTGAGGGCCCATATTCCCAGGAGCAACGAAAGGTACTGCACTGTCACTGCAAGCGAAGATGAAGATCGTCCTCCCAAGAACGAAACCACGATGACATGCGTCATGAGGCATCATCGTGCAGGAGAACATACTCCCGCGGCGACAAGCCAAATTTGATAACTGGATTTCATCAGATGTGAGTGCATTATGCATTGACCAGAGGAAGGAGAGACTCACCATCAGACGCGCGTAATTCGTAGTACCTAGACTGTGGAATGGCCTCTCCATTGACGTGAGTACCATTGGTAGATTCCAAATCTATGATAAACGGCCTGCAAGGTTGTGAGAATGGAAGAGGGATAAATTGACGAGTGGCGCACTTCACGGAACCCTTAACAGCACCAAATTCATCCTTCTCTTGGATATAACGATCTGTAGCGTGGTTGAGTTGAGGAGAACACTAGGCCAAAACTGACACTAACATTGAATTGCGGCGTGCTGTTTGGAACAGGAAGGGTGGTCGATGAATATGTCTGCCACGAGACGGTCTCTGCCAAACAGATATGCACTTTGACGATGTATATGCATCAAATCTGCCCAGAATATCAGCGCGGTAGCGTTGTACAAGAAGTGTCAACGCACCCTGTTGCTCATCTCCCTTGAATACATATAACCTCCAACCCAGGACTGGTTTCCTAGCCTCCGGGGGCTCGTTATACTTAAGTACCGTGCTGTTCTTGCCGTCGACACTCTTCACTGTGTTCGTTTCTGCCGCAAGGAGTCCAGAGGAGCCAAAATTGGCTTTGGCCTTGACAGAGCGCGGTGAAGGTGAGCGCGAACCAGATTGCCGTCGAGGTGACCGCCGTCTAGGTGATGCAGATCGCCTTGATGAGCGTTCACGATGCGAATCGTATCTTTCTCTATCTCGGCGACGTTCCCTCTCCCGGTCGCCCTCCCCATACCCGTACTTTCTGTCAGGTCGATCCCGCAGCGACTCCCGCTCTCTGCGACTTCGTTGGTCCTCGTCCCGGCGAAAGTCACTGTGATTCCGGCTGTCATCACGGCTGCGTTCATCTCGTCGAGCCCGGTGTTTGTCGTCGTCGTAGTTGTCCGGTCGACGATGGCTGGAAGACATACTCGGAAGTGACGAAGTTACGGTTTACCGAACAACTCTCGATCACTTCGCCCAAAAAGGCAGTCCGCTCACCGACCATTATTGTCTAATACTGCAAGCGGTCTGCGTTGGCATTGCCTAGCGTCTCGCTGGGGTTTGCATATACAAGCAGTAAGACCCTGATATAATACTGGTGGGCTCCGGCCTTGTAAGCTTGGCATCCGTGAAGCTCTTTTGAATTGTAGTAATACACTCCTGACTTCCGAGTCCACAGTATGCCCATAGATGTGGACTTAGTTTATGTACAAGGTAACCGCTACACAGTCCGTTACGGTTGGATCGATAACAGTAAGTAAGTTACCGCAACCGGGGGGGCGTCGGGATATCTCATAGAATTGATCTTCGCGGCCGCCACACTGATATCTAATGTTGGTGATTCCTTGGTTACTTATCCAACAGAATTGCCGCCAAGGTACACCGGACGATAAGGCGCTCATGGGTATTCGACATTTGGTAAGGTACATGTAGAGAGATTTGAAGAGTTTGTAGAAAAGGAATGAGATTTTTCGGTCCCGGGGCAACAACGTAACCCTCCTCGCACATAAGCATATACCAATCTTCGCCTCGGCGTTTCGTCGACTTACATAGCAGTGATAGTCTGTAAAGGCGCGGCCAAGGGTCCATCGTGATCATGAAATAGCATGTCGAGGTCGTAAGCGTGATACGTATGGTCGTACAGATCGTGGGATGACTCTGTAGGGAGCATCGAGCCAGAGGAAGTCGCTGTTTCTGAGGATGTCGCTGAAAAGGGAAGGTGAATTTGAGAGGCAGTTTGCAAGGCTGCTGTCTTCGCGAGTGAATAGAAGTATGGGGGAGTCGATGGGTACCCTCGCGCTGTTTTCCAATAACAGTCATCGTAATCCACAAGTGACTCGACGGGGATATTGAGGCTACTGTGAGTGGGATGTCTGACTTCATTTTCTACACCAAGACCAGCCAGGGAGTACAACATCAGGATCAGGCATGCGGCATAAGAGAAGCTGATGAATGAATCCCAGAAGAGAAGGAGTCTGGTCGAATTCACATGGTGGATGTGTTGGGTAGGAATCGGATTCGGATGGAGGAACATCGCCGTGTCTGCATACGAGCCTGGTTACGAAGGGACACGCAAACGGGAACAGATCGATGGGAAAAATGTCGAGCGTCCCAAGGCCTTGATGAGATCCGAGATGTAAGTTACGGATTTGTTGGCAGAAGGTGATAGTTTAGACGTTTCTCCAGACTTGTGCACTCCAAATGGCGAGTCAGAAAGCACGCCCCATTGACAGCAATATGGCGCGCTCACCTCAAT